>JASDDO010000031.1:232966636-235394549 GCA_030015575.1 Agapanthus africanus
ACCCTCCACATGGCTAATTTGCTCATTTGCAAATAAGCCCCTCCACACCAAATTTCAGCCAAAGAAAGATAAAAAGGAAAATGCCCGTAACGGAGAGCAAACTGGCAACTTCAGAAAAATGATCCCGTAATAAAGTACAGAAAAACCCCACTACTGTTTATACATACCCGCATTTGTATTCGACCGAATACAAATGCAATAAGACAAAATCTACACTGTACAATACTAGGATCCGGCTTAAACCAAAGCCCGCTTGTATTATCCGTCCGATCATGATCCGTGCAATACCGCACGTATATGATCGAACCCTGCCATATCTCCATACGGCCTCTACAGTGTTTCTCCCGAAACATGAGAAACGGTCTGTGGGGGACACTAAAGACTCGTCAACACTTTGGCTGTGGATTTAACCACTAGCACGTCAGAGGTATTAGCCATACGTAACAGGCTACCAGGTATTGACCAAAACGGACGTCTGTGAGCGAAATTATCCTGACACGCTACTGAGCCTGTCAGTGAAAATATCCGTACAGTCCGGTCCGTTCGTCTATGAGCATCGCATGGCTGGCCTAGGGGTTGGTAAAAGTCAGACCCCGAAAAGCGGTACATGTCGTGTCGGAGTGTAGCCCAGAACACCCTGAGAAACTACTGGAATACTTACCAGTAAATCTCCTGCCTTGGCCAAGGACTTCGTGTAATGGCTCTCCTAGACACAGCGCGACCTCACCCCCAATACCGGGAGAGACGAACCCCTGCAGATCCGCTCACTGCCTCCATGTGGCTCGGGACTGTACCCAACTAAAACCTGTTTGCACGACTCCTTTGAGCGTGGTAGGGTAGTAATCAAAGTACAGTGGGAACTCACACGAGACAAATGACGATCTCAGGTAGATGAACTAACCTGTACACATGTCACCAGGGAACTTCTATCTGACGTCAGGGATCAGACCAACTAGTATGTTCCCGGCGAGTCCTGTCCGGTGTACTCATAACCCAATGAGCACCTGTATACATCTCAGGTGAACCAACTGACACAAGTGGCTTGTGAGACCGGCCACCGTCCCTCGTCGGGGTCTCGACTGTATACACTAGTCTACTCTGGAGTATCGATGCCCTGTCTCGAAATTCCCTCGACTAGGGACCTTTTAAGGATGTGCTTATAGACTACCAGCTCCCACGTATATGATCGCCATCATACTGCTAGCTGTCAAGCAAGAATCCTAAGGGCTCTATCAACGCGCAATAGTGACCTGTAAGGTCACCTAAAGCAGTACACGATGATAATGATAAACCATATAGCATACTATCATCTTGAGTAAGACTGTCCTACCGGCATAGGTCGTCCCTCAATCATTGCAATCACGTGCCTGTGATCCAATAATTGACTTTGAGGGCACTATATCCAACAATCTCCCACTTGCACTCAAGGATAATTATTGCTATGTCGCATACTCAAAGCCTGTGTGATACAGAACACCCAACTTCTCTACTAATCAGTCTCACAAAACCCGTTTGCGAAACTATTGCGTTCGAGGAATAGCCTCAGTGGGTGGATCCTCCTTGATGTTTCTTTCTATGTCTCTCTTTATCTCAAGTTCGCAGAGAAAGCCATCTCCTTAAATGAGCAATACCCGTCTTAGAATATGTCTGGATATCTGATGGGACTTAGCTCATAAATGAACTCCAAATCCAAACTTCTTAGACTGTATCGTCAAGTGAACTTAATCAGTATCCTGCGCCATGCCTCCCTCAATATCTTCCTGGACCACCTGTCTAAAATGCTGCCCCTCGTCAGAGGGAAAACTATAACTCTAACAGTTACTCTGTCATACAGGTCACCTTGGAAGCCTGGAATGATAACTGTCTCCCGAATGAGGCTGTCGTTATCATATCCCTAGAACATCCACTTATGTTCTAAAACTACTTCCGAATGTTTCTCCAGGATAGGATTAATATCAACTTATTGCATCCACTGCAAAAACAACATCTGGTGTGGTGCTTGACATCTCATGATTGACTCAATTGCCTAAGCAAGTCATCTGCCAATCATGCACATCCCTCTCCACTTTAGTCTGTAAGACACCTTTAGAGAGGGTGACTCCATCACCTGCAGGTACACTACCGTGCCTGGAGTCGTCCATTCTAAAACACCTTCAGAATGCTGTCTAAGTACCCTGATTGGGAAACTACCCAAATCTCGATCTAAAACCGTAGATCCAGTAACCAGAATGTCTTGATATTATATCCAAGTCCCATATGGAGAAACCACTGTGTGATAACCAAAGTATAACCGATCGTAGTATAGGAACATCACTTCTTACTCTGTGTATGTCATCCAAATACCAGGACATCACACCCTAATACCTTCTTAACAGATCCATCCCCTATTCTGATGAAGTCAAACCTATGACTGTCATATCAGAAATAGATGATCTATCTCCGCTACATCTGCTTTAGTCTATAAATAGACATAAACCACATTGTCCACCAATGCTTCCGCTTCTCCCACTGACTATGACAACCCTCTGGCAGTGTCATATACACGTACACTTCTAAAGCTAGTTTAGAATGACGCTATACTCATCCTCCTTCCGGGTCTCGCATCCTGGAACAACAGCAATGGCAAGTCTGGGTAAACAAGAACCTCCCTGTCACCGTCCTTGAGGCTACCGGAGTACCTCTCGGGTGCCTGAGGTTACCCACCGTATCTGCGGAGTGACCAATGGAATGTCAAACCAAATTGAATCTTTAGGTTCTTATCAAATTTTCAGTAATCGTCTGCGGTTCTGGAATCACTTTCAGTTCTACCATACTCCCACTACTGTTTTATGAAAAAATCCATTTTTGTTCAAACTGTGGCGAGTCAAGAAAAAAATCACTATTGATCTTCCAGATGGTAGAAAGTCAAGCCTCGTCATAGCCTGGGTCAACCCACAAACAACCATTACAGAAACGTGCCTTGAGTTATCCAGAGTCTGGTTTTAAGCATAAGCCGGACAACTCCCCGTACCTTAACATCGTTAAGATATGAACTGATCTATATCCAATATAGAACCAGAGGCACTGATTTAATTGAACCAGATTCAAATCATGCAGCTGTCTCCAGTGCATGTTAACTGAATGGAAAGAGGCCGATCAGCGTTACTCAACTTAGGAATGCGTCCAGATATGAGTAACCTAAAAGAGAAGCAAGTTCTCTTAATCATTACTATCAACTGAATACCATACACAAGTATCTACATCTTCGATCACCTTGAAGAATCCCGATACTTGTATTACCTGGTTCTCTACTTTATTCATATACCTATAACTTCTCAAAACTCAGACCTTGTGTTTCTACGAAACACATGTCTAAGAACTAGAGAAGTCACAAGTAAACAAAATATAGTACGAGAACCAACCCCTCTGTGCTAATAGACAATGGACAATATACAATACTCTATATAAGTCCCCTGAGTCTAATAACTCATTCCTTGTGTGTCGTAGGTTGAAAACTGTACTTATGGTTAAGAAGAATTACACCGTTGTTTAATGCTCCTCACCTAACCATCTACTGATATAGGTAAATGTCATTGACATAATTTCGAAAAGTTATATCTCAGTCTATAAAAATAGACGTTCAGATATATCAATTTGAAATTGGTGCATAACAACGGATATTCAAAACCAAATATTTGTCGTCCGGCAAACTACCCAGCTGATTTCCTCAAATATCACCAATTACAACGAATTCCGATATAATGAGGATGATCACCTAATTCCCAATAACTTACTCCCACTCACCATCTGTAAAACCATACAGATGTGAGAATCATACCTGTTAAATAAATATCCTGGAGCAAGGGCTAATTGGGAAATCAATTTTCCTTTAACAGTACACAGCGAAACTGAAACATGAATATGTTCCGAAGGGGCATCCGGGTATTCCTAGTAATGCATCTTCCATTATCCAGATTCATAACTGTAACCGTATATTTCTATGCCATCTCTCCACATCCCTTCATATGTCTTTAGTCATTACCTTCTGTACAACCTTTTAGGCTAAATGGTTTTCTTCCTTCCCTACCGTTCGGCACCAGCCTATGGTTTGGAAGAAGACTATCCAATAAGCATAATGGGTGTATTGTCCTAATACAAGGAGCACTCGCAACGCGAGAGAAGGTGAAGATAAAAGACAACCGAATAAACCTTATTCCTATTTCTCCTGAACCAGAATCCATCCACGAACTGGAACAAGTTCATTTCAAGTTCGTATATAACCATACGATGGAATATCCAAATAAACTGTGGATCTTCGTACTTATACGGAGTGTTCTGGAGAAATACAAAGGTGAAGTAGGAGTGGTAATGAAATACTTGGTTTGGTCGTGAATAGCAGTCGCAGTTTACTTTGCCCTCTTACTAATCCCTTTATTTGTCTTAACTTAATACCTTCTGTACACCACACTTAGGCTAATCGGCTTTCTTCATTTCCTACCGTTCGGCGCCAGCCTAAGGTTTGGAAGAAGACTATCCAATAGGCGTAACGGGTGTACTATCCCTTAATCCAAGGAGCACTCGCAACCTGAGAGAAGGTAAAAGGAAGAGACAACTGAATAGTCCTATCCGTTTTCTCCAGAACCGAAAACAATCCTCGAATAAATTCCTTTGAGTTCGTATATAACCATATGATGGTTTTATCTAATCGAAGTGGACATTCGTAGTAATACGGGGTGTCCTGGAGAAAAGGGTCAAAGTAGGAGTGGCAATGAGGTATGCAACTTTGACAATCCAAAAGCCAGTGTTTAAGAAGGTTCGGTTAATTTGGTCACTGAGTCATAGTCAAGGGTCAGGCCATGGTCGCTGCCATAGTGAGAGAGAAAAGAAACACTCAGCGTGCACTCTAACCTAGATTAGAATGGTTACCAATTTATCTAATCAGGGAACCTCCCACTGTACCGTCAAATTCTCCTCCAAAGCTGAAAGAAGAATTAGTCGGGATCACCCGAGTAATTAAACCAACTCATCAGTTGGAATCGGGATCCAACTATCACCGCATGATAACGTGACAGAATCCGCTCACGTTATCACACTCCAGAAGGTATGCGCATATCTGGCAGGTTTCAGTTTCTTTAGAAACTCCCGATATGATTTTTGCCCCATGCTCTTATGACCTTGACTAAAGCCAACAAATCATAAGTCACATGTCAAGTTCTACCCGTCATTGTCCAGGTTAATTTGAACCCACCCGTACAAGCCCTTGACTAGGGCCAACAATGCTATACGACTGTCCCAAACCAACGCATCTATCTATGCAGCAGAAAGGTAACAAGCAGCTACCATACACTATGCCTTGACTAAGGCCAACAAACATAGCATGAATACTACGTGCTACCCGTCTGAAATGACGGAGGGCTACTAATGGTTTTTGGCGAAAAACCTTTAACTTAATGAACTTGATATCGTTGAAGGAACCGGATAGCTTTTATAAAAATATAGTGGCGAAAACCTTTGCTAAAGAGGTCACTCCCGGTGAAGGGATCTCGGCTCTTTCCCCGTAGAATGAGGTGCAGGATATTCCAACTGAATACCACGATGCAAAGAAAAAGTAATCGACTATAGTGAAGTTATTGCCCTGACGCAAACTTCTGTCCAAGGGGTCAGTCCCGGTGAAGGGATCTCGGCCCTTGCCTCGTCGACTGAGGTGCAGGATATTCCAACTAAATACCACTGTGCAAAACTAAAGAGAACGTCCTTGCAATAACAGCTTTTTGAAAAATTGTTCCAACAATATCAGAATAAGTTTGTTTAGCTTGCATTGATCCGAATCAATGCAGTCCCATCAATTGATCACACCAATAAAGAACGAAAATAATGATGTACGTATATGCCATCCGCATTCGCCACTGGGTCCCGTCACCACCAGTTAGGTTACTTAACTAACGACAGAGCGGGGACTAGTATATATATCAATATATAATATTCGCTTAAGGCGTGATAAAATGCAACATCACAGAAATGTAATAAGCATCACAAAACAATACAGATATCTGGGATCCCCGGGTTTCATAGAGCCGCTACTGAAATCCGACGTTCCCCTGGTCGTGTGGATAGCCTGTGCAATGAAATCCTAGACCCCTACGGGCACGGCAAGTTACCCGCCAAAACCTGAAGCGAGGCAGCCCCCTTCAACAACGTGAATGGACCACCCAGCACTTCACGGAATCCGGTAACTTGTGCACCCCTCCTTGGGTCAACCTGTACCCCCTACGAGTGCGGCGAATAGCCCGTCAATTCTAGAGTGAAGCCCCCTCTGTCTCAACGCCATGAGATGCGGGCCCGTTGCCCTCTAGAACCCGTCTATCCGTGCGCCCCACCGTGTGGTAATCCTAGTACAGAAAGTAAAATATACATACAACGGGTACATCGACCTCAGCCCGGTCGTGCCCCAAAAGAATAGTATACAAACAGGCAGTGACGGCAGTCCACATGTCGGACGCTCACCCCGCAATATCAAATGTACATAAATAACTAGACTGTACTACCATTGCATTCAGGCTATCTACCACGACAAATCCGCAACATCTCAGCACAACACAGAACATCAACGTGAATGTCACGTTCGCAAAACCGTCTAAAAGGGCTATAGCAGTTAGACAGGATTTACCGATCAAATGACATTCAAGGTCGCATATATAATGTAAATACTGTGAACTAACTTGTTTGAAATTTTCGATCGACTAAATTTCCCGAAGCGGGCCCCAAGCACAACTGTTGCAGTGAAAAACATCTGGGCCCAAAAAGAATATACCAGAAACCCTATTTCCATGTCAGAGAGCCACTGTAAAAATTTGATGCAGTGAAGCCAAATTTCGGCGGCGGATCCGTGGCCAAAACGTGGTTTTGGCCACTGATCCGCCGCGCTACAATAACTTCAGCCTACCAAATTTTCACAGAATGCATAAAAAAACCTGCACGTATTTTTATAATGTACCAAATAATTGTTTGACCACTGCAAAAATTCGACAGAAACTGATGCTTGAAAATACAGTTTTTGGAAAATCCGATCGATCGAACTTGTAAACAAGTTAGAGCAAGCTAGACTAGGTTAATGGCATGGCTCTGATAGCAGTGTAAGTGCACGGCAGCGCCACGGCCGTCTTTCGATGCCAAAATGCGGAATATAAAAACTTTTCTATAAACTAGAACCGGCGCTACCGCGGACTTTAAAACCCGGATCGGGCCATTAACCTAATCCTAGCAAACTAGAGAATGGGGTAGAGAGCTATACCGAGCGATCCATGTCCTTCGGTCTTTGGCCTCCATCCCGATCTCCTTGCGGAATCTCCGGTCTTCATCTCCTCGTCGGAAAGGGCACCACATTGCCGGGTTCTTTTACGGGCTCCCACCTCTGGACCGAAGCAACTCGGGCAACAAGTTGGCGAGTCGACGTTGTTAGTGTATATGCCCTAGGGGCCATTATTGTATCATACTAGTTTTATATTACTTAATGGAAGCTTAGGATATTCACATGTATATAATAGTCTTGCTAAACATGGTAGTATGCTACTTGGTTTTTCTATCTTAATATGTGAGTATACGTATTGATAGAGCTCTTAGGATCTTGCTTGACTACCAGCGTTGTGATGGTAGTCACACTAGTAGGGGCTGGGTAGTCTACAAGCACATCCTTATTCAGGTCACTAGTCGTAGGATTATCGAGACAGGGCATCGATACTCCGGAGTAGACTAGTGTGTACGCTTCTCATCCCAGTTGGAGAGATGGTCTGTCCCACAGCCGTCAGTATGTTGTACTGGAGATAGTATGCAGGTGCTCGTTAGGTTACGGGTACACCGGACAGGTCTCATGGGGAACTGTTAGTTGGTATTATACCCATCGTCAGTTAACAGTTCCCAGGTGACATGAGTACAGCATAGTCGTTAGACTTGAGACTGCTACTTCGCCTCGAGTGTGTCCTACTGTTCTTAGATTGCTACCCTACCACGGCTCAAAGGAGTCGTGCAAACAGGTAGCAGTTGGGTGCAGTCCTGAGCAATTGGAGGCAGTGGCGGTTAGACAGGTTTCGTCTCTCCCGGTATTGGGAGTTGATATCGCGCTGTGTCAGAGAGCCATTACGCAAAGTGCCTGGCCAGGGCAAGCGAGATTTACTGGTAGGTTCCAGTTTTTTTCTCAGGGTGTAATGGGCTACGCTCCGACACGACTTATACAGCTATTAGGGGACTGACGCTTGCCTCCCCCCTAGGCCCGATATACGATATTCTAGACGAACAGACCGGACTGTACGGAGATTGTCACATCAGACTCAGTAGGAGTTTGGATGGGTTTCCTCATCGGCCTTCTTATCGACATGTACCTGGAGACCGTTACGTACAGCTAGTGCCGCTTGCGGTCTGTGGTTAAACCCACTACCATCGTAGTAGTCGAGTCTTTAAAGTCCCACAGAGAGAGTTTCCCTACTCCAGGCGAAACGATATAGAGGTCGTATGGTTTTACGACAAGGGTTCGGACGCATACGTGTGTTTACGCACGTACGACATCCGGACAGTTTTTACTAGCCGGCTTTGGTTTAAATCAGTATCTAGTATCCAGTTATTGGATTTATACAGTCTAAAGTTTTTCCGTGTTTTCACGGATAGGAGGGGCATTCTCGTAATTTCGCGAGAAGCTTCTAGAAGGTTGGTGACTTGGGGGTTACGGTGGCATAAGCATTAAATGAGATTAGTGACTCATTTGTTTGATTCATCCTTGTCATTAATACATCATAAATGCTTAATGACTTATGTAGTTGAATCACTTATTTGTATTTATGAAGCATGGCTGTTAAATCCTTTATATTATTATTTTGATAATGATAATGCTTCATATATATCATGAGAGATCATTATCTCATTCCATTCTCTTGCTCACTTTCTCTCTCCTCAAGCTCTCTCTCTCTCTTCAAACCCTAATCCACCCCTCTCATGTGTTGAGACCAAGGATTAGAATAGACTACTTAATCCTTAACCATTCTCTATATCACCTAGGTTACTTAGATTAGCACTTTAAGAAACCTAGTTACCTCAAGTTAGAGGTGAAGATTGAAGTAAAGCTCTCGGGTGGATCTTCTACTACATAGAGAAGGCCGGAGAGGACATGGTGAACGAAAAGATGAAGGACACGGTTCATTAGGTATAATCACTTTTCATAGTAGTTGATAACTTCTATAATTCTTGTTAGTTATAGTTTAGCAAAGATTCTCGGTTAGTCGATGTTTACGCAAAGAACAAGATAGTTTTTCATTATTCCGCCTCCCCGCCAGTCGTGGGGTGTTGTACATCGACTTACAGTGGTATCAGAGCCTCACTAAACAATAATTAACTAATTAGCAAAGTCGTTACAATTTCGAACGCGAAACGAACCGGAAAAGACATCGATATCACATAGTTTCTGTCGATTTTAAAATGAGGTCCAAAAATTTTTCAGGGACCTGCAGAATAACAAGCAGAGAATTATAAGACTACTGGAGAAAAAAGTGTTCTTGAATCGTCCAAACGACCGCGGAACCGCGGCTGATCCCACCGATCCGCCGTGGATCCGTGGCCGAGTTGAAGCCGATTCAACCCAGTTTGCTCCAGTATCTCTTCTGTGATATTTTTGTGTTTTCTGGAATGTTTATATTTCTGCTCAAGTATCGGAGTAGAATCTAAAAGTGTTTGCTCGATCGAAATTTTACGATGTTTGCTAATTTGATTATATCTATGATTGTATAATGTGTTCGTAAACCTCCCCTAACTGCTAGTATGTCGGTTGGCAGGGGGTTGCACATTTCTGTAATGGTTTTTACTGTTTGTGGTTGTGAATTCTATTGTGCTGTTGTGATGATTAGCCGGTGTTTGTGATGGGTTGTTTTATTCATTCATTCAAAGAAATTGTAATATGTTGTAATATTATTTTGCGGGACACATCCAGGTTGCGGTTCTAGCCACCGTTGTATTATTTCTTTTTACTGTTTTTTCTCCTAGGATAGACCCAAGGTGGGGTGCACAAACTACCGGGTACTTTGAAGTGTTTAGTGGCCTACTCACGTTGTTGAGGGAGACCGCTTCACTTCGGGTATTTGGCGGGTAGTTTGCCGTGCCCGTAGGGGTCTAGGGTGGGGTAATGGCTATTCATCACAACTGTGTAATCCGTCTTTTGCTGCAGGCTCTAAACAAACGTGGATTGCTTGCAAATCCAATAATGTTCAAATGAGATCTGGAATGCGTATTATTGCGTCTGACGAATTCACAATATTTATATATGATAGCTATTTAGACGTCGCTTATGTTTTACACCCGTGCTAGCCCAGCCACCGCTCTGCCGTTAGTTATGTAACCTAACGGGTGATGACGGGACCCAGTGGCAAATGCGGATGGCATAAGAAGACGTTGTATATTCGTTGTTTTCTGCAATGATAGGTTAATGATGGGTCGCATTATTTATAATGCAAAGAAAATATACCAAAAGATGAATCGTTGGAACAATTTAAAAGAAAGCACCCGGTTATTTTAAAAAACAGATGATATTTTTAAATTGCGGAGCTTTAACCACTCCTTTTAAAAGCTATCAGGTTCCTTCGGTCATATCAAGTTCACTACGTTCACGGTTTCGCCAAAATCATTCGTAGCCCTCCGTCATTTCATTTGGGTATTCAGTAGTATTCAAGCTATGCATTTTGGCCAAAGTCAAGGCATGGTGTTTGGTAGCAGCTGGGTTTTCATTTGTTGCATAGATATATGAGTTAGTTTGGGACAGTCGTATTATCATTTGACCAAAGTCAGGGGTATGTACGGATGGGTTCAAATTGACAAGATAATGATGGGTAGAACTTGACATGTGACTTATGACATTTTGACCGAAGCCAAGGTCATAAGAGCATGGGGCAAAAACATATATCGGGAATTTCTAAAGAATCTAAAATTTGCAAAGAGATGCATACCATTTGGAGTTTGATGAATGTTGGTAGGATTCCTTCAACATTATCATACGATGATATTTGGATCCCGATCCTACTGTGAGTATATGCTACTCATCAGGAGATTCGTCACTTAACGATCAATGCTATAAACTAAGTAGGTGTCAAGAAAGGTGTCAACGGGGTTACGCCCCCAGAGAAATGAGATTATTTAATTAAGGAACTTAGCGAAAGCGTTAGAAAACCTCCCTTGAAGTACCGACACCAGCCTGGTTGAGCGGTTAAGCAAGTATTGTATAGTGAGAATAGTCCTGGCTAATTCTTCTTTTATGGTTTGAGGAAGGATTCGATAAACAGTGGGAGCCATCCAGTTTAGATAAATTAAAAACCACTCCAAACTTGCAAGAGCATCAAGCTAAAGTGTTTCTTCTCTCTCCTACTTGCAGCGACCCTGAAAATGACTGGACTTAAGTTACTTTTAGAGAAAAATATACTGACAGGGCCAAACTATAAAGATTGGCTGCGGAATGTCAAAATGGCTTTGACCTATGACAAATTGGGGTACGTCCTCACCGCTAAGGCACCTGCAGTCCCAGGTCCCAAATCCAGTAATGCGGATAAGGAAATCCGCAAAACTTGGGAGTATGATTACGCGAAGGCCAAGTGCATCGTGCTTGCCTCGATGAACACTGAATATCAGAGGAGGCACGAGGATATGGTTCTTGATGCCATATTTCTCCATACAAAAGAACTTTATGGAGAGCAATCTCGTATAGCAAGATCCGAGACCTCTAAGAACTTGTTTCGAGCGAGGTTGGCCGTTGGATCATCGGTAGGAGAACATGTCCTAAAGATGATTGGCTAAATAGAAGAGCTCGCAGACCTTGGGACGACTTTGGATAATGAGCAATATACAGACCTTATTCTCCAGTCCCTTCCTTCCACCTACGCCCATTTTATACTGAACTTCAACATTCAAAGAAAAGAAGTTGAACTTCCGGAACTCCTTAACATGTTGAGGAGTGCAGAGGGCACCTTGCAGAAGGCAAGGGAAACACCCGCTATGTTTGTTAGCGGTGCTTCTTCTTCCGGGTCCAAGGCTAGGGCCAAAGGAACGAAAAAGAAGGCCGCCACCAAACCTAGAGGAGGTGTAAGTAAGGTGGGAGCGAGGGGAAAGAAAAAGTTTGCGGTACCGGTAGTGGCCCAGGATGAGTGTTTCCATTGTCATAGGAAAGGGCACTGGAAGAATGATTGCAAGGCGTGGAACGCTAAGAACCCGGAACCAAAGCAAGTTGTGGCTTCGACTTCAGGTGTGTTTGTAATTGAGAATTGTCTGTCAATCAACTCTACTTCCTAGGTATTGGATACCGGATCAAGATCTCATATATGCAATTCATTGCAGGCACTGATAAACCATAGAGTACTAAAGAATGGTGATATGACCCTGATGGTTGCTAACGGAGCTAGCGTGGGAGCTGTGTTCGTAGGGGATTATCACCTGGGATTGACGAGTAGACACATTTTGGTTTTACATAACTGTTTTTGTGTACCCAGCTTAACGTGTAATATCATATCTGTTTCCATGTTATCAAATAAAGGTTATGATTTCACGTTTGTAAGTGATGTTGTTAACATCTACCTTAATCATAGTTTGATTGGGTCCGGTACACTGGATAACGGTATATATGTCTTAAACCAACTCCAATTTTTCAATGTCCAGAACACACTAAAAAGAAAGTCTCCATATTTAAATAATGCTTTCTTATGGCATTGTAGACTGGGTCACATCAATGAGAGAAGGTTGACTAAGTTACATAAAGAAGTATATTTGGACTCGTTCGAATATCAAACTTATGCCACTTGTCAATCTTGTCTCAAAGGAAAGATGACAAAGACTCCGTTTACTGGACATGGAGTAAAAGCGAGCGAGCTCTTAGGACTCATACACAGTGATATATGTGGTCCAATGTCTACGCATGCAAGAGGTGCTTTTTCCTAATTCATTACTTTTACGGATGATTACTCAAGGTACGGATTCATTTATTTGATGAAACATAAATATGAGACTTTTGAGAAATTCCAAGAGTATAAGAATGAAGTAAAAAACAAAACCGGCAAAAGTATCTAGACACTAAGATCTGATCAAGGTGGTGAATACTTGAGGGCCGAGTTCCTAGGTTACCTAAAAGAGAAAGGAATTCTCTCTCAGATTACTCCTCCATACACTCCACAGCATAACGGTGTATCGGAGAGACGGAATCGAACCCTATTGGTTATGGTACATTCCAAGATGAGTAATGCTGAGGTACCGCGATCTTTCTGGGGTTATGTGCTAGATTCAGCGGCATATCTTCTGAACATGGCTCCTACCAAGACTGTGCCTACCACCCCATATCATATGTGGAGTGGGAAGAAACCCCATGTTCAGCATATGAAGATATGGGATTTCCAGCTTTTGTTAAAAAGCAGCATGTGGACAAGCTCGAGGCACGATCAGTACAGTGTAAGTTTGTGGGATATCCAAAGAACTCCAGGGGATATTATTTCTATTACGCAGAGGAACAAAGGGTTTTTGTTTCTCGTAATGCCCATTTTCTAGAACAAAAGTTTTTAGAAAAGGAAATAAGTAGGAGCGATATAGAACTGGAAGAAATTCCAGAACCACAAACTACTACTGAAAGTTTGGTAGAACCAGTAGTTCAAGAAGAACAAGACATTCCCGCACCCCTCCGCAGGAGTAGTCGGCCATCTGATCCGCCTGAGAGATATTACGGTTTTCTAATAGATGGGCATCGAGAGGATTGCATCATAGATGATGATGAACCTACTAGCTTCCAGCAGGCCATCCAGAGCGGCGACTCGGTACGATGGCTAGATGCAATGCGGACCGAAATGGAGTCCATGTACACCAACAAAGTATGGACTTTGGACTTTGCTCCAGATTGGGTAAAACCCATAGAATGCAAATGGATCTTCAAGAAAAAGATTGGTGTGGATGGACAGGTGGAAACCTATAAGGCTAGACTTGTTGCAAAGGGTTATCGTCAAAGACCTGGTTTGGACTATGACGAAACTTTTTCTCCAGTAGCTATGCTCAAATCCATTCGGGTCCTTCTTGCTATTGCTGACTTCCATGATTATGAAATCTGGCAGATGGACGTAAAGACGGCTTTTCTGAATGGTACTTGAGAAGAGTGCGTCTATATGGATCAGCCAGAGGGTTTCAATCAGAGTGGGAGCATTGGGAAAGTATGCAAGTTGCTTAAATCCATTTATGGATTAAAGCAAGCATCGCAGAGTTGGAACATCTGTTTTGATGAAACGGTCAAAGAATATGACTTTATCAAAAATCCAGATGAACCATGTATATATAGTAAAGTTGTAGCAAGAACTGTTGTATTCCTCGTCTTGTACGTGGATGACATTCTATTAATAGGAAATGACATTCCTATGCTACAATCTGTCAAAGGATTCTTGTCACACGGGTTCTCCATGAAAGACCTGGGTGATGCCTCTTACATTCTGGGGATCCAGATCTATCGTGATAGATCCAAGAGGATGTTGGGACTTTCGCAGTCCAGTTATATCGACATTGTACTGAAAAGATTCAGTCTGGAAGATTCTAAGCGCAGTAATCTACCGGCTTGTCACGGAATCATCCTATCCGAAGAGATGTCTCCCAAGACTGATTTGGAAAGGGAACGTATGTCTATTATACCCTATGCTTCTGCGGTAGTCTCTATAATGTATGCGATGTTGTGCACCATACCAGATGTAGCTTACGCACTAAGCGTGGTAAGCCGGTATCAGTCAGATCCAGGGGAGAAGCACTGGATAGCAGTAAAGAACATTCTCAAGTACCTGAGGAGGACTAAGGAGATGTTCTTGGTTTACGGCGGAAAAGACCTCAAGATGGAAGCCTTTGCTGATTCCGGCTTCCAGAGTGATAAGGACGATTCCAAGTCCATGTCTAGTTATGTCTTTACCCTCAATGGAGGGGCGGTGTGCTGGAAGAGTTCCAAGAAGGACACCGTTGCTGACTCGACGATGGAAGCGGAGTATATTGCTGCTTGCGATGCCGCAAAAGAAACGTTCTGGATGAAGAAGTTCCTAACAGAACTTCAGGTGGTTCATACCATTGTTGACCGAATAACTCTGTATTGCGACAACAACGGAGCTATAGCTTTAGCGAAAGAACCAAGGTCCCATCAGAAATCTAGACACATCTTAAGGCGGTATCACCTCATCAGGGAGATCATTGATCGTCGGGAGATCGAGGTCCGGAGAGTTCCTACTGAAGAGAACATTGCTGATCCATTCACGAAGGCCCTACCTCAGTCTCAGTTCGAGAGGCTACTCGAGATCATCGGTCTTCGATATGCCAGTACATGGCCGTAGTGCAAGTTGGAGATTGTTAGTGTATATGCCCTAGGGGCCATTATTGTATCATACCAGTTTGTATATTACTTAATGGAAGCTTAGGATATTCACATGTATATTACAGTCTTGCTAAACATGGTAGTATGCTACTTGGTTTTTCTATCTTAATATGTGAGTATACGTATTGATCGAGCTCTTAGGATCTTGCTTGACTCCCAGCGTTGTGATGGCAGTCACACTAGTGGGGGCTGGGTAGTCTACAAGAACATCTTTATTCAGGTCCCTAGTCTTAGGATTATCGAGACAGGGTATCGATACTCCGGAGTAGACTTGTGTGTACGCTTCTCATCCCAGTTGGGGAGATGGTCTGTCCCACAGCCGTCAGTACGTTGTACTGGAGATAGTATGCAGGTGCTCGTTAGGTTACGGGTACACCGGACAAAACTCACGGGGAACTATTAGTTGGTATTATACCCAACGTCAGTTAACTGTTCCCAGGTGACGTGAGTACATCATAGTCCGCATACATGACACTGCTACTTCGCTTCGAGTGTGTCCCACTGTTCTTAGATTGCTACCCTACCAAGGCTCAAAGGAGTCATGCAAACAGGTAGCAGTTAGGTGCAGTCCCGAGCATTTGGTGGCAGTGGCGGTTAGACAGGATTCATCTCTCCCGGTATTGGGAGTTGATATCACGCTGTGTCAGAGAGCAATTACGCAAAGTCCCTGGCCAGGGCAAGCGAGATTTACTGGTAGGTTCAAGTTGTTTCTCAGGGTGTAATGGGCTACGCTCCGACACGACTTATACCGCTATTAGGGGACTGACGCTTGACGCCCCCCTAGGCCCGATATGCGATTGTCTTAGACGAACAGACCGGAATGTACGGAGATTGTCACATCAGACTCAGTAGGAGTTCGGATGGGTTTCCTCATCGGCTTTCTTATCGTCATCTACCTCGGGATCGTTTCGTACAGCTAGAGCCGCTTGCGGTCTATGGTTAAACCCATTGCCAGCGTAGTAGTCGAGTCTTTAGAGTCCCACACAGAGAGTTTTCCTACTCCTGGCGAAACGATATAGAGGTCGTATGGTTTTAGGACATGGGTTCGGACGCATACGTGTGTTTACGCACGTACGACATCCGGACAGTTTTTACTAGCCGGCTTTGGTTTAAGCCAGTTTCTAATATCCGGTTATTGGATTTATATAGTCTAAAGTTTTTCCGTGTTTTCACGGATAGGAGGGGCGTTCATTTAATTTCGCGAGAAGCTTCTAGAAGGTTGGTGACTTGGGGGTTAAGGTGGCATAAGCATTAAATGAGATTAGTGAC
Source organism: Agapanthus africanus (assembly GCA_030015575.1). Lineage (NCBI taxonomy): Eukaryota > Viridiplantae > Streptophyta > Magnoliopsida > Asparagales > Amaryllidaceae > Agapanthus > Agapanthus africanus. The sequence continues at coordinate 232,983,279 of JASDDO010000031.1, forward strand.
TCATTTGTATGATTCATCCTTCTCATTAATGCATCATAAATGCTTATTGACTCATGTAGATGAATCACTCATTTGTATTTATGAAGCATGGTTGTTAAATCCTTTATATTATTATTTTGATAATGATAATGCTTCATATATATCATGAGAGATCATTATCTCATTCCATTCTCTTGCTCACTTTCTCTCTCCTCAAGCTCTCTCTCTTCAAACCCTAATCCTCCCCTCTCATGTGTTGAGACCAAGGATTAGAATAGAATACTTAATCCTTAATCATTCTCTATATCACCTAGGTTACTTAGGTTAGCACTTAAGAAACCTAGTTACCTCAAGTTAGAGGTGAAGCTTGAAGTAAAGCTCTCGGGTGGATCTTCTACTAAATAGAGCAGGCCGGAGAGGACGTGGAGAACGAAAAGACGAAGGACATGGTTCATTAGGTATAATCACTTTTCATAGTAGTTGATAACTTCTATGATTCTTGTTAGTTATAGTTTAGCAACGATTCTCGGTTAGTCGATGTTTACGCAAAGAACAAGATCGTTTTTCATTATTCCGCCTCCCCGCCAGTCGTCGGGTGTTGTACATCGACTTACTGACGTGTCCAAGAATGCTGTAGGATAAGTGTAGAGTGGTTTGTCTCTAGGGGTTGTTGAAGTTGCCCTTTTAGATATCAAGGTGGAGAAATGAACTTGGGAGATAAGGTAAGTGTTTTTTGAAGGCTAATGAGATGAAATCCCTCACCCCAAATTTTGGACAGCCCCCCTCACCATAATGGCCGACCATTTTCTTCAAGAATGAGAGAGAGAGTGGAGTACGCAATAATACAAGAGAGAGAAAATGATAATCATGAAGAATAATGATCACAAACAAATCTCCACTCCATCACCTCCTTCTAATCTAATAAAATAAGGAGTCTTTCATATCAAGTCATGATGAACAAATGAAGTCAATGGAAGCTACAACCATCATTAAACAACAATTTCCAAAAAACACCCTCCACTTGGCTAATTTGCACATTTGCAAATAAGCCCCTTCACACCAAATTTCAGCCAAAGAAAGATACAAAGGAAAATGGCCGAAACGGAAAGCAAACTGGCAACATCAGAAAAACGATCTCGTAATAAATTACAGGAAAACCCCGCTACTGTATATACATACCCACATTTGTATTCCGACCGAATACAAATGCAATGAGACAAAATCTACACTGTACAATACTAGGATCCGGCTTAAACCAAAGCTCGCTAGTATTATCCGTCCGATCAAAATCCGTGCAATACCGCACGTATATGATCGAACACTGCCATATCTCCATACGGCCTGTACAGCGTTTCGCCCGAAACTTGAGAAACGGTCTGTGGGGGACTCTAAAGACTCGTCAACACTTTGGCTGTGGATTTAACCACTAGCACGTCAGAGGTATTAGCCATACGTAACGGGCTACCAGGTATTGATCAAAAGGGACGTCTATGAGCGAACTCAACCTGACACCCTACCGAGCTTGTCAGTGACAATATCCGTACAGTCTGGTCCGTTCATCTATGAGCATCGCATGGCGGGCCTAGGGGGTTGGTAAAAGTCAGACCCCTAAAAGCGTTACAAGTCGTGTCGGAGTGTAGCCAAGAACACCCTGAGAAACTACTGGAATACCTACCTGTAAATCTCCTGCCTTGTCCAAGGACTTCGTATAATGGCTCTCCTAGATACAGCGCGACCTCACCCCCAATACCGGGAGAGACGAACCCCAGCAGATCCGCTCACTGCCTCCATGTGGCTCGGGACTGTACCCAACTAAAACCTGTTTGCATGACTCCTTTGAGCGTGGTAGGGTAGTAATCAAAGTACAGTGGGAACTCACACGAGACAAATGACGATCTCAGTTCAATGAACTAACCATTACACAAGTCACCAGGGAACTGTTATCTGACGTCAGGTATAAGACCAACTAGCATGTTCCCAGCGAGTCCTGTCTGGTGTACTCACAACCCAATGAGCAACTGTATACATCTTAGGTGAACCAACTGACACCAGTGGCTTGTGAGACCGGCCACCGCCCCTTGTCGGGGTCTCGACTGTATACACTAGTCTACTCTGGAGTATCGTTGCCCTGTCTCGAAACTCCCTCGACTAGGGACCTTTTAAGGATGTGCTTATAGACTACCAGCTCCCACGTATATGATCGCCATCATACTACTAACTGTCAAGCAAGAATCCTAAGAGCTCTATCAACTCGCAATAGTGACCTGTAAGGTCACCTAAAGTAGTACATGATGATAAAGATAAACCCGATAGCATACTATCATCTTGAGTAAGACTGTCCTACCGGCATAGGTCCCCCCTCAATCATTGCAATCACGTGCCTGTGATCTGTTCATATCAGATTTTTGCATTTTTATACCGCCCAATTTTTATCACATTGCATATCGGTAGGTACTCTTGAGCCGTGTTTGCTAGTCAATTGCAGGATACAGGTTCTCGGCTCTAAACGGTGAAATCCATGGAAAAATACGACAAAATCCGAGTTCCTGCCAACCACAGATAAAACATGGGTCTCCGCTCTTTATCCGTCTGTTGCCACATACCAGTTTAGGAGACAAAATGACAAATCAATTGTCACCTTCATGCACAAAGCACAATGGCAACACAAGATCCAAGAAATTTACGCGGAGCTCAAGAAAATCCATGTCCAAAGTCCACCTTTCCCTCAACAGAAATTCTGGAAAAATCGTGAAGACAATTTGAGAAAATACATATACCAGAATTAAGTACAATGAAGACCAGGGAAGCACAAAAAAACAGAGCCTCCAACTAATCTATATGGCCGCGGAAACGCGGCCTAAGCATGCTTAGGCCGCGGTTCCGCGGCCGTACTGGCGCCGCAGACAGAGATTTTTCAGGGGTAGAATTGTCTTTTCATTTGTGTTCTGGTGGTTGCCCTAGGTTTTCATTTTTCAGCCTATAAATAGCCCAGAACTTTGTGAAGGAAGGGGTCCATAATCTTGTATTTTCTTTTCTAGGTTTAGTTGTGTTTCTTCATCCTCTTCTCATCTCTTCTCCATTAAAACTTGTAGTGAGCTTTGTGAGTGAAGAATGATGAATAAAGAAGACTCTTTCATTATTATGCTTGTCTTATTATCTTGTTAATTGTTGTAATTTTAATTTGTTAACTAGTTGTTGTTATTTCTTGTTGTTTCTTTCTCCCCTCTTTTTCTTTATCCTTAACATAACCATGATGCTTACGCTTGATCCTTGCCAAGGTGAGGTCGCAAATAGCTAGTTGTTATCTTCTAATCTCTTTCTTTCTATCTTCCTCTTTTGTTTTGTTTTTCCGTATCATGATGTGTGAGTAGTTTCATACTTGTTAGGGTAGGATAAGGGAAGTTTGAGAGAAGGAAATCTCTCTCACTCTTTCCTTGCCCAACAGCTTAATTCGACTCCCGTTAATTGAACCACAATCCGCTCCTTACGGCACCCTATCCTACATGATAGCGGTGATTCCGTAGTGAGACCGGTTGTGGTTGAATTAACCGGAGGTTATGGCTAAGAGCTAAGAACGGACGGACAAGCACCAAAAGAAAAACTTATGCGTTGGAAAGCCTAGCTTATACTCGCAAGTTCCTTCCTAGTCGTGCTAATCCCCGTTGTTGCCGATTGCCGTAACACCGATATTAAGAGGGGCAACGAAAGATGTGGGAGACTCCTAACTCAAACTAACCTAATCCTAACCCTAACAAGCTCTCTTTACATATCACTTTAACACTTAGATAATCACAAACAAAATTTGGACTTCCGGACTTAACTCGTTAAAACACATAGAAAAAGATTCCCATCTCCCAGCGGACGACCCGTACTCAACCGGCTAGCTACAAGCGAAACCGTCTTGATTGCCGTATTTAACTAAAACTTGAACACGCAGAATCTCTAACAATCAAATGGCGCCGTTGCCGAGGAGACGGTAGTTTATTTCTTTGTGTAATTTCGGGTTAACTTGTGAATACATCCGAAAACCAAAACAAAAAAATATACTTTGTAAAAAAAATCATCTTGTTATTTTTGATTAGTTTTTGTGCAAGTGTGCAGGAAAATACGGAGTTCAAGTTCAGTGCCAAAGACGTGGGAAGATAGACCCACATTTCGCGGCTACACCGCGACGGATAAAAAACGAAGTAAACGGTCTACTGTCAAAATCTGGAGCAGTTACAGTTAGCAAATAAAACTTCAGCACATCCAGACAAGCAGAAGACACCCAACAGAGCACCTACACAAAAATTGAAGCCCCAACTCCACTTCTTTGCCGCGGAACCGCGGCATAAGCTGGCTTAGGCCGCGGATCCGCGGCCACTTGGTGGCCTCACGCTTCCAAAATCTCTCTGTAAGTCTCTCTCCTCTCTCTCACTCCTCTGGACTCCAATAAACTGTGTTTTCTGCAGATTTCTTTGCGCAAACTCTTCTCCCCCTTCCAATAAACTGTTCTTGTGCAGGATTCTTTGCGCCGCGCTAAAAAATAAAAATTGTTTGCAGTTGATTTGTTACTGCTTTGCATTTCTTAATACGGACTTAAGGGGCTTGAAACCAATTCAGATTGGGTGGGGATTGCATCACCCTTCCCAGGACCCCAAAAATCATAAAAAGCATATGCATTGACCATTGTAAAATTAAAAAATACTAGACTTCAGCCCTAAGGACTTCGTGCTCATTAGGACAGAGGACTAGTTACAGGCATCGGCCGTTTATCCTATCTGACTTTTGCGGTGCCTAGGCAAGTGTGACGAAGGCAAGTGGTTATTTAATTAAGGAACTTCGCGAAAGCGTTGGACAACCTCCCACTTACCTGGCACTTATCTGGCCGCATTAGACGGAGAAGAGGCGGTTTGCGGTCCTTTTTCTAGCCCTCTGGAACAGTTAGGAGCAGGTCTAGTTGACCTAGGCAACCGTAGATCTAAGTGAGATTGTGCATATCTTGTTTGTGATTACTTAAAGCCGTAAGTCCGTACATATTTCTGTAAATCTCTTTCTAAAAAAAAAAGAAAAAAATCAAAAACTTTTATAAAAACTTGCCCTTTGTCGCCAGATCCATTTTTCACCCTCCACCCATCATTTTCTCCATTGACGTTTTCTTACCCTCACCTTCTCCGCTTTGACTATACTAAACTCGTTTAGTGTATATCCGCTTGGACTCGGGACATTAGCGCCCGCCTAGTCCGCGTTATGTTAGTCGCTACCGATTACGCGATCGACTCCGAAGTCGAAACTCCGTCCACTCCTCTTTCACCTCTCCCTTTGCCGGCCAACTCCGACGTTGACCGGAATTCTGTTCATACATCTTCACCTTCACCTTCACCAACCTCTTCTTCCGCGATGTCAGGATTTAATTCAAACATCTCTTTGACTACCGCTAGATTGGCTCCACCTTCTACGGAGACCAATATCCCACCTCCACCTCCTGTTGTAGCGCCGCAGCGAATCGCGCTCCAGGATCGTTTCTATCCCACCTGTTCTGCACTTCCCACCTACCTTTCTCTTCCTCCGGCCAATGGGGATAATTTTGAAATTAAGCCCCACTTCATCAACATGCTCCCACGATTTCTTTGGCTTGAATCTGAAGATGCCTATATCTTCATCAATAAATTTCAAAACGTCTGTGCCATGATGAAAACCACCCAGCTGTCGGACGATGCTATACGTCTACGGGTCATTCCGTTCACATTATGCGACCTTGCTGAAAAATGGCTGTATAGCACCGCTTCCCACTCCATAACCAGCTGGGACGAGTTTGTTAAAGCGTTTCTAAAAAAATTCTATCCGAATCATAAAACCGCAAGGATTCGAAATGAAATCAACCAATTCTCTCAGCTTCCTTCCGAACCCTTCTGGAAGTGCTTTGACCGGTACAAAGACCTTCTTGTTCAGTGTCCTCACCACGGTATAGAGAAATGACAACTTTGCCAAACCTTATACGAGGGCCTGAACCCAGCAACGAAGCAGTTGTTGGAAACCATCTTTCAGGGCCACTTCCTATCGAAATCTGACGAGGAAGCGTGGCAGTTCTTAGACGACCTTGCGGAGCAAACGCTACAATGGAAGAGCACCAGACCGACTTCTTCTTCTTCTACCTCCACTTCTACCGGTCAGTCTAGGGTAGGAATTCACCAACTTGATGTCTCGATCGCGATGAAAGATGAAATGGCTGCAATAACAAGAAAGCTTGAAGCGATAGAGAGCAAATTCTCTTCTCCTGCTCCTGCCCCTGTTCTCCCCCTTCGTACCATCTACGCTTGTTGTTCCGATCGTTCTCACTTAACCGAAGAGTGTCCTTATAATCCACCATCGCAAGGATAGGATCAGGTTAATGCTGCATTCCAGCAAAGACCGAGGACTGATCCATACTCTTCCACCTACAATCCCGGTTGGAGGAACCACCCCAATTTCACCTGGAATCAGAATCAGAATCAATTCCAAGGCAACAATTTCCAAAGGGCCCCTCCGCCGCAACAACAAGCGCAACAACAAACTCAGTTTCAGCAGCCCTTCCAACCCCAACCTTTCCAAAATCAGACGAACAACTTTGCACCCAACAATTCTTTTCAACCAAACAATTTTGTTCCGTCAAACAACGATAAGGTTTCCTCACTCGAACGAAGTCTGGAGGCGTTCGTTAAACAATCGACTCAGTCCACCGCCAACATCCAGTCTTCCATTCAGTCCTTAGTGCAACACACTGCCGCACACGGGCAAAGCATCAAGACCATCGAGGCCTAGATTGTACAGCTGAACGCGGCCTTAAGAGAGCGAGAAAAGGGGAAGCTCCCGTCCCAGCCACTCCCAAATCCCGGTCACCCACATAATGCACATGTTGCTCTTGAACAACAGAATCATAATGTGAGAGCCGTGACCATATTGATATCGGGAAGGATGCTGTAAAACAACATCGGCAAACGGATCAACGAAGACACCACGGCCGCTGCTTCTTCTTCTTCTTCTTCTTCGTCTTCTGAGCCTATTCTCCGTTCTTCACAAGGCTCTCCTTCCTCTTCTTCTGCTCTGAATGGATCCACTTCTCACTCCATGAAAACACCTGTTCTGGGATCCGTTCCAACTCCACAATCTCCTCCTCCAGCATTAGACTCAACCAATTTTAAAAATGTTCCATTTCCAAACCGGTTGAGGTCTAACAAACAAAGTCCTCAAATGGAGAAGATTCTGGAGTTATTTAAGAAGGTTAACATTAACATTCCTCTTTTAGATGCTGTCCAACAAGTCCCGTCCTACGCAAAAAACTTAAAGGACTTGTGCACGAAAAAGAGGAAGCCTCAGGTACCAAAGAAAGTTTTCTTGGCCAGTGCTGTGAGTGATGCCCTTACCCAATCTTTACCACAAAAACGGAAGGACCCTGGCTGTCCTACGATTTCAATTACCATTGAGGATAAGAACATCAACCGCGCACTATTAGATCTTGGTGCCAGTGTTAACCTGCTTCCGTATTCAGTATACGAGCAATTAGGCGTCGGAGAGCTGAAACCCACGCACTGCACTCTCCAAATGGCCGACCGATCGATCACCCATCCTAGGGGTGAGCTAGAGGATGTGTTAATAAAAGTCGGGGACTTCATATTCCCCGTTGACTTCATTGTATTAGATACACAGCCTGTAGCTAACCCCCGGAATCAAATTCCGGTGATACTCGGTCGCCCATTTCGTGCAACCTCAAATGCTGTGATCAATTGTCGCAATGGTTCGATGAACCTCTCTTTTGGAAACATGATGATTGAACTCAACATTTTTAGGTTGGGGAATCAGCCCGCCGAACCTAATGCTCATATACTGGACGTCTGCTCGATCCAGGAGATGACCCCTGAAGAGTGTGAATTCGAGAAGTTTCTGTTCGAACACGATAATCTTGACCCCACTAGTGCGTTTCTCCTCGAACCTGCTGCTGTTTCTGCGCCCGACAACGACTACGAGTGTTTTACGTTCTCAAACGATCTTAACCGCGCACAACCCGAGTTTGAATCTTTCGAATTTTCGGATGAGTTACCTGAACCATCCGACTCGGTCGCCTACACTCGCTTTGAACCTTTGCTGGAGTCCTTTGAGTTCGAGACCTCTGCACCAATCTTGCCTTCCATCGTTTCACCTCCAACGATCGAACTCAAGCCTTTGCCGTCTCACCTTAAGTATGCTTACTTAGGTGAGAACGAGACCCTCCCTATCATCATTTCGGCTTCTCTAGCTCCAGAGCAAGAGAAAGCCCTTCTTGCGGTCTTGCACAGCAACAGGCAAGCTTTTGGCTGGTCCATGGCGGACATCAAGGGGATTAGTCCCCTGATCGTTGAGCATCACATTCATCTGATGGATGATGCCAAACCAGCCCGGGTTCCACAAAGACGTTTCAATCCAGTCATGAAAGAGGCTGTGAAGAAGGAGATCGTAAAATGTCTAGATAGTGGTATCATTTACCCTATCTCTGATAGCCAGTGGGTTAGCCCCATTCATGTTGTCCCCAAGAAGTCGGGCATCACGGTCATAACCAACGAGGTGAACGAGTTAATCCCTACTCACACCCAAACTGGGTGGCGAGTATGCATTGATTACAGAAAACTCAACGCCGCAACGCGGAAAGACCACTTTCCGCTACCTTTCATTGACCAGATGCTTGAACGATTGGCCGGACACGAGTACTACTGCTTTCTTGATGGCTACTCCGGCTACAATCAGATTCCCATCGCCGAAAAATACCAGGACAAGACCACATTCACTTGTCCTTTCGGCACGTTTGCATACCGTCGCATGCCCTTTGGGTTATGCAATGCGCCCGCTACCTTCCAGCGGTGTATGATGGGAATCTTCTCAGACATGGTGGAAATATTTCTGGAGATTTTCATGGATGATTTCTCCATCTTCGGCGATTCCTTTAACGAGTGTTTGCTGCATCTTGACGCCGTCCTTACCCGATGTAAGGACAAGAATCTCACTTTGAATTGGGAGAAGTGCCACTTCATGGTGCGCGAAGGTATTGTCTTAGGACATATCATCTCGCAAAATGGCATAGAGGTTGACAAAGCAAAGATTGAGGTCATTTCCAATCTGCCTCCTCCCCGATGCGTCAGAGATATCCGAGCCTTCCTTGGCCATGCCGGTTTTTATAGACGGTTTATCAAGGACTTTAGCAAGATTGCTAGGCCCTTGACTCTTTTGCTGGCCAAGGATACGCCATTCGACTTCAACTCGCGCTGTGTGACTGCATTCGAGTCACTAAAACGCTCACTCACTTCTGCTCCCGTTCTTTCTTCACCTGACTGGACGCACCCATTTGAGATTATGTGCGATGCATCCGACTTTGCCATTGGTGCTGTCCTTGGACAACACATCAACAAGATGCCGCACGTAATATGCGAGCCGAACCCTGAACGACGCCCAACTCAATTATACAACAACTGAGAAGGAATTCTTGGCTGTTGTATTTGCTTTAGAAAAGTTCAGGCCCTACCTCATCGGCTCTCCAGTCATTGTCTACACAGACCATTCTGCTCTGCGCCATCTTTTTGCGAAGAAAGATGCAAAATCTCGGTTAATACGTTGGATCCTCTTGCTTCATGAGTTTGACCTTGTCATTAAGGACAAAAGAGGATGTGAAAACGTAGTTGCCGACCATCTCTCACGACTTCCTTCTTCGCCTTCGCTTCCAATTCCGATCAACGACGTTTTCCCGGATGAACAGCACTTGACAGTATCTTGCGAACCCTGGTTCGCAGATATTGTGAACTATTTGGCCACAGGATTACTACAGACTGAATGGTCAAGTCAGGACAGACTTCGCTTCTTATCCCAAGTAAAACACTTTTACTGGGACGAACCCTAATTGTTCAAGTACTGTCCCGACCAGATTATTCGTCGGTGTGTCCCTGACGAGGAATTCAAGAGTTTGCTGTCGTTTTGCCACGATCAAGCGTGTGGCGGGCATTTTGGCCCCAGAAAGACAGCTGAGAAGATCTTGCAATGTGGTTTCTACTGGCCACAACTCTTCAAAGACGCTCATGACTATTGCAAGACTTGCTCCCGGTGCCAACACATGGGCCGGATATCCCGGAGGAACGAGATGCCGCTCCAACCGATCTTGGTTGTGGAGATTTTCGATGTTTGGGGGATAGATTTCATGGGGCCATTTCCCAGCACTTTCGGGAACTTGTACATCCTTCTAGCTGTTGATTACGTCTCTAAATGTGTCGAGGCTGTGCCCAGCCAGACTAACGACAACAAGGTTGTCGTTAGGTTCCTTAAAGAAAACATTTTCTCCCGTTTTGGGCACCCCCGAGCGATCATTAGCGACAATGGAAGTCATTTCTGCAACAAAACCTTCGAGGCCTTGATGCGGAAATAATCCATTAATCATAAGCTCTCTACGCCCTACCACCCCCAAACCTGCGGGCAGGCCGAAGTTTCAAATCGGCAAATCAAGCAGATACTGGAGAAGACGGTTTCCAAGAACCGTAAGGATTGGTCGCTGAAACTCACTGATGCCCTTTGGGCATTTCGAACCGCTTATAAGACCGACCTTGGCATGTCTCCCTATCGGCTTGTATACGGAAAAACCTGCCACCTACCTGTCGAAATAGAGCATCGCGCATTTTGGGCGATAAAAGAGTTGAATCTGTCTCTCGAAGATGCGGGCAGCCATCGGAAGCTGCAGTTGAACGAACTGAGCGAGCTTAGGGATGAGGCTTACGATAACGCGGTTGTCGTTAAGAACCGAATGAAGGTGTTTCACGATAAACACCTTTTGCGCAAAACCTTCGTACCTGGTCAGCAGGTACTACTTTACGACACCCGACTTCACTTCCATCCAGGAAAGCTCAGATCTCGCTGGAAAGGGCCGTATTTTGTGCGGAATATGTATCCGCAGGGCGCTGTGGATTTGGAGAATCCAATGGACGGTTCATTGTTCAAAGTAAACGGACACCGATGCAAACCGTACCTTAGCGCCGAACCAACAGAGGAGCTCCTGTTCTTACAGGAGCCGGTTTACCCTGCCTGATCTTCCTCTGCCAACCTCCAAACTTCGGTTATCCAGCCAAGAACAGTGGACACTGTTCCAAATAAGTTTGGGGGTATGTATAAACCATTTTGTATATATTTGTGGATATTCTTTTTCTTTTTCTTTAAAAACAAAAACAAATAAAAATTGTGTATCGCTAACCGACAATTTTGACCCTTCAAATGATCTCTTCATGCAATGACAGTGAGGACACTGTCCAGTTTAAGTTTGGGGGTACGCTCGGTACGCATTTCTTACCTTCGCATTCATATGTATATTTTGCATCTGCATATTAAAACCCATAAAATCCATAAAAATCTGAAAATTTTCTAAAAACATAAAAACTTTTCTGTCAAGTTAGCTAGTGGGAGGACTCTGATTCAACATTTCGACGGTTTTGTTTGATAAAATAAGAATAACTAAATCTTATGTTTAGATTTTGAAAACCTGAAAGATAACTCTCCTTTGAAGTTAACTATAGCTGATATACATCTTTACATCACACTACACGTGTCGTGAGTTTTTGGAAATTAGATGACAAGTCTTTTATGTTTAAAAACATTTAAACAGATAAATGATTTTCTGAGGATCAAATAGGTTTGTTCTGAAATATGTAATGTCAAGAATAGTTTATGAAGTAAAGCGAATATGAAGGAATGTTATTGATGCCGTAATTGCAACTAAGTCTGAAAAATAACCCATCTGGAACTTGATTGGAATGATTACACACCAAACCCACTAAACACGTCTTTTATCCAAAAAAATAATGGAATTGCCGGTTATATCTCCGTTCGTATTAAATCATCTGATTTTCACGCTAACTGTCTTTTGTTTTTGGACCTGGGTAACTTGAGTAATTAAGTCCGGCGGGGTGTTTCTACACCTAATGCCCTAAAACCAACTGGTTTGGGTGCATTGGCCCAAAGCTCGCTAAGAAGCCTAGAAAGTCCAGATTAAAACAAAATCAAGCAAGTGTTCTCTCCGAGTTAAAATTCCTAACGGTTCTTTGTGTGAGAATAATCTTGATAAAAGACAGGCTTTTGTAAAAAAAATTTAGCGGAGATATGAAGGTTTTACTCTATGATAAAGACTATTGCACGTTCACAGAGGTGTGTATGAAATGAAAACAAGAAAAAGGTGGAGTGAAAAAGACGACTTAGTTTCCTGTTAAGGAAGATAGAAATTCTGAAGTTGAAACCTTACTGGAAACGAAACTTGAAAAATGCTTAACTCTCTATAAAACTTATGTGATCCTTTTAAAATTGTCATCTGGGCTTTATTGTGCGACATGATGACTTTAATCGATCCTTCTGGAACTTAACGACACTATTTGCACTGCACGTAAAGACATATAAAATCTGTAGTTAAATAAGAAGCGAGGTGTGAAAAATAAAGGTTCGATAGTCTAGACTTAGGATTATAGAATTGCTATTTTCTGAAACAAAACTTTAGGATTTGAATCTTAGTTATTTTACAAAATTAGCTTGACCGGATTTTGTGGGTAGTATCCGCTGAAAACCCTCAGGAGACAACACTCCTCCTACTAGGGACACCTAGAGGTTTAACGGCTTGTTGCACAAGCTCAGTGCAATCGCGTTCCCTATGAAAGTGAGGTTAGGAAATTTTTTTGTGAATAAATTGGCTTTGCTCGGGACTAGCAAATGATAAGTTTGGGGGTATTTGTTCATATCAGATTTTTGCATTTTTATACCGCCCAATTTTTATCACATTGCATATCGGTAGGTACTCTTGAGCTGTGTTTGCTAGTCAATTGCAGGATACAGGTTCTCGGCTCTAAACGGTGAAATCCATGGAAAAATACGACAAAATCCGAGGTCTTTCCAACCACAGATAAAACACAGGTCTCCGCTCTTTATCCGTATGTTGCCACACACCAGTTTAGGAGACAAAATGACAAATCAATTGTCACCATCATGCACAAAGCACAATGGCAACACAAGATCCAAGAAATTTACGCGGAGCTCAAGAAAATCCATGTCCAAAGTCCACCTTTCCCTCAACAGAAATTCAGGAAAAATTGTGAAGATAAATTGAGAAAATACATATACCAGAATTAAGTACAATGATGACCAGGGAAGCACAAAAAAACAGAGCCTCCAACTCAATTATATGGCCGCGGAAACGCGGCCTAAGCATGCTTAGGCCGCGGTTCCGCGGCCGTACTGGCGCCGCAGACAGAGATTTTTCAGGGGTAGAATTGTCTTTTCATTTGTGTTCTGGTGGTTGCCCTAGGTTTTCATTTTTCAGCCTATAAATAGCCCAGAACTTTGTGAAGGAAGGGGTCCATAATCTTGTATTTTCTTTTCTAGGTTTAGTTGTGTTTCTTCTTCCTCTTCTCATCTCTTCACCATTAAAACTTGTAGTGAGCTTTGTGAGTGAAGAATGATGAATAAAGAAGACTCTTTCATTATTATGCTTGTCTTATTATCTTGTTAATTGTTGTAATTTTAATTTGTTAACTAGTTGTTATTTCTTGTTGTTTCTTTCTCCTCTCTTTTTCTTTATCCTTAACACAACCATGATGCTTACGCTTGATCCTTGCCAAGGTGAGGTCGCAAATAGCTAGTTGTTATCTTCTAATCTCTTTCTTTCTATCTTCCTCTTTTGTTTTGTTTTTCCGTATCATGATGTGTGAGTAGTTTCAAACTTGTTAGGGTAGGATAAGGGAAGTTTGAGAGAAGGAAATCCCTCTCACTCTTTCCTTGCCCAACTGCTTAATTCGACTCCCGTTAATTGAAACACAATCCGCTCCTTACGGCACCCTATCCTACATGATAGCGGTGATTCCGTAGTGAGACCGGTTGTGGTTGAATTAACCGGAGGTTATGGCTAAGAGCCAAGAACGGACGGACAAGCACCAAAACGAAGAACTTATGCGTTGGAAAGCCTAGCTTATACTCGCAAGTTCCTTCCTAGTCGTGCTAATCCCCGTTGTTGCCGATTACCGTAACACCGATATTAAGAGGGGCAACGAAAGATGTGGGAGACTCCTAACTCAAACTAACCTAATCCTAACCCTAACAAGCTCTCTTTACATATCACTTTAACACTTAGATAATCACAAACAAAATCTGGACTTCTGGACTTAACTCGTTAAAACACATAGAAAAAGATTCCCATCTCCCTGCGGACGTCCCGTACTCAACCGGCTAGCTACAAGCGAAACCGTCTTGATTGCGGTATTTAACTAAAACTTTAACACGCAGAATCTCTAACAATCATGATCCAATAATTGACTCTGATGGCACTATCTCCAACACTACCATGCCCGATTCAAAAAAATAGTTGTGCCGAACAACCCTAACCAAGATTGTAAACTAGAGATTATGCGAAAACTAGCAAGTAAAACATTTTAACTACAAGTGAAAGGGATTACAACCTTTGTAGATCCGGTCCTTCGCTTCTAAAGCTCCGTGTTAACGTCCCTTCACTGCGATCATCGGGATCCCGGACTCTAGCGATGGTTTCTTCGGAGAAATGAGCAGGCTAGGTCGTTGACTTCTAGGCCGAAGATGATCTACGTCGAGGAGACTGAAACTCAAGCTCCATCTTCACTAGGTCAAGAACTTTGTGAAGAGAACACCCTAAACTAAATGGAAAGTAGTAGAGGATGATGAAATAGGAAGTGGATTCACTTTGGATTTGGATTTCTCACTTTGTTTCTTCACTTGATAATTTTTCTAGCAAGCTTTCTTCTTCTTGAAGAAGAAGAAGAAGAAGAAAAGAATAAGAATGAATAATGAATTATGACAAAAGAATAATCAAGTGAAGTCTATCATAATGCAACCATGGGTGAGTTTACCTTTGTAGAGACTAAACCATAGTTTGAGGTAATGGTTAGCTTATTGAAAATCTTTTGCAAAACAAAATTAGTGGACTTTGTCAAAGTTGCTTGAAAGCTTCATAAAGCTTCAAGAAAAGACAAAGAAAGCCACCATTTTGTTTAACCAAAATAAATGAAAAACTAAACCATTATCTTAAATATTGTGTAAGTCATACACACACCCAAGTTTGCATGTATCATCAATCATGATACAAACTAGTGCACAAACATATATCACATATACAACTTGTGCACATCAAGTGAGAAAATCAATCTTAAGTGATCCAATACTAGTGAATGTAAAGTAATATATCAAATATATATATAATTATACATTAAATCATTAAATCAACAATTGATTTAACGATCCGGTCATATCGCATATAGCCGACTAGTATCTAGTGTATCAATGTATCGAATCAACACTTGATTCGGTAACCCGGCTATATCTCATATAACCGTCCAATGATACAAATCGCGAGAATAGAATACAGTATCACATACTGGTATTATTCTCGGTCCCGCACATATCTCATATGCGCTCCTATTTCGTTTCGCTAGAGCCAGGAATCCTCTGTGTAGGACTCTAAAGACTAGTCAATACGCCGGCAGTAGGTGGTGATCATATCAATCACCCACAAGTAGCAAGCGGTCTTCTAAACATAACGGCCACCCTGGTATTGAGCGATCAAAAGATCAACGAGCAAGCCTGCTCACACTCCTGTGAATCCAATCAGTAACACTTACAGCACAGTATGCTCTGTTCGTCTGATATGTCGCATATCTTGCCTAGGGGTGGTAAACGTCAGACCCCAGCAGCTTGATAAGTCATGCCGATGTAAGGTCAATAACAAGCATCAAACTACTGATAACACTTACCAGTAAATCAATGCAACCCAGGCCAGGGATTTCCAGTTATAGCGAGTCGAGCATAGCGCAACATTAACCCCCAATACCGGGAGAGACGAATCCCCTTCTATCGCTCATTGCCTCCATGTGAATTTGGACTTTACCCAAAAACCACCTGTTTGCATGACTCAGTAGAGCCCTGGTAGGGTGGAAATCAAAGCACAGTAGGAGACACACAAGACTTTATGATGATCTCGGGTCAACAGACTAAGCTGTACCAGTATCACCAGAGAACTGCCATCTGACGTGAGGTATAATACCATCTGGAAGTTCTCGGCGAGTCCGTTCAGTGTACCCAGTCACCACTGAGCACCCGCATACCATCTCTGATGTCAAACATGTTAGTGTTTATGCCCTAGAAGGCCATTACTGTATCATACTAGCTTGTATATTACTTAATGGAAGCTTGGGATATTCACATGTATATAACAGTCTTGCTAAACATGGTAGTATGCTACTTGGTTTTTCTATCTTAATATGTGAGTGTACGTATTGATAGAGCTCTTAGGATCTTTCTTGTTTACCAGCGTTGTGATGGCAGTCACACTAGTGGGGGCTGGGTAGTCTACAAGCACATCCTTATTCAGGTCCCTGGTCGTTGGATTATCGAGACAGAGCATCGATACTCCGGAGTAGACTAGTGTGTACGCTTCTCATCCCAGTTAGGGAGATGGTCTGTCCCACAGCCGTCAGTACGTCGTACTGGAGATAGTATACAGGTGCTCGTTAGGTTACGGGTACACCGGACAGGACTCACAGGGAACTGTTGGTTGGTTTGATACCAGTCGTCAGTGAACAGTTCCCAGGTGACATGAGTACAGCGTAGTCCGCAGACTTGACACTGCTACTTCGCCTCGAGTGTGTCCCACTGTTCTTAGATTGCTACCCTACCACGGCTCAAAGGAGTCGTGCAAACAGGTGGCAGTTGGGTGCAGTCCCGAGCACTTGGAGGCAGTGGCGGTTAGACTGGATTCGTCCCTCCCGGTATTGGGAGTAGATATCGTGCTGTGTCAGAGAGCCATTACGCAAAGTCCCTGGCCAGGGCAAGCGAGATTTGCTGGTAGGTTCCAGTAGTTTCTCAGGGTGTAATGGGCTTCACTCCGACACGACTTATACCGCTATTAGGGGACTGACGCTTGCCGCCCCCCTAGGCCCGATATGCGATAGTCTTGGACGAACGGACCGGACTGTATGGAGATTGTCACATCAGACTCAGTAGGAGTTCGGATGGGTTTTCTCATCGGCCTTCTTATCGACAACTACCTGGGGACCGTTACGTACAGCTAGTGCCGCTTGCGGTCTGTGGTTAAACCCACTGCCAGCGTAGTAGTCGAGTCTCTAGAGTCCCACACAGAGAGTTTCCTAATCCAGGCGAAACGATATAGAGGTTGCATGGTTTTGCGACAAAGGGTTCGGACGCATACGTGCGTTTACGCGCGTACGACTTTCGGACAGTTTTTACCAGTCGGCTTTGGTTTAAGCCAGTTACTGGTATCCGGTTATTGGATTTTTACAGTCTAAAGTTTTTCCGTATTTTTGCGGATCGGAGGGGCGTTCTCGTAATTATACGAGAAGCTTCTAGAAGATGTGACTAAGGAGGTTACTTTGGATGAGGTTGTGAGTCATGGTGGTGATTCATTCATTTCATTAATGCACATTTATTGCTTAATGACTCATGCTAATGAATCACCACTAGATATTTTATGAAGCATGCTTATTCATTTCTTTTATTCATTATTCTTAAATAAGAATGCTTCATAATATATTATGATACACTCTCTCTCTTCTCTCATTATCTTATCTCATATTCTCTCTCCTCAAGCTCTCATCTTCAAGATACTAATCCTTAATCCTCATGTGTTGAGATCAAAGGTTTAGTTAGACTTAAGCATCCATAACCATCACTCTATCTCATCCTTTCATCTTTGATTAGCAATCAAAGTTGATTAGTTACCTCAAGTTAGAGGTGTAGCTTGTTGTTTTGCTCTCGGGTGGATCGTCTACTACCTAGAGAAGGTCGAGGAGAACAAAGGAGGACACAAAGACGAAGGACTAGTTTCGATAGGTATAATCCCTTAACACTATAGTTTAGTCTAGCTATGTGTTCGGTTATTATTTGTTTAGCTTCGATATAAGCGGTTAGTCGATGTTCGTTCCTTAAACTTGATTGTTTTTGTTATTTCCTCCTCCCCATAAGTACTGGGTGTACTACATCGACTTACAGTGGTATCAGAGCCTCGCTAAACAATAAATAACTTGATTGCAAATTTGTACGAATTTCGAACGGAAAAACGAAGCCGGAAAACCCTAAAAAATGTAAGTTTCTGTCGAATTTAAAACGATGTCAGAAAATTTTTCAGCTGAGTTCAGAGAGCTTGACATGACACCAGAAGAACACCCAAGAAAAACAGTCGTCTGAATCGACCATCTCGCCGCGGAACCGCGGCCTCAGCCACTGAGTTGCCGCGCTTCCGCCGCCGAGTTGGCGAGTCAGCGGCCGATATTTCTTCTGTTGCTTCTCTGTGAAATTTGGGGTTTTCTGGAATATTTAATTATTGCTCAGGTTACTGTTTAACAGAGCAGATTTTGGAGCAATATTGATGTTGTTTATTCGATCGAATTGTACAGTATTTGCATATTGGATTATATCTGTGATTGTTTAATATGTTCGTAAACCTCCCCTAACTGGTAGTATGTCGGTTGGCAAGGGGTTGCACATTTCTGAAATGGTTATATCTGTTTGTGCATATAAACTGTATTGGACTGTTGTGGTGTATAGCCGGGGTTCGCAATGGGTTATTGATTAATTCATTTGTTGTAAATGTAATTTGTTGTAATATTATTTTCGCGGGGCACTTCCAGGTTGCGGTTGTAGCCACCGTTGTATTATTTCATTTTACTGTTTTTGCTCCTAGGACTGACCTAAGGTGGGGTACAAAGACTGCCGGGTGGGTAGTTTGCCGTACCCGTAGGGGTCGAGGGTGGGGTAACGGCTATTCATCACAACTGTGTAATCTGTCTTTTCTTGCAGGCTCAAAAGAAATACAGATTGCTTGCAAATCCAATATTGTTTATCTGTGTTCTGGAATGAATATCATTGCGTCAGACGAATGTAAAATATCTATATTTATGATAGCTATTTAGACGCCACTTATGTTTTACACCCGCGCTAGCCCAGCCCCCGCTCTGTCATTAGTTAAGTAACCTAACGGGTGATGACGGGACCCCGTGGCGAATGCGGATGGCATAAGAGGACGTTGTATTTTCGTTGTTTTCTGCAATGATAGGTTAATGATGGGACGCATTATCTATAATGCAAAGTAAAACAAACCAAAGTTTTAATCGTTGGAACAATTTAAAAAGAAACCACTCGGTTATTTTTTAAAAAAAACAGATATTTTTAAATGCGGAGATTTAACCACTCCTTTTAAAAGCTATCAGGTTCCTTCGGTTATATCAAGTTCACTACGTTCACGGTTTCGCCAAAACCAGTCGTAGCCCTCCGTCATTTCATTTGGGTATTCAGTAGTATTCAAGCTATGCAGTTTTGGCCAACGTCATGGCATAGTGTTTGGTAGCTGCTGGGTATTCATTTGTTGCATAGATAGATGAGTTGATTTGGGACAGTCGTATTATCATTTGGCCAACGTCAGGGATATATACGAATGGGTTCAAATTAACAAGATAATGATGGGTAGAACTTGACATGTGACTTATGACATTTTGACCAACGCCAAGGTCATAAGAGCATGGGGCAAAAATCCATATCGGGAATTTCTAAAGAAACTGAAATTTGCAAAGAGATGCATACCAATTGGAGTTTGATGAATGTTGGTAGGATTCCTTCAACATTATCATACGATGATATTTGGATCCCGATCCTACTGTGAGTATATGCTACTTATCAGGATATTCGTCGCTTAACGATCAATGCTATAAACCTAATAGGTGTCCAGAAAAGTGTCAGCGGGGTTACGCCCCCAGAGAAAAGAGGTTATTTAATTAAGGAACTTCGCGAAAGCGTTGGAAAACCTCCCTCGAAGTATCGACACCGGCCTGGCTGAACGGTTAAGCAAGTATTGTACGGTGAGAATAGTCTTGGCTAATTCTTCTTTTATGGTTTGAGGAAGGATTCGAGAAACAGTGGGAGCCATCCAGTTTAGATAAACTAAAAACCACTATAAACTTGCAAGAGCATCATGCTAAAGAGTTTTCTTCTCTCTCTCCTAATTGCAGCGACCCTGAAAATGACTGGACTTAAGTTACTTTTAGAGAAAAATATACTGACGGGGCCAAACTATAAAGATTGGCTGCGGAATGTCAAGATGGTTTTGACCTATGACAAACTGGGGTACGTCCTCACCGCTACAGCACCTGCTGTCCTTGGTCCCAAATCCAGCAATGCGGATAAGGAAATCCGCAAAACCTGGGATTTAGATTGCGCGAGAGCCAAGTGCATCGTGCTTGCCTCGATGAACAATGAACATCAGAGGAGGCACGAGGATATGTCCCTAGATGGCATATTTCTCCATACAAAGGAACTTTATGGAGAGCAATCTCGTATAGCAAGATACGAGACCTCTAAGAAATTGTTTCGAGCGAGGTTGGCTGTCGGGTCATCGGTAGGTGAACATGTCCTACAGATGATTGGCTACATAGAAGAGCTCGCAGACCTTGGGACGACTTTGGATAATGAGCTCTATACAGACCTTGTTCTCCAGTCCCTTCCTCCCACCTACGCCCAGTTTATCCTCAACTTCAATCTTCAAGGAAAAGAAGTTGAACTTGCGGAACTCCTGAACATGTTAAGGAGTGCAGAGGGCACCTTGCAGAAGGCAAGGGAAACACCCGCTATGTTTGTTGGCGGTTCATCTTCTTCCGGGTCCAAGGCTAGGGCCAAAGGAAGGAAGAAGAAGGCCGCACCCAGACCTAGAGGAGGTGTTAGTAAGGTGGGAAAGAAGGGAAAGAAAAAGTTTACAGCACCGGTAGTTGGCCTGGATGAGTGCTTCCATTGTCACAGGAAAGGGCACTGGAAGAAGGATTGCAAGGCGTGGAACGCCAAGAACCAGGAACCGAAGCAAGCTGTGGCTTCGACTTCAGGTGTGTTTGTAATTTAGAATTGTCTGTCAATCAACTCTGCTTCCTGGGTATTGGATACCGGATCAGGATCTCATATTTGCAATTCATTGCAGGCACTGAGAAACCGTAGAGTGCTGAAGGAAGGTGATATGATCCTCAGGGTTGCTAACGGAGCTAGCGTGGGAGCTGCGTCCGTCGGGGATTATCACCTAGGATTGACGAGTGGACACATTTTGGTTTTACATAACTGTTATTTTGTACCCAGCTTAACGTGTAATATCATATCAGTTTCCTTGTTATCAAATAAAGGTTATGATTTCACGTTTGTAAGAGATGTTGTCAACATCCACCTTAATCATAGTTTGATTGGGTCCGGTACTCTAAATAACGGTATATATGTGTTAAACCAACTCCAAATTTTCAATGTCCAGAACACACTAAAAAGAAAGTCTCCAGATTTAAATAAATCTTTCTTATGGCATTGTAGACTGGGTCACATCAATGAGAGAAGGTTGACTAAGTTGCATAGAGAAGGATATTTGGACACGTTCGAATATCAAACCTATGACACTTGTCAATCCTGTCTCAAAGGAAAGATGACAAAGACTCCATTTACTGGACAAGGAGTAAGAGCGAGCGAGCTCTTAGGACTCATACACAGTGATGTATGTGGTCCAATGTCTACACATGCGAGAGGTGGTTATTCCTACTTCATTACTTTTACAGATGATTTCTCTAGGTATGGATATGTTTTCTTAATGAAGCATAAATCAGAGGCCTTTGAGAAATTCCTGGAATTCAAGAGTGAAGCGGAAAACCAAACAGGCAAAAGTATTAAGACACTAAGATCTGATCGAGGTGGAGAATACTTAAGTGCCGAGTTCCTAGGTTACCTAAAAGAGAAAGGAATTCTCTCTCAGCTTACTCCTCCATACACTCCACAGCACAACGGTGTATCGGAGAGACGGAATCGAACCCTATTGGATATGGTACGATCCATGATGAGTAATACTGAGTTACCGCGATCTTTCTGGGGATATGCGCTAGAATCAGCGGCATATATTTTGAACAGAGTTCCAACCAAAACTGTGCCTACCACACCATATCAGATGTGGAGTGGGAAGAAACCCTATCTTCAGTATATAAGGATTTGGGGATGTCCAGCTTTTGTAAAAAAGCAGCATGTGGACAAGCTCGAGGCACGATCAGTACTGTGTAAGCTTGTAGGATATCCAAAGAACTCCAAGGGATATTGCTTCTATTACGCAGAGGAACAAAAGGTTTTTGTTTCTCGTAATGCCCAATTTCTAGAACAACAAGTTTTAGAAAAGGATACAAATGGGAGCGAAATAGAACTGGAAGAAATTCCAGAACCACAAGCTGCTACTGAAAGTTTGGTAAAACCAGAGGTTCAAGAAGAACAGAGCATTCCCGCACCCCTCCGCAGGAGTAGTAGGCCGTCTCATCCGCCTGAGAGATACTACGGTTTTCTCATAGACGGGGATAGAGAGGATTGCATCATAGATGATGATGAACATACTGACTTCCAGCAGGCCATCCAGAGCGGCGACTCGGTACGATGGCTAGATGCAATGCGGACCGAAATGGAGTCCATGTACACCAACAAAGTATGGACTTTGGACTTTGCTCCAGATGGGGTAAAACCCATAGGATGCAAATGGATCTTCAAGAAAAAGATTGGTGTAGATGGACAGGTGGAAACCTATAAGGCTAGACTTGTTGCAAAGGGTTTTCGTCAAAGACCTGGTTTGGACTATGACGAAACCTTTTCTCCAGTGGCTATGCTCAAATCCATTCGGGTCCTTCTTGCTATTACTGCCTTCCATGATTATGAAATCTGGCAGATGGACGTAAAGACGGCTTTTCTGAATGGAAATTTAGAAGAGAGCGTCTATATGGATCAGCCAGAGGGTTTCAATCAGAGTGGGAGCAGTGGTAAAGTATGCAAGCTGCTTAAGTCTATTTATGGACTAAAGCAGGCATCGCGGAGTTGGAACATCTGTTTTGATGAGACAGTCAAAGAATATGACTTTATCAAAAATCCAGATGAACCGTGCATATATAGTAAAGTCGTGGCCAGAAGTGTCGTATTCCTCGTCTTGTACGTGGATGACATTCTATTGATAGGAAATGACATTCCTATGATACAATCTGTCAAAGGATTCTTGTCACACAGGTTCTCCATGAAAGACCTGGGTGATGCCTCTTACATTCTAGGGATCCGGATTTATCGTGATAGATCCAAGAGGATGTTGGGACTTTCGCAGTCCAGGTATATCGACACTGTACTGAAAAGATTCAGTATGGAAGATTCTAAGCGCGGTAATCTGCCGGCTTGTCACGGAATCACCCTCTCCAAAGAGATGTCTCCCAAGACTGATTTGGAAAGGGAACGCATGTCTATTATACCCTACGCTTCTGCGGTAGGCTCTATAATGTATGCGATGTTGTGTACCTGACCAGATGTAGCTTACGCACTGAGCGTGGTAAGCCGGTATCAGTCAGACCCAGGGGAGAAACACTGGATAGCAGTAAAGAACATTCTCAAGTACCTGAGAAGGACTAAGGAGATGTTCTTGGTTTACGGCGGAAAAGACCTCAGGTTGGAGGCCTTTGCTGATTCCGGCTTCCAGAGTGATAAGGACGATTCCAAGTCCATGTCGGGTTATGTCTTTACCCTCAATGGAGGGGCGGTGTGCTGGAAGAGCTCCAAGCAGGACACCGTTGCTGACTCGACGATGGAAGCGGAGTATATAGCTGCTTGCGATGCCGCAAAAGAAGCAGTCTGGATGAAGAAGTTCCTAACAGAACTTCAGGTGGTTCCTACCATAGTTGATCCAATACCTCTGTATTGCGACAACAACGGAGCTATAGCTTTAGCGAAGGAACCAAGGTCCCATCAGAAGTCCAGACACATCTTGAGGCGGTATCACCTGATCAGGGAGATCATTGATCGTCAGGAGATCGAGGTTCGGAGAGTTGCTTCAGAAGAGAACATTGCTGATCCATTCACGAAGGCCCTTCCTCAGATTCAGTTCGAGAGGCTGCTCGAGATCATTGGTCTACGATATGCCAGTACATGGCCCTAGTGCAAGTGGGAGATTGTTAGTGTTTATGCCCTAGAAGGCCATTACTGTATCATACTAGCTTGTATATTACTTAATGGAAGCTTGGGATATTCACATGTATATAACAGTCTTGCTAAACATGGTAGTATGCTACTTGGTTTTTCTATCTTAATATGTGAGTGTACGTATTGATAGAGCTCTTAGGATCTTGCTTGTCTACCAGCGTTGTGATGGCAGTCACACTAGTGGGGGCTGGGTAGTCTACAAGCACATCCTTATTCAGGTCCCTGGTCGTTGGATTATCGAGACAGAGCATCGATACTCCGGAGTAGACTAGTGTGTACGCTTCTCATCCCAGTTGGGGAGATGGTCTGTCCCACAGCCGTCAGTACGTCGTACTGGAGATAATATACAGGTGCTCGTTAGGTTACGGGTACACCGGACATGACTCACAGGGAACTGTTGGTTGGTTTGATACCAGTCGTCAGTGAACAGTTCCCAGGTGACATGAGTACAGCGTAGTCCGCAGACTTGACACTGCTACTTCGCCTCGAGTGTGTCCCACTGTTCTTAGATTGCTACCCTACCACGGCTCAAAGGAGTCGTGCAAACAGGTGGCAGTTGGGTGCAGTCCCGAGCACTTGGAGGCAGTGGCGGTTAGACAGGATTCGTCCCTCCCGGTATTGGGAGTAGATATCGTGCTGTGTCAGAGAGCCATTACGCAAAGTCCCTGGCCAGGGCAAGCGAGATTTGCTGGTAGGTTCCAGTAGTTTCTCAGGGTGTAATGGGCTTCACTCCGACACGACTTATACCGCTATTAGGGGACTGACGCTTGCCGCCCCCCTAGGCCCGATATGCGATAGTCTTGGACGAACGGACCGGACTGTATGGAGATTGTCACATCAGACTCAGTAGGAGTTCGGAAGGGTTTTCTCATCGGCCTTCTTATCGACAACTACCTGGGGACCGTTACGTACAGCTAGTGCCGCTTGCGGTCTGTGGTTAAACCCACTGCCAGCGTAGTAGTCGAGTCTCTAGAGTCCCACACAGAGAGTTTCCTACTCCAGGCGAAACGATATAGAGGTTGCATGGTTTTGCGACAAAGGGTTCGGACGCATACGTGCGTTTACGCGCGTACGACTTTCGGACAGTTTTTACCAGTCGGCTTTGGTTTAAGCCAGTTACTGGTATCGGTTATTGGATTTTTACAGTCTAAAGTTTTTCCGTATTTTTGCGGATCGGAGGGGCGTTCTCGTAATTATACGAGAAGCTTCTAGAAGATGTGACTAAGGAGGTTACTTTGGATGAGGTTGTGAGTCATGGTGGTGATTCAATTATTTCATTAATGCACATTTATTGCTTAATGACTCATGCTAATGAATCACCACTAGATATTTTATGAAGCATGCTTATTCATTTCTTTTATTCATTATTCTTAAATAAGAATGCTTCATAATATATTATGATACACTCTCTCTCTTCTCTCATTATCTTATCTCATATTCTCTTTCCTCAAGCTCTCATCTTCAAGATACTAATCCTTAATCCTCATGTGTTGAGATCAAAGGTTTAGTTAGACTTAAGCATCCATAACCATCACTCTATCTCATCCTTTCATCTTTGATTAGCAATCAAAGTTGATTAGTTACCTCAAGTTAGAGGTGTAGCTTGGTGTTTTGCTCTCGGGTGGATCGTCTACTACCTAGAGAAGGTCGAGGAGAACAAAGGAGGACACAAAGACGAAGGACTAGTTTCGATAGGTATAATCCCTTAACACAATAGTTTAGTATAGCTATGTGTTCGGTTATTATTTGTTTAGCTTCGATATAAGCGGTTAGTCGATGTTCGTTCCTTAAACTTGATTGTTTTTGTTATTTCCGCCTCCCCATAAGTACTGGGGTGTACTACATCGACTTACAAAACACCAATGGATATAGGATCATCCATCCCCCATCACATGGGTCGAGAAGATATACGCTTGTCTACTCTGAAATATCGATGCCCCGTCTCGATATTCCCACGACTAGGAACATTGAAGGATGTACTCATGGACTACCCAGGCCCCACTAGTATGATCTGCATCATAGTCCTACAAGTCGAGCAGACATCCTAAGGGCTTTATCAACATGTAATAGATAGACAGCAAGTATACATGTTAAGATAAAGAGCAACCAGATAGCGTACTATCATGTCGAGCAAGAAAGTCCTACCTATATATATCCCAGCATCCACTACAATATACATCTCATGTACAGTAATGGCCTCTAGGGCATACATATAACTAACATGATGTGCGTGCTCTAGGACCTCGCGTCTCTACCCATCAGTATCGGGTATACACAAACGCGTCCCTAAACGTAGCACACCCTAGTCATAAATCAAGAACTCTGAATCTTTACCCTGCCGAACATGCTCAGAATCTCAAACATACGAGCATCGGCGGGCTGTGCCTCACGAAACGATTAACTAAAAGTGGATGGGCGCGGATATGAGGAAGTTGTCCCCTAGTAAAGGCGAACCTAAACAGTACTCAAATGTCGCACAAGAACTGTAAATCTGCATAAGACTGAATATAAAATGCGTACAACTGGAACAAGTTACCCCCAGGCCTACGACTCAAGCATCAGCTACCACAATCGTCTTAACACGGGTAATAAAGGATCTCACAATCATAATCCTTTACAAGCTCCATCCAACGGCGCTGTCTCAACAATCAAAACCCGCTGCAGGAAGATGTACACTAAGCTCTGGTGGTCCGTGAAAATCTGACATGACTCTCCGCACAAGTAGTGTCCCCAAATCTCCAACGCACGACCACCGCGGCCATCTCCAGATCATGAGTGGGATAATCCTGCTCGTACCTCCTCCAACAGTAGGGAAGCATAAGCGATAACCCTAATGCAACATCAGTACACAATCGAGCCCCACTCGCGAAACATCAGAATAAACAACAAAGTCGCCCGATCTAGAAAGCAAAGATAGATCTGGTGCAGTCGTCTACCAAGTCTTCAACCACTGAAACTCAGCACGCATGCCTCAGTCTAAAGAAAAGGAACTCCCTTCCTGGCTAAGCCTAAAAGCTGCGGACCTCTGTCACTGCTACAAGTCTGTGCCAAAGCAGTTTGGACACGATCTTCCTCGCGCCTATACGAATACCGTCTCCCGTAACCCCATGACCTAGGAAGTCAACACTATCAAGCCTGAAGGAACACTCCGAGGATCTAGCAAACAGCCGACGCTCTTCCAATGTCTGCAAAGAAAAACCTCAAGTGCCACTCAAGTTCCTCACGACTCTTGGAAAAGACCAGAATGTCATCTAAAACACACCAATCAACTGGTCGAGGAACGGCCTGAAGAAATCCGGTTCATCACATCCACAAATGCTGCTAGGGCATTGGCGATTCCAACGACACCACCAAAACTCTTAAAGCCCGTAGCACGCACAAAAGCAGTCTTCGGAATGTCATCACTTCGAACCCGCAACCAATGATGACCCAATTCCAAACAAACTTAGAAAATGTCTCGCACTCTGGAGCTGATCGAACAAATCATCAATGCGAGGTAAATGATACCTAATCCGCACCGTAACTCGGTTCAATTGACGATCAATCAATGCACAACCTCAAACTGTCGTCCTTCTCCTTGCCGAACAGAATAGAAGCTCCCTAAAGCGAAACACTTGGACGTACAAGTCCCCCTCTATCTAGCAACTCTGCAGCTGATCCTTAAGCTCCCTAACCTCCGCCGGCTCATCTGGAACAACGTCGGAAAATCACGCCCAAAAGAAACCTGGTCCAACGAGCACACTGTGGCTCCGGTTTCAAGAATGGAAGCCAAGAATCCTCGACATCCTCTCCTCAAAAGACGACTAGCAAAAAAGGCTGAAATCATGCTGTGAGGGGCGGCACCACTGCCCCCCTGACAACAAGGACTGACTCGCCGGAAAACAAAACCTAGCTGTTTTCTCGCGGCAGTCCACAGACGCATAGCACGTAGCTAACCAGTCCGTGCCCAGGAGAACGTCAAAGTCCAACATCTTTAGAAGGATCAAATCGACGGATGAATCTCTATCTCCTACCCAATTGGCACATGACCGAAACACGTGTCGCACAACCAAAGGATCGCTCACAGGAGTAAACACAACAACAGCTGATCTAGCATACACGACTCACGGCCCAATCCTCGGCAGGAAGTGCGTAGAACAAACGAGTGGACAGATCCTGAATTAAGAAAACATGCGCATTAAAAGAACATGCGAAAAGATTTCTTAAAACTCTCTATTGGACACCTGTGCGTCCCGATGAGTAGAGGCAAACGCTCGTATCTGCCTTCTACCCGCAACTGGGTGAACTCCTCCTCTACCATCCTGTCCTCTCGAAACAAATCCTCCGTGACCATGACCTCTCTGAATATAAGTCTGACGCGGATCAACAACAGGCGCAATAGACGACTCTCCCTGAGGTGAAGGTGGTAAGGTATCATGTGGTACAGCTGTCCCGCCCTCACGTGGCTTAGTAAAATCTCGAACACGATGTCTCAAACTCCCGCACCGGAAACATCCATACGATGGCTTCTTATCCTCCTAGGGATAAAAGCTAAACGACTGTGCTCATCCAAAGCCTCTGCTACTCCCACGACATAAACGAAATCTGTCGTGCGACTAAGCCTATGTCTCTGAGCTGATACACCCGTACGAGCCCACCTCGGTCTCGGAACTCCTAAAGTCTCGGGAAGACGCCCCTCAGATAAACGGGCTGCATCCACTTCTACTGTATACGTGACACAAAGTTGTGTGCTGATAGCAAGGAATAACTGCGTAACAGGAGTGGAAACCTCCCGTCGCTGCGCTCGACTGGCCTCAACCAACGACCTCATCATCTAGCGCAAGTACCATATCTCTGCCTCAAGCCTAGTGATACGATCTATCGAAGGGGGATCCAACTGCTCCTGTGCAACGAGCGTGCCGTCCTGGTCAGTCCTCGTCCCAAACAAGTCAACTCTGACCTCAGCTCTCGCTGCCTCTCTTCGAGCCCTCAAATTCATCGGCGACAAAAGGCTAAAATGGAAATAGGATTCAATATGAACACGGAAGTCGAATCACAAGGATATGTATCATCAAGGACGAAATTTCAAGCAATTAGTGCTTTGGTCACTTTAGGCGGAGTACCGTGTCGTAAGTATGCCGCGGACATACACACGCTACATCAGTCTGCTTAAGCTACCTACTCCATAATACCAAGGTCATCCTACACTCCGAAAGGTAAAACCTAGCGCTCTGATACCAACTTTATCATGACCCGTAATTTAGCACGTGACGGCCCTTAAACCACGTAACGTCTCCAGGCATAACGTAATTCAAGTAAGCCGAAAACCCAGCAATCTAAACCATAAAAAATAGTAAGTGATAATAAGATTGTAAAAACTTTTGAAATCTCAATCAAATTCTTTAAAGTCCAAATTTATTTCCTATAAAAATTTGGCAGGACCTCCTTTGTAAAACAAGCCCCAAAAAGGGTACAACAAAAGATATAAAAAAAGCATCCTCAAACGGGAGCAAATCCATGCACAAAGGCGGAAAACAACCACCACAACAGATATACGGCGTCGTAGCGAAGAAAAAGACTATATAAATGAAACTGCATAAAAGACCTCCAAGTCACAAATAATATACAATATCGTCCTCACAACTTCTCTCTAAGTCAATACATGAAAATGGTATATGAAGAGTGCTAGATACAACGAATATATAATGAGCAACATCGGATAACCGCAAAAACCCACCTATATCAAAACTGCACCCAATCAGCCGTAGCAGTATCCGCTGCAAAAGATGATACGATAGAAGAAATCCCGGCGGCGACTGCTTTGAGGGACAACCTGTACAACCCTATAGCACAACGGGGGTGAGTTGCCAACTCGTGAATAGTAAATAACATATGCAGGTAATCGCAAGTATGCACGTACTGCGGTAATCTAACACATGCAAGCCGATAGCAATAAATAGCAATATATATATGCAACAGTCATGAAAGGTACGCTATCAGGTAATACTAATACATGAACCAATGCATAGCAAATAAAAGTGGAGTACGGAATAAAACATCTCATCCTCACATCGGGCACATCGGCCCCTCCAATCGGACACATAGGCCCCTCACACTGGGCACATAGGCCCCTCATATCGACCATAACATCGGCCCTCATATCGACCATAATATCGGCCCTCATATGGACCATTGTATCGGCCCGGCCATTGAATCGGCCCACATCAGCGAATCCTAAGTGCCCAACATCGACACTTATGATCCAAAACAGATTTATACGTCCTTCGAACCTTAAGTGCCCAACATCGACACTCTCCATCCCCGTATCGGTTTATACGTCCTTCGAATCTTAAGTGCCCAAAATCGACACTCTCGATCCCTGTATCGGTTTATAACAAATCTATGAGTGGACGAATCGAAATATCAAGTAAAGAATAAGAATACTTGCATAGATCATTTTGACGATATATTATGTAGGTGTACATATATAACAGTGTCCCATACCACTGATATATATATACGATGGTATACATATATATATTAGCGTCCCATACCACTGATATATATACGCAGGAGTAAAACAATCCAAAAAACATCATATGAAAACCATATCTCAATGCGAAATCCATGAAATATAATATATGCAACATGAAACAGTAATATGAGCATATAAGGAAAAACCGCTATTTAACAGCAACAAGTTAATAAGTATATCATGCGGTTCCTAATTTCTCCGAAACCAGACGTAACATCATATAAAGGTGAACATGTAGCTATAGTCAGCTATGCGTAACCATGTCGGTATAGCAAGATATGTGTATCCACCTTTCAGTAATGATGTAATACCCTCCAAGTATATGTGTAGCTATATAAGGTATACGGTGTACATGTAAATATGTATGCAAGATGTACATATAGCTGTGTCTCATGTCTGTGTATACATATCTCTAATGGTATAATACCATATAGGTATATGGATAGCTAGCATGTAGTCATGGCAAGGCATATGTGTAATCATGTGGGTATACAGGTATGCTATCTGTCATATGCATAATGGAATATAAGGATCGCGTCTCAATGACCCTAACCAATACAATCTCACGTATGCATAAGTGTTGTGCTTGTCATGGCAATTATTGACGGTGTGAGTGGTATACAATCAGTGCTCGTGCAACTTGAGCCGTCAATAATAGTGCAGTGTCCAATAGGTACAAGTCCAAGCACAACAAGTAATAATATGCAAATGATGTTTTATGCCTATATATGCAATATAAATATGCGGCTAATATCATATCATATCTAGCCCGGACGCATAACGCCATGCGGGCGATTCCCCTGTAGATGTTAAATCTACTCACTGATGATCCTGGGGCTAAGTAAGCCAACCACTCACTTTCCCTTCTTCGCAGCGTCTGAAGTCCCCGCCTGCGTCCCTAAGATCATAATACAACAATACAACACATGTGTATTAGCAATCGACCAATAACACGTATCCACTACGTTTGACCGGCGCATCTGTTAGTGTATATGCCCTGGGGGCCATTATTGTATCATACTAGTTTGTATATTACTTAATAGAAGCTTGGGATATTCACATGTATATAACAGTCTTGCTAAACATGGTAGTATGCTACTTGGTTTTATCTATCTTAATATGTAAGTATACGTATTGATAGAGCTCTTAGGATCTTGCTTGACTACCAGCGTTGTGATGGCAGTC
The DNA here is from genome assembly GCA_030015575.1 of Agapanthus africanus. Taxonomy (NCBI): domain Eukaryota; kingdom Viridiplantae; phylum Streptophyta; class Magnoliopsida; order Asparagales; family Amaryllidaceae; genus Agapanthus; species Agapanthus africanus. The sequence goes on from JASDDO010000031.1 coordinate 233,014,996, forward strand.
ACACTAGTGGAGGCTGGGTAGTCTACAAGCACATCCTTTTTCAGGTCCCTAGTCGTTGGATTATCGAGATAGGGCATCGATACTCCGGAGTAGACTACTGTGTACGCTTCTCATCCCAGTTGGGGAGATGGTCTGCCCCACAGCCGTCTGTACGTCGTACTGGAGATAGTTTGCAGGTGCTCGTTAGGTTACGGGTACACCGGACAGGACTCACGAGGAATTGTTAGTTGATATTATTCCCATCGTCAGTTAACAGTTCTCAGGTGACATGAGTACAGCATAGTCCGCAGACTTGACACTGCTACTTCGCCTCGAGTGTGTCCCACTGTTCTTAGATTGCTACCCTACCATAGCTCAAAGGAGTCGTGCAAACAGGTAGCAGTTGGGTGCAGTCCCGAGCACTTGGAGGCAGTGGCGGTTAGACAGGATTCGTCTCTCCCGGTATTGGGAGTTGATATCGCGCTGTGTCAGAGAGCCATTACGCAAAGTCCCCGGCCAGGGCAAGCGAGATTTACTGGTAGGTTCCAGTTGTTTTCTCAGGCTGTATTGGGTACGCTCCGACACGACTTATACCGCTATTAGGGGACTGACGCTTGCCGCCCCCTAGGCCCGATATGCGATAGTCTTAGACAAACAGACCGGACTGTACGGAGATTATCACATCAGACTCAGTAGGAGTTATGATGGGTTTCCTCATCGGCCTTCTTATCGACATCTACCTGGGGACCGTTACGTACAACTAGTGCCGCTTGCGGTCTGTGGTTAAACCCACTGCCAGCGTAGTTGTCGAGTCTTTAGAGTCCCACACAGAGAGTTTTCCTACTCCAGGCGAAACGATATTGCGGTCGTATGGTTTTACGACATGGGTTCGTACGCATACGTGTGTTTACGCACGTACGACATCCGGACAGTTTTTACTCCCCGGCTTTGGTTTAATCCAGTTTCGAGTATCCGGTTATTGGATTTATACGGTCTAAAGTTTTTCCGTATTTTCACGGAAAGGAGGGGCGTTCTCGTAATTTCGTGAGAAGCTTCAAGAAGTTTGGTGACTTGGGGGTTTAGGTGGCATAAGTATTACATGAGATTAGTGACTCATTTGTGTGATTCATCCTTGTCATTAATGCATCATAAATGCATAATGACTCATGTAGATGAATCACTCATTTGTATTTATGAAGCATGGTTGTTAAATCCTTTATTTGATTTTATTTGATAATGATAATGCTTCATATATATCCTGAGAGATCATTATCTCATTCCATTCTCTTGCTCACCTTATCTCTCCTCAAGCTCTCTCTCTTCAAACCCTAATCCTCCCTTCTCATGTGTTGAGACCAAGGATTAGAATAGACTACTTAATCCATTACCCTTCTCTATATCACATAGGTTACTTAGATTAGCACTTTAAGAAACCTAGTTACCTCAAGTTAGAGGTGAAGCTTGAAGTAAAGCTCTCGGGTGGATCATCTACTACATAGAGAAGGCCGGAGAGGACGTGGAGAACGAAAAGGCGAAGGACACGGTTCATTAGGTATAATCACTTTTCATAGTAGTTGTTAACTTCTATGATTCTTGTTAGTTATAGTTTAGCTAAGATTCTCGGTTTGTCGATGTTTATGCAAAGAACAAGATCGTTTTTTAATTTTCCGCCTCCCCGCAAGTCGTGAGGTGTTGTACATCGACTTACAGTGGTATCAGAGCCTCGCTAAACAATAATTAACTCATTAGCAAAGTCGTATGAATTTCGAACGCAAAACGAACCGAAAAAGACATCGATATCACCATGTTTCTGTCGAATTTAAAACAGGCTCTAAAATTTTTTCAGGGACCTGCAGAATAACAAGGAGAGAAATATAAGATCACTGGAGAAAAATGGGTTCCTGAATCGGCCATACGGCCGCGGAACCGCGGCCGATCCCACCGATCCGCCGCGGATCCGCGGCCGAGTTGTGTCCGATTGAACCCAGTTTGCTCCGGTAACTCTTCTGTGATATTTTTGTATTTTTGGAATGTTTATTTTCTGGTCAAATCTCAGGTGCACAGAGAAGTTTTGGGAGTAGAATCTGATATGTTTGCTCGATCGAAATTATACGATGTTTGCTAATTTGGTTATATCTGTGATTGTATAATGTGTTCGTAAACCTCCCCTAACTGCTAGTATGTCGGTTGGCAGGGGGTTGCATATTTCTGTAATGGTATTTACTGTTTGTGGTTGTGAACTGTATTGGACTGTTGTGATGATTAGCCGGGGTTTGTGATGGGCTGTTATATTCTTTCATTCAAAGAAATTGTAATATGTTGTAATATTATTTTGCGGGGCACATCCAGGTTGCGGTTGTAGCCACCATTGTATTATTTCATTTTACTGTTTTTGCTCCTAGGATAGACCCAAGGTGGGGTGCACTAACTACCGGGTACTTTGAAGTGTTTAGTGGCCTACTCACGTTGTTGACGGAGACCGCTTCACTTCGGGTATTTGACGGGTAGTTTGTCGTACCCGTAGGGGTCTAGGGTGGGGTAATGGCTATTCATCACAACTGTGTAATCCGTCTTATGTTGCTGGCTTTAAACAAACGCGGAATGCTTGCAAATCCAATAAAGTTCATATGAGATCTGGAATGCCTATTATTGCGTCTGACGAATGTACAATATCTATATATGATAGCTATTTAGACGTCACATATGTTTTACACCCGCGCTAGCCCAGCCCCCGCTCTGTCGTTAGTTAAGTAACCTAACGGGTGATGATGGGACCCAGTAGCGAATGCGGATGGCAGAAGAGGACGTTGTATTTTCGTTGTTTTCTGCAATGATAGGTTAATGATGGGACGCATTATCTATAATGCAAAGAAAATAAACCAAAAGATGAATCCTTAGAACAATTTAAAAGAAACCACTCGGTTATTTTAAAACAGATGATATTTTTTTATTGCGGAGCTTTAACCACTCCTTTTAAAAGCTATCAGGTTCCTTCGGTCATATCAAGTTCACTACGTTCACGGTTTCGCCAAAACCATTTGTAACCCTCCGTCATTTCATTTGGGTATTCAGTAGTATTCAAGCTATGTATTTTGACCTAACGCCAAGGCATAGTGTTTGGTAGCTGCTGGGTATTCATTTGTTGCATAGATAGATGAGTTAGTTTGGGACAGTCGTATTATCATTTTGGCCGAACGTCAAGGATATGTACGGATGGGTTCAAATTAACAAGATAATGATGGGTAGAACTTGACATGTGACTTATGACTTTTTGACCTAACGTCAAGGTCATAAGAGCATGGGGCAAAAATATATATCGGGAATTTCTACAGAAACTGAAATTTGCAAAGAGATGCATACCATTTAGAGTTTGATGAATGTTGGTAGGATTCCTTCAACATTATCATACGATGATATTTGGATCCCGATCCTACTGTGAGTATATGCTACTCATCAGGAGATTCGTCACTTAACGATCAATGCTATAAACCAAGTAGGTGTCAAGAAAGGTGTCAGCGGGGTTACGCCCCCAAAGAAAAGAGGTTATTTAAATAAGGAACTTCGCGAAAGCATTGGATAACCTCCCTCGAAGTACCGACACCAGCCTGGCTGAACGGTTAAGCAAGTATTGTACAGTGAGAATAGTCCTAGCTAATTCTTCTTTTATGGTTTGAGGAAGGATTCGAGAAACAGTGGGAGCCATCCAGTTTAGATAAATTAAAAACCACTCTAAACTTGCAAGAGCATCAAACTAAAGTGTTTCATCTCTCTCTCCTACTTGCAGCGACCCTGAATATGACTGGACTTAAGTAACTTTTAGAGAAAAATATACTTACAGGGCCAAACTATAAAGATTGGCCGCGGAATGTCAAAATAGCTTTGACCTATGACAAATTGGGGTACGTCCTCACCGCTAAGGCACCTGCAGTCCCAGGTCCCAAATCCAGTAATGCAGATAAGGAAATCCGGAAAACCTGGGAGTATGATTGCTCGAAGGCCAAGTGCATCGTGCTTGCCTCGATGAACAATGAACATCAGAGGAGGCACGAGGATATGGATCTTGATGCCATATTTCTCCATACAAAGGAACTTTATGGAGAGCAATCTCGTATAGCAAGATACGAGACCTCTAAGAACTTGTTTCGAGCGAGGTTGGCCGTCGGATCGTCGGTAGGAGAACATGTTGTAAGTCCATGTCACGCACACCACGAACTTGTGGGGAGGCGGAATATATGAAAAACGATTATCAAAGCTTCGTAACACGGACTTGAGCGCAAGAATCGTATCTAAACCGTTACTAGCAAACTACGAAAGATTTCACTACTCGGATTCGAAGTTATACCTCACGTTACTTGTCCTTCGGGTCTTCATCGCGGTCCTCCACTCCTCATAGGCTCCTTGGAACATCAGCACCTCAACGGCCTCCTCGAGTCAAAGACGATCCACCCGAGAGCTCCTACGCCAAGCTTGATCTCTAACTTGAGATAACTATGTTGCTCAAAGAGCTAATCTAAGCTACCTAGGGGATATAGAGTGAGGTTAAGGTTGTATTAGTCTAGCTAACGCTTGATCTCAACACATGAGAGGTTAGGGTTTGGGTTTCAAGAGGGAGAGCTTGAAGATAGAGAAGGTGAGAATATGAATTACTTTGGATGAATGAAATCATTTGTGTATATATGAAACATATGATATTATTAAGTAAATAATAAATAAAGCTTTATCACCATGTTTCATTAATACCCTAAGTGATTCATCATATGAGTCATATAAATCATTAAATGAATCATTAACTCATTGCATGAATCACTACATGACTCACTAATCCAATTAATGCAAATGCCACCTTAGCCTCCAACTCACCATGCTTCTAGAAGCATCTCGGAAAAATACGAGAACGCCCCTCCAATCCGTGAAAATACGGTAAAACTTTAGACTGTATAAATCCAATAACCTGATACTAGAATCTGGCTTAAACCAAAGCCGTCTAGTAAAAACTGTCCGAACGCCGTGCGTGCGTTTAAACACGTATGCGTCCGAACCCTTGTCGTAAAACCATACGACCTCTATATCGTTTCGCCTGGAGCAGGGAAACCCTCTGTGTGGGACTCTAAAGACTCGACAGTACACTGGCAGTGGGTTTAACCACAGACCGCAAGCGGCACTAGCTGTACGTAACGGTCCCCAGGTAGATGTCGATAAGAAGGCCGATGAGGAAAACCATCCGAACTCCTACTGAGCCTGATGTGACAATCTCCGTACAGTCCGGTCTGTTCGTCTAAGGCTATCGCATATCTAGCCTAGGGGCGGCAAGCGTCAGTCCCCTAATAGCTGTATAAGTCATGTCGGAGCGTAGCCCATTACACCGTGAGAAAACTACTGGAACCTACCCGTAAATCTCGCTTGCCCTGGCCAGGGACTTTGCTTAATGGCTATCTGACACAGCGCGATATCAACTCCTAATACCGGGAGAGACGAATCTTGTCTAACTGCCACTGCCTCTAAGTGCTCGGGACTGCACCCAATTGCTACCTGTTTGCACGACTCCTTTCAGCCGTGGTAGGGTAGCAATCTAAGAACAGTGGGACAAACTCGGGGAGAAGTAGCAGTGTCAAGTCTGCGGACTATGCTGTACTCATGTCACCTGGGAACTGTTAACTGATGATGGGTATAATACCAACCAATCAGTTCCCCTATGAGTCCTGTCCGGTGTACCCGTAACCTAATGAGCACCTGTTTACTATCTCCAGTACGACGTACCGATGGCTGTAGGACAGACCATCTCCCCAACTGGGATGAGAAGCGTACACACTTAGTCTACTCTGGAATATCGATGCCCTGTCTCGATAATCCTACGACTAGGGACAAGTATAGGATGTTGCTTACAGACTACCAAGCCCACAGTAGTGTGACTGCCATCACAACGCTGGTAATCAAGCAAAGATCCTATGGGCTATACTAATATGTATAAGTGATACGTTACAAGAAACATATGCACATATTAAAGTAGACACAAACCAAGTAGCATACTACCATTTTTAGCAAGACTGTATATACAACTGTGAATATCCCAAGCTTCCATTAAGTAATATATATACAAGTATGATACAATAATGGCCTCTAGGGCATATACACTAACAATCTCCCACTTGCACTAGGGCTAAGAGCTGGCATATCGTAGATGTTAGTTGTATGTATGCCCTAGAGGCCAGTATTGTACAGATGATGTATATTATATTGGATGCTTGGACATATATAGAGATGACTTTCTTGCTCGATATGATAGTATGCTATCTGGTTACTCTTTATCTTAACATGTACACTTGTCTCTTTAAACTGTCTTATAGTTATATGTTGATAAAGCCCTTAGGATGTGTACTTGACTGCCTGGACTATGACGCAGATCATACTAGTGGGGACATGGTAGTCCATAAGTACATCCTTCAAGGTCCCTAGTCGTGGGTGTATCGAGACGGGGCATCGATATACCCGTTTAGACTAGCGTATACGCTTCTCGACCCATGAGATGGGCGATGGATGATACCATATCCATTGGTCTTTGACATCAGAGATGGTGTACGGGTGCTCAGTGGAGACTGGGTACACTGGACGGACTCGCCGAGAACTCCCAGATGGTATTATACCTCACGTCAGATGGCAGTTCTCAGGTGACACTTGTACAGGTTAGTCTGTAGACCCGAGATCGTCATAGAGTCTTGTGTGATTCCCACTGTACTTTGTTCTCCACCTTACCACATCCATGAGAACGTGCAAAACGGTGGTCTTTGGGTACAGTCCCGAGTCACATGGAGGCAATGAGCGATAGGAGGGGTTTCGTCTCTCCCTGTATTGGGAGTTGATATTGCGCTGTGCTCGATTGGTCGTAACAGGGAAGTCCCTGGCCTGGGCTGATCAGAGATTTGCTGGTAAGTGTTACCAGTAGTTTCTCGACCCGTTATGAGCCTCACATCGGCACGACTTATCGGTTATTGGGGTCTGACGTTTACCACCCCTAGACTTGATATGCGACGTATCAGACGAACAAACCGGACTGTACGGTAAGTGTTACTCGTTGGATTCACAGGAGTGTGAGCAGGCTAGCTCGTCGATCTTCTGATCGCTCAATACCTGGTTGGCCGTTACGTTTAGCAGACCGCTTGCGGCTTGTGGGTGCTTGATATGATCATCATCTGCTACCGGCGTATTGACGAGTCTTTAGAGTCCTACACAGAGGTTTCCTGGCTCAACCGAAACGAAATAGGAGCGCATATAACATATGTGCAGGACCGAGAATAATGCGTGTATGTGATACCGCATTTCATTCTCGCGATGAATGTTTCGATTGGTTGTATGCGATATGACCTAGTTATCGAATCATTGATTCGATAAATCGATACATTGGATACTAGTCGGTTATATGCGATATAACCGGATCGTTAAATCAAGTGTTGATTTAATGATTTAATGTATAATTATATATTTGATATATTATTTTGCATTAGCTAGTATTGGTTCACTTTATATGGATTTTCTCACTTGATGTGCAAGAAGTATATGTGATATACTTTTGTGCACATATTTGTATCATGTTTGATGATACTTGATCATTTAGTTAAGTGCAAAGAATTAAACCATGGTTATGATAATGGTTAAGGTATTGAGTTATTCATCTATTTGGTTATCCATTCTTTATTTATTTAAATAGATAAAAGAAAAGAAAATGGTTTCTTTTTGTCATGAAGCTTGTTGAAGCTTCATGAAGCTTTGACTAAAGAGACCATTTGTCTTCTTGCTTAACCCTAACCATTCCTATTTACCATGGTCTATTCTCTACACTTAACCTTAGTTAGCTTATGATAAGTATTGATTTATTTTTCTTTTTAATTCAACACTTATCATATTCTTTCTTCATCTTCATCATCTTCTTCTTCAAGAAAGCTTGATGCCATCAATGGCAACTTGAGTTCTAAAGTGAGAAATCCAATTCTAAAGTGAACCCACCTCCTATTTCATCACCCTCTACCTCTTGCCAAGTTGTTTTGGGTGTTTTCTTCACAAGTTTCACAAATTTGTGAAGTCGGAGCTTGAACTTGTGATGCCTCGACGTAGATCATCTTCGGCACGAAGCCGACGACCTAGTCCGCCCAATTCTCCGATGAAGCCGATGTTTGAGTTCGGGATTCGAGATGGACAGCGAGAGGACGCCTACGTGGAGCCAAGGAAGTGGATAACCGGATCTACAAAGGTTCTAGCCTCTCTCCTTTAGTTAAATTGTTAACTAGATTCGTATTTCTCCTAGAATTCTAGCCGACGATCCGTGTTAGGGTTTCTCGGCACTCATAAATTTTGAAATTGGCATGGTTGATGCCTTGTGAGACCTCAATAGTGTGCCTAGGAACCTTTCACTGGTATCAGAGCCAAGCTAGAGCCTTAGGCGAAGTCCAGACGACGTTTGAAGTCCGAACGAACCCGAAACCCTAAAACCCAAGTGCTCTCTGGGCTTTTTCTAAAATCTGGGATTTTTCCAAATTAAAAATATGCAGAAAGCTCAGCAGAGAATTCTAATAATTACGGCGCAAAATTGAACTCATGAACAGTGCAACCTGCGGCGGAACCGGGGAAGAAGCCTGCCTTAGGCGGCGGTTCCGCGGCATCTTGATGACGTCATCCCAATCTATTTGCACAGTAATTCCTATTTAACAGTGCTGAGTTCTCTGGGTATTTTTAATATTTATTCAAGAGTTGAATTTTCTGGGGTGTTTTAGAGCTTCGATGTTTCGACCGGATTATCAAATTTCGTCTTTGTGTTTTTCCGGATAATTTTTGAATTTGTTAAAAAGTTCGACCGGATATAAATACCCAACTTTTCCCCTGTCGGGAAATTTCCAAGTGTTGGATTTTTCCGTAGTTTAACGACGTTCTAAGTAGTGCAAGTAACGCGATGGACCCTCTAGAAGACAACAAACCTTAACTCGATTATGTGACCGTCTTGAACTGCCCTTTGAACCTTCGGGTTTGGGGCAGTACGGCGTGCCATATGTGAGGCGTTGGCTTGACCTTTCTACTGCTGGACCGTTGGTACTGAGGCATGAACTGAATGTTGTTAGACTTATTTCATGTGTTGAGCTGTATTGGGAAAACTTGGGTATTCGACTGTTCGATCGGAAAGTTTAACATTTTCTGTTTATCTGGAATGTGATACAATAATTGGAATTCACAAACAGTTATGAGATAACTGAATGAATGTTATAAATCTAGCTGTTTAGTTTCACTTAATATTGAAAAGAGTTTTCGATAATGAGACTAAAATGCGGGGTTTATAACTGTTAGGCATGTGATGTCTAAGTATTTCATCTGATTAGGCATGTGATGTCTAAAGAAGTTGCGGATTCCAATTGTTGTAGTTTTACACTTTCTTTTCTGTGACCGTAAGTGTAATATGTGATATCGCCGGTTTCGTTGCTATATGTCAACGACAATTGGGATGCGCATATTTACTTACGTTGATGACATGTGATGTTATGTGTTGCTGGATATGTTATATTGGATCGTCGTGTTCGAATAGCCGGGGTTTTTTATGTGAGATGAGTGTTTTTCATTTTCATTCATGTAAAAACTTGTATGTAATATTCTTTTATTTGGGACACTTCCAGGTAGCGGAAGTTGTCGCCTTTTGTATATTATTTACTTTTCCGCATTAGGATAGACCCAAGGAGGGGAGCACAAGTAACCGGGTTCTGGGGTCCAGTGGGAGACCATCTCGAGGAGTCGAGTCCGGGTCTTCTAACCCTAGAATTGGTAGGGTTTCTTGTCGCTCTCGTAGGGGTCTAGGGGTGTGGGATTGGCTATTCATCACGACCGTGGAATCCGTGTTTTATACTGGCTCGTATTGAAAACACGGACATCCTAGTATATCCAATATTTCATATGTTTCTTCTGCTGCGATATCTGTGATGTGATCATGTGATGTTCTGTGATGGATACAGTATACAGTATATATGATATATTATATAGACGTTACTTATGTTTTACACCCGTACTAGCCCTGCCCCGCTCTGCCGTTAGTTACCTAACCTAACGATGCACGAGGGGACATCGAGGCGAATGCGGATGGCATAAGTGTACGTCGTATTTATCTGTGATGTCTAGGTACTTAAATGATGGGACTTCATTAATGTGATTAATGAAAGAAAAGAAACCTAAGATGTTGTAGAATCAAATTTTAAATAAAAAAAAGGGGGTAGCTACAGTTCTTGCTTTGCACAGTGATATATATGATATATCCCGCACCTTATTCGATGAAGAAAGGACCGAGATCCCTTCACCGGGAGTGATTCCTTTAGCAATAACTGGCAGATGCTACATACTCGGTTTGCTTTTGATTGTCTTTTACTTTTGCTTTGCACAGAGATATATATGATATATCCCGCACCTCATTCGACGAGGAAAAGGCCGACGATCCCTTCACCGGGAGTGACCCCTTTAGCAAAACTAGAAAAGCCTCAAAATCACTCCATTTCACAACTTCATTTGATTCTACAACGATATCAAGTTCATTACGTAATAGGTTTTCAGAAAAACCTGTCGTAGCCCTCCGTCATTTCAGATAAGTACTAGTTAGTATTCGTGCTACCTTTGTTGACTATGTTAAGGCGTAGTGTGCGGTAGCTGACCAGTATTTATCTGCTTATGCATATGATGCAGATTGGATTAGGGTAGTCATGCGACTTTGTTGACTATGTTAAGGATCGTGCGGGTGGGTTTAATTCAATCAGGAAATGACGGGTTGAACTTGACTAGCACTTATGATTTGTTGACTATGTTAAGGTCATATAGCTGCTAGGGGCAAAATATTATCGGGAATTTCAAGTGTTGAAATTTGCAATGAGATTGCATACCTTCTATGAGATAGTTGGATCCCGATACCCACTGCGAGTAAGAGTTACTCCTAGGAGTGTTTTACACATTGCAATTAGCTGATCAAGTAGGTGTCTAGAAAGGTGTCAACGGGGTTACGCCTCTGGGAAAACGAGGTTTACATTAATTAGGTTCGTGCGAAAGCACGGGGGACCTCCCTCAAAGTGTAAGTGCACGGCGGCGCCCCGGCCGTCAACCCGACGGCCAAACGCGGAAGCGGTGATAAACTTTAATTTTGCGGACTTTGCAAACCGGCACCACCGCGCACTAAACTCCGGATCGTAACCATTAACAAGTCTAAGCTAACTAGAATACGGGTTAGAGATATACCGACTGATCCGAGTCCTCCGGTCTTCATCTCCACTCCGATCTCCTCGCGGGATCTCCGGTCGTCGCCTCCTCGCCGGAAGGGCACCACGTCGCCTGCATCTTTTACGGGCTCCCGCCTCTATACCGAGGCAACTCGGGCATGAAGCCGGCAACTCGACATGCCCAAGATTTGCTGTAGGAAGTGTAGTGCTTAGTCTCTTTGGGGGTTTGTTGCCTTTGCATGGAGGAAACATGAATGGACTTTGGAATGAAGTGAAGAATTTTTGCAAGCATGAAAATGATATGTGAATTAATCCCTCATGCCAAAAATGAACTCCTCTCTCTCTCCCTCCAAGATGTGGCCGGCCCCTTTTCAAGAATGGTGGAGGAATTAAAATTGCAAAACCATGAAGGGAGGTTATAGTAGTAAAAGTGAAAGGGGTGACCATAAAGAAAACATACACCATGCTTAAATAAATCCAACCATACCCTTTCAATCTCATTTAATGCAAAAGCATGGATGAAAGATATGAAGCTATCATAATCAATCTATATGCAAGAAAACCCCTCCACAAATGTAATTTGCAAAACTGCAAATTACCCCCTCTATCAGAAAAGTCCGGCCGGGAAAGAACAAAGGAAAACCGGCCGGAACGGAATGCAAACTGGCAACTCCAGAAAACTGGTCCCGTAATAAATTACAGGAAAACCCCATACTGTGCATACACACCCGCATCTGTATTCCGTCCGAATACAAATGCAAAGAGACAAAATCTACACTGTACTAAACTAGGACCGGCTTAAACCAAAGCCGGCTAGTAATATCCGTTCGATCCTGATCCGTGCAATACCGCACGTATCTGATCGAACCCTGCCATATACCTATACGGCTACTAGTACAAACCTGTCCGATCCTGATCCGTGCAATACCGCACGTATCTGATCGGACCCTGCCATATCTCCATACGGCCTCTACAGCGTTTCGCCCGAAAGCTTGAGTAACTGAAAATGTGGTGGACTCTAAAGACTCGTCAATACTATGGCTGTGGATTTAACCACTAGCACGTCAGAGGTATAAGCCAATACGTGACGGGCCACCAGCTATTGACTAAAAGGGACGTCGATGAGGAAGCTCACCCCGACACCCAACTGAGCCTGTCAGTGACAATATCCGTACAGTCCGGTCCGTTCGTCTATGAGCATCGCATGGCGGGCCTAGGGGGTTGGTAAAAGTCAGACCCCCAAAAGCGGTACAAGTCGTGTCGGAGTGTAGCCCAGAACACCCTGAGATACTACTGGAATACCTACCAGTAAATCTCCTGCCTTGGCCAAGGTCTTCGTGTAATGGCTCTCCTAGACACAGCGCGACCTCACCCCCAATACCGGGAGAGACGATCCCCCGAAGATCCGCTCACTGCCTCCATGTGGCTCGGGACTGTACCCAACTAAAACCTGTTTGCACGACTCCTTTGAGCCGTGGTAGGGTAGTAATCAAAGTACAGTGGGAACTCACACGAGACAAATGACGATCCCCAGGTCGATGAACTAACCTGTACACATGTCACCTGGGAACTGCTATCTGACGTCAGGTATAAGACCAACTAGCATGTTCCCGGCGAGTCCTTTCCGGTGTACTCATAACCCAATGAGCACCTGTATACATCTTAGGTGATCCAACTGACACCAGTGGCTTGTGAGACCGGCCACCGCCCCTCGTCGGGGTCTCAACTGTATACACTAGTCTACTCTGGAGAATCGATGCCCTGTCTCGAAACTCCCACGACTAGGGACCTTTTAAGGATGTGCTAATAGACTCCAGCTCTCACTTATATGATCGCCCTCATACTGCCGGCAGTCAAGCAAGAATCCTAGGGGCTTTATCAACGTGCAATAGCGACATGTCAGGTCACCTAAAGCAATACACGATGATAAAGGTAAACCAGATAGCATACTATCATCTCGAGTAAGACTGTCCTACCGGGATAGGTCCTCCCTCAATCATTGCAATCACGTGCCTGTGATCCAATAATTGACTCTGAGGGCACTATCTCCAACAATCTCCCACTTGCACTCAAGGCTAATTATTGCGATGTCGCATACTCACAGCCCGTGTGATACCGAACACCCAACTCCTCTACTAGCCAGTCTCACAAAAACCGTTTGCAAAACTATTGCATTCGAGGAATAGCCTCAGTGAGTGGATCCGCTCTGATATTTCTTTCTATGTCTCTCTATATCTCATGTTCGCGGAGAAAACCATCTCCCGAAATGAGCAATACCTGTCTTAGAATGTGTCTGGATGTCTGATGGGACATAGCTCATAAATGAACTCCAAATCCAAACTTCTTAGACTGCATCGTCAACTGAACTTAATCAGTATCCTGCGCCATGCCACCCTCAGTATTGCCTTGGACCACCTGTCCAAAATACTGCCCCTCGTCAGAGGGGAAAAACTATAGCTCTGACAACCTTCTTGTCGTCCATGTCACCTTGGAAGCCTGGAATGTTAACTGTCTCCTGAATGAGGCTGTCGTTATCATATCCCTAGAACACCCACTTATGTTCTAAAACTGCTTCCGACTGTTTCTCCAGGATTGGATCAATGTCAACTTATTGCATCTCGTGCAAGAACAACATCTGGTGTGGTACTTGACATCTCATGATTGACTCAATTGCCTAAGCAAGTGATCTGCCAATCATGTACATCCCTCTCTACTTTAGTCTATAAGACACCTTTAGAGAGGGTGACTCCATTACCTGCAGGTACACTACCGTGCCAGGAGTCGTCCATTCTAAATACTCTTAGAATGCTGTCAAAGTACCCTGATTGGGAAACCACCCAAATCTAGATCTAAAACCATAGATCCAGTAACCAGTATGTCAGATATAATGTCCAAGTCCCTTGTGGAGAAACCACTGTGTGACGACCAAAGTATAACCGATCGTAGTATAGGAATATCACTTCCTACTACCTTCTCAACAGATCCATCCCCTATCTGATGACGTCAAGCCTATGACTGTCATATCAGAAATAGATGATCTATCTCCGCTACATCTGCTTTAGTCTATAAATAGACATAAGCCTGATGTCCACCAATGCTTCCGCTGCTCCCACTGACTACGACAACCCTCTGGCAGAGTCATATAGACGTGCACTTCTAAAGCAAGTTTAGAATGACGCTATACTCATCCTCCTGCCGGGTCTCGCAGCCTGGAACAACAACAATGGCAAGTGTGGGTAAACAAGAACTTCCCTGTCACCGTCCTTGAGGCAACCGAAGTACCTATCGGGTGCCTTAAGTTACCCACCTTATCTGCGGAGTGGCCAATGGAATGTCAAATCAGATTGAATCTTTAGGTTCCTTATCAAATCTTCAGTAATCGTTTGCGGTTCTGGAATCACTTCCAGTTCTACCATACTCCCACTACTGTTTTTGAAAAAATCCATTTTTAATAAAACTGTGGCGAGTCTTGAACAATATTTCTATTGATCTCCCAGATGGTAGAAAGTCAACCCTCGTCATAGCCTGGGTCAACCCACAAACAGCCATTACAGAAACGTGCCTATGAGTTATCCAGAGTCTGGTTTTAAGCATAAGCCGGACAACTCCCCGTACCTTAACATCGTTAAGATATGAACTGTTCTATATCCAATATAGAAGCAGAGGCACTGATTTAATTGAACCAGATTCAAATCATGCAGCTATCTCCAGTGCATGTCAACTAAATGGAAGGAGGCCGATCAGCGTTACTCAACTTAGGAGTGCTTCCAATTATGAGTAACCTGAAAGAGAAGCAATTACTCTTTATTACTATCAACTGAATACAATACACAAGTATCTACATCTTCGATCACTTTGAAGAATCCCGATACTTGCGACACCTAGTTCTCTACTCTATTCAAATACCTATAACTCCTCAAAACTTAGACTCTGTGTTTCTACGAAACACATGTCTAAGAACTAGAGAAGTTAAAAGTAAACAGAATATAGTATGAGGACCAACCCCTCTGTCCTGATGGACCCTGGACAACATACAATACTCTGTATAAGTCCATTGAGTCAGATAACTCATTCACTGTGTGTCGTAGGTTGAAAACTGTACTTATGGTTAAGAAGAATTACACCGCTGTTTAATGCTCCTTGCCTAACCATCCACTGATATAGGTAAATGTCATCGACATAATATCAAAAGGTATATCTCACTCTATGAAAATAGACGTACAGATATATCAATTTGAAATTGGTGCACAACAGCGGATATTCAAAACCAAATATTTGCCGACCGGCAAACAACCCAGGTGATCTCCTCAAATATCACCGATTACAACGAATCCCGATATAATGAGGATGATCACCCAATTCCCAATAACTTACTCCCACTCATCATCTGTAAAACCATACAGATGTGAGAATCATACCTGGTAAATACATACCCTGGAGAAAGTGTCTAATTGGGAAATCAGTTTTCTATTAACTGTACACAGTGAACCTGAAACATCGAAATGTTTCGATGGGGTATCCTGGTATTCCTAGTAATGCCTCATCCATTATCCAGATTCACAACTGTAACCGTATAATTCTTTGCCACCTCTCCAAATCCCTTTATGTGTCTTTAGTCATTACCTTCTGTACACCTCTTTAGGCCAAATGGTTTTCTTCCTTCCCTACCGTTCGGCACCAGCCTATGGTTTGGAAGAAGACTATCCAAAAAGCATAAAGGGTGTACTGTCCTAATCCTAGGAGCACTCGCATTGCGAGAGAGGGTGAAGATAAAAGACACCTGAATGTACTTTATTCCTATTTCTCCTGAACCAGGATCCATCCCCGAACTGGAACGAGTTCCTTTCGAGTTCGTATATAACCATACGATGGATTATCTAATAAAATGGGATCTTCGTAGTGATACGGAGTGTCCTGGAGAAATACAAAGGTGATTTAGGATTGGCGAAGAAATACTTGGTTTGGTCGTGAATAGCAGTCGCAATTTACTTTGCCCTCTTACTAATCCCTTGCTTTGTCTGAACTTAATACCTTCTGTACACCGTTTAGGCTAACTGGTTTTCTTCATTCCCTACCGGTCGGCACCAGCCTATGGTTTGGAAGAAGACTATCCAATTTGCATAATAGGTGTACTATCTCCTAAACCAAAGAGTACTCGCAACCTGAGAGAAGGTAAAAAGAAAAGACAACTGAATAATCCTATCCGTTTTCTCCAGAACCGGAAACCATACTCGAATTCCTTCGAGTTCGTATCTAACCATACGATGGTTTTGTCCAATGGAAGTGGACGTTCGCAGTAATACGGGGTGTCCTGGAGAAAAGGGTAAAAGTAGGAGTGGCAATGAGGTCTGCAACTCTGACAATCCAAAAGCCAGTGTTAAGTAGGTTCGGTCAACTTGGTCACTGAGTCATAGTCTAGGGTCGGGTCAATGGTCGCTGCCAGAGAGAGAGAAAAGAAACACTCAGCGTGCACTCTAACCTAGATCAGAATGGTTATCACTTTTTCTAATCTGGAAACCTCCCACTGTACCTCAAATTCTCCTCCAAACCTGAAAAAAGAATTAGTCGGGGTCACCCGAGGAGTAAACCAACTCATCAGTGGGAATCGGGATCCAACTATCATCGCATGACAACGTGACGGAATCCACTCACGGTATCACACTCCAGAAGGTATGCGCATATCTGGCAAGTTTCAGTACTTTTGAAACTCCCGATGTGATTTTTACCCCATGCTCTTATGACCTTGACTTTGGCCAACAAATCATAAGTCACATGTCAAGTTCTGCCCGTCATTCTCCAGGTTAATTTGAGCCCACCCGTACAAGCCCTTGACTTTGGCCAACAAGGCTATACGACTGCCCCAAACCAACGCATCTATCTATGCTGCATATGAATAACCAACAGCTACCAAACACTGTGCCTTGACTTTGGCCAACAAACACAGCTTGAATACTATTGACTACCCATATGAAACGACGGAGGGCTACGAATGGTTTCTGGCGAAAACCTTTAACGTAAAGAACTTGATATCGTTGAAGGAACGGATAGCTTTTAAAAATATAGTGACGACGACCGTTGCTAAAGAGGTCACTCCCGGTAAAGGGATCTCGGCTCTTTCCCCGTAGAATGGGGTGCAGGATATTCCAACTGAATACCACGGTGCAAAGCAAAAGTAATCGGCTATAGTGAAGTTAATGCCCTGACGCAAACTTCTGTCCAAGGGGTCACTCCCGGTGAAGGGATCTCGGCCCTTGCCTCGTCGACTGAGGAGCAGGATATTCCAACTGAATATCACGATGCAAAACAAAAGTGAACGTCCTTGCAATAACAGCTTTTTGAAAAAGTGTTCCAACAACATCAGATTAGGTTTGTTTTTAACTTGCATTGATCCGAATCAATGCAGTCCCATCAATTGATCACACCACAAAGAACGAAAATATACTGATGTACGTATATGCCATCCGCATTCGCCACTGGGTCCCGTCATCACTCGTTAGGTTAGCTTACTAACGACAGAGCGGGGACTGGACTAGCGCGGATGAAAAACATATACAACATCTACTAATATATATACCAATATATTATATTTCGCTCAAGGCGTGAATAAAATGCAACATCACAGAAATGTACAGCATCACAGAACAATACAGATATCTGGGATCCCCGGGTTTCACAGAGCCACTACTGAAACCCGACGTTCCCCTGGTCGTGTGGATAGCCTCTGCAATAAAAACCTAGACCCCTACGGGCGCGGCAAGTCACCCGCCAAAACCTGAAGCGAGGCAGCCCCCTTCAGCTCCGTGAATGGACCACCCAGCACTCCACGGAATCCGGCAACTTGGGCACCCCTCCTGGGTCAACCTGTACCCCCTACGAGTGCGGCGAATAACCCGCCAATCCCAGAGCGAAGCCCCCTCCGTCCCAATGCCATGAGATGCGGGCTTGTTGCCCTCCAGGACCCGGCTATCCGTGCACCCCACCGCGGGGTAATCCTAGTACAGAAAGTAAAATATACATGCACCGGGTACATCGACCGCAACCAGGTCGTGCCCCAAAAGAATAATACAAACAGGCAGTGACGGCAGTCCACATGTCGGACGCTCGCCCCGCAATATCAAATGTACATAATACAACCACAACTGTACTAGCATTGCATCCAGGCTATCCCCCACGACGGATCCGCAACATCACAGCATAAACATAGAACATCAATGTGAAAATCACGTTCGCAAATCCGTCTAACCGGGCTATAGCAGTTAGACAGGATTTACCGATCGAGTGACATTCACGGTCGCAGATATAATGTAAATACTGTGAAAAATGTGTTTAAAATATCCGATCGATCAAAAATTAACAAGTGGGCCCCCAAACAAAAACTGTAGCACTCACAGAAATCCTGGGCCCAATTTTAATATTCCAAAACCCATATTTTAAGCCCAGAAGGCCTCTGGAAAAATTTGGTGATGTGATGTGAATAGTGCGCGGCGGAAGGGCCGCACGAGGTGGGGTTTCGCGGCGGATCCGCGCTCCAACTGTGGAGTTACATCGTCAAATTTTTACAGAACCCTTAGATTTCCCAGTACATCAATATTTTACAACCAGAAAAATTTTTCGAGACCAAAAATTTTCAACAGAAACTGATTCGAACTAAAATGCAGTTTTGGAACATTCGATCGATCGAAACAGAAAAACACATTACACCAAGCTAGACTATGTTAATGGCGAGGCTCTGATACCACTGTAAGTGCACGGCGGCGCCCCGGCCGTCAACCCGACGGCCAAACGCGGAAGCGGTGATAAACTTTAATTTTGCGGACTTTGCAAACCGGCACCACCGCGCACTAAACTCCGGATCGTAACCATTAACAAGTCTAAGCTAACTAGAATACGGGTTAGAGATATACCGACTGATCCGAGTCCTCCGGTCTTCATCTCCACTCCGATCTCCTCGCGGGATCTCCGGTCGTCGCCTCCTCGCCGGAAGGGCACCACGTCGCCTGCATCTTTTACGGGCTCCCGCCTCTATACCGAGGCAACTCGGGCATGAAGCCAGCAACTCGACATGCCCAAGATTTGCTGTAGAAAGTGTAGTGCTTAGTCTCTTTGGGGGTTTGTTGCCTTTGCATGGAGGAAACATGAATGGACTTTGGAATGAAGTGAAGAATTTTTGCAAGCATGAAAATGATATGTGAATTAATCCCTCATGCCAAAAACGAACTCCTCTCTCTCTCCCTCCAAGATGTGGCCGGCCCCTTTTCAAGAATGGTGGAGGAATCAAAATTGCAAAACCATGAAGGGAGGTTATGGTAGTAAAAGTGAAAGGGGTGACCATAAAGAAAACATACACCATGCTTAAATAAATCCAACCATACCCCTTCAATCTCATTTAATGCAAAAGCATGGATGAAAGATATGAAGCTATCATAATCAATCTATATGCAAGAAAACCCCTCCACAAATGTAATTTGCAAAACTGCAAATTACCCCCTCCATCAGAAAAGTCCGGCCGGGAAAGAACAAAGGAAAACCGGCCGGAACGGAATGCAAACTGGCAACTCCAGAAAACTGGTCCCGTAATAAATTACAGGAAAACCCCATACTGTGCATACACACCCGCATCTGTATTCCGTCCGAATACAAATGCAAAGAGACAAAATCTACACTGTACTAAACTAGGACCGGCTTAAACCAAAGCCGGCTAGTAATATCCGTTCGATCCTGATCCGTGCAATACCGCACGTATCTGATCGAACCCTGCCATATACCTATACGGCTACTAGTACAAACCAGTCCGATCCTGATCCGTGCAATACCGCACGTATCTGATCGGACCCTGCCATATCTCCATACGGCCTCTACAGCGTTTCGCCCGAAAGCTTGAGTAACTGAAAATGTGGTGGACTCTAAAGACTCGTCAATACTATGGCTGTGGATTTAACCACTAGCACGTCAGAGGTATAAGCCAATACGTGACGGGCCACCAGCTATTGACTAAAAGGGACGTCGATGAGGAAGCTCACCCCGACACCCAACTGAGCCTGTCAGTGACAATATCCGTACAGTCCGGTCCGTTCGTCTATGAGCATCGCATGGCGGGCCTAGGGGGTTGGTAAAAGTCAGACCCCCAAAAGCGGTACAAGTCGTGTCGGAGTGTAGCCCAGAACACCCTGAGATACTACTGGAATACCTACCAGTAAATCTCCTGCCTTGGCCAAGGTCTTCGTGTAATGGCTCTCCTAGACACAGCGCGACCTCACCCCCAATACCGGGAGAGACGATCCCCCGAAGATCCGCTCACTGCCTCCATGTGGCTCGGGACTGTACCCAACTAAAACCTGTTTGCACGACTCCTTTGAGCCGTGGTAGGGTAGTAATCAAAGTACAGTGGGAACTCACACGAGACAAATGACGATCCCCAGGTCGATGAACTAACCTGTACACATGTCACCTGGGAACTGCTATCTGACGTCAGGTATAAGACCAACTAGCATGTTCCCGGCGAGTCCTTTCCGGTGTACTCATAACCCAATGAGCACCTGTATACATCTTAGGTGATCCAACTGACACCAGTGGCTTGTAAGACCGGCCACCGCCCCTCGTCGGGGTCTCAACTGTATACACTAGTCTACTCTGGAGAATCGATGCCCTGTCTCGAAACTCCCACGACTAGGGACCTTTTAAGGATGTGCTAATAGACTCCAGCTCTCACTTATATGATCGCCCTCATACTGCCGGCAGTCAAGCAAGAATCCTAGGGGCTTTATCAACGTGCAATAGCGACATGTCAGGTCACCTAAAGCAATACACGATGATAAAGGTAAACCAGATAGCATACTATCATCTCGAGTAAGACTGTCCTACCGGGATAGGTCCTCCCTCAATCATTGCAATCACGTGCCTGTGATCCAATAATTGACTCTGAGGGCACTATCTCCAACACAAAGTACCAACACTGGCCTGGCTGAAAGATTGGTGAACTTGTAGTGTGTAATTAATCCCGGCTAGTCTTTCCTTTTAGGGTTTGAAGGAAGATTTGATAAAAAGCAGTGGGAGCCATCCTGATTAGATAAGATAATAACCAATCTGATATTGCACGAGCATACGCTAAAGTGTTTTCTTCTCTCTCTCTCCAGGTAGTGACCATTTCATGCCCTAATGAAGATAATAATATGGATGTATTGACCGAACCCGCATGTTATACTGTGCTGGGGAACATTGGTTCCGTTCTTTCTTATAAGAGTTATAGGAATAAACAGGATATAGGGGAATACCAGGATTCCCATGCCACCCTAATGAAGAAAGTACATGTTGATGCATTTTCTTCAGGTGTGTTCGTTACAGAGAACTGTTTCTCCATTTGCTCTATGTCCTGGGTATTAGATACCGGGTCGGGATCCCATATATGTAATCAGTTGCATGGGCTTAGAAAAGGTAGAGAACTTGGAGAAGGTGATAAAGACATTAGAGTTGGAAATGGTGCAATTGTTGGAGCTAAGACTGTCGGGGAATATCACCTTGTATTACCAACTGGTAATACATTGGTTCTGAACGAATTCTATTACATGCCGAACCTGATATGCAACATTATATCGGTTTCTTTATTAAGTAAAGAGGGATATAATTTTGTATTACAGGATAATGTTATGAACATTTTCCGTAACCAAAAGTTGGTTGAATCAGGCATGTTGTGCAATGGCATTTATGTTCTAAATCAATCAACAGTTCTGAGCATAACAAACATACACAAGAGGAAGAGTTCAGAACTGAACGAATCCTTCTTGTGGCATTGTAGACTGGGTCACATCAATGCGACACGACTGGCTAAGTTGCATAAGGATGGATATTTGAAACCTTTCGAATTTTCATCTTATGACACTTGCCAGTCATGTCTCAAAGGCAAGATGACCAAAACTCCGTTTACGGGACACGGAGAAAGAGGTACCGAACTCTTGGGACTTATACATAGTGATGTATGCGGTCCCATGTCTACACATGCCAGGGATGGTTCTTCATATTTCATTACATTCACTGACGATCTCTCTAGGTTCGGGTATGTGTTCCTGATGAAACACAAATCAGAAGCTTTTGAGAAATTTAGGGAATATAAACAAGAAGTTGAGAACCAAACCGGAAAAAGTATTAAAATCCTACGATCTGATCGAGGAGGTGAATACTTGAGCAATGAATTCCTGGACTTCCTAAAAGAGAATGGGATTCTCTCTCAGCTGACTCCTCCATATACACCACAGCACAACGGTGTATCAGAACGGAGGAACCGCACCTTATTAGATATGGTGCGCTCTATGATGATCACAGCTGAGTTACCTATTTCCTTCTAGGGATATGCGCTGGAAACAGCAACATACCTATTGAATAGTTCCATCTAAATCTGTACCTACCACACCATATGAGATATGGAGTGGGAAGAGACCATGTTTTAAACGAGTTAAGATATGGGGTTGTCCGGCCTATGTCAAAAGGAAAAATCCAGACAAACTCGAGGCACGGTCAGTTCTTTGCAAGTTTGTGGGATATCCTAAGAATTCCCAAGGATATTTTTTCTACCATGCTGAAGAACAAAAAGTGTTTGTTTCTCAATATGCCACCTTTTTAGAAAAGGAATTCCTTGAAAAAGAAATTAGTGGCAAAGTGGTAGAGCTTGAAGAAGTTCCAGATACACAAACCGTAACTGAAGATTTAGTGGAACCAGAAGATTCAGTAGCTCCCAATGAACCTCAGCCTCTCCGCCGATCTAGTAGGGTTCCTCGCCAACCTGAGAGATACTACGGTTTTCTCATGGATGGTGGGAGCGAGGATTGCATCATGGAGGAGATGACCCAACTAGTTTCGAGCAGGCCATCACGAGTAGGGACTCAGTGAAATGGCTGGATGCTATGCGGTCCGAGATGGAATCCATGTACACCAACAAAGTATGGACTTTGGACGTTGCTCCTGAAGGGGTAAAACCTATTGGGAGCAAGTGGATCTTCAAGAAGAAACATGGTGTAGATGGGAAAGTGGAGACTTTCAAAGCTAGACTTGTAGCAAAGGGTTTTCGTCAAAGACCAGGTGTGGACTATGACGGGACCTATTCTCCAGTGGCTATGCTTAAATCCATCCGGATCATGCTTGCCATCGCTGCATATCATGATTATGAAATCTGACAAATGGATGTTAAGACCGCCTTTCTAAATGGTGATTTAGAAGAGTGCGTGTACATGACTCAGCCAGAGGGCTTCATAGACAGTGGGAGCAGCGGGAAGGTGTGCAAGCTGCTTAAATCCATTTATGGATTAAAGCAAGCATCGCGGAGTTGGAACATCTGCTTTGACGTCGTTATCAAAGAGTTTGATTTCGTCAAAAATCCAGATGAACCTTGTATCTACAAGAAGGTGGCAGAGAGTAAGGTTGTCTTCCTCGTATTGTACGTGGACGACATACTCTTGATAGGAAATGATATTCCTATGCTGCAATCGGTCAAGCTCTTCTTATCACAAAGATTCTCAATGAAAGATCTTGGTGATGCCTCCTGCATATTGGGAATCAGGATCTATAGAGTTAGATCCAAAAGGATATTGGGATTGTCCCAATCCAGGTACATTGACACCATACTAAAGAGGTTTAGTATGGAAGAATCCAAACGTGGGAACTTACCCACGATCTTTGGAGTCACTCTCTCTAAAGAGATGTCTCCCAAGACTGATTTGGAGAGAGCTCGCATGCAAGGGATACCCTATGCTTCGGCTGTAGGCTCTATCATGTACGCGATGCTATGTACCAGACCCGATGTTGCATACTGACTAAGTGTAGTGAGCAGGTATCAAGCTGATCCTGGAGAGAGTCATTGGACAGCTGTGAAGAGCATTCTCAAGTACTTACGAAGGACTAAAGAGATGCTCTTGGTGTATGGTAACGGAGAACTCCAAGTGGAGTCCTTTACCGATTCGAGCTTCTAGAGTGATAAGGACGACTCTAAGTCGCAGTCGGGATTTGTCTTTGCCCTTTACGGAGGGGCGGTTAGCTGGAAGAGTTCTAAGCAGGAAACCGTGGCAGACTCGACGATGGAGGCTGAATACATCGCTGCCAACGATGCTGCCAAAGAGGCTGTCTGGATCAAGAAGTTCATTACTGGACTTGGAGTGGTTCCATCCATTGACCATCCAATACCTTTGTATTGCGATAACAATGGAGCGGTGGCTTTGGCCAAGAAACCCAGGTCCCATCAGCGATCCAGGCATATTCTGAGGCGGTATCACCTGATCCGGGAGATAGTTGATCGCCGGGAGATCGAGGTCAGGAGGGTTGACACGAAGAACAACACGGCGGATCCACTCACGAAGGCCATTCCCCAGATACAGTTTGAGAGACTCTTCGGGATGCTCGGTATGCGATACTACAGCAGCTGGCCCTAGTGCAAGTGGGAGATTGTTAGTTGTATGTATGCCCTAGAGGCCAGTATTGTACAGATGATGTATATTATATTGGATGCTTGGACATATATAGAGATGACTTTCTTGCTCGATATGATAGTATGCTATCTGGTTACTCTTTATCTTAATATGTACACTTGTCTCTTTAAACTTTCTTATAGTTACATGTTGATAAAGCCCTTAGGATGTGTACTTGACTACCTGGACTATGATGCAGATCATACTAGTGGGGACATGGTAGTCCATAAGTACATCCTTCAAGGTCCCTAGTCGTGGGTGTATCGAGACGGGGCATCGATATACCAGTGTAGACTAGCGTATACGCTTCTCGACCCATGAGATGGGCGATGGATGATCCCATATCCATTGGTGTTTGACATCAGAGATGGTGTACGGGTGCTCAGTGGAGACTGGGTACACTGGACGGACTCGCCGAGAACTCCCAGATGGTATTATACCTCACGTCAGATGGCAGTTCTCAGTTGACACTTGTACAGGTTAGTCTGTAGACCCGAGATCGTCATAGAGTGTTGTGTGATTCCCACTTTGCTTTGATCTCCACCTTACCACATCCATGAGGGCGTGCAAAACGGTGGTCTTTGGGTACAGTCCCGAGTCACATGGAGGCAATGAGCGATAGGAGGGGTTTCGTCTCTCCCGGTATTGGGAGTTGATGTTGCGATGTGCTCGATTGGTCGTAACAGGGAAGTCCCTGGCCAGGGCTGATCAGAGATTTGCTGGTAAGTGTTACCAGTAGTTTCTCGACCCGTTATGAGCCTCAGATCGGCACGACTTATCGGTTATTGGGGTCTGACGTTTATCACCCCTAGACTTGATATGCGACGTATCAGACGAACAGACCGGACTGTACGGTAAGTGTTACTGGTTGGATTCACAGGAGTGTGAGCGGGCTAGATCGTCGATCTTCTGATCGCTCAATACCTGGATGGCCGTTACGTTTAGCAGACCGCTTGCGGCTTGTGGGAGCTTGATATGATCATCATCTGCTACCGGCGTATTGACGAGTCTTTAATGTCCTACACAGAGGTTTCCTGGCTCAAGCGAAACGAAATAGGAGCGCATATAAGATATGTGCAGGACCGAGAATAATGCGTGTATGTGATACCGCATTTCATTCTCGCGATGAATGTTTCGATTGGTTGTATGCGATATGACCTAGTTATCGAATCATTGATTCGATAAATCGATACATTGGATACTAGTCGGTTATATGCGATATAACCGGATCGTTAAATCAAGTGTTGATTTAATGATTTAATGTATAATTATATATTTGAAATATTATTTTGCATTAGCTTGTATTGGTTCACTTTATATGGATTTTCTCACTTGATGTGCAAGAAGTATATGTGATATACTTTTGTGCACATATTTGTATCATGTTTGATGATACTTGATCATTTAGTTAAGTGCAAAGAATTAAACCATGGTTATGATAATTGTTAGGGTTTTGAGTTATTCATCTATTTGGTTATCCATTCTTTATTTATTTAAATATATAAAAGAAAAGAAAATGGTTTCTTTTTGTCATGAAGCTTGTTGAAGCTTCATGAAGCTTTGACTAAAGAGACCATTTGTCTTCTTGCTTAACCCTAACCATTCCCATTTACCATGGTCTATTCTCTACACTTAACTTTAGTTAGCTTATGATAAGTATTGATTTATTTTTCTTTTTAATTCAACACTTATCATATTCTTTCTTCATCTTCATCATCTTCTTCTTCAAGAAAGCTTGATGCCATCAATGGCAACTTGAGTTCTAAAGTGAGAAATCCAATTCTAAAGTGAACCCACATCCTATTTCTTCACCCTCTACCTCTTGCCAAGTTGTTTTGGGTGTTTTCATCACAAGTTTCACAAATTTGTGAAGTCGGAGCTTGAACTTGTGATGCCTCGACGTAGATCATCTTCGGCACGAAGCCGACGACCTAGTCCGCCCAATTCTCCGATGAAGCCGACGTTTGAGTTCAGGATTCGAGATGGACAGCGAGAGGACGCCTACGTGGAGCCAAGGAAGTGGATAACCGGATCTACAAAGGTTGTAGCCTCACTCCTTTAGTTAAATTGTTAACTAGATTCGTATTTCGCCTAGAATTCTAGCCGACGATCCATGTTAGGGTTTCTCGGCACTCATAAATTTTGAAATTGGCATGGTTGATGCCTTGTGAGACCTCTATAGTGTGCCTAGGAACCTTTCAGTAGACCTATCATCTCGAATAGCCTCTCGAACTGCGTCTGAGGAAGGGCCTTTGTGAATGGTTCAGCAATGTTATTCTCTTTCTCTTCTCTTTTCACCTCGATCTCCCGGCGATCTACGATCTCCCTGATCAGGTGGTACCGCCTTAAAATGTGTCTGGACTTCTGATGGGACCTGGGTTCCTTCGCTAAAGCTATAGCGCCGTTGTTGTCATAATATAGAGGTATTGGATCAACACTGGTAGGAACCACCTGAAGTTCTGTGAGGAACTTCTTCATCCAAACAGCTTCTTTTGCGGCATCGCAAGCAGCTATGTATTCCGCTTCCATTATTGAGTCAGCAACGGTCTCCTGCTTGGAACTCTTCTAACAGACCGCCCCTCCATTGAGGGTAAAGACATAACCCGACATGGACTTGGAGTCATCCTTGTCACTCTGGAAGCCGGAGTCGGCAAAGGCCTCCATCTGGAGGTCTTTTCCGCCATACACCAAGAACATCTCCTTAGTCCTCCTCAGGTACTTGAGAATGTTCTTTACTCCTATCTAGTGCTTCTCCCCTGGGTTTGCCTAATACCGGCTTACTACGCTAAATGCGCATGCTACATCTGGTCTGGTACATAACAACGCATACATTATAGAGCCTACCGCAGAAGCGTAGGGTATAATCGACATGCGATTCCTTTCCAAATCAGTCTTGGGAGACATCTCTTTGGAGAGGGTGATTCCGTGACAAGCCGGTAGATTACCGCGCTTAGAATCTTCCATACTGAATCTTTTCACTATGGTGTCTATGTATCCGGACTGCGAAAGTCCCAACATCCTTTTTGATCTATCACGATAGATCCGGATTCCCAGAATGTAGGTGGCATCACACAGGTCTTTCATGGAGAATTTATTTGACATGAATCTTTTGACTGACTGTAACATAAGAATATCATTTCTTATTAGGAGAATGTCATCCACGTACAAGACGAGGATTACTATAGCTCTCCCTACAATCTTACTGTATATGAAAGGTTCATATGGATTTTTGATAAAGTCAAATTCTTTGACAGCATCATCAAAACAGATGTTCCAACTCCGCGATGCCTGCATTAGTCAATAAATGGATTTAAGCAGCTTGCATACTCTACCGCTGCTCCCACTCTGAATGAACCCCTCTGGCTGATCCATATAGACGCTTTCTTCCAAATTACCATTTAGAAAGGCCGTCTTTACGTCCATCTGCCAGATTTGATAATCATGGAAGGCAGCAATAGCAAGAAGGACCCGAATAGATTTAAGCATAGCCACTGGAGAAAAGGTTTCGTCATAGTCCAAACCAGGTCTTTGACGGAAACCCTTTGCAACAAGTCTAGCCTTATAGGTTTCAACCTGTCTATCTACACCAATCTTCTTTTTGAAGATCCGTTTGCATCCTATGGGTTTTACCCCATCTGGAGCAATGTCCAAAGTCCATACATTTTTTGTGTACATGGACTCCATTTCGGTCCGTATTGCATCTAGCCATTTTACTGAGTCACCGCTCTGAATGGCTTGCTGGAAGCTAGTAGGTTCATCTTCATCAATGACACAATCCTCTCTAACCCCATCTATGAGAAATCCGTAGTATCTCTCAGGCGGATGAGACGGCCTACTACTCCTGCGGAGGGGTGTGGGAATGTCCAATTCTTCTTGAACTACTGGTTCTACCATACTTTCAGTTGTAGTTTGTGGTTCTGGAATTTCTTCCAGTTCTATTTCGCTCCCACTTGTATCCTTTTCTAAAACTTGCTGTTCTAAAAAATGGGCATTACGAGAAACAAAAACCTTCTGTTCCTCTACGTTATAGAACTGATACCCCTTGGAGTTCTTGGGATATCCCACAAACTTACATTGTACTGATCGTGCCTCGAGCTTGTCCGCATACTGTTTTTTAACAAAAACCGGACATCCCCAAATCTTCAGATACTGAAGATAGAGTTTCTTCCCACTCTACATCTGATATGGGGTGGTAGGCACTGTCTTGGTAGGAACCATGTTCAGAAGATATGCCGCTGATTCTAGCGCATATCCCCAGAATGATCGCGGTAACTTAGCGTTACTCATCATGGAACGAACCATATCCAATAGGGTTCGATTCCTCATTTCTGATACACCGTTATGTTGTGGCGTGAATGGAGGAGTAAGCTGAGAGAGAATTCCATTCTCTTTTAAGTAACCCAGGAACTCGGCACTTAAGTATTCACCACATCGATCAGATCTCAGTTCTGTATACTCTTGCCTGTTTGTTTTTCCACTTCATTCTAGTATTCTTGGAATTTCTCAAAAGCCTCGGATTTATTTTTCATTAAG
Organism: Agapanthus africanus; assembly: GCA_030015575.1. Classification (NCBI taxonomy): domain Eukaryota; kingdom Viridiplantae; phylum Streptophyta; class Magnoliopsida; order Asparagales; family Amaryllidaceae; genus Agapanthus; species Agapanthus africanus. Next base: position 233,044,181 of record JASDDO010000031.1, read on the forward strand.
AAAACATATCCATACCTAGAGAAACCATATGTAAAAGTAATGAAGTAGGAATAACCACCTCGCGCATGTGTAGACATTGGACCGCACACGTCACTGTGTACGAGTCCCAAGAGCTCGCTTGCTCTTACTCCGTGTCCAGTGAACGGAGTCTTTGTTATCTTTCCTTCGAGAAAAGATTCACAAGTAGCATAAGATTGATATTCGAACGGATTCAAATATCCTTCTCTATGTAACTTAGTCAACCTTGTCTCATTGATGTGACCTAGTCTACAATGCCATAAGAAAGCCTGATTTATTTCTGGAGACTTACTTTTAAGTGTGTTCTGGACATTGAAAACCTGAGCTTGACTTAATACGTATATATCGTTATCTAATGTACCGGACCCAATCAAAACTTGATTTAGGTGGATGTTAACTACATCGCTTACGAATGTAAAATCATATCCCTCTCTCGAAAGTGAGGACACTGATATGATATTACAAGTCATACTAGGTACATATAAACAGTTACGTAGAATCAATATATGCCCACTTGTCAAACCTATGCGATATTCTCTCACGGATTCTGCGTCCACGCTCATTCCGTTTGCAACACTGATAGACCAATCACCTACCTTTATAACTCTACGGTTTCTCAAAGCATGTATTGAATTACAGATATGAGATCCTGCTCCGGTATCTAGCACCCAGGAAGTAGAGTTAATTGACAAGAAGTTCTCAAAAACAAATACACTTGAGGCTGAAGCCACAACATCCTTCGAATCCTGGCTACTGGCTTTGCTAGCCCTACAATCATTCTGCCAATGTTTATTCCTGTAACAATAAGAACGTCCCTCTTTTACTATATCTAGTCCCGAAACTTTTACCCTTCTCTTTCCTTCTACTTCCCTGGTTTCCTTCAGGGTAGGAGGCAGAGACTGTAGAATCAAGTCAGTAACTGACTCGTTTCCCAACGCGGTCTCCAGGTCCTGGAGCTCATCTATACAGCTAGTCATTGTAAGGACGTTGTCCCCTACAGATGACCTGTCAGCCAACCTCGCTTGAATTAATTCGTTCGAGGTCTCATATCTTGCGATGTGAGATTTCTCTCCATATAAATCTTTGTTATGGAGAAAGATGGAAACTAAGTCCATCTTCTCGTGCTGCTTCTGGTATACACCATCAACTGAAGCTAACACGAGGCACTTAGCTTTCGCTTTATCTTTTTCCCTTGTCTGACGGATATCCATATCCGCGACAGTGGAAACTGGACCTAGGACGGCGGGATCTTGAGTAGTAATAGGGTTGTCCAGCTTGTCATAGGCAATGGACATCTGGACAGACATTTGCCACTCAAATAAGTAAGATTCAGTCAATTTATTATCTAGATGTAACCTAGTCGTGGTCACAAGGTCGCAGTAATTTAAGAGAGAGAAGAAAATACTAATAGCATGATGCCCTTGCAAGTTTAGAATGGTTTTTAATTTATCTAAACAGGATGGCTCCTACTATTTCTCTAATCCCTCCTCAAACCATAAAAGAAGAATTAGCCAGGACTATTCTCACCATACAATTCTTGCTTAACCGTTCAGCCAGGTCAGTGTCGATACATCGAGGGAGGTTTTCCAACGCTTTCGCGAAGTTCCTTAATTAAATAACCTCTTTTCTCTGGGGGCGTATCCCCGCTGACACCTTTCTAGGCACCTACTTGGTTTATAGTTTTGATCGTTTAGTGACGAATCTCCCGATAAGTAGTATATACTTACAGTAGGATCGGGATCCAAATTATCATCGCATGATAATGTTGAAGGAATCCTACCAACATTCATCAAACTCCAAAATGGTATGCTCTCTCTGCAAATTTCAGTTTCTTTAGAAATTTCCGATATAGATTTTTGCCCCATGCTCTTATAACCTTCGCGTTGGTCAAAATGTCATAAGTCACATGTCAAGTTCTACCCATCATTGTCCTAGTTAATTTGAACCAATCCGTACATATCCCTGACGTTGGCCAAATGATAATACGACTGTCCCAAACTAACACATCTATCTATGCAAACAAATGAAATACACCAGCAGCTACCAAACACTATGCCCCGGCGTTGGTCAAATGCATAGCTTGAATACTACTGAATATCCAAATGAAATGACGGAGGGCTACGAATGGTTTTGGCAAAACCATGAACGTAGTGAACTTGATATAATCGAAGGAACCTTATACTTTTTAAAAGGAGTGGTTAAAGCTCCGCAATTAAAAATTCTGATCTTTTTAAAATAATCGAGTAGTTTCTTTTAAATTTGTTCCAACGATTAAACAATGGTTTATTTTCTTTGCATTATAATAATGCGTCCCATCAGTTACCCTATCATTGCAGAAAACAACGAAAATACCACGTCCTCTTATGCCATCCGCATTTGCCACGGGGTCCCGTCATCACCCGTTAGATTACTTAACTAACGACAGAGCGGGGGCTGGGCTAGCGCGGGTGTAAAACATAAGTGACGTCTAATACCTATCATATATAGATATTGTACATTCGTCAGACGCAATAATAAGCATTCCAGATCATAGATGAACTTTATTGGATATACTAGCAATCCGCATTTGCTTTGAACCTGCAATAAAAGACGGATTACACAGTTGTGATGAATAGCCATTACCCCACCCTGGACCCCTATGGTTACGGCAAACTACCCGCCAAGTACCCGAAGTGAAGCGGTCTCCCTCAACAAAGTGAGTAGGCCACTAAACACTTCAAAGTACCCGGTAGTTTGTGTACCCCGCCTTGGGTCAATCCTAGGAGCAAAAAGAGAAAAAGAAATAATAAAACGGTGGCTACAACCGCAACCTGGATGTGCCGCGCAAAAGAATATTACATAATATTACATTTACATCGAATGAATGAATATTAAACCCATCTCAAGCCCCGGCTAATCATCACAACATTCCAATCAAGTCCATATACACAAACAGTAAACATTACAGAAATGTGCAACCCCCTGCCAACCGACATACTAGCAGTTAGGGGTGGTTTACGAACACATTAAACATTACAGATAAAAAAACCCAATTAGCAAATATCTTAGAACATCGATCGATTACCATATTCCGTGTTTACCCCAAAAGCAAACCAGCAAAGAAGCAATCTGGGTAGAAACAGAACATACATGAAAACAATACACCCAAAATTATGAATAACAGAGCAAATCCGAGTCAACTCGGCGTTGACTCGGCGGCGGATCCGCGGTCAAAAGCACCTTCTTGCCGTGGATCCGCGGCCGTCTTGCCGAGTTACTGGCTCGTATTTTCCCATTATTCTTAAAATACCCTGCTGTGAATTTTAAGGCATATCAAAAAAAATTTGTGACATGTTTAAAATTAACAGAAACTGTAAAGGGGTTAGGGTATTGTTTTCGTGTTTTCCGTCGATCGAGCTTCTAATTAGTTGCTAACAAGCTAGTGATGGTTTAGTTGGCTCTGATACCTCTGTAAGTCCATGTCACGCACCCTACGAACTTGTGGGGAGGCGGAATATATGAAAAACGATTATCAAAGCTTCGTAACACGGACTTGAGCGCATGAATCGTATCTAAACCGTTACAGGAAAACTACGAAAGGTTTAACTACTCGGATTCGAAGTTATACCTCACGTTACTTGTCCTTCGGGTCTTCATCGCGGTCATCCACTCCTCGTAGGCTCCTTGGAACATCGGCACCTCAACGGCCTCCTCGAGTCAAAGACGATCCACACGAGAGCTCCTACGCCAAGCTTGATCTCTAACTTGAGATAACTAGGTTGCTCAAAGTGCTAATCTAAGCTACCTAAGGGTTATAGAGTGAGGTTATGGATGTATTAGACTAGCTAACCCTTGATCACAACACATGAGAGGTTAGGGTTAGGGTTTCAAGAGGGAGATCTTGAGGAGAGAGAAGGTGAGAATATGAATTACTTTGAATGAATGAAATCATTTGTGTATATTTGAAACATATGATATTATTAAGTAAATAATAAATAAAGCTTTATCATCATGTTTCATTAATACCCTAAGTGATTCATCATATGAGTCATATAAATCATTAAATGAATCATTAACTCATTGCATGAATCACTACATGACTCACTAATCCAATTAATGCAAATGCCACCTTAGCCTCCAACTCACCATGCTTCTAGAAGCTTCCCGGAAAAATACGAGAACGCCCCTCCAATCCGTGAAAACACGGTAAAACTTTAGACTGTAAAAATCCAATAACCTGATACTAGAATCTGGCTTAAACCAAAGCCGGCTAGTAAAAACTTTCCGAACGCCGTACGTGCGTTTAAACACGTATGCGTCCGAACCCTTGTCGTAAAACCATACGACCTCTATATCGTTTCGTCTGGAGCAGGGAAATCTACTGTGTGGGACTCTAAAGACTCAACACTACGCTGGCAGTGGGTTTAACCACAGACCGCAAGCTGCACTTGCTGTACGTAACGGTCCCCAGGTAGATGTCGATAAGAAGGCTGATGAGGAAAACCATCTGAACTCCTACTGAGCCTGATGTGACAATCTCCGTACAGTCCGGTCTGTTCGTCCAAGACTATCGCATATCGAGCTTAGGGGGGCGGCAAGCGTCAGTCCCCTAATAGCTGTATAAGTCGTGTCGGAGCGTATCCCATTACACCCTGAGAAAACTACTGGAACCTACCAGTAAATCTCGCTTGCCCTGGCCAGGGACTTTGCGTAATGGCTCTCTGACACAGCGCGATATCAACTCCCAATACCGCGAGAGGCGAATCCTGTCTAACTACCAGTGCCTCCAAGTGCTCGGGACTGCACCCAACTGCTACCTGTTTGCACGACTACTTTCAGCCGTGGTCGGGTAACAATCTAAGAACAGTGGGATACACTCGAGGCGAAGTAGTAGTGTCAAGTCCGCGGACTATGCTGTACTCATGTCACCAGGGAACTGTTAACTGATGATGGGTATAATACCAATCAATCAGTTCCCCTGCGAGTCCTGTCCGGTGTACCCGTAACCTAACGAGCACCTGTATACTATCTCCAGTACGACGTACTGATGGCTGTGGGACAGACCATCTCCCCAACTGGGATGAGAAGCATACACACTTAGTCTACTCTGGAATATCGATGCCCTGTCTCGATAATCCTACGACTAGGGACAAGTATAGGATGTTTCTTACAGACTACCCAGCCCCCACTAGTGTGACTGCCATCACAACGCTGGTAATCAAGAAAAGATCATATGGGCTCTACTAATATGTATAAGTGATACGTTACAAGAAACATATGCAAATATTAAAGTAGACACAAACCAAGTAGCATACTACCATTTTTAGCAAGACTGTATATACAACTGTGAATATCCCAAGCTTCCATTCAATAATATACATACAAGTATGATACAGTAATGGCCCCTAGGGCATATACACTAACACATGTCCTAAAGATGATTAGCTATATAGAAGAGCTCGCAGACCTTGGGACGAATTTAGATAATGAGCTCTATACAGACCTTATTCTCCAGTCTCATCCGTCCACCTACGCCCAGTTATTTTGAACTTCAACATTCAAAGAAAAGAAGTTGAACTTCCGGAACTCCTTAACATGTTGAGGAGTGCAGATGGCACCTTACAGAAGGCAAGGGAAACACCCACTATGTTTGTTAGCGGTGCTTCTTCTTCCGGGTCCAAGGCTAGGGCCAAAGGAAGGAAAAAGACGGCCGGCACCAAACCTAGAGGAGCTGTAAGTAAGGTGGGAGGGAAGGGAAAGAAAAAGTTTGCGGTACCAGTAGTGGCCCAGGATGAGAGTTTCCATTGTCATAGGAAAGGGCACTGGAAGAAAGATTGCAAGGCGTGGAACGCCAAGATCCAGGAACCGAAGCAAGCTGTGGCTTCGACTTCAGGTGTGTTTGTAATTGAGAATTGTCTGTCAATCTACTCTAATTCCTGGGTATTGGATACCGGATCAGGATCTCATATATGCAATTCATTTTAGGCACTGAGAAATCGTAGAGTGCTGAAGGATGGTGATATGACCCTGATGGTTGCTAACGGAGCTAGCGTGGGAGCTGTGTCTGTAGAGGATTATCAACTGGGATTGACGAGTGGACACATTTTGGTTTTACATAACTGTTTTTGTGTACCCAGCTTAACGTGTAATATCATATATGTTTCCTTGTTATCAAATAATGGTTATGATTTCACGTTTGTAAATGATGTTGTTAACATCCACCTTAATCATAATTTGATTGGGTCCGGTACACTGGATAACGGTATATATGTCTTAAACCAACTCTAAATTTTCAATGTCCAGAACAGACTAAAAAGAAAGTCTCCATATTTAAATAAAGCTTTCTTATGGCATTGCAGACTGGGTCACATCAATGAGTGAAAGTTGACTAAGTTACATAGAGAAGGATATTTGGACTCGTTCGAATATCAAACTTATGCCACTTGTCAATCTTAACTCAAAGGAAAGATGACAAAGACTCCATTTACTGGACATGGAGTAAGAGCGAGCGAGCTCTTAGGACTCATACACAGCGATGTATGTGGTCCAATGTCTACACATGCAAGAGGTGGTTTTTCCGATTTCATTACTTTTACAGATGATTACTCAAGGTACGAATTCATTTATCTGATAAAACATAAATCCGAGGCTTTTGAGAAATTCCAAGAGTATAAGAATGAAGTAGAAAACCAAACCGGCAAAAGTATCAAGACACTAAGATCTGATCGAGGTGGTGAATACTTAAGTGCCGAGTTCCTAGGTTACCTAAAAGAGAACGGAATTCTCTCTCAGCTTACTCCTCCATACACTCCACAGCATAACGGTGTATCGGAGAGACGGAATCGAACCCTATTGGATATGGTACGTTCCATGATGAGTAATGCTGAGTTACCGCGATCTTTCTGTGGTTATGCGCTAGAATCAGCGGCATATCTTTTGAACATAGTTCCTACCAAGACTGTCCCTACCACACCATATGAGATGTGGAGTGGGAAGAAACCCTATCTTCAGTATCTAAAAAATTGGGGATGTCCAGCTTTTGTTAAAAAGCAGCATGTGGTCAAGCTCGAGGCACGATCAGTAAATTGTAAGTTTTTGGGATATCCAAAGAACTCCAGGGGATATCTATTCTATTACGTAGAGGAATAAAAGGTATTTGTTTCTCATAATGCCCATTTTATAGAACATCAGTTTTTAGAAAAGGAAACAAGTGGGAGAGAAATAGAACTGGAAGAAATTCCAGAACCATAAACTACTACTAAAAGTTTGGTAGAACCAGTAGTTCAAGAAGAACAGGACATTCCCGCACCCCTCCGCAGGAGTAGGACGCCGTCTCATCCGCCTGAGAGATACTACGATTTTCTCATAGATGGGGATAGAGAGGATTGCATCATAGATGATGATGAACCTACTATCTTCCAGTAGGCCATCCAGAGCGGCGACTCGGTACTATGGTTAGATGCAATGCGGACCGAAATGGAGTCCATGTACACCAACAAAGTATGGACTTTGTACTTTGCTCCAGATGGGGTAAAACCCATAGGATGCAAATGGATCTTCAAGAAAAATATTGATGTAGATGGACACGTGGAAACCTATAAGGCTAGACTTGTTGCAAAGGGTTTTCGTCAAAGACCTGGTTTGGACTATGACGAAACTTTTTCTCCAGTGGCTATGCTCAAATCCATTCGGGTCTTTCTTGTATTGCCTCCTTCCATGATTATGAAATCTGGCAGATGGACGTAAAGACGGCTTTTCTGAATGGTAATTTAGAAGAGTTCGTCTATATGGATCAGCCAGAGGGTTTCAATCAGAGAGGGAGCAGTGGGAAAGTATGCAAGTTGCTTAAATCCATTTATGGATTAAAGCAGGCATCACGGAGTTGGAACATCTGTTTTGATGAAACGGTCAAAGAATATGACTTTATCAATAATCCAGATGAACCATGTATATATAGTAAAGTTGTAGCAAGAACTTTCGTATTCCTCGTCTTCTACGTGGATGACATTCTATTGATAGGAAATGACATTCCTATGTTGCAATCTGTCAAAGGATTCTTGTCACACAGATTCTCCATGAAAGACCTGGGTGATGCCTCTTGCATTCTGGGATCCAGATCTATCGTGATAGATCCAAGAGGATGTTGGGACTTTCGCAGTCCAGCTATATCGACACTGTACTGAAAAGATTCAGTATGGAAGATTCTAAGCGCGGTAATCTACCGGCTTGTCACGGAATCACCCTATCCAAAGAGATGTCTCCCAAGACTAATTTGGAAAGGGAACGCATGTCTATTATACCCTACGCTTCTGCGGTAGGCTCTATAATGTATGCGATGTTGTGCACCAGACCAGATGTAGCTTAAGCACTAAGCGTGGTAAGCCGGTATTAGTCAGACCCAGGGGAGAAGTACTGGATAGCAGTAAAGAACATTCTCAAGTACCTAAGGAGGACTAAGGAGATGTTCTTGGTTTACGGCGGAAAAGACCTCAAGATGGAGGCCTTTGCTGATTCCGGCTTCCAGAGTGATAAGGACGATTCCAAGTCCATGTCAGGTTATGTCTTTACCCTCAATGGAGGGGCGGTGTGCTGGAAGAGTTCCAAGCAGGACACCGTTGCTGACTCGATGATGGAAGCGGAGTATATTGCTGCTTGCGATGCCGCAAAAGAAGCGGTCTGGATGAAGAAGTTCCTAACAGAACTTCAGGTGGTTCCTACCATTGTTGATCCAATACCTCTGTATTGCGACAACAACGGAGCTATAGATTTAGCGAAGGAACCATGGTCCCATCAGAAGTCCAGACACATCTTAAGGCGGTATCACCAGATCAGGGAGATCATTGATCGTCGGGAGATCGAGGTCCGGAGAGTTGCTACTGAAAAGAACATTGCTGATCCATTCACAAAGGCCCTACCTCAGATTCGGTTCGAGTGGCTACTCGAGATCATCGGTCTTCGATATGCCAGTACATGGCCCTATTGCAATTGGGAGATTGTTAGTGTATATGCCTTAGGGGCCATTATTGTATCATACTAGTTTGTATATTACTTAATGGAAGCTTGAGATATCCACATGTATATAATAGTCTTGCTAAACATGGTAGTATGCTACTTGGTTTTATCTATCCTAATATGTGAGTATACGTATTGATAGAGCTCTTAGGATTTTGCTTGACTACGAGCGTTGTGATGGCAGTCACACTAGTGGGGGCTGGGTAGTCTACAAGCACATCCTTTTTCAGGTCCTTGGTCGTTGGATTATCGAGACAGGGCATCGATACTCCGGAGTAGACTAGTTTGTACCCTTCTCATCCCAGTTGGGGAGATGGTCTGTCCCACAGCCGTCTGTACGTCGTACTGGAGATAGTATGCAGTGCTCGTTAGGTTACGGGTACACCGGACAGGACTCACGGGGAACTGTTAGTTGGTATTATACCCATCGTCAGTTAACAGTTCCCAGGTGACATGAGTACAGCATAGTCCGCAGACTTGACACTCCTACTTCGCCTCTAGTGTGTCCCACTGTTCTTAGATTGCTACCCTACCACGGCTCAAAGGAGTCGTGCAAACAGGTAGCAGTTGGGTGCAGTCCTGAGCACTTGGTGGCAGTGGCGGTTAGACAGGATTCGTCTCTCCTGGTATTGGGAGTTGATATCGCGCTGTGTCAGAGAGCCATTACGCAAAGTCCCTGGCCAGGGCAAGCGAGATTTACAGGTAGGTTCCAGTTGTTTTCTTAGGCTGTAATGGGCTATGCTCCGACACGACTTATACCGCTATTGGGGGACTGACGCTTGCCTCCCCCCTATGCCCGATATGCGATAGTCTTAGACGAACAGACCGGACTGTACGGAGATTGTCACATCAGACTCAGTAGGAGTTCGGATGGGTTTCCTCATCGTCCTTCTTATCGACATCTACCTGGGGACCGTTACGTACAGCTAGTGCCGCTTGCGGTCTGTAGTTAAACCCACTGCCAGCGTAGTGGTCGAGTCTTTAGAGTCCCACACAGAGAGTTTCCCTACTCTAGGAGAAACGATATAGAGGTCGTATGGTTTTACGACAAGGGTTCGGACGCATACGTGTGTTTACGCACGTACGACATCCGGACAGTTTTTACTAGCCGGCTTTGGTTTAAGCCAGTTTCTAGTATTCAGTTATTAAATTTATACAGTCTAAAGTTTTTCCGTGTTTTCACGGATAGGAGGGGCGTTCTCGTAATTTCGCGAGAAGTTTTTAGAAGGTTGGTGACTTGGGGGTTTAGGTGGCATAAGTATTAAATGAGATTAGTGACTCATTTGTGTGATTCATTCTTGTCATTAATGCATCATAAATGCTTTATGACTCATGTAGATGAATCACTCATTTGTATTTATGAAGCATGGTTGTTAAATCCTTTATTTGATTTTATTTGATAATGATAATGCTTCATATATATCATGAGAGATCATTATCTCATTCCATTCTCTTGCTCACCTTCTCTCTCCTCAAGCTCTCTCTCTTGAAACCCTAATCCTCCCCTCTCATGTGTTGGGACCAAGGATTAGAATAGACTACTTAATCCTTAACTCTTCTCTATATCACCTAGGTTACTTATATTGGCACTTTAAGAAACCTAGTTACCTCAAGTTAGAGGTGAAGGTTGAAGTAAAGCTCTCGGGTGGATCATCCACTACATAGAGAAGGCCGGAGAGGACGTGGAGAACGAAAAGACGAAGGACACGGTTCATTAGGTATAATCACTTTTCATAGTAGCTGTTAACTTCTATGATTCTTGTTAGTTATAGTTTAACAAAGATTCTCGGTTAGTCGATGTTTATGCAAAGAACAAGATCGTTTTTCAATTTTCCGCCTCCCCGCAAGTCGTGGGGTGTTGTACATCGACTTACAGCATCAACTCCAAATAGACTCTCAAGTGTTTGTCTAGTGGCTAACACGCGTAGCGACACTACGAAACTAACCCATGAGCAACAGATACACAAAGACACAAACCATATCGGATAACGTAATCCGCATAATCGAAACACTAGAAACTAGCAATGTGATCCCAGATTTTGCTACACAAACAATTTGTAAAAGTTGCACATACCACAAGACCACACACAACCCCAGAGACCCCCAGACCAAAATACAACCCCCCATCCCCCACTCTGGTGGCAAATTGCGGCCAGAACCAATAAAACTGCGGCCTTAACGAAAGGGAATGGGCTCGTATTTTGAGAGTATCTTCTAGGTCACCACACTAGGTCACTGTGATGGGAACGTTTCCAACAAATACCTGGTTTAATAGCAGATCATCCGAGACCCAAAACTACACTAAAAATTCGATATTTGCACGAAACGAAACATTACGTGTTCTAAATTGAAACGAATAAGCTATGAAATATTACAAAGACTTAATTAACATATAAAGATCATTACCTACTCCCACAAGCTCAATGATCCTAGCTTTCCAAGCACCAAGGTATCTAAGAGGCAAAAAAAGTCTTGAGATGTGATTTGTGGTGAGATTTGATGAAGTTTGTTAAGTTTTAGTGAAGGGGTAGTGAAGGAATTAATAAGTTTTTAGTTTGAGGGTATGAGGAAAGAGAAAATAATGATAAAGAAATGAAGTGAGAGTGAAAGAGAGTGGGTGTGAAGAAAAGAGAGAGAGGGGTGAGAATAAGGGTGAGTGCACCATGCATTAACTCCCTCCTTTAATGCAAGCCATGACTCTCATGCCACCTCCCTTCACTTCCAAAACACACAAGGAAATATCTCCCACAAATTTCAAGGGTTTAGGGTTAAGGTTAAACAAGGATTGGATTAGCTTAAAGTTTTCATGGTTACTAAACTAGATTAACACAAACACACCGTCACATTAACATTCACAAGTGTCTGCAAGCCATAAGAAATAATACTAAATTATTAATTAAATGTGAGGAAACCGAATTGGTAAACTTTTTACAGAAAAACCCGCACTATCGCTTAATTAACACTAATCGAAATCCTAAGGTGTTACACATAGTATATCCAATATTTCATATGTGTTCTTCTGCTGCTGAAATTCTGTGATGTGATCACTTGTTATTCTGAGACGAATGCTTATATTGTATATATGATGATATATAGTAAATATTGATGCTTTCATTTCTTTTGTGATGCTTAGAAGCATAATTTGATGGGGCTTCATTAATGAGATTAATGAAATAAATTAAACCTAAAGATGTTGTAGAAATTTGTTTTAAAAACTGGTAGCTCTAGTTCTTGCTTTGCATAGCGGTATTCCTTGTAGAATATCCAGCACCTTATTCGATAAAGAAAGAGCCGAGATCCCTTCACCGGGAGTGACCCCTTTAGCGAAACTGGCAAATGCTACAACCCACTCGGTTTGCCTTTTGGTTGCTTCTATAGTTTTTTCTATGCATAGTGGTATTTGTGAAATATCCTGCACCTCATACGATGAGGAAAGAGTCGAGATCCCTTTACCGGGAGTGACCTCTTTAGCAAAACTAGTAAAAGCCTAAAAAACACTCCTTTTAAAATTCACCCGATTCTACAACGATATCATTTTCATTAAGCGTTAAAGGTTTTCACAAAAACCATCCGCAGACCCTCCGTCATTTTAGGAAGTAGAGTACTTAGTATTCGTGATGCGTATGTTGACTATAGTTAAGGCGCAGTGTACGGTAGCTAAGTGATGTCTTCCTACACAGCATATGATGCGATTAGTTAGGACATTCATGTGATTATGTTGACTGTAGTTAAGGGTCATGTGAGTGGGTCTAATTAATCACGAAATGACGGGTAGAACTTGACTTGACTAGTGCTTATGGTATGTTGACCATAGTTAAGGTCATAAGTGCTAGGGGTAAAAACCATTATCGGGAGTTTCAAGTGTTGAAATTTGCAATGAGATTGCATACCTTCTATGAGATTGTTGGATCCCGAGACCCACTGCGAGTAATTGTTACTCCTGGGAGAGTTTTGCACATTACAATTAGCCGATCAAGTTGGTGTCTTTAAATGTGTCAACGGGGTTATGCCCGTGGAAAAACGAGGTTTATTTTAATTAGGTCCGTGCGAAAGCACGGGGAACCTCCCTCAAAGTACCGACAATGGCCTGGCCGAAAGATTGGTAAACTTGTAGGGTGTAATTAATCCGGGTTAGTCTTACCTTTTCGGTTTTGAAGGAAGATTTTATAAAAACAGTGGGAGCCATCCTCATAAGATATAATAATAATCAATCTGATCTTGCAAGAGCATACGCAGAGTGTTTTCTTCTCTCTCTATCCTGGTAGCGACCATGTCACACCTTAATCAAGATATTAATATGGATGCGTTGATCGAACCTGCTTATAAACTGATCTACGGAACCTTGGTTCCGCTCCAACTTATAATTGTTATAAGTCCGAGCAGGAAATAGGGGATTATCCGGATTCTATACGACCCAATCGAGGAATAAGCATGTTGATGCATATTCTTCGGGTGTATTCATTACCAAGAATTGTTTCTCGGTATCCTCTACGTCCTAGGTATGAGATACTGGATTAGGATCCCACAAATGTAATTTGTTACATGGGCTACAGAAAGGTAGAGAACTAGGATTGGGTGATATGTCTCTAAGTGTTAGAGAATGGTGCAATTGTTGCAGCCAAATGAGTTGGCAGATATCACCTTGTATTACCAAAAGGTAAATATTTTGATTCTGAACAAATGTTATTAGATACCGAACCTGATATACAACATTACATCAAATTCTTTATGGAGTTAAAGAAAGATATAATTATGTATTGGAGGATAATGTTGTGAACATTTTCCTAAATCAAGAGTTGATTGGGTCAGGCACGTTATGTAATAGCATATACGTTCTAAATCAAACCACAGTTTAAAATATAGAGAACACACACAAGAGGAGTAGTTCAGAAATGAACGAATCCTTCTTATGGCATTGTAGACTAGGTCATATCACTGCGACACGACTAGCTAAGTTATATAAGGATGAATATAAGAATCTGTTCGAATTTTCATCTTATAATACTTGTCAGTCTTGTCCCAAAGGTAAAATGACCAATACTCCATTTACTGGAAACAGAGAAAGAGTTATTGAACTCTTGGGACAGATACAAGATGATGTATACGGTCCAATGTCTACAAATGCTAAGGTTGGTTCTTAGCACTTCATTACATTCATCGACGATCTCTCAAGATTCGGACATGTGTTCCTCTGGAAACACGAGTCTGAAACTTTTGACAAATTCAAGGAATATAAGCTTGAAGTTGAGAACCGGACGGGTAGAACTATTAAAGTCCTTCGATGTGATCGAGGAGGAGAATACTTAGGTATGGAGTTCCTGGGTTATTTAAAAGAGAACGTGATTCTCTCTGAGCTTACTCCTTCGTATACACCACAGTACAACGGTGTGTCGAGGCGGAGGTATCGCACCCTATGAGATATGGCGCGCTCTATGATGAGTACTGCTGAGTTGCCTATTTCCTTTTGGAGTTATGCACTTGAGAAGCTGCATATCTATTGAATGGGGTTCCATCGAAATCAGTGCCTACCACTCCATATGAGATATGGAATGGGAAGTGTCACGACCCGCAGGGTACGGAACGTGACTGGCACTTAAGTTTACGAAACGTCTCAAGACGTCCGTAAAATAAGTAAGCCAAAGCCCAGAAAACAAACCAAATAAGCAAAAGAGTGAAGGGAACCCAATCAATTGAAAACGAGTTTATCAAATAAGTCATATAAGAACCTTTTTAAAAACAATACAAATTTTTCCGAAAATTTCGGCCGAGTCTCCTTTGTAAATACTGGCCCCCAAAATGGGTACAACAAGAATATATATGAATCCAACAAATAAGGCGTCCCCAAGCGGGAGCTAGCTCTTCGCCACATGGCGGTCACAAATCCCACGCAATATAAAACAACATCATGCAAAATAATCATAAAGAAGCATGAGAAAAACATCATGTCGACTCAAGTGAGCTCGACCCCAAATTACAGCAAAAAAGTCCACAAATCTCACAGTCTCATCTCTAGGTCAATATACAACAATACTGGTAGATACAGTAGATGGAGTACTCTAGATATAAAGAATATACAAGGTGGTGCAAAAATAATAATATAACCCACCTAAGAGCAAAACCTCGAGTCCAGGCAAAAGAAGCAAGTGCGCCCGCCGCTACTGTACTGACGGAGCGGACCTGAAAAAGGCTATGGCACAACGGGGGTGAGTTGCCAACTCGTGAGTAATAAATAACACCTACACAGGCTATCGTATGCATGCACACAAGCATCCTAGCATCTAAATACAGGTAAGGCAGGACATAATGGCAAGTATGTATGCAATATGAATATACTAGCAGGTATGAATGCAATGCAAATCAACTCGTGATCTGAATGTGTAAGTATAAGAAATCATGTTTTTCCCTTTAAGAATCTCTTTTGAAATACCAGCACAATACCAATAGAATCAACAAGAATCTGTGTCCAGCAACGACACCTCAAAACTATCACAAATCTCATATATCCATGTCATAGTATCTCTGGCCTCAGCCATCCGGCTGACCCAGCTCAATATCAAAATCTCATCATCTCGAGGCCACGGTCGGTATCCTCTGGATATCCGCCGTGCCAAATAGTCACCGGTAGGTAATCCGTCCCCTGCCAGGCTCAACGTCAACACCACATTCATCTTGCCCCGGGGTACCATACCGGGCCCACTATGTACCCGTGACGGTTCCTCCACACCTCGACACGGATCTCGAAAACCACAACAAACTCATGGTGGACGACACTTTACATCACCAGAAAACCGCAATTACATATTTTAAAAACATAATAAGTTTAGAAATTTTGCGGCTTTCCACCGAAATCCAGAAATATCATAAAATCTCAAGAAATCCTCATAAGTGCATATATCAATGGTGATGAATGCATATGGTATCAATAATTAAGCTACGATGTATGATTAATAGACTAGGCATGAACAAATAATATGATGAGGTACATACACATGAATAGCAATCCTACGATTTCATTTGAAGGAATTAAAGGCAATAGCACAGGTTTAAGCATCAATTAGTAAACGGTTTCAAATTATAGGTTATCTAGTGTGGTGGCATGGCAATTACCAGGGCGTGTGTGTAAGCATGAATAGTGCTCGTGCTGCATATAAAAAACCTGGCAATGGTGCGGGTGTCCTATAAAAAGGGTTCGCATATGTATGTCAATATAAGGCATGGATGCAGCAAATAATCATATAAGTTTTACACCCCTAATTACTAACATCACTAAGAATCTTTTAAGTTACTAAAACTATCGGGCGGCTTGCGCCATTCAACGATAGTCCCCCGTAGATGTTACATCTACTCACCGGAATCCCTAGCTAGTCACGTCCGATCTCCACTTTCCTCTTTCGAGCCACGTCTGACGTCTCCGCGACCGAACCTGGATTTTGCACCAATACAAAACATAAGGTTACATATCATGAAATGACTCAAATCCCAAATGAAAATATCAACGCTCACAAGCTAGGTACAACGTGCACAAGGTGCACGGAACACACGCGAAAATCGCAAAAACTAACTAAAATCGTCGATTGGTCGCCCGGCCAAACTAAAACCTGACCACTCAAAGAAACCGCACTCACACATCCTAAATGTCATAGGATAAGCCAACACAATCATCAAGATATCAAAAATAATTCATCACATAATTTTATAACAAAACTAGTAAGCACAAACATTCCAAAAATCGGCGCAACATCGCCGTTTTGCGACAAAAAGGATTACAACCTAGTATAACATGTAACCGCATAACTAGTTAACCACAATCACATTAATTATAACACATTACAATGCTTCAAATCATATTTTTCCATAAACAACCCTCTCTTGATTTTTATAACCATCAATTAAATCCAATTTCACACTTGAACAACATAATTTAACACATATCGATGTCCACTTAAGCAAAGTAATCTCTTAAATTAAGTTTGCATAAAACTAGATAACAAAATAACTTAATTAACTAATTAATGGTTTTCTAAACCCTAATTAAAAGTCAAGCCATGAACTATAAAAAACTAGATTAGGATTTTGCTATAATTTTAATATTAACATAACATGCAAGTCCTAATTAGCATACTTTAACTACAATTTAACCATTTGATTACAAGTTATACCTCCAAAGTTCAATCCTAATTTTGCTCAAGCCTCCCAAGACACCTCCTTTCTCCAAGATTTAAACCAATTTGGGCTTGAAAAGAGATAGAATAAGGTTTTGTGTTGAATTTGTGAAGAAAATTAGGGATTTCGGTGGATATTTGGATGAAATTGAAGCAAAAAGGAGATGAAGAATTTGGGGAAAAAGAAAAAGGGGCTGCTGCTGGTTGTCTCGGCCAAGTGGGAAGGGAGTGGGGGAGAATGGTGTGGGATTGAGGAATTTTCTCCAAGTCAAAGCCCATTCCATTCACAAGTACACCATACTCTAAATTACAATATTTTAATCCTTTCTTCACTCCATTCACAATAGTTAAAGTCAAATAGAGGGGGATGGGGCTGCTCCAGCAGTGGTGGGGCCGGCCTTGGGGAGTGGGGGTGAGTGGGAGTGAATACAAAAAGGTTCTATGCAAAAAAGACCCTCCACAAGTTCTTATTTGCAAGTTTTAGCTCAAAAAAAATATATTTTTGTTTTCCATCATAAAAATTTGTTAAAACTTAAAATAAAATACTAAAAATTTATGTTACAACTATATTTTAATTAACATAATTTTAAATCTTAAATTTAGCCCATTTAAATTTGTATTTATCGCTAATTTAATGTATTTTCTTACCGGCTTAAAATAATATTAAAAATTGAAAAAAAGGGAAAATTTTTTAAATTACCAAAATTTCATAAGTAACTCATTAGATACTAAAAACAAGCAATTACCTATCCATTTTAGGTATAATTAGTCCTAAACTGCAAAATAACACGAAAGACGGTTTTCGGAAAAATACCGAATTTTCTCCGATTTTCAGGAAAACACCAAAACGACTTTTCAAGGCGTTACAATCTTCCTCCCTTAAAGAAATTCGGTCCCCGAATTTAAAAATATAGCTACGCGTACCTTCAAAGAGATGAGAATATTTCTTCCTCATCTCGCCCTCGGTCTCCCAGGTAACCTCCTCGCTGCTCGGGCTACGCCAAAGGACCTTGACGGTTGGTATAACTTTCGATCTCAACTTCTTCACCTGCCGATCCAGGATGGCCACCGGCTGCTCTGCAAAGGAAAGGTCGCGCTCTAGCTGGACTGTCGGGTGCTGAATCGCATGCGAAGGGTCGTGAAGGTACTTGCGGAGCATCGAAACATGGAAGACGGGGTGAACATCGGGAAAGCTGGGTGGAAAGGCCAAACGATATGCAACAACGCCAACACGCTCGAGGATCTCGAAGGGACCTACGAATCTAGGGCTAAGCTTCCCCTTTCGCCCAAAACGCATCACGCCCTTCATCGGAGAGACCCTCAGAAAAACATGATCGCCAACTGCGAACTCTAACCTGCGACGGCGCCTGTCTGCATACGATTTCTGCCTGCTCTGAGCCGCTCTCATCCGGTCTCGGATCAACTGTATCTTCGCTTTCGTCCCCTCAACAAGCTGCGGCCCCAGTATACTGCTCTCGCTGAGCTCTGTCCAACAGACGGGCGATCTGCATCTCCTCCCATACAATGCCTCGAAAGGTGCCATATGAATAGTATCCTGGAAGCTGTTGTTGTAGGAGAACTTCACTAGAGGTAAATGACGATCCCAGCTACCGCCGAAGTCTAAAACGCACGCTCTAAGCATGTCCTCGAGAGTATGAATGGTCCGCTCTGACCGTCCGTCGGTCTGCGGATGAAACGCTATGCTGAAGCTCAAACGAGTGCCCAAAGCCTCCTGAAGTCTCTGCCAAAGTCGGCTGGTGAACTGGGTGCCTCGATCTGACACGATACAAGTCGGTACGCCATGTAGTCGCACGATCTCGTCAATGTAGAGCTGAGCATACTGAGCGAAGCTGAAAGTGGTCTTCACTGGCAGGAAGTGAGCCGCCTTCGTCAATCGATCTACGATCACCCAGATGGAGTCGTACCCTCGACTGGTCCTGGGTAGACCCACAACGAAGTCCATCGAAATCTGCTCCAATTTTCCACTCTGGAATGGGTAACGGCTGTAGCTCTCCTACGGGCCTCTGGTGCTCGGCCTTGACTTGCTGGCAAGTTAGGCATCTCGATACGACTCCGCAATGTCCCTTTTCATCCCGTCCCACCAGTAGGTGTCTCTCATATCATGGTACATCTTGGTGGAACCGGGGTGGACACTATACACTGATCGGTGTGCTTCCTCAAGAATGTCGCGCCGTAATCCATCAGCATCTGGTACGCACAGTCTATATCCATAGAGTAAAATCCCCTGATCGTCAATCACGAACTCGGAAAATCTGCCATGTCCCATCTGTGCCATGATCTCTGAGCAACGGTCGTCTCTGCGCTGTGCCTCATATATACGGTCAAGCAACTGTGGACGTGCACGAACATGCGCGAGCTGTCCCCCTGTCTGAGTGAACTCGAACACAACTCGGCTGTCGCATAACATCTGCTAATCTGCTGACGACTACCTCTGCACTGCGTGTAAAAAGGATAGACTACCCCTGGGCCTCCTACTCAACGCATCTGCCACTACATTCGCCTTGCCTGGGTGATATAAGATCTCGCAGTCGTAGTCTTTCACCAACTCCATCCAACGACGCTGTGTGAGATTCAGGTCTCGCTGCTGAAATATGTACTTTAAGCTCTTGTGATCGGTGAATATCTGACACGACTCGCCGTATAGGTAATGTCGCCAAATCTTGAATGCAAAGACCACTGCAGCCATCTCCAAATCATGAGTGGGGTAGTTCTGTTCATGCTTCTTCAACTGCCGAGAAGCATATGCGATCACCCGGCCATGCTGCATCAATACGCACCCTAGCCCCACTCGTGAAGCATCACCGTAGACCACAAATCCGCCTGATCCCGAAGGCAAAGATAATACCGGCGCCGTAGTCAAACAAGTCCGTAGCTGCTGAAAACTGCGCTCGCACTCCTCTTTCCAAATGAAAGGAACTCCCTTCCGGGTCAACCGGTCAAAGGTGCAGCTATACGGGAGAAGTCCTGAACAAAACGCCTGTAGTAGCCCGCCAGGCCTAGAAAACTACGGATCTCAGTAACCGATGTAGGTCAGGGCCACTGCTGAACAGCCTCAATCTTCTTCGGGTCTACACATATGCCGTCTCTCGTAACCACGTGACCCAAGAATCCGACGCTGTCCAGCCAGAATGCACACTTGGAGAACTTCGCGAACAGCTGGTGCCCCCTCAGAGTCTGTAATGTAATCCGCAAGTGTTGCTCGTGCTCCTCTCTGCTCCGGGAGTACACCAAGATATCGTCGATAAATACGATGATGAACAAGTCAAGATACGACCTGAATGTATGGTTCATCAAATCCATGAATGCTGCTGGGGCGTTGGTGAGTCCGAACGACATCACCAAAAACTCATAGTGGCCATAGCGCGTGCGGAAAGCTGTCCTCGGTATATCCTCCTATCGAACCCGCAGCTGATGGTATCCTGATCGCAAGTCGATCCTCGAAAAATATCCCGCACCCAGAAGCTGGTCGAACAAATCATCAATTCGTGGCAACGGATAGCTGTTCCGAACGGTAACTTTGTTCAGCTGGCGGTAGTCGATACATAAGCGCAAACTTCCATCCTTCTTCTTGACAAACTGGACCGGAGCACCCCATGGAGAAACACTTGGTCGAATAAGCCCCTTCTCTAACAAATCCTGCAACTGATCCTTCAGCTCTCGAAGCTCTGCCAGGGCCATCCGATAAGGCGGTATAGAAATAGGCCCCGAGCCGGGAATCAAATCGATGCAGAACTCAACATCGCGCTCAGGCGGTAGCCCAGGTAGCTCATCAGGGAACTCAAAAACAACCGGGACCCGGTCCAACGGAACCTCTGCAGCTCGAGTATCACAAATATACGCTAAGAATCCCTGACATCCCTTCCGCAAGAGCTGACCAGCGCGAAGAGACGAAATCAAGCTGGGAAGGGTGAAGCTGCGGTCTCCCTGAATAACAAGGACTGGCTCTTCCGGAAAGCTAAATCTGACTGGCTTCTCACGGCAGTCCACCGAAGCATAACAAGTGGCGAGCCAATCCATGCCCAGAAGCACATCAAAGTCCAACATATCGAGGAGAATCAAATCAACCGATGAATCCCTCTCCCCGATACGAACGGAACACAAACGAAATACAAAACGAGCGACAAACGACTCGCCAACCGGAGTAACAACAACAAGCGGATGATCTAAAGACGACGACTCACGGCCCAACATCGGTGCAAAGTGTGTAGAGACGTACGAATGTATGGAACCTGGGTCAAATAATACCCGTGCGTCTAAAGAGCAAACTGGAAAGATACCTGTCACAACGGCATTGGATGCCTGCGCATCCTGCGGTGTCAAAGCAAATACTCGGGCCTGTCCTCTACCGATAGTGGGCTGACCTCGACCTCGGCCTCTGCCTCCTCGTCCTCTCTGAACAGGACCGCCGCATCCACGGCCTCTGGGTGCACCTAACTGGCGTGGAGCATCGCCTGTGGTAGGAAGTAGGGCTCTCTGAGGAGGGGGTGGTGATGGTGGTAGGGTCACATGCGGAACGGTCGCTGCTCCCTATCGTCTCGCCGGACAGTCTCTGACAAGATGGTGCGAACTCCCGCACCCAAAACACCCTGGCGACGGCTGTTGTCCCTGGGGATATGAACCATATAACTGTCCCCGTTCGAATCCTCTGCCAGGCCTATCTCTCGGAAAGAATCTGGCGCGCTGCCTCTGAGACGGTACATCGGTGCGAATCCTCTTCGGCCCAGAAACGGCCGAAGTCTGTGATATGCGTGCCTCCATCCGCAATGCCGTATCCATAGCAGCTGAATAAGTGTCGTAGTGCTGGACGCCAATGGCAAGATATAGCTGGGCATCAAGTCCCTGTACGAACCACTTCACCATCTTCTCTTCGGTATCCACCAAATACTGAGCATATCGGGATAACTGTGTAAACTGGATGTCATACTCAGACACCGTCATCCCAGGTGTCTTGACTAAGGCCTCAAAACTACGAGCTCTGGCGTCACGAACGCTCTCTGGGAGGAAACGAGCTAGAAAGACCGCTGTAAACTCGGCCCACATCATAGGCGGTAGACCTGTAGCTCGACCTCTCAAGACTGACTCCCACCATGTCTGCGCGAGACCCTCTAGTCGGAAACTCGCAAGCTCTACCCATCGATCATCCGAATATCTCATCGAACGGCAGATCCTGGCTAAACTGTCAAGGAACGTCTGTGGGTCCTCCGCTGCCTCGGGGCCGATGAATACTGGAGGTCTCAGCCTCATGAAATCCTGTAGTGAAACCGGGATGGTCACGGCGGTAGTAGTAGGAGCAGATTTCATAGTAGTCTGGGATGTAGTAGGTGCGTCATCCGGCCTCGGTGTACGACTGGCTGCAACTAGGGATCCTACCATCTGACGTAGCTCCTGCATACCCCCCATTATCTGTCGCAACTCCTCCATACCAGTCTCGAGCCTATCCATACGGCCTGGGGAAGGTGGATCGGTCTGTCCCTGCGGCGTAGGCATACCACCCTGCTCAGTCCTAGTCTCGGACGAGCCAGCTCGAATCTCGTCTCGGGCGGCAGCCCTCTATGCCCTCGTAGCCTTCAGCAGCATAGTGGCTGTTACAGGAAAACGGATAATAAGAACAGTGCAATAGGATCATAGGATACACGGAATCGAAGAAGGAATTTTCAAGCAAGTATATCCTAAAGTCACTTAGGCAGAGTACCGTATCGCAAGTATACCGCGGACATACGCTCGCTACGTTACCCTGCTCAAGTCACTTACTCCATCTACCAAGGGTCATCCTACACTCAAAAAGGTAAAACCTATCGCTCTGATACCAACTTTGTCACGACCCGCAGGGTACGGAATGTGACTGGCACTTAAGTTTACGAAACGTCTCAAGACGTCCGTAAAATAAGTAAGCCAAAGCCCAGAAACAAAACCAAATAAGCAAAAGAGTGAAGAGAACCCAATCAATTGAAAACGAGTTTATCAAATAAGTCATATAAGAACCTTTTTAAAAACAATACAAATTTTTCCGAAAATTTCGGCAGAGTCACCTTTGTAAATACTGGCCCCCAAAATGGGTACAACAAGAATATATATAAATCAAACAAATAAGGCATCCCCAAGCGGGAGCTAGCTCTTCGCCACAAGGCGGTCACAAATCCCACGCAATATAAAACAACATCATCCAAAATAATCATAAAGAAGCATGAGAAAAACAGCATGTCGACTCAAGTGAGCTCGACCCCAAATTACAGCAAAAAAGTCCACAAATCTCACAGTCTCATCTCTAGGTCAATATACAACAATACTGGTAGATACAGTAGATGGAGTACTCTAGATACAAAAAATATACAAGATGGTGCAAAAATAATAATATAACCCACCTAAAAGCAAAACCTCGAGTCCAGGCAAAAGAAGCAAGTGCGCCCGCCGCTACTGTACTGACGGAGCGGACCTGAAAAAGGCTATGGCACAACGGGGGTGAGTTGCCAACTCGTGAGTAATAAATAACACCTACACAGGCTATCGTATGCATGCACACAAGCATCCTAGCATCTAAATACAGGTAAGGCAGGACATAATGGCAAGTATGTATGCATTATGAATATACTAGCAGGTATGAATGCAATGCAAATCAACTCGTGATCTGAATGTGTAAGTATAAGAAATCATGTTTTTCCCTTTAAGAATCTCTTTTGAAATACCAGCGCAATACCAATAGAATCAACAAGAATCTGTTTCCAGCAACGACACCTCAAAACTATCACAAATCTCATATATCCATGTCATAGTATCTCTAGCCTCAGCCATCCGGCTGACCCAGCTCAATATCAAAATCTCATCATCTTGCGGCCACGGTCGGTATCCTCTGGATATCCGCCGTGCCAAACAGTCACCGGTAGGTAATCCGTCCCCTGCCAGGCTCAACGTCAACACCACATTCATCTTGCCCCGGGGTACCATACCGGGTCCACCATGTACCCGTGACGGTTCCTCCAATCCTCGACACAGATCTCGAAAACCACAACAAACTCATGGTGGACGACACTTTACATCACTAGAAAACCGCAATTACATATTTTAAAAACATAATAAGTTTAGAAATTTTGCGGCTTTCCCCCGAAATCCAGAAATATCATAAAATCTCAAAAAACCCTCATAAGTGCATATGTCAATGGTGATGAATACATATGGTATCAATAATTAAGCTAGGATGTATGATTAATAGACTAGGCATGAACAAATAATATGATGAGGTACATGCACATGAATAGCAATCCTACGATTTCATTTTAAGGAATTAAAGGCAATAGCACAGGTTTAAGCATCAATTAGTAAAAGGTTTCAAATTATAGGTTATCTAGTGTGGTGGCATGGCAATTACCAGGGCGTGTGTGTAAGCATGAATAGTGCTCGTGCTGCATATAAAAAACCTGGCAATGGTGCGGGTGTCCTATAAAAAGGGTTCGCATATGTATGTCAATATAAGGCATGGATGCAGCAAATAATCATATAAGTATTACACCCCTAATTACTAACATCACTAAGAATCTTTTAAGTTACTAAAACTATCGGGCGGCTTGCGCCATCCAACGATAGTCCCCCGTAGATGTTACATCTACTCACCGGAATCCCTAGCTAGTCACGTCCGATCACCGCTTTCCTCTTTCGAGCCGCGTCCGACGTCTCCGCGACCGAACCTGGATTTTGCACCAATACAAAACATAAGGTTACATATCATGAAATGACTCAAATCCTAAATGAAAATATCAACGCTCACAAGCTAGGTACAACGTGCACAAGGTGCACGGAACACACGCGAAAATCACAAAAACTAACTAAAATCGTCGATTGGTCGCCCGGCCAAACTAAAACCTGACCACTCAAAGAAACCGTACTCACACATCCTAAATGTCATAGGATAAGCCAACACAATCACCAAGATATCAAAAATAATTCATCACATAATTTTATAACAAAACTAGTAAGCACAAACATTCCAAAAATCGGCGCAACATCGCCGTTTTGCGACAAAAAGGATTACAACCTAGTATAACATATAACCGCATAACTAGTTAACCACAATCACATTAATTATAACTCATTACAATGCTTCAAATCATATTTTTCCATAAACAACCCTCTCTTGATTTTTATAACCATCAATTAAATCCAATTTCACACTTGAACAACATAATTTAACACATATCGATGTCCACTTAAGCAAAGTAATCTCTTAAATTAAGTTTGCATAAAACTAGATAACAAAATAACTTAATTAACTAATTAATGGTTTTCTAAACCCTAATTAAAAGTCAATCCATGAACTAAAAAAAACTAGTTTAGGATTTAGCTATAATTTTAATATTAACATAACATGCAAGTCCTAATTAGCATACTTTAACTACAATTTAACCATTTGATTACAAGTTATACCTCCAAAGTTCAATCCTAAGTTTGCTCAAGCCTCCCAAGACACCTCCTTTCTCCAAGATTTAAACCAATTTGGGCTTGAAAAGATATAGAATAAGGTTTTGTGTTGAATTTGTGAAGAAAATTAGGGATTTCGGTGGATTTTTGGATGAAATTGAAGCAAAATGGAGATGAAGAATTTGGGGAAAAAGAAAAAGGGGCTGCTGCTGGTTGTCTCGGCCAAGTGGGAAGGGAGTGGGGGAGAATGGTGTGGGATTGAGGAATTTTCTCCAAGTCAAAGCCCATTCCATTCACAAGTACACCATACTCTAAATTACAATATTTTAATCCTTTCTTCACTCCATTCACAATAGTTAAAGTCAAATAGAGGGGGATGGGGCTGCTCCAGCAGTAGTGGGGCCGGCCTTGGGGAGTGGGGGTGAGTGGGAGTGAATACAAAAAGGTTCTATGCAAAAAAGACCCTCCACAAGTTCATATTTGCATGTTTTAGCTCAAAAAAAATATATTTTTGTTTTCCATCATAAAAATTTGTTAAAACGTAAAATAAAATACTAAAAATTTATGTTACAACTATATTTAAATTAACATGATTTTAAAGCTTAAATTTAGCCCATTTAAATTTGTATTTATCGCTAATTTAATGTATTTTCTTACCGGCTTAAAATAATATTAAAAATTGAAAAAAGGGAAAATTTTTTAAATGACCAAAATTTCATAAGTAACTCATTAGATACTAAAAACAAGCAATTACCTATCCATTTTAGGTATAATTAGTCCTAAACTGCAAAATAACACGAAAAACGGTTTTCGGAAAAAAACCGAATTTTCACCGATTTTCAGGAAAACACCAAAACGACTTTTCAAGGTGTTACAGGAAGAGAGCATGTCTTAAACGAGTTAAGATAAACGGTTGTCCGGCCTATGTTGAAAAGGAAAATCCGGACAAGCTCGAGGCAAGGTCAATTATGTATAAATTTGTTAGGATATCCCAAACATTTGCGAGGAAATATCTTCTACCACACTGATGAGAAAAAGGTGTTTTGTTTCTCAGCATGCCGCCTTTTCAGAAAAGGAATTTCTTGTGAAGAAATTTTTGGACATGAGGTAGAACCGGAAAGAGTTCCAGCTAGACAAACTAACAGCTGATGATTTGGTAAAACCAAAGGATTCAATAGTCTCCAATGAACCTCAGCCTCTCCGCGAATCTGGTAGGGTTCCTCATCTACTTGAGAGATACTACGGTCTTCTCGGTGACAGTGGGAGAGAGGATTGCATCATGGTAGATGATGGCTAAACTAGGTTCAGGCAGGCCATTACGAGTGGGGACTCTGTGAAATGGCTGGATGCTATGCAATCAGAGATGGAATCCATGTGCACAAACATAGTATAACTTTGCATGTTGCAGCTGAAGGGTTAAAACCCATTGGGAGCAAAGGGATCTTGAGAAGATTCATGGTGTAAATGGAAAATTTGAGATTTTCAAAACTAGACTTGTCGTAAAAGATTTTCGTGAATAACCAGGTATGGATGTTGATGAAAGCTTTTCTCCAGTGGCTATGCTTAAGTACATCAGGATCAATGCACACATCGTGGAGATGGAACATCTGTTTTGATGTGGCAGTCAAAGAGTTTGACTTCATCAAAAGGTAGATGGACCTTGTATATACAAGAAGGTTGTAGAGAGTGAGTTTGTCTTCCACGTATTGTATGTAGATGACATACTCTTGATAGGAAATGTATTCCTATGCTACACTCGGTCAAGCTCCTCTTATCACGACGATTCTCCATGGTAGATCTGGATGATACCTACAACATCTTGTGGATTAAGATCTATGGTGATAAATCTAAGTGGATGTTGGGAGTGTCCCAAATCCAGTTACATTAACACCATACTAAAGTGTTTTAGTATGGAGGATTCCAAGTGTGGTGGTTCGCCCACTTAATCATGAATCACTCTCTCTAATAAGCTGTCTCCCGAGACTGATTTGGAGAGAGCTCGCGTGCAAAGGATACCCTATGCTTCGGCACTAGGGTCTATCATGTATGTGATATTATGTACCAGACCAGATGTAGCTAACTCACTAGGTGTAGTGATTAGGAATCAATCGGGTCTTGGGAGAATCACTGGAAAGCTATGAAGGACATTCTTAAGTACTTGAGAAGAACTAAAGAGATGTTCTTGGGGTTTTGGTAACATTGAACTCCATTGGGAGTCCTCACCAATTCAAGCTTCCAGAGTGAAAAGGTCGGCTGAAAGTCGGTCACAGGCATTATCTTTGCCCTCAGTGGAGGGACACTATGTTGGAAGAGTTCCAAGCTAGATACCGTGGCATACTAAACGATAAAGGCTGAATACATCGCTACAACGATACTACCAAAGTGGCTGTCTGGACATTCCGTGTTCATGAGATGAACATGGTGTTAGTTATATGTATGCCCTAGAGGCCATTACTGTACATGTGATGTATGTTGTAGTGGATTCTTGGACATATATAGGGATGACTTTCTTGCTCTACATGATAATATGCTATCTGGTTGCTCTTTATCATAACGTGTACACTTATTGTCTCTCTATTACATATTGATAAAGCCCTTAGGATGAGTACTTGACTACCAGGACTATTATATAGATCATACTAGTGGGGCAGAGGTAGTCTGCAAGTACATCTTTCAAATGTTCCTAGTCGTGGGAGTATCGAGACAGGGCATCGATACTCCATAGTAGAGTAGCGTATGCGCATCTCGACCCATATGATGGGCGATAGATGATCCCACATCCATTGGTGTTTGACATCAGAGAAGGTATACGGGTGCTCAGTGGAGACTGGGTACACTGGACGGACTCGCCGAGAACTCCTAGATGGTAATATACCTATCGTGAGATAGCAGTTCTCTGGTGACACTGGTACAGGTTAGTCTGTCGACCCGAGATCGTCATAGAGTCTTGTGTGATTCCCACTGTGGTTTGATTTCCACCATACCACGGTCAAGAGATCATGCAAAAAGGTGGTTTTTGGGTACAGTCCCGAGTCATATGGAGGCAATGGGCGATAGGAGGGGATTTGTCTCTCCCGGTATTGGGAGTTGATGTTGCGCTATGCTCGATTGGCCATAACAGGAAATCCCTAGCCAGGGTTGCTGAGATCTACTAGTAAGTGTTTTCAGAATTTTCTCGAACCGTTATGGACCTTGCATCGGCATGACTTATCAGGTTATTGGGTCTGACGTTATACCACCCCAAGGCAGTGATATGCGACATATTAGACGAAGAGACCGGACTGTACGGTAGTGTTACTGATTGGAGTCGCTGGAGTATGAGCAGGCTTGCTTGTTGATCTTCTGATCGCTCAACACCCGGGTAGCCGTTACGTTTAGCAGACCGCTTGCGGCTTGTGGGTGTTTGATATGATCATCACCTACTGCCGGCGTATTGACGAGTCTTTAGAGTCCTACACAGAGGTTTCCTGGTTCATCCGAAACGAAGTAGGAGCGCATATGTGATATGTCCGGGACCGAGATTAATGCGCGTATTGTTGGGTTATACTCACGCCCGAGCCTCCAAACGAGGCGTTTTTCGGAACAAAATTTTTTCTTCGGTTTAAAAAGGGGCGCAAAGATAACTCAAAACCCGGATCTTTACCATAAAACCAACTAGCAAACAAAGAGATGCTAACTACTATGATAGAAACCGCACCAAACGAACCAAGTTCTTCGGTCTTCATTCTTCATCCTTAGCTCCTAGCAAGCTCCTTGAACATGCTTGAACTCCAAATACGGCTCCATTGGTCCATCGGGATGGAGCTTGTTCTCCGGCCTCCTTTTGTCGTAGATGATCCACCCTGGGAGTATGATCTATGGCTCTAGCTCCTAACTATGTAACAAAAGGAGCAACTAGAAAACTTGGTTTGCTAAACTAAGTAGTCTAGGATGTAGTTTGGATTTCTAAGTGTAAAGTTATCTCTTTCTTGCCTCTTCACTTGATTCTCAACACATGAGAAGGTAGTGAAGAGTGTAAGTGCACGGCAGAGACCCGGCCGTCATTCCGAGGCTAAAATGCGGAAACAAAAACTTTTCTTTAAACTTTGAAACCGGCGCTAACGCGTACTTTAAACCCCGATCGGGCCATTAACCTAATGCTAGCTAACAAGAGAAATGGTAGAAAGATATACCGAGCGATCCGTGTCCTTTGGTCTTCGGCCTCCATCCCGATCCACTCGCGGAATCTCCGGTCTTCATCTCCTCGTCGGAAAGGGCACCACATCACCGAGTCTTTTTACGAGCTCCCACCTCTGGACCGAGGAAACTCGGACACGAAGTTGGCAAGCCGACATGTCCAAGGTTGCTGTAGACTGAGTGTAGAAAACTTTTGTCTCAAGGGGTTAGTGAGATTGCCATTTGGAAATGGAGGTGAAGTAATAAGCTTTGGAGATGAACCAAGACGATTTTGTGCAAGCAAATGAAATGAAAATCCTTCTCCAAAATTTTTGGACAGCCCCCATCAAGTTGTGGCCGGCCAAGCTTTTGTTAAGGGCAGAGAGACAATAATGCAAGGAAGAGAAATGGTGATCATGATGAAATATGTCACACCAAAAAGTCCAATCCAAAAACCCATCACTCAACCCATCATAGCAAGCAATGATGAACAAAAAGAAATCAATGGAAGCTAGAATCATCATGAAACTATCATCACAAAAACAACCCTCCATATTGCTAATTTGCACATTTGCAAATAAGCCCCCTTCCTCCAAATTTTAGCCAATGAAAGAAACAAAGGAAAATGGCCGAAACGGAAAGCAAACTGGCAACTTCAAATAATCAATCCCGTAATAAATTACAGGAAAACCACGCGACTGTATATACATACCCGGACATGTATTCCGACCGAATACAAATGCAATGAGACAAAATCTACACTGTATAATAATCGGATCCGGCTTAAACCAAAGCCCGCTAGTAATATTCGTCCGATCACGATCCGTGCAGTACCGTACGTATATGATCGAACCCTGCCTTATATCCATACGGCCACTACAGCGTTTCGCCCGAAACATGAGAAAATGTTTGTGGGGGACTCTAAAGAATCATCAATACTTTGGCTGTGGATTTAACCCCTAGCACGTCAGAGGTATTAGCCACACGTAATGTACTAACAGGTATTGACCAAAAGGGACGTCGATGAGCGAACTCATCCTGACACCCTACTGAGCCTGTCAGTGACAATATCCGTACAGTCCGGTCCGTTCATCTATGAGCATCGCATGGCTGGCCTAGGGGGTTGGTAAAAGTCAGACCCCTAAAAGCGGTACAAGTCGTGTCGGAGTGTAGCCCAGAACACCCTGAGATACTACTGGAATATCTACCAGTAAATCTCCTGCCTTGGCCAAAGACTTCATGTAATGGATCTCCTAGACACAGCGCGACCTCACCCCCAATACCGGGATAGAGGAACCCCTGCAGATCCGCTCACTGCCTCCATGTGGCTCGGGACTGTACCCAACTAAAATCTGTTTGCACGACTACTTTGAGCCATGGTAGGGTAGTAATCAAAGTACAGGGGAAATCACACGAGACAAATGACGATCTCAGGTCGATGAACTAACCTGTACACATGTCACCAGGGAACTGCTATCTGATGTCAGGTATAATACCAACTAGCATGTTCCCGGCGAGTCCTGTCCGGTGTACTCATAACCCAATGAGCACCTGTATACATCTTAGGTGAACCAACTGATACCAGTGGCTTGTGAGACCGGCCACCGCCCCTCGTCGGGGTCTCGACTATATACACTAGTCTACTCTGGAGTATTGATGCCCTGTCTCGAAAACTCCCATGACTAGGGACCTTTAAGGATGTGCTTATAGACCCCAGCTCCCACGTATATGATCTCCATCATACTGCTGGCCGTCAAGCAAGAATCCTAAGGGCTCTACCAACGTGCAATAGTGATCTGTAATGTCACCTAAAGCAGTACACGATGATAAAGATAAACCGGATATTATACTATCATCTTGAGCAAGACTGTACTACCGGCATAGGTCCTCCCTCAATCATTGCAATCACGTGCCTGTGATCCAATAATTGACTCTGAGGGCACTATCTCCAACAATCTCTGATCAGTCGAAAATACTGCATCTTTTAACCGGCAATTTCCCTATCATTTGCACTCATCTAGAAGTGTTCGGCATTCATATAGCACAAATTAGCAAATCAGTCATTAAATATCAGATTGCATGTGTTAGACTCTAAAACCGGCACTATAAAGGAAATTGACTGCATTTCATAGCATGGCATCATTCCTATATATCGCAACTTGTGTTTCGAAGTCTGTGCAGGACATTACAGAAGATCGGTCAAATTTACAAACGAAGACTGTTAAAAAGACGCCAACTCATGGATTTGGAATCTGGTATTAATATAGAGGGAATTACACAATTCAACATATCAGAAAGCACACCTGAAGACAGAAGAAGACAGTACCTGAAGTATCAAGCATTGTGCCCCTCACGTGACCGCGGATCCGAGGCATAAGGAGGCACGTGCCGCGGATCCGCGGCGGCTTGGACACGTCAGCACCTCATTTCAGCACTATAACTTCTACCTCAGTGTGTACACTTCATCGAGCTATTACATTTTTCAGATGTCTCTCGAACATTCTGCCAGATCATCAAGCCATTAGGTTCCTAACTAAACACCCAAGCTTCTTCAACAAGCTTCACTTAAACTCTATTAAGGATCTAGAACCTTCCCCTAACCTCCTAGCTTAGGGTAGAAGCTAATCCCCAAACTAACTACTTCTAGAAGCCTCTTCCTCTAAGTAACTTTTGGAGGGAAAACTCAAATTTGAATTCCTAGACCTAGGGTTTGGAAATCCTATAAATAGACCCCTAGGCTCACTTGTTCATGGTAACTCATTGTTGGCTAAATTCTAGTTCAATCTTCATCTTCCCCAATTTCCACCCACAAGTCACGTGACAAGGCTTGTGTCAAAACCCTAACCCTAATCAAATTCAAAATCAAGATTCTTTGAGTGCAAGCTAAGCAAGTCTTCAAGATCCTTTAGAAGCGGAACCGGATTTCAACGGAGCACGAGAAAGAAAGCGATCCAAGAATCAAGAAGCCGAGCGATGCGAGATTTGACGAGCGAAGTTCCGACCTCTTGTAAATCTTGAGAGTTGTAACTACTTGTTGATGTAATAAAGGTGAAGATTCTTTAACTTGCTTATTTTCAATTCAAGCATTATGATTCATTTCGATCCTTGAATATATTCTTTGTGATGATGCTTGAATAAAACTCCGCACGTGGAGGAATCGAAACAATTGTAAAATGATGATGTTGATGAATTGTTAAACGTTTTCTTAAGTCTTAAAACAATTGTAAATTCTTGAAAATCGATTGATCGATGATCTAGATCGATGCGAATGTGTTCTTGATTCCTTTCGCACGATCTAGATATCAACAATTGATCATTCGACTTTCAAGAAGCTATCTAGTGAATGTGATTCATCGAAAGGACAAAGGATAGGATGAGGAATCCTAATTCTTCGCAAGATCCTTGATCCTCGATGAATTCTACATCGATTTAGCATCAATTTGTTTATAGATAAGAAATCGTATTCTTGAATCTTCATCACATTTACAATTTACTCGATTCCTATGAGCTTTACTTCAAATCTTCAAACCCTAAAGTGATTGGAATTTTATCGAAACTCGATTCTCGATGTTTATCATTTTCTTGATTCTTGATTAGAATAGTGATACTTGAAACTCATCGAAAAAAATCTGGAATCATGTTTTCTTTTCTTTTCTATTCAGCTCTCGATTCAAACAAATCAAAATACGAACGAATCGCGCAATTCCTGTGGACGATCCGCACTCACTAATGATCTAGAATCCGACACCGTTATTGATTGCGGTCAAATAATTCTTTGGTTGTGATTTCTACATAATTTTATAAAAACCAACACAACGAGAAAATCAATCAATCAAATCGCTCCGTTGCCGGGGATCGCGCGCTAATTCGTTTTATATTGAAATTTGAATTGAAAGATTTATTCCATTATAAATTTGTGATCAAAATTCGCGCAAAATCTAAACGATTTGTTGTGGTGTTTTGCAAAGAAAATCTGGAGCTGCTGTGCAATTCAAAATTTTTTTTTGGAAATTTTCAGAGAGCTGGAGGAATCAACAGCAAGCTGCTGTTGAATTTTGGTACAGGGAACAGTACCAACGGTCGCGAAAGCGCGGTGGGAGCCTCCTATTTCCGCGGTTCCGCGCGTATGTGGAGGGTTCTCAGTGCAGATTTTTCACAGTGAGCTCTATCTTTCTTATCTCCTTTTCAAATCTGCTCCAAATAACATTTTGTGCAGGTTTCTTTGCAAAAATCGCAGCGCCGCGCAAAAAGCAAAATTTAATTGTGCTTGTTTTGATTCTTGTGGTTGTTTTCATAATTAATACGGACATTAAGGGTCAAAGACCAAATCCAGATAGGTGGGGAGTTCATTACTCTTCTTAAGCCCCGAAAACCGCAAAAATTGCATCCGCATTAACCCCAATTAACTAAAAGTGATCTAGAGATGACTCTAAGGACCGTCGCGCTCACTTAGGACAGAAGAAGGCCGTGGGTAATTCATTGCATATCCGCGTTTCTCTTATGGTGTCTAAGGCAAGTGTGTCGAAGGCTAGTGGTTACTTAATTAGGCCCACAACTTACATAGTGGAGAACCTCCCACTTACCTGGCACTTACCTGGCCACAGGAGAGACAAAGAGGCAGTGGAGGATTTATCCTGCGTCTTATCTTCTGGCAGTTAGGAGCGGTCTAGAGATTTGACCTCGGCGACCCCTAGAATTAGGGTTTTGTGTGTTGCATTTGTTGTGTTGCATCATTTTTTCAAAAATCCGTCCAATTTTCAAAACAAACACCGCATTAATTCAGTCATTACCCCTAATTATAAATTCACGCTGCCACTTGTACTAACCCTTTTTAGTACAAGATAGGCCGGACACGGGATTCTAGTGCCCGTTTAGTCCGCGTACCATTTATCGACTACGAAGTCGGTATTTCTCCATTTACTTCTTTTTTACCCACCACCACACTCATATCGATGGATCCACCTCCATCGAATTTCTTTAACACTAATCTGCCACCGTCCGTTGGTGCGCATAATCCACCCCGCATCTCTCTCCAAGAGAGGTGCTATCCACTACGAGGTCCACTTTCGACCTGCTTATCCATTCCACCAGCCGACGGGGATAATTTTGAAATTAAACCCCAATACATCAACCTATTACCCAAATTCCACGGACTCGAGACTGAGGACGCTTACGTTTTCGTTACCAAATTTGAAAACGTATGCGCAATGATGGGTACGTCACAACTTTCAGTGGATGCTATGCGTCTACGACTGCTTCCATTTACTTTGTGCGATATAGCCGAGAAGTGGCTATATAACACTACCGCACACTCTATCACGAATTGGGAAGAATTTGTAGCGGCATTCCTTAAGAAATTTTACACAATGGAAAAGACAGCTCGAATCCGTAGCGAACTGAATCAATTTACCCAGCTCCCTACCGAACCATTCTCTAAATGCTTTGAACGTTTCAAGGATCTATTGGTTCAATGTCCTCATCAGGGCATCCCGAGATGGGATCTTTGCCGAATCATTTATGAGGGCATTAACCCAAACACTAAACAGAACCATGAAAACATGTGTCAAGGTACTTTTATGACCAAGGATGATGGGGAAGCTTGGAAATTTTTAGAAGAGTTCGCTGAAAAATCACTACAGTGGGATAGTGGAACCCAATCATTGAATAGGGGTGGTGTACACCAAATAGATGTGTCCATAGGTGTTCGAGCTGAGATGGCAGCAATGCAAAAGAAGCTTGACGCTATGGAACACAAATTTTCAGCAGCCTCCCTAAACCCAATGTCGCTCCCTAAAACTGTATGTGGCTGCTGTTCTGATCCGTCTCATTTAACGGAAGAATGTCCATTAAATTCTACGTTTCAAGGTCACGAGCATACAAATGCCGCATTTCAAAGACCTAGAAATGATCCATATTCTTCCACGTACAATCAGGGTTGGAGGAATCACCCGAATTTTGCTTGGAACCAACAACAATCTCAGAACACGGTTCCAAGCCAAAATAATTTCCAAAGGGCTCTTCCACCCCAACAACAACCACTTCAACTCACTCAGCACCCCTACCAGTCACAAAATTTCCACTACCAGGTCAACACTCCTGCATAGTCTAATCCTATGCAGTTGACCGGTTCTGACGAACTCTCTCAATTCACTCAAACCATGAAATCACTCTTGTCAAATTTCATAGAGGTTTCGGCTGAGGTTATGTAGCGTCTTGAAAAGTCGTTTTGGTGTTTTCCTGAAATTCGGTGAAAATTCGGTATTTTTCCGAAAACCGTCTTTCTCGATATTTTGCAGTTTAGGGCTAATTATACCTTAAATGGATAGGTAATTACTTGTTTTTAGTGACTAATGAGTTAATTATGAAATTTTGGTCATTTAAAAATTTTTCCCTATTTTTCATTTTTTTAATATTATTTTAAGCCGGTAAGAAAATACATTAAATAAGCAATAAATACAAATTTTTCCGGGCTAATTTTAATCTCAAAAATTATGATAATTATATTCTAGTGATAACATGAATTTTTAGTAATTTATTTTGATTTTTTTTCAAATTTTTATGATTTGAAACGAAATTATTGAATTTTGGGCTAAAACTTGCAATTTTTGAGTTGTAGGGGGCCTTTTTGCATAAAATTTCTTTTGTAAAACCCCTCTATCTTTTCCCTCAGCCCTATAACAGCCCAAGTCTTGGTCAAGACCAGAAATTCTGACCTCTCTCTTTCTTGAGTTGTTTCTTGAGTTAATTGTTAGTTTATGGTATTAATTTTAATAAAATGGTTAATATATGATACATTTGACTTTAGAAACTTGACCATGACTTTCCCCACTTGCCCATACCTTCCCCCATTCCCCTCCTCTGGCCGAAACTGAACCCTCCCCTTCTTCATCTTTTTCCTTTTCATTTTTCTTCAATTTTCTTCAAAAATTGCAAGAAAATTCAACAAATATCCATAAATCCTTCTCTTTTTCAACACAAAATCCTTATGCTACCTCTTCTCAAGCCTAATATGGTTGAAATCATGTGGAAAGGAGGCATCTTTGGAGGAAACTTTCTTGCTTGATCTATTGATCAAGAGGTATAAATTCTAGCTTGTTAAATTCTTTGTTTAAGTGCTTATATATTATATGGTTTAGTGTTAATTTAGTGTAGTTAATCTAGATTTCTTAGATTTTGTGAAAATTGATGCTAGGTTTTGAACCATGATAATTAATTAAGTTGTTTATTAGTTAATCTAGTTGTTAGTAAACTAATCTATATAGTTACCTTGTTGTTGTAGTTTCAACTTTGCTAAATTAGTTAACTTTTGAAATGTGAAATTGTTGTTTTAGGATTTCAAGAAAAGGTTTTTTGTATGGAAT
Organism: Agapanthus africanus; assembly: GCA_030015575.1. Taxonomy (NCBI): domain Eukaryota; kingdom Viridiplantae; phylum Streptophyta; class Magnoliopsida; order Asparagales; family Amaryllidaceae; genus Agapanthus; species Agapanthus africanus. The sequence goes on from JASDDO010000031.1 coordinate 233,081,298, forward strand.
TGGTATTTGAAACTTGATTAGTGAGTTGATTAGGGTTTAGAAACCCTTATTTAGTTGATTAAACCTAATTTGTTAACTAGTATTTTGCTAACCTAAATCTAAGAGGTGAACTTGCTAATTGGGGTTGAAATTAGTGTTAATTAAGTTTTTCAAGTGTGGATTTTGATTTGCAATTGCTATTTATAAAAATCAAGAAAGGGTTTTGTTATGTAAATTAGGTTTTTAAGCTTAGTTAATGGTTTAGAATTTGTGTATTGGCTAACTTTTTGGTTAGTTTGGAATGTTGGTGTTGGGTGGTGTTGACTTTGTCGCTATATTGTCGATGTTTGCATCAAATTGCAATTTCTGCTTACTAGATTTTTATCAAAGTTATGTGATGAGTTAATTGTGGTATCTTGATGATTTTGTTGGCTTGTCCTACGACTTTTAGGATGCGTGAGTGCGGTTTTTGGGTAGTCGGGTTTTAGTTTTGCCGGGTGACCCAAATCAGTGTTTTTGGCAGTTTTTGCGATTTTCGCGTGTGTCCGCGCACTTTGTGCACGTTGTACCTAGCTAACGAACTTTAGTAAGTTTCGTTGGGGTTTTGCGTCGTTCTTGAATGTGTAACCTTATATTTGGTATTGATGTAAATTCCAGGTTCGGTCGCGGAAACGTCAGACGCGGCGCGAAAGGGAAAGGCGGTGATTGGACTCAGCTAGCCAGGGATCCCGGTGAGTAGATTTAACATCTACGGGGGACGATCGTCTGGATGGCGCAAGTCGCCCGATAGAATAGTAAATTGGATAATCACTTGTGACATTAGAATAATAATACTGGCATGAAAATTGCTGCCATTAGATCAGTAGGTTATATCCATATACGCAAACTTAATTGTAGGACACATGCACCATTACCAGGTCTTTATATGTAGCACGAGCACTATTCATGTTTACACACACACCCTGGTAATTGCCATGCCACCACACTAGATAACCTTTAATTTAAACCTTTTATTAATTGGTACTTAAATTTGTGCTATTTCCTTAAAATGAAACCTTAGGATTGCTATTCATGTGCATGTACTTCATCATATTCATTGTTCATGCTTAATACATTAATCACACATCGCAACTTGATTATTGATATCGTATGCATTCATTATCACTGATATATGCACTTATGAGGATTTTCTTGAGATTTTATGATATTGCTGGATTTCGGGGGAAAACCGCAAAATTTCCAAACTTATGATATTTTTAAAACATGTAAATTGCGGTTTTCTAGTGATGTAAGTGTCGTCCACCATGAGTTTGTTGTGGTTTTTTTGGAGACCCGTTTCGAGGAGTTGGATGAACCGTTTCGGGTACATGGTGGACCCGGTAAGGTACCCCGGGGCAAGAAGACGTGGTGTTGACGATGAGCCTGGCAGGGGACGGATTACCTACCGGTGATTTCATTGGGCACGGCGGATATCCAGAGGATACCGACCGGGGCCGCGAGAGGATGATATATTGATACTGAGATGGGTCAGCCGGATGGTTGAGGCCAGAGATACTATGACATGGATTTATGAGATTTGAGACAGCTTTTGGGTGTCGTTGCTGGACACCGATTTTTGGTCGATTCATTGACATTTGCTGGCATTCTAAAAGAGTTTCAAAAACAAAAGAAGATAAAATATTTCTTATATATATACCTTTTGAGACCTCAGGTATTCATGTTGCATGCATACCATTACACTGATGTTATATACATACCTGCTAGTGCATCCAGTCATACCTGTATTTTAGATGCTAGGATGCTTGTGTGCATGCATACGATAGCCTTTGTAGATGTTATTTATTACTCACGAGTTGGCAACTCACCCCCGTTGTGCCACAGTCTTTTGCAGGTCCGCTCCGTCAGTTCAGTAGCGGCGGGCGCACTTGTCTTTTGCCTCTTTTGCCTGAGCTCGAGATTTGCTCATAGGTGGGTTATGTTATCATTTTTGTACCACCTTGTATATTCTTGTATCTAGTGTACTCCATCTACTGTTCTACCAGATTATTGTATATTGACCTAGAGATGAGACTGTGAGGTTTGTGGATTTTATACTGTATTTGGGGTCGAGCTCACTTGAGCCGACATGCTACTTTTTCATGCTTCCTTATGCTTTATTATGCTTGTTGTCATTTACATTGCGTGGGATTTGTGACCGCCGTATGGCGAAGAGCTAGCTCCCGCTTGGGGATGCCCTATTTTGTTGGATTCATGTATATATTTTGTTGTACCCATTTTTGGGGGCCAGTATTTACAAAGGAGACTCTGCCGAAATTTTCGGGAAAAATTGGTATTGTTTTTAAAAGTGTTTTTCATGACTTATTTGATAAACTTGCTTTCAAATGATTGGGTTTTCTTCACTCTTTTGCTTAATGGGTTTTGTTTTCTGGGCTTTGGCTTACTTATTTTACGGACGCCTTTAGACGTTTCGTAAACTTAAGTGCCAGTCACGTTCCGTACCCTGCGGGTCGTGACAAAGTTGGTATCAGAGAGATAGGTTTTACCTTTGTGAGTGTAGGATGACCCTTGGTAGATGGAGTAAGTGACTTAAGCAGGGTAACGTAGCGTGCGTATGTCCGCGGCATACTTACGATACGATACTCCGCCTAAGTGACTTTAGGATACTTGCTTGGAAATTTCCTTCTTCAATTCCGTGTATCCTATGATCCTATTGCACTGTCCTTACTATCCGTTTTCCTGTGACAGCCACTATGCCGCCGAAGGCTACGAGGGCACAGAGGGCTGCCGCCAGAGACGAGATTCGAGCTGGCTCGTCCGAGACTAGGACTGAGCAGGGTGGTATGCCTACGCCGCAGGGACAGACCGATCCACCTTCCCCAGGCCGTATGGATAGGCTCGAGACCGGTATGGAGGAGTTGCGACAGATGATGGGAGGCATGCAGGAGCTGCGTCAGATGGTAGGATCCCTAGTTGCAGCCAGTCGTACACCGAGGCCGGATGACGTACCTACTACATCACAGACGACCATGATACCTGCTCCTACTACCACCACCGTGGCCATTCCGGTTTCACTACAGGACTTCATGAGGCTGAGACCTCCAGTATTCACCGGCACCGAGGCAGCGGAGGACCCACAGACGTTCCTTGATAGTTTAGCCAGGATCTGCCGTTCGCTGAGATGTTCGGATGATCGATGGGTAGAGCTTGCCAGTTTCCGGCTAGAGGGTCTCGCGCAGACATGGTGGGAGTCAGTCTTGAGAGGCCGAGCTGCAGATCTACCGCCTATGACTTGGGCCGAGTTTACAGCGGTCTTTCTAGCCCGTTTCCTTCCAGAGAGCGTTCGTGACGCCAGAGCTCGCAGTTTCGAGGCCTTAGTCAAGACACCTGGGATGACGGTGTCTGAGTATGATATTCAGTTTACACAGTTATCCCGATATGCTCAGTATTTGGTGGATACCGAGGAGAAGATGGTGAAGAGGTTCGTACAGGGACTTGATGCCCAGCTATACCTTGCCATTGGCGCCCAGCGCTACGACACTTATTCAGCTGCTAGGGATACGGCATTGCGGATGGAGGCACGCATATCACAGACTTCGGCCGTTTCTGGGCCGAAGAGGATGCGCACCGATGTACCGCCTCAGCGGCAGCGCGCCAGATTCTTTCCGAGAGATAGGCCAGGCAGAGGTTTTGGACGGGGACAGTTATATGGTTCTTATCCCCAGGGGCAGCAGCCGTCGCCAGGATGTTTTGGGTGCGGGAGTTTGCACCATCTTGTCAGAGACTGTCCAGTGAGACGACAGGGAGCAGCGACAGTTCCGCATGTGACCCTACCACCATCACCACCCCCTCCTCAGAGAGCCCTACTTCCTACCCCAGGCGATGCTCCACGCCAGTTAGGTGCACCGAGAGGCCGTGGACGCGGCGGTCCTGTTCAGAGAGGACGAGGAGGCAGAGGCCGAGGTCGAGGTCAGCCCGCTATCGGTGGAGGACAGGCCCGAGTTTTTGCTTTGACACCGCAGGATGCGCAGGCATCCAATGCCGTCGTGACAGGTATCTTGCCAGTTTGTTCTTTCGACGCACGGGTATTATTCGACCCAGGTTCCACACATTCGTACGTCTCTACACACTTTGCACCGATGTTGGGCCGTGAGTCGTCGTCGTTAGACCAGCCGCTTGTTGTTGTTACTCCGGTAGGCGAGTCGTTTGTCGCTCGGTTTGTATTTCGTTTGTGTTCCGTTCGTATCGGGGAGAGGGATTCATCAGTTGATTTGATACTCCTCGATATGTTGGACTTTGATGTGCTTCTGGGCATGGATTGGCTAGCCACTTGTTATGCTTCGGTGGACTGCCGTGAGAAGGCAGTCAGATTTAGCTTTCCGGGAGAGCCAGTCCTTGTTATTCAGGGAGACCGCAGTGTCGCCCTTCCCAGCTTAATTTCTTCTCTTCGCGCTGGTCAGCTCTTGCGGAAGGGATGTCAGGGATTCTTAGCGCTTGTTTGTGATACTCGAGCTACAGAGGCTCCGTTGGACCAGGTCCCGGTAGTTTGTGAGTTCCCTGATGTTTTCCCTGATGAGCTACCTGGGCTACCGCCTGAGCGCGATGTTGAGTTCGGCATTGATTTGATTCCCGGTTCGGGGCCTATTTCTATACCGCCTTATCGGATGGCCCCGGCAGAGCTTCGAGAGCTGAAGGATCAGTTGCAGGATTTGTTGGATAAGGGGCTTATTCGACCGAGTGTTTCTCCGTGGGGTGCTCCGGTCCTGTTTGTCAAGAAGAAGGATGGAAGTTTGCGCTTATGTATCGACTACCGCCAGCTGAACAAAGTTACCGTTCGGAACAGATATCCGTTGCCGCGCATTGATGATTTGTTCGACCAGCTTCAGGGTGCGGGGTATTTTTCGAGGATCGACTTGCGATCAGGATACCATCAGCTGCGAGTCCGACAGGAGGATATACCGAGGACAGCTTTCCGTACACGCTATGGCCACTACGAGTTTTTGGTGATGTCGTTCGGACTCACCAACGCCCCAGCTGCATTTATGGATTTGATGAACCGTACATTTAGGCCGTATCTTGACTTGTTCATCATCGTGTTTATCGGCGATATCTTGGTGTACTCCCGGAGCAGAGAGGAGCACGAGCAGCACTTGCGGATTACGTTACAGACTCTGAGGGAGCACCAGCTGTTCGCGAAGTTCTCCAAGTGTGCATTCTGGCTGGACAGCGTCGGATTCTTGGGTCACGTGGTTACGAGAGACGGCATTTGTGTGGACCCGAAGAAGATTGAGGCTGTTCAGCAGTGGCCCCGACCTACATCGGTTACTGAGATCCGTAGTTTTCTAGGCTTGGCGGGCTACTACAGGCGTTTTGTTCAGGACTTCTCCCGTATAGCTGCACCGTTGACCAGTTTGACCCGGAAGGGAGTTCCTTTCGTCTGGACGGAGGAGTGCGAGCGCAGTTTTCAGCAGCTGCGGACATGTTTGACTACGGCGCCGGTATTATCTTTACCTTCGGGATCAGGCGGATTTGTTGTCTACTGTGATGCTTCGCGAGTGGGATTAGGATGCGTTTTGATGCAGCATGGCCGGGTGATCGCTTACGCTTCTCGGCAGTTGAAGAAGCATGAACAGAACTACCCCACTCATGATTTGGAGATGGCTGCAGTGGTCTTTGCACTGAAGATTTGGCGACATTACCTTTACGGCGAGTCATGTCAGATATTCACCGATCACAAGAGCTTAAAGTACATATTTCAGCAGCGAGACCTGAACCTCAGACAGCGTCGTTGGATGGAGTTGGTGAAAGACTACGACTGCGAGATCTTATATCACCCCGGCAAGGCGAATGTGGTGGCAGATGCGTTGAGTAGGAGGCCCGGGGGTAGTCTATCCTCTTTGCGCGCAGTGCAGAGGCAGTCGTCAGCAGATTGGCAGACGTTATGCGACAGCCGAGTTGAGTTCGAGTTCACTCAGACAGGGGGACAGCTCGCGCATGTTCGTGCACGCCCACAGTTGCTTGACCGTATATATGAGGCACAGCGTAGTGACGACCGTTGCTCAGAGATCATGGCACAGATGGGACAGGGCAGATTTTCCGAGTTCATGGTTGACGATCAGGGGATTTTACGATATGGATCTAGACTGTGCGTACCAGATGCTGATGGATTACGGCGCGACATTCTTGAGGAGGCACACCGATCAGTGTATAGTGTCCACCCCGGTTCCACCAAGATGTACCAGGATATGAGAGAGACCTACTGGTGGGACGGGATGAAGAGGGACATTGCGGAGTTCGTTTCGAGATGCCTGACTTGTCAGCAAGTCAAGGCCGAGCACCAGAGGCCCGCAGGAGAGCTACAGCCGTTACCCATTCCAGAGTGGAAATGGGAGCAGATTTCGATGGACTTCGTTGTGGGTCTACCCAGGACCAGTCGAGGGTACGACTCCATCTGGGTGATCGTGGACAGATTGACGAAAGCGGCTCACTTCCTTCCAGTGAAGACGACTTTCAGCTTCGCTCAGTATGCTCAGCTCTATATTGACGAGATCGTGCGACTACATGGCGTACCGACTTGTATCGTGTCAGATCGAGGCACTCAGTTCACCAGCCGACTTTGGCAGAGACTTCAGGAGGCTTTGGGCACTCGTTTGAGCTTCAGCACAGCGTTTCATCCGCAGACAGACGGACAGTCAGAGCGGACCATTCAGACACTCGAGGACATGCTCAGAGCGTGCGTTTTAGACTTTGGGGGTAGCTGGGATCGTCATTTGCCTCTAGTGGAGTTCTCCTACAACAATAGCTTCCAGGATACTATTCAGATGGCACCTTTCGAGGCATTGTATGGGAGGAGATGCAGATCGCCCGTTTGTTGGACAGAGCTCAGCGAGAGCAGTATTTTGGGGCCGCAGCTTGTTGAGGAGACGACAGCGAAGATACAGTTGATCCGAGACCGGATGAGAGCGGCTCAGAGCAGGCAGAAATCGTATGCAGACAGGCGCCGTCGCAGTTTAGAGTTCGCAGTTGGCGACCATGTTTTTCTGAAGGTCTCACCGATGAAGGGCGTGATGCGTTTTGGGCGAAAGGGGAAGCTTAGCCCTAGATTCGTAGGTCCCTTCGAGATCCTCGAGCGTGTCGGCGCTGTTGCATATCGTTTGGCTCTTCCACCCAGCTTTCCCGATGTTCACCCCGTCTTCCATGTTTCGATGCTCCGCAAGTACCTTCACGACCCTTCGCATGCGATTCAGCACCCGACAGTCCAGCTAGAGCGCGACCTTTCTTTTGCAGAGCAGCCGGTGGCCATCCTGGATCGGCAGGCGAAGAAGTTGAGGTCGAAGATTATACCAACCGTCAAGGTCCTTTGGCGTAGCCCGAGCAGCGAGGAGGTTACCTGGGAGACCGAGGGCGAGATGAGGAAGAAATATCCCCATCTCTTTGAAGGTACGCGTAGCTATATTCTTAAATTCGGGGACCGAATTTCTTTAAGGGGGGAAGATTGTAGCGTCTTGAAAAGTCGTTTTGGTGTTTTCCTGAAATTCGGTGAAAATTCGGTATTTTTCCGAAAACCGTCTTTCTCGATATTTTGCAGTTTAGGGCTAATTATACCTTAAATGGATAGGTAATTACTTGTTTTTAGTGACTAATGAGTTAATTATGAAATTTTGGTCATTTAAAAATTTTTCCCTATTTTTCATTTTTTTAATATTATTTTAAGCCGGTAAGAAAATACATTAAATAAGCAATAAATACAAATTTTTCCGGGCTAATTTTAATCTCAAAAATTATGATAATTATATTCTAGTGATAACATGAATTTTTAGTAATTTATTTTGATTTTTTTTCAAATTTTTATGATTTGAAACGAAATTATTGAATTTTGGGCTAAAACTTGCAATTTTTGAGTTGTAGGGGGCCTTTTTGCATAAAATTTCTTTTGTAAAACCCCTCTATCTTTTCCCTCAGCCCTATAACAGCCCAAGTCTTGGTCAAGACCAGAAATTCTGACCTCTCTCTTTCTTGAGTTGTTTCTTGAGTTAATTGTTAGTTTATGGTATTAATTTTAATAAAATGGTTAATATATGATACATTTGACTTTAGAAACTTGACCATGACTTTCCCCACTTGCCCATACCTTCCCCCATTCCCCTCCTCTGGCCGAAACTGAACCCTCCCCTTCTTCATCTTTTTCCTTTTCATTTTTCTTCAATTTTCTTCAAAAATTGCAAGAAAATTCAACAAATATCCATAAATCCTTCTCTTTTTCAACACAAAATCCTTATGCTACCTCTTCTCAAGCCTAATATGGTTGAAATCATGTGGAAAGGAGGCATCTTTGGAGGAAACTTTCTTGCTTGATCTATTGATCAAGAGGTATAAATTCTAGCTTGTTAAATTCTTTGTTTAAGTGCTTATATATTATATGGTTTAGTGTTAATTTAGTGTAGTTAATCTAGATTTCTTAGATTTTGTGAAAATTGATGCTAGGTTTTGAACCATGATAATTAATTAAGTTGTTTATTAGTTAATCTAGTTGTTAGTAAACTAATCTATATAGTTACCTTGTTGTTGTAGTTTCAACTTTGCTAAATTAGTTAACTTTTGAAATGTGAAATTGTTGTTTTAGGATTTCAAGAAAAGGTTTTTTGTATGGAATTGGTATTTGAAACTTGATTAGTGAGTTGATTAGGGTTTAGAAACCCTTATTTAGTTGATTAAACCTAATTTGTTAACTAGTATTTTGCTAACCTAAATCTAAGAGGTGAACTTGCTAATTGGGGTTGAAATTAGTGTTAATTAAGTTTTTCAAGTGTGGATTTTGATTTGCAATTGCTATTTATAAAAATCAAGAAAGGGTTTTGTTATGTAAATTAGGTTTTTAAGCTTAGTTAATGGTTTAGAATTTGTGTATTGGCTAACTTTTTGGTTAGTTTGGAATGTTGGTGTTGGGTGGTGTTGACTTTGTCGCTATATTGTCGATGTTTGCATCAAATTGCAATTTCTGCTTACTAGATTTTTATCAAAGTTATGTGATGAGTTAATTGTGGTATCTTGATGATTTTGTTGGCTTGTCCTACGACTTTTAGGATGCGTGAGTGCGGTTTTTGGGTAGTCGGGTTTTAGTTTTGCCGGGTGACCCAAATCAGTGTTTTTGGCAGTTTTTGCGATTTTCGCGTGTGTCCGCGCACTTTGTGCACGTTGTACCTAGCTAACGAACTTTAGTAAGTTTCGTTGGGGTTTTGCGTCGTTCTTGAATGTGTAACCTTATATTTGGTATTGATGTAAATTCCAGGTTCGGTCGCGGAAACGTCAGACGCGGCGCGAAAGGGAAAGGCGGTGATTGGACTCAGCTAGCCAGGGATCCCGGTGAGTAGATTTAACATCTACGGGGGACGATCGTCTGGATGGCGCAAGTCGCCCGATAGAATAGTAAATTGGATAATCACTTGTGACATTAGAATAATAATACTGGCATGAAAATTGCTGCCATTAGATCAGTAGGTTATATCCATATACGCAAACTTAATTGTAGGACACATGCACCATTACCAGGTCTTTATATGTAGCACGAGCACTATTCATGTTTACACACACACCCTGGTAATTGCCATGCCACCACACTAGATAACCTTTAATTTAAACCTTTTATTAATTGGTACTTAAATTTGTGCTATTTCCTTAAAATGAAACCTTAGGATTGCTATTCATGTGCATGTACTTCATCATATTCATTGTTCATGCTTAATACATTAATCACACATCGCAACTTGATTATTGATATCGTATGCATTCATTATCACTGATATATGCACTTATGAGGATTTTCTTGAGATTTTATGATATTGCTGGATTTCGGGGGAAAACCGCAAAATTTCCAAACTTATGATATTTTTAAAACATGTAAATTGCGGTTTTCTAGTGATGTAAGTGTCGTCCACCATGAGTTTGTTGTGGTTTTTTTGGAGACCCGTTTCGAGGAGTTGGATGAACCGTTTCGGGTACATGGTGGACCCGGTAAGGTACCCCGGGGCAAGAAGACGTGGTGTTGACGATGAGCCTGGCAGGGGACGGATTACCTACCGGTGATTTCATTGGGCACGGCGGATATCCAGAGGATACCGACCGGGGCCGCGAGAGGATGATATATTGATACTGAGATGGGTCAGCCGGATGGCTGAGGCCAGAGATACTATGACATGGATTTATGAGATTTGAGACAGCTTTTGGGTGTCGTTGCTGGACACCGATTTTTGGTCGATTCATTGACATTTGCTGGCATTCTAAAAGAGTTTCAAAAACAAAAGAAGATAAAATATTTCTTATATATATACCTTTTGAGACCTCAGGTATTCATGTTGCATGCATACCATTACACTGATGTTATATACATACCTGCTAGTGCATCCAGTCATAACTGTATTTTAGATGCTAGGATGCTTGTGTGCATGCATACGATAGCCTTTGTAGATGTTATTTATTACTCACGAGTTGGCAACTCACCCCCGTTGTGCCACAGTCTTTTGCAGGTCCGCTCCGTCAGTTCAGTAGCGGCGGGCGCACTTGTCTTTTGCCTCTTTTGCCTGAGCTCGAGATTTGCTCATAGGTGGGTTATGTTATCATTTTTGTACCACCTTGTATATTCTTGTATCTAGTGTACTCCATCTACTGTTCTACCAGATTATTGTATATTGACCTAGAGATGAGACTGTGAGGTTTGTGGATTTTATACTGTATTTGGGGTCGAGCTCACTTGAGCCGACATGCTACTTTTTCATGCTTCCTTATGCTTTATTATGCTTGTTGTCATTTACATTGCGTGGGATTTGTGACCGCCGTATGGCGAAGAGCTAGCTCCCGCTTGGGGATGCCCTATTTTGTTGGATTCATGTATATATTTTGTTGTACCCATTTTTGGGGGCCAGTATTTACAAAGGAGACTCTGCCGAAATTTTCGGGAAAAATTGGTATTGTTTTTAAAAGTGTTTTTCATGACTTATTTGATAAACTTGCTTTCAAATGATTGGGTTTTCTTCACTCTTTTGCTTAATGGGTTTTGTTTTCTGGGCTTTGGCTTACTTATTTTACGGACGCCTTTAGACGTTTCGTAAACTTAAGTGCCAGTCACGTTCCGTACCCTGCGGGTCGTGACAGGTTAGAACTTCCGTCAGTGAGATAAAGAAAAACTCAGCGTCCCAAGCTGAGAGTATCAGATAGATGGAAGCTGAAATTGCACGACTTAAAGCCGAAATGAGTGCGAGAGAAAAAGGGAAACTTCCGTCTCAACCCCTACCGAATCCTAGGCATTACAATGTAAATGCCGTCACAACGTTGAGATCGGGATGAGTGCTGAACAACCATGTCGGGGAAGGAATTGATGATATTGAAAATCCTATCATTAACACCCCGGCTGAGACCTTTCCTCACACACACACTTTTACTTCTTATCCTTGTTCTTCTACCCCACCGCCTTCTCGCGAGCCTATTCTCCATTTCCCACTTGGCTCGACACCTCAGTATAGCCCTTCTAGTTCTCCACAAACGATCCCCACTCCTCTTTTGGGATCTCGTCTACCCCCTCTTCCTTCTCCTATGATGGACCCGGCGCTTATTGCGAAAGCTCCTTACCCGAATCGGTTAAGGGGGAATAGAACGAGTCCTCATATGGAGAAAATTATGGAAATGTTCAAACAGGTTAACATCAACATCCCTCTCCTAGATGAGATTCAACAAGTCCCCGCTTATGCGAAAATTCTTAAGGACTTGTGCACTAGAAAGAGGAAGACTCAAGTGCCAAAGAAGGTCTTTATGTCTAATAATATTAGCACTTCTTTTATCCCCCAGCTACCAAGGACGAAAGGACCCAGGATGTCCTACAATATCGATTTCTATTGGGGGTAAAAATATAAATCGTGCTTTTTTAGACCTTGGCGCAAGTGTTAACCTACTTCCATATTCTGTATATGAGCGACTAGGGATTGGAGAGTTGAAACCTGCTCACTGCACTCTCCAGATGGCAGACCGTTCAATCACCAAACCAAGGGGTGAACTAGAGGATGTGTTGATAAAGGTCGGGGAATTTGTATTCCCTGTAGACTTCATTGTACTTGATACACAGCCTGTAGCAAACCCCCGGGGCCAAATTCCGGTGATTCTGGGTCGTCCTTTCCTTGCCACTTCCAACGCTGTTATTAACTGTAGAAATGGTTCAATGAACTTATCATTTGGAAATATGACCATTGAACTAAACATCTACAAAGTTGGAAGTCAGCCATCAGAACCCTCTGCTCATATTCTAGATGTGTGCTCTGTCCACGAGATCGCTCCCGATAGTTGCGGAGCTGAGGAACTATGCCTTACTGATCTCGACGACATTACCACATCTATGTATGACTTTACACATGATCTTAGTGAGGACACTTTTCATACACTTGAGTCCTGCACTCCTGACTTTTCTCCACCCGAGTCTGTATCTTTCACAGGCTCTGAGCTTCTTTGTAATTCCAAAAATCACTCGATGATCCCACCTTCTATCATTTCTCCGCCCGAATTAGTTCTCAAAATTTTACCTTCTCATCTTAAATATGCTTATTTAGGTGAGAAGGAGTCTTTACCGGTTATCATATCTGCTTCTCTAGCATCAGAGCAAGAGAATGCACTTTTATCGGTATTGAGATCAAATAAAGAGGCATTTGGTTGGACTTTGGCCGACATCAAAGGGATTAGTTCCTTGATAGTAGGACATCATATACATGTGATGGATGATGCCAGACCAACCCGAGAACCACAGAGACGGTTGAATCCCGTCATGATGGAAGCGGTGATGAAAGAGATCGTCAAATGCCTAGATAATGGTATTATATACCCCATCTCCGATAGCCAATGGGTGATTCCTATACATGTCGTCACTAAGAAATCCGGCATCACTGTTATTACCAATGAGGCAAATGAGTTGATTCAGACACGCGCCCAAACTGGATGGCGTGTATGTATTGATTACAGAAAACTCAATGCCGCCACAAGGAAAGACCACTTTCCTCTACCTTTTATTGATCAAATGCTGGAACGCTTAGTGGGACGAGAGAATTATTGTTTTATGGACGGATACTCAGGCTATAATCAGGTCCCCATCGCCAAAAAGGATCAAGAAAAAACCACTTTTACTTGTCCTTTTGGTACCTTTGCTTACAGTCGCATGCCCTTTGGGTTATGCAATGCTCCCGCTACATTTCAGCGGTGTATGATGGGGATAATCTCTGATATGGTAGAGAATTTTCTGGAGATCTTTATGGACGATTTCTCAATTTTTGGAGACTCTTTTTCTGATTGCCTATCGAATTTTGACACTGTTCTTACTTGTTGCAAGGAGAAGAACTTAACTTTGAAATGGGAAAAATGCATTTCATGGTCCAAGAAGGAATTGTACTTGGACATGTTATTTCACAGAAAGGCATTGAGGTTGACAGAGCTAAGATAGATGTCATTCAAAACCTCCCTCATCCCAAAAGCGTCAAAGATATTCGATCGTTCCTTGGCCATGCGGGCTTTTATAGGAGATTCGTTAAGGACTTTAGCAAAATTGCTAGACCTTTAACTCTTCTCCTGGCCAAGGATACGACCTTCCACTTTGACTCGGACTATGAGACAGCTTTCGACTCACTTAAGCACTCACTCACTTCAGCCCACGTTCTATCGTCTCCAAATTGGGACTACCCCTTTGAGCTGATGTGTGATGCATCCGACTTTGCAGTAGGTGCAGTCTTAGGACAGCACATTGAAAAGATGCCACACGTGATATACTATGCAAGTAAGACCCTGAATGATGCACAAATCAATTATACGACCACCGAAAAAGAAGTTTTGGCGGTTGTATTTGCATTAGAAAAATTCAGGCCTTACTTAATTGGCTCACCTATAGTTGTGTACACTGACCATTCCGCCTTAAAACATCTTCTGGCGAAGAAAGATGCAAAATGTCGACTAATACGTTGGATCCTTCTGTTACAAGAATTTGATCTTGTTATCAAAGATAAGAAAGGTTGTGAAAACGTAGTAGCCGACCATCTTTCACGCATCTCTTCTTCCCCTGTGACCCTGCCGATCAATGATTCGTTTCCAGACGAACAACTCTTGAACGTATCCAATGAACCATGGTTCAGGGATATTGTGAACTATCTGGTCTCGGGACTTATACCCAGCGATTGGTCAAAACAGGACAAATACCGCTTTCTATCCCAAGTAAAACACTTTTACTGGGACGATCCATATTTGTTTAAGTATTGTCCGGATCAGATCATTCGCCGGTGTGTCCCGAAAGAAGAGTTCAAAAGTGTTCTTTCTTTTTGTCATGATCAGGCCTACGGGGGTCACTTCGGTCCTAAAAAGACGGCGGAGAAGGTTTTACGATGTGGATTTTGTTGGCCGACCTTGTTCAAGGACGCATTTGACTATTGCAAAACCTGTACACAATGTCAGTACACGGGTAGAATCTCCTGGAGAAATGAAATGCCTCAGCAACCCATTCTGGTTGTTGAAATATTCGATGTTTGGGGCATTGATTTCATGGGCCCCTTTCCCAACTCCTTTGGGAATTTGTACAAACTGCTGGCTGTTGATTATGTCTCAACGTGGGTTGAAGCCATTCCATATCGTACAAATGACAAGAAAGTTGTCATTAAGTTCTTGAAAGAGAATATCTTTTCGCGATTTGGACACCAATGCTCTATCATTAGCGATAATGGGACACATTTCTGCAATAGGTCTTTTGAGACTCTGATGCGGAAATACGCAATCAACCACCGACTTTCTACACCCTATCATCCCCAAACGAGTGGGCAGGCTAAGATCTCAAAAAGACAGATTAAACTAATCCTGGAGAAGACTGTTGCTAAGAATAGAAAAGACTGGTCGACCAAACTGACGGATGCACTTTGGGCATTCCGAACTGCATTTAAAACCGACCTAGGGATGTCTCCATATAGGATAGTGTTTGGGAAGGCATGTCACTTACCCGTCGAGATTGAGCATAAAGCATTGTGGGCTATTAAGGAAATAAATTTTGATCTAAACCAAGCCTGCAACTTTCGGAAGCTGCAAATAAATGAGCTAAGCGAACTCCGTGATGAAGCTTATGATAACGCTGTAATCGTAAAGAATAGGACTAAGGTTTTTCATGATAAAAACATTTTGAGGAAAAAACATTTTCACCTGTTCAACATGTCCTTCTTTATGATTCACGACTACACCTTCACGCGGGTAAGCTTCGATCTCGGTGGAATGGGCCTTTTGTTGTGCGGTCTGTATACCCGCACGGGGCAGTAGAAGTAGAAAATGTTAAAAATGACACATCTTTGAAAATGAATGGACATAGACTAAAGCCGTATTTTTCCACTGACCCCACGGATGAGCTCCTGTTCTTACAGGAGCCATTTTATTTGGATTAAAATTCCTCCGTCTAACCTTCATATCCTGCATATCACTGCATCATCTTTTTGAATGGATGTGAGTGAAAAGAGTAAGTTTGGGGGAGGTTCTTCACTTATATATTTTGCCCCTACTAATAATTCCTCCCAGGCTTATAGGTTTTATAGATATAACGGTTGGCAACAGTGAGGACACTGTTGAAAACAAGTTTGGGGGATGTTTGTGCTTATTTTTGCATCATTTGCATATCATTTGCATAAGCACAAAACATTTCTTTCAAAACCTATAAAAATTTAAAATTTTTCAAAATCCAAAAAAATTTAAAATTTTCAAAATATAAAAATATTTTAATATTTAACCTTTTTTGTACATAAATAAGATAATCAAAGTCTAGATAATGAAATATTACATCCATGAGATTAGAAAAATTTAAGAAAACCAAGAAAATTAGAAGTTTTCTTATACGAACTAGTAATAAGTAGTTATGAGCCGTTGTCCCAAGGGTTAGTAAAATGAAGGACGTCACTAATCTGAGGATAAAAATAAGTCTAAAAAATAGTTTCTATTCTGGAAGCCAAACATTTTGAACGTTGATACCCTACTATTCGCACTTACACACGTCTTAAAGCCTGGGATAGTAGAGGATACCTTGAAATGCTCTTGTCTTAAAGCCAAAAGTATGAAGGAAATAAAAAATGAAGAAAATATAAAGTGGTGAGAAAAATGGACACTTGTTTTGTTATCGCCAAGGCAGCAATAAAAAAATATAGCGAGGGTGCCTCTTCACCTAGTGCCCTAAGGCCAACTGGTCTGGGTGTCACTGCTAAGCCTTAGGTGGTGCAAGACGAGGAAAATACACCAAGTAAGCAAGCACAGGAGTAATCGGTCGGTTAGTACCTCAAGAAGTATTAACGGTCGCATGAAAGTGTGTGAGCAATCTCATCTAAATATTCATTAATTAAAAAGTACTTAGGCTGATGGGCAAGAGTATGATAGCTTGAATTGAATTCTCCGGGTGTAGGGATGTCTTTACACACACGCAGGGTTATATGATCGATGTTTGGAAGAAATATAGGAATGAAGAATAAGACAATGTTTTATTGAGGGAGGACGTGATTTCCGACATCTTTTCATGACTATTAAGATAGGGCTCATGACAACCGAAAAACTAGCTTAGTTGGAAACCCTAATTTTCAAAGTCTTTCTTTTACAATTCTTTTCCTTAAATGTAAATTTTATGATCTTCCTTTTATTATTGGATTTTGTGGGTGCAATCCGCTGAAAACCCTCAGGAGACAACACTCCTCCTACTACGGACACCTAGAGGTTTAAAGTCTTGTTGCACGTGCTCAGTGCAATCGTGTTTCCTACGAAAGTGTGCTAGTTAGTTTTTCTCTTTCTTTATTTTCACTTTCTCTTTTTAATAAAAAGTTCGCTCGAGACGATCGAAAATAAGTTTGGGGGAATTTGATCAGTCGAAAATACTGCATCTTTTAACCGGCAATTTCCCTATCATTTGCACTCATCTAGAAGTGTTCGACATTCATGTAGCACATATTACCAAATCAGTCGTTAAATATCAGATTGCATGTGTTAGACTCTAAAACCGGCACTATAAAGGAAATTGACTGCATTTCATAGCATGGCATCATTCCTATATATCGTAACTTGTGTTTCGAAGTCTGTGCAGGACAATACAGAAGATCGGTCAAATTTACAAACGAAGACTGTTAAAAAGACTCCAACTCATGGATTTGGAATCTGGTATTAATATAGAGTGAATTACACAATTCAACATATCAGAAAGTATACCTGAAGACACAAGAAGACAGTACCTGAAGTATCAAGCATTGAGCCCCTCACGTGACCGCGGATCTGCGGCATAAGGAGGCACGTGCCGCGGATACACGGCGGCTTGGACACGTCAGCACCTCATTTCAGCACTATAACTTCTACCTTAGTGTGTACACTTCATCAAGCTACTACATTTTCCAGATGTCTCTCGAACATTCTGCCAGATCAGCAAGCCATTAGGTTCCCAACTAAACACCCAAGCTTCTTCAACAAGCTTCACTTAAACTCTATTAAGGATCTAGAACCTTCCCCTAACCTCTTAGCTTAGGGTAGAAGCTAATCCCCTAACTAACTACTTCTAGAAGCCTCTTCCTCTAACTATCTTTTGGAGGGAAAACTCAAATTTGAATTCCTAGACCTAGGGTTTGGAAATCCTATAAATAGACCCCTAGGCTCACTTGTTCATGGTAACTCATTGTTGGCTAAATTCTAGTTCAATCTTCTTCTTCCCCAATTTCCACCCACAAGTCTAGTGACAAGGCTTGTGTCAAAACCCTAACCCTAATCCAATCCAAAATCAAGAAACTTCAAGATTCTTTGAGTGCAAGCCAAGCAAGTCTTCAAGATCTTTTAGAAGCGGAAGCGGATTTCAACGGAGCACGAGATCGAATTGATCCAAGACTCTAGAAGCCGAGCGATGCGAGATTTGACGAGCGAAGTTCCTACCTATTGTAAATCTCGAGAGTTGTAACTACTTGTTGGTGTAATAAAAGTGAAGATTCTTTAACTTGCTTATTTTCAATTCAAGCATTATGATTCATTTCGATTTGTGAATATATTCTTTGTGATGATGCTTGAATAAAACTCCGCTCGTGGAGGAATCGAAACAACTGTAAAATGATGATGTTGATGAATTGTTAAACGTTTTCTTAAGTCTTAAAACAATTGTAAATTCTTGAAAATCGATTGATCGATAATCTAGATCGATGCGAATGTGTTCTTGATTCCTTTCGCACGATCTAGAGATCAACAATTGATCATTCGACTTTCAAGAAGCTATCTAGTGAATATGATTCATCGAAAGGATAAAGGATAGGATGAGGAAACCTAATTCTTCGCAAGATCCTTGATCATCGAAGAATTCTACATCGATTTAGCATCAATTTGTTAATAGATAAGAAATCGTATTCTTGAATCTTCATCACATCTACAATTTACTTGATTCCTACAAGCTTTACTTCAAATATTGAAACCCTAAAGTGATTGGAATTCTATCGAAACTCGATTCTCGGTGTTTATCATTTTCTTGATTCTTGATTAGAATAATGATACTTCAAACTCATCGATAAAAATCTTGAATCATGTTTTCTTTTCTTTTCTATTAAGTTTTTGATTCAAACAAATCAAAATACGAACGAATCGCACAATCCCTGTGGACGATCCGCACTCACTAATGATCTACAATCCGACACTGTTATTGATTACGGTCAAATAATTCTTTGGTTGTGATTTCTACATAATTTTCTAAAAACCAACACAACGAGAAAATCAATCCCACTTGCACTCAAGGCTTATTATTGTGATGTCGCATACTCACACCCCGTGTGATACCGAACACCCAACTCCTCTACTAATCCATCTCACAAAGCCTGTTTGCGAAACTATTGCATTCGAGGAATAGCCTCAGTGAGTGGATCCGCTCTGATGTTTCTTTCTATGTCTCTCTTATCTCAAGTTCGCGGAGAAAGCCATCTCCCGAAATGAGTAATACCTGTCTCAGAATAGGTCTAGATATCTGATGGGACCTAGCTCATAAATGAACTCAAGATCCAAACTTCTTAGACTGTATCGTCAACTGAACTTAATCAGTATCCTGCGCCATGCCTCCCTCAGTATCCCCTTGGACCACCTGTCCAAACTACTGCCCCTCGTCGGAGGGAAAACTATAACTCTGACAGTCAGTCTGTGATCCAGGTCACCTTGGAAGCCTGGAATGATAACTGTCTCCCGAACGAGGATGCCGTTATCATATCCCTAGAACGTCCACTTATGTTCTAAAACTTCTTCCGACCGTTTCTCCAGGGTTGGATTAATATCAACTTATTGCATCTACTGCAAAACCAACATCTGGTGTGGTACTTGACATCTCATGATTGACATAATTGCCTAAGCAAGTGATCTGTCAATCATGTATTGTAAGTCCATGTCACGCACCCCACAAGCTTGCGGGGAGGCAGAATATATGAAAAACGATCATCAAAGCTTCGTAACACGGACAGTTACTAGCAAACTACGAGAGGTTTAACTACTCGGATTCGAAGTTATACCTCAAGTTACTTGTCCTTCGGGTCTTCATCGCTGTCCTCCACTCCTCGTAGGCTCCTTGGAACATCGGCACCTCAACGGCCTCCTCGAGTCAAAGACGATCCACCTGAGAGCTCCTACTCCAAGCTTGATCTCTAACTTGAGATAACTAGGTTGCTCAAAGTGCTAATATATGCTACCTAGGGGATATAGAGTGAGATTATGGATGTATTAGTCTAACTAACCCTTGATCTCAACACATGGGAGGTTAGGGTTAGGGTTTCAAAAATGAGAGAGCTTGAGAAGAGAGAAGGTCATGATAATAATGATATTGAAAAATGAACTCATTAGAATATATCAACCATAACAATTTGATTTATCAAATAAATAATATATACGATTACTCATCATGGTTGATGCATTCACCTTGTGTGATTCATCTCATGAGTCATTATCTTCATAAATGAAGCATTAACTCCATGGATGAATCACACAAATGAGTCATTAAGCAATAAATGCTTATGCCACCTTAACCCCCAAGTCACAATGCTTCTAGAAGCTTCCCGGAAAATTACGAGAACGCCCCTCCAATCCGTGAAAACACGGAAAAACTTTAGACTGTATAAATCCAATAACCTGATACTAGAATCTGGCTTAAACCAAAGCCGGCTAGTAAAAACTGTCCGAACGCCGTACGTGCATTTAAACACGTATGCGTCCGAACCCTTGTCGTAAAACCATACGACCTCTATATCGATTCGCCTGAAGCAGGGAAAACCCTCTGTGTGGGACACCAAAGACTCGACACTACGCTGGCAGTGGGTTTAACCACAGACCGCAAGCGGCACTAGCTGTACGTAACGGTCCTCAGGTAGATGTCGATAAGAAGGCCGATGAGGAAACCCATCCGAACTCCTACTGAGCCAGATGTGACAATCTCCGTACAGTCCGGTCTGTTCGTCTAAGTCTATCGCATATCAAGCCAAGGGGGCATCAAACGTCAGTCCCCTAATAGCGGTATAAGTCGTGTCGGAGCGTAGCCCATTACACCTTGAGAAAACTACTGGAACCCACCAGTAAATCTCGGTTGCCCTGGCCAGGGACTTTGCCTAATGGCTCTCTGACACAGCGCGATATCAACTCCCAATACCGGGAGAGATGAATCCTGTCTGACCACCACTACCTCCAAGTGCTCGGGACTGCACCCAACCGCTACCTGTTTGCACGACTCCTTTGAGCCGTGGTACGGTAGAAATCTAAGAACAGTGGTACACACTCGAGGCGAAGTAGCAGTGTTAAGTCTGCGGACTATGCTGTACTCATGTCACCTGGGAACTGTTAACTGACGACGGGTATAATACCAACCAATCAGTTCCCCTGCGAGTCCTGTCCGGTGTACCCGTAACCTAACGAGCACCTGTATACTATCTCCAGTACGACGTACTGATGGTTGTGGGACAGACCATCTCCCTAACTGGGATGAGAAGCGTACACACTTAGTCTACTCCGGAATATCGATGCCCTATCTCGATAATCCAATGACAAGGGACCTGTATAGGATGTTGTTTACAGACTACCCAGCCCCCACTAGTGTGACTGCCATCACAACGCTGGTAATCAAGCAAAGATCCAATGGGCTCTATTAATATGTATAAGTGATACGTTATAAGAAACATATGCACATATTAAAGTAGACACAAACCAAGTAGCATACTACCATTTTTAGCAAGACTGTATATACAACTGTGAATATCCCAAGCTTCCATTAAGTAATATACATACAAGTATGATACAATAATGGCCCCTAGGGCATATACACTACCAATCTCCAACTTGCACTAGGGCCATGAGCTGACATATCGTAGACCTATCATCTCGAATAGCCTCTCGAACTGCGTCTGAGGAAGGGCCTTTGTGAATTGATCAACAATGTTCTTCTCTGTCTCTACTCTTTTCACCTCGATCTCCCGGCGATCTACGATCTCCCGGCGATCTACGATCTCCCTGATCAGGTGGTACCTCCTTAAGATGTGTCTGGACTTCTGATGGGACCTGGGTTCTATCGCTAAAGCTATAGCGCCGTTGTTGTCACAATACAGAGGTATTAGATCAACACTGGTAGGAACCACCTGAAGATCTGTGAGGAACTTCTTCATCCAGACAGCTTCTTTTGCGGCATCGCAAGCAGCTATGTACTCCGCTTCCATCGTTGAGTCAGCAACGGTCTCCTGCTTGGAACTCTTCCAACAGACTGCGCCTCCATTGAGGGTAAAGACATAACCCGACATGGATTTGGAGTCATCTTTGTCACTCTGGAAGCCGGAGTCGGCAAAGGCCTCAATCTAGAGGTCTTTTCCGCTATACACTAAGAACATATCTTTAGTCCTCCTCAGGTACTTGAGTATGTTCTTTACTGCTATCCAGTGATTCTCCCCTGGGTTTTCCTGATACCGGCTTACAACGCTCAATGCGTATGCTACATCTGGTCTGGTACATAACATCGCATACATTATAGAGCCTACCGCAGAAGCGTAGGGTATAATCGACATGCGATCCCTTTCCAAGTCAGTCTTAGGAGACATCTCTTTGGAGAGGGTGATTCCATGACAAGCCGGTAGGTTACCGCGCTTAGAATCTTCCATTCTGAATCTCTTCACTATGGTGTCTATGTACCTGGACTGCGAAAGTCCCAATATCCTTTTTGATCTATCACGATAGATCCGGATCCGCAGAATGTAGGTGGCATCACCCAGGTCCTTCATGGAGAATTTATGTGACAAGAATCTTTTGACTGACTGTAACATAGGAATATCATTTCCTATTAGGAGAATGTCATCCACGTACAAGACGAGGAATACTACAGCTCTCCCTACAATCTTACTGTATATGCATGGTACATCTGGATTTTTGATAAAGTCAAATTCTTTGACAGCATCATCAAAACAGATGTTCCAACTCCGCGATGCCTGCTTTAGTCCATAAATGGACTTAAGCAGATTGCATACTTTACCGCTGCTCCCACTCTGAATGAAACCCTCTGGCTGATCCATATAGACGCTCTCTTCCAAATTACCATTTAGAAAGGCCATCTTTACGTCCATCTGCCAGATTTCATAATCGTGGAAGGCAGCAATAGCAAGAAGGACCCGAATGGATTTAAGCATAGCCACTGGAGAAAAGGTTTCGTCATAGTCCAAACCAGGTCTTTGACGGAAACCCTTTGCAACAAGTCTAGCCTTATAGGTTTCAACCTGTCTATCTACACCAATCTTCTTTTTGAAAATCAATTTGCATCCTACGGGTTTTACCCCATCTGGAGCAATGTCCAAAGTCCATACTTTGTTAGTGTATATGGACTCCATTTCGGTCCGCATTGCATCCAGCCATTTTTCCGAGTCACCGCTCTGAATGGCTTGCTGGAAGTTAGTAGGCTCATCATAGTCAATAGTGCAATCCTCTCTATCCCCGTCTATGAGAAACCTGTAGTATCTCTCGGGCGGATGAGACTTCCTACTACTCCTGCGGAGTGGTGTCGGGATGTCCTGTTCTTCTTGAACTTCTGGTTCTACCATACTTTCAGTAACAGTTTGTGGTTCTAGAATTTCTTCCAGTTCTATTTCGCTCCCATTTATTCCTTTTTCTAAAAACTGATGTTCTAGAAAACGGGCATTAAGAGAAACAAAGACCTTTTGTTCCTCTGCGTAATAGAATAGATACCCCTGGAGTTCTTTGGATATCCCACAAACTTACACTGTACTGATAGTGCCTCGAGCTTGTCCGCATGCTGCTTTTTAACAAAAGCTGGACATCCCCAAATCTTGAGATACTGAAGATAGGGTTTTTTACCACTCCACATCTGATATGGTGTGGTAGGCACAGTCTTGGTAGGAACTATGTTCAAAATATATGCAGCGGATTCTAGTGCATATCCCCAGAATGATCGCGGTAACTCAGCCTTACTCATCATGGAACGAACCATATCCAATAGGGTTCGATTCCTCCTTTCTGATACACCGTTGTGTTGTGGTGTGTATGGAGGAGTAAGCTGAGAGAGAATACCATTCTCTTTTAAGTACCCCAGGAACTCGGCACTCAAGTATTCACCACCTCGATCAGATCTCAGTGTCTTGATACTTTTGCCGGTTTGGTTTTCCACTTCATTCTTGTATTCTTGGAATTTCTCAAAGGCCTCGGATTTATGCTTCATTAAGAAGACATATCCATACCTAGAGAAATCATCCGTAAAAGTAATGAAGTAGGAATAAGCACCTCGCGCATGTGTAGACATTGGACCGCACACGTCACTATGTACGAGTCCCAAGAGCTTGCTTGCTCTTACTCTGTGTCCCGTAAATGGTGTTTTTGTCAACTTTCCTATGAGACAAGATTCACAAGTAGCATAAGATTGATATTTGAACGGATTCAAATATCATTCTCTATGCAATTTAGTCAACCTTCTCTCATTGATGTGACCTAGTCTACAATGCCATAAGAAAGCCTAATTTAATTCCGGAGTCATTCTTTTAAGTGTGTTCTGGACATTGAAAACCTGAGCTTGACTCAATACGTATATGCCGTTATCTAAAGTACCGGACCCAATCAAAACTTGATTTAGGTGGATGTTAACTACATCGCTTACTAATGTAAAATCATATCCCTCTCTAGAAAGTGAGGACACTGATATGATATTACAAGTCATACTAGGTACATACAGACAGTTTCGAAGAATCAATATCTGCCCACTTGTCAAACCTAGGCGATATTCTCCCACGGATTCAGCGTCCATGCTCTTTCCGTTTGCAACTCTGAGAGACAAATCACCTACCTTCAGAACTCTACGGTTTCTTAAAGCATGTAATGAATTACAGATATGAGATCCTGCTCCGGTATATAGTACCCAGGAAGTAGAATTAATTGACAAAAAGTTCTCTATTACACACACACTTGAGGCTGAAGCCACAACATGCTTCAAATCCTGGCTACTGGCTTCTAAAGCCCTGCAATTTTTCTGCCAATGCCCAATCCCATAATAATCGGAACGTCCCTCTTTTACTATATCCAGTCCCGAATCTTTTTCCCTTTTCTTCCCTACTACTTCCCGGGTTTCCTTCAGGGTAGAAGGTAGAGGCTGTAGAATCAAGTCAGTATCTGACTCGTTCTCCAACGTGGTCTTCAGGTCCTTGAGCTGATCAATATAGCTAGTCATTGTAAGGACGTTGTCCACTAAAGATGACTCGAAATCCAACGTCGCTTGAATTAATTCGTTCGAGGTCTCATATCTTGCGATATGAGATTGCTATCCATATAAAACTTTGTTATGGAGAAAGATGGAAACTGAGTCCATCTTCTCGTGCTGCTTCTGGTTTACACCATCAACTGAAGCATACACGAGGCACTTGGCTTTCGCTTTATCCTTTTCCCTTGTTTGATGGATATCTATATCCGTGACAGTGGAAACTGGACCTGGGACGGCGGGATCTTGAGTAGTAATAGGGTGGTCCAGCTTGTCATAGGTAATGGACATCTGGACAGACTTTTGCCAGTCATATAAGTCAGATTCAGTCAATTTGTTATCTAGATGTAACCTAGTCATGGTCACAAGGTCGCTGCAATTTAAGAGAGAGAAGAAAATTCTATTAGCATGAAGCTCTTGCAAGTTTAGAGTGGTTTTTAATTTATTTAAACAGGATGGCTCCCACTGTTTCTCGAATCCCTCCTCAAACCAAAAAGGAAGAACTAGCCAGGATAATTCTCACTGTACAATACTTGCATAACCGTTCAGCCAGGTCAGTGTCGATACTTCGAGGGAGGTTTTCCAACGCTTTCGCGAAGTTCCTTAATTAAAGAACCTCTTTTCTCTGGGGGCGTAGACCCGCTGACACCTTTCTAGGCACCTACTTGGTTTTATAGCATTGATCGTTAAGTGACGAATTTCATGATATGTAGTATATACTCACAGTAGGATCGGGATCCAAAATATCATCGTATCATAATGTTGAAGGAATCCTACCAACATTCATCAAACTCCAAAATGGTATGCTCTCTCTGCAAATTTCAGTTTCTTTAGAAATTCCCGATATAAATTTTTGCCCCATGCTCTTATGACCTTGGCGTTAGGTTAAAATGTCATAAGTCACATGTCAAGTTCTACCCATCATTGTCCTTGTTAATTTGAACCCATCCGTACATATCCTTGACGTTAGGCCAAAATGATAATACGACTGTCCCAAACTAACACATCTATCTATGCAACATATGAATACCCAGCAGCTACCAAACACTATGCCTTGGCGTTGGGTCAAAATACATAGCTTGAATAGTACTGAATACCCAAATGAAATGACAGATGGCTACGAATGGTTTTGGCAAAAACCGTGAACGTAGTGAACTTGATATAATCGAAGGAACCTTATACTTTCTAAAAGGAGTGGTTAACGCTCCGCAATTTTAAATTCTGATCTTCTAAAATAACAGAGTGCTTTCTTTTAAATTTGTTCCAACGATTAAACTTTGGTTTATTTTCTTGGCATTATAATAATGTGTCCCATGTTTATCCTATCATTGCAGAAAACAACGAAAATACCACGTCTTCTTATGCCATCCGCATTTGCCACGGGGCCCCGTCATCACCCGTTAGGTTACTTAACTAACGACAGAGCGGGGGTTGGGCTAGCGCGGGTGTAAAACATAATTGATTTCTAATAGCTATCATATATAGATATTGTTCATTCATCAGACGCGATAATAAGCATTCCAGATCACTGATGAACTTTATTGGATTTACTAGCAATCCGCATTTTCTTTGAGCCTGCAATAAAAGACGGATTACACAGTTGTGATGAATAGCCAATACCCACCCTAGACCCCTACGGATACGGCAAACTACCCGCCAAGTTCCCGAAGTGAAGCGGTCTCCCTCAACAACGTGAGTAGGACACTAAACACTTCAAAGTACCCGGTAGTTTGTGTACCCCGCCTTGGGTCTATCCTAGGAGTAAAAACAGTAAAAAGAAATAATACAACGGTGGCTACAACCGCAACCTGGATGCGCCCCGCAAAAGAATATTACATCATATTACATTTACATCGAATGAATGAATAATAAACCCATCTCAAACCCCGGCTAATCATCACAACACTCCAATCAAGTCCATATACACAAACAAAAAACACTACAGAAATGTGCAACCCCCTGCCAACCGACATACTAGAAGTTAGGGGAGGTTTACGAACACATTAAACATCACAGATAAAAACCCAATTAGCAAATATCTTAGAACATCGATAGAATACCATATTCCGTGTCTACCCCAAAAGCAAACCAGCACTGAAGTAACATGGGCAGAAAAAGAACATACAGGAAAAAAGAACACCCAAATATATGAATTGTAGAGCAAATCGGAGTCAACTCGGGGTTGACTCCGCCGCGGATCCGCGGCCAAAAGCACACTCTTGCCGCGGATCCGCGGCCATCAAGCCGAGTTAGAACTCCGTATTTTCCCAGAATTCTTATATTTACCTGCTGTGAATTTTAAGGCATATCAAATATTTTTTTCGACGCTTTTAAAATCAACAGAAACTTAGGGTATCCGGGCTTTCGTTTTCGCGTTTTCTGACGATCGAAATTCTAGTCAGTTGCTAACAAGCTAGTAATGGTTTAGTTGGCTTTGATACTACTGTAAGTCCATGTCACGCACCCCACAAGCTTGCGGGGAGGCGGAATATATGAAAAACGATTATCAAAGCTTCGTAACACGGACTTGAGCGCAAGAATCGTATCTAAACCGTTACTAGCAAACTACGAGAGGTTTAACTACTCGGATTCGAAGTTATACCTCACTTTACTTGTCCTTCGGGTCTTCATCGCTGACCTCCACTCCTCGTAGGCTCCTTGGAACATCGGCACCTCAACGGCCTCCTCGAGTCAAAGACGATCCACCTGAGAGCTCCTATGCCAAGCTTGATCTCTAACTTGAGATAACTAGGTTGCTCAAAATTCTAATCTAAGCTACCTAGGGGATATAGAGTGAGGTTATCGATGTATTAGTCTAGATAAACCTTGATCTCAACACATGAGAGGTTAGGTTTAGGGTTTCAAGAATGAGAGAGGTTGAGGAGAGAGAAGGTGATGATAATAATGATATTGAAAAATGAACTCATTAGAATATATCAACCATAACAATTTATCAAATAAATAATATATATGATTAATCACCATGGTTGATACTTTCACCTTGTGTGATTCATCTCATGAGTCATTAGCTTCATAAATGAAGCATTAACTCCATGGATGAATTACACAAATGAGTCATTAAGCAATAAATGCTTATGCCACCTTAACCCCCAAGTCACCATGCTTCTAGAAGCTTCCCGGAAAATTACGAGAACGCCCCTACAATCCGTGAAAACACGGAAAAACTTTAGACTGTATAAATCCAATAACCTGATACTAGAATCTGGCTTAAACCAAAGCCGGCTAGTAAAAACTGTCCGAACGCCGTACGTGCATTTAATAACGTATGCGTCCGAACCTTTGTCGTAAAACCATACGACCACTTTATCGATTCGCCTGGAGCAGGGAAACCCTATGTGTAGGACTCTAAAGACTCGACACTACGCTGGCAGTGGGTTTAACTACAGACCGCAAGCGGCACTAGCTGTACGTAATGGTCCCTAGGTAGATGTCGATAAGAAGGCCGATGAGGAAACCCATCCGAACTCCTACTGAGCCAGATGTGACAATCTCCGTATAGCCCGGTATGTTCGTCTAAGACTATCACATATCGAGCCTAGGGGGCGGCAAGCGTCTGTCCCCTAATAGCGGTATAAGTCGTGTCGGAGCGTAGCCCATTACACCATGAGAAAACTACTGGAACCTACCAGTAAATCTCACTTGCCCTGGCCAGAGACTTTGTGTAATGGCTCTCTGACACAGCGCGATATCAACTCCAATACCGGGAGAGACGAATCCTGTCTAACCGCCACTGCCTCCAAGTGCTCGGGACTGCACCCAACTGCGACTTGTTTGCACGACTCCTTTGAGCCGTGGTAGGGTAGCAATCTAAGAACAGTTGGACACACCCGAGGCGAAGTAGCAGTGTCAAGTCTGCGTACTATGCTGTACTCATGTCACCTGGGAACTGTTAACTGACGACGGGTATAATACCAACCAATCAGTTCCCCTGCGAGTCCTGTCCGGTGTACCCGTAACCTAACAAGCACTTGTATACTATCTCCAGTACGACGTACCGATGGCTGTGGGATAGACCTTCTCCCCAACTGGGATGAGAAGCGTACACACTTAGTCTACTACGGAATATCGATGCCCTATCTCGATAATCCAACGACCAGGGACCTGTATAGGATGTTGCTTACAGAATACCCAGCCCCCACTAGTGTGACTGCCATTACAACGCTGGTAATCAAGCAAAGATCCTATGGGCTCTACTAATATGTATAAGTGATACGTTACAAGAAATATATGCACATGTTAAAGTAGACACAAACCAAGTAGCATACTACCATTTTTAGCAAGACTGTATATACAACTGTGAATATCCCAAGCTTCCATTAAGTAATATACATATAATTATGATACAATAATGTCCCCTAGGGCATATACACTAACATGTACATCCCTCTCCCCTTTAGTCTGTAAGACACCTTTAGAGAGGGTGACTCCATCACCTGCAGGTACACCACCGTGCCAGGAGTCGTCCATTCTAAAATACCTTTGGAATGCTGTCCAAGTACCCTGATTGGGAAACTACCCAAATCTAGATCTAAAACCATAGATCTAGTAACAAGAATATCTGATGTAATATACATGTCCTTTGTGAAGAAACCACTGTGTAACGACCAAAGTATAACCGATTTTAGTATAGGAATTTCACTTCCTACTTTGTGTATGTCATCCAAATACCAGGACATCACACCCTACTACCTTCTTAACAGATCCATCCCCTATTCTGATGAAGTCAAACCTATGACTGTCACATCAGAAACAGATGATCTATCTCCGCTATATCTGCTTTAGTCTATAAATAGACATAAGCCACTTGTCCACTATGCTTTCGCTGCTCCCACTGACTACGACAACCCTCTGGCAGGATCATATACACGTGCACTTCTAAAGCTTGTTTAGAATGACGCTATATTCATCCTTCTGCCGGGTCTCATAGCCTGGAACAACAGTAGTGTCAAATCTGGGTAAACAAGAACCTCCCCGTCACCGTCCTTGGGGCTACCGGAGTACCTCTCGGGTGCTTGAGGTTACCCACCATATCTGCGAAGTGGCCAATGGAATGTCAAACCAGATTGAATCTTTAGGTTCGTATTAAATTTTTAGTAATCGTTTGCGGTTCTAGAATCACTTCCAGTTCTACCATACTCCCACTGCTGTTTTCTGAAAAAAAATCCATTTTTATCAAAACTGTGGCGAGTCAAGAACAATATCACTATTGATCTTCCAGATGGTAAAAAGTCAACCCTCGTCATAGCCCGGGTCTACCCACAAACTGCCATTACGGAAACGTGCCTTGAGTTATCCAGAGTCTGGTTTTAAGCAAATGTCGGACAACTCCTCTTACCTTAACATCGTTAAGATATGAACCGTTCTATATCCAATATAGAAACAGAGGCACTGATTTAATTGAACGAGATTCAAATCATGCAGCTGTCTCCAGTGCATGTCAACTAAATGGAAGGAGGCCTATCAGCGTTACTCAACTAATGAATGCTTCCAATTATGAGTGACCTGAAAGAGAAACAAGTTTCTCAAAATCATTGCTATCAACGGAATACCATACACAAGTATTTACATCTTCGATCACCTTGAAGAATCCTGATACTTTCAATACCTGGTTCTCTACTTTATTCATATACCTATGACTTCTCAAAACTTGGACCTTGTGTTTCTACGAAACACTTGTCTAAGAACTAGAGAAGTCATAAGTAAACAGAATATAGTACGAGTACCAACCCCTCTGTCCTAATAGACACTGGACAACATACAATACTCTGTATAAGTCCCTTGAGTCTAATAACTCATTCGCTGTGTGTCGTAGGTTGAAAACAGTACTTATGGTTAAGAAGAATTACACCGCTGTTTAATGCTCCTTACCTAACGATACACTGATATAGGTAAATGTCATGGACATAATTTCAAAAATGTATATCTCACTCTATAAAAATAGACGTACAGATATATCAATTTGAAATTGGTGCATAACAACGGATATTCAAAACCAAATATTTGCCATCCGGCAAACAACCCAGGTGACTTCCTCAAATATCACCAATCACAACGAATTCCGATATAATGAGGATGATCACCTAATTCCCAATAACTTACTCCCACTCATCATCTGTAAAACCTTACAGACGTGAGAATCATACCTGGTAAATACATACCTTGGAGCAAGGGCTAATTGGGAAATCAGTTTTCTTTTAACAGTACACAGTGAAACTGAAGCATATAAATGTTTCGAAGGGGTATCCGGATATTCCTAGTAATGCCTCTTCCATTATCCAGATTTACAACTGTAACCGTATATTTCTTTGTCATCTCTCCAAATCCCTTTATATGTCTTTAGTCGTGACCTTCTGTACACCCTCTTAGGCTAAATGGTTTTCTTCCTTCCCTACCATTTGGCACCAGCCTATGGTTTGGAAGAAGACTATCCAATAAGCGTAATAGGTGTACTGTCCTAATCCTAGGAGCACTCGCAATGCGAGAGAAAGTGAAGATAAAAGACAACCGAATAAACCTTATTCCTATTTCTCCTGAACCAGAATCTATCCCCGAACAGGAACAAGTTCCTTTCGAATTCGTATATAACCATACGATGGAGTATTCAAATAACTGTGGATCTTCGTAGTGATACGGAGTGTCCTGGAGAAATACAAAGGTGAAGTGGGAGTGGTAAAGAAATACTTGGTTTGGTCATGAATAGCAGTCGCGATTTACTAGGCCCTCCTACTAATCCCTTTATTTGTCTTTACTTAATACCTTCTGTACACCACACTTAGGCTAATCGGCTTTCTTCATCCCATACCGTTCGGCACCAGCCTAAGGTTTGGAAGAAGACTATCCAATAGGCGTATACGGGTGTACTATCCCCTAATCCAAGGAGCACTCGCAACCTGAGAGAAGGTAAAAGGAAAAGACAACTGAATAGTGCTATTCGTTTTCTCCAGAACCGGAAACCATCCTCGAATTGGGAAAATGTTCCTTCGAGTTCGTATATAACCATACGATGGTTTTATCTAATGGTAGTGGACGTTCGTAGTAATACGGGGTGTCCTGGAGAAAAGGGTAAAAGTATGAGTAGCAATGAGGTTTGCAACTCTGATAATCTAAAAGCCAGTGTTTTAAAAAGGTTCGGTTAATCTTAGTCATTGAGTCAT
The DNA here is from genome assembly GCA_030015575.1 of Agapanthus africanus. Lineage (NCBI taxonomy): Eukaryota > Viridiplantae > Streptophyta > Magnoliopsida > Asparagales > Amaryllidaceae > Agapanthus > Agapanthus africanus. The sequence continues at coordinate 233,113,197 of JASDDO010000031.1, forward strand.
AGTCAAGAGTCGGGTCATGGTCGCTGCCAAAGTGAGATAGAAAAGAAACACTCTGCGTGCACTCTAACTTAGATCAGAACGGTTATCACTTTATCTAATCAGGAAACCTCCCACTGTATCCTCAAATTCTCCTCCAAACCTGAAAGAAGAATTAGTCGGGATCACCCAAGGAGTAAACCAACTCATCAGTGGGAATCGGGATCCAACTATCATCGCATGATAACGTGACGAAATCCACTCACGTTATCACACTCCAGAAGGTATGCGCATGCCTGGCAAGTTTCAGTTTCTTTAGAACCTCCCGATGTGATTTTTACCCCATGCTCTTATGACCTTAACTTTGGCCAACAAATCATAAGTCACATGTCAAGTTCTACCCGTCATTATCCAGGTTGATTTGAACCCACTCGTACCTACCCTTGACTTTGGCCAACAAGGCAGTACGACTGTCCCAAACCAACGCATCTATCTATGCAACAGAAAAGTAACAAATAGCTACCATACACTATGCCTTGACTTTGGCCAACAAACATAGCATGAATACTACGTGTTACCCGTCTGAAATGACAGAGGGCTACGAATGGTTTTTGGCGAAAAACCTTTAACGTAATGAACTTGATATCGCTGAAGGAACCGGATAGCTTTTTATAAAAATATAGTGACGAAAACCTTTGCTAAAGAGGTCACTCCCGGTGAAGGGATTTCGGCTTTTTCCCCGAAGAATGAGGTGCAGGATATTCCAACTGAATACCACGATGGAAAGCAAAAAGTAATCGGCTATAGTGAAGTTATTACCCTGACGCAAACTTCTGTCCAAGGGGTCACTCCCGGTGAAGGGATCTCGGCCCTTTCCTCGTCGACTGAGGTGCTGGATATTCATTACCGAATACCACTGTGCAAAACAAAAGAGAACTTCCTTGCAATAACAGCTTTTTGAAAAGTGTTCCAACAACATCAGAATAGGTTTGTTTAGCTTTCATTGATCCGAATCAACGCAGTCCCATCAATTGATCACACCAATAAAGAACGAAAATACGATGTACGTATATGCCACCCGCATTCGCCACTAGGTCCCGTCATCACCCGTTAGGTTACTTAACTAACGATAGAGCGGGGACTGGACTAGCGTGGGTGCAAAACATATACAACATCTACTAGTATATATATCAATATATAATAATCGCTCAAGGCGTGATAAAAAGCAACATCACAGAAATGTAATATGTATCACAGAACAATACAGATATCTAGGATCCCCGGGTTTCATAGAGCCGCTACTGAAACCCGACGTTCCTCTGTTTGTGTGGATAGCCTGTGCAATGAAATCCTAGACCCCTACAGGCGCGGCAAGTTACCCGCCAAAACCTGAAGCGAGGAAGCCCCCTTCAACAACGTGAATGGACCAACCAACACTTCACGGAATCCGGTGTGCGGCGAATAGCCCGCCAATTCTAGAGTGAAGCCCCTTCCGTCTCAACGCCATGAGATGCGGGCCTGTTTCCCTCTAGAACCCGGCTATCCGTGCACCCCTCCGCGGGGTAATCCTAGTACAGAAAGTAAAATATACAACGGGTACATCGACCTCAGCCCGGTCATGCCCCCAAAAGAATAATATACAAACAGGCAGTGACAGTAGTCTACATGTCGGACGCTCGCCCCGCAATATCAAATGTACATATACAACCAAACTGTACTAACATTGCATCCAAGCTATCCACCACGACAAATCCGCAACATCACAGCACAACAAAGAACATCAACGTGAATGTCACGTTCGCAAATCCGTCTAAAAGGGCTATAGCAGTTAGTATGATTTACCGATTAAATGACATTCACGGTCGCAGATATAATGTAAATACTGTGAACTAACATGTTTAAAATTTTCGATCGACTAAATTTCCAGAAGTGGGCCCCAAGAACTACTGCAGTACTAAAAAAAAATTCTGGGCCCAAAAAGGATATACCAGAAACCCTATTTCCAAGTCAGAAACCTATTGTAGAAATTTGGTGCAGTTTGGCCACAGTACGGCGGCGGATACGCGGCCAAAACGTGGTTTTGGCCGCTGATCCGCCGCGCTACAGTAATTTCAGCCGACCAAATTTTCACAGAATTCTTATAAAACCCTACACGTATTTTTTCAATGTATCAAATAAGTTTTTGAGCACAACAAAATTTCGACAGAAACCTGGAGTTGAAAATGGGATTTTTGGAAAATCCGTTCGATCGAACTTGTAAACACGTTAGAGCAAGCTAGACTAGGTTAATGTCATGGCTCTGATAGCAATGTAAGTGCACAGCAGCGTCCCGGCCGTCATTCCGAGGATCAAATGCGGAAACAAAAACTTTTCTTTAAAGTTTGAAACCGGCGCTACCGCGTACTTTAAACCCGGATCGGGCCATTAACCTAATGCTATCTAACAAGAGAAAGGGTAGAGAGCTATACCGAGTGATTCGTGTCCTTCGGTCTTCGGCCTCCATTCCGATCTCCTCGCGGAATCTCCGTTCTTCATCTCCTCATCGGAAAGGGCACCACATGCGCGAAGCGGTTATTCTTACTTCATTACTTTTACGGATGACTTTTCAAGGTACGGTTATGTCTTCTTAATGAAACATAAATCCGAAGCATTTGGGAAATTCCAGGAATATAAGAATGAAGTAGAAAAACAAACCGGCAAAAGTATCAAGACACTGAGATAGGATCGAGGTGGTGAATACTTGAGTGCCGAGTTCCTGGATTACTTAAAAGAGAATAGAATTCTCTCTCAGCTTACTCCTCCATACACTCCGCAACATAACGGTGTATCGGAGAGACGGAATCGAACCCTATTGGATATGGTACGGTCCATGATGAGTAACGCTGAGTTACCGCGATCATTCTCGGGATATGCACTAGAATCAGCTGCATACCTTTTGAACCGAGTTCCAACTAAGACTGTGCCTACTACACCATATCAGATGTGGTGTGGGAAGAGACCCTATCTTAATCACATTAAGACATGGAGAAGTCCGGCTTTTGTCAAAAAGCAGCATGCGGACATGCTCGAGGCACGCTCAGTACAGTGCAAGTTTGCGGGATATCCAAAGAACTCCAAGGGATATTTCTTCTATTGCGAAGAGAAACAAAAGGTTTTTGTTTCTCGGCATGCTGACTTCTTGGAAACTCAGTTTTTGGAGAATCAGATAAGTGGGAGCGCAATAGAACTGGAAGAAATTCCAGAACCACGAGCTATTACTGAAAGCTTAGTAGAACCAGAGGGTTCAAAAGAACATGACATTCCTACGCCGCTCCGCAGGAGTAGTAGGCAGTCTCATCCGCCCAAGAGATACTATAATTTTCTCATAGACGGGGATAGAGAGGATTGCATCAATGATTATGATGAGCCGACTAGCTTCCAGCAGGCCATTCAGAGCATTGACTCGGTAAAATGGCTGGATTCAATGCGGACCGAAATGGAGTCCATGTACACCAACAAAGTATGGACGTTGGACGTTGCTCCAGATGGGGTAAAACCCGAGGGATGCAAGTGGATCTTCAAAAGGAAGATTGGTGTAGATGGACAGGTTGATGTTAGTGTATATGCCCTAGAGGCCATTACTGTATCATACTAGTTTGTATATTACTTAATGGAAGCTTGGGATATTCACAGTTGTATATACAATCTTGCTCGAAATGGTAGTATGCTACTTGGTTTGTTTCTGCTTTAATATGTGCATGTGTTTCTTTTAGCATATTGCTGGTATACATATTAGTAGAGCCCTTAGGATCTTTGCTTGATTACCCGCGTTGTGATGGCGTTCGCACTCGTGGGAGCTGGGTAATCTATAAGCACATCCTTATACAGGTCCCTGGTCATTGGACTATCGAGACAGGGCATCGATACTCCGGAGTAGACTAGCGTATGCGCTTCTCATCCCAGTGTGGGAGACGGTCTGTCCCACAGCCGTTAGTACGTCGTACTTGGGATAGTATGCGGGTGCTCGTTAGGTTACGGGTACACTGGAAAGGACTCGTCGGGAACTGTTGGTTGGTAATATACCTATCGTCAGTTATCAGTTCCCAGGTGACATGAGTACAGCTTAGTCCGCTGACTTGACACTATCACTTCGCCTCGAGTGTGTTCCCACTGCACTTTGATTACTACCCTACCACGGCTCAGAGGAGTCGTGCAAACAGGTAGTCTTTGGGTGCAGTCCCGAAGCACTTGGAGGCAGTGACGGTTAGACAGGATTCGTCTCTCCCGGTATTGGGGGTTGACATCGCGCTGTGTCCAGGAGAGCCATTACACGAGTAGTCCCTGGCCAGGGCATGCGAGATATACTGGTAGGCTTCCAGTGTTATCTCAGGGTGTTCTGGGCTTCACTCCGACACGACTTATACCGCTATTAGGGGACTGACGTTCACCGCCCCCCTAGGCCCACCATGCGATGTATCAGACAAACAGACCGGACTGTACGGAGACTGTCACATACAGGCTCAGTAGGAGTGCAGATGGGGTTCACCTCGTCAGTCCTCTTATCGACATCTACCTGGGGACCGTTACGTACAGCTAGTGCCGCTTGCGGTCTGTGGTTAAACCCACTGCCAGCGTAGTGTCGAGTCTTTAGAGTCCCACACAGAGAGCTATTCGCCTTTAGGCAAAACGAGTAGAGGTCGCATGGTTTTGCGACAGGGTTCGTTCGCATCCGCGCACTTGTGCACGTTTGCTGTCCGGACAGTTTATACTAGCGGGCTTTGGTTTAAGCCGGATCCTAGTATATGATTTGAGATTGGTTTTTCTCATTGTGTTCGTGTTCCTCGGATCACGAATACGGGTGCGTATGCACGGTTGCTTGAGATTGATGGAGAGGACCTTGTTTAGGGTTAATGACCATTATCATTTTATTAACCCTATTGTTTTTGTGTGTATTATTGTTAATTAATAATTAGCTTAATTATTGTGCATGGTTGTTGTTGTTGACACTTTGACTTTGTTGACTTGTTGACCAAGTTGACAATTTGACCATGATCATTTCATTTGGAAGATGCTCTTTGATTCTTGCAATTTGCATTAATAATGAAATGATAATGGTCACCTCTTGATTAAACCATGACAATTTTCTTGCTAATTAATTAATTAAAATAACTCACACATATTAGTGAGAATGGCTCACTAATATTTCATTCTATCATATCTTTTCTCTCTCTTGCTCATCCTCTCCCTCAAGCTCTCTCCCTCTCATGTGTTGAGAAACAAAAAGCTTGAGAAAAACCTTCACTTGATCTTCTCTACTCACTTCTAGGGTTCAAGTCTTAGCATTTCTTGCACTCTAGTTACTCCTAGCTTGGAGTTGAAGCTAAAGGTCGAGGCTTTCGGGTGGATCGTTCTTTGACGGAAGGAGACAAGCAAGGTGAGGCCTTTCTACCATTCCGACGAGCAAGGAGAGAAGGAGTTCGAGCTCAAGGTATAACCTTTCTACAACTTAGCTAGTTGTTAGTTTGCTTTAGCTAGTTTTCGTTTAGTAAAGATCCTCACAAACAAGGTCCATTTTCCCTAAGTCATTAAAAATCCGATTTTTATTATGTTTTCCGCCTCCCCGCAAGCACCGGGGTGGGCAACGTGGACTTACAGTTGAGACCTATAAAGCTAGACTAGTTGCAAAGGGTTTTCGTCAAAGACCTGGTTTGGACTATGACGAGTCCTTTTCTCCAGTGGCTATGCTGAAATCCATTCGGATCCTTCTTGCCATTGCTGCCTTCCACGATTATGAGATCTGGCAGATGGACGTAAAGAACGCTTTTCTAAATGGAAATTTAGAAGAGTGTGTCTATATGGACCAGCCAGAAGGTTTCATTCAGAGTGGGAGCAGCGGAAAGGTGTGCAAGTTGCTTAAGTACATCTATGGACTGAAGCAGGCATCGCGGAGTTCGAACATCTGTTTTGATGAGACGGTCAAGGAATTTAGCTTTATCAAAAATCTAGATGAACCATGCATCTATAGTAGATTTGTAGAGAGAACTGTAGTATTCCTCGTTTTATACGTGGATGACATTCTCTTAATAGGAAATGACATTCCTATGCTACAATCTGTCAAGGGGTTCTTGTCACACAGGTTCTCCATGAAAGCCCTGGGTGATGCCTCATACATTCTGGGGATCCGGATCTATCGTGACAGATCCAAGAGGATACTAGGACTCTCACAGTCCAGGTACATCGACACCATACTGAAAAGATTCAGTATGGAAGATTCCAAGCGCGGTAATCTACCGGCTTGTCATGGGATCACCCTTTCCAAAGAGATATCTCCCAAGACTGATTTGGAAAGGGATCGCTTGTCTATTATACCCTACGCTTCTGCGATAGGCTCTATAATGTATGCGATGTTATGTACCAGACCAGATGTGGCTTATGCACTGAGTGTGGTAAGCCGGTATCAGTCAAACCCTGGGGAGAAACACTGGATAACAGTAAAGAACATTCTCAAGTTCCTGAGAAGGACTAAGGAGATGTTCTTGGTGTATGGCGGAAAAGACCTCCAGATCGAGGCCTTTGCGGACTCCAGCTTCCAGAGTGACAAGGATGATTCCAAGTACATGTCGGGTTATGTCTTTATCCTCAATGGAGGGGCGGTGTGTTGGAAGAGTTCCAAACAGGAAACCGTTACTGACTCGACGATGGAAGCGGAATATATCGCTGCTGCAGATGCCGCAAAAGAAGCCGTCTGGATAAGGAAGTTCTTAACTGAACTTCAGGTGGTTCCGTCCATTGTTGATCCAATACCTTTGTATTGCGACAACAACGGGGCTATAGCTTTAGCGAAGGAACCCAGGTCCCATCAGAGATCCAGACACATCTTGAGGAGGTATCACCTGATCAGGGAGATCGTAGGTCGCCAAGAGATCGAGGTTCGGAGAGTTTCTACAGAAGATAACACAGCTGATCCACTCACAAAGGTCTTACCCCAGACTCAGTTCGAGCGGCTGATCGAGATGATAGGTCTTCGATACGCCAGTGCATGGCCTTAGTGCAAGTGGGAGATTGTTAGTGTATATGCCCTAGAGGCCATTACTGTATCATACTAGTTTGTATATTACATAATGGATGCTTGGGATATTCACCTTGTATAGACAATCTTGCTCAATATAGTAGTATGCTACATGGTTTGTTTCTACTTTAATGTGTACATGTGTTTATTTTTTTATAGCACCTATACAAATTTGTGGAGCCCTTAGGATCTTTGCTTGATTACCAGCGTTGTGGTGGCAGTCACACTAGTGGGGGCTGGGTAATCTATAAGCACATCCTTATGCAGGTCCCTAGTCACAGTACTATCGAGATAGGGCATCGATACTCCGTAGTAGACAAGCGTATGCGCATCTCATCCCAGTGTGGGAGACGGTCTGTCCCACAGCCGTCAGTACGTCGTACTTGAGATAGTATGCGGGTGCTCGTTGGGTTACGAGTACACTAGACAGGACTCGTCGGGAACTGTTGGTTGGTACTATACCTATCGTCAGTTATCAGTTCCCAAGTGACATGAGTACAGCTTAGTCCGCTGAATTGACACTGTCACTTCGCCTCGAGTGTGTTGCCACTGTACTTAGATTACTACCCTACCACGGCTCAAAGGAGTCGTGCAAAAAGGTAGTAGTTGGGTGCAGTCCCGAAGCACTTGGAGGCAGTGACGGTTAGACAGATTCGTCTCTTCCGGTATTGTGGGTTGACATCGCGCTGGGTCCAGGAGAGCCATTACACGAGTAGTCCCTGGCCAGGGCAAGCGAGATATACTAGTAGGTTTCCAGTGCTATCTCAGGGTGTTCTGGGATACACTCCGACACTACTTGTACCGCTATTAGGGGACTGACGTTTACCGCCCCCTAGGCCCGCCATGCGATGTATCAGACGAACAGACCGGACTATATAGAGATTGTCACTTTCAGGCACAGTAGGAGTTCAGATGGGTTTTACCGCGTCCGTCTTCTTGTTGGCATCTACCTGGGGACCGTTACGCACAGCTAGTGCCGCTTGCGGTCTGTGGTTAAACCCACTGCCAGCGTAGTGTCGAGTCTTTAGAGTCCCACACAGAAAGCTATTCGCCTTTATGCAAAAGAGTAGAGGTCGCATGTTTTTGCGACAGGGTTCGGTCACATCCGTGCACTTGTGCACGTTTGGTGTCCGGACAGTTAACACTAGCGTGCTTTGGTTTAAGCCAGATCCCAGTGTACATTTTGGGATTGGTTTTATCTCGTTTGTATTCGTGTTCCTCGGAACGCGGATGCGGATGTGTATGCACAGTTGACAGAAAGACAGAGGCAGAGGATTCTCATTGGGGTTGTTGACTGTTGACTGTTGACTATTGGGTAAACCCTAATGAGAATAAGAAATATGATTAACAATAATATTAATTAAGTGTTATAGTGACATGGTTGTTGAGGGGTTGACTTTGTTGACTTTGTTGACCGGTTGACTAGGTTGGATTAGTTGACCATCATCATGACAATGCTATCATTTCATGGCAAAGACTTTTGCTTGCTTGTTAATTTTTGCAAAATTAGTGCATGAAATGATATAGCCAATGACTTGAACCATCACATAATACTTGATTACTATTTTGTTATGATGGTTTTGGATTATGAGAGCTTGGATGGCAAAAGAGTTACTCATTCTCTCATTTCATTTCTCTCTCTTGCTTGAGCTCTCCCTCTCCCTCTTGCTCTCTCTCTAGTTCAAGGCAACACCCTCTCATGAGTTGAGAAACATTGCCTTAGAGATAAAAGAAAACCCATATCACTTTTCTACTCGTCCTAGTTCACAAGGTTTAGCAAACCGAGTGTTCTAGTTTCTTCAAGTTCAAAGAAGAAGCCAAAGGTAGAAGCTTTTAGGTGGATCCATCTTCGGCGCAAGGAGACGACGAGGTGAGGCCGATCCGTACACCGGAAAGAGTTGAAGACGAAGGAGTTCAAGAAAGGTATAGCCCCCTAACCGAGTAGGTAAAACTCTAGTTAGGTTGTTAGGTAGTTTGACAAAGATCCGTATTTTGAGTCCATGTTACCACCTCTTGAAAAATCGTTTTTCATCATTTCCGCAAGCCCGTAAGTACCGGGAGAGGTAACGTGGACTTACAGTCTTGTTGACCATCATCATGACAATGGCTATCATTTCTTGGCATTGACCTTTGCTTGCTTGTTTGTTCACAAATTGCATTTAATGCATGAAATGATATTGCCATTTGATATGATAACAACCATCACATAATACTCAATTATTATTATGAGTTATGATTATTTTGGATTATGAGAGCAAGGGTGAGAAAAATCGTGCTCATTCTATCATTCTCATTCTCTCTCATCCTCAAGCTCTCCCTCTTCCTCTTGCTCTCTCTCTAGTTCATGGTTCTATTGTCTCATGTGTTGAGAAGCAAGAACCATAGAGATAAAACCCAAAACACTTCTCTACTCATCCTAGTATACAAGGTCTAGCAAACCAAGTGTTCTAGTTTCCTCAAGATTGAGGTTGAAGCCAAAGGTAGAAGCTTTCAGGTGGATCCATCTTCGGCACATGGAGACGACGTGGAGAGAACCATCCGACCACCACAAGGAGTCGAAGAGAAGGAGTTCAAGTTAAGGTATAACCCCCTAACCGAGTAGGTAAAACTCCTAGTTTGGTTGTTAGATAGTTGTTTAACAAAGATCCGTATTTTGAGTCCATGTTACCCACAAAAGAAAAATCGTTTTTCATCATTTCCGCAACCCCAAAGAACCGGGGACGGGTAACGTGGACTTACATGTGGGACTCTAAAGACTCGACAGTACTCTGGCAATGGGTTTAACCATAAGTAAATCAGCGGTACTAGCTGTACGTAACGGCTACCCAGGTACCTGTCGAAAAGGAAGGCCGACGAGCAAGCTCGTCCGAACTCCTACTGAGCCTATCCGTGACAATATCCGCACAGTCCGGTCTCTTCGTCAGAGAGTATCGCATACCGGGTCTAGGGGGATGGTAAACGTCAGACCCTAATAACCTTTTAAGTCGTGCCGATGTGGCTCAGGACCAATCCGGGAAACTACTGATCAACCTATCAGTAAATTCCATCTGCCTTGGCCAAGGTCATATGGTCATGACCAATCGAATCACAGTGCGATATCGACTCCCAATACCGGTTGAGGCGAATCCCCGACAATCGCTCACTGCCTCCATGTGGCTCGGGACTGAACCCAACTAAAACCTGTTTGCACGACTCAGTAGAGCCATGGTAGGGTAGTGATCAAAGTTCTGTGGGAACTCACACGAGAAAAATGCCGATCTCGGGTCCAAGGACTAACCTGTACACATGTCACCTGAGAACTTCCGTCTAACGATAAGTATAGTACCATATGGAAGTTCTCGGCGAGTCCGTCCAGTGTACTCACCCCAGTGAGCACCTGTATACGATCTTGGGTACATCAGACAAATGGCTGCGGGACCAACCATCCCACGACGGGGGTAGAAACGTATTCACCAGTCTACTCTGGAGTATCAATGCCCAGTCTCGATACTCACGCGACTACGGACCATTTAAAGATGTGCTTGTGGACTACGCTGCTCCCATAAGTATCATCTCCATCACAACGCAGGTAGTCAAGCAAGATCCTATGGGGCTTTATCAACATGTAACCGCAATATGTAATAACGAGTATGACATATGCCATGTTAAGATAAAGACAAACCATAATAGTATACTACCGTATCGTGTCTTCATCAATTTGTGCAAGCTAGATATAACAACAACAGAAATAAATACACATATCCTGACAAAGAGAAGTCGAATAATGTACTATAAAACTGAACAAGATTGTTCTGTACATACATATCCCTAATATCCATATGTATACATATACAATACTGGCCTCTAGGGCATATAGATCAAACACGTATGTGATACCACATTCTATTCTCGTGATATGTGATATCGGTCGGTTATATGTGATATAGCCGGGTTATCGGATCAAGTGTTGATTCGATAAGTTGTTACGTTAGATATTAGTTGGTTGTATTTGATATAGCCGAATTATTAAATCAAGTGTTGATTTGATAATTTAATGTATAATTATATATTTGATATATTAACTTACATTAACAAATATTTGCTCACTAAACATTTCTTTTTCTTACTTGTGTGCATATAGTATATATGTGATATATATTAATGTACATTTTATTGTGTCATGCTTGATGCCACATGGCTATATGGGTGTATGAGACTCACACCATACTTGATATAATATAGGTTTTATTTATTTAAAGTTAATCAAAATTAGGTGGAATTGGTCATATAGTTCGAGCTTGTAGAAGCTTGTGGAACCATTGACCAAGTCCACTAATTTTGTTTTACTTATAGATATTTATTAACCTAACCATTAATATTAGCCATGGTTTATTCTCTACATAGGTTAGTGTATGACACTAACTCACCCATGGTTGCTATTCTCACATCATTAGTTATTTCATCTTCATCTTCTTTTTCATTGAGAAAGCTTGCTAGCTTTTCTCAAGGTGAGAAAATATTGTGAGAAAAACAAATCTAAAGTGAGCCCATTTCCTACTTCATCATCCTCTACTATTAGCCATTTAGTTTAGGGTTTTACTTCACTAAACCCTAATTTAGTGAAGAGGTAGCATGAGCTTGAGTCTCCTCGACGTAGATCATCTTCGGCCTCGAAGACTTCGAGCAAGCATGTTCATTTCTTTATGTGAACCCTTACTAGAGTTTGGGTGTTCACTTCTTCGAGCGAAGGGACTACTACACGGAGCTTTAAAAGTGAAGGACCGGTCTACAAAGGTTGTATTCCTCATTCACTTAGTATGTAAAGATGTTTTCATGTTGTTTCGTCTAAATCTCTAGTTAAGATTCTTGGGTTAGGGTTCTTTAGTACGAAAAAAAATTGAAAACGACATGGACGATACCTCCCGAAACCTTGCTGCCGCGCTAGGTAACCCTACATATGGTTCCTACCTATAATACCCCAGGTATTATCCGGTATACCCATATATACTAGATAAGCTTAGGGACCCACTATACAACAATGAGAAATTTTCGGAATACATTCCGAAAGAGGACAGATCTGTACTATAAATGGAATGATACTACTCTTCAATACAGAGGTGCCTTTTATTGAACTGGCACTACAGGAGTTTGAGAACTCCGTAGTTAAGCGTGCTCGGGCCAGGGAAGTCTTAGGATGGGTGACCTCCTGGGATGTGGCCCTTGGTCGGGTCCGGTTGGCTCCGAAAGACAAAACTGTGCGGTTTCGGCAAGAGCGGACAATACACTCTGTATTGGGGGTGGGGTATGGCAGAATGGTATCAGAGCTGGTTCCTCAATAGTAGGTTTGTGGTTCGAGGACGAACCATTGTTTTAAGTAGGGGAGAATGTAATACCCCAGGTATTATCCGGTATACCCATATATACTAGATAAGCTTGGGGACCCACTATAAAACAATGCGGAATCTTCGGAATACATTCCGAAAGAGGATAGATCTGTACTATAAATGGAATGATACTACTCTTCAATACAGAGGTGCCTTTTAAATGAACTGACACTACAGGAGTTTGGGAACTCCCTAGTTAAGCGTGCTCGGTCCAGGAAAGTCCTTAGATGGGTGACCGTCCTGGGAAGTGGCCCCTGGTCGGGTCCGGTTCGCTCCGAAGGACAAAACCGTGCGTCCTCGCCCAAAGCGGACAATACTCTCTGTATTGGGGGTGGGGCATGATACTACCATTGAGCGTCCAATAACTGTTATTGAGACAACAATGGAGTTATGGCTTTGGGCTAGGAGCACCGGTTCCATCAGCGATCCAGACATATTATGAGGCAAGTATCACCAGATCAGGGAGTTGGTTGATCTCCAGGGGATCGAGGTCAGGGGAGTTGACGCAAAGGATAACACGGCGGATCCAGTCACAAAGGCCTTTCCCTAGAGAGAGTTCTATAGGACGTTGAGTATGAGATACTACAACAACTGGACCAAGAGCAAGTGGGAGATTGTTAGTTATATGTATGCCCTAGATGTCATTATTGTACATGCGATGTATACTATAGTGGATGCTTGGACATATAAAGGGAGGACTTTCTTTCTCGACATGATAGTATGGTATCTGGTTGCACTTTATCTTAACATGTACACTAATTGTCTCTCTATTACATGTTGATAAAGCCCTTAGGATGAGTACTTGACTACCAGGATCATGATGCAGATCATAATAGTGGGGACAGGATAGTTGGTAAGTACATTCTTCAATTGTTCCTAGTCGTGGGAGTATCGAGACGGAGCATCGATATTCCACAGTAGGCTAGCATATACGCTTCTTAACCTATATGATGGGCGATGGATGATCCAACATCCATTGGTGTTTGACATCAGAGAAGGTGTACGGGTGCTCAGTGGAGACTGGGTACTCTGAACGGACTCGTCGAGAACTCCTAAATAGTATTATACGTATCGTCAGATAGCTGTTCTATGGTGACACTGGTACATGTTAGTCTGTCGACACGAGATCGTCATAGCGTCTTGTGTGTCTCCCACTGTGATTTGATTTCCACCCTACCATGAATCTACTATGTCGTGCAAAACGGTGGTCTTTGGGTACATTCCCGAGTCACATGGAGGCAATGAGCGATAGGAGAGGATTCGTCTCTCCCGGTATTGAGGGTTGATGTTGCGCTATGCTCGATTGGCCATAACATGAAATCCCTGGCCAGGGTTGCTGAGATTTACTGGTAAGTGTTATCATTAGTTTCTCGAACCGTTATGGACCTTGCATCGGCATGATTTATCAGGATATTGTGGTCTGACGTTTCACCACCCCCAGGTTGAGATATGCGACATATCTGACGAAGAGACCGGACTGTACGACAGTGATACTGACTAGATTCGCAAGAGTATGAGCAGGCTTTCTTGTTGATCTTCAGATCGCTCAATACCATGGTAGCCGTTACGTTTAGCAGACCACTTGCGTCCTGTGGGTGTTTGATAGGAACATCACCTACTGCTGGCGTATTGACGAGTCTTTACTGTCCTGCACAGAGGTTTCCTGGTTCATGCGAAACGAAGTCGAAGCACATATGTGATATGTGCGGGACCGAGATTATTGCGCGTATGTGATACCGCATTCTATTCTCACGATATGTGATATCGGACGGTTATATGTTATATAACCGGGTTATCGGATCAAGTATTGATTCGATAAGTTGTTACATTTGATATTAGTCGGTTGTATGTGATATAGTCGGATTATTAAATCAAGTGTTGATTTGATAATTTGATGTATAATTATGAATTTGATATATTAACTTACATTAATTAATATTAGCTCACTAAACATTTCTTTTTCTCACTAGTGTACACTTAATATATATGTGATATATAATAATGTACATCTTTTGTGTCTTGCTAGATGCCAGAAGCTACATGGGTGTATGAGACTCACACCATGCTTATAATAATGTGAGGTTTTATTTATTTAAAGTAAATCAATATTAGTTGGAAATTGTCATGCTTGGTAGCTTGGTGAAGCTTGAAGCATCTTTGATTTAGTCCACTAGTTTTGTTTTAGTTTTAGATATTTATTAACCCAACCATTATTATTAGCCATGGTTTATTCTCTACATGAGTTAGTGTATGACACTAACTCACCCATGGTTTCTATTCTTACCTCATGAGTTTCATTATCATCTCCACTTCAACTTCTTCTTCCTCATGAGAAAGTTTGCTAGTTTTTGAAATGGTGAAGAAATATTGTGAGAAAAATAAATCTAAAGTGGGCCCAATTCCTACTTCTTCATCCTCTACTATATTAGCCATTTTGTTTAGGGTGTTTGCTTCATTAATCTACCATTAGTAAAGAGGTAGCATGAGCTTGAGTCTCCTCGACGTAGATTATCTTCGGCCTCAAAGACTTCGAGCAAGCTTGTTCATTTCTTCATGTGAACCCATACTAGAGTTCGGGTGTTCACTACTTGGGGAGAAGGGACCAGTACACGGAGCTTTAGAAGTGAAGGACCGGTCTACAAAGGTTTTATTCCTCATTCACTTGGATGTAAAGTTGTTTGCATTGCTTGTTCGTATAATTCTCTAGTTAAGATTCTAGGGTTAGGGTTCTTTAGTGTGGAAAGAATTTGAAAACGAAATGGAAGATGCCTCCCGAAACATTGCTGTCGCCCTAGGGAACCCTACAATGAGATTGCATACCTTCTATATGATAGTTGGATCCCGACCCCACTGTGATTAAGAGTTACTCCCTGGAGAGTTTTGCACTTTACAATTAGCTAACCCATTAGGTGTCTAAAAAGGTGTCAACGGGGTTATGCCTCTGGGAAAACGAGGTTTATTTTGATTAGGTCTGTGCGAAAGCATGGGGAACCTCTCTCAAAGTACGGACACTGGCCCGGCTGACCAGTTATCAAACTTGTAGAATGTAATTAATCCTGGCTAATTTTTCTTTTTTATGATTTGAAAGGAAAATTTGATAAAAGCATTGGGTGACATCGAGTAGATAAGATAATTAACCAATCTAATCTTTGCAAAAGCTTTCGCTGAGTGTATTCTTTTCTCTCTCCAAATGGCAGATACCGATGACTTGACTTAAGCTTCTGTTAATGAAAAATAAACTGAAGGGGACCAATTATAATGACTGGCTGAGGAATATAAACATTGCCCTTACATAAGATAAGGTATCATATGTCCTCACTACCTCAGCCCCTCCGAGCCCTGGCCCAACATCTTCTGTTGCGGATAGGTAGATCCGCAAGACATGGGATATTGATTATGCCACTACCAAATGCCTCACGGTAGCCTCGATTGATAACAAACATCAAGAGCAGCATGAGAAGATGGACGTTCAATCCATCTTTCTCCATACAAAGAAGTTGTATGGGGAGCAATCTTGTACCCTGCGCTACGAGGCATCTAGAAAGCTGTTTCATATGAGAATGGGTCCTGGCACACCAGTAGGTGATCATGTCTTAAAGATGATAGCTCTTACTGAAGAAGTTGAGGGCCTCAGATGGACTATGGATAACGAACAGTATATTGATATTGTTCTACAGTCTCTCCCCCCTGCCTTTGCTCAGCTCATAGTAAACTTCAACAGGCACAACATGGAGAAATCACTACCTGAACTTCTCAATATATTGAGAAGTGCAGAAAGCACGTTCAAGTCAGTGAAAACCCCCGTTCTGCTTGCTAGGCCATCTTCCTCATCTCTCCCGAAAGCTATGGCTAAAGGAATGGTGAAGAAGAATCCCACTAGACCGAGAGGTGGTGTGAAATAGGTAAAAGAGGAAGACAAATCCATGGCTGAGAAATCCGGAAAAGGAGAATGTTACTACTGCAACAAATCGGGACACTGGAGCGAAATTGTGTTGAGTATATCTCAACAAGAAGAAGAATGGGGATGCTTTCTCTTCATGTGTGTTCATGACTGAAAACTGTTTTTCAATATACTCTGCTTCCTGGGTATTGGATATCGGTTCGGGTTCTCACATCTCTAATTGTATGCAGGGATTGAGAAGTAGCAAAGTTATTAAGACTGGTGATCACACTCTCCAGGTTGGAAATGGTTCCAATGTACATGCAGTGTTAGTGATAGAGTATCACCTGGGGTTGCCATCGGGATGTATATTGGTTTTGAACCCGTGTTATAATGTACCAAGCATGCTATGTAATATAATATCCATTTCTTTGTTAGATAATGAAGGATATTGTTGCGCCACGGCTGCGCCCCGGCCTCTTGCTCGAGGCCAAAATGCGGAATAAAAATTTTCCTTACTCGGAAACCGGCGCTACCGCGGACAATGAAAACCCGGATCGTTTACCATTAACCTAATGCTAGCATACAAGAGATAGGGTGAGAAGTATACCGAGTGATCCGAGTCCTCCGGTCTTCTCGTCATCGTCCCGATCTCCCGCGGAAAGTGTTGCCTCCACATCGTCGCCTCCTCGCCGGAAAGGGCACCACATCGCCTTCTTCTTTTACGGGCTCCCGCCTCAATACCGAGGCAACTCGGGCATGAAGCCGGCAACTCGACATGCCCAGGATGTGCTGTAGAATGTAGTGTAGAAGATGCTTGTCTCTTTTTAGGGTTTGTAGTTGCCTTGATGGAGGAATGGGATTAGGAAAAATGGTGCTTTCATTTTTCCAAAACAAGAAGAAGAAGGAGATGAAGAATTCCTCCCAAAACTAAGATGAACTCTCTCATTCTTTTTCTTTCTCTCTTTTCTTTTTCTTCTTCTCTCTTTTCTTTTTCTTCTTCTCTCTTTTCTTTTTTCTCTCATGAAAAAACTTATCATTTTCATCAGGTGAGAATGAGAATGGTGGAGGATAGATTATGAAGCATGAAGGGAGGTGATGGTAGGAGCAAAAGAAAGGTGACCACATCCAAGACATAATCATCACTAAAACTCAAATCAACCTCAAATCCAATCTTATCATAATAAATGCATGAAAAGCAAAGATGCTTATCATATCAATCTTTATGCAAATAAAACCTCCACAATGTGTTATTTGCAAACTTGCAAATAACACCCTCCATCAGAAAAGTCCGGCCGGGAAAGAACAAAGAAAAATCGGCCGGAACGGAATGCAAACTGGCAACTCCAGAAAACTGGTCCCGTAATAAATTACAGGAAAACCCCGATACTGTGCATACACACCCGCATCTGTATTCCGTCCGGATACAAATGCAAAGAGACAAAATCTACACTGTACTATACTAGGATCGGCTTAAACTAAAGCCGGCCAGTAATATCCGTCCGATCCTGATCCGTGCAATACCGCACGTATCTGATCGAACGCTGCCATATAACTATACGGCCACTAGTACAAAA
The DNA here is from genome assembly GCA_030015575.1 of Agapanthus africanus. Taxonomy (NCBI): domain Eukaryota; kingdom Viridiplantae; phylum Streptophyta; class Magnoliopsida; order Asparagales; family Amaryllidaceae; genus Agapanthus; species Agapanthus africanus. The sequence continues at coordinate 233,131,041 of JASDDO010000031.1, forward strand.
CTGTCTGATCCTGATCCGTGCAATACCGCACGTATCTGATTGGACCCTGCCATATCTCCATACGGCCTCTACAGCGTTTCGCCCGAAAGCTTGAGTAACTGTAAGTGTGGTGGACTCTAAAGACCCGTCAATACTATGGCTGTGGATTTAACAACTAGCACGTCAGAGGTATAAGCCAATACGTGATGGGCCACCAGCTATTGACCAAAAGGGACGTCGATGAGGAAGCTCACCCCGACACACAACTGAGCCTGTCAGTGACAATATCCGTACAGTCCGGTCCGTTCGTCTATGAGTATCGCATGGCGGGCCTAGGGGGTTGGTAAAAGTCAGACCCTCAAAAGCGGTACAAGTCGTGTCGGAGTGTAGCCCAGAACGCCCTGAGATACTACTGGAATACCTACCAGTAAATCTCCTGCCTCGGCCGAGGGCTTTGCGTAATCGCTCTCCTAGACACAGCGCGACCTCACCCCCAATACCGGGAGAGACGAAACCTTGAAGATCCGCTCACTGCCTCCATGTGGCTCGGGACTGTACCCAACTAAAACCTGTTTGCACGACTCCTTTGAGCCGTGGTAGGGTAGTAATCAAAGCACAGTGGGAACTCACACGAGACAAATGACGATCTCAGGTCGATGAACTAACCTGTACACATGTCACCAGGGAACTACTATCTGACGTCTGGTATAAGACCAACTAGCAGGTTCCCGGCGAGTCCTGTCCGGTGTACTCATAACCCAATGAGCACCTGTATACATCTTAGGTGAACCAACTGACACCAGTGGCTTGTGAGACCGGCCACCGCCCCTCATCGGGGTCTCGACTGTATACACTAGTCTACTAATGGAGTATCGATGCCCTGTCTCGAAACTCCTACGACTAGGGACCTTTTAAGGATGTGCTTATAGACTACCAGCTCCCACGTATATGATCGCCATCATACTGCTGGAAGTCAAGCAAGAATCCTAGGGGCTCTATCAACGTGTAATAGCGACATGTCAGGTCACCTAAAGCAGTACACGATGATAAAGATAAACCAGATAGCATACTATCATCTCGAGTAAGACTGTCCTGCCGGGATAGGTCCTCCCTCAATCATTGCAATCACGTGCCTGTGATCCAATAATTGACTCTGAGGGCACTATCTCCAACAATCTCCCACTTGCACTCAAGGCTAATTATTGCGATGCCGCATACTCACAGCCTGTGTGATACCGAACACCCAACTCCTCTACTAGTCAGTCTCACAAAGCTCGTTTGCGAAACTATTGCGTTCGAGTAATAGCCTCAGTGAGTGGATCCGCTGTGATGTTTCTTTCTATGTCTCTCTATATCTCAAGTTCGCGGAGAAAGCCATCTCCTGAAATGAGCAATACCCGTCTTAGAATGTCTGGATGTCTGATGGGACCTAGCTCATAAATGGACTCCAAATCCAAACTTCTTAGACTGTATCGTCAACTGAACTCAATCAGTATCCTGCGCCATGCCTCCCTCAGTATTGCCTTGGACCACCTGTCCAAAATACTGCCCCTCGTCGGAGGGAAAACTACAACTCTGACAGCCACTCTGCCATCCATGTCACCTTGGAAGCCTGGAATGATAACCGTCTCCTAAAAGAGGCTGTCGTTATCACATCCCTAGAACATTAACTTATGTTCTAAAACTGCTTCCTACTGTTTCTCCAGGATTGGATTAATATCAACTTATTGCATCTACAGCAAGAACAACATCTGGTGTGGTACTTGACATCTTATGATTGACTCAATTGCCTAAGCAAGTGATCTGTCAATCATGCGTATCCCTATCCCCTTTAGTCTGTAAGACACCTTTAGAGAGGGTGACTCCATCACCTGCAGGTACACTGCCATGCCAGGAGTCGTCCATTCTAAATACTCTTAGAATTCTGTCTAAGTACCCAGATTGGGAAACCACCCAAATCTAGATCTAAAACCATAGATCTAGTAACCAGTATGTCTGACATAATGTCCAAATCCCATACGGAGAAAACACTGTGTGACGACCAAAGTATAACCGACCGTAGTATAGGAGTATCTTTTTCTACTCTGTGTATGTCATCCAAATACCATGATATCACACCCTACTACCTTCTCAACAGATCCATCCCCTATTCTGATGACGTCAAACCTATGACTGTCACATCAGAAATAGATGATCTATCTCTGCTACATCTGCTTTAGTCTATAAATAGACATAAGCCTGATGTCCACCAATGCTTCCGCTGCTCCCACTGACTACGACAACCCTCTGCCAGAGTCATATAGACGCGCACTTCTAAAACTAGTTTAGAACGACGCTATACTCATCCCCTTGCCGGGTCTCGCAGCCTGGAACAACAACAATGGCATGTGTGGGTAAACAAGAACTTCCCTGTCACCGTCCTTGAGGCTACCGGAGTACCTCTCGGGTGCCTGAATTTACCCACCTTATCTGTGGAGTGGCCAATGGAATGTCAATCCAGATTGAATCTTTAGGTTCCTTATCAAATCTTCAGTAATCGTTTGTGGTTCTGGAATCACTTCCAGTTCTACCATACTCCCACTACTTTTTCTGAAAAAAAAAATCCATTTTTAATAAAAACTGTGGCGAGTCTAGAACAATATTGCTATTGTTCATCCAGATGGTAGAAAGTCAACCCTCGTCATAGCCTGGGTCAACCCACAAACAGCCATTACAGAAACGTGCCTTGAGTTATCCAGAGTCTGGTTTTAAGCATCAGCCGGACAACTCCCCGTACCTTAACATCGTTAAGATATGAACTGTTCTATATCCAATATAGAATCAGAGGCACTGATTTAATTGAACCAGATTCAAATCATGCAGCTATCTCCAGTGCATGTAAACTAAATGGAGAGAGGCCGATCAACGTTACTCAACTTAGGAATGCTTCCAATTATGAGTAACCTGAAAGAGAAGCAATTTCTCTTAATCATTACTTTCAACTGAACACCATACACAAGTATCAACATTTTCGATCACTTTGAAGAATCCCGATACTTGCTACACCTGGTTCTCTACTCTATTCAAATACCTATAACTCCTCAAAACTTAGACCCTGTGTTCCTACGAAACACATGTCTAAGAACTAGAGAAGTTAAAAGTAAACAGAATATAGTATGAGGACCAACCCCTCTGTCCTAATGGACACTGGACAATATACAATACTCTGTATAAGTCCGCTGAGTCTAACAACTCTTTCACTGTGCGTCGTAGGTTGAAAACTGTACTTATGGCTAAGAAGAATTACACTGCTGTTTGATGCTCCTTACCTAACCATCCACTGATATAGGTAAATGTCATCGACATAATATCAAAAGGTATATCTCACTCTATGAAAATAGACGTACAGATATATCAATTTGAAATTGGTGCACAACAGCGGATATTCAAAACCAAATATTTGCCGACCGGCAAACAGCCCAGATGATCTCCTCAAATATCACCGATTACAACGAATCCCGACATAATGAGGATGATCACCCTATTCCAAATAACTTACTCCCACTCATCATCTGTAAAACCATACAGATGTGAGAATCATACCTGGTAAATACATACCCTGGAGTAAGTATCTAATCGGGAAATCAGTTTTCTTTTAACAGTACACAGTGAAACTGAAACATCGAAATGTCTCGTTGGGGTATCCTGGTATTCCTAGTAATGCCTCTTCCATTATCCAGATTCACAACTGTAACCGTATAATTCTTTGCCACCTCTCCAAATCCCTTTATATGTCTTTAGTCATTACCTTCTGCACACCCCTTAGGCCAAATGGTTTTCTTCCTTCCCTACCGTTCGGCACCAGCCTATGGTTTGGAAGAAGACTATCCAATAAGCATAATGGGTGTACTGTCCTAATCCTAGGAGCACTCGCAAAGCGAGAGAAGGTGAAGATAAAAGACAACCGAATAAACCTTATTCCTATTTCTCCTGGACCAGAGTCCATCCCCGAACTGGAACAAGTTCCTTTCGAGTTCGTATATAACCATACGATGGAGTATCCAATAAACTGTGGATCTTCGTAGTGATACGGAGTGTCCTGGAGAAATACAAAGGTGATTTAGGATTGGCGAAGAAATACTTGGTTTGGTCGTGAATAGCAGTCGCAATTTACTTTGCCCTCTTACTAATCCCTTGCTTTGTCTTAACTTAATACCTTCTGTACACCATTGTTATGCTAATTGGTTTTCTTCATTCCCCACCGTTCGGCACCAGCCTAAGGTTTGGAAGAAGACTATCCCATTTGCGTAATAGGTGTACTATCTCCTAAACCAAGGAGTACTCGCAATGAGAGAAGGTGAAAAGAAAAGACAACTGAATAATCCTATTCGTTTTCTCCAGAACCAGAAACCATCCTCGAAGTCCTTCGAGTTCGTATATAACCATACGATGGTTTTGTCCATTGGAAGTGGACGTTCGTAGTAATACGGGGTGTCCTGGAGAAAAGGGTAAAAGTAGGAGTGGCAATGAGGTTTGCAACTCTGACAATCCAAAAGCCAGTGTTAAGAAGGTTCGGTCAACTTGGTTACTGAGTCATAGTCTTAGGGTCGGGTCAAAGGTCGCTGCCAGAGAGAGGGAAAAGAAACACTCAGCGTGCACTCTAACTTAGATCAGAATGGTTATCACTCTATCTAATCGGGAAACCTCCCACTGTACCTCAAATTCTCCTCCAAACCTGAAAGAAGAATTAGTCGGGGTCACCCGAGGAGTAAACCAACTCATCAGTGGGAATCGGGATCCAACTATCATCGCATGATAACTTGACGGAATCCACTCAAGTCACCACACTCCAGAAGGTATGCGCATGCCTGGCAAGTTTCAGTTCTTTTGAAACTCCCGATGTGATTTTTACCCCTAGGACCCAAGTGACCTTGACACAGTCAACAAATCAAAGAGTCCTAGTCAAGTTCAACCCGTCATTATCCTGGATTGCATTAAACCCACCCGTACGAGCCCTTGACACAGTCAACAAGGCCGCACGACTGTCCTAACCAATCCTATTAATATGCTACAAACAAACACTACTTAGCTACCGCACACTACGCCTTGACACGGTCAACAAACGCAGCGCGAATACCAAGTAATACTTGTAAGAAATGACGGAGGGTTACGGCTGGTTTTTTTGGCGAAAAACCTTTAACGTAATGAACTTGATATCGTTGAAGGAACTGCATAGCCTTTTATAAAAGTATAGTGACGAAAACCTTTACTAAAGAGGTCACTCCCGGTGAAGGGATCTCGGCTCTTTCCCCGTAGAATGAGGTGCAGGATATTCCAACTGAATACCACGATGCAAAGCAAAAGTAATCGGCTATATTGAAGTTAATGCCCTGACGCAAACTTCTGTCCAAGGGGTCACTCCCGATGAAGGGATCTCGGCCCTTGCCTCGTCGACTGAGGAGCAGGATATTCCAAATGAATACCACGATGCAAAACAAAAGTGGACATCCTTGCAATAACAGCTTTTTGAAAAGTGTTCCAACAACATCAGAATAGGTTTGTTTATCTTGCATTGATCCGAATCAACGCAGTCCCATCAAATGATCACACCACAAAGAACGAAAATATACTGACGTACGTATATGCCATCCGCATTCGCCACTGGGTCCCGTCATCACCCGTTAGGTTAGCTCACTAACGACAGAGCGGGGACTGGACTAGCGCGGATGAAAAACATATACAACATCTACTAATATATATACCAATATATTATATTCGCTCAAGGCGTGATAAGAAAGCAACATCACAGAAATGTATAGCAACACAAATCAATACAGATATCTGGAAGCCCCGGGTTTCACAGAGCCGCTGCTGAAACCGGACGTTCCCCTGGTCGTGTGGATAGCCTGTGCAATGAAATCCTAGACCCCTACGGGCGCGGCAAGTCACCCACCAAAACCTGAAGCGAGGCAGCCCCCTTCAGCACCGTGAATGGACCACCCAGCACTTCACGGAATCCGGTAACTTGGGCACCCCTCCTGGGTCAACCTGTACCCCCTACGAGTGCGCCAAATAGTCCGCCAATCCTAGAGTGAAGCCCCCTCCGTCTCAATGCCATGAGATGCGGGGCCGTTGCCCTCTAGAACCCGGCCATCCGTGCACCCCACCGTGGGGTAATCCTAGTACAGAAAGCAAAATATACATACACCGGGTACATCGACCGCAACCAGGTCGTGCCCCAAAAGAATAATACAAATAGGCAGTGACGGCAGTCCACATGTCGGACGCTCGCCCCGCAATATCAAATGTACATAATACAACAGCACTGTACTAGCATTGCATCCAGGCTATCCCCACGACCGATCCGCAACATCACAGCATAAACATAGAACATCAACGTGAAAATCACGTTCGCAAATCCGTCTAACCGGGCTATAGCAGTTATACCGGATTTACCGATCGAGTGACATTCACGGTCGCAGATATAATGTAAATACTGTGAAATAATGTGTTTAAAATTTTCCGATTGATCAAACAATTAACAAGTGGGCCCAAAAGAAAACTGTACCACTCACAGAAATAATTGGCCCAAGTTTAACATTCCAAAACCCATATTTTAAGTCCATAAATCCTCTGAAAAAAATTGGTGCCGTGATCTCCACAGTGCGCGGCGGAAGGGCGGCGGAATGGGGGTTTATGCGGCGGTTCCGCGCTCCCACTGTGGAATCACTTCATCGAAATTTTACAGAGTTCTTAGATTTTCCAGTACATCAGTAATTTACAACCTGAAAAATTTTTAGACTTCAAAAAATTTCAACAGAAACTGATGTGAAGGAAAAATACGGTTTTTGGAATTTCGGTCGATCGGATAAGTAAAACACATTAGAACAAGCTAGACAAGGTTAATGGCGTGGCTCTGATACCATGTTGCGCCACGGCAGCGCCCCGGCCTCTTGCTCGAGGCCAAAATGCGGAATAAAAATTTTCCTTACTCGGAAACCGGCGCTACCGCGGACAATGAAAACCCGTATCGTTTACCACTAACCTAATGCTAGCATACAAGAGATCGGGTGAGAAGTATACCGAGTGATCCGAGTCCTCCGGTCTTCTCGTCATCGTCCCGATCTCCCACGGAAAGTGTTGCCTCCACATCGTCGCCTCCTCGCCGGAAAGGGCACCACATCGCCTTCTTCTTTTACGGGCTCCCGCCTCAATACCGAGGCAACTCGGGCATGAAGCCGGCAACTCGACATGCCCAAGATGTGCTGTAGAATGTAGTGTAGAAGATGCTTGTCTCTTTTTAGGGATTGTAGTTGCCTTGATGGAGGAATGGGATTAGGAAAAATGGTGCTTTCATTTTTCCAAAACAAGAAGAAGAAGGAGATGAAGAATTCCTCCCAAAACTAAGATGAACTCTCTCATTCTTTTTCTTTCTCTCTTTTCTTTTTCTTCTTCTCTCTTTTCTTTTTCTTCTTCTCTCTTTTCTTTTTTCTCTCATGAAAAAACTTATCATTTTCATCAAGTGAGAATGAGAATGGTGGAGGATAGATTATGAAGCATGAAGGGAGGTGATGGTAGGAGCAAAAGAAAGGTGATCACATCCAAGACATAATCATCACTAAAACTCAAATCAACCTCAAATCCAATCTTATCATAATAAATGCATGAAAAGCAAAGATGCTTATCATATCAATCTTTATGCAAATAAAACCTCCACAATGTGTTATTTGCAAACTTGCAAATAACACCCTCCATCAGAAAAGTCCGGCCGGGAAAGAACAAAGAAAAACCGGCCGGAACGGAATGCAAACTGGCAACACCAGAAAACTGGTCCCGTAATAAATTACTGGAAAACCCCGATACTGTGCATACACACCCGCATCTGTATTCCGTCCGGATACAAATGCAAAGAGAAAAAATCTACACTGTACTATACTAGGATCGGCTTAAACTAAAGCCGGCCAGTAATATCCGTCCGATCCTGATCCGTGCAATACCGCACGTATCTGATCGAACGCTGCCATATAACTATACGGCCACTAGTACAAAACTGTCCGATCTTGATCCGTGCAATACCGCACGTATCTGATTGGACCCTGCCATATCTCCATACGGCCTCTACAGCGTTTCGCCCGAAAGCTTGAGTAACTGTAAGTGTGGTGGACTCTAAAGACTCGTCAATACTATGGCTGTGGATTTAACCACTAGCACGTCAGAGGTATAAGCCAATACGTGACGGGCCACCAGCTATTGACCAAAAGGGACGTCGATGAGGAAGCTCACCCCGACACCCAACTGAGCCTGTCAGTGACAATATCCGTACAGTCCGGTCCGTTCGTCTATGAGTATCGCATGGCGGGCCTAGGGGGTTGGTAAAAGTCAGACCCCCAAAAGCGGTACAAGTCGTGTCGGAGTGTAGCCCAGAACGCCCTGAGATACTACTGGAATACCTACCAGTAAATCTCCTGCCTCGGCCGAGGGCTTTGCGTAATGGCTCTCCTAGACACAGCGCGACCTCACCCCCAATACCGGGAGAGACGAACCCCTGAAGATCCGCTCACTGCCTCCATGTGGCTCGGGACTGTACCCAACTAAAACCTGTTTGCACGACTCCTTTGAGCCGTGGTAGGGTAGTAATCAAAGCACAGTGGGAACTCACACGAGACAAATGACGATCTCAGGTCGATGAACTAACCTGTACAATTGTCACCAGGGAACTGCTATCTGACGTCTGGTATAAGACCAACTAGCAGGTTCCCGGCGAGTCCTGTTCGGTGTACTCATAACCCAATGAGCACCTGTATACATCTTAGGTGAACCAACTGACACCAGTGGCTTGTGAGACCGGCCACCGCCCCTCGTCGGGGTCTCGACTGTATACACTAGTCTACTAATGGAGTATCGATGCCCTGTCTCGAAACTCCTACGACTAGGGACCTTTTAAGGATGTGCTTATAGACTACCAGCTCCCACGTATATGATCGCCATCATACTGCTGGCAGTCAAGCAAGAATCCTAGGGGCTCTATCAACGTGTAATAGCGACATGTCAGGTCACCTAAAGCAGTACACGATGATAAAGATAAACCAGATAGCATACTATCATCTCGAGTAAGACTGTCCTACCGAGATAGGTCCTCCCTCAATCATTGCAATCACGTGCCTGTGATCCAATAATTGAATCTGAGGGCACTATCTCCAACAGATATAATTTGGTGTTGCAAAATAATGTTATGAACATTAACCTGAATCAAGAGTTGATTGGGTATGGTTCACTAAATAACGGGATATACGTTCTGAATCAACATACAGTTTTCAACATACAACACACAAATAAAAGAAAATTTTCAGATTTAAATGAAGCATTTCTTTGGCATTGTAGACTTGGTCATATTAAAGAAACAAGACTAAACAAGCTACATAAAGATGTATATATTTAAATCCCTTTGAATATAAACCTTATGCGGCTTGTCGGTTTTGTATCAAAAGTAAAATGACCAAAACTCCGTTTAGTAGAAATGGAGAGAGAGCTACAGAGCTCTTAGGCCTCATACATAGTGATGTATGCGGACCAATGTATACACAAGCAAGAGGCGGTTTTTCTTACTTCATAACTTTTACCGATGATTTCTTAAGGTTCGAGCATGTGTTTTTATTGAAGCATAAGTCTGAAGCTTTCGAGAAATTCAAAGAGTATAACATTGAAGTAGAAAAACAAACCGTATTGAGCATCAAGAAACATCGATTGGATCGAGGTAGAGAATACTTAAACACGGAATATTCGGACTTCCAAAAAGAGAATAGGATTCTCGCAACTCACTCCCCCTTACACACCACAGCACAACGGTATGTCAGAGCCATGGAATCGTACCCTATTAGATATGGTGCGTTCCATGATGAGTGATGCTGAGTTACCTCTCTCCTTTTGGGGCATGCATTGGAGACTGCAACATTTCTATTAAACAGGGTTCCCACCAAAACCGTGTCTACCACTCCATATGAGATATGGTTTGGGAAGAAACCATTGTAGGGTCGTCTAGGACGGCGGCAAGGTTTCGGGAGACATCTTACATGCCAATTTGAAATTTTGTCGTTCTAACTAACCCCAACCCTAGAATTGTCTACTAGAAAAATCGACGGAATGAAATGCAAACTACTTTGCAAGTAAAGTGATCAAGGAATACAACCTTTATAGACCGGTCATTCACTTCATTAGCTCCGTGTAGTAGTCACTTCGCTGTGATCATGATGTCCCAGACTCTAGAGAGGCTTCCATGAAGAAATGAACATGCTTGCCTCGAAGTCTTTGAGACCGAAGATGATCTACGTCGAGGAGACACTAACCCAAGCTATCACTTCACTAATTGTGAAATTAGTGAAGCAAACACCCTATACTAAATGGCAAGTAGTAGAGGATGATGAAGTAGGAAGTGGGCTCACTTTAGATTTATTTTTCTCATAATATTTCATCACCTCTCAAAACCCTAGAAAACATTTTTCTTCAGCTCATGAAGAATAAGAAGATGAGAGATGAATGAGAGTTATGAATGAATAATTCATGAGGTTAGAAATGCAACCTTGGTGAGTTATCCTCTCATGCCTAACTCATGTAGAGAATAAACCAAATGCTAAAGTTAAGGGTTGGGTTAACAAATATCTTAAGCAATGACAAACGAGTTGAATAAGTCAATGTATCCATCAGCTTCTACAAGCTTATCCATGACTAATTCCAAATCTTTTGTGAATTACTTAATGATAAATAAAACCCAAACACAGACCTTAGCATGGTATAAGTCTCATACTAATATGTTGCATTTGTAACCTAGCATGACACAAACATGTACACAAATATACTTATCACATATATACAATATGCACATCAAGTGATAAAAGAAATCATAAGTGAGCAAGTATTAGGTAATGTAACTTAATATATCAAATATATAATTATACATTAAATTATTAAATCAACACACGATTTAATAATCCGGCTATATCATATATAACCGACTAATATCAAATGTAAAAACTTATCGAATCAACATTTGATCCGATATCCCGGCTATATCACATATAACCGACCGATGTCACAAATCGCGAGAATACAATACGGTATCACATACTCGTATCAATCTCGGTCGCTCACATATCACATTTGTGCTCCTACTCCGTTTCTCTTGAGCCAGGAAACCTCTGTGTAGGACTCTAAATACTCGTCAATACGCCAGCAGTTGGTGATGATCATATCAAGCACCCACAAGCCGCAAGCGGTCTGCTAAACGTAACGGCCACCCTGGTATTGAACGATCAGAAGATCAACAAGCAAGCCTACTCATACTCCTGCGAATCCAATCAGTAAAACTACTTTATAGTCCGGTCTGTTCATTTGATATGTCGCATATCTCGTCTAGGGGTGGTAAACGTCAGACCCCAGTAACTCGATAAGTCATGTCGATGTGAGGCTCATAACGGGTCAAGAAACTACTGATAACACTTACCAGTATATCTTTGAAGCAGCCCTGGCCAGGAACTTCCTGTTATAGCCAATCGAGCACAGCGCAACATCAACCCCCAATACCGGGAGAGACGAAACCCTTCCTATCGCTCATTGCCTCCATGTGATTCGGTACTGTAGCCAAAAGCCACCGTTTTGCACGTTCTCTTGAATGTGGTAAGGTGGAAATCAAAGCACAGTGGGAATCACATAAGACTCTATGACGATCTCGGGTCTACAGACTAACTTGTACCTGTGTCACCGAGAACTGCTATCTGACAACAGGTATAATACCATCTAGGAGTTCTCGGCGAGTCTGTTCAGTATACCCAGTCACCACTGGTCACCCGTATACTGTCTCTGATGTCAAACACAAATGGATATGGGATCATCCATCGCCCATCTGCATGGATCGAGAAGCTATAGGCTAGTCTACTCTGGTATATCGATGCCCTGTCTCGATACACCAACGACGAGGTGCATTTGAAGGATGTACTTAGCGACTACACTGTCCCCACTAGTATGATCTGCATCATAATCCTGGTAGTCAAGTACTCATCCTAAGGGCTTTATCAACATGTAATATAGAGACAATCAGTATACATGTTAAGATAAAGAGCAACCTGATAGCATACTATCAAGTCGAGCAAGAAAGTCCTCCCTATATATGTGTTCAAGCATCCACTACAACATACATCGTATGTACATTAATGGCCTCTAGGGCATAGATATAACTAACAATTTCCCACTTGCACTAGGGCCATCTATCGTAGTATCAACATGTAATATAGAGACAATCAGTATACATGTTAAGATAAAGAGCAACCTGATAGCATACTATCAAGTCGAGCAAGAAAGTCCTCCCTATATATGTGTTCAAGCATCCACTACAACATACATCGTATGTACATTAATGGCCTCTAGGGCATAGATATAACTAACAATTTCCCACTTGCACTAGGGCCATCTATCGTAGTATCCAATACCTAACAATCAGCAGTGTTTGAAGTATTTCATACTCAACCATCCCATAAAAGTCTCTCCTGGGAATAGTCCTTTGAGAGTGGATCCGCCATGTTCTCCTCTATGTCTACTCTCCTAACCTAGATCTCCCTAGAGATCATCCATCTCCATGATATGGTGATACTGTCTAAGAATATGTCAGGATCACTGATGGGACGGGGGATCCTAGGGATAAGCCACAACTCCATTGTCACACAATGGTAGGAACGAAGTTCATCTCATGAACTAGTGTTCACACAGACTGCCTCTTTGGTAGCATCCTTGGTAGCAATGTATCCAGCCTTTATCGTCTAGTATGTCATGGTATCTAGCTTAGAACTCTTCCAACATACCATCCCTCTGCTGAGGGTAAAGACAATGCATGTGACTTACATTGAGTCGTCCTTACCACCCTGGAAGCTATCCAGTTATTCTCCCCAGGATCGATTGATACCATCTCACTACAACTAGTGAGAATCCTAACATCCATTTAGATCTATCTCATATATCCAAAACCCAGGATTTAGGAGGTATCACTATGATCCTATATGGAGAATCCTTGTGATATGAGGAGATTGACCGAGTGTAGCATAGGGAACTCCTTTCCTATCAAGAGTATGTCATCCACGTACAATACGAGGAACGCCGCCATAATCCCTACAACCTTTTTGTATATACAAGGTTCATCTACTATTTTGATGAAGTCAAACTCTTTGACTACCACATCAAAACAGATGTTCCAACTCCGCGATGCCTGCTTTAACCCATAATGCAACTTGCACACGTTTCCACTGCTCCCACTGTCTACGAAGCCCTCTGGCTGTGTACTTATAGACGCTCTCTTCTAAATCACTTTTTAGAAAAGCAGTCATGACACCCAACCGCCAGATTTTGTAGTCATGGTATGTAGCAATGGCAAGTAGGATCCGGATGGACGTAAGCATAGGAACTAGAAAATGTTTCATCATTATCCACACTTAGTCGATGACAAAAACCTTTTGCAACATGTCTTAGTTTTGAAAGTCTCAACTTTTCCGTGTACACCAAGTAATCTTCTCGAGATATACTTGCCCCTGATAGGAATTTAACACTTCAGATAAAACAACCAAAGTCCATACTTTGTTGGTGTATATAGATTCTATCTCAGATCGCTTAGCATCCAGCCATTCTCACAGAGTCCCCACTCTTGATGGCCTGCTCGAAACAAGTTGGGTCATTATCTCATGATGCAATCCTCGCTCCCACTGTCATAGAGAAAACCGAAGTATCTCTCAGGTGGATGAGGAACCCTACCAGATCGGCGGAGAGGCTGAGGTTTGTTGGAAACTATTGAATCCTTCGGTTCTACCAAATCATCAGCTACAGTTTGTATAGCTGGAACTCCTTCCAGTTATCCCTCATGACCACTAATTTCTTCACAAGAAATTCCCTTTCCCAAAAGTGGCATGCTGAGAAACAAAACACCTTTTTCTCCTCAGTGTGGTAGAAGATATTTCCTTGTGAATGTTTGGGATATCCCACAAACTTCCACAGAACTGACCTTGCATCGAGCTTGTCCGGATTTTGCTTTTCACATAGGCCGGACAACCCCAATCTTAACTTACTTAAGAGATAGGCTCTTCCCATATCATATCTGTAACATTTCAGAAAATATAAAATATTATTTTTGGAATTTAATTTTAAAATAATATTTTTCCCCAAAACTGCCCGATTTGCGAAATTGGGGTTTTCGAAAAAGGGCATAAATATATACCAATAATTTTGAAATAAATGGAAATTAAAATGATTTATTCATTTAAAAATATATTTAAAGGATTTGGCATTTTAAAATTTTATTATATGAAGTTTGGATAAAAACCCGATTAGTGCACTGCTAATCGCAATTATGCCAAATCCGTGTTTCTACAGTTTTCCATGGATAGTGCACAATGTCATGTTACATTTGGTTACATATTGTTTCATTTGTGTTGATTTATGGGTATTATGTGATTTGGTTTTGAAATAAAAAAAAGAAAAGAAAAATAAATGAAAAGGGTTAAAAAGGTGAATGATTGGAGAGAGAGAGAGTGTGTGAGAATAAGTGAGAGATAGGGGGGCTGCTGCCATATCTTTACCCTATCATTTTGTCCTCTTTCTTCATCTTCCTCAAACCTCACATCCCTCCACTTCTAAACCTAGATCCATCTTCAAATAATCGCCAAAACCTTATACTCCCTTCATAAAAATTAATCACCATCTCTTCCTCTACACAATGGTCCAAGTAAAGTGGGATTTTGATAACATTGAGAGGCTAGGGTTTTCTTGAGTGGCCTATAAGAGGTATAATCCCTTCACTTAGTTTAGTTTCAAGTTTTCTTAGCATTCAAGTTTAGATTGGAAATTGTTTACGAATGGGTTTGTGAACTTTGAAATTCTAGAGATGGGTTTGGGAAATTGATGATGTTTAATGGCTGTCAATTAGACTTTAGTGGCGATTCTCGACCTGGACCAGTGACCAAAACCCTAAAATACTAACTTTAGATTCGTCGATATCGGGTTTTTATGGATTTAGTGATGGTATATTGGAATCTGGGATGACCTGAGACCACCATAAAATAAGTTCCCTTGGCAGAGATGTGTGCAGGTGATTATGAAGCAACCACTGAAACCCAAGACCAAAATTCCTTAATCCGGCCGCAAATTTATTCATTGTGGACACAAATTGCGGCCAAATTTTGGTGGAATGTGTTAGTTTTTGGTTGGTGGGTCCCTTAGCTGATATCTAGGGCAACCCCATATGCAAAATTGGCTAGTTTGACCTGAGTCAAAATATGGGAGAACATTGGGGTGTTTTTGGCTATGTTTTCCGTATTTTGAAATGTTTTTTTTTGCTATTTGGATTTGTTTTGGGTTGTTTGATATTTGTACATCGACAACAAGGGTTGTTTGATTGTTTTTGCACGCGTAGGCCATAGGTTCTAACCTATGAGCACGTCGTGTGCCATATCGGTTTTCCGGATTCGATTTTAATAGCGATTGCGATTGTGTATTATTGTAGGTACCTTCGTGTGGATTCCGAGGCGACGGAGCGTGGCGTCATCGACTTCGTTAAGCGATGAGCAAGGTGAGTAGATCTATATCTACGGGGGATGTCGGGTGGAAGGCGTATAGCACCCCCGCACACTTTGATGGAAACCGATTTATATATAGATTATGGTTAATGAAATCTTTAATAGAAAAAACTATAGATAGAGTAAAAAGGTAATTAGAGAACCATATTTGAAACTAAAGGATAGTTAGAAGCGATATGATACGGCTAATATGTGATGACGGAATTTGAGAATGATGTTTGACGATATTGCCGTTTATGGTACTATAGGACTAGATACATGACGTAAATGTTTCATCCGAACCATACCTATTTCCAAAATAAAGTATCGTATGCATCTTTTAAACAGATACCTTGAGGGACGTTACGGATTTTCAAATGATATCTTTCCTTAAAAACATCGTAACCCCGACTTTCAAAACTACGATTCGCATCTTTTAAAAACTGATTGTATGGTTCTGGTGTGTATCTTAGATTAGATACGTATGCTTATAGTAAAGTTAGAATGTAATTGTAAATTGACCTTATGTGAGATATATATGCGATGAAAAGAGAATACGATTTGACATGTGATATGATGATATGTTGGTATACGGATGCGAGTCGATTGAGATGATTGATACCTTTTTTGGGGCGTCTGAGATGAGTTTGTTATGGTTGCGACATGGGGTATAGGTATATAGATATATATAGAATGTCATGAATCATGAGTGATTGCTGTACGTGACGTTGGGTCCATACCTTCTTTGTCGTAAAGGTCGATAGGATCCCTACCGGTTTAATGCCGCCGTACGATGATTTTCCGTAAGTGATGAGTTTGACTTGATGATTGATCCATACCCTTGACTAGAGGTTGCCGTACGATGGATTATACCGTAGGTGGTGGTGTGGCTGGGTGCCGATTGATTGATTCACCGACTCTATCATGTAGAAACGTATACCTTATAGGTTTTAGCAGATGATTTACGTTATGATGCATTCATGTTATTATAATGGCATTTAATATACCTGAGCTAGTACACTTACACCATTATTGATGATGCGTATGTTACACTTACACAGATCTGCCGGCTCACACAATTCATCATCGATAATTGCCATGTCACTACACAGTAGGATTGTTCCATCATGATATGACTCTTTGCATAAATTACTTGCTATAGTTACCTACGCACCTTTATACGATGTTGTATTTGACTTTGGAGAAATTGGGAACCGCAGGATATATATTTTGAAGCTGGAGGCATTTAAAAGAGCGGTTTTCCCTTAATATGTCACATCACTGTTCAATGTTGCATGGTATACGGATATGCTTACTTTCCTATCATATGTTGCATACATCATGCTTTATGATTTTACGCATTAAGATATACCGTTTTCATGAGATTTCTGGATTTGAGAACCGTGGTGATTTTAAAAGAAAGTATGTATTGTTTTAAAAACCCGGTTTCTATTGATATGATATTTCAGTGCGTCCACCATTTGTTTTCTCGGTTCTGAGAGTGGCATATGAAACCCGATTCAAGGAGCGGTAGGCACCGTCTGCGGGTACATAGTGGACCCGGTGTGTTACCCCGGGGCGAGAAGACTCGTATTGTTAGACGGTGAGCCTGGAAGAGGAGCACTACCTACCGGTGATAGTATTGGGACTCGGCGGTTATCCGGAAGATACCGACCGCAGTAATGAGATGGATATAAGGGTCGACCAGGGTGTGCGGCGCCTGATGGCCGATCTGAGGATGCAGCGCCTGAGATATGATGATTTGCGTGTCGATGCTGGACACGGGTTTCATGATGTTTCTGTAAGTGCACGGCGGCGCCCCGGCCTCCATCCCGAGGCCAAATGCGGAAGCGAAAAACTTTAATTTTGCAAACTAGCAAACTGGCACCACTGCGCACTAAACACCCGGATCGTGCCATTAAACTAGTCCTAGCTATCTAGAGAGGGGGTAGAGAAGTATACCAAGCGATCCGTGTCCTTCGGTCATCGTCTCCACTCCGATCTCCCGCGGAAACTCCGTTCATCTCCTCCTCGTCGGAAAGGGCACCACGTAGCCGGAATCTTTTACGGGCTCCCACCTCTGGACCGAGGCAACTCGGGCGTGAAGTTGGCTAGCCGACGCGTCCATGATTTGCTGTAGATGTAGTGTAGAATCTATTGTCTCTTTGAGGGTTTGAAGTTGCCTTGATGGAGGGATGGGGTTGAGAATTGAACTTGGGAATTTTGGTGGCAATGAAAAATGATATGAATGATAATTTTCCCACCCTCACAAAATGATCCTCTCTCTCTCTCCCACTCAAAGTGGCCGGCCTCTCTTGGAAAATGGTGGAGGGATAAATATAATACATGAGGGAGGTGATTGTAGTAAAAGGTGGAGAGTGACCACATCTAAAGCAATGATAACAATCTCAAATCAATTCCTAATCAACTCTAATCACCATGAATGCATGAAATGATGATAGAAAAGAAAGGTATCAAAAGATGCTCTCATAATTAATCCATATGCAAGAAACCTCCTCCACAAATGTTATTTGCAAACTTGCAAATAACCCCCTCCATCAAAAGTCCGGCCGCGAAAGAACAAAGGAAAACCGGCCGGAACGGAATGCAAACTGGCAACTCCATAAAACTGGTCCCGTAATAAATTACAGGAAAACCCCCGATATTGTGTATACACACCCGCATCTGTATTCCGACTGAACACAAATGCAAAGAGATAAAATCTACACTGTACTATACTAGGATCCGGCTTAAACCAAAGCCGGCTAGTAAAATCTGTTCGATCCTGATCCGTGCAGTACCGCACGTCTCCGATCGAACCTTGCCATATATCTATACGGCCTCTAGTACATACCGTCCGATCCTGATCCGTGCAATACCGCACGTATATGATCGGACCCTGCCATATGTCCATACGGCCTCTACAACGTTTCTCCCAAAAGCTTGAGTAACTGTAAGTGTGGTGGACTCTAAAGACTCGTCAATACTATGGCTGTGGATTTAACCACTAGCACGTCAGAGGTATAAGCCAATACGTGACGGGCCACCATCTATTGACCAAAAGGGAAGTCGATGAGTGAACTCATCCTGACACCCTACCGAGCCTGTCAGTGACAATATCCGTACAGTCCGGTCCGTTCGTCTATGAGCATAGCATGGCGGGCCTAGGGGGTTGGTAAAAGTCAGACCCCCAAAAGCGGTACAAGTCGTGTCGGAGTGTAGCCCAGAACACCCTGAGATACTACTGGAATACCTACCAGTAAATCTCCTACCTTGGCCAAGGACTTCATGTAATGGCTCTCCAAGACACAGCGCGATCTCACCCCCAATACTGGAAGAGACGAACCCTCGAAGATCCTCTCGCTGCCTCCATGTGGCTCGGGACTGTACCCAACTAAAACCTGTTTGCACGTCTCCTTTGAGCGTGGTAGGGTAGTAATCAGAGTACAGTGGGAACTCACACAAGACAAATGACGATCCCCAGGTCGATGAATTAACCTGTACATATGTCACCAGGGAACTGCTATCTGACGTCAAGTATAAGACCAACTAGCATGTTCCCGGCGAGTCCTGTCCGGTGTACTCATAACCTAATGAGCACCTGTATACATCTTAGGTGAACCAACTGACACCAGTGGCTTGTGAGACCGGCCACCGCCCCTCGTCGGGGTCTCTACTGTATACACTAGTCTACTCTGGAGTATCGATGCCCTATCTCGAAACTCCCACGACTAGGGACCTTTTAAGGATGTGCTTATAGACTACCAGCTCCCACGTATATGATCGCCCTCATACTGCTGGCAGTCAAGCAAGAATCCTAGGGGCTCTATCAACGTGCAATAGTGACCTATAAGGTCACCTAAAGCAGTACACGATGATAAAGGTAAACCAGATAGCATACTATCTTCTCGAGTAAGACTGTCCTACCGGGATAGGTCCTCCCTCAATCATTGCAATTACGTGCCTGTGATCCAATAATTGACTCTGAGGGCACTATCTCCAACAATCTCCCACTTGCACTCAAGGCTAATAATTGCGATGTCGCATACTCACAGTTCGTGTGATACCGAACTCCCAACTCCTCTACTAGTCAGTCTCATAAAACTTGTTTGCGAAACTATTGCGTTCGAGAAATAGCCTCAGTGAGTGGATCCGCCTTGAAATTTCTTTCTATGTCTCTCTAAATCTCAAGTTCGCGGAGAAAGCCATCTCCCGAAAAGATCAATAACTGTCTTAGAATGTCTGGATGTCTGATGAGACCTAGCTCATAAATGAACTCCAAATCCAAACTTCTTAGACTGTATCGTCGACAGAACTTAATCAGTATCCTGCGCCATTCCTCCCTCAGTTCTGCCTGGATCACCTGTCCAAAACACTGCCCCTCGTCAGAGGGAAAAATATAACTCTGACAACCTCCCTGTCGTCCAGGTCACCTTGGAAGCCTGTAATGATAACTGTCTCCTTAATGAGGTTGTCGCTATCATTTTCCTAGAACATCTACTAATGTTCTAAAGCTGCTCTCGACTGTTCCTCCAGGATTGGATCAATATAAACTTATTGCATCTTGTGCAAGAACAACATCTGGCGTGGTACTTGACATCTCATGATTGACTCAATTGCTTGAGCAAGTGATCTGCCAATCATTCACATCCCTCTCCCCTTCAGTCTGTAAGACACCTTTAGAGAGGGTGACTCCATTACCTGCTGGTACACTACCGTGCCAGGAGTCCACCATTCTAAATACTCTTAGAATGCTGTCTAAATACCCTGATTGGGAAACCACCCAAATCTAGATCTAATACCATAGATCTAGTAACCAGTATGTCTGATATAATGTCCAAGTCCTATGTGGAGAAACCACTGTGTGACAACCAAAGAATAACCGATCATAGTATAGGAATATCACTTCCTACTCTGTGTATGTCATCCAAATACCATGACATCACACCCTACTACCTTCTTAACAGATCCATCCCCTATTCTGATGAAGTCAAACCTATGACTGTCACATCAGAAATAAACGATCTATCTTCGCTATATCTGCTTTAGTCTATAAATAGACATCAGCCACCTGTCCACCAATGCTTCCGCTGCTCCCACTGACTACGACAACCCTCTGGCAGAGTCATATACACGTGCACTTCTAAAACCAGTTTAGAACGACGCTATACTCATCCTCCCGCCGGGTCTCGCAGCCTGGAACAACAGCAATGGCAAGTCTGGGTAAACAAGAACCTCCCTGTCACCATCCTTGAGGCTACCGGAGTACCTCTCGGGTGCCTGAGGTTACCCACCTTATCTGCGGAGTGACCAATGGAATGTCAATCCAGATTGAATCTTTAGGTTCCTTATCAAATCTTCAGTAATCGTTTGCGGTTCTAGAATCACTTCCAGTTCTACCATACTCCCATTACAGTTTTCTGAAAAAGAGCCATTTTTATTAAAACTGTGGGGAGTCTAGAACAATATTACTATTGATCTTCCAGATGGTAGAAAATCAACCCTCGTCATAGCCTGGGTCAACCCACAAACAACCATTACAGAAACGTGCCTTTGAGTTATCTAGAATCTGGTTTCAAGCTTAAGCCGGACAACTCCCCGTACCTTAACATCGTTAAGATACGAACTGTTCTATATCCAATATAGAAACAGAGGCACTGATTTTAATTGAACCGGATTCAAATCATGCAACTGTCTCCAGTGCATGTCAACTAAATGGAAAAAGGGCGATCAGCGTTACTCAACTTAGGAATACTTTCAATTATGAGTAACCTTAAAGAGAAGCAAGTTCTCTTAACCATTACTATCAACTGAACACCATACACAAGTATCTACATCTTCGATCACCTTGAAGAATCCCGATACTTGCAATACCTGGTTCTCTACTTTATTCAAATACCTATAACTTCTCAAAATTCGGACCCTGTGTTTCCAAGAAACACCAGTCTAAAAACTAGAGAAGTCATAAGTAAACCGAATATAGTACGAGGACCAAGCCCTCTGTCCTTATGGACGCTGGACAACATACAATACTCTGTATAAGTCCCTTGAGTCTGATAACTCATTCACTGTGTGTCGTTGTAGGGTTCCTAGGCACTCTTGTGAAGGTTCAAAAGGCATCAAACATGCCCGGATTAAATTTTAGACGTTCCGAACAACCCAAAGCCGGGTTCTTTGCTAGATTATTAGGGTTTAACATGTAAATAGATAACATTTATCTAAGTGTGAGGGATTACAACCTTTGTAGTCCGCTCCTTCACTTCACAAGCTCCGAGTAGAAGTCCCTTTGCCGCGATCCACGATCTCCCGGACTCATGAGAGGCTCCACGACTCGAACGATCCATTCTAGCTCTTCGTAATCCAAATCTCCGATGATCTACGTCGAGGTTTCGAAGAACTCAAGCTATCTCACTCTAAAGAGAAGAACACCCTAATCCCAAGGGCTAGATGAGATGAGGATGAGAGAGTAGTGATTTTGCTTTCTTTCTATATCATTTTCTCATATTTTATCATCACTTAAGAAAATCAAGAGAGCTTCTTCAAAAGAGAAGAAGAAGAAGATGATAATGGAAAAAGAATAATGATCATCATTTTCTTTTGTGATGAATAGAAATATAAAACATATGATTGAATTATTAACCATGGTTAAGGATGATAGGATGAGAACATGTAGAGAAACAACTAGAGTTAGGGTTTGGTTAAGTTAAAATTGTGTCATCACAAAATATCTTTACAAATGACAAAAGAAAATTGCTTCTAGAAAGAACTTGAAGCAACTAAACCTAATCAAACCCTAACCTCAATTAATCATCCTTAAACATGTTTAACAATTAATCATATCATGTCACAATAATATATATCATATATATATTATATATTTGCAACAAAAGAAAATAATACAATTAACATATATCGCATATATATCAATGTATCATCCACTGAGAAAATGAAATAATAAAGTAAGCCTATATTAGTTAATATAATAATATATCATATATATTATTATATATTAAATCATCGAATCAACACTTGATCCGACGATCCGGCTATATCGAATATAACCGGCTAATATATCATGTACCGATTCATCGAATCAACACTTGATCCGATGACCCGATTCATATCCATAATCGCGAGAATATAATACGGTATCCCATATCGCATTATTCTCGCTCCTGCGCATATCACATATGTGCCACTACTCTATTTCGCCTGAGCCAAGAAACCTCTGTGTAGGACTCTAAAGAATCGTCAATACGCCGGTAGCAGGTGATGATCATATCAAACACCCACAAGCTGCAAGCGGTCAGCTAAACGTAACAGCCACCCAGGTATTGAGCGATCAGAAGATCAACAAGCTAGCCTGTGCGTTCTCCTGTGAATCCGATCAGTAACACTCCCGTACAGTCCGGTCTGTTCGTCTGATATGTCGCATATCAAGTCTAGGGGTGGTATACGTCAGACCCCAGTAACCGATAAGTCGTGTCGATGTATGGCTCATAACGGGTCGAGAAACTACTAGTAACACTTACCAGTAAATCTCTATATCAGCCCTGGCCAGGGACTTCCAGTTATAGCCAATCGAACACTTCACAACATCAACTCCCTATACCGGGAGAGACGAATCCCCTCCTATCGCTCATTGCCTCCATGTGATTCGGGACTGTACCCAAAAGCCACTGTTTTGCACGCCCTCTTGGACGTGGTAAGGTGGAAATCAAAACACAGTGGGAATCACACAAGACTCCATGACGATCTCGGGTCTACAGACTACCCTGTACCTGTGTCACCGGAGAACTGCCATCTGACGTGTGGTATATCACCATGTGGGAGTTCTCGGCGAGTCCGTTCAGTGTACCCAGTCTCCACTGAGCACCCGTACACCATCTCTGATGTCAAACACCGATGGATATGGGATCATCCATCGCCCATCATATGGGTCAAGATGCGTATACGCTAGTCTACTCTGGTGTATCGATGCCCTGTCTCGATATACCCTCGACTAGGAATAGTTATAGGATGTACTCATCGACTACCGCGGCCCCACTAGTATGATCTCATCATAGTCCCAGTAGTCGAGTACAAGTCCTAAGGGCTTTATCAACATGTGAGAGTAAAACAGTAAACCAATACAAGTCAACATGTTAAGATAAAGTGAAACCAAATAGCATACTATCATGACGAGCAAGAAAGTCTTCTCTATATATAACCAAGCATCCATTATAATATACATCATATGTACAACAATGGCCTCTAGGGCATATACATAACTAACAGTCGTAGGTTGAAAACTGTACTTATGGTTAAGAAGAATTACACCGCTGTTTAATGCTCCTTACCTAACCATCCACTGATATGGGTAAATGTCGTAGACATAATTTCAAAAAGGTATATCTCACTCTATAAAAATAGACGTATAGATATATCAATTTGAAATTGGTGCATAATAGCGGATATTCAAAACCAAATAATTGCCGTCCGGCAAACAACCCAGGTGACTTCCTTAAATATCACCGATTACAACGAATCCCGATATAATGAGGATGATCACCCAATTCCCAATAACTTACTCCCACTCATCATCTGTAAAACCATACAGATGTGAGAATCATACCTGGTAAATACATACCCTGGAGTAAGTGTCTAATCGGGAAATCAGTTTTCCATTAACAGTACACAGTGAAACTGAAACATTGAAATGTTTCGTTGGGGTATCCTGGTATTCCTAGTAATGCCTCTTCCATTATCCAGATTCACAACTGTAACCGTATAATTCTTTGCCACCTCTCCAAATCCCTTTATATGCTTTAGTCATTACCTTCTATACACCCCTTTAGGCCAAATGGTTTTCTTCCTTCCCTACCGTTCGGCACCAGCCTATGGTTTGGAAGAAGACTATCCAATAAGCATAATGTGTGTATTGTCCTAATCCTAGGAGCACTGGCAACGCGAGAGAAGGTAAAGATAAAAGACAACCGAATAAACCTTATTCCTATTTCTCCTGAACCAGAATCCATCCCCGAACTGGAACAAGTTCCTTTCGAGTTCGGATATAACCATACGATGGAATATCCAATAAACTGTGGATCTTCGTAGTGATACGGAGTGTCCTGGAGAAATACAAAGGTGATTTGGGATTGGCGAAGAAATATTTGGTATGGTCGTGAATGGCAGTCGCAATTTACTTTGCCCTCTTACTAATCCCTTTCTTTGTCTTAACTTAATACCTTCTGTACACCGTTTAGGCTAATTAGTTTTCTTCATTCCCTACCGTTCGGCACCATCCTAAGGTTTGGAAGAAAACTATCCAATTTGCGTAATAGGTGTACTATCTCTTAAGCCAAGGAGTACTCGCAATCTGAGAGAGAAGGTAAAAGGAGAAGACAACTGAATAGTCCTATTCGTTTTCTCCAGAACCGGAAACCATCCTCGAATTCCTTCGAGTTCGTATATAACCATACGATGGTTTTGTCCAATGGAAGTGGACGTTCGTAGTAATACGGGGTGTCCTGGAGAAAAGGGTAAAAGTGAGAGTGGCAATGAGGTTTGCAACTCTGACAATCCAAAAGCCAGTGTTAAGAAGGTTCGGTCAACTTGGTCACTGAGTCATAGTCTAGGGTCGGGTCAATGGTCGCTGCCAAAGAGAGAGAGAAAAGAAACACTCAGCGTGCACTCTATCCTAGATCAGAATGGTTATCACTTTATCTAATCAGGAAACCTCCCACTGCAACGTCAAATTCTTCCCCAAACCTGAAAGAAGAATTAGCCGGGATCACACGAGGAGTAAACCAACTCATCAGTGGGAATCGGGATCCAACTATCATTCCATGATAACGTGACGGAATCCGCTCACGTTATCACACTCCAGAAGGTATGCGCATATCTGGCAAGTTTCAGTTTCTTTAGAAACTCCCGATGTGGATTTTTACCCCATGCTCTTATGACCTTGACTTTGGCCAGCATATCATAAGTCACATGTCAAGTTCTACCCATCATTCTCCTGGTTAATTTGAACCCACCCGTACAAGCCCTTGACTTTGGCCAAAATGGCAGTACGAATGTCCCAAACCAACGCATCTATCTATGCTGCATATGAATACCCAACAGCTACCAAACACTGTGCCTTGACTTTGGCCAACATACATAGCTTGAATACTATTGACTATCCATATGAAACGACGGAGGGCTACGAATGGTTTCTGGCGAAAACCTTTAACGTAATGAACTTGATATCGTTGAAGGAACGGATAGCTTTTTAGAAAAATATAGGGACGAAAATCGTTGCTAAAGAGGTCACTCCCGGTGAAGGGAACTCCGCTCTTTCCCCGTAGAATGAGGTGCAGGATATTCCAACTGAATACCACGATGCAAAGCAAAAAGTAATCGGCTATAGTGAAGTTATTGC
The DNA here is from genome assembly GCA_030015575.1 of Agapanthus africanus. Lineage (NCBI taxonomy): Eukaryota > Viridiplantae > Streptophyta > Magnoliopsida > Asparagales > Amaryllidaceae > Agapanthus > Agapanthus africanus. Next base: position 233,156,988 of record JASDDO010000031.1, read on the forward strand.
CCTGACGCAAACTTCTGTCCAAGGGGTCACTCCCGGTGAAGGGATCTCGGCCCTTGCCTCGTCGACTGAGGAGCAGGATATTCCAACTGAATACCACGATGCAAAACAAAAGAGAACGTCCTTGCAATAACAGCTTTTTGAAAAGTGTTCCAACAACATCAGATTAGGTTTGTTTTAACTTGCATTGATCCGAATCAACGCAGTCCCATCAATTGATCACACCACAAAGAACGAAAATATACTGATGTACGTATATGCCATCCGCATTCGCCACTGGGTCCCGTCATTACCCGTTAGGTTAGCTAACTAACGACAGAGCGGGGACTGGACTAGCGCGGATGCAAAACATATACAACATATACTAATATATATACCAATATATAATATTTCATTCAAGGCGTGATAAAATGCAACATCCCAGAAATGTACAGCATCACAGAACAATACAGATATCTGGGATCCCCGGGTTTCACAGAGCCACTACTGAAACCCGACGTTCCCCTGGTCGTGTGGAAAGCCTGTGCAATGAAATCCTAGACCCCTACGGGCGCGGCAAGTTACCCGCCAAAACCTGAAGCGAGGCAGTCCCCTTCAGCAACGTGAATGGACTACCCGGCACTTCACGAAATCCGGTAACTTGGGCACCACTCTTGGGTCAGCCTGTACCCCCTACGAGTGCGGCGAATAGCCCGCCAATTCTAGAGTGAAGCCCCTTCCGTCTCAATGCCATGAGATGCGGGCTTGTTTCCTTCTAGAACCCGGCAATCCATGCACCCCTCCGCGGGGTAATCCTAGTACAGAAAGTAAAATATACATACAACGGGTACATCGACCGCAACCTGGTCGTGCCCTAAAATAATAATACAAATAGGCAGTGACGGCAGTCCACATGTCGGACGCTAGCCCCGCAATATCAAATGTACATAATATAACAAAACTGTACTACCATTGCATCCAGGCTATCCCCACCGACCAATCCGCAACATCACAGCATAACACAGAACATCAACGTGAAAATCACGTTCGCAAATTCGTCTAACCGGGCTATAGCAGTTAGACAGGATTTACCGATCAAGTGATATTCACGGTCGCAGATATAATGTAAATACTGTGAACCAATGTGTTTAAAATATCCGATCGATCAAATTTACCGAGTGGGCCCCCAAGTACTACTGTAGCACATCAAGAAATCTGGGCCCAAAAATTAACATTCCAGAAACCACATTTTCAACTCAGGAACATTCTGCAAAAGTTTGGGGGACTGAACAGTTAAAGTCGCGGCGGAACCGCGGCCCAAGCATGGGTTTGGCCGCGGTTCCGCGGTGGTTTGGACTGTTCACGAGCCCAAATTTTCACAGAACTCTTAGAATTTCCTACACATCATTCTGAAACAACCTGAAAAATTTTTGGACTTCAAAAAATTTCGACAAAAACTGATGTGAAGAAAAATACGGTTTTTAGAAAATTGTTCGATCGGAAATGTAAAACACATTAGACAAAGCTAGACTAAGTTAATGGCGAGGCTCTGATACGAATGTAAGTGCACGGCGGCGCCCCGGCCTCCATCCCGAGGCCAAATGCGGAAGCGAAAAACTTTAATTTTGCAAACTAGCAAACCGGCACCACCGCGCACTAAACACCCGGATCGTGCCATTAAACTAGTCCTAGCTATCTAGAGAGGGGGTAGAAAAGTATACCAAGCGATCCGTGTCCTTCGGTCTTCGTCTCCACTCCGATCTCCCGCGGAAACTCCGTTCATCTCCTCCTCGTCGGAAAGGGCACCACGTAGCCGGAATCCTTTACGGGCTCCAACCTCTGGACCGAGGCAACTCGGGCGCGAAGATGGCTAGCCGATGCGTTCAAGATTTGCTGTAGATGTAGTGTAGAATCTATTGTCTCTTTGAGGGTTTGAAGTTGCCTTGAAGGAGGGATGAGGTTGAGAATTGAACTTGGGAATTTTGGTGGCAATGAAAAATGATATGAATGATAATTTTCCCACCCTCACAAAATGATCCTCTCTCTCTCTCCCTCTCAAAGTGGCCGGCCTCTCTTGGAAAATGGTGGAGCGATAAACATAATACATGAGGTAGGTGAGTGTAGTAAAAGGTGGAGGGTGACCATATCCAAAGCAATGATAACAATCTCAAATCAATTCCTAATCAACTCTAATCACCATGAATGCATGAAATGGTGATAGAAAAGAAAGGTATCAAAAGATGCTCTCATAATTAATCCATATGCAAGAAAACCCCTCCACAAATGTTATTTGCAAACTTGCAAATAACCCCCTCCATCAAAAGTCCAGCCGTGAAAGAACAAAGGAAAACCGGCCGGAACGGAATGCAAACTGGAAACTCCATAAAACTGGTCCCGTAATAAATTACAGGAAAAACCCCGATACTGTGTATACACACCCGCATCTGTATTCCGACTGAACACAAATGCAAAGAGATAAAATCTACACTGTACTATACTAGGATCCGGCTTAAACCAAAGCCGGCTAGTAAAATCCGTTCGATCCTGATCCGTGCAATACCGCACGTGTCCGATCGAACCGTTCCATATATCTATACGGCCTCTAGTACATACCGTCCGATCCTGATCCGTGCAATACCGCACGTATCTTATCGGACCCTGCCATATCTCCATATGGCCTCTACAACGTTTCGCCCGAAAGCTTGAGTAACTGTAAGTGCGGTAGACTCTAAAGACTCGTCAATACTATGGCTGTGGATTTAACCACTAGCACGTCAGAGGTATAAGACAATACGTGACGGGCCACCAGCTATTGACCAAAAGGGACGTCAATGAGTGAACTCATCCTGACACCCTACCGAGCCTGTCAGTGACAATATCCATACAGTCCGGTCCGTTCGTCTATGAGCATCGCATGGCGGGCCTAGGGATTGGTAAAAGTCACACCCCCAAAAGCGGTACAAGTCGTGTCGGGGTGTAGCCCAGAACACCCTGAGATACTTCTGGAATACCTACCAGTAAATCTCCTGCCTTGGCCAAGGACTTCGTGTAATGGCTCTCCAAGACACAGCGCGATCTCACCCCCAATACTGGAAGAGACGAACCCACGAAGATCTTCTCACTGCCTCCATGTGGCTCGGGACTGTACCCGACTAAAACCTGTTTGCACGTCTCCTTTGAGCGTGGTAGGGTAGTAATCAAAGTACAGTGGGAACTCACACGAGACAAATGACGATCCCCAGGTCGATGAACTAACCTGTACACATGTCACCAGGGAACTGCTATCTGACGTCAAGTATAAGACCAACTAGCATGTTCCCGTCGAGTCCTGTCCGGTGTACTCATAACCCAATGAGCACCTGTATACATCTTAGGTGAACCAACTGACACCAGTGGCTTGTGAGACCGGCCACCGCCCCTCGTCGGGGTCTCGACTGTATACACTAGTCTACTCTGGAGTATCGATGCCCTATCTCGAAACTCCCATGACTAGGGACCTTTTAAGGATGTGCTTATAGACTACCAGCTCCCACGTATATGATCGCCCTCATACTGCTGGCAGCCAAGCAAGAATCCTAGGGGCTCTATCAACGTGCAATAGTGACCTGTAAGGTCACCTAAAGCAGTACACGATGATAAAGGTAAACCAGATAGCATACTATCATCTCGAGTAAGACTGTCCTACCGGGATAGGTCCTCCCTCAATCATTGTAATCACGTGCCTGTGATCCAATAATTGACTCTGAGGGCACTATCTCCAACAGTTTCGAGTGTCGATGCTGGACACTCAGATTCCATGATTTTGATGTGTCGCGCGGGACACACGTTGATTTATATCCTCATACTTCCATGCATATGCTTTTATGATATTTACATGCATGATGTGGTTGTATCAGTGGTTGACACGTAGACGGGATCCACATACTTACAGGCATTCATTATATTGTTGGATGATATCCACATGCATACAGGCATTGATTTTTACTGTTGGCACATATATATAGATACGGTCACCCTAGATATCATAGTATTACCTTAATGATATAGTTGACCTAGGAGTCGTTGTTTATTCGATTTCTACTTGTTGATGTTTTTTTACTCACGAGTTGGCAACTCACCCCCATTGTGCCACAGTTCTTGCAGGTTGATGGATCAGTAGCGACATCGCTGGCACACAATGGCATTCGGCTGCTTTGCTTTAGTAGGTGGGACATTTGTATCGTGCCCCCTCTTGTATTTATTATTAATATTGTATTTAGTCAACTCCATCAATCAAACTAGTATTTGAATAAGTAATGTGACTTAGCAGGACTTGTAGTTGCGAGACTTGAGCGATGGGTTTATGTTCGCTTTGGGAATTTATGTCTTGCTTTTCCTTATCTTTTGTGGTGATCTTCGCCGTTGGGCGTCGTATACTTATTTATACTGTCTTGTGTGGTTGTGATCCGTCGTTGGGCGAAGTACTAGCTCCCGCTTGGGGATTCCTTTATCTTTATCTTGTATATGTGGTTTTGGATCGAAATATACAAAGGAGGTGCTGCCCAATTTTTAAAAGACGAAACATGTTTTCAAACTAGTAAATTTCATTTGCATCATTTATTTCCCTTTTTCCAAGCATTTAAGAAAACTTGATTTCATTATACCTTTATTTCAAAACTCCACCTTTTTTATTTTCTTAAAAAGGGTTTAGATTTCTGGGTTTCAGCTTACTTGAATTCCGTTACGCCTTTAGACGTTGCGTGATTCAACTGCTGGTCACGAGCTAATATTTCAGGTCGTGACAATATCGCATATGGAGTGGTAGGCACCTGATTTGGTTAGAACCCAATTCAATAGGTATGCATCTTCTTAAGTGCATAACCCAAAAAAGGAAATAGGAAACTAAGTAGTACTCATCATAGAGCACACCATATCACATAGGGTGCGATTGCTCCGCCCCGATACACCGACGTGTTGTGGTGTATACGGAGGAGTAATGCTGAGAGAGAATCTCATTCTCCTTTAGGACAGTCCAGGAACTCCGTGCTCAACTATTCTCCTTCCTGATCACATCAAAGGACATAATACATATACCCTTTTTGGTTCTTTACTTCTAACTTATATTCTTTGAATTTCTCAAAAGGTTCAAAATTTTGTTTCAACAGGAACATATGTCCGAATCTTGAGAGATCATCAGTGAATGTAATGAAGTACAAAGAACCATTCCTGGCATGTATAGACAGGGGACCTGCATACATCATCATGTATCAATCCCAAGAGTTCATTAACTCTTTCTCTGTATCCAATAAATAGAGCTGTGGTCATCTTATCTTTGTGACATGACTGGAAAGTTTCACAAGATGTATATTCAAACAGATTTAAATATGCATCTTTATGTAATTTAGCTAGTCGGGTCGCATTGATATGACCTAGTCTATAACGCTTCAAGAAGGATTCGTTCATTTCTGAACTCTTCCTCTTGTGTTTGTTTTGTACGTTAAGAAATGTGGTTTGATTTAGAACGTATATGCTTTTAGATAATGTGCCTGAACTGATCAACTCTTGATATAGGAAATGTTCAAAAACATTATCCAATAATACAAAATTATATCCTTCTTTACTTAATAAAGAGACTGATATGATGTTGTATATCAGGTTCAGTATCTAATAACATTCGTTCAGAATCAATGTATTTGGTAACACAGGGTGATAACTGCGAACAGCTTTGGCTGCAACAATTGCACCGTTTCCAACTCTTGAAACTTGTCACCCTTTCTCAGTTCTCTACCTTTCTGTAGCCCATGTAACAGATTACATATGTGGGATCCTGATTTGGTATCTCATACCCAGGACGTAAAGGAAACTGAGAAACAGTTCTCTGTAATGAACACACCCGAAGATGATGCATCAGCATGCACTTTCTTCGTTTGGGCGGCATGGGAATCCTGGTAATCCCCTATTTCCTTCTCGGTCTTATAACAATTATAAGTTATAGCTGGACCAACGTTCCCCAGCTGAGTATAACAAGAGGGTTCGGTCAATACATCCGTATTATTATCTTGATTAAGGTGTGACATGGTCGCTACCTGGAGAAAGAGAGAAGAAAACACTCAGCGTATGCTCTTGCAAGATTAGATCGGTTATTATTTTCTCTAATCAGGATGGCTCCCACTGTTTTAGTCAAATCATCCTTCATACCCTAAAAGGAAAGACTAGCCGGGATTAATTACACCTTACAAGTTCGCCAATCTTTCAGCCAGGCCAGTGCCGGTACTTTGAGGGAGGTTCGCCGTACTTTCGCACGGACCTAATTAACATAAACCTCGTTTTTCCAGCGGCGTAACCCTAATGACTCCTTTCTAGACACTTACTTGATCGGCTAATTCTAATGTGTACAACTCTCCCAGGAGTAACTCTTACTCGCAGTTGGTATCGGGATCCAACTATCTCATAGAAGTTATGCAATCTCATTGCAAATTTCAACACTTGAAATTCCCGATAATATTTTGCCCCGAGCGATCTATGACCTTGACAAGGTCAACAAACCATAGACTGCAAGTCAAGATCAACCCGTCATTTCCTGATTGAATTAAACCCACCCGCATAACCCTTGACAAGGTCAACAAGGTCGCTCGACTAACCTAAAACAATCGCATCATATGCTGGCAGATCAGCACTAATCAGCTAACGCACACCACTCCTTGATAAGGTCAACAAACGCAGCATAGATACTAACTATTACTTATCTGCAATGACGGAGGGCTACGACGGGTTTTTAAGAAAACCTTTTGCGTAATGAACTTGATATAGTCGTAGAATTGAGTGATTTAAAATGGTGTGTTTTTGAGGTTTTTACTACTTTTGCTAAAGAGGTCACTCCCGGTAAAGAGATCTCGGCTCATTCCTTATCGAATAAGGTGCAGGATATTTCATCCATACCACTATGCAAAGAAAAAAATATAGAAGCAATCAATAAACGAAACCGGGGGTTGTAGCATCTGCCAGTTATTTCTAAAGAGGTCACTCCTGGTGAAGGGATCTCGGCTCTTTCCTTATCAAAAAAGGTGCTGGATATTCTACAAGGAATACCGCTATGCAAAACAACAACTAGAGCTACCTGTTTTTGAAAATTCGATTCCATAACATCTTTAGGTTTATTTTCTTTCATTAATCTCATTAATGATGTCGCATCATTTTATGTTACCTAAACATCACAGATAAATACAACGTACGCTTATACCATCTGCATTCGCCTTGATGTCCCCTCGTGCACCGTTAGGTTAGGTAACTAACGGCTGAGCGGGGCAGGGCTAGCGCGGGTGTAAAACATAAGCAACATCTATATTATATATCACATATACTATATCCAGTATCTATCTCAACATATACAGTGATCACATCACAGATAAATCGCAGCAGAACACAACATATGAAATATTGGATATACTAGGATTTCCGGGTTTTATTTCAAGCCTGTATAAAACACGGATTCCACGGTCGTGATGAATAGCCAATCCCATACCCCTGGACCCCTACGAAAGCAGCACGCAACCCTACCAATTCTAGAGTTAGGAGACCCGGTCTCGACTCCTCGAGATGGTCTCCGACTGGACCCTAGAACCCGGTTACTTGTGCTCCCCGCCTTGGGTCTATCCTAATGCGGAAAAGTAAATAATATACAATGGTGACATCATCCTCAACTCGGAAGTGACCCAATAAAAGAATATTACATACAATGAATTTTACATGAATGAAAATGAAAACCCTCATCTCACATAAAACACCCGGCTATTCAAAACACGACGATCCAATATAACATATCACAGCAACATATAACATCACATGTCATCAACGTAAGTAAATATGTGTATCCCAATTGTCGTTAACATATAGCAACGAAACCAGCGATAGACCACATATTACACTTACGGTCGCAGAAAAGAAAGTGAAAAACTACAACAGTTGGAATCCACAATCATCTTAGACATCATAAACCCAATGTATCACATACTTTGGATTTCATGCCTAACCAAATGAATTCCTTAGACTTCGCATGCCTAACAATTATAAACCCCGCATTTTAGTCTCGATATTGAAAACACTTTCCAAAAACCTGTCGGGTAATTCAACAAGATTCCCGATATCCTGATCGAATGCTCGTCGGAAACTTTAGTAGACGGTCGCACCCCCGATGCCGTCGACGAAGTTCACTAAGGTGGAACACCGCGGCCGTGAGCACCCGAACGGATGCTAATGGGGAAGGGGTTCTCTTACAGTTACTTGGTCGGGGATATGGGCCATGGCTATCTAATAAGGTTACCCGGCGAGTATCCGCGTACGCTACGTGATTGCGACGGACTTTTGATCACATCAAAATCCCGTGGCAACCAATCAAATGAAACTAAACTGCTAGATTTATAAAATTCAAATTAGTTATCTCATAACTACCTTTGTGGATTCCAAATATTGTATCCCATCACATGATACCCGGACGACGTTAAACTTTTTAATCGATTCATCATAGTGCCACAATTTCCGTACAGCTCAACACTTGAGCACAGTTCAATAATCCCAAGAATATGCCACAGTACCAATGCACCAGCCGTAGAAGGGAAGACCCAAGCCTCACTCATGTCGCCACGGAACTGCGGCAAACCATAGGGTATGACCGCGGTTCCGCGATCCAAAAAGTCGAGTTAGGGTTTCATTTTTCTAGAGGGTTCATAGAATTACTTGCATGTTTTTCCGAATACGTTAAAATTGGAAAAATGGGTTTTTGACATTCGATTGAACTTTTAAAATTCTCCTAGACAATATGTGAATATCCCGAAACATTGTTAAAACTACGAATACGAAACACTCCGAATTGGTTAGAGTGTAAGATTACATCACATACAAAATTAGTAAAAACACACAACAACTGAAACACCAAAACCCAGTCACTTGAACACAGTGAAAATTTCAAGCAAAACTAACACAAAGTGGCCGGCCCCAACTACCTTGTCCTCGGCCAAAATCCGAGCATACCCCCTGAAATTTTCATGGTGTTCATGATATATCCCATATAACATTCTGAACATGTTTAAAAAAAATTTTGACAACTTTTTAGAATTGACAGAAACCAGTTTTTGGCGTTGCAAGTTTCGGAGTATTTCAGTTTGGTAATCTTAACAAAATCCGTCTAATTTTATTGGATGGATCTGATACCACTGCAGGGTCGCCCAGGACGGAAACAAGGTTTCAAGAGGCATCTTACATGCCAATTTCAAAATTTTCCATTCTAGCTAACCCTAACCCTAGAATCGTCTACTAGAAAAATCAACGGAATGAAATGCAAACTACTTTGCAAGTAAAGTGAACAAGGAATACAACCTTTGTAGACCGGTCCTTCATTTCATTAGCTCAGTGTAGTAGTCCCTTGGCTGTGATCATGATGTCCCTGACTCTGGATAGGCTCCCATGAAGAAATGAACATGCTTGCATCGAAGTCTTCAATGCCGAAGATGATCTACGTCGAGGAGACACTAACCCAAGCTATCTCTTCACTAATTGCGAAATTAGTGAAGCAAACAACCTATACTAAATGGCAAGTAGTAGAGAATGATGAAGTAGGAAGTGGGCTCACTTTAGATATATTTTTCTTATAATATTTCATCACCTCTCAAAACCCTAGAAAACATTTTTCTTGAGCTCATGAAGAAAAAGAAGATGAGAGATGAATGAGAGTTATGAATGAATAATTCATGAGGTTAGAAATGGAACCATGGTGAGTTATCCTCTCATTCCTAACTCATGTAGAGAATAAACCAAGGGCTAAGTTTAAGGATTGGGTTAACAAATATCTTAAGTAATGACAAAAGAGTTGAATAAATCAATGTATCCATAAGCTTCTACAATCTTATCCATGACTAATTCCAAATCTTTTTTGAATTACTTAATGATAAATAAAACCCAAACATAAACCCTAGCATGGTATAAGTCTCATACTAATATGTTGCATTTGTAATCTAGCATGAACCAAATATGTACACAAATATACATATCACATATATACAATATGCACATCATGTGAGAAAAGAAATCATAAGTGAGCAAGTATTAGTTAATGTAACTTAATATATAAAATATATAATTATACTTTAAATTATTAAATCAACACTTGATTTAATAATCCGGCTATATCATATATAACTGACTAATATTAAATGTAACAAATTATCGAATCAACACTTGATCTGATTTCCCGGCTATATCACATATAACCAACCGATGTCACAAATCGTAAGAATAAAATACGGTATCGCATACTCGTATCAATCTCGTTCCCGCACATATCACATATGTGCTCCTAATCTGTTTCGCTTAAGCCAGGAAACCTCTGTGTAGGACTCTAAAGACTCGTCAATACGCCGGCAGTAGGTGATGATCATATCAAACACCCACAAGCCGCAAGCGGCCTGCTAAACGTAACGGCCACCCGGGTATTGAAAGATCAGAAGATCAACAAGCAATCCTGGTCATACTCCTGTGAGTCCAATCAGTAACACTACTGTACAGTCCGGTCTCTTCATCTGATATGTCGCATATCTCGTCTAGTGGTGGTAAACGCCAGACCCCAGTAACTCGATAAGTCATGCCGATGTTGTAAGTCTACGGTAGCGCCCCGGCCGTCTGTCCGAGGCCAAAAAGCGGAAACGAAAACTTTTTCTAAACTAGAAACCGGTGCTATCGCAGACTTTAATCCCGGATCAAACCGTTAACCTATAACCAGCAACTAGAGAAAGGGTTGGAAAAGCTATACCGATCGATCTGTGTCCTTCGGTCTTTGGCTACGATCCTAAGCTCCTCGCGGCATCTCCGGTCTCGATCTCCTCGTCGGAAAGGGCACCACATCATCGAGTCTTTTTACGGGCTCCCGCTTCATCCGAAGCAACTCGGGCATGAAGCTCGGTAGCCGATGTGTCCAAGGTGATGTAGAGAATGTGTATGATCACTTTGTCTCAAGCATTCATTGATTCTCATCACATGGGAGTGTATGGATGGAGGTTAGAGATGATGCCATCAATGGAGGTTGTGTGCTAGAGAAAGAAGAAGAAGAAGAAGAAGCATTTTCTTTTCTTGTGTGTTCTTATGATAAAAAGAGAGAGTGTGTATGAAAAAATACAAGACCAAAAACCATATCAATGCAGCCCCCCTCTCCCTTCTTATCATATCAAGACTCAAATCCATTAAATAATGTGACACATGCACAAAGAAAGAGACCATGAGTCACCACTTGTGCATGTGTCACAATTAATGCTCCTAATCATGGTTTCTAGCTCATAATTTCCATTTGTAAACATTAACCCAAATGTTTACAACAATAAAAAGATACGGCAACATCTAAAGTAAACTCGTGACGGATCACAAGGATACCCCTCACCTATATATACATACCTGCATCCGCATTCCGACTGAATGCGAATGTTATGAGACTAAAGTAATCTAACAAATATAATACTAGGATCCGGCTTAAACCAAAGCCCACTAGTAAGATCCGCCTGATCATGATCCGTGCACTACCGCACGTATATGATCGAACCCTGCCATATATCATACGGCCTCTACAACGTTTCGCCCGAAACTTGAGAAACCGTCTATGGGGGACTCTAAAGACTCGTCAATACTTTGGCCATGGATTTAACCACTAGCACGTCAGAGTTATTAGCCAATACGTGACGGGCCACCAGCTATTGATCAAAAGGGACGTCGATGAGCGAACTCATCCTGACACCCTACCGAGCCTGTCAGTGACAATATCCGTACAGTCCGGTCCGTTCGTCTATGAGCATCGCATGGCGGGCCTAGGGTGTTGGAAAAAGTCAGACCCCCAAAAGTAGTACAAGTCGTGTCGGAGTGTAGCACAGAACACCCTGAGATACTACTGGAATACCTACCAGTAAATCTCCTGCCTTGGCCAAGGATTTCGTGTAATGGCTCTCCTAGACACAGCGCGATCTCACCCCCAATACCAGGAGAGACAAAACCCCTGCCGATCCGCTCACTGCCTCCATATGGCTCGGGACTGTACCCAACTAAAATCTGTTTGCTCGACTCCTTTGAGTCGTGGTAGGGTAGTAATCAAAGCATAGTGGGAACTTACAAGAGACAAATGATGATCTCACGTCGATGAACTAAGCTGTACACATGTCACCAGAGAACTGCCATCTGACGTCAGGTATAATACCAACTGGCATATTCCCGGCGAGTCCTGTCCGGTGTACTCATAACCCAATGAGCACCTGTATACAACTTAGGTGAACCAACTGACACCAATGGCTTGTGAGACCGGCCACCGCCCCTCGTCGGAGTCTCGACTGTATATACTAGTCAACTAATGGAGTATCGATGCCCAGTCTCGAAACTCCCACGACAAGGGACCACTTTAAGGATGTGCTTATAGACCCCAGCTCCCACGTATATGATGGCCATCAAACTGCTGGCCGTCAAGCAAGAATCTTATAGGCTCTATCAACGTGAAATAGTGACCTGTAATGTCACCTAAAGCAGTACATGTTGATAAAGATAAACTAGATAGAATACTATCATCTTGAATAAGATTGTCCTACCGGTATAGGTCCTTCCTCAATCATTGCAATCACATGCATGCGATCCAATAATTGACTTTGAGGGGACTATATCCAACAATTTCCCACTTCCACTCAAGGCTAATTATTGCGATGTCGCATACTCACAGCCCGTGTGATACCGAACACCCAACTACTCTACTAATCAGTTTCACAAAGCCTGTTTACGAAACTATTGCGTTCGAGGAATAGCCTCAGTGAGTGGATCCTATTGGAGATAGTGCCCTCAGAGTCAATTATTGGATCACAGGCACGTGATTGCAATGATTGAGGGAGGACCTATCCCGGTAGGACAGTCTTACTCGAGATGATAATATGCTATCTGGTTTACCTTTATCATCGTGTACTGCTTCAGGTGACCTTACAGGTCACTATTACACGCTGATAGAGCCCCTAGGATTCTTGCTTGACTGCCGGCAGTATGATGGCGATCATATACGTGAGAGCTGGTGGTCTATAAGCACATCCTTAAAAGGTCCCTAGTCGTGGGAGTTTCGAGACAGGGCATCGATTCTCCAGAGTATACTAGTGTATACAGTCGAGACCCCGACGAGGGGCGGTGGCCGGTCTCACAAGCCACTGGTGTCAGTTGGTTCACCTAAGATGTATACAGGTGCTCATTGGGTTATGAGTACACCGGACAGGACTCGCCGGGAACCTGCTAGTTGGTCTTATACCAGATGTCAGATAGCAGTTCCCTGGTGACATGTGTACAGGTTAGTTCATCGACCTGAGATCGTCATTTGTCTCGTGTGAGTTCCCACTGTGCTTTGATTACTACCCTACCACGGCTCAAAAGAGTCGTGCAAACAGGTTTTAGTTGGGTACAGCCCCGAGCCACATGGAGGCAGTGAGCGGATCTGCAGGGGTTCGTCTCTCCCGGTATTGGGGGTGAGGTCGCGCTGTGTCTAGGAGAGCCATTACGCAAAGCCCTCGGCCGAGGCAGGAGATTTACTGGTAGGTATTCCAGTAGTATCTCAGGGTGTTCTAGGCTACACTCCGACACGACTTGTACCGCTTTTGGGGGTCTGACTTTTACCAACCCCCTAGGCCTGACATGCGATGCTCATAGACGAACGGACCGGACTGTACGGATATTGTCACTGACAGGCTCGGTAGGGTGTCAGGATGAGTTCGCTCATCGACGTCCCTTTTGGTCAATACCTGGTGGCCCGTCACGTATTGGCTAATACCTCTGACGTGCTAGTGGTTAAATCCACAGCCATTGTATTGACGAGTCTTTAGAGTCCACCACACTTACAGTTACTCAATCTTTCCGGCGAAACGCTGTAGAGGCCGTATGGAGATATGGCAGGGTCCGATCAGATACGTGCGGTATTGCACGGATCAGGATCGGACAGTTTTGTACTAGTGGTTGTATATTTATATGGCAGGGTTCGATCTGATACGTGCGGTATTGCACGGATCAGGATCGAACGGATATTACTAGCCGGCTTTGGCTTAAGCCGGTCCTAGTTTAGTACAGTGTAGATTTTGTCTCATTGCATTTGTATCCGGTAGGAATAATGATGCGGGTGTGTATGCACAGCATCGGGGTTTTCCTGTAATTTATTACGGGACCAGTTTTCTGGGGTTGCCAGTTTGCATTTCGTTCCGGCCGGTTTTCCTTTGTTCTTTCCCGGCCGGACTTTTCCGATGGAGGGTGTTATTCGCAAGTTTGCAAATAACATGTTGTGGAGGGTTTTCTTGCATATGTTTTGATTATGATGGCATCTTTTCTTTTCAACCATCATTTGATTCTCTTTTAATCACTAAAAGGTGATTAGAGTTTGATGTGAGATTGTGATGATGAGGTTTGGATATGGTCACCTTTCTTTTTCTCCTACACTCACCTCCCTTCTTATTATGGTTGGTATTTTTCATTCCTCCACCATTATTATTCTCACTAGAAGAAAGAAGGTTCAACTTGAGAGAAAAAGAAAGAGAGAGTTCATTTGGTTATGTGAGGATTTCTTCATCTCATCTTCTTCTTGCTAGAAAATTGAAAGCACCAATTTTCTTTACCTCTTCCTCCATCCATCAATGGCAACAACATAACCCCAAAGAGACAAGAAACTTCTACACTACATTCTACAGCATATCTTGGGCATGTCGACTTGCCGGCTTCATGCCCGAGTTGCCTCGGTATTGAGGCGGGAGCCCGTAAAAGACGCAGGCGATGTGGTGCCCTTCCGGCGAGGAGGCGACGATATGGAGACAAGACTTTCCGCGGGAGATCGGGACGATGACGAGAAGACCGGAGGACTCGGATCACTCGGTACATCTCTCACCCTTTCTCTTGATAGCTAGCATTAGGTTAATGGTTACGATCCGGGTTTTTCATTGTCCACGGTAGCGCCAGTTTCCAGGTAAGGAAAATTTTTGATTCCGCATTTTGGCCTCGGATAGACGGCCGGGGCGCTGCCGTGGCGCAACATGGTATCAGAGCCACGCCATTAACCTTGCCTAGCTTGTTCTAGTGTGTTTTACATTTCCGATCGAACAAAATCCCAAAAACCACATTTCGTGTGCATCAGTTTTCTGTCGATTTTTTCTGAGCTCTAAAAATTTTTCAGGTTGTAAAAAACTAATGTACTGAAAATTTTAAGACTGATGTAAAAATTCGACGCAGTCAGTCGATGACTCAAGTGCGGAACCGCGGCCAAACCCCCCCTTGGGCCGCGGTTCCGCTGCGTGTTGGTGTCTTCACTGTGTCCAAATTTTCCAGTGGGCTTGTGGGCTGTTTTTGGGGGTTTTGGGAAATTAAATTTGGGCCCAGAATTTCTGTGAGTGCTACAGTATTGCTTGGGGGGGCCACTTGTTAATTATTTGATCGATCGGATATTTTAAACACATTATTTCACAGTATTTACATTATATCTGCGACCGTGAATGCCACTTGATCGGTAAATCCTGTCTAACTGCAATAGCCCGGTTAGACGGATTTGCGAACGTGACTTTCACGTTGATGTTCTATGTTTAAGCTGTGTTGTTGCGGATCGGTCGTGGGGGATAGCCTGGATGTAATGCTATTATAGTTTTGTTGTATTATGTACATTTGATATTGTGGGGCGAGCGTCCGACATGTGGACTTTCGTCACTGCCTGTTTGTATTATTCTTTTGGGGCACGACCTGGTTGCGGTCGATGTACCCGTTGTATGTATATTTTACTTTCTGTACTAGGATTACCCCGCGGAGGGGTGCACGGATAGCCGGGTTCTAGAGGGCAACGGGAACGCATCTCATGGCATTGAGACGGAGGGGGCTTCACTCTAGGATTGGCGGGCTATTCGCCGCACTCGTAGGGGGTACAGGTTGACCCAGGAGGGGTGCCCAAGTTACCGGATTCCATGAAGTGCTGGGTGGTCCATTCACGGTGCTGAAGGGGGCTGCCTCGCTTCAGGTTTTGGCGAGTGACTGGCCGCGCCCGTAGGGGTCTAGGATTTCATTGCACAGGCTATCCACACGACCAGGGGAACATCGGGTTTCAGCAGCGGCTCTGTGAAACCCGGGGATCCCAGATATCTGTATTGTTCTGTGATGCTGTACATTTCTGTGATGTTGCTTTTTATCACGTCTTGAGCGAATATAATATATTGGTATATATATTAGTAGATGTTGTATATTTTTTGCATCCGCGCTAGTCCAGTCCCCGCTCTGTCGTTAGTTAAGTAACCTAACGGGTGATGACGGGACCCAGTGGCAAATGCGGATGGCATATACGTACATCAGTATATTTTCGTTCTTTGTGGTGTGATCAATTGATGGGACTGCGTTGATTCGGATAAATGCAAGATAAACAAACCTATTCTGATGTTGTTGGAACATTTTTCAAAAAAGCTGTTATTGCAAGGCCGTTCACTTTTGTTTTGCATCGTGGTATTCATTTGGAATATCCTGCTCCTCAGTCGACGAGGCAAGGGCCGAGATCCCTTCATCGGGAGTGACCCCTTGGACAGAAGTTTGCGTCAGGGCATTAACTTCACTATAGCCGATTACTTTTGCTTTGCATCGTGGTATTCAGTTGGAATATCCTGCACCTCATTCTACGGGGAAAGAGCCGAGATCCCTTCACCGGGAGTGACCTCTTTAGCAAAGGTTTTCGTCACTATATTTTTATAAAAAGTTATCCAGTTCCATCAACGATATCAAGTTCATTACGGTAAAAGGTTTTTCGCCAAAACCCATTCGTAGCCCTCCGTCATTTCAGATTAGTATTACTTAGTATTCGTGCTGCGTATGTCGTGCTTAGCCGAGGCGTAGTGTTCGGTAGCTATGTAGTGCTTTTCTGTTGCATGGATATGAGATTGGTTAGGACAGTCGTGCGGTCATTTTGGCTCAGTCAAGGATTCGTGCGGGTGGGTCTAATGCAATCAAGATAATGATGGGTTGAACTTGACTAGGATCCTTTGATATGTTGGCCCAGTCAAGGTCACTTGGGTCCTAGGGGTAAAAATCACATCGGGAGTTTCATAAGAACTGAAACTTGCCAGGCATGCGCATACCTTCTGGAGTGTGGTGACTTGAGTGGATTCCGTCAAGTTATCATGCGATGATAGTTGGATCCCGATTCCCACTGATGAGTTAGTTTACTCCTCGGGTGATCCCTACTAATTCTTCTTTCAGGTTTGGAGGAGAATTTGAGGTAACAGTGGGAGGTTTCCAGATTAGACAAAGTGATAACCATTCTGATCTAGGTTAGAGTGCACGCTGAGTGTTTCTTTTCTCTCTCTCTTTGGCAGCGACCATTGACCCGACCCTGGACTATGACTCAGTGACCAAGTTGACCGAACCTTCTTAACACTGGTTTTTGGATTGTCAGAGTTGCAGACCTCATTGCCACTTCTACTTTTACCCTTTTCTCCAGGACACCCCGCATTACTGCGAACGTCCACTTCCATTGGAAAAAACCATCGTATGGTTATATACGAACTCGAAGGACTTCGAGGATGGTTTCTGGTTCTGGAGAAAACGAATAGGATTATTCAGTTGTCTTTTCTTTTCACCTTCTCTCATTGCGAGTACTCCTTGGTTTAGGAGATAGTACACCTATTACGCAAATTGGATAGTCTTCTTCCAAACCTTAGGCTGGTGCCGACCGGTAGGGAATGAAGAAAACCAATTAGCATAACGATTGTGTGCAGAAGGTATTAAGTTAAGACAAAGCAAGGGATTAGTAAGAGGGCAAAGTAAATTGCGACTGCTATTCACGACCGAACCAAGTATTTCTTCGCCAATCCTAAATCACCTTTGTATTTCTCCAGGACACTCCGTATCACTACGAAGATCCACAGTTTATTTGGATACTCCATCGTATGGTTATATACGAACTCGAAAGGAACTTGTTCCAGTTCGGGGATGGACTCTGGTCCAGGAGAAATAGGAATAAGGTTTATTCGGTTGTCTTTTATCTTCACCTTCTCTCGCTTTGCGAGTGCTCCTAGGATTAGGACAGTACACCTTTTATGCTTATTGGATAGTCTTCTTCCAAACCATAGGCTGGTGCCGAACGGTAGGGAAGGAAGAAAACCTTTTGGCCTAAAAGGGTGTGCAAACGGTAATGACTAAAGACATATAAAGGGATTTGGACAGATGGCAAAGAGATATACGGTTACAGTTGTGAATCTGGATAATGGAAGAGGCATTACTAAGAATATCGGAATACCCCACCGAAACATTTCAATGTTTCAGTTTCACTGTGTGATGTTAAAAGAAAACTGATTTCCCGATTAGATACTTACTCCAGGGTATGTATTTACCAGGTATGATTCTCACATCTGTATGGTTTTACAGATGATGAGTGGGAGTAAGTCATTGGGAATAGGGTGATCATCCTCATTATACCGGGATTCGTTGTAATCGGTGATATTTGAGGAGATCATCTGGGCTGTTTGCCGGTCGGCAAATATTTGGTTTTGAATATCCGCTGTTGTGCACCAATTTCAAATTGATATATCTGTACGTCTATTTTCATAGAGTGAGATATACCTTTTGATATTATGTCGATGAAATTTACCTATATCAGTGGATGGTTAGGTAAGGAGCATTAAACAGCGGTGTAATTCTTCTTAACCATAAGTACAGTTTTCAACCTACGACACACAGTGAAAGAGTTGTTAGACTCAGCGGACTTATACAGAGTATTGTATGTTGTCCAGTGTCCATTAGGACAGAGGGGTTGGTCCTCATACTATATTCTGTTTACTTTTAACTTCTTAGTTCTTAGACATGTGTTTCGTGGAAACACAGGGTCTAAGTTTTGAGGAGTTATAGGTATTTGAATAGAGTAGAGAACCAGCTGTAGCAAGTATCAGGATTCTTCAAAGTGATCGAAGATGTAGATACTTGTGTATGGTATTCAGTTGATAGTAATGATAAAGAGAAATTGCTTCTCTTTCAGGTTACACATAATTGGAAGCATTCCTAAGTTGAGTAACGCTGATCGGCCTCCTTCCATTCAATTGACATGCACTGGAGATAGCTGCATGATTTGAATCTGGTTCAATTAAATCAGTGCCTCTGGTTCTATATTGGATATAGAACAGTTCATATCTTGACATTGTTAAGGTACGGGGAGTTTTCCGGCTTATGCTTAAAACCAGACACTGGACAACTCAAGGCACATTTCTGGAATGGCTGTTTGTTGGTTGACCCAAGCTATGACGAGGGTTGACTTTCTACCATCTGGAAGATCAATAGTGATATTGTTCTTGACTCGCCACAGTTTTAATAAAAATGGATTTTTTTTTCAGAAAACAATAGTGGGAGTATGGTAGAACTGGAAGTGATTCCAGAACCGCAAACGATTTCTGAAGATTCGATAAGGAACCTAAAGATTCAATCTGGTTTGACATTCCATTGGCCACTCCGCAGATACGGTGGGTAACTTCAGGCACCCGAGAGGTACTCCGGTAGCCTCAAGGACGGTGACAGGGAAGTTCTTGTTTACCCACACTTGCCATTGCTGTTGTTCCAGGCCGCGAGACCCGGCAGGAGGATGAGTATAGCATCGTTCTGAACTAGCTTCAGAAGTGTACGTGTATATGACTCTGCCAGAGGGTTGTCGTAGTCAGTGGGAGCAGCGGAAGCATTGGTGGACATCAGGCTTATGTCTATTTATAGACTAAAGCAGATATAGCGGAGATAAATCATCTATTTCTGACATGACTGTCATAGGTTTGACGTCATCAGAATAGGGGATGGATCTGTTGAGAAGGTAGTAAGGTGTGATGTCCTGATTTTGGATGACATACACAGAGTAGGAAAGGAAACTCCTATACTACGATCGGTTATACTTTGGTTGTCACACGGTGGTTTCTCCACACAGGACATGGATATTATATCAGACATTCTGGTTACTAGATCTATGGTTTTAGATCTAGATTTGGGTGATTTCCCAATCTGGGTACCTTGAAAGCATTCTATGAGTATTTAGAATGGACGACTCCTGGCACGGTAGTGCACCTGCAGTTGATGGAGTCACCCTCTCTAAAGGTGTCTTATAGACTAAAGGGGAGAGGGATACTCATGATTGGCAGATCACTTGCTTAGGCAATTGAGTCAATCATGAGATGTCAAGAACCACACCAGATGTTGTTCTTTCACTAGATGCAATAAGTTGACATTGATCCAATCCTGGAGAAACAGTCGGAAGCAGTTTTAGAACATAAGTGGATGTTCTAGGGATATGATAACGACAGCCTCATTTGGGAGACATTTATCATTCCAGGCTTGCAAGGTGACATGGACGACAAGGAGGTTGTCAGAGTTATAGTTTTCCTTCTGACGAGGGGCAGTATTTTGGACAGGTGGTCCAAGGCAATACTGAGGGTGGCATGGCGCAGGATACTGATTAAGTTCAGTTGACGATACAGTCTAAGAAGTTTGGATTTTGAGTTCATTTATGAGCTACGTCCCATCAGACATCCAGACATTCTAAGACAGGTATTGCTCATTCCGGGAGATGGCTTTCTCCGCGAACTTGAGATATAGAGAGACATAGAAAGAAACATCACAGCGGATCAACTCACTGAGGCTATTCCTCGAACGCAATAGTTTCGCAAACGAGATTTGTGAGACTGACTAGTAGAGTAGTTGGGTGTTCGGTATCACACGGGCTGTGAGTATGCGGCATCGAAATAATTAGCCTTGAGTGCAAGTGGGAGATTGTTGGAGATAGTGCCCTCAGAGTCAATTATTGGATCACAGGCACGTGATTGCAATGATTGAGGGAGGACCTATCCCGGTAGGACAGTCTTACTCGAGATGATAGTATGCTATCTGGTTTACCTTTATCATCGTGTACTGCTTCAGGTGACCTTACAGGTCACTATTACACGCTGATAGAGCCCCTAGGATTCTTGCTTGACTGCCGGCAGTATGATGGCGATCATATACGTGAGAGCTGGTGGTCTATAAGCACATCCTTAAAAGGTCCCTAGTCGTGGGAGTTTCGAGACAGGGCATCGATTCTCCAGAGTAGACTAGTGTATACAGTCGAGACCCCGACAAGGGGCGGTGGCCGGTCTCACAAGCCACTGGTGTCAGTTGGTTCACCTAAGATGTATACAGGTGCTCATTGGGTTATGAGTACACCGGACAGGACTCGCCGGGAACCTGCTAGTTGGTCTTATACCAGATGTCAGATAGCAGTTCCCTGGTGACATGTGTACAGGTTAGTTCATCGACCTGAGATCGTCATTTGTCTCGTGTGAGTTCCCACTGTGCTTTGATTACTACCCAACCACGGCTCAAAGGAGTCGTGCAAACAGGTTTTAGTTGGGTACAGTCCCGAGGTACATGGAGGCAGTGAGCGGATCTGCAGGGGTTCGTCTCTCCCGGTATTGGGGGTGAGGTCGCGCTGTGTCTGGGAGAGCCATTACGCAAAGCCCTCGGCCGAGCCAGGAGATATACTGGTAGGTATTCCAGTAGTATCTCAGGGCGTTCTGGGCTACACTCCGACACGACTTGTACCGCTTTTGGGGGTCTGACTTTTACCAACCCCCTAGGCCCGACATGCGATGCTCATGGACGAACGGACCGGACTGTACGGATATTGTCACTGACAGGCTCGGTAGGGTGTCAGGATGAGTTCGCTCATCGACGTCCCTTTTGGTCAATACCTGGTGGCCCGTCACGTATTGGCTAATACCTCTGACGTGCTAGTGGTTAAATACACAGCCATTGTATTGACGAGTCTTGTACTAGTGGCCGTATGGAGATATGGCAGGGTCCGATCAGATACGTGCGGTATTGCACGGATCAGGATCGGACAGTTTTGTACTAGTGGCCGTATAATTATATGGCAGGGTTCGATCTGATACGTGCGGTATTGCACGGATCAGGATCGAACGGATATTACTAGCCGGCTTTGGCATAAGCCGGTCCTACTTTAGTACAGTGTAGATTTTGTCTCATTGCATTTGTATCCGGTAGGAATACAGATGCCGGTGTGTATGCACAGCATCGGGGTTTTCCTGTAATTTATTACGGGACCAGTTTTCTGGAGTTGCCAGTTTCCATTCCGTTCCGGCCGGTTTTCTTTTGTTCTTTCCCGGCCGGACTTTTTCGATGGAGGGTGTTATTTGCAAGTTTGCAAATAACATGTTGTGGAGGGTTTTCTTGCATATGTTTTTATTATGATGGCATCTTTTCTTTTCAATCATCATTTGATTCTCTTTTAATCACTAAAAGGTGATTAGAGTTTGATGTGAGATTGTGATGATGAGGTTTGGATATGGTCACCTTTCTTTTTCTCCTACACTCACCTCCCTTCTTGTTATGGTTGGTATTTTTCGATCCTCCACCATTATTATTCTCACTAGAAGAAAGAAGGTTCAACTTGAGAGAAAAAGAAAGAGAGAGTTCATTTGGTTATGTGAGGATTTCTTCATCTCATCTTCTTCTTGCTAGAAAATTGAAAGCACCAATTTTCTTTACCTCTTCCTCCATCCATCAATGGCAACAACATAACCCCAAAGAGACAAGAAACTTCTACACTACATTCTACAGCATATCTTGGGCATGTCGACTTGCCGGCTTCATGCCCGAGTTGCCTCGGTATTGAGGCGGGAGCCCGTAAAAGACGCAGGCGATGTGGTGCCCTTCCGGCGAGGAGGCGACGATATGGAGACAAGACTTTCCGCGGGAGATCGGGAAGATGACGAGAAGACCGGAGGACTCGGATCACTCGGTACATCTCTCACCCTTTCTCTTGATAGCTTGCATTAGGTTAATGGTTACGATCCGGGTTTTTCATTATCCGCGGTAGCGCCAGTTTCCAAGTAAGGAAAATTTTTGATTCCGCATTTTGGCCTCGGATAGACGGCCGCGGCGCTGCCGTGGCGCAACAGATCCGCCCTGATGTTTCTTTCTATGTCTCTTTTTATCTCAAGTTCGCGGAGAAAGCCATCTCCCGAAATGATCAATACCTGTCTTAGAATATGTTTGGATGTCTTATGGGACCTAGTTCATAAATGAACTCAAAATCCAAACTTCTTAGACTGTATCGTGAACTGAACTTAATCAGTATCCTACGCCATGCCTCCTATCCGCTTGGAGCTCCTGTCCAAACAACTACCCCTGGTCAGAGGGAAAACTATAACTCTGACAGTCACTCTGTCATCCAGGTCACCTTGGAAGCCTGGAATGATAACCGTCTCCCAAAAGAGACTGTTGTTATCAATTCCCTAGAATATCTATCTAACAACCTAACTAGGAGTTTTACCTACTCGGTTAGGGGGTTATACTTTAACTTGAACTCCTTCTCTTGGACTCCTTGTGGTGGTCGGATGGTTCTCTCCCCGTCGTCTCTTTGTGCCGAAGATGGATCCACCTGAAAGCTTCTACCTTTGGCTTCAACCTCAATCTTGAGGAAACTAGAACACTTGGTTTGCTAGACCTTGTATATTAGGATGAGTAGAGAAGTGTTTTGGGTTTTATCTCTATGGTTCTTGCTTCTTAACACATGAGAGAAATAGAACCATGAACTAGAGAGAGAGCAAGAGGAAGAGGGAGAGCTTGAGGATGAGAGAGAATGAGAATGATAGAATGAGCAAGACTTTTCTCACCCTTGCTCTCATAATCCAAAAAATAATCATAACTCATAATAATAATTGAGTATTATGTGATGGTTGTTATCATATCAAATGGCAATATCATTTCATGCATTAAATGCAATTTGTGAACAAACAAGCAACCCAAGGTCAATGCCAAGAAATGATAGCCATTGTAATGATGGTGGTCAACAAGTCCAACCTAC
This sequence comes from Agapanthus africanus, assembly GCA_030015575.1. NCBI lineage: Eukaryota > Viridiplantae > Streptophyta > Magnoliopsida > Asparagales > Amaryllidaceae > Agapanthus > Agapanthus africanus. Next base: position 233,180,830 of record JASDDO010000031.1, read on the forward strand.
TCAACCGGTCCACAAAGTCAACAAGTCAACACAGTCAACCCTTCAACCCAACCATGTCACAACAATACTTAATTAATATTATTATTAATCTTATTTCTTATTCTCATTGGGGTTTAGCTAAAAGTCAACAGTGAACAACCCTAATGAGAATCCTCTGCCTCTGTCTCTCTGGCAACCGTACATAGACACCTGCATCCGTGTTCCAAGGAACACGAATACAAACGAGATAAAACCAATCCCAAAACGTACACTAGGATCTTGCTTAAACCAAAGCCCGCTAGTGATAACTGCCCGAACACTAAACGTGCACAAGTGCACGGATGTGACTGAACCCTGTCGCAAAACCTTGCGACCTCTACTCTTTTTCCTAAAGGAGAATAGCTCTCTGTGTGGGACTCTAAAGACTAGACACTACGCTGGCAGTGGGTTTAACCACAGACCGCAAGCGGCACTAGCTGTGCGTAATGGCCCCCATGTACATGCCGGTAAGAAGACGGGCTAGGTGAAACCCATCCGAACTCCTACTCACCTGAATGTGACAATCTGCGTACAGTCCGGTCTGTTCGTCTGAGAATATAACATGGCGGGCCTAGGGGGGCGGTAAACGTCAGTTCCCTAATAGCGGTACAAGTCGTGTCGGAGTGTAGCCCAGAACACCCTGAGATAACACAGGAAACCTACCAGTATATCTCGCTTGCCCTGGCCAGGGACTTTGTGTAATGGCTCTCCTAGACACAGCGCGATATCAACCCCCAATACCGGGAGAGACGAATCCTATCTAACCGTCACTACCTCCAAGTGCTTCGGGACTGCACCCAACTACTACCTGTTTGCACGAATCCTTTGAGCCGTGGTAGGATAGTAATCTAAGTACAGTGGGAACACACTCGAGGCAAAGTGACAGGGTCAAGTCAGCGGACTAAGTTGTACTCATGTCACCTGGGAAGTGATAACCGACGATAGGTATAGTACCAACCAACAGTTCCCGACGAGTCATGTCCAGTGTACTCGTAACCTAACGAGCACCCGCATACTATCTCAAGTACGACGTACTGACGGCTGTAGGACAGACCGTCTACCCTTCTGAGATGAGAAGCGCATACGCTAGTCTACTCCGGAGTATCGATGCGCTGTCTCGATAGTCCTGAGACTTGGGACCTGCATAAGGATGTGCTTGTGGATTACCCAGCCCCCACGAGGGTGACTGCCATCACAACGCTGGTAATCAAGCAAAGATCCTAAGGGCTCCACTAATGTGTATAGGTGATGTACTAAAAGAAACACATGTACACATTAAAGTAGAAACAAACCAAGTAGCATACTACTATTTTGAGCAAGATTGTCTATACAAGGTGAATATCCCAAGCTTCCATTTAGTAATATACAAACTAGTATGATACAGTAATGGCCTCTAGGGCATATACACTAACAATCTCCCACTTGCACTAAGGCCATGTACTGGCGTATCGAAGACCTATCATCTCAATTAGCCGCTCGAACTGAGTCTGGGGTAAGGCCTTCGTGAGTGGATCAGCAGTGTTATCTTCCGCGGTAACTCTCCGAACCTCGATCTCTTGGTGACCCACGATCTCCCTGATCAGGTGATACCGCCTAAGATGTGTCTGGACTTCTGATGGAACCTGGGTTCCTTCGCTAAAGCTATAGCCCCGTTGTTGTCGCAATACAGAGGTATTGGATCAACAATGGACAGAACCACCTGAAGTTCTGTCAAGAACTTCCTTATCCAGACGGCTTCTTTTGCGACATCTGCAGCAGCGATATATTCCGCTTCCATCGTCGAGTCAGCAACGGTTTCCTGTTTGGAACTCTTCCAACACACCGCCCCCCCATTGAGGGTAAAGACATAACCCGACATGGACTTAGAATCATCCTTGTCACTCTGGATGCTGGAGTCAGCAAAGGCCTCGATCTGGAGGTCTTTTCCGCCATACACCAAGAACATCTCCTTAGTCCTTTTAAGGTACTTGAGAATGTTCTTTACCGCTATCCAGTGCTTCTCCTCATGGTTTGACTGATACCGGCTTACCAAACTCAGTGCATAAGCTACATCTGGTCTGGTACACAACATCGCATACATTATAGAGCCTACTGCAGAAGTGTAGGGTGTAATAGTCATGCGATCCTTTTCCAAATCAGTCTTGGGAGACATCTCTTTGGAGAGGGTGATCCCGTGACAAGCTGGTAGATTACCGCACTTGGAATCTTCCATACTGAATCTTCTCAGTATGGTGTCGATGTACCTAGACTATGAAAGTCCTAATATCCTCTTGGATCTGTCACGATAGATCCGAATCCCCAGAATGTAAGAGGCATCCCAGGTCTTTCATGGAGAAGCTGTGTGACAAGAACCCTTTGATAGATTGTAGCATAGGAATGTCATTTCCTATTAAGAGAATGTCATCCACGTATAAAACGAGGAATACGACAGTTCTTGCTAAAAATCTACTATAGATGCATGGTTCATCTGGATTTTTGATAAAGCCAAATTCTTTGACCGTTTCATCAAAACAGATGTTCCAACTCCGCGATGCCTGCTTTAGTCCATAGATGGACTTAAGCAACTTGCACACCTTTCCGATGCTCCCACTCTGAATGAAACCCTCTGGCTGGTCCATATAGACACACTCCTCTAAATTTCCATTTAGAAAAGTGGTCTTTACGTCCATCTGTCAAATCTCATAATCATGGAAGGCAACAATGGCAAGAAGGATCCCAATGGATTTCAGCATAGCCACTGGAGAAAAGGTTTCGTCATAGTCCAAACCAGGTCTTTGACGAAAACCCTTTGCAATAAGTCTAGCCTTATAGGTCTCAACCTGTCCATCTACACCAATCTTCCTTTTGAAGATCCACTTGCATCCTACGGGTTTTACCCCATCTGGAGCAACGTCCAACGTCCATACTTTGTTGGTGACATGGACTCCATTTCGGTCCGCATTGCATCCAGCCATTTTACCGAGTCAATGCTCTAAATGGCCTGCTGGAAGCTAGTCGGCTCATCACTATCAATGATGCAATCCTCTCTATCCCCGTCTATGAGAAAAACCGTAGTATCTCTCGGGCGGATGAGACTGCCTACTAATCCTGCGGAGCGGCGTAGGAATGTCCTGATCTTTCGAACCCTCTGGTTCTACTAAGCTTTCAGTAATAGCTCGTGGTTCTGGAATTTCTTCCAGTTCTATTGCGCTCCCACTTATCTGATTTTCCAAAAACTCAGTTTCCAAGAAGTGGGCATGACGAGAAACAAAAATCTTTTGTTCCTCTTCGCAATAGAAGAAATATCCCTCGGAGTTCTTTGGATATCCCAGAAACTTGCACTGTACTGAGCGTGCCTCGAGTTTGTCCGCATGCTGCTTTTTGACAAAAGCTGGACATCCTCATGTCTTAATGTGCGTAAGATAGGGTTTCTTCCCACACCACATCTGATATGGTGTGGTAGGCACAGTCTTAGTTGGAACTCGGTTCAAAAGTTATGCAGCTGATTCTAGTGCATATCCCCAGAATGATCGCGGTAACTCAGCGTTACTCATCATGGAACGTACCATATCTAATAGGGTCCGGTTCCGTCTCTCCGATACACCGTTATGTTGCGGAGTGTATTAAGGAGTAAGCTGAGAGAGAATTCCATTATCTTTTAGGTAATCCAGGAACTCGGCACTCAAGTATTCACCACCTCGATCAGATCTTAGTGTCTTGATACTTGTGCTGGTTTGTTTTTCTACTTCATTCTTATATTCCTGGAATTTTCCAAAGGCTTCGGATTTATGTTTCATTAAGAAAACATATCCGTACCTTGAAAAGTCATCCGTAAATGTAATGAAGTAAGAATAACCGCTTCACGCATGTGTAGACATTGGACCGCATACGTCGCTGTGTACGAGTTCCAAGAGCTCGCTCGCTCTTACTCCATGTCCAGTGAACGGAGTCTTTGTCATCTTTCCTTTGAGACAGGATTGACAAGTTGCATATGATTGATTTTCGAACAGATCCAAATATCCTTCTATATGTAACTTCGTCAACCTTCTCTCATTGATGTGACCCAGTCTACAATGCCATAAGAAAGCCTGATTTGTTTCTGGAGACTTTCTTTTGTGTGTATTCTGGACATTGAAAATATGTGGTTGGTTTAATACGTATATACCATTGCTTAATGTACCTGACCCAATCAAAACTTGATTAAGGTGAATGTTCACACCATTACTTACAAATGTAAATTCATAACCTTCTTTAGATAATAAAGATACAGATATGATTTTACATGTTGCATTGGGTACAAAAAAGCAATTACATAAAACCAAAACATGTCCTTCTGACATTCCCAGGTGATAGTCCCCCACGGCCTCAGCATCCATGCTAGCTCCGTTTGCAAATTTGAGGTTCATGTCACCTGCTTTCAAAAACCTACGCTTTCTCAACGCCTGCAAAGAATTACAGATATGAGATCCTGATCCGGTATCCAATACCCAGGACGTAGATTTTATTGATAGACAGTTTTCAATAACATACATACCTGAAGCTGAAGCCGCAACTTGCTTCAGATCCTGGTTTCTGGCCTTCCAAGCCCTACAATCCTTTTTCCAGTGTCCACTCTTGTGACAGTAAAAGTATTCTTCCTTTCCCACAAGCTTTCCCGCTACCTTTGTTGCCTATGTCTTTCCCTTTGTATCCATTTTAGTAACACCGCCCCTTGGTTTGGCGGGTGCTTTCTTCTTCTTTCCCTTGGCTTTCGCCTTGGACCTAGAAGAGGAAGATCCTCCTACAAACAAAGTGGATGTTTCCCTACCTTTCTGTAGGGTCCACTCTGAACTCCTCAGCATGTTGAGGAGTTCTGAAAGTTCAACTTCTTTTTCTTGCAAGTTGAAGTTCAGGATAAACTGGGCGTAAGTGGAAGGAAGGGACTGGAGAATCAAGTCCGTGTAGAGCTCGTTCTCTAACGTGGTCCGAAGGTCCACGAGCTCCTCAATGAAGCCAATCATCTTAAGCACGTGTTCCGCTACCGATGATCCGACGGCCAATCTCGCCGAAAACAGCTTTTTCAAGATTTCGTATCTGGCGATACGGGATTGCTCTCCATACAGTTCTTTTGTATGGAGAAATATGTATTCAAGGTCCATATTCTCGTGCCTCCTCTGATGTTCATTGTCCATAGAGGCAAGCACGAGGCACTTGGCCTTCGCGCAGTCGATTTCCCAGGTCTTACGGATTTCCTTATCCGCGACGCTGGTTTTGGGACCTGGCAGAGGGGGAGCTTTGGTGGTAAGGAGATACCCCAACTTGTCATAAATGATTGCCATTTTGACATTCCTGAGCCAATCTTTGTAGTTTGGCCCTGTCAGAATTTTTTTTTCTAGTAGTAACTTAAGTCCAGTCATGTTGTTTGGTCGCAGCAATTAGGAGAGAGAGAATAAACACTTTAGAATGATGCTCTTGCAAGTTTAGAGTGGTTTTTAATTTGTCTAAACAGGCTGGCTCCCACTGTCTCTCGAATCCCTCCTCAAACCAAAAAGGAAGAATTAGTCGGGATCAATCTCACTGTACAATACTTGCTTAACTGTTCAGCCATTCCAGTGTTGGTACATCGAGGGGGGTTTTCCAACGCTTTCGTGAAGTTCCTTAATTAAATAACCTCTTTTCCCTGTGGGTGTAGCCCCGCTAACACCTTTCTAGACACCTACTTGGTTTATAGCATTGATCGTTAAGTGAGAAATTTCCCGAGGAGTAGCATATACTCACAGTAGGATCGGGATCCAAATATCATCGCGTGACAAAACTGAAGGAATCCTACCAGAATCATCACATTCCAAATGGTATGCAACGCTAGCAAGTTTCAGTTTCTTTTGAAACTCCCGATGTGGATTTTTTCCCCATGCTCTTATGACCTTGACTTTGGCCAACAAATCATAAGTCACATGTCAAGTTCTACCCGTCATTCTCCAGGTTAATTTGAACCCACCCGTACCTACCCTTGACTTTGGCTAACAAGGCAGTGCGACTATCCCAAACCAACACATCTATCTATGCTGCACATGAATACCCAATAGCTACCAATCACTATGACTTGACTTTGGCCAACAAACATAGCTTGAATACTATTGACTATCCATGTGAAACGATGGAAGGCTACAAATGGTTTTGGCGAAACCGTGAACGTAGTGAACTTGATATAATCGATGGAACGAGATAGCTTTTAAAAGGAGTGGCTTAAGCTCCGCGTTTAAAAGTTGTTTTTGAAAAGAAACCCAGTTGTTTTGGAAGTGTTCCAACGACTCAAATTTGGTTTATTTTCTTGCATTAATTTAATGTGTCCCATTATTTAATCCTACCATTGCAGAAAACAACAAAAATATGACGTACGCTTATGCCATCCGCATTCGCCACGGGGCCCCGTCATTACCCGTTAGGTTACTTAACTAACGACAGAGCGGGGGCTGGACTAGCGCGGATGCAAAACATAAGCAACGCCTAAATAGATATCATATATAGATATACACATTCGTCACATGCAATGATAGCCATTCCAGATCATAGATGAACATATTGGATATACTAGGAATCCGCATTCCGTACGAGCCTGTAACGAAGAGCGGATTACACGGTCGCGATGAATAGCCAAGACCCCACCCTAGACCCCTACGGGTGCGGCAAACTACCCGCCAAGTACCCGAAGCAAAGCAACCTCCCATCGTCCATCTGTATGGGTCGAGAAGGTATACGCTAGTCTACTCTGGTATATCGATGCCCAGTCTCGATACACCCACGACTAGGGACCTTGAAGGATGTACTTATGGACTACCATATCCCCACTAGTATGATCCGCATCATAGTCCAGGTAGTCAAGTACACATCCTAAGGGCTTTACCAACATGTAACAGAGAGACAATCAGTGTACACGTTCAGGTAAAGAGTAACCAGATTGCATACTATCATATTGAGCAAGAAAGTCATCCCTATATATGTCCAAGCATCCACTACAATATACATCATATGTATAGTAATGGCCTCTAGGGCATACATATAACTAACAATCTCCCACTTGCACTAGGGCCATCTGATAGCAGTGGTTGTAGTATCTCATACTCAACCATCCCATAAAAGTCCATCTCTAGGAAAAGGCCTTCGTGAGTGGATCCGCCGTGTTTTCCTCTGAGTCTTCTCTCTGAACCTCGATCCCCTGGAGATCAACTATCTCCAAGATCATGTGATGCTTCCTCAGAATATGTCTGAATCACTGATGGGACAGGCATTCCTAGGCATAAGCCACAAATCCATTGTCTCACAATGGTCGGAACGAAGTTCATCTCATGAACTAATATACACCCAGACTTCCTCTTTGTTAGCATCTTTGGTATCGATGTATCTTGCCTTTAATCGTCTAGTATGTCACGGTATCTAGCTTGGAACTCTTCCAACATACCGTCCCTCCACTGAGGGTAAAGACAATGCCTGTGACTGACATTCAGTCATCCTTATCACTCTCGAACGTTTCCAGTGATTCTCTCCAGGATCAATTGATATCTTCTCACTACAACTAGTGAGTGTCCTAACATCCAATTAGATTTATCTCATAGATCCAAAATCCAGGATTCAGGAGGTATCATTATGACCCTATATAGAGAATCCTTGTGATAAGCGGAGATTGACCGAGCGTAGCATAGGAAACTCCTTCCCTATCAAGAGTATGTCATCCACGTACTCTACGAGGATCACCAGCATACTCCCTACTACCTTTTTGTATATAAAAGGTTCATCTATCATTTTGATGATGTCAAACTCTTTGACTAACTCATCAAAACAGATGTTCTAACTCCGCGATGCCTGCTTTATCACATAAAACATCTTGCACACGTTTCCGCTGTTCCCACTGTCTACGAAGCCCTCTGACTGTGTACTTATAGACTCTGTCTTCTAAATCATTATTTGGAAAAGCAGTCATGACACCCAACCGCCAGATATCGCTGTCATGGTATGTAGCCGTGGCAAGTAGGATCTGGATGGACTTAAGCATAGTTACTTAGAAAAGGTTTCATTATAATCCATACCTGGTCAATGATGCAAACCATTAACAAGTCTAGCTTTGAAAGTCTTAACTTTTCCATGTACACCAAGTAATCTTCTCAAGATATACATTTTCTTGATGGGGATTTAACCCTTCAGATAAAGCAACCAAAGTCCATACTTTATTGGTGTATAAGGATTCCATATCAGATCGCTAAGCATCCAGCCATTCTTATAGAGTCCCACTCCTGATGGCCAGCTCGAAAATAGTTGGGTCATCATCTCATGATGCAATCCTCGCTCCCACTGTCATAGAGAAACCGGACTATCTCTTAGGTGGGTGAGGATACCTACTAGATTGGCGGAGAGGCTGAGGTTCGTTGGTTGCTATTGAATCCTTTGGTTCTACCAAATCATCAGCTGCAGTTTGAATAGCTGGAACTGTTTCCAGTTCTACCTTATGACCAATAATTTCTTCACAAGAAATTCCGTTTCACAAAGGTGGCATGCTGAGAAACAAAACATTTTTGTTCCTCGGTAAGGTAGAAGATATTCCCTTGCGTATGCTTGGGATATCCAACAAACTTCTACAGAGTCGACTTTGCCTCGAGCTTGTCCGGATTTTGCTTTTTAGACATAAGTCGGACAACCCTAAATCTTAACAAACTTAAGATATGGGCTCTTCCCTTTCCATATCTCATAGGAAGTGGTAGGCAACTGATTTGATCAGAACCCTATTCAAAAGGTATGCAACTTCATAAGTGCATAACTCCCTAAAAGGAAATAGGAAACTCAGTAGTACTCATCATATAGCACACCATATCACACAGGGTGTTATTGCTCCGCCCCGATATACCATCGTGCTATGGTATATACGGACGAGTAATGCTGAAAGAGAATCACATTCTCCTTTAGAATAATCCAGGAATTCCGTGCTCAAGTATTCTCCTCCTTGATCACATCAAAGGACATAATACTTTTACCCGTATTTTGGTTCTCTACTTTTAACTTATATTCTGTGAATATCTCAAAAATTTCGGACTTGCGTTTCAACAGGAACATATGTCTGAATCTTGAGAGATTTTCAGAGAATCTAATGAAGTACAAAGAACCGATCCTAGCATGTGTAGACAGGGGACCTTCATACATCAGCATGTATCAATCCCAAGAGTTTACTAACTCTTTCTCTGCTTCCAATAAACAGATCTATGGTCATCTTATCTCTGTGACATGACTGGCAAGTTTCACAAGATGTAAATTCAAACTAATTTAAATATGCATATATATGTAACTTCAGCTAGTCGGGTCGCATTGATATGACCTAGTCCATAATGCCTCAAGAAGGATTCGTTCATTTCTGAACTCTTCCACCTGTGTGTGTTCTGTATACTAAGAACTGTAGTTTGATTTAGAACGTCAATACTTTTAGATAACGTGCCTGAACCGATCAACTCTTGATATAGGAAATGTTCGAAACATTATCCAACAATACAAAATTATATCCTTCTTTATCTAAATAAAGAGACTGATATGATTTTGTATATCAGGTTCAGTATCTAATAACATTTGTTCAGAATCAATGTATTCTGGTAATACAGGGTGAGAGTGACCAACAGACTTGGCTGCAACACTTGCACCGTTTTCTGTCTCATGAAACTTATCACCCGTTCTCAGTTCTCTACCTTTCTGTAGCCCATGTAACAAATTACATATGCGGGATCCTGATCTGGTATCCCATACCCATGACGTAAAGGATACTGAGAAACAGTTCTCTGTAATGAACACACCCGAAGATGATGCATCGGTATGCACTTTCTTCGTTTGGGCGGCACGGGAAATCTGGTATTCCCCAATTTCCTGCTCTGTCTTATAACAATTATAAGTTGGAGCGGGACCAACGTTCCCCAGCACAGTATAACAAGCGGGTTCGGTCAATTTATCCATTTTATTATCTTGATTAAGGCGTGATATGGTCGCTACCTGGAGAGAGAGAGAAGAAAACACTCTGCGTGCGCTCTTGCAAGATCAGATTGGTTAATATTTTATCTAATCAGGATGTCTCCCACTGTTTTTATCAAATCTTCCTTCAAACCTTAAAAGGAAAGACTAGCCGGGATTAATTACACGCTACAAGTTCGCCAATCTTTCAGCCCGGCCAGTGTCGGTACTTTGAGGGAGGTCCCCCGTGCTTTCGCACGAACCTAATTAATGTAAACCTCGTTTTCCCAGAGGCGTAACCCCGTTGACACCTTTCTAGATACCTACTTGATCGGCTAATTGTAATGTGTAAAACTCTCCCAGGAGTAACAATTACTCGCAGTGGGTATCGGGATCCAACTATCTCATAGAAGGTATGCAATCTCATTACAAATTTCAACATTTGAAATTCCCGATAAGATTTTGCCCCTAGCGTCCCATGACCTTGACACAGGCCAACAAACCACAGTGCACTAGTCAAGTTCAACCCGTCATTTCTTGATTGAATTAAGCCCACCCGCACGACCCTTGACGCGGGCCAACAAAGTCGCACGACTACCCTAATCCAATCTGCATCATATGCTTAAGCAGATAAATACTAGTTAGCTACCGCACACTACACCTTGACGCAGGCCAACAAACGTAGCACGAATACTAACTACTACTTATCTGAAATGACGGAGGGCTACGACAGGTTTTTCTGAAAACCTATTGCGTAATGAACTTGATATCGTTGTAGAATCAAATGATTTTAAAATGGAGTGTTTTTTAGGCTTTTCTAGTTTTGCTAAAGGGGTCACTCCCGGTCAAGGGATCGTCGGCCCTTTCCTCATCGAATAAGGTGCAGGATATATCATATATACCGCTGTGCAAAGCAAAACCTATAGAAGCAATCAAAAGACAAACCGAGGGGTGTAGCATCTGCCAGTTATTGCTAAAGGGGTCACTCCCGGTGAAGGGATCTCGGCCCTTTCCTTATCGAATAAGGGGCAGGATGTTCTACAAGGAACACCGCGATGCAAAGCAAGAACTGTAGCTACCTGTTTTTGAAAAATCGATTCCACAACATCTTTTCGATTTCTTTTCTTTCATTAATCATATTAATGGAGTCCCATCATTTAAATCACCTAAACATCGCAGATAAATACGACGTACACTTATGCCATCCGCATTCGCCTCGATGTCCCCTCGTGCATCGTTAGGTTAGGTAACTAACGACAGAGCGGGGCAGGGCTAGCGCGAGTGCAAAACATAAGTAACGTCTATATAATATATCATATATACTATATACAGTATCCATCATAACATATCAAAGGATCACATCACAGATATCGCAGCAGAAAAAACATATAAAACATTGGATATACTAGGACGTCCGTGTTTTCAATACGAGCCAGTATAAAACACGGATTCCACGGTCGTGATGAATAGCCAAACCCACACACCTAGACCCCTACGAGAGCGGCAAGCAACCCTACCAATTCTAGAGTTAGGAGACCCGGACTCGACTCCTCGAGTTGGTCTCCAACTGGACTCCAGAACCCGGTTACTTTTGCTCTCCTCCTTGGGTCTATCCGAGTGCGGAAAAGTAAATAATATACAATAGTGACATCTTCCGCAACCTGGAAGTGCCCCAATAAAAGAATATTACATACAATTAATTTTAGATGAATGAAAATAAAAAAACTCTCGTCTCACATAAAACCCCCGGCTATTCAAAACGCGACGATCCAATATAACATATCCAGCAACACATAACATCATATGTCATCAATGTAAGTAAATGTGTGCATCCCAATTGTCGTTGACATATAGCAACGAAACCGGCGATATCACATATTACACTTACGGTCACAGAAAAAAATGTGTAAAACTACAACAGTTGGAATCCGCAACCTCCTTAGAAATCGCATGCCTAACATTCTGAATTCCTTAGACATCACATGCCTAACATTTATAAACTCCGCATTTTAGTCTCTTTATCGAAAACACTTTTCAATATCAAGTCGGGCAATTCAACAAGATTCCCGATAAACTGATCGAATGCTCGTCGCAAAGTTTAGTAGACGGCCGCACCCCCGCATGCCGTCGACGAAGTGCACTAAGGCGGAACTCCGCTGCCGCGAGCACCCAAACGGATGCTTTTGGCTACGGGGTTCTCCTACAGTCACTTGGTCGGGGCTATGGGGCATGGCTGTCTATTAAGTTTACCCGGCGAGTATCCGCGTACGCTACGTGATTGCGACGGACTTTTGAACGCATCAAAATTCCGTGGCAACCGATCAATTGAGACTAAACTGCTATGTTTATAACATCCAAGTTAGTTATCTCATAACTACTTGTGGATTCCAAATATTGTATCACATTCCAGATAAATAGAAAATGTTAAACTTTCCGATCGAACATTCAAACACCCAAGTTTTCCCGATACAGCTCAACACATGAAATAAGTTTAAAAACATCCACTTCATGCCACAGTAACAACGGTCCAGCCGTAGAAGGGTCAAGCCAACGCCTCACATGTGGCACGCCGTACTGCCCCAAACCCGAAGGTTCAAAGGGCAGTTCAAGACGGTCACATAATCGAGTTAAGGTTTGTTGTCTTCTAGAGGGTCCATCGCGTTACTTGCACTAGTTAGAACGTTTTCAAACTATGGAAAAATCCAGCACTTGGAAATTTCCCGGCAGGGGAAAATTTGGGTATTTATATCCGGTCGAACTTTTTAACATATTCAAAAATTATCCGGATTAACACAAACAAAGTTAAAGATTCCGATCGAATCGTCGAACTCCCAATACAACCCAAAAAACTCAACACTTGAGTATACATTAAAAATTTCCAGAAGATTCAGTAAACTAATAAGTTACTGTGCAAAAATAAATTAACAATGTGACTGTACGGCCGCGGAACCGCCGCACAAGCCATGCTCGTGCCGCGTTTCCGCGGCGTCTTAATCGAATTAGGAACTCGTTTTGCATAGTAACTCTTAAAAAAGCCTTCTGATTTTTTTGCATATTTTTAATTTGGAAAAATAAACATTTTCAAAAAATGTACAGAGAAGGGTTTGAGTTAGGGTTTCGGGGTTCGATCGGATTTCTAACACCGTCTACACTTCGCCTAAAGCTCTAGCTAGTCTCTGATACAACTGTAGGGTTACTAGGCACACTCAAGAGTTTCCACAGGGCATCAACCATGCCAAAATCAAATTTTTCATGTGCCTAAGAATCCTATGCAAGATGGTTAACTAGAGAATAGGAGAAAACCAAGCATGTAAACAACTTTATTGCTAAGTGAAAGGGACTACAACCTTTGTAGATCCTCTCCACCATTTCTTTAGCTCCGTGTTGACGTCCCTCCGCTGCGATCATCGGAATCCCGGACTCTAGCGATGGTTTCGTCAGAGAAATAATCGGGCTAGGTCGTTTACTTCGATGCCGAAGATGATCTACGTCGAGGCGACTCAAACTCAAGCTCCATCTTCACTAGGTCAAGAAACTTGTGAAGAAAACACCCTCTACTACATGACAAGTGATAGAGGATGAAGAAATAGGAAGTGGGTTCATGATCAGTCGAAAATAATGTATTTTTAACACGGCAATTTCACTATCATTTGCATTCATTTAGAAGTGTTCGGTATTCACATTTCACATATTAGCAAAACAGTCCTGAAATATCAGATTGCATGTGTTAGACTCTAAAACCGACATTTCTGAGGAAATTGTGTGTTTATCAAGGCATCGCATCATTTCTGTATTGCGCAACACTTGTTTCGAGATTTGTGCAGGAAAATCCAGGAGAAAAGACAAAAGAAGCTGATCAAAAATACGCCAACTCAATGATTTCAGATCTCGTAGCAATTCAGAGGGAGAAATACAAATCAACACATCAAAACAAGGCCCAAATAATATATAGAGAATTACCAGAAAAGTTGGAAGCCCAAGGCCCACAAAGAGCCGCGGATCCGCGGCATGAGCCTGCTTGGGCCGCGGATCCGCAGCGGTTCCAAATCTTCAGCTCCCCATTTTTGCTGCAAAACTTTTATCTCAGGGCCCACATCTCATTGTGACACGTCAAATTCCAGAATTCTCCAGATTCTTCTTCCAGATCAGCAAAGATCATTAAATTAATCTAAACATAATTAAGCTCCTAACAAACTTCATCTAGAAGCTTCTCCTCAACAAACTTTTGGAAGGAAATTCAAATCTCTCTAACTAACTTTTGGAGGGAAATTCAAATTTCCTCAACAAACTTTAGGAGGGAAACTTAGAATTTGAAATCTTAGATCTAGGGTTTGGTTATCTATAAATAGGAACCTAGATTTATGGGTTGAGGTTGTTCTTTAGTTAGCTAATTCTTCATTAATCTTTAGTCTTCTCTATTCTCTTCATCTTCTTCCACAAGTTTAGTGACAAGGCTTGTGCGATACCCTAACCCTAATTCCACTCCAAATTCAAGATCTTGAGTACCAATCAAGCGAGAAGCCTTCAACCTTTTAGGAGCCGAGCCGATCTTCAATCGGGCATGTGATCAAAGCCGATCCGCGACTCACGGAGACGAGCGAAGCCAAATCGACAATCGAGTTCTTCCTCTTGTAGTTCTTGAGCGAATGTAATGAAATTGTTGATATAAATAAAAGGTGAAATTCTTTAATCTTGTTTTCTTTAAATTCTTGCATCATGATTAGATCTCAATTTGTAATTGTTTTTCTTGTTATGATGTTTGAGTAAAACTCCGCTCGTCGAGGAGTCGAGACGATCAATAGAATGATGATGTAACAAATCTTAAAACGATTTTTAAGTCCTACGAGTTTTGTAAACCCTAGCAAGTTCAAGAATCGATGACCTAGTTTCTTAGCGATGCTTTCTTGATTGTGATCGCTCGAAATTAGGGATCTACGATCGTTTCTTGAATTTACTAGAGGCTAGAATATGAATGATATCGATGAAAGAACAAGGGATAAGATGAAACCCTAGTTTCACTAGAAATCTCTAATTCTTGTCGATCATCATCGATCTAGTATCAATTCATCGAAGGATAAGAATACGTCATCTTGAGATTACATCACATCTATAGATCCGATCGATTCCTACGAGCCTCATTTCGATTCTTGATATTTGGTTGGAAAATTCATCAAACTATCAATTCTTGATTCTATCTTTTTTTTGTTATTAGATCTATGTTTTTCTAATTCTTGAACTTCAATTTCAAATCATGAATTGTTTTGTTTTCTTTTCATTAAAGTTTCGACTCATCTAATTCAAAAGACGAACGATTACACTGTCCCTGTGGACGATCCGCACTCACTTACAAACTACATCCGACACCGTAGTTGATTGCGGTCAAACAATTCTTTGATTGTGAATTTTATTCATTTTCTAAAACGACACACAAAGAAACACACAATCAAATGGCGCCGTTGCCGGGGATAGTGCGCTAATTGTTCGTATTTTGAAATTTGAGTTGAAAAGTTTATTCCGTTTTTTTTTTTTGATCAAAACTTGCACAAACACTAATACGTGTTGTTGTGGTTTGATTGGGAGGAAATCTGGAATCATTGGAGCTGGAGAAAACTTTTCTGAATTTTCCAGAGAGCTGAGGAGTTCAAGTGGAACAGTGTCAAGAATTTTGGTGTACTGAACAGCACATACGGCCGCTCTTCCGCGGCATTCGAGCCCTATTGCGGCGGTTCCGCGCCTCTGTGGAAGCTTCTCTGCACAAACTTTTCACAGTAACTTCTAACTTTCTTATCTCTTCCCTCATCTGCTCCAATTAACATTTTGTGCAGGTTTCTTTGCAAATAATCGTAGCGCCGCAAAAGCAAAATAAAATTTGTGCGTGTTTTGATTCTTGGTTGTTTGCATAATTAATACGGAATTTAAGGGGCACGACCAAATTCAGATTAGGTGGGGAGTTCATTACCTTTCCTAAGCCCCGAAAATCGCAAAACTTGCATCCGCATTTAACCTAATTAACTAAAAAATATCTAGAGATGACTCTAAGGACCGTCGCGCTCACTTAGGACAGAAGAAGGCCGTGGGTAATTCATTGCTTATCCGCGTTTTCTTGTGGTGCCTAGGAAAGTGTGTCGAAGGCTAGTGGTTATTAATTAGGCCCACTACTTACGTAGTGGAGTACCTTCCCACTTACCTGGCACTTACCTGGCCACAAGGGGACAAAGAGGCAGTGGAGGATTCTATCCTGCGACTTGTCGTTTGGCAGTTAAGAGCGGTCTAGAGTTTGACCTAGGTGACCACTAGATTCTAGGGTTTTGTGTGCTGCATTTGTTGTGTTGCATCATATTTTCAAAATCCGTATCAATTTTCAAAACAAACACCGCATTCATATCATTTCCCCTAATTATAAAATCACGCTGCCACTTGTACTAACCCATTTTAGTGCAAGATAGGCTGGACACGGGTTTCTAGTGCCCGTTAGTCCGCGTTTCCTTGATCGACCCAAAAGTCGGTATTTCTACATTTACCCTTTCTTTTACCCACTACCACACCCATATCGATGGATCCGTCTCCATCGAACTTCTTTTCTACTACCCTGCCGCCGTCCGTTGGTGCGCAGAATCCACCTCACATCTCTCTCCAAGAGAGGTGCTATCCAATACGAAGCCCACTTTCCACCTGTCTTTCCATTCCACCAGCCAACGGGGAAAATTTTCAAATAAAACCCTAATACATCAACCTTCTGTGGATGCTTTACGTCTTCGTCTTCTCCCATTCACTTTGTGCGATTTAGCCGAGAAGTGGCTATATAACACTACCGCACATTCCATTTCAAATTGGGAAGACTTCGTCAAAGCATTCCTTAAGAAATTCTACCCACACCACAAAACAGCTCGAATCCGTAGCGAAATCTATCAATTCAACCAGCTTCCAAATGAAACATTTTCAAAATGTCTTGAACGTTTCAAGGATCTGTTAGTCCAATGTCCACATCACGGCATCCCGAGATGGGAACTGGGCCGAATCATTTATGAGGGCATTACTCCTAACACAAGACAGACCCTTGAATCCATGTGTCAAGGCAACTTCATGACCAAAGATGATTGGGAAGCATGGAACTTTCTAGAAGATTTCGCTGAAAAATCTTTACAGTGGGAGGGTGTGAGTCAATCGTCTAGGGATGGCAATGATATTTCCAAAGGAGTTAGAGCTGACATTTCAGCTATGCAAAAGAAACTTGAGACTGTGGAAAACAAATTCTTAGCCGACCTAAGTCAAATATCACTCTCCAAATCTGTATGTGGATGCTGTTCTGATCCGTCTCACTTGACGGAAGAATTTCCGTTTCAAGGTCATGAGCATACCAATGCCGCATTTCAAAGACCTAGAAACGATCCATATTCCTCCACATATGATTAAGGTTGGAGGAATCACCCAAATTTTGCTTGGAACCAATCATAATTTCAAAACACGGTTCCAACCCAAAACAATTTCCAAGGGGCCCCTCCACCACAACAGCACCCACAACTTCAATTGAGTCAGCACCCCTTCCAATCACAAAAATTCCAAAATCCGGTCAACACTTTTGCACCGTCTAGTCCTTTGCAATTGACTGGTACATATAATACCTCTGCACTAGCACAAACCTTGGATACTTTCATGAAACAATCCATCCAAGGGACGGCAAGTTTGCAATCTTCCGTTGAGAATGTGATGAAGATCATTATCTCTCAAAATGAGAACATAAAATCGATGGAAGAATAAATTGCACAACTAAAAGCCGAAATGAGTGCACGAGAGAAAGGGAAACTTCCAGCTCAACCTTTACCCAATCCGGGCTATTCACATCATGTGGATGCACTTACGTTGAGATCTTGAAGAGTGCCTGACACTCACGTTGGGGAAGAGTTTGATGATACTGATAAATCAATCAATGATACCCCGGCTGAGGCCTTTCCTCACACACACCCTTCTAATTCTGACCCCAGTTCTTCTACCCCACCACCTTCTTCCGAGCCTATTCTTCGTTTCCCAAAAGGCTCGCCACTTCAGCCCACCTCTTTTACTCCTCCACGGACGATCCCCACTTCTATTCTGGGATCGGTTCCACACCCTCTTCTTTCTCCTATGATGGACCCAGCGCTTACTGCTAAAGCACCTTATCCTAATCGGTTAAGGGCTAACACACCGAGTTCACATATGGAGAAGATTATGGACATTTTTAAGCAAGTTAACATCAACATCCCTCCCCTAGATGCTATCCAACAAGTTCCGTCCTATGCGAAAACTCTTAAGAACTTGTGCACTAGGAAGAGGAAGACTCAAGTGCCCAAGAAGATTTTCATGGAAAAAACAATAGACACGGCCTTCCCCCAACAATTACCGAGGAAACGTAAGGATCCTGGATATCCTACTATTTCCGTTTCTATCGGGGAAAAACACATCAACCATGCTCTACTAGACCTTGGCGCTTATGTTAACTTGCTTCCATATTAAGTTTATGAGCAACTAGGTATCGGAGAGTTGAAGCCAACCCATTGCACCCTCCAAATGGCTGACCGATCAATCACAAAACCTACGGGTGAACTGGAGGATGTGTTAATAAAAATCGGGGAATTCATATTTCTTATGGACTTTATTGTAATTAATACACAGCCGGTAGCGAACACACGGAATCAAATTCCTGTGATTTTAGGTCGCCACTTATTGGCCACTTCCAATGCTATTATCAACTGTCGTAATGGTTCTATGACCCTATATTTCGGGAATAGGTCAATAGAGCTGAACATTTACAAGTTGGGAAGTGTACCCTCCGAACCTATTGCTCAGGTTTGTTCTGTCGACTTGATGGATGTCGACAGCAGCGAATTTGATGATCCTCCTGATATTGATCTTGACTCTTTTCATACGTTATTGTTTGACCCAACTATGTATCATACACATACAGACTCTTCCACTGAGATGTCCGGGTCAACAACTAACACGGATTATGAAATGTTCTTAGAGTCTGAAGATCACCCCGCACTTTGTGATGACATTAATCATCGGGGTATAGATGGAACTTTTGAGGAAATCTTCGCTGATGAACTCGCATTTTTGAATGACACGGGAGTTGAGATGAATCATGTCCCAATCATTGAAATTGAACCTCCACCCCTTCTTCTGAACTGTACAAAGAATGCGAGTAATCCATCACAATCACTGCATCGTCTCTCCAAAATGAGACGCACACACATTCTATTCCACCACTTACCATTTCCACACTTCTTCTTCCACCAACCAGAGCACTGCATTGATAAAAATTTTGAATGGTTGGTGTTGACATTCGGTCTTTGCAAAGCTTGGCATCGACCACTGATTCTTGACCCCCTCATGTGATTTTCAAAGATTAACATTGCATAACTCAAGTTTGGGGGGGGTATTTTTCGGGCTCTTGAAAAGAAAATTTTTACAAAATTTTGAGCCAAGAATAAGTTTGGGGGAGGATCTTCACTTAAATATTTTGCCCCCACTAATAAATTCCTCCCAAGCTTACAGGTTTTTCGAGATTTAGCAGAAGGCAACAGTGAGGACACTGTTGAAAACAAGTTTGGGGGAGGTTTGTGCTTATTTTCGCATCATTTGCATATCACTTTGCATAAGCACAAAACATTTTTTGAATACCATAAAAATTTCAAAAATTTCAAAAAGATAAAAATATTTTTTGTACATAAATAAGATAATAAAAGTTTAGATAGTGAAAAATTACATCCATGAGATTAGAAAAATTTAAGAAAACCAAGAAAATTAGAAGTTTTCTTATACGAACTTGTAATAAGTAGTTATGAGCCGTTGTCCCAAGGGTTAGTAAGATGAAAGACATCACAAATCTGAGGATAAAAATAAGTCTGAAAAATAGTTTCTATTCTAGAAGCCAAACATGTTGAACGTTGATACTCTGCTTTTCGCACTTACACACGTCTTGAAGCCTGGGATAGTAGAGGATACCTTGAAATGCTCTTGTCTTAAAGCCGATGTATGAAGGAAATAAAAAATATATATATATATGAAGAAAATATAAAGTGGTGAGAAAAATGAACACTGGTTTTGTTATCACCAAGGGCAATAAAAAATATATAGCGAGGGTGCCTTTTCACCTAGTGCCCTAAGGCCAACTGGTTTGGGAGTCACTGCTATGCTTGAGGTGGTGCAAGACGAGGAAAATACATCAAATAAGCAAGCACATGAGTAATCGGTCGGTTAGTACCTCAAGAAGTATTAACGGTCGCATGAAAGTGTGTGAGCAATTTCGTCTAAATATTCATTAATTAAAAAGTACTGAGGCTGATGGGCAAGAGTATGATAGCTTAAATTGAATTCTCCGGGTGTAGGGATGTTCTTTACACACACGCAGGGTTATATGATCGATGTTTGGAAAACAGATAGGAATGAAGAATAAGACGATGTTTTATTGAGGGAGGACGTGATTTCTGACATCTTTTCATGACCATTAAGATAGGGCTCATGACAACCGAAAAGCTAGCTTAGTTGGAAACCCTAATTTTCAAAGACTTTCTTTTACAATTCTTTTCTTTAAATGTAATATACATGATCTTTCTTTTATTATTGGATTTTGTGGGTGCAATCCGCTGAAAACCCTCAGGAGACAACACTCCTCCTACTAGGGACACCTAAAGGTTTAAAGGCTTGTTGCACGTGCTCAGTGCAATCGTGTTGCCTACGAAAGTGTGCTAGTTAGTTTTTCTCTTTCTTTATTTTCTCCTTCTCTTTTTAATAAAACAATTCGCTCGAGACGATCGAAATTAAGTTTGGGGGTATTTGATCAGTCGAAAATAATGTATTTTTAACACGGCAATTTCCCTATCATTTGCATTCATTTAGAAGCGTTCGGTATTCATATTTCACATATTAGCAAAACAGTCCTGAAATATCAGACTGCATGTGTTAGACTCTAAAACCGACATTTCTGAGGAAATTGTGTGTTTATCATTGCATCGCATCATTGCTGTATTGCGCAACACTTCTTTCGAGATTTGTGCAGGAAAATCCAGGAGAAAAGCCAAAAGAAGCTGATCAAAATTACGCCAACTCAATGATTTCAGATCTGGTAGCAATTCAGAGGGAGAAATACAAATCAACACATCAAAACAAGGCCCAAATAGTATATAGAGAATTACTAGAAAAGTTGGAAGCCAAAGGCCCACAAAGAGCCGCGGATCCACGGCATGAGCCTGCTTGGGCCGCGGATCCGCGGCGGTTCCAAAGCTTCAGCTCCCCATTTTTGCTGCAAAACTTTTATCTCAGGGCCCACACCTCATTGTGAAACGTCAAATTCCAGAATTCTCCAGATTCTTCTTCCAGATCAGCAAAGATTATTAAATTAAGCTAAACATAATTAAGCTCCTAACAAACTTCATCTAGAAGCTTCTCCTCAACAAACTTTTGGAAGGAAATTCAAATCTCTCTAAATAACTTTTGGAGGGAAATTCAAATTTCCTCAACAAACTTTAGGAGGGAAACTTAGAATTTGAAATCTTAGATCTAGGGTTTGGTTATCTATAAATAGGAACCTAGATCTAAGGGTTGAGGTTGTTCTTTAGTTAGCTAATTCTTCATTAATCTTTAGTCTTCTCTATTCTCTTCAGCTTCTTCCACAAGTCTAGTGACAAGGCTTGTGCGAAACCCTAACCCTAATTCCACTCCAAATTCAAGATCTTGAGTACCAAACAAGCGAGAAGCCTTCAACCTTTTAGGAGCCGAGCCGATCTTCAATCGGGCAAGTGATCAAAGCCGATCCGCGACTCACGGAGACGAGCGAAGCCAAATCGACGATCGAGTTCTTCCTCTTATAGTTCTTGAGCGAATGTAATGAAATTGTTGATATAAATAAAAAGTGAAATTCTTTAATCTTGTTTTCTTTAAATTCTTGCATCATGATTAGATCTCAATTTGTAATTGTTGTTCTTGTTATGATGTTTGAGTAAAACTCCGCTCGTCGAGGAGTCGAGACGATCAATAGAATGATGATGTAACAAATCTTAAAACGATTTTTAAGTCCTACGAGTTTTGTAAACCCTAGCAAGTTCAAGAATCGATGACCTAGTTTCGTAGCGATGCTTTCTTGATTGTGATCGCTCGAAATTAGGGATCTACGATCGTTTCTTGAATTTACTAGAGGCTAGAATATGAATGATATCGATGAAAGAACAAGGGATAAGAAGAAACCCTAGTTTCACTAGAAATCTCTAATTCTTGTCGATCATCATCGATCTAGTATCAATTCATCGAAGGATAAGAATACGTCATCTTGAGATTACATCACATCTATAGATCCGATCGATTCCTACGAGCCTCATTTCGATTCTTCATATTTGGTTGGAAAAATCATCAAACTATCAATTCTTGATTCTATCTTTTTCTTGTTATTAGATCTATGTTTTTCTAATTCTTGAACTTTAATTTCAAATCATGAATTGTTTTGTTTGCTTTTCATTAAAGTTTCGACTCATCTAATTCAAAAGAAGAACGATTACACTGTCCCTGTGGACGATCCGCACTCACTTACAATCTACATCCGACACCGTAGTTGATTGCGGTCAAATAATTTTTGGTTGTGATTTCTTTACAATTTTCTCAAATACTACACATCAAGAATTCTTTTCAATCAATTCACTTTGGATTTGGATTTCTCACTTGGAATCATCACTTAGAATTTTCTAGCACGCTTTTCCTTTCTTCATGAAGAAAATGAAGAAGAAGGAAAAGAATTAATTAATTAGAAAATTCAAGTGATTCTTATCATATAGCAACCATGGGTTAGTTTAACTCATGTAGAGAATAAACTAGGGTTTAGATAATGGTTAGGTTTAAGAATAAAAAGAAAATGGTGAAGCTTCATGAAACTCCAAGAATAAAACAAAGAAAGCCACCATATTTGTTTCTGCCCATAAAATAAATGAATAATGAATTATCTCCAAAAGAAAATCAAGTGATGTCTATCATTTAGCAACCATGGGTGAGTAAAATCAGGTAGAGAGTAAACTAGGGTTTAGGCTAATGGTTGGGTTAAGGAAAGAAACAAAATGGCTAAGACTTTCAATGCTTCATGAAGCTTCAAGAGTAAAACAAAACAAGCCACCATTTTATTTCTTTCCAAAAATAAATAAAGAAAATAAATAAAACAAATGAAACCCTAACCATTAACTAAACATGGTGTATAGCACACACACACCCAAGTGTGCATGTATCATCAAACATGATACAATCAAGTGCACAAAAATATATCACATATACTACTTGTGCACAACAAGTGAGAAAATCAATCTTAAGTGAACAAATACTAGTTAATGTAAAGTAATATATCAAATATATAATTATACATTAAATCATTAAATCAACACTTGATTTAATGATCCGGTCATACTGCACATAACCGACTAATATCAATAGTAACAACTTATCGAATCAACACTTGATCCGATAACCCGGCTATATCGCATACAACCGATTAATGTCACAAATCGCGAGAATAGAATACAGTATCACATACTTGTATTATTCTCGGTCCCGTACATATCTCATATGCGCTCCTTTTTCGTTTAGCTTGAGCCAGGAAACCCCTGTGTAGGACTCTAAAGACTCATCAATACGCCAGCAGTAGGTGATGATCATATCAAACACCCACAAGCCGCAAGCGGTCTGCTAAACGTAACGGCCACCCGGGTATTGAGCGATCAGAAGATCAACGAGCAAGCCCGCTCACACTTCTGTGAATCCAACCAGTAACACTTACCGTACAGTCCGGTCTGTTTGTCTGATATGTCGCATATCTTGTCTAGGGGTGGTAAACATCAGACCCCAATAACTCGATAAGTCGTGTCGATATGAGGCTCATAACGCGTCGAGAAACTACTGGTAACACTTACCAGTAAATCCCTAAAGCAGCTTTGGCCAAGGACTTCCTGTTATAACCAATCGAGCACAGCGCAACATCAACTCCCTATACCGGGAGAGACGAAACCCCTTCTATCACTCATTGCCTCCATGTG
Organism: Agapanthus africanus; assembly: GCA_030015575.1. Lineage (NCBI taxonomy): Eukaryota > Viridiplantae > Streptophyta > Magnoliopsida > Asparagales > Amaryllidaceae > Agapanthus > Agapanthus africanus. The sequence goes on from JASDDO010000031.1 coordinate 233,204,826, forward strand.
ATTCGGGACTGTACCCAAAAACCACCGTTTTGCATGACCTCTTGGACGGGGTAAGGTGGAAATCAAAGAACAGTGGGAATCACACAAGACTCTATGAAGATCTCGGGTCTACAGACTAACCTGTACTAGTGTCACCAGAGAACTGCCATCTGACGTAAGGTATAATACCATCTGGGAGTTCTCGGCGAGTCCGTCCAGTGTACCCAGTCTCCACTGAGCACCCGTATATCATCTTTGATGTCAAACACCAATAGATATGGGATCATCCATCGCCCATCTGTATGGGTCGAGATGGTATACGCTAGTCTACTCTGGTATATCGATGCCCCGTCTCGTACACCCACGACTAGGGACCTTGAAAGATGTACTTATGGACTACCATGTCCACACTAGTATGATCCGCATCATAGTCAAGTACACATTCTAAGGGCTTTACCAACATGTAACAGAGAGACAATCAGTCTACACGTTAAGGTAAAGAGTAACCAGATAGCATACTATCATATCGAGCAAGAAAGTCATCCCTATATATGTCCAAGCATCCACTACAGTATACATCCTATGTATAGTATGTTGGAGATAGTGCCCTCATAGACAATTATTGGATCGCAGGTACGTGATTGCAATGATTGCGGAGGACCTATCCCGGTAGGACAGTCTTACTCGAGATGATAGTATGCTATCTGGTTTGCCTTTATCAGTCGTGTACATGTTCAGGTGACTGATTGCATGTTACACTTTGATAGAGCCCTTAGGATCTTGCTTTACTACCAACAGTATGAGGGCGATCATATACGTGAGAGTTGGGTAGTTTATATGCATATCCTTAATTGTGGTCCCTAGTCGTGGGAGTTTCGAGACAGGGCATCGATACTCCGGAGTAGACTAGTGTATACAGTCGAGACCCCGACGAGGGGCGGTGGCCGGTCTCACAAGCCACTGGTGTCAGTTGGATCACCTAAGATGTATACAGGTGCTCATTGGGTTATGAGTACACCGGACAAGACTCGCCGGGAATCTGCTAGTTAGTATTTTACCTATCGTCAGATAGCAGTTCCCTGGTGACATGTGTACAGGTTAGTTCATCGACCTGAGGTCGTCATTTGTCTCGTATGAGTTCCCACTGTGCTTTGATTTCTACCCTACCACGGCTCAAAGGAGTAGTGCAAACAGGTAGCTTTTGGGTACAGTCCCGAGCCATATGGAAGCACGTGAGCGGATCGGCAGGGGATTCGTCTCTCCCGGTATTGGGGGCGAGATCGTGCTGTGTCTAGGAGAGCCATTACGCAAAGCCCTCGGCCGAGGCAGGAGATTTACTGGTAGGTATTCTAGTAGTATCTCAGGGCGTTCTGGGCTACACTCCGGCACGACTTATACTGCTAATGGGGGTCTGACGTTACTAGCCCCCTAGGCGGATATGCGATACTCATTGACGAACGGACCGGACTGTATATACATTGTCACTGTTAGGCTCAGTAGGGTTTTCGGAGGAGTTCGCTCATCGGTCTCCCTTGAGTTCAATCCTCGGCCACCCTTGAGGTCGTCCATGGGCAGCCGTTACGCATAGCTAGTGCCGCTGACGGTCTGTGGTTAAACCCACTGCCAGGGTGTTGACGAGTCATTAGAGTCCCCCACAGACAGATTCCCAAGTTCGGGCGAAACGTTGTAGAGGCCGTATGGTTTTATGGCAGGGTTCGGAAAATGCACGTGCGTTTACGCACGTGTCGATTTTCGGACAGATGATACTGGTCGGCTTTGGTTTAAGCCGGATCCGAGTATTATATTGAGTAGGTATAATATCTTTGTCTCTGTTGCATTTGTATTCGGTCGTAATACAAATGCGGGTATATTTATACTGTTTCGGGGTTGTCCTGAAATTCGTTTCAGGATCACTTTTGGAAGTTGCCAGTTTCCAGTTTTCTATCAGCCGTCTTTTAACATTCGGTTAAAGACGGATTTGTCTTTTCTTGAGATGAGTGTGGATTCTTCTAGAAGGTTCTAGATGAGGTGACTAGGATTAAATGGTGTTAAGTTTTCATTGGTTGCATTTAATGGTTCTTTAATGCTTGATGAGGTGTTATTAGTGATTCATGCTTTGTTATTAATGGTTTTGGATTGCTTAAGATATTTTAAAAGTGAGAAGCATTCTCTTGTGGTCACCCCCCCTCTCCTACGGTCACCTCCCTCTTGCTATATATGGCTTGCCCTCTCTCTCTCCTCATTCGAACTCTCACTTGAGGTTTCATTTCGGTTAGAAAAGATATGATAGTTTTGGGGTGTATGGAATTCACAGTTCATTTCATTCCATCACCCGATTTCCACGGCAACTTCATTAACCGATCGTCCACGGATTTGGACGAAGTGAGACAAAGTCATCTACTCATTCTCTACATCAATCTTGGTCGTCTCTTTTAGCAAACTTGACGATCGAGTTGCCTCGAGTCAGAAGCGGGAGCCCGTTTAAAGAACCGATCATGTGGTGCCACTTCGACGAGGACATCGGAGATCGACGAGATCGGAGCAGCCGCAACGGAGCGTGGGATGATGGTTGAAGAACGAAGGACTCGGATTGTTCGGTATAACATTCCTACGCTCTTTACAGTTTGTTAGTTTAGCAATAATGGCAGATCCGGGTTAAAGTATACGATAGCGCCAGTTTAAAAGTTTTTTGTTCCGCATTTGGCGTCTGTTGACGACCGGGGCGCTAGCGTAGACTTACATAGTAATGCCCTCTAGGGCATACATATAACTAACAGAGGTAACGCGGACTTATAGTGGTATCAGAGCCTAACTAAACACACCCTAGCATGTTAGCAAAGTATCTAGAATTTCGACCGGACAAAAAACCGCGAAACACCCCGGAAAATCCCAGTTTCTGCCGATTTTTATTTCTGCTCAAAAAATAATAAATCATGTTTTAAAAATCGGCTCAGGCATTTTAATGAACAGGCAAGAAAAACGATCCAGCGAACCGACCGACTCACCGCGGTTCCGCGGCCGAGTTGACTCGGTCGTGGATCGTTTCTCCTGCAGTTTGTCTCTGGTGGTATTTTGCGATTTTTGAGATGGTTTGTTTCTGCACAGATTTTCCAGAGAACAAGTTTGTTTTTGGAGTGTTTACAAATCCGTATTTTGGTCGATATTCTGTAGACTTTGGCTAATGGGTTGTATCTGTAATGTTATATATGTATTGAACATCTGCTAATCGCTATACGTCGATTAGTGGGGGTTATACATATCTGTGATCTGTAATGTTGATGGTATGTGTATATGAATTTGTTGGATTGTCGCGGATGAATAGCCGGGGGGATTGTGAGATGGGAGTTTTGTTTATCTTTCAATTCTTGTAATATGTAAATTGATGTAATATTATTTGTATGGCCGCACAACCGGGTCGGGGTTGTAGCCGTCATTGTATAATTTCTTTTTGCTGTTTTTGCTCCTAGGATAGACCCAAGGAGGGGTGCACAAACTACCGGGTACCTCGAAGTGTCTTGTGGCCTACTCACGTCGTTGAGGGAGGTTGCTTCACTTCGGATACTTGGCGGGTAGTTTGCCGCACCCGTATGGGTCTAGGGTGGGGTTTGGCTATTCATCGCGACCGTGTAATCCGCTCTTCGTTACAGGCTCGTACGAATTGCGGATTCCTAGTATATCCAATGTATTCATCTGTAATCTGGAATGGCTATCATTGCATGTGACGAATGCTTATATATATCTATTTAGGCGTTGCTTATGTTTTGCATCCGCGCTAGTCCAGCCCCCGCTCTGTCGTTAGTTAAGTAACCTAACGGGTAATGACGGGACCCCGTGGCGAATGCGGATGGCATAAGCGTACGTCATATTTTCGTTGTTTTCTACAATGGTAGGATTAAATGATGGGACGCATTGGAATTAATGCAAGAAAAAATAAACCAAGTAAAAGTCGTCGGAACACTTTGAAAACCAATCGGTTCTTTTCAAAACCAAACTTTTAAATGCGGAGCTTGAACCACTTCTTTTGAAAGCTATCTCGTTCCTTCGACTATATCATGTTCACTACGTTCACGGTTTCGCCAAAACCATTCGTAGCCCTCCGTCGTTTCACATGAATGGTCAATAAGTATTCAAGCTATGTATGTTGGCCAAAGTCAAGGCATAGTGATTGGTAGCTATTGAGTATTCATGTGCAGCATAGATAGATGTGTTGGTTTGGGGCAGTCGTTCTACCATTTTGGCAAAAGTCAAGGGTATGTGCCGATGGGCTCAAATTAACCTGGAGAATGACGGGTAGAACTTGACATGTGACTTATGATATTTTGGCCAAAGTCAAGGTCATAAGAGCATGGGGCAAAAATCCACATCGGGAGTTTCAAAAGAACTGAAACTTGCTAGCGCTGCATACCATTTGGAGTGTGATGATTCTGATAGGATTCTTTCAGTTTTGTCACGCGTTGTTATTTGGATACCGATCCTACTGTGAGTATATGCTACTCCTCCGGAACTTTCTCACTTAACGATCAATGCAATAAACCAAGTAGGTGTCTAGAAAGGTGTTAGCGGGGCTACGCCCCCAGGGAAAAGAGGTTACTTAATTAAGGAACTTCGAAAAAGCGTTGGAAAACCTCCCTCGAAGTACCGACACTAGCCTGGCTGAACGGTTAAGCAAGTATTGTACGGTGAGATTAATCCCGACTAGTTCTTCTTTTATGGTTTGAGGAGGGATTCGAGAGACAGTGGGAGCCATCCTGTTTAGACAAATTAAAAACCATTCTAAACTTGCAGGAGAATAATGCTAAAGTGTTTCTTCTCTCTCTCCTAATTGCAGCGAACAAACATCATGACTGGACTTAAGTTACTTCTAGATAAAAACATACTGACAGGGCCAAACTACAAAGATTGGCTCAAGAATGTCAAAATGGCAATCACTTATGACAAGTTGGGGTATCTTCTTACCACCAAAGCTCCCCCTGTCCCAGGTCCCAAAACCAGCGTCGCAGATAGGGAAATCCGTAAGACCTGGGAAATCGACTGCGCGAAGGCCAAGTGCCTCGTGCTTGCCCCTATGGACAACGAACATCAGAGGAGGCACGAGAATATGGACCTCGAATCCATATTTCTCCATACAAAAGAACTGTATGGAGAGCAATCTCGTATCGCCAGATACGAAGTGCCGAAGAAGTTGTTTTCGGCAAGATTGGCCGTCGGATCATCGGTAGCGCAACACGTGCTTAAGATGATTGGGTACATAGAGGAGCTCGCGGACCTTGGGACCACGTTGGAGAATGAGCTCTATATGGACTTGATTCTTCAGTCCCTTCCTTCCACTTACGCCCAGTTTATCCTGAATTTCAACTTGCAAGAAAAGGAAGTTGAACTTTCAGAGCTCCTCAACTTGCTGAGGAGTGCAGAGGGCACCCTACAGAAAGGTAGGGAAACATCCACTTTGTTTGTAGGAGGATCTTCCTCTTCTAGGTCCAAGGCGAAAGCCAAGGGAAAGAAGAAGAAAACCCCCGCCAAACCAAGGGGCGGTGTTAGGAAGGTGGATACGAAGGGAAAGGCAAAAGCAACAAAAGTAGCGGGGAAGTTTGTGGATAAGGAAGAATGCTTTTACTGTCACAAGAGTGGACACTGGAAGAAAGATTGCAGGGCTTGGAATGCCAGAACACAGGATCTGAAGCAGGTTGCGGCTTCAGCTTCAGGTGTGTATGTTATTGAAAACTGTCTATCAATAAACTCTACGTCCTGGGTATTGGATACCGGATCAGGATCTCATATCTGTAATTCTTTGCAGGCGTTGAGAAAGCGTAGGTTTTTGAAAGCAGGTGACGTGAACCTCAAAGTTGCAAACGGAGCTAGCATGGATGCTGAGGCCGTGGGGGACTATCACTGGGAATGTCAGATGGACATGTTTTGGTTTTACGTAATTGCTTTTTTGTACCCAATGCAACTTGTAATATCATTTCTGTATCTTCAATTTCTAAAGAAGGTTATGAATTTGCGTTTGTAAGTAATGTTGTAAACATTCACCTTAATCAAGTTCTGATTGGGTCAGATACATTGAGCAATGGTATATACGTATTAAACCAACCACATATTTTCAATGTCCAAAATACACACAAAATAAAGTCTCCGGAAATAAATCAGACTTTCTTATGGCATTGTAGACTGGGTCACATCAATGAGAGAAGGTTGACGAAGTTACATACAGAAGGATATTTGGATCCGTTCGAATATCAATCATATGCAACTTGTCAATCCTGTCTCAAAGGAAAGATGACAAAGACTCTGTTCACTGGACACGGAGTGAGAGCGAGCGAGCTCTTGGGACTCGTACACAGCGATGTGTGCGGTCCAATGTCTACACATGCAAGAAGCTGTTATTCTTACTTCATTACTTTTACGGATGACTTTTCAAGGTACGGTTATGTCTTCTTAATGAAACATAAATCCGAAGCCTTTGGAAAATTCCAGGAATATAAGAATGAAGTAGAAAAACAAACAGGCAAAAGTATCAAAACACAGAGATATGATCGAGGTGGTGAATACTTAAGTGCCGAGTTCCTGGATTACTTAAAAGAGAATGGAATTCTCTCTCAGCTTACTCCTACATACACTCCGCAACATAACGGTGTATCGGAGAGACGGAACCGAACCCTATTGGATATGGTACGGTCCATGATGAGTAACGCTGAGTTACCGCGATCATTCTGCGGATATGCACTAGAATCGGCTTCATACCTTTTGAACCGAGTTCCAACTAAGACTGTGCCTACTACACCATATCAGATGTGGTGTGGGAAGAGACCCTATCTTAATCACATTAAGACATGGGGATTAACAGCTTTTGTCAAAAAGCAGCATGCGGACAAGCTCGAGGCACGCTCAGTACAGTGTAAGTTTGTGGGATATCCAAGGAACTCCAAGGGATATTTCTTCTATTACGAAGAGGAACAAAAGGTTCTTGTTTCTCGGCATGCCCACTTCTTGGAAACTCAGTTTTTGGAGAATCGGATAAGTGGGAGCGCAATAGAACTGGAAGAAATTCCAGAACCACGAGCTATTACTGAAAGCTTAGTAGAACCAGAGGGTTCGAAAGATCAGGACATTCCTACGCCGCTCTGCAGAAGTAGTAGGCAGTCTCATCCGTCCGAGATACTACGGTTTTCTCATAGATGGGGATAGAGAGGATTGCATCATTGATAGTGATGAGCCGACTAGCTTCCAGCAGGCCATTCAGAGCGTTGACTCGGTAAAATGGCTGAATGCAATGCGGACCGAAATGGAGTCCATGTACACCAAAAAAGTATGGACGTTGAACATTGCTCCAGATGGGGTAAAACCCGTAGGATGCAAGTGGATCTTCAAAAGGAAGATTGGTGTAGATGGACAGGTTGAGACCAATAAAGCTAGACTTGTTGCAAAGGGTTTCCGTCAAAGAACTATGACGAAACCTTTTTTCCAGCGGCTATGCTGAAATCTATTCGGATCCTTCTTGCCATTGCTGCCTTCCACGATTATGAGATCTGGCAAATGGACGTAAAGACCGCTTTTCTAAATGGAAATTTAGAGGAGTGTGTCTATATGTGTAAGGGCACGGCGGCGCCCCGGCCGTCAATCCGACGCCGGAATGCGGAAGCGATGCTTAACTTTAATTTTTCAAACTGGCACCACCGCGCACTATAAACCCGGATCGTGCCATTAAACTAGGCCTAGCAATCTAGAGAGAGGGTAGAGAGATATACCGAGCGATCCGTGTCCTTCGGTCTTCTCGTCATCGTCCCGATCTCCCGCGGAATGTCCGGTCTCCACCTCCTCGCTGGAAGGGCACCACGTCGCCTGCTTCTTTTACGGGCTCCCACCTCTATACCGAGGCAACTCGGGCACGAAGTTGGCGAGCCGACGTGCCCAAGGTTTGCTGTAGATTGTGTGTAGAACTGATGTCTCAATTTGGGGTAGTGGAGGTTGCCATTTGGTGGAGGAAATGATATATGCTTTTGGAGATGGTGTTGTGGGGATTTTTTCAAGCCAAAGATACAAAAATCCCACACCAAAATAACATGGGCAGCCCCTCCCCAATGTGGCCGGCCATGCATATGGGAGTGGAGAGAATGAGAGTGAGTGAGTGGAGTGAAAAAGATAGCCATAAGAATAATGCAAGTGAGAGGAATGGTCATCATACAAGAATCATCATCACTTGGAAAACCACACTCCATCAACTAATCAACAACCATGATTGCTACAAAAAGTCAAGAAATTATGAACCATGGAAGGTCAAGGGATGGGGCTCCATCATGAAACCATCATGATACAAAAGTATGCAAAGACAACCCTCCAAATAGCTAATTTGCACAAATGCAAATAAGCCCTCCTCCACCAATCTTCGGAAAATGAAGGATACAAAGAAATATGGCCGAAACGGAAAGCAAACTGGCAACTCCAGAAAACTGGTCCCGTAATAAATTACAGGAAAACCCCGATACTGTGTATACACACCAGCATCTGTATTCCGACCGAATACAAATGCAATGAGACAAAATCTACACTGTACTATACTAGGATCCGGCTTAAACCAAAGCCGGCTAGAAATATCCGTCCGATCCTGATCCATGCAATACCGCACATATCTGATCGAACCCTGCCATATCTCCATACGGCCTCTACAGCGTTTCGCTCGAAACTTGAGTAACTGAATGTGGGGGACTCTAAAGACTCGTCAATACTATGGCTGTGGATTTAACCACTAGCACGTCAGAGGTATTAGCCATACGTGACGGGCTACCAGCTATTGACCAAAAGGGACGTCGATGAGCGAACTCAGCCTGACACCCTACTGAGCCTGTCAATGACAATATCCGTACAGTCCGGTCCGTTCGTCTATGAGCATCGCATGGCGGGCCTTGGGGGTTGGTAAAAGTCAGACCCCCAAAAGCGATACAAGTCGTGTCGGAGTGTAGCCCAGAACACCCTGAGATACTACTGGAATACCTACCAGTAAATCTCCTGCCTTGGCCAAGGACTTCGTGTAATGGCTCTCCTAGACACAGCGCGACCTCACCCCCAATACCGGGAGAGACGAACCCGTGGAGATCCGCTCACTGCCTCAATGTAGCTCGGTACTGTACCCAACTAAAACCTATTTGCACGTCTCCTTTGAGCGTGGTAGGGTAGTAATCAATGCACAGTGGGAACTCACACGAGACAAATGACGATCCTCAGGTCCATGAACTAACCTGTACACATGTCACAAGGGAACTGCTATCTGACGTCAGGTATAAGACCAACTAGCATGTTCCTGGCGAGTCCTGTCCGGTGTACTCATAACCCAATGAGCACCTGTATACATCTTAGGTGAACCAACTGACACCAGTGGCTTGTGAGACCGGCCACCGCCCCTCGTCGGGGTCTCGGCTGTATACACTAGTCTACTCTGGAGTATCGATGCCCTGTCTCGAAACTCCCACGACTAGGGACTTTTAAGGATGTGCTTATAGACTACCAGCTCCTACGTATATGATCGCCCTCATACTGCTTGCAGTTTAGCAAGAATCCTAGGGGCTCTATCAACGTGTAATAGCGACCTGTCAGGTCACCTAAAGCAGTACACGATGATAAAGATAAACCAGATAGCATACTATCATCTTGAGTAAGACTGTCCTACCGGGATAGGTCCACCCTCAATCATTGCAATCACGTGCCTGTGATCCAATAATTGACTCTGAGGGCACTATCTCCAACAATCTCCCACTTGCACTCAACGCTAATTATTGCGATGTCGCATACTCACAGCCCGTGTGATACAGAACACCCAATTCCTCTACTAGTCAGTCTCACAAATCATGTTTGCGAAACTGTTGCGTTCGAGGAATTGCCTCAGTGAGTGGATCCGCTCTGATGTTTCTTTCTATGTCTCTCTATATCTCAAGTTCGCGGAGAAAGCCATCTCCCGAAATGAGCAATACCTGTCTTAGAATGTGTCCGGATGTCTGATGGGACCCAGTTTAAATGAACTCCAAATCCAAACTTCTTAGACTGTATCGTCAACTGAACTTAATCAGTATCCTGCGCCATGCCTCCCTCAGTATTGCCGTGGACCACCTGTCCAAAATACTGTCCTTTGTCATAAGGAAAAACTATAACTCTGACAACCTCCCTGTCGTCCAGGTCACCTTGGAAGCCTGGAATGATAACTGTCTCCCGAATGAGGCTGTCGTTATCATATCCCTAGAACATCCACTTATGTTCTAAAACTGCTTCCGACTGTTTCTCCAGGATTGGATCAATATCTAATTATTGCATCTAGTGCAAGAACAACATCTGGTGTGGTACTTGACATCTCATGATTGACTCAATTACCTGAGCAAGTGATCTGCCAATCATGCATATCCCTCTCTCCTTTAGTCTGTAAGACACCTTTGGAGAGGGTGACTCCATCACCTGCAGGTACACTACCGTGCCAGGAGTCGTCCATTCTAAATACTCTTAGAATGCTGTCTAAGTACCCTTAATTGGGAAACCACCCAAATCTAGATCTAAAAACATATATCTAGTAACCAGTATGTCTGATATAATATCCAAGTCCCTTGTGGAGAAACCACTGTGTGACGACCAAAGTATAATCGATCGTAGTATAGGAATATCACTTCCTACTCTGTGTATGTCATCCAAATACCATGACATCACACCCTACTACCTTCTCAACAGATCCATCCCCTATTCTGATGAAGTCAACCATATGACTGTCACATCAGAAATCGATGATCTATCTCCGCTATATCTGCTTTAGTCTATAAATAGACATAAGCCACATTTCCACCAATGCTTCCGCTGCTCCCACTGACAACGACAACCCTCTGGCAGAGTTATATACACGTACACTTCTAAAGCTAGTTTAGAACGACGTTATACTCATCCTCCTGCCGGGTCTCGCAGCCTGGAACAACAGCAATGGAAAGTCTGGGTAAACAAGAACTTCCCTGTCACCGTCCTTGAGGCTACCGGAGTACCCCTCGGATGCCTGAGGTTAACCACCTTATCTGCGGAGTGGCCAATGGAATGTCAAGCCAGATTGAATCTTTAGGTTCCTATGAAATCTTCAGTAATCGTTTGTGGTTCTAGAATCACTTCCAGTTCTACCATACTCCCACTCCTGTTTTCTGAAAAAATCCATTTTTGTTAAAACTGTGGCGAGTCTAGAACAATATCACTATTGATCTTCCAGATGGAAGAAAGTCAACCCTCGTCATAGCCTGGGTCAACCCACAAACAGCCATTACAGAAACGTGCCTTGAGTTATCCAGAGTCTGGTTTTAAGCATAAGCCGGACAACTCCCCGTACCTTAACATCGTTAAGATACGAACTGTTCTATATCCAATATAGGACCAGAGGCACTGATTTAATTGAACCAGATTCAAATCATGCAGCTGTCTCCAGTGCATGTCAACTAAGTGGAAAAAGGCCGATCAACGTTACTCAACTTAGGAATTCTTCCAATTATGAGTAACCTGAAAGAGAAGCAAGTTCTCTTAATCATTACTATCAACTGAATACTATACACAAGTATCTACATCTTCGATCACTTTGAAGAATCCCGATACTTGCAATACCTGGTTCTCTACTTTATTCAAATACCTATAACTTCTCAAAATTCGGACCTTGTGTTTCCACGAAACACCAGTCTAAAAACTAGAGAAGTCATAAGTAAACCGAATATAGTACGAGGACCAACCCCTCTGTCCTAATGGACGCTGTACAACATACAATACTCTTTATAAGTCCCTTGAGTCTGATAACTCATTCACCGTGTGTCATATGTTGAAAACTGTACTATGGTTATGAAGAATTACACCGCTGTTTAATGCTCCTTACATAACCATCCACTGATATAGATAATGTCATAGACATAATTTTAAAAAGGTATATCTCACTCTATGAAAAAAGACGTACAGATATATCAATTTGAAATTGGTGCATAACAGCGGATATTCAAAACCAAATATTTGCCGTCCGGCAAACAACCCAGGTGACTTCCTCAAATATTACCGATTACAACGAATCCCGATATAATGAGGATGATCACCCAATTCCCAATAACTTACTCCCACTCATCATCTGTAAAACCATACAGATGTGAGGATCATACCTGGTAAATACATACCCTGGAGTAAGTATATAATCGGGAAATCAGTTTTCGTTTAACAGTACACAGTGAAACTGAAACATTGAAATGTTTCGACGGGGTATCCGGGTATTCCTAGTAATGCCTCTTCCATTATCCATATTCACGACTGTAACCGTATAATTCTTTGCCACCTCTCCAAATCCCTTTATATGTCTTTAGTCATTACCTTCTGCACACCCCTTTAGGCCAAATGGTTTTCTTCCTTCCCTACCGTTCGGCACCAGCCTATGGTTTGGAAGAAGACTATCCAATAAGCATAATGGGTGTACTGTCCTAATCCTAGGAGCACTCGCAATGCGAGAGAAGGTGAAGATAAAAGAGAACCGAATAAACCTTATTCCTATTTCTCCTGAACCAGAATCCATCCCCGAACTGGAACAAGTTCCTTTCGAGTTCGTATATAACCATACGATGGAGTATCCAATAAACTGTGGATCTTCGTAGTGATATGGAGTGTTCTGGAGAAATACAAAGGTGATTTAGGATTGGCAAATAAATACTTGGTTTGGTCGTTAATAGCAGTCGCAATTTACTTTGCCCTCTTACTAATCCCTTGCTTTGTTTTAACTTAATACCTTCTGTACACCATCGTTATGCTAATTGGTTTTCTTCATTCCCTACCGTTCGGCACCAGCCTAAGGTTTGGAAGAAGACTTTCCAATTTGCGTAATAGGTGTACTATCTCCTAAACCAAGGAGTACTCGCAACCTGAGAGAAGGTAAAAGGAAAAGACAACTGAATAGTCCTATCCGTTTTCTCCAGAACCTGAAACCATCCTCGAATAAATTCCTTCGAGTTCGTATATAACCATACGATGGTTTTGTCCAATGGAAGTGGACGTTCGTAGTAATACGGGGTATCCTGGAGAAAAGGGTAAAAGAAGGAGTGGCAATGAGGTTTGCAACTTTGACAATCCAAAAGCCAGTGTTTAAGAAGGTTCGATTAATATTGGTCTCTGAGTCATAGTCTTAGGGTCGGGTCAATGGTCGCTGCCAAAGAGAGAGAGAAAAGAAACACTCAGTGTGCACTCTATCCTAGATCAGAATGGTTACCAATTTATCTAATCTAGAAACCTCCCATTGTAACCTCAAATTCTCCTCCAAACCTGTAAGAAGAATTAGTCAGGGTCACCCGAGGAGTAATCCAACTCATCAGTGGGAATCGGGATCTAACTATCATCGCAAGATAACGTGACGGAATCCGCTCACGTCATCACACTCCAGAAGGTATGCGCATATCTGGCAAGTTTCAGTTTCTTTAGAAACTCCCGATGTGGATTTTTGCCCCATGCTCTTATGACCTTGACTAAGGCCATCAAATCATAAGTCACATGTCAAGTTCTACCCGTCATTGTCCAGGTTGATTTGAACCAACCCGTACAAGCCCTTGACTAGAGCCAACAAGGCTATACGACTGTCCCAAACCAACGCATCTATCTATGCAGCATATGAACAACTAATAGCTACCAAACACTGTGCCTTGACTATGGCCAACAAACACAGCTTGAATACTATTGACTATCCATATGAAACGACGGAGGGCTACGAATGGTTTTTGGCGAAAACCTTTAACGTAATGAACTTGATATCATTGAAGGAACCGGATAGCTTTTAAAAATATAGTGGCGAAAACCTTTGCTAAAGAGGTCACTCCCGGTGAAGGGATCTCGGCTCTTTCCCCGTAGAATGAAATGCAGGAATTCCAACTGAATACCACGATGCAAAGCAAAAGTAATCGGCTATAGTGAAGTTATTGCCCTGACGCAAACTTCTGTCCAAGGGGTCACTCCCGGTGAAGGGATCTCGGCCCATGCCTCGTCGACTGAGGAGCAGGATATTCCAACTGAATACCACGATGCAAAACAAAAGAGAACGTCCTTGCAATAACATCTTTTTGAAAGGTGTTCCAACAACATCAGAATAGGTTTGTTTTTAACTTGCATTGATCCGAATCAACGCAGTCCCATCAATTGATCACACCACAAAGAACGAAAATAATAACGTACGTATATGCCATCCGCATTCGCCACTGGGTCCCGTCATTACCCGTTAGGTTAGCTAACTACAGAGCGGGGACTGGACTAGCGCGGATGCAAAATATATACAACATCTACTAGTATATATATCAATATATAATATTTCGCTCAAGGCGTGATAAAATGCAACATCACAGAAATGTACAGCATCACAGAACAATACAGATATCTGGGATCCCCGGGTTTCACAGAGCCACTACTGAAACCCGACGTTCCCCTGGTCGTGTGGATAGCCTGTGCAATGAAATCCTAGACCCCTACGGGCGCGACAAGTTACCCGCCAAAACCTGAAGCGAGGCAGCCCCCTTCAGCAACGTGAATGGACCACCCTGCACTTCACGGAATCCGGTAACTTGGGCACCCCTCCTGGGTCAACCTGTACCCCCTACGAGTGCGGCGAATAGCCCGCCAATTCTAGAGTGAAGCCCCCTCCGTCTCAATGCCATGAGATGCGGGCCCGTTGCCTTCTAGAATCCGGCTATCCGTGCTCCCCACCTTGGGGTAATCCTAGTACAGAAAGTAAAATATACTTACAACGGGTACATCGACCGCAACCTGGTCGTGCCCCAAAATAATAATATACAGACAGGCAGTGACGGCAGTCCACATGTCGGACGCTCGCCCCGCAATATCAAATGTACATAATACAACAAAACTGTTCTAGCGTTGCATCCAGGCTATCCCCCACGACCAATCCACAACATCACAGCATAACACAGAACATCAACGTGAAAGTCACGTTCGCAAATCCGTCTAACCGGGCTATAGCAGTTAGACAGGATTTACCGATCGAGTGACATTCACGGTCGCAGATATAATGTAAATACTGTGAACAAATGTGTTTAAAATATCCGATCGATTAAATTTTACCAAGTCGGCCCCCAAGCTATACTGTAGCACTCACAGAAATTCTGGGCCCAAACAAAGTATACCAAAACCACTATTTTCAGCCCAAAAGCCTACTGCAAAAAATTGGTGGAATGAATCCAAATTCCTGCGGCGGAACCGCGGCCAAACAGGGGTTATAGACACGGTTCCGCGGTCATATGAAAAGATCAGGTCACCAAAATTTTACAGTGTTCTTAGGATTCCCTGCACATCATTCTGCAACAACCTGAAAAAATTTTGGAGCCAAAAAAAATTCGACAGAAACTGATGCTAGGAAAAATACGGGTTTTGGTATTTTGTTTGATCAAAAATGTAAAACACATTAGACAAAGCTAGACTATGTTAATGGCGAGTCTCTGATACCACTGTAAGTGCACGGCGGCGCCCCGGCCGTCAATCCGACGCCGGAATGCGGAAGCGATGCTTAACTTTAATTTTTCAAACTGGCACAACCACGCACTATAAACCCGGATCGTGCCATTAAACTAGTCCTAGCTATCTAGAGAGAGGGTAGAGAGATATACCGAGCGATCCGTGTCCTTCGGTCTTCTCGTCATTGTCCCGATCTCCCGCGGAATGTCCGGTCTCCACCTCCTCGCCGGAAGGGCACCACGTCGCCTGCTTCTTTTACGGGCTCCCACCTCTATACCGAGGCAACTCGGGCACGAAGTTTGCGAGCCGACGTGCCCAAGGTTTGCTGTAGAATGTGTGTAGAACTGATGTCTCAATTTGGGGTAGTCGAGGTTGCCATTTGGTGGAGGAAATGATATATGCTTTTGGAGATGGTGTTATGGGGATTTTTTCAACCCAAAGATACAAAAATCCCACACCAAAATAACATGGGCAGCCCATCCCCAATGTGGCCGGCCATCCAAATGGGAGTGGAGAGAATGAGAGTGAGTGAGTGGAGTGAAAAAGACAGCCACAAGAATAATGCAAGTGAGAGGAATGGTCATCATGCAAGAATCATCATCACTAGCAAAACCACACTCCATCAACTAATCAACAACCATGATTGCTACAAAAAGTCAAGCAATCATGAACCATGGAAGGTCAAGGGATGGGGCTCCATCATGAAACCATCATGATACAAAAGTATGCAAAGACAACCCTCCAAATAGCTAATTTGCACAAATGCAAATAAGCCCTCCTCCACCAATCTTCGGCCAATGAAGGATACAAATAAATATGGCCTAAACTGAAAGCAAACTGGCAACTCCAGAAAACTGGTCCCGTAATAAATTACAGGAAAACCACGATACTGTGTATACGCACCCGCATCTGTATTCCGACCGAATACAAATGCAATGAGACAAAATCTACACTGAACAATACTAGGATCAGGCTTAAACCAAAGCCGGATAGTAATATCCGTCCGATCCTGATCCGTGCAATACCGCAAGTATCTGATCGAACCCTGCCATATCTCCATACGGCCTCTACAGCGTTTCGCCCGAAACTTGAGTAACTGAATGTGGGGGACTCTAAAGACTCGTCAATAATATGGCTGTGGATTTAACCACTAGCACGTCAGAGGTATTAGCCATACGTGACAGGCTACCAGCTATTGACCAAAAGGGACGTCGATGAGCGAACTCAGCCTGACACCCTACTGAGCCTGTCAGTGACAATATCCGTACAGTCCGGTCCGTTCGTCTATGAGCATCGTATGGCAGGCCTATGGGGGTGGTAAAAGTCAGACCGCCAAAAGCGGTACAAGTCGTGTCGGAGTGTAGCCCAGAACACCCTGAGATACTACTGGAATACCTACCAGTAAATCTCCTGCCTTGGCCAAGGACTTCGTGTAATGGATCTCTTAGACACAGCGCGACCTCACCCCCAATACCGGGAGAGACGAACCCCTGAAGATCCGCTCACTGCCTCCATGTGGCTCGGGACTGTACCCAACTAAAACATGTTTGCACGTCTCCTTTGAGCGTGGTAGGGTAGTAATCAAAGCACAGTGGGAACTCACACGAGACAAATGACGATCCTTAGGTCGATGAACTAACCTGTACACATGTGACCAGGGAACTGCTATCTAACGTCAGGTATAAGACCAACTAGCATGTTCCCGGCGAGTCCTGTCCGGAGTACTCATAACCCAATGAGCACCTGTATACATTTTAGTTGAACCAACTGACACCAGTGGCTTGTGAGACCAGCCACCTCCCCTCGTCGGGGTCTCGACTGTATACACTAGTCTACTCTGGAGTATCGATGCCCTGTCTCGAAACTCCCATGACTAGGGACTTTTAAGGATGTGCTTATAGACTACCATCTCCCACGTATATGATCGCCCTCATACTGCAGGCAGTCAAGCAAGAATCCTAGGGGCTCTATCAACGTGTAACAGCGACCTGTCAGGTCACCTAAAGCAGTACACGATGATAAAGATAAACCAGATAGCATACTATCATCTTGAGTAAGACTGTCCTACCGGGATAGGTCCTCCCTCAATCATTGCAATCACGTGCCTGTGATCCAATAATTGACTCTGAGGGCACTATCTCCAACAATATGGACCAGCCAGAGGGTTTCATTCAGAGTGGGAGCAGCGAAAAGGTGTGCAAGTTGCTTAAGTCCATCTATGGACTAAAGCGGCATCGCGGAGTTGGAACATATGTTTTGATGAGACGGTCAAAGAGATTGGCTTTATCAAAAATCCAGATGAACCATGCATCTATAGTAGATTTGTAGTTAGAACTGTAGTATTCCTCGTTTTATACGTGGATGACATTCTCTTGATAGGAAATGACATTCCTATGCTACAATCTGTCAAAGGGTTCTTGTCACACAGGTTCTCCATGAAAGACCTGGGTGATGCCTCATACATTCTGGGGATCCGGATCTATCATGACAGATCCAAGAGGATATTAGGACTCTCACGGTCCAGGTACATTCACACCATACTGAAAAGATTCAGTATGGAAGATTCTAAGCGCGGTAATCTACCGGCTTGTCATGGGATCACCCTTTCCAAAGAGATATCTCCCACGGCTGATTTGGAAAGAGATCGCATGTCTATTATACCCTACGCTTCTGCGGTAGGCTCTATAATGTATGCGGTGTTGTGTACCAAACCAGATGTAGCTTATGCACTGAGTGTGGTAAGCCGGTATCAGTCAAACCCTGGGGAGAAATATTGGATAGCGGTAAAGAACATTCTCAAGAACCTGAGAAGGACTAAGGAGATGTTCTTGGTGTATTGCAGAAAAGACCTCCAGATCGAGGCCTTTGCTGACTCCAGCTTCCAGAGTGACAAGGATGATTCCAAGTCCATGTCGGGTTATGTCTTTACCCTCTACGGAGGGGCGGTGTGTTGGAAGAGTTCCAAACAGGAAACCGTTGCTAACTCGACGATGGAAGAGGAATATATCGCTGCTGCAGATGCCGCAAAGGAAGCTTTCTGGATGAA
Source organism: Agapanthus africanus (assembly GCA_030015575.1). Lineage (NCBI taxonomy): Eukaryota > Viridiplantae > Streptophyta > Magnoliopsida > Asparagales > Amaryllidaceae > Agapanthus > Agapanthus africanus. The sequence goes on from JASDDO010000031.1 coordinate 233,223,328, forward strand.
GAAGTTCCTGACGGAGCTTCAGGTGGTTCCTACCATTGTTGATCCAATACCACTGTATTATGACAACAACGGAGCTATAGCTTTAGAGAAGGAACCCAGGTCCCATCAGAAGTCCAGGCAAATCTTGAGGCGGTATCACCTGATCAGGGAGATCGTAGGTCATCAGGAGATCGAGGTTCGGAGAGTTGTTATGAAAGATAATGTAAGTCCATGCTACCCTTCCCCGGTACTTACGGGGTTGCGGAATTGGTGTAAAACGATTTTTGCTAGGGTGGTAACATGGACTACAAATACGGATCTTTGTTAAACAACTAGCTAACAACCTAACTTGGAGTTGTTTTATCTACTGGGTTAGGGGGCTATACCTTTCTTGAACTCCTTCGTCTTCAACTCTTCCCGGTGTACGGATCGGCCTCACCTCGTCGTCTCCTTGCGCCGAAGATGGATCCACCCGAAAGCTTCTACCTTTGGCTTCCTCTTCGAACTTTGAAGAAACTAGAACACTTGGCTTGCTAGGCCTTGTGAACTAGGATGAGTAGAGGATTGTTTTGGTGCTTTTATCTCTAAGGCAATGAATCTCAACACATGAGAAGGGTTTGCCTTGAGCTAGAGAGAGCAAGAGGAAGAGGGAGAGCTTGAGCAAGTGATGGCAAGAGAGAGAAATGAAATGAGAGAATGAGTAACTCTTTTGCCAACCTCTCTCCCATAATCCAAAAAGAATAATAATAATAATAATTGAGTATTATGTGATGGTTCATATCATATCAAGTGGCATTATCATTTCATGCACTCATATTGCAAAGTACAACAAGCAAGCAAAAGTCTTTGCTATAAAATGATAGCCATTGCAATGATGATGGTCAACTAGTCCAACCTAGTCAACCAGTCAACAAAGCGAACAAAGTCAACCCCTCATCTCAACCATGACATAATAATACTTAATTAATATTATCATTAATCATATTTCTTATTCTCATTAGGGTTTAGCCAAAAGTCAACAGTCAACAGTCAACAACCCCAATGAGAATCCTCTGTCTCTCTGTCAACTGTGCATACACACCCGCATCCGCGTTCCGAGGAACACGAATACAAACGAGATAAAACCAATCCTAAAAAGTACACTAGGATCTAGCTTAAACCAAAGCCTGCTAGTGTTAACTGTCCGGACACCAAACGTGCACAAGTGCACGGATGTGACCGAACCCAGTCGCAAAACCATGCGACCTGTCGCAAAACCATGCGACCTCTACTCTTTTGCCTAAAGGCGAATAGCTTTCTGTGTGGGACTCTAAAGACTCGACACTATGCTGGCAGTGGGTTTAACCACAGACCGCAAGCGGCACTAGCTGTGCGTAACGGTCCCCAGGTAGATGCCGAAAAGAAGACTGAGGAGGTGAAACCCATCTGAACTCCAACTGAGCCTGAATGTGACAATCTCTCATAAAGTCCGGTCTGTTCGTCTTTGATACATCGCATGGCAGGCCTAGGGGGCGGTAAACGTCAGTCCCCTAATAGCGGTACAAGTCGTGTCGGAGTGTAGCCCAGAACACCCTGAGATAGCACTGGAAACCTACCAGTATATCTCGCTTGCCCTGGCCAGGGACTACTCATGTAAGGGCTCTCCTAGACACAGCGCGATGTCGACCCCCAATACCGGGAGAGACGATCCTGTCTAACCGTCACTGCTCCAAGTGCTTCGGGACTGCACCCAACTACTACATGTTTGCACGACTCCTTTAAGCCGTGGTAGGGTAGTAATCTAAGTACAGTGGGAACACACTCGAGGTGAAGTGACAGTATCAAGGCAACGGACTAAGCTGTACACATGTCACCTGGGAACTGATAACTGACGATTGGTATAGTACCAACCAACAGTTCCAGACGAGTCCTGTCCAGTGTACTTGTAACCCAACGAGCACCCGCATACTATCTCAAGTACGACGTACTGACGGCTGTGGGACAGACCGTCTCCCACATTGGGATGAGAAGCGCATACGCTAGTCTACTCCGGAGTATCGATGCCCTGTATCGATAGTCCTGCAACTAAGGACCTGCATAAGGATGTGCTTATAGATTACCCAGCCCCCACAAGTGTGACTGCCATCACAACGCTGGTAATCAAGCAAAGATCCTAAGGGCTCCACTAATGTGTATAGGTGATATACTAAAATAAACACATGTACACATTAAAGCAGAAACAAACCAAGTAGCATACTACTATATTGAGCAAGATTGTCTATACAAGGTGAGTATCCCAAGCTTCCATTAAGTAATATACAAACTAGTATGATACAGTAATGGCCTCTAGGGCATATACACTAACAATCTCCCACTTGCACTAAGGCCATGTACTGGCGTATCAAACACCTATCATCTCGATCAGCCGCTCGAACTGAGTCTGGGGTAAGGCCTTTGTGAGTGGATCAGCAGTGTTATCTTCCGTAGAAACTCTCCGAACCTCGATCTCCTGGCGACCCACGATCTCCCTGATCTGGTGATACCGCTTCAAGATGTGTCTGGATTTCTGATGGGACCTGGGTTCCGTCGCTAAAGCTATAGCCCCGTTGTTGTCGCAATACAGTGGTATTGGATCAACAATGGACGGAACCACCTGAAGTTCAGTTAAGAACTTCCTTATCTAGACGGCTTCTTTTGCGGCATCTGCAGCAGCGATATATTCCGCTTCCATTTTCGAGTCAGCAACGGTTTCCTGTTTGGAACTCTTCCAACACACCGCCCCTCCATTGAGGGTAAAGACATAACCCGCCATGGACTTGGAATCATCCTTGTCACTCTGGAAGCTGAAGTCAGCAAAGGCCTCGATCTGGAGGTTTTTTCCGCCATACACCAAGAACATCTCCTTAGTCCTTTTTAGGTACTTGAGAATGTTCTTTACCGCTATCCAGTGTTTCTCCCCAGGGTTTGACTGATACCGGCTTACCACACTCAGTGCATAAGCTACATCTGGTCTGGTACACAACATCGCATACATTATAAAGCCTACCGCAGAAGCGTAGGGTATAATTGACATGCGATCCCTTTGCAAATCAGTCTTGAGAGACATCTCTTTGGAAAGGGTGATTCCGTGACAAGCCGGTAGATTACCGCGCTTGGAATCTTCCATACTGAATCTTTTCAGTATGGTGTCGATGTACCTGGACTGTGAGAGTCCCAGTATCCTCTTGGATCTGTCACGACAGATCCGGATCCCCAGAATGTATGAGGCATCACCCAGGTCTTTCATGGAGAACCTGTGTGACAAGAACCCCTTGACGGATTGTAGCATAAGAATGTCATTTCCTATTAAGAGAATGTCATCCATGTAAAAAATGAGGAATACTACAGTTCTCGCTACAAGTCTACTATAGATGCATGGTTCATCTGGATTTTTGATAAAGCCTAATTCTTTGACCGTCTCATCAAAACAGATGTTCCAACTCTGCGATGCCTGCTTTAGTCCGTAGATGGACTTAAGCAACTTGCACACCTTTCCGCTGCTCCCACTCTGAAAGAAACCCTCTGGCTGGTCCATACAAACACACTCCTCTAAATTTCCATTTAGAAAAGCGGTCTTTACGTCCATCTGCCAAATCTCATAATCGTGGAAGGCAGCAATGGCAAGAAGGATCCGAATGGATTTCAGCATAGCTACTCGAGAAAAAGTCTCGTCATAGTCCAAACTAGGTCTTTGACGAAAACCCTTTGCAACCAGTCTAGCTTTATAGGTCTCAACCTGTCCATCTACACCAATCTTCCTTTTGAAGATCCACTTGCATCCTACGGGTTTTACCGCATCTGGAGCAACGTCCAACGTCCATACTTTGTTGGTATACATGGACTCCATTTCGGTCCGCATTGCATCCAACCATTTTACCGAGTCAACGCTCTGAATGACCTGCTGGAAGCTAGTCGGCTCATCATAATCAATGATGCAATTCTCTCTATCCCCGTCTATGAGAAAACCGTAGTATCTCTTGGGCGGATGAGACTGCCTACTACTCCTGCGGAGTGGCGCAAGAATGTCATGATCTTTCGAACCCTCTGGTTCTACTAAGATTTCAGTAATAGCTCGTGGTTCTGGAATTTCTTCCAGTTCTATTGTGCTCCTACTTATCTGATTTTCCGAAAACTCAGTTTCCAAGAAGTGTGCATGACGAGAAACATAAATCTTTTGTTCCTCTTCGCAATAGAAGAAATATCACTTGGAGTTCTTTGGATATCCCACAAACTTGCACTGTACTGAGCGTGCCTCGAGTTTGTCCGCATGCTGCTTTTTGATAAAAGCTGGACATCCCCATGTCTTAATGTGATTAAGATAGGGTCCCTTCCCACACCACATCTGATATGGTGTAGTAGGCACAGTCTTAGTTGGAACTCGGTTCAAAAGGTTTGCAGCTGATTCTAGTGCATATCCCCAGAATGATCGCGGTAACTCAGCGTTACTCATCATGGACCGTACCATATCTAATAGGGTTCGGTTCCGTCTCTCCAATACACCGTTATGTTGCGGAGTGTATGGAGGAGTAAGCTAAGAGAGAATTCCATTCTCTTTTAAGTAATCCAGGAACTCGGCACTCAAGTATTCACCACCTCGATCAGATCTTAGTGTCTTGATACTTTTGTCGGTTTTTTTTTCTACTTCATTCTTATATTCCTGGAATTTTCCAAAGGCCTCGGATTTATGTTTCATTAAGAAGACATAACCGTACCTTGAAAAGTCATCCGTAAAAGTAATGAAGTAAGTGTAAGTCGATGTGCAACACCCCACGACTTGCGGGGAGGCGGAAATATGAAAAACGATCTTGTTCTTTGCTTAAACATCGACTAACCGCATGAATCGAAGCTAAACGTTAACTAACATCAAACATAGATGTTCTAAACTACTATGTGAAGGGATTATACCTAAAGAACCGTGTCCTTCGTCTTTATGAACGCCACCTCCTCCTCGGCCTTCTCCAAGTAGTAGACGATCCACCACGAGAGCTAAACTCCAAGCTTTGCCTCTAAACTTGAGGCAACTAGGTATCTTTAAGTGCTAATCAAAGTACCTAGATGAAATAGAGTATGGTTATGGATTAAGTAGTCTAACTAATCCTTGTACTCAACACATGAGAGGGGAGGATTAGGGTTTGAAGAGAGAGAGCTTGAGGAGAGAGAAGATGAACATAATAATGAAATGAGAAAATGAGTTATCATAATATATATCAAGCATTTTCATTTATCAAGAACAGAAGAGCAAACGATTTATAACCATGCTTGATAAATATCTTATGGTGATTCATCTCCATGAGTCATTAAGCAATTATGAAGCATTAATGACATGGATGAATCATCCATATGACTCACTAATCCCATTTAATGTATATGCCACCTAAACCTCCTTAGTCACCATCTTCTAGAATCTTCTCGCGCAATTACGAGAACGCCCCTCCTATCCGTAAAAACACGGAAAAACTTTAGACTGTATAAATCCAATAACCGGATACTAGTAACTGGCTTAAACCAAAGCCGACTAGTAAAAACTGTCCGAAAGTCATACATGCGTAAACACACGTATGCGTCCGAACCCTTGTCGGAAAACCATACGACCTATATATCGTTTCGCCTGGAGTAGGGAAACTCTCTGCGTGGGACTCTAGAGACTCGACTACTATGCTGGCAGTGGGTTTAACCACAGACCGCAAGCGGCACTAGCTGTACGTAACGGTCCCCAGGTAGATGTCGATAAGAAGGCCGATGAGGAAACCCATCCGAACTCCTACTGAGTCTGATGTGACAATCTCCGTACAGTCCGGTTTGTTCGTCTAAGACTATAGCATATCGGGCCTAGGGGGGCGGCAAGCGTCAGTCCCCTAATAGCGGTATAAGTCGTGTCGGAGCGAAGCCCATTACACCCTGAGAAACTACTGGAACCTACCAGCAAATCTCGCTTGCCCTGGCCAGGGACTTTGCGTAATGGATCTCTGACACAGCGCGATATCAACTCCCAATACCGGGAGAGACGAATCATGTCTAACCGCCACTGCCTCCAAGAGCTCGGGACTGCACCCAAGTACTACCTGTTTGCACGACTCCTTTGAGCCGTGGTAGGGTAGCAATCTAAGAACAGTGGGACACACTCAAGGCGAAGTAGCAGTGTCAAGTCTGTGGACTATGCTGTACTCATGTCACCTGGGAACTGTTCACTGACGACTGGTATAAAACCAAGCAACAGTTCCATGTGAGTCATGTCCGGTGTACCCGTAACCTAACGAGCACCTGCATACTATCTCCAGTACGACGTACTGACGGCTGTGGGACAGACCATCTCCCCAACTCGGATGAGAAGCGTACACACTAGTCTACTCTGGAGTATCGATGCCCTGTCTCGATAATCCAACGACTAGGGACCTGAATAAGGATGTGCTTGTCGACTACCCAGCGTCCACTAGTGTGACTGCCATCACAACGCTGGTAGTCAAGGAAGATCCTAAGAGCTCTATCAATACGTATACTCACATATTAAGATAGAAAAACCAAGTAGCATACTACCATGTTTAGCAAGACTGTTATATACAAGTGAATATCCCAAGCTTCCATTAAGTAATATACAAACTAGTATGATACAATAATGGCCCCTAGGGCATATACACTAACAATCTCCCACTTGCACTAGGGCCATGTACTGGCATATCGAAGACCGATGATCTCGAGTAGCCTCTCGAACTGAATCTGAGGTAGGGCCTTCGTGAATGGATCAACAATGTTCTCTTCAGAAGCAACTCTCCGAACCTCGATCTCCCGACGATCAGTGATCTCCCTGATCAGGTGATACCGCCTTAAGATGTGTCTGGACTTCTGATGGGACCTTGGTTCCTTCGCTAAAGCTATAGCTCCGTTGTTGTCGCAATACAGAGGTATTGGATCAACTATTGTAGGAACCACCTGAAGTTCTGTTAGGAACTTCTTCATCAAGACTGCTTCTTTTGCGGCATCGCAAGCAGCTATATACTCCGCTTCCATCGTTGTGTCAGCAACGGTGTCCTGCTTAGAGCTCTTCCAGCACACCGCCCTTCCATTGAGGGTAAAGACATAACCCGACATGGACTTGGTATCGTCCTTATCACTCTGGAAGCCGGAATCAGCAAAGGCCTCCAACCTGAGGTCTTTTCCGCCGTAAACCAAGAACATCTCCTTAGTCCTTCTCAGGTACTTGAGAATGTTTTTTACTGCTATCCAGTGGTTCTCCCTTGGGTCTGACTGATACCGGCTTGCCACGCTCAGTGCGTAAGCTACATCTGGTCTGGTGCACAACATCGCATACATTATAGAGCCTACCGCAGAAGCGTAGGGTATAATAGACATGCGTTCCCTTTCCAAATCAGTCTTGGGAGACATCTCTTTGGAGAGGGTGATTCCGTGACAAGCCGGTAGATTACCGCGCTGAGAATCTTCCATACTGAATCTTTTCAGTATAGTGTTGATATACCTGTACTGTGAAAGTCCCAACATCCTCTTGGATCTATCACGATAGATCCGGATCCCCAGAATGTAAGAGGCATCTCCCAGGTCTTTCATGGAGAACCTGTGTGACAAGAATCCTTTGACAGATTGTAGCATAGGAATGTCATTTCCTATCAACAGAATGCCATCCACGTACAAGACGAGGAATACGACATTTCTGGCTACAACTTTACTATATATGCACGGTTCATCAGGATTTTTGATGAAGTCATATTCTTTGACTGTTTCATCAAAACAGATGTTCCAACTCCGCGATGCCTGCTTCACTCCATAAATAGACTTAAGCAACTTGCATACTTTCCCGCTGCTCCCACTCTGATTGAAACCCTCTGGCTGATCCATATAGACGCACTCTTCTAAATTTCCATTCAGAAAAGCCGTCTTTATGTCCATCTGCCAGATTTCATAATCATGGAAGGCAGCAATAGCAAGAAGGACCCGAATGGATTTGAGCATAGCCACTGGAGAAAAAGTTTCGTCATAGTCCAAACCAGGTCTTTGACGAAAACCCTTTGCAACAAGTCTAGCTTTATAGGTTTCCACCTGTCCATCTACACCAATCTTTTTCTTGAAGATCCATTTGCATCCTATGGGTTTTACCCCATCTGGAGCAAAGTCCAAAGTCCATACTTTGTTGGTGTACATGGACTCCATTTCGGTCCGCATTGCATCTAGCCATCGTACCGAGCCGCCGCTCTGGATGGCCTGCTAGAAGCCAGTAGGTTCATCATCATCTATGATGCAATCCTCTTTATCCCCATCTATGAGAAAACCGTAGTATCTCTCAGGCGGATGAGACGGCCTACTACTCCTGCGGAGGGGTGCGGGAATGTCCTGTTCTTCTTGAACTACTTGTTCTACCAAACTTTCAGTATTAGTTTGTGGTTCTGGAATTTCTTCGAGTTCTATTTCGCTCGCACTTATTTCCTTTTCTAAAAACTGCTGTTCCAGAAAATGGGCATTACGAGAAACAAAAACCTTTTGTTCCTCTGCGTAATAGACATAATATCCCTTGGAGTTCTTTGGATATCCCACAAACTTACATTTTACTGATCGTGCCTCGAGCTTGTCCACATGCTGCTTTTTAACAAAAGCTGGACATCCCCAAATCTTCATATGCTGAAGATGGGGTTTCTTTCCACTCCACATCTGATATGGGGTGGTAGGCACAGTCTTGGTAGGAGCCCTATTCAGAAGATATGCTGCTGAATTTAGCGCATAACCCCAAAAAGATCGCGGTAACTCAGCATTACTCATCATGGATCGTACCATATCTAATAGGGTTCGATTCCGTCTCTCCGATACACCGTTATGCTGTGGAGTGTATGGAGGAGTAAGCTGAGAGAGAATTCCTATCTCTTTTAGGTAACCTAGGAACTCAGCACTCAAGTATTCACCACCTCAATCAGATCTTAGTGTCTTGATACTTTTGCCGGTTTAGTTTTTCTACTTCATTCTTATACTCTTGGAATTTCTCAAAAGCCTCGGATTTATGTTTCATCAGATAAATGAATCCGTACCTTGAGTAATCATCCGTGAAAGTAATGAAATAGGAAAAACCACCTCTTGCATGTGTAGACATTGGACCACATACATCGCTGTGTATGAGTCCTAAGAGCTCGCTCGCTCTTACTCCATGTCAAGTAAATGGAGTCTTTGTCATCTTTCCTTTGAGACAAGATTGACAAGTGTCATAAGTTTGATATTCGAACGAGTCCAAATATCCTTCTCTATGCAACTTAGTCAACCTTCTCTCATTGATGTGACCCAGTCTACAATGCCATAAGAAAGCTTTATTTAAATCTGGAGACTTTGTTTTTAGTGTGTTCTGGACATTGAAAATTTGGAGTTGGTTTAACACATATATACCATTTTCCAGTGTACCGGACCCAATCAAACAATGATTAAGGTGGAAGTTAACAACACCACTTCCAAACGTGAAATCATAACCTTTATTTGATAACAAGGAAACATATTTGATATTACACGTTAAGCTGGGTACACAAAAACAGTTATGTAAAACCAAAATGTGTCCACTCGTCAATCCCAGGTGATAATCCCCTATGGACACATCTCCCACGCTAGCTCCGTTAGCAACCATCAGGGTCATATCACCTTCCTTCAGCACTCTACGGTTTCTCAGTGCCTGCAATGAATTGCAAATATGGGATCCTGATCCGGTATCCAATACCTAGGAAGTAGAGTTGATTGGCAGACAATTCTCAATTACAAACACACCTGAAGTCGAAGCCACAGCTTGCTTCGGTTCCTGGTTCTTGGCGTTCCACGCCTTGCAATCCTTTTTCCCGTGCCCTTTCCTGTGACAATGGAAGCACTCATCCTGGCCCACTACCGGTACCGCAAACTTTTTCTTTCCCTTCCCTTCCACCTTACTTACACCTCCTCTAGGTTTGGGGGCGGCCTTCTTTTTCCTTCCTTTGGCCCTAGCCTTGGACCCGGAAGAAGAAGCACCGCCAACAAACATAGCGGGTGTTTCCTTTGCCTTCTTGCAAGGTGCCCTCTGCACTCCTTAACATGTTCCGGAGTTCCGGAAGTTTAACTTCTTTTCTTTGAATGTTGAAGTTCAGGATAAACTGGACGTAGGTGGGAGGAAGGGACTGGAGAATAAGGTCTGTATAGAACTCATTATCCAAAGTCGTCCCAATGTCTGCGAGCTCTTCTATATAGCCGATCATCTTTAGGACATGTTCTCCTACCGATGACCCGACAACCAATCTCGCTCGAAACAAGTTCTTAGAGGTCTCGTATCTTGCTATACGAGATTGCTCTCCATAAAGTTCGTTTGTATGGAGAAATATGGCATCTAGTTCCATATCCTCGTGCCTCCTCTAATGTTCATTGTTCATCGAAGCAAGCACGATGCACTTGGCTTTCGCGCAATCGAAATCCCAGGTTTTGCGGATTTCCTTATTCGCATTACTGGATTTGGGACCAGGGACAGCAGGTGCCGTAGCGGTGAGGACGTACCCCAATTTGTCATAGGTCAAAGCCATTTTGACATTCCGCAGCCAATCTTTATAGTTTGGCCCTTTCAGTATATTTTTCTCTAAAAGTAACTTAAGTCCAGTCATTTTCAGGGTCGCTGCAATTAGGAGAGAGAGAAGAAAACTCTTTAGCATGATGCTCTTGCAAGTTTAGAGTGGTTTTTAGTTTATCTAAACTGGATGGCTCCCACTGTTTCTCGAATCCTTCCTCAAACCATAAAAGAAGAATTAGCCAGGACTATTCTCACTGTACAATACTTGCTTAACCGTTCAGCCAGGCTGGTGTCGGTACTTCGAGGGAGGTTTTCCAACGCTTTCGCGAAGTTCCTTAATTAAATAACCTCTTTTCTCTGGGGGCGTAACCCCGCTGACACCTTTCTTGACACCTACTTGGTTTATAGCATTGATCGTTAAGTGACGAATATCCTGATGAGTAGCATATACTCACAGTAGGATCGGGATCCAAATATCATCGTATGATAATGTTGAAGGAATGCTACCAACATTCATCAAACTCCAAATGGTATCCATCTCTTTGCAAATTTCAGTTTCTTTAGAAATTCCCGATATAAGTTTTTGCCCCATACTCTTATGACCTTGGCTTTGGTCAAAATATCATAAGTCACATGTCAAGTTCTACCCGTCATTATCTTGTCAATTTGAACCCATCCGTATAGACCCCTGACTTTAGTCAAATGATAATACGACTGTCCCAAACCAACTCATCTATCTTATGCAACAAATGAAAACCCAGCAGCTACCAAACACTATGCCTTGACTTTGGCCAAAATGCACAGCTTGAATACTACTGAATACCCAAATGAAATGACGGAGGGCTACGAATTTTTTTGGCGAAACCGTGAACGTAGTGAACTTGATATAACCGAAGAAACCTGATAGCTGGAGTGGTTAAAGCTCAACATTTAAAAATATCTGTTTTTAAATTAACCGAGTGGTTTCTTTTAAATTGTTCCAACGATTAAACTTTTGGTTTATTTTCTTTACATTATAAATAATGTGTCCCATCATTAACCTATCATTGCAGAAAACAACGAAAATAGAACGTCCTCTTATGCCATTCGCATTCGCCACGGGGTCCCGTCATTACCCGTTAGGTTACTTAACTAACGACAGAGCGGGGGCTGGGCTAGCGCGGGTGTAAAACATAAGTGACGTCTAAATAGCTATCATATATAGATATTGTACATTCTTCAGACGCAATAAAAGGCATTCCAGATCACAGATGAACTTTATTGGATTTACAAGCAATCCGTGTTTGTTTTGAGCCTGCAACAAAAGACGGATTAAACAGTTGTGATGAATAGCCATTACCCCACCCAAGACCCCAACGGGTACGGCAAACTACCCACCCGGCAGTTTGTGCACCCCACCTTGGGTCTGTCCTAGGAGCAAAAACAGCAAAATGAAATAATACAACGGTGGCTACAACCGCAACCTGGATGTACCCCGCAAAATAATATTACAACAAATTACATTTACATCAAATTAATTAAATAATAACCCATCACAAAACCCCGGCTATACATCACAACAGTCCAACACAGTTCATATACACAAACAGTAAAAACCATTACAGAAATGGGCAACCCCCTGCCAACCGACATACTAGCAGTTAGTGGAGGTTTACGAACACATTATACAAACACAGATATAATCCAACAAGCAAAAACCGTATAATTTCGATTGATTAAACACTTTTAATTTTGCTCCAATACTTCTCTGTAAATCTGAAACCTGAGCAAAAATTAAAAAATTCCAGAAAATACCAAATATCACAGAGAACCAACACAGGAAAATTGGGATGATGAATCGGCAACTCGGCGGCGGAATCGCGGCGGATCGGTGGGATCCGCGGCGCTTTAGACGATTCATGATCCCAGTTTTCTTGGGTGTTCTTATACTATAATTTAAGGCTTTCTGAAGGTCCCTGAAAAATTTTTGGACCTCATTTAAAAATCGACAGAAACTCATGATATCGGGGTTTTCCGGTTTTGTTTTTTCCGTTCGAAATTCATACAATTTTGCAAGTGAGTTACTTATTATTTAGCGAGGCTCTGATACCACTGTAAGTCGATGTGCAACACCCCACGACTTGCGGGGAGGCGGAAATATGAAAAACGATCTTGTTCTTTGCTTAAACATCGACTAACCGCATGAATCGAAGCTAAACGATAACTAACATCAAACATAGAAGTTCTAAACTACTATGTGAAGGGATTATACCAAAAGAACCGTGTCCTTCGTCTTTATGAACTCCACCTCCTCCTCGGCCTTCTCTAAGTAGTAGACGATCCACCGTGAGAGCTAAACTCCAAGCTTTGCCTCTAAACTTGAGGCAACTTGGTATCTTTAAGTGCTAATAAAAGTACCTAGATGAAATAGAGTATGGTTATTGATTAAGTAGTCCAACTAATCCTTGTACTCAACACATGAGAGGGGAGGATTAGTGTTTGAAGAGAGAGAGCTTGAGGAGAGAGAAGATGAACATAATAATGAAATGAGAAAATGAGTTATCATAATATATATAAAGCATTTTCATTTATCAAGAAAAGAAAATAAAATGATTTACAACCATGCTTGATAAATATCTTATGGTGATTCATCTCCATGAGTCATTAAGCAATTATGAAGCATTAATGACATGGATGAATCATCCATATGACTCACTAATCACATTTAATGTATATGCCACCTAAACCTCCTTAGTCACCATCTTCTAGAAGCTTCTCGCGCAATTACGAGAACGCCCCTCCTATCCGTGAAAACACGGAAAAACTTTAGACTGTATAAATCCAATAACCGGATACTAGTAACTGGCTTAAACCAAAGCCGACTAGTAAAAACTGTCCGAAAGTCGTACGTGCGTAAACACACGTATGCATCCGAACCCTTGTCGTAAAACCATACGACCTATATATCGTTTCGCCTGGAGTAGGGAAACTCTCTGCGTGGGACTCTAGAGACTCGACTACTACGCTGGCAGTGGGTTTAACCACAGACCGCAAGTGGCACTAGCTGTACGTAACGGTCCCCAGGTAGATGTCGATAAGAAGGCCGATGAGGAAACCCATCCGAACTCCTACTGAGTCTGATGTGACAATCTCCGTACAGTCCGGTCTGTTCGTCTAAGACTATCGCATATCGGGCCTAGGGGGCCGGCAAGCGTCAGTCCCCTAATAGCGGTATAAGTCGTGTCGGAGCGAAGCCCATTACTCCCTGAGAAACTACTGGAACCTACCAGCAAATCCCGCTTGCCCTGGCCAGGGACTTTGCGTAATGGCTCTCTGACACAGCGCGATATCAACTCCCAATACCGGGAGAGACGAATCCTGTCTAACCGCCACTGCCTCCAAGTGCTAGGGACTGCACCCAACTACTACCTGTTTGCATGACTCCTTTGAGCCGTGGTAGGGTAGCAATCTAAGAACAGTGGGACACACTCGAGGCGAAGTAGCAGTGTCAAGTCTGCGGACTATGCTGTACTCAAGTCACCTGGGAACTGTTCACTGACGACTGGTATAAAACCAACCAACAGTTCCCTGTGAGTCCTGTCCGGTGTACCCGTAACCTAACGAGCACCTGCATACTATCTCCAGTACGACGTACTGACGGCTGTGGGACAGACCATCTCCCCAACTGGGATGAGAAGCGTACACACTAGTCTACTCCGGAGTATCGATGCCCTGTCTCGATAATCCAACGACTAGGGACCTGAATAAGGATGTGCTTGTAGACTACCCAGCCCCCACTAGTGTGACTGCCATCACAACGATGGTAGTCAAGCAAGATCCTAAGAGCTCTATCAATACGTATACTCACATATTAAGATAGAAAAACCAAGTAGCATACTACAATGTTTAGCAAGACTGTTATATACATGTGAATATCCCAAGCTTCCATTAAGTAATATACAAACTAGTATGATACAATAATGGCCCCTAGGGCATATACACTAACAGTAAGAATAACCGCTTCGCGCATGTGTAGACATTGGACCGCACACGTCGCTGTGTACGAGTCCCAAGAGCTCGCTCGCTCTTACTCCGTGTCCAGTGAACGGAGTCTTTGTCATCTTTCCTTTGAGACAGGATTTACAAGTGGCATACGATTGATATTCGAACGGATCCAAATATCCTTCTGTATGTAACTTCGTCAACTTTCTCTCATTGATGTGACCCAGTCTACAATGCCATAAGAAAGTCTGATTTAATTCCGGAGACTTTCTTTTGTGTGTATTTTGGACATTGAAAATCTGTGGTTGGTTTAATACGTCTATACCATTGCTTAATGTACCTGACCCAATCAGAACTTGATTAAGGTGAATGTTTACAACATTACTTACAAACTCAAATTCATAACCTTCTTTAGAAATCAAAGATACAGAAATGATATTACAAGTTGCGTTGGGAACAAAAAAGCAATTACGTAAAACCAAAACATGTCCATCTGACATTCCCTGGTGATAGTCCCCCACGGCCTTAGCATCCATGCTAGCTCCGTTTGCAACTTTGAGGGTCATGTCACCTGCCTTCAAAACCCTACGGTTTCTCAACGCCTGCAAAGAATTACAGATATGAGATCCTGATCCGGTATCCAATACCCAGGAAGTAGAGTTTATTGATAGATGTAAGTCCACGTTGCCCACCCCGGTGCTTACGGGGAGGCGGAAAACATAATAAAAATTGGATTTTTATCAACTATAGGCAACATGGACCAAGCATTAAGGATCTTTGCTAAACAAAAACAAGCTAACCCTAACTAGTAACTAGCTAAGTGATGGAAAGGTTATACCTTGAGCTCAAAGTCCTTCTCTCCTTGCTCCTTGGAATGGTAGAAAGAGGTCACCTTGCTTGTCTTCTCCCGTCAAAGAAGGATCCACCCGAAAGCCTCGACCTTTAGCTTCAACTCCAAGCTAGGAGTAACTAGAGTGCAAGAAATGCTAAGACTTGAACCCTAGAAGAGAGTAGAGAAGATCAAGTGAAGGTTTTTCTCAAGCTTTTTGTTTCTCAACACATGAGAGGGAGAGAGCTTGAGGGAGAGGATGAGCAAGAGAGAGAAATGATATGAGAGAATGAATTATTAGTGAGCCATTCTCACTAATATGTGTGTAATATTTTAATTCAATAATTAGCTAGAAAATTGTCATGGTTTAATCAAGGTGTGACCATTATCATTTCAATATTAATGCAAATTGCAAGGATCAAAGAGAATCTTCCAAATGAAATGATTATGGTCAAGTTGTCAATTTGGTCAACAAGTCAATGAAGTCAAATGGTCAACAACAACAACCATGCACAATAATTAAGCTAATTATCAATTAACAATAATACACACAAAAGCAATAGGGTTAATAAAATGACAATAGTCATTAACCCAAAACAAGGTCCTCTCCCTCATTCTCATGCAACTGTGCATACGCACCCGCATTCGTGATCCGAGGAACACGAATACACTGAGAAAAACCAATCTCAAATCATATAATAGGATCCGGCTTAAACCAAAGCCCGCTAGTATAAACTGTCCGGACAGCAAATGTTCACAAGTGCGCGGATGCGAACGAACCCTGTCGCAAAACCATGCGACCTCTACTCATTTTGCCTAAAGGCGAATAGCTCTCTATGTGGGACTCTAAAGACTCGACACTACGCTGGCAGTGGGTTTAACCACAGACCGCAAGCGGCACTAGCTGTACGTAACGGTCCCCAGGTCGATGTCGATAAGAAGACTGACGAAGTGAACCCCATCTGCACTCCTACTGAGCCTGTATGTGACAGTCTCCGTACAGTCCGGTCTGTTCGTCTGATACATCGCATGGCGGGCCTAGGGGGGCGGTGAACGTCAGTCCCCTAATAGCGGTACAAGTCGTGTCGGAGTGTAGCCCAGAACACCCTGAGATAACACTAGAAACCTACCAGTATACCTCGCTTGCCCTGGCCAGGGACTACTCGTGTAATGGCTCTCCTGGACACAGCGCGATGTCAACCCCTAATACCGGGAGAGACGAATCCTGTCTAACCGTCACTGCCTCCAAGTGCTTCGGGACTGCACCCAAAAACTACCTGTTTGCACGACTCCTTTGAGCCGTGGTAGGGTAGTAATCAAAGTGCAGTGGGAACACACTCGAGGCGAAGTGACAGTGTCAAGTCAGCGGACTAAGCTGTACTCATGTCACCTGGGAACTGATAACTGACGATAGGTATATTACCAACCAACAGTTCCCGACGAGTCCTGTCCAGTGTACTCGTAACCTAACGAGCACCCGCATACTATCCCAAGTACGACGTACTAACGGCTGTGGGACAGACCGTCTCTAACACTGGGATGAGAAGCGCATACGCTAGTCTACTCCGGAGTATCGATGCCCTGTCTCGATAGTCCAACGACCAGGGACCTGTATAAGGATGTGCTTATAGATTACCCAGCTCCCACGAGTGCGAGCGCCATCACAACACTGGTAATCAAGCAAAGATCCTAAGGGCTCTACTAATATGTATACCAGCAATATGCTAAAAGAAACACATGCACATATTAAAGCAGAGACAAACCAAGTAGCATACTACAATTTCGAGCAAGATTGTATATACAACTGTGAATATCCCAAGCTTCCATTAAGTAATATACAAACTAGTATGATACAGTAATGGCCTCTAGGGCATATACACTAACAATCTCCCACTTGCACTAAGGCCATGTACTGGCGTATCGAAGACCTATCATCTCGATCAGCCGCTCGAACTGAGTCTAGGGCAAGGCCTTGGTGAATGGATCTGCTGTGTTATCCTCTGATGCAACTCTCCGGACCTCGATCTCCTGGCGATCCACAATCTCCCTGATCAGGTGTACCGCCTTAAGATGTGTCTGGATTTCTGATGGGACCTGGGTTCCTTCGCTAAAGCTATAGCCCCGTTGTTGTCGCAATACAGAGGTATTGGGTCAACAATGGACGGAACCACCTGAAGTTCTTTCAAGAACTTCCTCATCCAGACAGCTTCTTTCGCGGCATCAGATGCAGCGATGTATTCCGCTTCCATAGTCGAGTCAGCAACGGTTTCCTGTTTGGAGCTCTTCCAACACACCGCCCCTCCATTGAGGGTAAAGACAAAACCCGACATGGACTTGGAATCATCCTTGTCACTCTGGAAGCTGGAGTCAGCAAAGGCCTCAATCTGCAGGTCTTTTCCGCCATACACCAAGAACATCTCCTTAGTCCTTCTCAGGTACTTGAGAATGTTCTTTACTGCTATCCAATGTTTCTCCCCAGGGTTTGACTGATACCTGCTTACCACACTCAGTGCATAAGCCACATCCGGTCTGGTACACAACATCGCATACATTATAGAGCCTACCGCAGAAGCGTAGGGTACAACAGACATGCGATCCCTCTCCAAATCAGTCTTGGGAGACATCTCTTTGGATAGGGTGATCCCGTGACAAGCCGGTAGATTACCGCGCTTGGAATCTTCCATACTGAATCTCTTCAGTATGGTGTCGATGTACCTGGACTGTGAGAGTCCTAATATCCTCTTGGATCTGTCACGGTAGATCCGGATACCCAGAATGTATGAGGCATCACCCAGGTCTTTCATGGAGAACCTGTGTGACAAGAACCCCTTGACAGATTGTAGCATAGGAATGTCATTTCCTATTAAGAGAATGTCATCCACGTATAAAACGAGGAATACTACAGTTCTCGCTACAAATCTACAATAGATGCATGGTTCATCTGGATTTTTGATAAAGCCAAATTCTTTGACCGTCTCATCAAAACAGATGTTCCAACTCCGCGATGCCTGCTTAAGTCCGTAAATGGACTTGAGCAACTTGCACACCTTTCCGCTGCTCCCACCCTGAATGAAACCCTCTGGCTGGTCTATATAGACACACTCCTCTAAATGACCATTTAGAAAAGCTGTCTTTACGTCCATCTGCCAAATCTCATAATCGTGGAAAGCAGCGATGGCAAGAAGGATCCGAATGGATTTCAGCATAGCTACTGGAGAAAAGGTTTCGTCATAGTCCAAACCAGGTCGCTGACAAAAACCCTTTGCTACCAGTCTAGCTTTATAGGTCTCAACCTGTCCATCTACACCAATCTTCCTTTTGAAGATCCACTTGCATCCTACGGGTTTTACCCCGTCTGGAGCAACGTCCAACGTCCATACTTTGTTGGTGTACATGGACTCCATCTCGGTCCGCATTGCATCCAGCCAATTTACCGAGTCGACGCTCTGAATGGCTTGCTGGAAGCTAGTAGGCTCATCACAATCTATGATGCAGTCCTCTCTATCCCCGTCAATGAGAAAACCGTAGTACCTCTCGGGCGGATGAGACTGCCTATTACTCCTGCGGAGTGGCGTAGGAATGTCCTGATCTTTCGAACCCTCTGGTTCTACCAAGCTTTCAGTAATAGCTTGCGGTTCTGGAATTTCTTCCAGTTCTATCGCGCTCCCACTTAATTCTTTTTCTATGAACTGATGTTCTAGAAAGTGGGCATGGCGAGAAACAAGGACTTTTTGTTCCTCTTCGCAATAGAAGTAATATCCCTTGGAGTTCTTCGGATATCCCACAAACTTGCACTTTACTGAGCGTGCCTCGAGCTTGTCCGCATGCTGCTTTTTTACAAAAGCTGGACATCCCCATGTCTTACTGTGATTAAGATAGGGTCTCTTCCCACACCACATTTCATATGGTGTAGTAGGCACAGTCTTAGTTGTAACTCGGTTCAAAAGGTATGCTGCTGATTCTAGCGCATATCCCCAGAACGATCGCGGTAACTCAGCGTTACTCATCATGGACCGTACCATATCCAATAGGGTCCGGTTCCGTCTCTCCGATACACCGTTATGTTGCGGAGTGTATGGAGGATTAATCTGAGAGAGAATTCCATTCTCTTTTAAGTAGTTCAGGAATTCGGCACTTAAGTATTCTCCACCTCGATCCGATCTTAGAATCTTGATACTTTTGCCGGTTTGGTTTTCTACTTCATTCTTATATTCCTGGAATTTTTCAAAAGCCTCGGATTTATGTTTCATTAAGAAGACATAACCGTACCTTGAAAAATCATCCGTAAAGGTAATGAAGTAAGAATAACCGCTTCGCGCATGTGTAGACATTGGACCGCACACGTCGCTGTGTACGAGTCCCAAGAGCTCGCTCGCTCTTTCTCCGTGTCCAGAAAACGGAGCCTTTGTCATCTTTCCTTTGAGACAGGATTGACAAGTTGCATATGATTGATATTCGAACGGATCCAAATATCCTTCAGTATGTAACTTAGTCAATCTTCTCTCATTGATGTGACCCAGTCTACAATGCCATAAGAAAGTTTTATTAATTTCTGGAGACTTTCTTTTGTGTGTATTCTGGATAATGAAAACCTGTGGTTGGTTTAAAACGTATATACCGTTGTTCAATGTACCTGACCCAATCAAAACTTGATTAAGGTGAATGTTCACTACATTACTTACAAATGCAAATTCATAACCTTCTTTAGATAATAAAGATACAGAAATGATATTACAGGTTGCATTTGGTATATAATAACAACTACGCAAAACCAAAAAGTGTCCATCTGATAATCCCAGGTGATAGTCCCCCACGGCCTCAGCATCCATGCTAGCACCGTTCGCAACTCTGAGGGTCATGTCACCTGCCTTCAAAACTCTACGCTTTCTTAACGCCTGCAAAGAATTACAGATATGAGATCCTGATCTGGTATCCAATACCCAGGATGTAGATTTTATTGATAGACTGTTTTCAATAACATACACACCTGAAGCTGAAGCTGCAACTCTCTTCAAATCCTGTGTTCTGGCTTTCCAAGCCTTGCAATCCTGTTTCCAGTGACCACTTTTGTGACGATAGAAGCATTTTTCCTTCCCCACCAGCTTCTCCGCTACTTTTGTTGCTTTACCCTTTCCCTTCGTATCCACTTTACCGACACCGCCTCTTGGTTTGGCGGGGGCTTTCTTCTTCTTGCCCTTGGCTTTCACCCTGGACCTAGAAGAGGAAGATCCTCCTACAAACAAAGTGGATGTCTCCCTACCCTTCTGTAGGGTGCCCTCAGCAGTCCTCAACATGTTCAGAAGTTCCGCAAGTTCAACCTCCTTTCCTTGCATGTTGAAGTTAAGAATGAACTGGGCGTAAGTGGAAGGAAGGGACTGGAGAATCAAATCGGTATATAGTTCATTCTCCAACGTGGTCCCAAGGTCCGCGAGCTCCTCTACGTAGCCGATCATCTTAAGCACGTGGTCCGCTACCGATGATCCGACGGCCAACCTTGCCGAAAAAAGCTTCTTCGACACTTCGTATCTAGCGATACGAGACTGCTCTCTATACAGTTCTTTTGAATGGAGAAATATGGACTCTAGGTCCATATTCTCGTGCCTCCTCTGATGTTCGTTGTCCATCGAGGCTAGTACGAGGCATCTGGCCCTCGCGCAATCTATCTCCCATGTCTTACGGATTTCTACATCCGCGACGCTGGAGGTGGGACCTGGGACAGGGGGAGCTTTGGTGGTAAGTATATACCCCAGCTTGTCATAAGTGATAGCCATCTTGACATTCCTGAGCCAATCTTTGTAGTTTGGCCCTATCAATAAATTTTTATCTAACAGTAACTTAAATCCGGTCATGTTGAATGGTCGCTGCAATTAGGAGAGAGAAAAGAAACACTTTAGCATGATGCTCTTGCAAGTTTAGAGTGGTTTTTAGTTTGTCTAAACTGGATGGCTCCCACTGTTTCTCGAATCCCTTCTCAAACCATAAAGAAAAGGATTAGCCGGGATCATTCTCACCGTACAATACTTGCTTAACCGTTCAGCCAGGCCAGTGTCGGTACTTCGAGGGAGGTTTTCCAACGCTTTCGCGAAGTTCCTTAATTAAGTAACCTCTTTTCCCTGTGGGCGTAGCCCCGCTAACACCTTTCTAGGCACCTACTAGGTTTATAGCATTGATCGTTAAGTGAGAGTTTTCCCGAGGAGTAGCATATACTCACAGTAGGATCGGGATCCAAATATCATCGCGTGATAAAACCGAAGGAATCCTACCAGAATCATCACACTCCAAATGGTATGCAACGCTAGCAAGTTTCAGTACTTATGAAACTCCCGATGTGGATTTTTGCCCCGTGCTCTTATGACCTTGACTTTGGCCAAAATATCATAAGTCACATGTCAAGTTCTACCCGTCATTCTCCTGGTTAATTTGGACCCACCCGTACCTACCCTTGACTTTGGCCAAAATGGCAGCACGACTGTCCCAAATCAACGCATCTATCTATGCTGCACATGAATGCCCAAACGCTACCAATCACTATGCCTTGACTTTGGCCAAAATACACAGCTTGAATACTTTTGACCATTCATGTGGAATGACGGAGGGCTACGAATGGTTTTGGAGAAACCGTGAACGTAGTGAACTTGATATAATCGATGGAACGAGATAGCTTTTAAAAGGAGTGGTTCAAGCTCCGCGTTTAAAAGTTTAGTTTTGAAAAGAACCGAGTGGTTTTCAAAGTATTCCAATCGACTTTTACTTGGTTTATTTCTTGCATTAGTTCTTTTAATGCGTCCCATCATTTAATCCTACCATTGAAGAAAACAACCAAAATATGACGTACGCTTATGCCATTCGCATTCGCCACGGGGCCCCGTCATCACCCGTTAGGTTACTTAACTAACGACAGAGCGGGGGCTGGGCTAGCGCGGCTGTAAAACATAAGCAACGCCTAAATAGTTATTATATATAAATATATAGCAATGATAGACATTATAGATCACAGATGAATACATTGGATATACTAGGAATCCGCAATGCGTTCGAGCCTGCAACGTAAAGCGGATTACACGGTCGCGGTGAATACCCAATACCCAACCCAAGACCCCTACGGGTGCGGCAAACTACCCGCCAAGCACCCGAAGCGAAGCAACCTCCCTCACTACCGTGAGTAGGCCACTCGGCGCTTCGAGATACCCGGTAGTTTGTGCACCCCCTCCATGGGTCTATCCTAGGAGCAAAAACAGTAAAAAGAATTATACAATGACGGCTACAACCCCGACCCGGTTGTGCGGCCATACAAATAATATTATTACATCAATTTACATGTTACAAATGAATGAAAGAAAGATAACTCTCATCTCACATCCACCCCGTCTATTCACCCGCGACAATCCAATCCATTCATATCCACAAACCAATAACAATCACAGATCACAGAGATGTATAACCCCGACTAATCGACTTATAGCGATTAGCCGACGTTCAATACATGCAAGCATCACAGATATAACCGATATAGTTAAAGTGTAGTGAAGTTCCGAAAAAATACGGATTTGTAGGCCCCCAAAAGTAAATTTTAGTTCTGGAAAATCTGGGCACATATAACATATCCTAAAAATCCCAAAACCAACACAGAAACAAACTGCACCAAAATCAAAGCAGAGAGGGGACCAGACGGCGGCGGTTCCGCGGCAAGAGCTTCCTATTGCCGCGGATCCGCGGCCCTTTGATCGCATCTCTGGTTCGTCTTTGGTGGTTTTCTACACAAAACCCTGAGATAATTTTTGGTGTATAACAAATTTTATTTTGACCAGAAAAAAAATTAACAGAAACTTAGGGTTTTGCGAGTTTGGTTTTTCGATTTTCCGGTTTCGAAACTTCGTTACACTTTACTACTTAGCTAGTTTATGTTTAGTTAGGCTCTGATACCAGTGTAAGTCCACGTTGCCCACCCCGGTGCTTACGGGGAGGCGGAAAACATAATAAAAATTGGATTTTTATCAACTATAGGCAACATGGACCAAGCATTAAGGATCTTTGCTAAACAAAAACAAGCTAACCCTAACTAGTAAGTAGCTAAGTGATGGAAAGGTTATACCTTGAGCTCAAAGTCATTCTCTCCTTGCTCCTTGGAATGGTAGAAAGAGGTCACCTTGCTTGTCTTCTCCCGTCAAAGAAGGATCCACCCGAAAGCCTCGACCTTTAGCTTCAACTCCAAGCTAGGAGTAACTAGAGTGCAAGAAATGCTAAGACTTGAACCCTAGAAGAGAGTAGAGAAGATCAAGTGAAGGTTTTTCTCAAGCTTTTTGTTTCTCAACACATGAGAGGGAGAGAGCTTGAGGGAGAGGATGAGCAAGAGAGAGAAATGATATGAGAGAATGAATTATTAGTGAGCCATTCTCACTAATATGTGTGTAATATGTTAATTCAATAATTAGCTAGAAAATTGTCATGGTTTAATCAAGGTGTGACCATTATCATTTCAATATTAATGCAAATTGCAAGGATCAAAGAGCATCTTCCAAATGAAATGATTATGGTCAAGTTGTCAATTTGGTCAACAAGTCAATGAAGTCAAAAGGTCGACAACAACAACCATGCAAAATAATTAAGCTAATTATCAATTAACAATAATACACACAAAAGCAATAGGGTTAATAAAATGACAATAGTCATTAACCCTAAACAAGGTCCTCTCCCTCAATCTCATGCAACTGTGCATACGCACCGGCATTCGTGATCCGAGGAACACGAATACACTGAGAAAAACCAATCTCAAATCATATACTAGGATCCGGCTTAAACCAAAGCCCGCTAGTATAAACTGTCCGGACAGCAAACGTGCACAAGTGCGCGGATGCGAACGAACCCTGTCGCAAAACCATGCGGCCTCTACTCATTTTGCCTAAAGGCGAATAGCTGTCTGTGTGGGACTCTAAAGACTCGACACTACGCTGGCAGTGGGTTTAACCACAGACCGCAAGCGGCACTAGCTGTACGTAACGGTCCCCAGGTAGATGTCGATAAGAAGACTGACGGGGTGAACCCCATCTGCACTCCTACTGAGCCTGTATGTGACAGTCTCCGTACAGTCCGGTCTGTTCGTCTGATACATCGCATGGCGGGCCTTGTGGGGCGGTGAACGTCAGTCCCCTAATAGCGGTACAATTCATGTCGGAGTGTAGCCCAGAACAACCTGAGATAACACTGGAAACCTACCAGTATACCTCGCTTGCCCTGGCCAGGGACTACTCGTGTAAAGGCTCTCCTGGACACAGCGCGATGTCAACCCCCAATACCGGGAGAGGCGAATCCTGTCTAACCGTCACTGCATCCATGTGCTTCGGGACTGCACCTAAAAACTACCTGTTTGCACGACTCCTTTGAGCCGTGGTAGGGTAGTAATCAAAGTGCAGTGGGAACACGCTCGAGGCGAAGTGATAGTGTCAAGTCAGCGGACTAAGCTGTACTCATGTCACCTGGGAACTGATAACTGACGATAGGTATATTACCAACCAACAGTTCCCGACGAGTCCTGTCCAGTGTACTCGTAACCTAACGAGCACCCGCATACTATCCCAAGTACGACGTACTAACGGCTGAGGGACAGACCGTCTCCCACACTGGGATGAGAAGCGCATACGCTAGTCTACTCCGGAGTATCGATGCCCTGTCTCGATAGTCCAACGACCAGGGACCTGTATAAGGATGTGCTTATAGATTACCCAGCTCCCACGAGTGCGAGCGCCATCACAACGCTAGTAATCAAGCAAAGATCCTAAGGGCTCTACTAATATGTATACCAGCAATATGCTAAAAGAAACACATGCACATATTAAAGCAGAGACAAACCAAGTAGCATACTACCATTTCGAGCAAGATTGTATATATAACTGTGAATATCCCAAGCTTCCATTAAGTAATATACAAACTAGTATGATACAGTAATGGCCTCTAGGGCATATACACTAACAATAGACAGTTTTTAATAACATACACACCTGAAGCTGAAGCCGCAACTTGCTTCAGATCCTGTGTTCTGGCTTTCCAGGCCCTGCAATCTTTCTTCCAGTGCCCACTCTTATGACAGAAAAAGCACTCTTCCTTCCCTATAAGCTTCCCCGCTATCTTTGTTGCTTTTGCCTTTCCCTTTGTATCAACTTTACTACACCGCCCCTTGGTTTGGCGGAGGCTTTCTTCTTCTTTCCCTTGGCTTTCGCCTTGGACCTAGAAGATGAAGATCCTCCTACAAACAAAGTGGATGTTTCCCTACCTTTCTGTAGGGTGCCCTCTGCACTCCTCAGCATGTTTAGGAGCTCTGAAAGTTCAACTTCTTTTTCTTGCAAGTTCAAATTCAGGATGAACTGGGCGTAAGAGGAAGGAAGGGACTGAAGAATCAAGTCCGTATAGAGCTCATTCTCCAACGTGGTCCCAAGGTCCGCGAGCTCCTCAATGAAACCAATTATCTTAAGCACGTGTTCCGCTACCGATGATCCGATGGCCAACCTTGCCGAAAATAGCTTCTTCGACACTTCGTATCTTGCGATACGAAATTGCTCTCCATACAGTTCTTTTGTATGGAGAAATATGGATTCGAGGTCCATATTCTCGTGCCTCCTCTGATGTTCGTTGTCCATAGAGGCAAGCACGAGGCACTTGGCCTTCGCGCAATCGATTTCTCAGGTCTTATGGATTTCCCTATCCGCGACGCTGGTTTTGGGACCTGGGACAGGGGGAGCTTTGGTGGTAAGGAGATACCCGAACTTGTCATAAGTGATTGCCATTTTGACATTCCTGAGCCAATCTTTGTAGTTTAGCCCTGTCAGTATGTTTTTATCTAGTAATAACTTAAGTCCGGTCATGATGTTTGGTTGCTGCAATTAGGAGAGAGAGAAGAAACACTTTAGCATGATGCTCTTGCAAGTTTAGAGTGGTTTTTAATTTGTCTAAACAGAATGGCTCCCACTGTCTCTCGAATCCCTCCTCAAACTAAAAAGGAAGAATTAGTCAGGATCAATCTCACCGTACAATACTTGCTTAACCGTTCGGCCAGGCTGGTGTCGGTACTTCGAAAGTGGTTTTCCAACGCTTTCGCGAAGTTCCTTAATTAAATAACCTCTTTTCCCTGGGGGCGTAGCCCCGCTAACACCTTTCTAGACACCTACTTGGTTTATAGCATTGATCGTTAAGTGAGAAATTTCCCGAGGAGTAGCATATACTCACAGTTGGATCAGGATCCAAATATCATTGCATGACAAAACTGAAGGAATCCTACCAGAATCATCACACTCCAAATGGTATGCAGCGCTAGCAAGTTTAAGTTCTTTTGAAACTCCCGATGTGGGTTTTTGCCCCATGCTCTTATGACCTTGACTTTGGCCAACAAATCATAAGTCACATGTCAAGTTCTACCCGTCGTTCTCCAGGTTAATTTGAGCCCACCCGCACATACCCTTGACTTTGGCCAACAATGTAGAATGACTGCCCTAAACCAACACATCTATCTATGCTGCACATGAATACCCAATAGCTACCAATCACTATGCTTTGACTTTGGCCAACAAACATAGCTTGAATACTATTGACCATCCATGTGAAACGACGGAGGGCTATGAATGGTTTTGGCGAAACCGTGAACGTAGTGAACTTGATATAATCGAAGGAACGAGATAGCTTTTAAAAGGAGTGGCTTAAGCTCCGCGTTTAAAAGTTATTTTTGAAAAGAAACCGATTGGTTTTTTGAAAGTGTTTCAACGACTTTTACATGGTTTATTTTCTTGCATTAATTCCAATGCATCCTACCATTGCAGAAAACAACCAAAATATGACGTACGCTTATGCCATCCGCATTCGCCACGGGGCCCATCATTACCCGTTAGGTTACTTAACTAACGACAGAGCGGGGGCTGGACTAGCGCGGATGCAAAAGATAAGCAACGCCTAAATAATATCATACAAAGATATATTGCAATGATAGCCATTTCAGATCACAGATGAATACATTGGATATATTAGGAATCCGCAATTCGTACGAGCCTGTAACGAAAAGCGTATTACCCGGTCGCGATGAATAGACAATACCCCACCCTAGACCCCTACGGGTGCGGCAAACTACCCGCCAAATATCCGAAGCGGAGCAACCTCCCTCAACGACGTGAGTAGGCCACTCGGCACTTCGAGATACCCGGTAGTTTGTGCACCCCACCTTGGGTCTATCCTATGAGCAAAAACAGGAAAAAGAAATTATACAATGACGGCTACAACCCCGACCCGGTTGTGCGGCCAAAAATAATATTACATCAATTTACATATTACATGAATTGAAAGATAAAAGAAAACTCTCACCTCACAACCCCCCGGCTATTCATCCGCGACAATCCAATGAATTCATAAACACATACCATCAACATTACAGATCACAGATATGTATAACCCCCACTAATCGACGTATAGCGATTAGCGGACGTTCAATACATATAACACATCACAAATATATACTCGTCAGCTTAAGTCTTTAGAAGTTCGATCAAAATACGGATTTTCAAGACCCAAAAACAAATTTTGCTTTTTGGAAAATCTGGGCTGAAAAGACATATTGTAAAAATCCTAAAACAACCCCAGAAATACACTGCAACAAAATTGTGCCACGGCCGAGTCAACTCGGCCGCGGAACCGCGGCGGGAGCTTGCTCCTGCCGCGTTTCCGCGGCGACTTGACCGGTTCGTTGGACCAATTTTCTTGGGTGTTTTGTAAACAGCCTAAGTCGATTTTTGATGTATGATTTTTCAATTTTTGAACAGAATACAGAATCGACAGAAACTTGAATTTTCGGGTTCGTTTCGTGACTTTTTCTCCGATCGAATTTCTAGTTACTTTGCTAACATGTTAGATAGTGTTTAACTAGGCTCTGATATCACTGTAAGTCCATGCTACCCTTCCCCGGTACTTACGGGGTTTCGGAATTGGTGTAAAACGATTTTTGCTAGGGTGGTAACATGAACGACAAATACGGATCTTTGTTAAACAACTAGCTAACAACCTAACTTGGAGTTGTTTTATCTACTCGGTTAGGGGGCTATACCTTTCTTGAACTCCTTCGTCTTCAACTTTTTCCGGTGTACGGATCGGCCTCACCTCGTCGTCTCCTTGCGCCGAAGATGGATCCACCCGAAAGCTTCTACCTTTGGCTTCTTCTTCGAACTTTGAAGAAACTAGAACACTTGTCTTGCTAGGCCTTGTGAACTAGGATGAGTAGAGGATTGTTTTGGTGCTTTTATCTCTATGGAAATGAATCTCAATACATGAGAAGGGTTTGCCTTGAGCTAGAGAGAGCAAGAGGAAGAGGGAGAGCTTGAGCAAGTGATGGCAAGAGAGAGAAATGAAATGAGAGAATGAGTAACTCTTTTGCCAACCTCTCTCCCATAATCCAAAAAGAATAATAATAATAATAATAATAATAATAATAATAATAATTGAGTATTATGTGATGGTTCATATCATATCAAGTGGCATTATCATGTCATGCACTCATATTGCAAAGCACAACAAGCAAGCAAAAGTCTTTGCCATGAAATGATAGCCATTGCAATGATGATGGTCAACTAGTCCAACCTAGTCAACCGGTCAACAAAGTCAACCCCTCATCTCAACCATGACACAATAATACTTAATTAATATTATCATTAATCATATTTCTTATTCTCATTAGGGTTTAGCCAAAAGTCAACAGTCAACAGTCAACAACTCCAATGAGAATCCTCTCCCTCTGTCTCTCTGTCAACTGTGCATACACACCCGCATCCGCGTTCCGAGGAACACTAATACAAACGAGATAAAACCAATCCCAAAAAGTACACTAGGATCTGGCTTAAACCAAAGCCTGCTAGTGTTAACTGTCCGGACACCAAACGTGCACAAGTGCACGGATGTGACCGAACCCAGTTGCAAAACCATGCTACCTGTCGCAAAACCATGCAACCTCTACTCTTTTGCCTAAAGGCGAATAGCTTTCTGTGTGGGACTCTAAAGACTCGACACTACGCTGGCAGTGGGTTTAACCACAGACCGCAAGCGACACTAGCTGTGCGTAACGGTCCCCAGGTAGATGCCGACAAGAAGACTGACGAGGTGAAACCCATCTGAACTCCTACTGAGCCTGAATGTGACAATCTCTGATACAGTCCGGTCTGTTCGTCTGATACATCGCATGGCGGGCCTAGGGGGCGGTAAACGTCAGTCCCCTAATAGCGGTACAAGTCGTGTCGGAGTGTAGCCCAGAACATCCTGAGATAGCACTGGAAACCTACCAGTATATCTCGCTTGCCCTGGCCAGGGACTACTAGTGTAAGGGCTCTCCTAGACACAGCGCGATGTCAACCCCCAATAACGGGATAGACGAATCCAGACTAACAGTCACTCCCTCCAAGGGCTTCGGGACTGCACCCAACTACTACCTGTTTGCACGACTCCTTTGAGCCATGGTAGGGTAGTAATATATGTACAGTGGGAACACACTCGAGGCGAAGTGACAGTGTCAAGTCAGCGGACTAAGCTGTGCACATGTCACCTGGGAACTGATAACTGACGATAGGTATAGTACCAACCAACAGTTCCCGACGAGTCCTGTCCAGTGTACTCGTAACCCAACGAGCACCCGCATACTATCTCAAGTACGACGTACTGACGGCTGTGGGACAGATCGTCTCCCATACTGGGATGAGAAGCGTATACGCTAGTCTACTCCGGAGTATCAATGCCCTGTCTCGATAGTCCTGCGACTATGTCACGACCCGAAAGAGCACGTGACTGGCCCTTGAACCATATGAAGTCTATAGGATTCCATCTGATACAAGTAAGCCAAAAGC
Organism: Agapanthus africanus; assembly: GCA_030015575.1. Taxonomy (NCBI): domain Eukaryota; kingdom Viridiplantae; phylum Streptophyta; class Magnoliopsida; order Asparagales; family Amaryllidaceae; genus Agapanthus; species Agapanthus africanus. Next base: position 233,253,497 of record JASDDO010000031.1, read on the forward strand.
CCAGAAATCTAAAACCATTTTTAAGAAAGTAAAGAAACTGGTTTAAAGAAGTGAAGAAATACATGTTTGAAATCAAGGTTTTTAAATAACTAAGCCGAAAGTACGTTTTGAAAACAGTAAGGTCTTTTCTAAAAATTTCGGCAGTGTCTCTTTTGTAAAACTGGCCCCGAATGGGGTACAACAAGGATAACAATATATGCAATGATAAAGGCATCCCTAAGTGGGAGCTAGCTCTTCGTCAAATGTCGGTCACAACCACGCATGCAACAATAATATACAACGCCGAAGGACGAGGGTCAAACCAAAAGAACTCAAAAGCAACAAGAAAACCGCAATACTACTAAGCGCGACTCTAAGGTCGAATAATACATCACTAAAGTCTAGGTCTGAAACAATATACAAGTTTTGGTTGATGGAAATTCTAGATACAATGAATAAAATAAATACAATGGTGGTTCTTGATGCAAAAGAATCCACCTACCAAGAGCAATTCACCCGCAATAAAGTAGTATGCCAGAAATGCCGCAATGGAACCAGTACGGCAGGACCTGCAAGAACTGTGGCACAACGGGGGTGAGTTGCCAAATCGTGAATAGAAATATCTACAAGCAGAAACCAAATGCAAGACATAAACCTAGGTCAACAATCAGTAATATAACCACAAGAGTACACCTGAAGTATGATAAGGTGGCAAGGTAACATCTAAATATGTATGTAGTGCCAGGTACTCAGGTAATAACATGTCATCAGTATAAGGTATGTCTGCATGAAGTAAATATGATGAAGTATCAAGGATATCAATACACATATATTAGCGTCCCATACCACTAATATTGGTGTAAGGGTATATATAACAGCGCCCTCATACCCTGTTATATATGCAAATGAAGTATGATCAGTGTAAATCCAGTCTGTATATGATCCATGTCTGTATACACGTGGAGCCCGTCCACCTGTCACCCAATGAAAATAAGCATCATGTATGCAATATGAGGATATAAACAAAATCATGGAAAAACATCATGAAACCCGTGCCTAGCATCGACACGTAAATCCTCATCCATCGGGCTCCGTCAGTCCGGATCGGCCCGCGGGCTATGTCTGCGGAATCGGCCCTCGGCCCCCGCAGTACGCCCATCTCTCAACTCCGGTTGGTATCCTCCAGGTATCCGCCGAGCTCAAATACAATCACCGGTAGGTACTCGCCCGCCTCCAGGCTCAATCGGCAAAACCCATCGATCATCTTGCCGAGGGGAACCATACCGGGCCCACCAAGAACCCGCAAACGGATCATCCACTCCTCGAATCGGGTTTCAAGCACACGTCTCAGCACCGAGAAAACGCGTGGTGGAAGCACCAAAATATCATATCACGAGGTACCGGGTTTTTCAAAATAGAGCATCCTTTCTTAAATAATCCCACGGTCCTCAAAACCAGAAATCACATGAAAATCCAACATCAAGAAGTAAATCCAATGCGATGTACTATGCAATCAATCTATGATGTATGCGACATGTAAATAAAGGTAATCATATCAGAAGTCATGCAACAGTACTACAGTGTAGTAGCATGGCAATTATCGATGATGAAGTGTGTGAGCCGGCAAATAGTGTACGTGGAACATACGCATCATCGATAATGGTGCTGGTGACCTAACAGCATGATTATAATATAGAAATAAACATATGCCAGCAATGCGAATAGCATGAATATGCGGAAATCAAATAGTCAGCACCACAGTGAAGAATCTACTATGCAACTACAGATCTAAGTATCAGGTCAATCAGGAGGGGTAGGTGTGGAAACCACCTAAATCTGAGTCGATAAATATATAGATATATAGTCGGTTATCCCGCCTCAAGAACATTCGTAGGACATCCTCGAGTTATGAGTGCGGATCTATCATCAATATCGGCTCGTACGGTAAATCATCGTACAGCATCCCAATAGCTGGGTACGGGTCAACATCTCACTATCTCATCACATAACAGGTATCACCACCATCAGATCATATAATCTGGGGTACTACTCTATTTCTAGTACAAATCGATACCATAAATAAAGTATGCATGCGGGGGTAAACACACATCCCAAGCACGCAAGAAACACAAGTCATATCCCAAATATGAATCATATCAAATCACCGATCTCGCGGCACAAAGCCCACATCGTCGACTCATCTCCAAAGTCATCCCAAATCATCAAATACAGTGCAAGTATAAAGAATATGCAAGGTTGTGCGTGTAGGTGTAATTCTATTCTAGGGTTCGCGACTATAAACAACACTAGTCACTTCTAACCCTACACTATCCATAGTGCACCTAACTATCATATATAATAACAACTACGGACTGCGGGAGTGCTATACGCCATCCCCCCGACTTCCCCCTGTAGATATAATCTACTCACCTTGCATCATCATATGCGGACGTCACCACGCATTTGCTTGTCGTCCGAAGTCTTCATGGGTACCTACATGTCAAAATATCATATATGCACATTAAAACCAATTCAAATCTAAAACGGCACACGTAACCCAAACGATACGATAAGGGGGCCTATAGGTGAGAACCTATGGCACGCCCTCAAAACCATCAATAAATCCTCTATATCGTCGTATAAACGCCAAATAGTCGAGGCAAAACACAATCCACAATTGCAGAATCAAAAATACGGAATACGGAAACACGAATCCAAAATAGCAACTTAGGATATATGTCCCAGATTTCACCCTAGATGGAATCAGTCAAAACTAGACATACCCAGGGTCAACAATAGAGGAACTGGGGCAGTGCACAGAAAACGAGGAGAATACCCTCAGCTCTGGCCGCAAATTGCGGCCAGAAAGGGAATTTCGGCGGCCGTAAGGATGAGTTGGGGGCTAGGGTTTGGGGTGTTGGTTCAATGGTGCCGGCACATCTCACTGTCCACCCAATATTATTTTAGGGGTCTCGGGGTGTTAGCAGATTCTTAATAACAGTGGCAGATTCCAGTTTTCCCCGATATCGGTTTCTAAAATCCGTATTCTAGTTTTAGGCTTCAGGTTACGGTCTCAATTTAGGCACTATGGTGTTTATATAACCTCAACTGAGCTTAATTTCCCAATACAACACCAATTTCCCTCAAACCCTAACTAGGTTATCCACAAGTCCATAATATCACACAATATCGATTCTATCTTAACATGGGGGTGTAGGGAATGCTAGATTTAAGCTAATGTTTCAGAAATTATCTCAATTGGCAACTCAAGAATTTTCTTGAGTTTCCCCTAGTAGCCAAACTCCACGCTTTCTTGGTCCATTACGTAGATCTCAAGCTTGTGCATCTTTTTAATGAAATGAGTGTGTGGTTTTGGGGTTGTTTTAGAGGTGAAGTGAGGAGTTGAAGAGGGGAGGAAGATGAAGGAGAGGCAGCAGCAGCAAGCATGGAAGAGGGAGAGAGAAATGAGGGGAAAATGGCTAAGGGTTTGGTCAATGAGCCCATACCCCTCTCTCTCAACTACCCCCATTCTATATTCTTTTCTTTTTTCTTTCTCTTTTCCTTTTTCTTTTCCTTTTCTTTAATTCCAAAACCTTCTCACACCAATAGTAAACCCAAAGTAACATGGTAGAAAATGTAACACAAGTGTAGGAAAAAGATGTGTGCACATTTTGCACAAAAAGCCAAAAAATCCGATTTGCGATTTTTAATCGCGATTAGCACTAAATTAGCATATAATTGATCACAAACACTTAAAAATAGTATAATTCCAATAAATACCCCATTTTAGAATTTTCCATAATTTTTCTTCATTTATTTGCATTTAATTATAAATTTAATATTAAAATAATCAATAAAATAATATTAAATTATAAAAATTCCCAAAAATAATTCTTTATCTTTTTGAAGTGTTACAATCTACCCCCCTTAAAGAAATTCGGTCCCCGAATTTAAATTTTAAACCCCCAATACTAAAACAATTTCAGTAATAATCCAATTTGTCGGGGCTCCGAAAACATCAATACATAGAAAATATCATAAAAGTGTACTGCTCTACTAGAAATCAATCCCCAAAATGAATATATATGAATATCCTATGCGTCTGGTGCGCAAGGAATCAAAATCCATATATGTGTCAAACAGGTGTACAAACCAACATCTAGGTGCAACTGGTGTGCACGAAACATCTGTCGTAGGCAACGTGTGTGCCTGACAGAAAAATCAGGTGCATGTGACATGCACGAAGAATCCCGATTTAGTGCATCTGGCGTGCACCAAAATCGTACATCAAAACACTAAAGGTGCATGTAAACTACGCTGGAAGTGCAAATCAAATCACTGCATACGGTAGGCATGAAATCTCAATCAATATCTCAAATGTAATAACTTTTCGCAAAATATATAAATATCCAGTGGGTGCATGAAACCAATATCATGAAACTCAATCATCAAAACTAAATCATGCAAACAGAACGCCCAAAATACCGAAATCCAAAATGACGGATACGTGATAATCGAATCACAAAATCACAAATCATAAATACCGTCGTCGGTAGTTCCTCCTTCAAGGTCGAGAAGGAGTCGGTGCATCCACTGCTAGCAGGGCAGGATATCTACTTGTCTCTTGCTCACGGTCTGGCGTCCTCTGACTTTGGGTCCTTATCGTCTCTGCGGATTACCTATCTCGCAGTCAATCGGCTCATCGGCCCTGTCAGGTGTGCTAACGGGGACGACTCCGTTCTGGCACTTCTCTGGTCATCTCTCGGTCAATCCCCACGACCACTTGTAAGGCAGCATATCGCTGGCGTCGGCCTCTGGCTCTCTGAATGCACGTCACACATCTGATCCTGGGTGCAAACATCATTGCAGCAATGTCCCGGAAGGAATCCTGCTCAGGGTCTCTTCCAATCATGCCTATGCCGATCTGTACAGAGGCTGGCTTTCTTGCATAATCTCTTCTCACTCGATAGACATCTGTCCTCAGCACAACATTTTCTCGGAAACTGGTCACATCCCAATGTCTCTGTAAGCATATCAGGTCTCTAGTCTCGACGGGAAGTAATGATAGCGCGTCAGCGTCTCGCCCGAACCTCTGGTTCCACTTGTCTCTATCGTCGACCAATATGATGTCACGCCAAGCTACTACGCACTGCACTTTTCTCGGCCACGGTCAATCCGAAATCTCTCACACGGACTCGAAATCGTGTACTCTGTAACTTCATCATTCTGTAAAAGATGTCAGGCCGAACAGGTCCTCGGGAACACGTCCCAACCATCGGAGGAATACTCATCACTCGTCCGTCCTTGATAAATTCGCAACGCATCTGGGTAAGTTCCTTTATCCGAACCTGGTCAACTACCTCGTCGACATTGTCGCACTCTGGCCTGCTGGGTGTGCGCAAAATGACCACTCCTGGGTCTAGGTCTTCTCGTATCGTACTCCAGAAAGGTCCTTTCGAGGTTCCTCTCTCAAATCTCATTCCTGTCGAATTGCCCGGAAGTCGTCATCCATTGCTGAAGCTAATTCTTATTCCGGAACGGCTGCATACTTATCGCGCTTCTTTCTGGAAAATATATCCGTACACAACGCCTCTGGGTGCGTATCACATCTCTGATGTCAGCGGAGTGGGACGTCATCTCGTCGGAATATCTTGCGAACTCTTTTCTTCACTCTGCGTCATTGTCGACTGATCCGGACTCGTCTCATCATGGCTGCATGGACAGTGCTCCAACGGCTATCCTCGTATCTGGAGTATCCCAAGCAACGCATCCCATCACATAATGTCCGAATGATGTCGAATGATCCGATCGACTCGTCAGAACCTCATAATCCCCCAAGAGATCACATCATGGGTACAGTTTAATAGCATCGAGTACATGCCACAGCGTCGGTGGTCCAGCCGTAGAAGGGCAAACCCAAGCCTCACTAATGGCGCCGAGGAACTGCCGCAAACCCTAAGGTTCAAAGGCTTTCACACGGTCATTAAGTCGAGTTAGGGTTTCATTCTTCTAGAGGGTCCATAGAATCACCTGCATGTCTTTCCGTATACTTTAAACTTGGAAAATGGGCTCCTGACATTCGATCGTCTCTATCGACTCTCACCGTCTCCGCGTGAAGTCATCTCTAGCTGGAAACAATCTATCTGATGACCTCGCATTGGTAAACGAACGAACCACATGTCCTATTCATTTATCCTCAGGTCACTAGCGACTCGCTATCATCTTTCTAAGTATATGCTCACGCTGCAGTAGCTCCAACCATCTGGGCGATATCTCCTCATTTGCAGCAGCAACTGGCTCATTCGCCTGTACGCCGAACAGCGCCTCAATCCTCCAGGAAAGGCAATACAGTGGCGGTCATCTCTGAATCGGTCTGCTCTAGATCTGAGTAAGACTCTCCACACTGGAAATCTTCAACTCAACTGGGCCCGCTCCGGCGCATAAATCGGACGAATCACCTTCGTCTCTCCAATCGGGTAGACTAGCTATCATCTGTCTCATATCTGCCTGGAAGCTCCAACAATCTCAGCTCGTAAGCTCCGGAAGCGACATCCTGTCAATCTCAGCAACAGCTGGTCCATCTGTCTGCACGGTTGGCGACATCATAATCTCTGAGGTATGCTGTACATCAACAGTCCTCTCTCAACTGGCAGCTCTAACAATGGCCCGATCATCCGGTGCAAAACCAAGCACTCGCCTCCACTAGAGGTCACAATCACCAAAACTAACTCGAGACGTTCCCATGTCACCAGAAAACACCATGGTCGGCCCTCGTACCAGACGAGCTCGCCCTGACCGTAACCCTAGCAGCATCCCAAACTGCGCTCAAACATGGTGACAGGAACCGCAATCGAGTATCAAAGAGAGCACATCAATGGCAAGAAAGAGAACAACAGATCCAGAGTGGGTACATGATCATAGGAAGGAACAGCATCAATGAGGGTATGATCATGAAACTAATAGAATCGAGGATCTCAAATGGATGTATAATCATGGATATGAAGAGAATCACTGATCTCGAAAATATGTACATCCTAAGGTTCCTTAAGCGGAGTGGCGTGTCGTAAGTATGCCGCGGAACATACCAATGGTGCGTCACTCTACTTTAGTCACCTATACCATCAACCAAGGGTCATCCTACGCGACGAAAGTTCGGGTCTAATACCCCCTCGACCAAGTCTAAGTTCCGTAAGGTCAAGCCTAAGTTCCGTATATATATAAACGCCCTAGGCTCCACATAGTCAAACTTAGACTCGAACCAAGGTCAACCTAGCGCTCTGATACCAACTTTGTCACGACCCGAAAGAGCACGTGACTGGCCCTTGAACCATATGAAGTCTATTGGACTCCATCTGATCCAAGTAAGCCAAAAGCCCAGAAATCTAAAACCATTTTTAAGAATAAGTAAAGAAACTGGTTTAAAGAAGTGAAGAAATACATGTTTGAAATCAAGGTTTTTAAATAACTAAGCTGAAAGTACGTTTTGAAAATAGTAAGGTCTTTTCTAAAAATTTCGGCAGAGTCTCTTTTGTAAAACTGGCACCGAATGGGGTACAACAAGGATAACAATATATGCAATGATAAAGGCATCCCCAAGCGGGAACTAGCTCTTCGTCAAATGACGGTCAGAACCACGCATGCAACAATAATATACAACGCCGAAAGGCGAGGGTCAAACCAAAAGAACCCAAAAGCAACAAGAAAACCGCAATACTACTAAGCGCGACTCTAAGGTCGAATAATACATCACTAAAGTCTAGGTCTGAAACAATATACAAGTTTTGGTTGATGGAAATTCTAGATACAATGAATAAAATAAATACAATGGTGGTTCTTGATGCAATAGAATCCACCTACCAAGAGCAATTCACCCGCAATAAAGTAGTGTGCCAGAAATGCCACAATGGAACCTGTACGGCAGAACCTGCAAGAACTGTGGCACGACGGGGGTGAGTTGCCAACTCGTGAATAGAAATATCTACAAGCAGAAACCGAATGCAAGACATAAACCTAGGTCAACAATCAGTAATATAACCACAAGAGTACACCTGAAGTATGATAAGGTGGCAAGGTAACATCTAAATATGTATGTAGTGCCAGGTACTCAGGTAATAACATGTCATCAGTATAAGGTATGTCTGCATGAAGTAAATATGATGAAGTATCAAGGATATCAATACACATATATTAGCGTCCCATACCACTAATATTGGTGTAAGGGTATATATAACAGCGCCCTCATACCCTGTTATATATACAAATGAAGTATGATCAGTGTAAATCCAGTCTGTATATGATCCATGTCTGTATACACGTGGAACCCGTCCACCTGTCACCCAATGACAATAAGCATCATGTATGCAATATGAAGATATAAACAAAATCATGGAAAAACATCATGAAACCCGTGCCTAGCATCGACACGTAAATCCTCATCCATCGGGCTCTGTCAGTCCGGATCGGCCCGCGGGCTATGTCTGCGGAATCGGCCCTCGGCCCCGGCAGTACGCCCATCTCTCAACTCCGGTCGGTATCCTCCAGGTATCCGCCGAGCTCAAATACAATGACCGGTAGGTACTCGCCCGCCTCCAGGCTCAATCGGCAAAACCCATCGATCATCTTGCCGAGGGGAACCATACCGGGCCCACCACGAACCCGCAAACGGATCATCCACTCCTCGAATCGGGTTTCAAGCACACGTCTCAGCACCGAGAAAACGCGTGGTGGATGCACCAAAATATCATATCACGAGGTACCGGGTTTTTCAAAATAGAGCATCCTTTCTTAAATAATCCCACGGTCCTCAAAACCAGAAATCACTTGAAAATCCAACATCAAGAAGTAAATCCAATGCGATGTACTATGCAATCAATCCATGATGTATGCGACATGTAAAGAAAGGTAATCATATCAGAAGTCATGCAACAGTACTACAGTGTAGTGGCATGGCAATTATCGATGATGAAGTGTGTGAGCCGGCAAATAGTGTACGTGGAACATACGCATCATCGATAATGGTGCTGGTGACCTAACAGCATGATTATAATATAGGAATAAACATATGCCAGCAATGCGAATAGCATGAATATGCGGAAATCAAATAGTCAACACCACAGTGAAGAATCTACTATGCAACTACAGATCTAAGTATCAGGTCAATCAGGAGGGGTAGGTGTGGAAACCACCTAAATCTGAGTCGATAAATATATAGATATATAGTCGGTGATCCCGCCTCAAGAACATATCGTAGGACATCCTCGAGTTATGAGTGCGGATCTATCATCAATATCGGCTCGTACGGTAAATCATCGTACGGCATCCCAATAGCTGGGTACGGGTCAACATCTCACTGTCTCATCACATAACAGGTATCACCACCATCAGATCATATAATCTGGGGTACTACTCTATGTCTAGTACAAATCGATACCATAAATAAAGTATGCAAGCGGGGGTAAACACACATCCCAAGCCCGCAAGAAACACAAGTCATATCCCAAATATGAATCATATCAAATCACCGATCTCGCGGCACAAAGCCCACATCGTCGACTCATCTCCAAAGTCATCCCAAATCATCAAACACAGTGCAAGTATAAAGAATATGCAAGGTTGTGCGTGTAGGTGTAATTCTATTCTAGGGTTCGCGACTATAAACAACACTAGTCACTTCTAACCCTACACTATCCATAGTGCACCTAACTATCATATATAATAACAACTACGGACTGCGGGGGTGCTATACGCCATCCACCCGACTTCCCCCTGTAGATATAATCTACTCACCTTGCATCATCATATGCGGACGTCACCACGCATTTGCTTGTCGTCCGAAGTCTTCATGGGTACCTACATGTCAAAATATCGTATATGCACATTAAAACCAATTCAAATCTAAAACGACACACGTAACCCAAACGATACGATAAGGGGGCCTATAGGTGAGAACCTATGGCACGCCTTCAAAACCATCAATAAATCCTCTATATCGTCGTATAAACGCCAAATAGTCGAGGCAAAACACAATCCACAATTGCAGAATCAAAAATACGGAATACGGAAACACGAATCCAAAATAGCAACTTAGGATATATGTCCCAGATTTCACCCTAGATGGAATCAGTCAAAACTAGACATACCCAGGGTCAACAATAGAGGAACTGGGGCAGTGCACAGAAAACGAGGAGAATACCCTCAGCTCTGGCCGCAAATTGCGGCCAGAAAGGGAATTTCGGCGGCCGTACGGATGAGTTGGGGGCTAGGGTTTGGGGTGTTGGTTCAATGGTGCCTGCACATCTCACTGTCTACCCAATATTATTTTAGGGGTCTCGGGGTGTTAGCAGATTCTTAATAACAGTGGCAGATTCCAGTTTTCCCCGATATCGGTTTCTAAAATCCGTATTCTGGTTTTAGGCTTCAGGTTAGGGTCTCAATTTAGGCACTATGGTGTTTGTATAACCTCAACTGAGCTTAATTTCCCAATACAACACCAATTTCCCTCAAACCCTAACTAGGTTATCCACAAGTCCATAATATCACACAATATCGATTCTATCTTAACATGGGGGTGTAGGGAATGCTAGAATTAAGCTAATGTTTCAGAAATTACCTCAATTGGCAACTCAAGAATTTTCTTGAGTTGCCCCTATTGGCCAAACTCCACTCTTTCTTGGTCCATTACGCAGATCTCGAGCTTGTGCATCTTTTTAATGAAATGAGTGTGTGGTTTTGGGGTTGTTTTAGAGGTGAAGTGAGGAGTTGAAGAGGGGAGGGAGATGAAGGAGAGGCAGCAGCAGCAAGCATGGAAGAGGGAGAGAGAAATGAGGGGAAAATGGCTAAGGGTTTGGTCAATGAGCCTATACCCCTCTTTCTCACCTACCCTCATTCCATATTCTTTTCTTTTTTCTTTCTCTTTTACTTTTTCTTTTCCTTTTCTTTAATTCCAAAACCTTCTCACACCAATAGTAAACCCAAAGTAATATGGTAGAAAATGTAACACAAGTGTAGGAAAAAGATGTGTGCACATTTTGCACAAAAAGCCAAAAAATCCGATTAGCGATTTTTAATCGCGATTAGCACTAAATTAGCATATAATTGATCACAAACACTTAAAAATGGTATAATTCCAATAAATACCCCATTTTAGAATTTTCCATAATTTTCATTCATTTATTTGCATTTAATTATAAATTTAATATTAAAATAATCAATAAAATAATATCAAATTATGAAAATTCCCAAAAATAATATTTTATCTTTTTGAAGTGTTACAGACTAGGGACCTGCATAAGGATGTGCTTATAGATTACCCAGCCCCCACTAGTGTGACTGCCATCACAATGCTGGTAATCAAGCAAAGATCCTAAGGGCTCCACTAATGTGTATATGTGATATACTAAAATAAACACATGTACACATTAAAGCAGAAACAAACCAAGTAGCATACTACTATATTGAGCAAGATTGTCTATACAAGGTGAATATCCCAAGCTTCCATTAAATAATATACAAACTAGTATGATACAGTAATGGCCTCTAAGGCATATACAATAACAGATAACACTGTTGATCCATTCACCAAGGCCTTACCCCAGACTCAGTTCGAGCGGCTGATCGAGATGATAGGTCTTCGATACGCCAGTACATGGCCTTAGTGAAAGTGGGAGATTGTTAGTGTATATACCCTAGAGGCCATTACTGTATCATACTGGATTGTATATTTCTTGATGGAAGCTTGAGATATTCACCTTGTATTGACATTCTTGCTCAAAATGGCAGTATGCTACTTGGTTTGTTTCTGCTTTAATGTGTGCATGTGTTTCTTTTAGCATATCGCCTTTACACATTAGTGGAGCCCTTAGGATCTTTGCTTGATTACCAGCGTTGTGATAGCAGTCACACTCGTGGGGGCTGGGTAATCTATAAGCAGGTCCCTAGTCACAGGGCTATCGAGACAGGGCATCGATACTCCGGAGTAGACTAGCGTATGCGCTTCTTATCCCAACTTGGGAGACGGTCTGTCCCACAGCCGTCAGTACGTCGTACTTGAGATAATATGCGGGTGCTCGTTAGGTTACGAGTACACTGGACAGGACTCATTGGAAATTGTTGGTTGGTACTATACCTATCGTCAGTTATCAGTTCCCAGGTGACAGAGTACAGCATAGTCCGTTGACTTGATACTGTCACTTCGCCTCGAGTGTGTTCCCACTGTGCTTTGATTACCATCCTACCACGGCTCAAAGGAGTCGTGCAAACAGGTAGTTTTTGGGTGCAGTCGCGAAGCACTTTGAGGCAGTGACAGTTAGACAGGATTCGTCTCTCCCGGTATTGGGGGTTGATATCGCGCTGTGTCTAGGAGAGCCATTACACAAAGTCCATGGCCAGGTCAAGCGAGATAGACTGGTAGGTTTCTAGTGTTATCTCAGGTGTTCTGGGCTACACTCCGGCACGACTTGTACCGCTAGTAGGGGACTGACGTTTACCGCCCCCTAGGCCCGTCATGCGATGTTCTTAGACGAACAGACCGGACTGTACGGAGATTGTCACATACAGGCTCAGTAGGAGTTCAGATGGGTTTACCCCGTCAGTCTTCTTATCGGCATCAACCTGGGGACCGTTACGTACAGCTAGTGCCGCTTGCGGTCTGTGGTTAAACCCACTGCCAGCGTAGTGTCGAGTCTTTAGAGTCCCACACTGAGGGTTATTCTCCTTTGGGAAAAACAGAGTAGAGGTCGCATGGTTTTGCGACAGGGTTCGTTCACATCCGCGCACTTGTACACGTTTGGCGTCCGGACAGACATTACTAGCGGGCTCTGGTTTGAACAAGATCCTAGAATATGTTTTGGGGTTAGTTTTATCTCATAGTATTCATGTACCTCGTAACACGAATGCGGGTGTGTATGCACAGTTGATTGAGGCGAAGGAAGAGGTTTTTCATTACGGTTTTGGAACGGGTGCGTATGCACAGTTGACAGTCGTCTTTTTCCAAACCCTAATGAATTTGTGATATATCAATTAATTATATTAATTAAATGAAATTGTGTCATGGTTGGGTTTGTTGACTTGTTGACCAAGGTTGGCTAGTTGACCAAGGTTGAAACTTTGACCATCATCATTACACATCAAAGATGCTCTTTGATCTTCGCAAAAACCATTTAATGTGAAATGATAATTGTCTCATCAAACCAACCATCAACTTTTTCATTTGATTAAAATTATTAATTTGATTAATTCACATATATTGTTATGGTTGTAAAACTATTCTCATTCTATCATAACCATTCTCTCTCCTCTTTTCATCTTCCTCCTCCTCTAGTTCAATTAGAATTATTCTCATGAGTTGAGAAATCTTTCCTTGGTGATAAAACACCCAAAGCCACTCTCTACTCATCCTAAGGTTGAAGGTCTAGAAAGCCAGACACATTAGTTCTCTCAAGATCGAGAAAGGAGCTCAAGGTAGAAACCCTCAGGTGGATCCATCTTCGACAAGAGAAGGCAACGAGGAAAGCATTTTCCGACAACTACAAAGAGTCTAAGAAGAAGGAGTTCAAGTTGAGGTATAACCCCTAACCGAGTAGATAACTCTCTTGTGAATTGCTAGTGTGTAGTTTAGCCAAGATCCGGTTTTGTAGTCCATGTTACCTAAACCCTAAAAATCGTTTTTCACCATTTCCGCAAGCCAGAAAGAACCGGGAGAGGTAACGTGGACTTACACATCCATCGCCTATCATATGGGTCAAGATGCGAATACGCTAGTCTACTCTGGTGTATCGATGCCCTGTCTCGATACACCCTCGACTAGGAATAGTTATAGGATGTACTCGTTGACTGCCCTAGCCCCACTAGTATGATCTCGTCATAGTCCCAGTAGTCGAGTACATATCCTAAGGGCTTTATCAACATGTGAGAGCAAGACAGTAAACTAATGCAAGTCAACATGTTAAGACAAAATGATACCAAATAACATACTATCCTGTCGAGCAAGAAAGTCCTCTCTATAAATATCCAAGCATCCAATATAAATTACATCATATGTACAATAATGGCCTCTAGGGCATATACATAACTAACAATCTCCCACTTGCACTAAGGCCAGCTGTTGTAGTATCTCAAACCCAACATCTTGAAGAGTCTCTCAAACTGTGTCTGGGGAATGGCCTTTGTGAGTGGATCCGCTGTGTTCTCCTTCGTATCAACTCTCCTGACCTCAATCTCCCGGCGATCAACAATCTCCCGGATCAGGTGATACTGCCTCAGAATATGTCTGGACTTCTGATGGGACCTGGGTTCCATGGCCAAAGCCACAGCTCCATTGTTATCACAATACAGAGGTATTGGATGCTCAATGGACGGAACCACACCAAGTTCAGTGATGAACTTCTTTATTCAGACAGCCTCTTTGGCAGCATCGTTGGCAGTGATGTATTCAGCCTCCATCGTCGAGTCTGCAACGGTTTCCTGTTTGGAACTCTTCCAACACACCGCCCCTCCATTGAGGGTAAAGACAAATCCCTAGTGCGACTTAGAGTCGTCCTTATCACTTTGGAATCTCGAATCGGTAAAGGACTCCACCCGGAGTTCTCCGTTACGATACACCAAGAACATCTCTTTAGTCCTTCTCAAGTACTTGAGAATGTTCTTCATAGCTATCCGGTGACTCTCTCCAGGATCTGATTGATACCGAGTCACTATACTTAGTGAGTATGCAACATCGGGTCTGGTACATAGCATCGCATACATGATAGAGCCTACTGCCGAAGCATAGGGTATCACTAGCATGCGAGCTCTTTCCAAATCAGTCTTGGGAGACATCTCTTTGGAGAGAGTGAGTCCAGAGATCGTGGGTAGGTTCCCACGCTTGGATTCTTCCATACTAAACCTCTTTAGTACGGTGTCGATGTACCTGGATTGGGACAATCCCAATATCCATTTAGATCTATCTCTATAGATCTTAATTCCCAAAATGCAGGAGGCATCACCTAGATCTTTCATTAAGAATCTTTGTAATCAGAAGAGCTTGACCGAGTGCGGCATAGGAACATCATTTCCTATTAAGAGTATGTCATCCACGTACAATACGAGGAAGACAACCTTACTCTCTACAACATTCTTATAGATACAAGGTTCATCTATGTTTTTGATGAAGTCAAATTCTTTGACTACAACATCAAAACAGATGTTCCAACTCCACGATGCTTGCTTTAACCCATAAATGGATTTAAGCAGCTTTCATACCTTTCCGCTGCTCCCACTGTCTACGAAGCCCTCTAGCTCAGTCATGTAAACGCACTCTTCTAAATCACCATTTAGAAAGGCAGTCTTAACATCCATCTGCCAGATTTCGTAGTCATGGTATGCAGCAAAGGCAAGTAAGATCCGGATGGACTTAAGCCCTCTGGAGAAAAGGTTTCGTCATAATCCATATCTGGTCGTTGACAAAAACCCTTTGCAACAAGTCTAGCTTTGAAAGTCTCCACTTTTCCATTTACACCAAGTTTCTTCTTAAAGAACCACTTGCTCCTAATGGGTTTTACCCCTTCAGGAGCAACTTCCAAAGTCTATACTTTGTTGGTGTACATGGATTCCATCTCAGATCGCATTGCATCCAGCCATTTCATAGTGTCACCACTCGTGATGGCCTGCTCGAAACTAGTTGGGTCATCATCTTTCATGATGCAATCCTCGCTCCCACCATCAATGAGAAAACCATAGTATCTCTCAGGTGGATGAGAAACCCTACTAGATCGGCGGAGAGGCTGGGGTTCGTCGGGAACTACTGAATCCTCTGGTTCCACTAAATCATCTGTCGTAGTTTGTGTTGCTGGAACTTCTTCCAGTTCTACCTCATTGCCACTAATTTCCTTTAAAAGAAATTCCTTTTCTAAAAAGGTAGCAAGACAAGAAACAAACACCTTTTGTTCCTCAGTGTGGTAGAAGATATACCCTTGTGAGTTCTTGGGATATCCTACAAACTTGTATAGAACAGACCTTGCCTCGAGTTTGTCCAGATTTTACCTTTTGACATAGGCCGGACAACCCCATATCTTAACATACTTAAGAAATGGTCTCTTCACCTTCCATATCTCATATGGAGTGGTAGGCGCTGATTTGGTAGGAACCATATTCAATAGGTGTATGGCTGTCATAAGCGCATACCCCCAGATGGAAATAGGCAACTCAGCATTGCTCATCATAGAGCACACCATATCTAATAGGGTGCGATTCCTCCGCTCCGATACACCGTTGTGCTGTGGTGTATAAGAAGGAGTAAGCTGAGAGAGAATCCCATTCTCTTTTAGATAGTCCAGAAACTCATTGCTCAAGTATTCTCCTCCTCGATCAGATCGTAGGATCTTAATACTTGTGCCCGTTTCGTTCTCTACTTCGTTCTTATATTCTCTGAATTTCTCAAAAGCTTCAGACTTGTGTTTCAATAGGAACGCATGTCCGTATCTTGAGAGATCGTCAATGAATGTAATAAAGTAGGAAGAACCGTTCCTGGCATGTGTAGACATGGGACCACATACATCACTATGTATCAGCCACAAGAGTTCTGTAACTCTTTCTCCGTGTCCACTAAACAGAGTTTTGGTAATTTTTCCTTTGAGACAAGAATGGCAAGTTTCATAAGATGATATTTCGAACTGATTCAAATATTCATCCTTATGTAACTTAGCTAGCCGTGTCGCATTGATATGACCTAGTCTACAATGCTATAAGAAGGATTTGTTCATTTCTGAACTCTTCCTCTTGTGTGTGTTCTGTATATTAAGGACTGTAGTTTGATTGAGAACGTATATGCCATTATGTAACGAGCCTGATCTAATAAACTTTTGATTTAGGAAGATGTTCATAACATTATCCTATACTAAAAAATTATATTCTTCTTTACTCATTAAAGAAACTGATATAATGTTGCATATCATGTTCGGTATATAATAGCATTCGTTCAGAATCAATATATTAGCATTCTGTAATACAAGGCGATATTCGCCAACAGCCTTGGCTGCAATATCTGCACCATTTCCTACTCTTACGGAATTATCACTCATTTCCAGTTCGCTACCTTTACGTAGCCCACGTAATAAATTACATATGTGGGATCCAGATCTGCCATCTAATACCCAGGACATAGAGTGAACTGAGAAACAGTTCTCGATAACTAACACACACGAAGAAGATGCATCAACATGTCTATTCTTCGTTTGGGTGGCTTGAGAATCTAGATTTTCTCCTATTTCCTGGTCAGTCTTATAACACTTATAAGAAAAAACGGGACCAACATTCCTCTGCCCAGTATAATAAGCGGGTTCAGTCAATACATCAATATTATTATCTTGATTAGGGCCTGACATGGTCGCTACCTGGAGAGAGAGAAAAGAAAACACTTTAGCGTACGCTCTTGCAAGATTAGATTGGTTATTATCTTATCTAATCAGGATGTCTCCCACTGTTATAATCAAATCTTCCTTCAAACCCTAAAAGGTAAGATTAGCCAGGATTAATTACACTTTACAAGTTCGCCAATCTTTCAGCCAGGTCAGTATTGGTACTTTGAGGGAGGTTCCCCGTGCTTTCGCACGGACCTTATTAAAGTAAACCTCGTTTTCCCAGAGGCTTAACCCCATTAACACCTTTCTAGTCACCTACTTGATCGGCTAATTGTTTTGTGTAAAACTCACCCAGGAGTAACTCTTACTCGCAGTGGGTATCGGGATCCAACAATCTCATAGGAGTTATGCAATCTTATTGCAAATTTCAACACTTGAAATTCCCGATAATTCTTTTACCCCTAACGTGCTATGACCTTGACGAATGCCAACAAACCATAGTGCGCTAGTCAGGTTCAACCCGTACATTTCTTGATTGAATTAAACCCATCCGCACGACCCTTGACGAAAGCCAACAAAGCCATATGACTACCCTAACCCAATCGCATCATATGCTGCAGATAAGCAATAGTTAGCTACCGCAAACTACGTCTTGACGAAAGCCAACAAACGTAGTACGAATACTAAGTATTACTTATCTGAAATGTCGGAGGGCTACGCAGGTTTTTCAGAAAACCATGAGCGTAATGAACTTGATATCGTTGTAGAAACAAGTGATTTTGAAAAGGAGTGTTTTTTAGGCTTTTCTAGTTTCGCTAAAGAGGTCACTCCCGGTGAAGGGATCTCGGCTCTTCCCTCATCGAATAAGGTGCAGGGTATATCAAATATACCGCTATGCAAAGCAAGAACTATAGAAGAAATCAAAAACTAAACCGCGAGTTTGTAGCATCTGCCAATTTTGCTAAA
This sequence comes from Agapanthus africanus, assembly GCA_030015575.1. Taxonomy (NCBI): domain Eukaryota; kingdom Viridiplantae; phylum Streptophyta; class Magnoliopsida; order Asparagales; family Amaryllidaceae; genus Agapanthus; species Agapanthus africanus. The sequence continues at coordinate 233,271,775 of JASDDO010000031.1, forward strand.
GAGGTCACTCCCGGTGAAGGGATCTCGGCTCTTTCCTCATCGAATAAGGTGCAGGGTATATCGCATATACCGCTATGCAAAGCAAAAAACTGTAGCTACCCATTTTATAAAGTTTTGATTCTACAACATCTTTTAGGTTTCTTTTCTTTTATTAATCTCATTAATAAATCCCATCAGCTATGCTTCCTAAGCATTACAGAAAAAATGAAAGCAGTAATATTTATATATCAACATATATATATAGTATAAGCATTCTTCTCAGGCTGTAATATGATCTCATCACAGAACATTGCAGCAGAAGATAACATATGAAATATTGGTTATACTAGGACGTCCGTGTTTATATTTCGAGCCTTTATAAAACACGAATTCCACGGTCGCGATGAATAGCCAAACCCGTATCCCTAGACCCCTACGAGAGCAGCAAGTAATACTGCCAATTCTAGGGTTAAGAGACCCGGTCTTGAGTCCTCGAGATGGCCTCCCACTAGACCCTAGAGCCCGGTTACTTGTGCTCCCCTCCTCGGGTCTATCCTAATGCGGAAAAGTAATTAATATACAATGGTGACATCATCCTCAACCTAGAAGTGCTCCAATAAAAGATTATTACATACAATGAATTTTACATGAATGAAAATAAAAAAAAACCTCATCTCACATAAAACCCCCGGCGTTTCAGAACACAACGATCCAATATAACATATTACAGCAACACATAATATCTCATATCATCAACGTAAGCAAGTATGCGAATCCCGATTGTCGTTGATGTATAGCAACGAAGCCGGCGATACACCACATACTACGCTTACGGTCACAGAAAAGAATGTGTAAAACTACAACATTTGGAATCCACAATCACTTTAGACATCTTAAATCAAAAATATCACATACTTCGCATTTCATGCCTAACTATATGAATTCCACATATTGTATCACATTCCAGATAAACAGACAATGTTAAACTTTCTGATCGAATAAACAAACACCCAAGATTTCCCAAATAGCTCAACACTTGAGCGGACTTCAAAAATCCCAGAACATGTCACAGCCCCTGTGAACCAGCCGTAGAAGGGTCAAACCAACGCCTCACATGTGGCAACGCTAAACTACCACAAACCGTAGGGTTTAGTGGCAGTTTTGACGGTCACAAAATCGAGTTAAGGTTACGTTCTTCTAGAGGGTCCACAGATACGCTTGCATGTTTTTCCGAAAGATTCAAACTGAAGAAAAATTCAACACTTGAAAGTTTTTCGTGTCGGGAAAAAGTGAGTTATTGATATCCGTTCGAACATTTTAACACGTTCTAAATTATCCGGAAAAACAAACGATGTTAAACTTTCCGATCGGATCAAAGATTACAAAAGATCTCCAGAAAACACAACACTTGAGTGATATTAAAAATTCCCAGAAGCATCATGTATTTCCTATGGATCAACCCTCGAAACAACTATTCCTAAAGCCCAAGTTCGGCCGCGGAATCGCCGCGCAAGACTTGGTTTTGCCGCGGTTCCGCGGCGACTTTAAGGAGTTAGGAGTTCGTCTTTCACAGTAACCCATAAAATTACCTGCTTGATTTATTGAGCATTTTTAATGTGGAAAAAAAATCAACATTTTAGAAAATTTCCAAAGAGGCGTCCAAAATAGACGTTTCGGGGTTCGATCGGACTTTTAACTTCGTATACACGCTGCATAATGCTCTAGCTTGGCTCTGATACAACTGTAGGGTAACTAGGCACTATCACAAGGGTCTACAAGGCATCAACCATGCCGAATTTAAAATTTTCAAGTGCCGAACAACCTAATGCGAGGATCTTTGCTAGATTATTAGGTTAGACATAGCATGTAAAAAACTTTACATCTAAGGGAGAGGGATTACAACGTTTGTAGTCCGTTCCTTCGCTTCATAAGCTCCGAGTAGTAGTCCTTTCGCCACGATCCATGATCTCACGGACTCAAGAGAGGCTCCAGAAGCCGAATGATCCATGCTTGCTTAAAGTCTTCCTTTTCAAAGATGATCTATCTTGAAGAATCATTAAGTCAAGCTCTCCCTTCTCTAATCAAGAATTAGAGAAGTGAACACCCTAATCTAAGTAGCTAGAATATATGAGGACGATGAAGTAAGAATTTAACACTTTTTTGTTTTCAAGTTCTCACCATTTATCATCACTAACACAAAAGCTAGCAAGCTTTTATCAAGAGCAAGAAGAAGAAGAAGAAGCAAAAGCTTTTGTGATGATTAATGAAATTGTTACCTTGGTTACAAATGCAACCTTGGGTCAAGTAATATGGCTTAACCCATGTAGAGACTTGAATAGGGTAAAGGGTTTAGGTTGGGTTATAAAATATTTATCCAAAATATCATAACAAAATATCTATGCTTAAAACAAAATAAAAGCTTCTAGAAGCTACATGAAAAAGCTAACCCAAATCAAAACCAAACCATGTTTAATCTCCACAAATCATGTTGCATTTGTAATCATAACTTTTTACAATATTATATATCACATATATAATATATTTTTGTAACAAAAGAAAATAATACAATTAACATATATAGCATATATATCAATGTATTAATCGGTGAGAAAATGAATCAATAAAGCGAGCTAATATTAGTTAATGTAATTTAATATATCACATATATAATTATATATTAAATTATCGAATCAACACTTGATCCGACAATCCGGTTATATCGCATATAACCGACTAATATATCATGTACCGATCGAATCAACACTTGATCCGATGACCCGGCTATATCACATATACCCGGCCGATAACATATATCGCGAGAATTTAATACGGTATCTCATATCGTATTATTCTCGGTCTCGCACATATCTCATATGTGCTCCTACTCCGTTTTGCCTGAGTCGGGAAACCTTTGTGTTCGACTCTAAAGAATCGTCAATACGCCGGTAGTAGGTGATGATCATATCAAACACCAACAAGCTGCAAGCTGTCAGCTAAACGTAACACCCACCCAGGTATTGAGTGATCAGAATATCAACAAGCAAGCCTGTACATTCTCCTATAAATCCAATCAGTAACACTACCGTACAGTCCGTTCTCTTCGTCTGATATGTCGCATATCTACTCTAGGGGTGGTAAAACGTCAGACCCCAGTAACCGATAAGTCGTGTCGATGTGAGGCTCATAACAGGTCGAGAAACGACTGATAACACTTACCAGTAGCACTCTATATCAGCCCTGGATAGGGACTTCCAGTTATAGCCAATGGAACACAGCACAACATCAACTCCCTATACCGAGAGAGACGAATCCCCTCCTATCGCTCATTGCTTCCATGTGATTCAGGACTGTACCCAAAAGCCACCATTTTGCATGCCCTCTTGGACGTGGTAAGGTGGAAATCAAAGCTCAGTGGGAATCACACAAGACACTATGACGATCTCGGGTCTATAGACTAACCTGTACTAGTGTCACCGGAGAACTGCTATCTGACGTGAGGTATAATACCATCTGGGAGTTCTCAGCGAGTCCATTCAGTGTACCCAGTCTCCACTGAGCACCCGTACACCATCCTTGATGTCAAAAACCGATGGATATGGGAACATCCATTGCCCATCATATGGGTCAAGATGCGTATACGCTAGTCTAATCTGGTGTATCGATGCCCTGTCTCGATACACCCTCGACTAGGAACACTTATAGAATGTACTCGTTGACTACCCTGGCCCCACTAGTATGATCTCATCATAGTCCCAGTAGTCGAGTACATATTCTAAGGGATTTATCAACATGTGAGAGCAAGACAGTAAACTAATACAAGTCAACATGTTAAGACAAAGTGAAACCAAATAGCATACTATCATGTCGAGCAAGAAAGTCATCTCTATATATATCCAAGCATCCACTATAATATACATCATATGTAGAATAATGGCCTCTAGGGCATATACATAACTAACACAGCCATGCAGACGGTAGCACTTGTAGATACGAGAGTGATGGAGGTATCGCTTGCAGAGTTCATGAGGTTGAGACCTCCGGTATTTACAGGGACTGATGTAGCGGAGGATCCTCAGTCCTTTCTTGATAGGATAGCGAGGATTGGCAGATCATTGCGATGTTCTGATGCGAGGTCAGTTGAGCTGACTAGCTTTCGTTTAGAGGAACTTTCACAGGAGTGGTGTGAGTCGATGAAGAGGGGACGAGCTACGGGTCTTCCTCCGATGTCGTGGACCAAGTTTTCTGAGGTCTTTCTTGCCATATTTCTTCCACAGATTGTGAGGGATGCTAGAGCTAGCAGTTTTGAAGCGTTGCGGAAATCTGCAAGTATGTCGGTGGCAGATTATGTTTTACGATTCACCCAGTTATCGCGTTATGCTCCATACTTAGTTCCTACGGAGGAGCTTCGGGTGAAGAGGTTCTTAAGGAGTCTGGACACGCAGTTGTATCTGACAATAGGCTCCCAGCATTTTGATACGTATGCGCAGGGCATGGATGCAGTGATATGACTAGAGGAGCGGTTGAGCGAGGCAGTGGTTGTTCCGGAGCCAAAGAGAAGTAGACCGATCGGGCCAATGACTAGACAGTTTGGCAGAGGTAGAGTCAGATATAGTCCAGGCCGCAGTTTCGGATGAGGTTGGACCCAGGGCCAGATGTTCAGTTCTTATCCCGATGATCAGATGCCCCCATCTACATGTTTTAGTTGCGGACTTCCAGGACATTATGCGAGGGATTGTTGATCCCAGGGAGGGACCGTTGTTCCACAGGTTTCTTTACCCCCTCCACCTTCGACGTCGATGGCTTTACTTCCTCCCCCAGTTGGCACCACGCGTCAGGCAGTTGCACCACGAGGTCGAAGTTCTGCAGGACGCTTTTAGAAAGGTCGAGGAGATAGAGGTAGAGGATGATAAGATGCGGGCAAGGGCCAGGCATGGGTTTTTGCGCTGACTCCACAGGATGCCCTGGCATAAAATGCAGTTGTAACAGGTACTCTTGCAGTATGTTCGTTAGAGGCACATATTTTATTTGATCCCGGTTCTACACATTCTTATTTATCTTCACGCTTTGCACTTTCTTTGGGGAAAGAGTCGTCGTTGTTAGAATTACTATTAGTGGTAATTACTCCGGGGGAGATTCTTTTATAGCTTGACACGTATTCAGATCATGTTCTGTACGTATTGGTGATAGGGATTCGCTAGTTGATCAAATTCTCCTGGATATGCTAGATTTTGATATACTTCTCGGTATGGATTGGTTGGGCGCTAGTCATGCCTATGTAAATTGTCGGGGTAAAGCTGTTAGATTTTGTTTTCCAGGTGAACCGATCTTTGTTGTGCAGGGGAACTGTAATATTACTCCTGCCAACATTATTTATGCTCTTTGTGCGGGATGACTCTTAAAGAAGGGTTGTCATGGGTTCTTGGCATTTGTTCAGGATTTAGGAGTCGCTGGGATTCCATTGGACGAGTTTCCGATTGCACGAGAATTTATGGAGGTGTTTCCAGCTGAGTTACCAGGATTACAGCCCGATCGCGATATTGAATTTTGCTTTGATTTGATTCCGGGTGCGGGGCCTATTTCTATACCGCCCTATCGGATGGCCCCGACGGAGTTGAAAGAACTCAAAAGCCTGTTGCAAGAGTTGTTAGATAGAGGACTAGTTCGTCCCAGTGTATCGTCGTGGGGAGCTCATGTCTTATTTCTAAAGAAGATGGGTGGTAGTATGAGACTATGCATAGACTACCGACAGCTGAATCGCGTCACTGTGCGAAATAGATACCCATTACCTCATATCGTTGACTTGTTCGATCAGTTGCAAAGTGCTGTCTACTTCTCGAAGATTGATTTGCGGTCAGGGTATCACCAGTTGAAGGTTCGGAAGGATGACATTCCGAAGACTGCCTTTCACACACGATATGGGCACTATGAGGTTTTGGTGATGTCGTTCGGACTCACCAATGCCCCAGCAGCTTTTATGGATATCATGAACCGTATCTTCAGGACCTTTCTTGATCAGTTTATTATTGTATTCAAAGATGATATTCTCGTTTATTCCCGGAACTGAGATGTGCACGAGCAGCATTTCCGTATCACGTTGCAGACTTTGAAGGAGCATCAGCTATTTGCAAAATTCTCCAAGTGTGCTTTTTGGCTAGACAGTGTAGAGTTCTTAGGTCACGTGGTCATGAGAGAGGGTATACATGTGGACCCAAAGAAGATCGAAGCAGTGCAGCACTGGACCAGACCAGTGTCAGTTACAGAGATTCGCAGTTTCTTAGGTCTGGCAGGTTATTACCCACGCTTTGTGCAGGATTTTTCTCGGATAGCTGCACCGTTGACCGGATTGACTAGGAAGGAGGTTCCCTTTTTTTGGACAAATGCATGTGAGCAGAGTTTTCAGCAGTTGAAGACGCACTTGACGACTGCACCTGTCTTATCGTTACCTTCTGGGTCAGGTGGCTTTGTTGTGTATTGTGATGCCTCTTGGGTCGGTTTAGGCTGTGTGTTGATGCAGCACGACAGAGTTGTAGCTTATGCTTCTCGACTGTTGAAGAGTCACGAGCAGAACAACCCCACTCATGATTTGTAGATGCCTGCTGTAGTTTTCGCACTGAAGACATGGAGGCATTACTTGTATGGAGAGTCGTGTCAAATCTTCACAGATCATAAGAGCTTGAGGTATATTTTTCAGCAAAGGGATTTGAACCTAAGGCAGCGTAGATGGAAGGAACTGGTGAAAGATTGTGATTGTGAGATCTTGTATCATCCAGGCAAAGCAAATATTGTAGTAGATACTTTGAGTCGGAGACCTGGAGGTAGCTTATCTCATTTGAGCATCTTGAAGAGACAGTCTTTTACAGACTGACAAATGTTATGTGATAGCCGTATACAGTTTGAGTTCACATCGGCAGGAGGACAGTTTGCACATGTTCGCACCCGACCTCGGTTATTGGATCGTATTCGAGAGACACAGCCCGCAGATGCTCATATGACCGAGATTATGGATCAGGTTAGGCAGGGCAGAGAGTCGGAGTTTGTGATTGATGACAGTGGGGTATTATGTTTTGGGACCCGTCTTTGTGTACTAGATTCAGATGGATTGAGGCGTAAGATCTTAGAGGAGGCTCATCGATCAGTGTATAGTATTCATCCTGGTTCCACCAAGATGTATCATGACTTGAGGGATGTTTATTGGTGGGAAGGAGTGAAGAGGGATGTTGCGGAGTTTGTTTCGAGATGCTTGACTTGTCAGCAAGTCAAAGCTGAACACCAGAGGCCGGCCGGAGAGTTGCCGCCCTTGCCCATTCCAGAGTAGAAATGGGAATATATTTCCATGGATTTCGTGGGGGGTCTACCCAGGACTAGCAGAGGGTATGATTCCATTTGGGTGATTGTAGATAGATTGACAAAGGCAGCTCATTTTCTTCCGGTGAAGACGACGTATGGATTTGCACCGTATGCTCAGATTTATATCGATGAGATTGTACGTTTACATGGAGTTCCAACGTGCATAGTATCAGATTGGGGTACCCAGTTTACTAGCAGGCTATGGAAGAAACTTCAAGAAGCTCTCGGTACACGATTGAGTTTTAGTACTGCTTTCCACCCAAAGATAGATGGTCAGTCAGAGTGGACCATTCAGACTTTAGAAGATATGCTTCGAGCTTGCAGCCTTGATTTTGGTGGTAGTTGGGATCGTCACCTGCCTTTGATAGAATTTTCGTACAACAACAGTTTTTAGGAGACGATCCAGATGGCACCCTTTGAATGTTTATATGGGAGGAAATGTCGATCGCCCGTTTGCTGGATGGAACTAAGTCAGAGTAGCATTTTGGGACCGCAGATAGTACAGGAGACTACGGAAATGATTCAGCTGAAACGAGACAGAATTAGAGCGGCCCGGTGCATACAGAAATCATATGCAGATCGAAGACATCATAGACTCGAGTTTGATGAGGGAGATCATGTGTTTCTTTGTTTATCCCCGATGAAAGATGTGATGCGTTTCGGGAAAAAGGGGAACCTCAGCCACAGATATGTTGGACCTTACAAGATTCTGGAGAGAGAGGTGCTGTAGCTTATCGTTTAGCACTACCACCGAGTTTTCCCGATGTGCATCCGGTGCTTCACGTTTCGATGCTTCGCAAGTATCTTCACGATCCTTCTCACGCGATCCAGCATCATACCTTACAGCTTGAATTGGATTTATCCTATACAGTGCAGCCAGTCGCTATTCTAGACAGGCATTCAAAGAAACTGAGGTCAAGGGTACTTCCATCTGTAAAGGTTCTTTGGCGAGGAACGAATCGCGAGGAGGTTACTTGGGAGACCGAGGATGCGATGCGGAAGAAATTTCCACATCTTTTTGAAGGTATGTCTTTCTAAGTTTTAAATTCGGGGACCGAATTTTCTTAAAGTGGGAATATTGTAACCTTTTGAAAAATTTGTAATAAATAAAACTAATTAATTAAATATAAAAATGTTAAATTAAAAGTTATTAAAACCAAATAAGACAATTTCATAAGATGTATACAAAACAAATTAATTTAAAATTTTAGTATGCAACATAAATAAATTATAAGGGTTTTAATGCAAAATTATTCTTCATTTTAACTAAAATAGTGATATATAATAACATAAGTTGTGAAGGGTTGTTATATAAAGTTTAGGATATTGTGGAAAATGGGAATTTACTAAGGTTGTAAGTAGAAAGAGGTTAGATAAAGTTTAGTTCAGAATTTTATTAAGATAATTCAATTTAGAGATGATAAAACATGGACACCTCCTACTCTCATGCATAACCTACACACCACACCTCCTCCTTGCATGAAACCCCCACATCTTGCTTGGTGACACCTCCTCCTTTCCCTTATCCTTCCCTTTTCTCACATAAATAGCTTGTGTTAAGATCTGAAGCATTTTTAAAAACCTAAAAATTTAAAGAAAGAAAAAGAAAAACAAAGCAAAACAAAGGAGAGCAAGAGAAAGAAGAAGAGAAGAGCTAAATCTAGGATTTGCTCACCATCAAGCTAGGGCAAGGATCTTGTGCATCTTGGAGGGTGTTATTCCAACAAATTATTTGTAGGTCAAATTCTTAACCACAGTTGGAATTTGGATTCTATAACAAGTTTAATTTGAAATGAAAAAGTTCTATAATATCGTATTTTTGTAAAAAAACTAGGCTCTGTTTGAATCTGCTGTAGTTTTGTGAAATGTTAACTAAACTAAACAGGGTCTAAATGATGTATGTTGAACCTAGAGCAAACCATAGGAGCACGAACCCAGGGGATCGAAATTGGGCCGGTGACCAATATAGAAATTCCGGCGTCGCGGGATTTGTAGGAAGCCAGGGAGTTTTGGCTTGTTGGTTAGGTTTCTGTATAGGATTTTGGCTATTTTCGTATTATTTAAACAAGTTAGTTTAACTGTATATAAAATCTGGAAGCTAATATCGGAAAAGATATCTAAAAAACCAAAATACGACACGGTTAAAACGTATCGCGATTTGTTTTCTGTCGCGATGCAGGGTAGGGTTAAAATCCAGTAAGTTAAAGTGTATGATAGCTTGAAATAGTCGTATACAATATAACTAGTACGTAGGAATGTGTGTTTGAATATTCGCTGTGTCGGAATAACCGTTTCCTTATACAAGTTAATTTTCGATGTTAGATTCAAATACGGGAACTTCGGAGGCCGCGAGGAAAGGTAAAGAATTGGCGATTCATGAGTAGATACGACATTTTTCTGGTGAGTAGACTAAATATCTACCAGGGAATTTTGTAAAGATGGCTTGTTACGCCCGTAGTTTTATTTAACTAAAAGTTTTACTTGCGTATGCTAAGTTAATAAAATGCATTTATATACATACATATGCATCGTTATGGTAATAGATGTAGAACACTGCACAATTATCGACGAGTTTTGCCGCACGTGCACATCTTTACATGTTACACTACACCTCGTCGATATTAACATGTCACTTTTACACTGAATGTTATCTTGTTAAATATGATTCCTATCATACCTCATTTACTTAAATTAGTAATAACTTGCATCAAGGACATCAACTTGCATTAGTGATATCAAATTTATCATCCGAGTATTCTAAGTTGATATCAGAAGCAATTGCATTATTGAGAATTTATGATTTGAGTTTTATTATACTATTGCATGAATTCAGTGATTTTCATGATTTATGTGACATGTCCACCATGAGATATTTTATGATTTGGTTTTATTCCGGACCGAGTGGGGGAGATATACGGTCGCGGATTGTACGTTATCCAAACTGAGTAGGGGAGATATACAGTTGGATACATGGTGGACCCGGTCGAGACCGAGGGGAAGGATAGCCGCATTTGAGGCGGGGGAGCCTAGCGAGGTTACTCAATACCGGAGATAGTCGTAAATACGGCGTATATCTAGATGATAACTGTAGGGTGTTTTTCGTCACCCTATTGAGATGGGAATACCCGCGCACTTGTCAGGTGTACTACAGATTCCCCCTGCCTAGGGTAGGCCGGGGTTTATTGATTGTGGGTAACCGAATCTTCGGCAGCCGCGGACTAAGCTGTCGTTAATTACCCTCGCCTTTGGAGCGAGGGAACCTCCGTTTGTCGGGTTAAACGGGTCATGCGAGCTCAATGTGCAGTGTCCGTGTAAGTTGTTTTGGAGGGGGGTTTGGATATATCGGGAGCCACGCAGAGTTTTTACGGGGGTCCCGCTACCCGGATAGTGGGCTGGGGGTCAAGGGGGCTAGCAGCCCCCTTGCGAGGTACGGGGCAGCACCCCGGCCCAAATTTTTTTTAGGGGGACGATGTTGTGGAGTGTGTGTGTATCTGTACATATACATACATGTATACATATATAAAAAAGGGAAAAAGCGCCTAAAGGACGCATGGGGTCAACGCCTTGAGCGTTGTGCGCTTAGGTGCTGTGCACTTAGGCGCTAGCGCACCACGTGTCGGCAAGTTGGCGCTTTGCGCTGGAGCGCTGGGCGCTGGAGCGCTGGGCGCTGGAGCGCAAGCGCGCCACGTGTCGGCATGTGGGCGCTTTGCGCTTGAGCGCTGGAGCGCAAGCGCGCCACGTGTCGGCATGTGGGCGCTTTGCGCTGGAGCGCAAGCGCTCTACGTGTCGGCACGTGGGCGCTTTGCACTTGAGCGCAGGGCGCTGGAGCGCAAGCACGCCACGTGTCGGCCAGTGGGCGCTTTGCGCTGGAGCGCAAGCGCGCCACGTGTCGGCACGTGGGCGCTTTGCGCTGGAGCGCACGGCGCTGGAGCGCAAGCGCTCCACGTGTCGGCACGTGGGCGCTTTGCGCTTGAGCGCTGGGCGCTTAAGAATAAGCACGCCACGTATCGGCATGTGGGCGCTTTGCGCTGGAGCGCAGGGAGCTGGAGCGCTAGCATGCCACGTGTCGGCACGTGGGCGCTTTGCGCTTGAGCGCAGGGCGCTGGCGAGAAAAAAAAGGTTTTTAGCCCCAGAAATTCTCGAAGGAGAAATCAGAGTGGAGTTAAACTCCTATGATGTTTTGGGGTTGATGAAAGGGGTTCTTCTTCTTTCTCCTCTGGTTGCTGGATCTTGAAGATCAAGAGTTATGAGATTTTAAAAATCTCTTCTTTTTGAGATCTAATGGAAGATCTGAGTTCCCCTTTATTGGTTTTGTGGTGAAAAACTATTTAGTTTTATAAAATGAAGAGTAAAACTGTTGATTTAATTCAAAAGAAAGAAGATGGTTTTGGAACCTTGAGGAAAGAGATAGATCTCAGATCTAAAATTTTTTTTTTAGAGAGAAAAAGTTGTGAGATATTTTCATTATCCTTGCCTTTATAGGCTACACTTTACACATAGCCCCTTGGGATTCACAAAATGGCATTTTGCCAATCCCATGGCTCATGTGCCATTTCTTTTTGCATATAAGCCATGGGCTTTACAAAAATTTGGCTTTATGCTTATTTTTCTTACATTTATCCACGAAATAAAATAAAAGAAACACAACAAAATTATTTGTTACAAAATTTTTATCTTGGCATGGGGGGAGGTCGGCCGCTTCATGTTCGGGCTCAACCCGGGCCTGGGCCTACTGGATCTGGGCTTGGGCTCACTTGGCTTGTGGGTTGACTTTGATTTTGACTTGGTCAACCGGGGTATAAATTTTTACTCCAACAAATTGCCCCCATCAATAAACGCACACCACATATGTGGGTTGTGTGCATGAAATTGATGGATCTTCTTTTACTTGGAGGCGACCTGATTTGGTTCCCGCTTTTTGGGAAGCAGGCACTGCCCTTTTTACGACATGGACGGTCGTTGCATGACATGTCTCCGAGACGGAGTGTCCGTGATAGACGTTTCCCTGGCCCGGAGTGATTTGGTTCCCGCTTTGTAGGAATCCTGCGCTGCCCTTTTTACGACATGGACGGTCAATGCTGCCCTTTTTGCGATTTGGACGGTCGATGTTGCCCTTTAAGCGACTTGGACAGTCGATGCTGTCCTTTTAGCGACTTGGACGGTCGGTGCTGCCCTTTTAGCGATGTGGACGGTCGATGCTGCCCTTTTTGCGACTTGGACGGTCGATACTGCCCTTTTTGCGACGTGGACGGTCGATGCTGCCATTTTAGCGACGTGGACGGTTGGTACAGCCATTTTAGCGACGTGGACGGTCGATGCTGCCATTTTAGCGACGTGGACGGTCGGTTCTGAACTTTTTGCGACTTGGACGGTCGATGCTGCCATTTTAGCGACATGGACGGTCGATGCTGCCATTTTGGCGACGTGGACGGTCGGCTGCCATTTTAGCGACGTGGACGGTCGTTGCTGCCATTTTAGCGACGTGGACGGTCGGTTCTGCCCTTTTTGCGACCTGGACGGTCGGTGCTGCCCTTTTTGCGACATGGACGGTCGGTGCTGCCATTTTAGCGACGTTGACGGTCGGTGCTGCCATTTTAGCGACGTGGACGGTCGTTGCTGCAATTTTAGCGACGTGGATGGTCGATACTGCCATTTTAGCGACGTGGACGGTCGGTTCTGCCCTCTTAGCGACTTGGACGGTCGATGCTGCCCTTTTTGCGACCTGGAAGGTCGGTGCTGCCCTTTTTGCCACGTGGACGGTCGGTGCTGCCATTTTAGCGACGTGGAAGGTCGGTGCTGCCATTTTAACGATGTGGAGGTCGGTGCTGCCATTTTAGCGACGTGGAAGGTCGATTCTGGATTTGACTTGCCCCGCTTCTTGCGGCGTCACGGATGAAGTTGACTAATTTCCGAGGTGGAATTTGATTCTTCCAGGGAGGTCATTGGTTGTTTGACTTGATGTGATTTAGGTTGACATCAGCATCGTTACGCTGGAATATGGTACTAGGAGCGAATCATCATCTGTCTTTGAGAGGATTTGGGGATTGGTTTTTTTTGTTTGGCATCTGCATTGCTGCACTGGAATAATGCAAGGAGCAACTCATCAATTGCCCCAAGAGGATTTGGGAATTGATGGCTTTGGAGGCAGGTTTAGATCCCTATCACCTACGGTTTTTCAATTTTATGGGCCGTAAGAGTCCCATAAATGCATTTTCTCCCTACTAGTCGAAAGGATCTCGTAAGTGTATTTTCTCCTTAGGAGTCGTGGGGACTCCTAAGTGTGTTGCTCTTTTGTGAGTCGTAAGGATCTCACGCGGGAATTTTCTCCTCTCAAAGTCGAGAGGTCTTTGAGAGTGCGTTTCATCTCCTTTCCACAAGTTTGCACCCTTTCGGGTTTTCACAAACTCGCCGGCAGTCCTGCTGTTTTTACTCACGGAGCCCCTTTCGTGTTTTCATCCGTGCATGTTTGCTTATGGACATACCTTTTTTTTTGGAGAGCTGGTGGGACTTTAAAAGTAGTCTCACTGGCAGAACGTGGGAGAGATTGGGATTGTTTTACGCCCGTGGATTGTATACGGTTTTGCTGGATGTATGATCCAGACCGTAGGGCCGGAAAAATTTCGTGATTTTGTTGGCGTCTGCATCGCTGCACTGGAATATGGTACAAGGAGCGACTCATCATTCGCCATTGGGGTATGTGGGTTGGAATTTGGTTGGCGTCTGCTTCGCTGCACTGGAATATGGTACCAAGAGCGACTCATCATTCGTCATTGGGATTTGAGTTTGGAATTTGGTTAGCGTCTGCATCGCTGCACTGAAATATGGTAACAGGAGCGACTCATCATTCGCCATTTGGGGACTTGGAATTTGGATCTTGTTTGGCATCAGCATTACTGCACTGGTATAATACAAGGAGCAACTCATCATTTGCCCCCGGAGGACCTGGGATTTGGTTTTTTGGTCGGCATCATCACCGCTAAAACTGAAGCGAAACGCCTGGAGCGACTCATTATTTGTCGTTGCCTGTTGGGGAATGATGGCTTAGGAGACAGGTTTGGGTCCTTGTCACCTAAGGCTTTTCAATTTTATTAGCCGTAAGGGTCTCATAAAAGCATTTTCTCCCTACGAGTCGAGAGGATCTCGCAGGTGTATTTTCTCCATAGGAATCGTGAGTATTTCTAAGTGTGTTGCTCCTTTGTGAGTCGTAAGGATCTCACGCAGGGATTTTCTCCTCACAAGGTCACAAGGTCGAGAGGACTTTGAGAGTGTATTTCATCTCTTTTCACGAGTTTGCGCCCTTTCGGGTTTTCACAAACTCGCTGGTAGTCTTGCTGTTTTTACTCACGGAGCCCTTTCGGGTTTTCATCCGTGCCCGTTTTTCTTGTGGACATACCTATTTTTTTCTTTTATCTTTTTTTTTTCTTCTTTTTTCTTTTTTCTTTTGTCGCTGGTGGGACTTTAAAACTTGTCTCACCGGAGGGATTTGGGAGAGATAGGGGTCATTTACGCTCGTAGATTGTATACGGTTTTGCAGGATGTATGATCCATACCGTAGGGTTGATGTGCTCAATTGGCCTGCGACTGGGAGCATTCACGTGTAGTATTTTTTGAGATATCGGCCATTGATGGGTGGCATGGGCTTTCTCCCTCGGTGCTTATTAGTCGGTAGGATCCTCCGTCGAACACTTTCTCGATGATGTATGGTCCTTCCTAGTTTGGCTCGAATTTTCCCTTGGCATGTCGATTGGGGATGATCGGTCTTTTGAGGACCAACACCAATTCACCTTTCTTGAAAGCGTGGAGATGGGTTATCTTGTCATAGGCCCGTTACATTTGGGCTAAGTATAGCTCCAGATTTTGCTGCACCGCGAGCCTCTTTTCTTCGAGGGCATCGAGCTCTTCAAGTCGAAGGAGCACATTTTCCTCCTCCGTCAACTCGTGCTGAACGGACATCCTTAAGCTTGGAACTTCGACTTCGAGGGGGAGGACCGCCTCCACTCCGAAGAGCAATGAGTATGGAGTGGACTGAGTTGGAGTACGGTGCGTGGTACGATATGCCCACAACGCCTCGTGAAGTTTGAGATTCCAGTCTCTCTTGTTGGCTGAATCATTTTTCCTCAGGAGCTTCCATAGAGTCTTATTGAAGGCTTCGGCTAGCCCATTGGCTCTTGGATTATAGATGGAGGAATATCTCCAGTCTATCTTGTGCTGAGTAGCGAACCTTGAGACATTGAAGCTCTTGAATGAAGGCTCGTTGTCAGAAATGATTCTTCTTGGTGTGCCGAAGTGGTAGAGAATATTATGCTGGAAGAATGTCGGAACATCTTTTGTCTTGACTTCTTTTAGCGGGACAACTTCAGCCCATCTGGAGAAGTAGTCTGTTGCGGCCAGTATGAATCGGTGGCCTTTGGATGACGGAGGATCAATTGGGCCAATAATGTCGGTGCCCCAGACTTTGAAGGGCCACGACGCCACCGTAGGATGCAATGGGTTGGGATGCTTGTGAATGAAATCACCATGGATTTGGCAGATCTGACATTTCTTTGTAAGCTCTCCGCAATCGCGTATCATGGTGGGCCAGTAATACCTAAGCCGTTTGATTTGATGTCGCATCATGGGGCCAGATTGGTGAACACCGCAAACGCCCGAGTGAACATCTTTCATGACCTTTTGGGCTTCGGCCAATGACAGACACCTGAGCCAGAGTTGGTCATATGACCTGCGGTATAACGTGTCATTTACAAACACGTATCGGAGGGCTCTTTTCTTCAGCTGAATCCTTGCAGATTTTTCTTCGGGCAGCTTGTCGTATCGGAAGTACTCTACGAAGGGTTCTCTCCAATCGGGCTCGTCTTGGATGATCGACGCTTCTTCGGCAGGACTGCTCCTCTTTTCCGCGCTTTCCTCTTCTAGTATAGAGACTGGGGGTAGAATTTTCCGGCTCCTGACTGTGATCAGAATTTCGTCCATGTCAGGATAAGCCAGCTCCTTGGCTAAGCGAGCGAGTACGTCAGCCTTTCCTTTCAACGCTCTAGGGACTCTCATTAGTTCAATGTGAGTGAACCGTTTCATGAGTTCCACCACTCGGCCTCTGTACCGAGCTAACTTGGGTTTGTATATCTTGTAGTCGCCGCTTACTGTTAGATATATATGCCCTAGATTTCTTCATTGATAGGAAACTGGGATATGTATGTACATAACAGTCTTGCTTAATATAATAGTACACTATTTAGTTTGTCTTTATCTTAACATTTGATATATTTTGGGTAGTATTCATATATATATATACATGTTGATAAAGCCCTTAAGATGTTTTCCTGACTACCGGCGTTGTGATGGCAGTCATACTAGTGGGAGCTGGATAGTCAATAGGCACATCCTTAGATGTCCCTGGTCGCAGGAGTATCGATACTAGGCATTGATACTCCAGAGTAGACTGGTGTATACATATCTAGACCGTGAGGAGGGGCGATGGATTGGTCCCGCAGCCATTGGTCGAGGGCACCTAAGATTGTATACAGATGCTCACTGGGTGTGAGTACACCGGACAGGACTCGCCGAGAACTGACTGGATGTTATTTATACCTAACATCAGATAGCAGTTCTCAGGTGACATGTGTGCAGATAGTCCGTTGACTTAAAGTCGTCATTTGTCTCGTGTGAGTTTCCACTGTGCTTTGATTAGTACCCTACCACGGTTCAATGGAGTCGAGCAAACAGGTTTTAGTTGGGTACAGTCCCGAGCCACGTGGAGGCAGTGAGTGAATGTTATTGATTCGTCTCTCCCGGTATAGGGAGTTGATATCGCACAGTGATCGGTTGGTCATTACCATAAGTCCCTGGCTAGGGCTGATTGTGAATTACTGATAGATTGATCAGTAGATTCTTGGATGGTGATAAAGCCATAGCGACACGACTTGTACGATTATTAGGGGTCTGACGTTTACCACCTCCCTAGACCATACATGCGATACTCTTAGACGAACAGACTGGAATGCACGGATATTGTCACGCACAGGCTCAGGAGGAGTTCGGATGGGTATCCTCACCGGCCGTCTTATTGACTTCTACCTGGGGACCGTTACGTACAGCTAGTGCCGCTTGCGGTCTGTGGTTAAACCCACTGCCAGCGTAGCAGTCGAGTCTTTAGAGTCCCACACAGAGTTTTCCCAACTCTAGGCGAAATGATATAGAGGTCGTACGGTTTTACGACAAAGGGTTCGGACGCATACGTGTTTGAAACGCACGTACGACATTCGGAAAGTTTTTACTAGCCGGCTTTGGTTAAAGCCAGATTCTAGTATCAGGTTATTGGATTTATGCAGTCTACAGTTTTTCCGTGTTTTCACAGATGCGAGGGGCGTTCTCGTAATTTTCCGAGAAGCTTCTAGAAGGAGGGTGACTAAGGTGGTTAAGGTGGCATTTTCATTTAATGCAAATTGTGACTCAATAGTGTGATTCACTATGTCATTAATGCATCATTTATTGATTAATGACTCATATAGTGAATCACTCTTGTTGAATAATTGAAGCATGTTGAATAATCATTTAAATTCATTTTACTTGATAATTCATTATGTTTTCATATATTCAAGTGAGAAGCTTTTATATTCTCATTATCATCTCCACCTTCTATCTCCTCAAGTGTACTCCTTCTTCAAACCCTAATCCTACCACTCATGAGTTGAGACCATGGATTAGGATAGACTAAACACTCCACAACCTAACTCTACATCATCTTAGTTACTTTGGTTAGCAACTAGAGAAACAAAGTTACCTCAAGTCTTGAGGTGTAGCTTGGATTAGGGTACTCGGGTGGATCATCTATCACGGATAGGAGGCCGAGGAGGAGTTAGAGATCATAAAGACGAAGGACTAGAATCATTTGGTATAATATCTTTACATAGTAGCTTAGAACTCTATGCTTGTTGTTAATTATCATTTAGAAAAGTTCTTCGGTTAGTCGATGTATGCTACAAAACAAGATCGGTTTTCATATTTCTGCCTCCGCGCAACTCGTGGGGTGTTGCACATCGACTTGCAGTAGTATCAGAGCCTCACTAAACAATAATTAACTCACTTGCAAAGTCGTATGAATTTCGAACGCAAAACAAATCAGATTAAACACGGATATCATGAAGTTTCTGTCGATTTTAAAATGAGGTCCTAAAATTTTTCAGGTTCCTCTAGAATGACCAGCATGAAAATATAAGAACACAGAAGAAAAATGGGCTCCTGAATCGGCCACAGAGCCGCGGAACCGCGGCCGATCCCACCGATCCGCCCCGGATCCGCGGCCGAGTTGGGGCCGATTCAGCCCAGTTTTCTTCTGTGCATCTTTTGTGATATTTTGTATTTTCTGGTACTGTTTATTTTCTTCTCAGGTTTCAAATTACAGAGAAGATTTGGAGTAGAATTTAATATGTTTATTCAATCGAAATTATACGTTGTTTGCTTGTTTGATTATATTTGTGAACTGTATTATGTGTTCGTAAACCTCCCCTAACTGCTAGTATGTCGGTTGGCGGGGGGTTGCACATATCTGTAATGTTTATTCATTATTTGTGGATATGAACTGTATTGGACTGTTGTGATGATTAGCCGGGGTTCAGTGATGGGTTATTGTATTAATTCATTCGATGTAATTGTAATAAGTTGTAATATTATTTTGCGGGGCACATCCAGGTTGCGGTTGTAGGCACCGTTGTATTATTTCTTTTTACTGTTTTTGCTCCTAGGATAGACCCAAGGTGGGGTGCACAAACTACCGGGTATTTCGAAGTGTTTAGTGGCCTACTCACGTCGTTGAGGGAGACCGCTTCAATTCCGGTACTTGGCGGGTAGTTTGCCATACCCGTAGGGGTCTTGGGTGAGGTAAAGGCTATTCATCACAACTGTGTAATCCGTCTTTTCTTACAGGCTCAAAAGAAACGCGGATTGCTTGCAAATCCAATAAAGTTTATCTGTGATCTGCAATGCCTATTATTGCATCTGACGAATGTACAATATCTATAAATGATAGCTATTTAGACGTCACTTATGTTTTACACCCGCGCTAGTCCAGCCCCCGCTCTGCCGTTAGTTAAGTAACCAAACGGGTGATGATGGAACCCCGTGGCGAATGCGAATGGCATAAGAGGACGTTGTATTTTCCTTGTTATCTGTAATGATAGGTTAAAGATGGGACGCATTATTTTTAATGCAAAGAAAAATAAAACCTAAACTGAATCGTTGGAACAATTTCTAAAAACCACTCGGTTTTCTTGAAAAAGCAAATTTTAAATGCGGAGCTTAAACCACTCCTTTTAATAAAAGCTATCCTGGTTCCTTCGATCAAATCAAGTTCACTACGTTAACGGTTTTTTGCCAAAAACCAGCCGTAACCCTCCGTCGTTTCAAATAGACAGCACATCGTATTCATGCTATGCTTGTTGGCCTACGTCAAAGCATAGTGGATGGTAGCAGTGTGGCTTGCTTATCTGTTGCATAGATAGATGCATTAGTATAGGACAGACGTACAGCCTTGTTGGCCTACGTCAAGGGCATGTACGATGTACCTAAATTAATCAGGACAATGACGGGTAGAACTTGACTTGTGTCTTATGACTTGTTGGCCTACGTCAAGGTCTATAAGAGCTTCGGGTATAAAAATCATATCGGGAGTTTCAAACATAAAGGAAACTTGTAGATTTAGCATACCTTCTGGAGTATGGTGACTAGAGTGGCTTCCATCTAGTACATCATGCAATGATTGTTGGATCCCGATCCCACTGATGAGTTGGATTACTCTCAGGAAACATTCTCACTTAACAATCAATGTTATAAACCAAGTAGGTGTCCAGAAAGGTGTTAGAGGGGATACACCTCCAGGGAAAAAAGGTTATTTAATTAAGGAACTCCACGAAAGCGTTGGAAAACCTCCCTCGAAGTACCAACACCAGCCTGGCTGAAAGGTTAAGCAAGTATTGTGACGTGTGATTAAATCCTGACTAGTTCTTCTTTTAGGTTTTGAAGAAGGATTTGAGGGAACAGTGGGAGCCATCCTGTTTAGATAAACTAATAACCAATCTAAACTTGCAAGAAGCATATGCTGAGTGTTTTCTTTTCTCTCTCTCTAGGAGCTACCATGACAGGACTAAAACTATTACTTGAGAAAAATATACTAACCAGACAAAACTATAATGATTGGCTAAGGAACATAAACATTGCACTGACTTATGACAAAGTAACATATGTTACCACCGCTGTTCCTCCCCTTATCCCTGGACCAGATTCTTCAGTTGTGGACAAGGAAGTTCGCAAAACTTGGGATCTGGATTGTGAGCGAGCTAAGTGTATCGTGCTGGCGTCCATGAACAATGAACTCCAGAAACAGCACGAGAGTATGGATATTGTATCCATTTTCCTCCATATAAAGGAATTATATGGAGAACACTCCCGTATCGCAAGGTACGACACCTCAAGGAAACTCTTCCAGATGAGGTTAGCTCCAGGATCGTCAGTAGGAGAGCACGTCCTCAAAATGATCTGCCTCATTGAGGAACTCGCAAACCTTGGATGCGTGCTAGAGAATGATTTGTATATCGACTTGATTTTGTAGTCCCTTCCCCACACCTTCTCTCAGTTCGTGCTTAGCTTCAACATGCACGAAATGAAAGCTGATCTTCCGAAGCTCCTCAACAT
This sequence comes from Agapanthus africanus, assembly GCA_030015575.1. Lineage (NCBI taxonomy): Eukaryota > Viridiplantae > Streptophyta > Magnoliopsida > Asparagales > Amaryllidaceae > Agapanthus > Agapanthus africanus. Next base: position 233,292,784 of record JASDDO010000031.1, read on the forward strand.
GTTGAGGGTAGCAGAAACCTCCTTGAAAAATGAGAAGACCCCCGTTCTGTATGTTGGCCAATCATACTCTTCTAAATCTAAAGCGAAAGCTAAAGGGAAGAAGAAGATGAAAGCCATCAAACCGAAGGGTGGGGTCAAGAAGGTGCAGGGAAAGAACAAGGAAGGAAGGATGAAGCGGATATAAACGAATGCCATTATTGTCACAAGCAAGGGCACTGGAAGAAGGACTGTATGGCTTTCAAGGCAAAGGACACGAAGCAAGCGGTTGCTTCTGCTTCAGGTGTGTTCGTAATCGAAAATTGTCTTTCAGTAAACTCTACTTCATGGGTACTTGATACCGGTTCTGGTTCTCACATCTGTAATTCATTGCAGGATCTGAGAAATAGTAGAGTACTAGGGGCAGGTGATATGACTCTCCGGATGGGCAATAGAATGCATGTAGATGCTGTTGCAATAGGGGAGTATCACCTAGGGTTGACTAGTGAGCACATTTTGGTGTTGTAGAGCTGTTTTTGTATTCCCATTATGCTATGTAATATTATATCAGTATCTTTGTTGTCTAATGAAGGATATAATTTTGCGCTTGAAAGTAATGTCATGAACATTCTCCTAAATCATGAACTGATTGGGTATGGCACACTGGAAAACGGCATATACATACTTAATCAACCTCGAATTTTCAATATTTAGAACACACTTAAAAGAAAGGCTCGAGATTCAAATCAAGCCTTCTTATGGCATTGTAGACTTGGTCATATAAACGAAAAAAGGTTGACTAAGTTACATAAAGATGGATATCTAGATCCGTTTGAATATTCATCATATGCAACTTGTCAATCAAGTATCAAAGAAAAAATGACCAAATCTTCGTTCTACGGACACAGAGCAAGAGCTACTGAACTCTTGGGACTTGTACACAGTGATGTATGTGGTCCAATCTCTACACATGCGCGAAGCGGTCACTCATACATCATCACTTTTACTGATGACTTCTCTAGGTATGGACATGTGTTCTTAATGAAACATAAATCAGAGACCTTTGAGAAGTTTATGGGGTATAAAAATGAAGTAGAGAAACAAACTGGTAAAAGCATCAAGACACTTCGATCTGATCGATGTGGAGAATACTTAAGTACTAGTTTCCTTGAATACTTAAAAGAGAATGGAATTCTCTCTCAGCTTACTCCGCCGTATACACCTCAGCATAATGGTGTATCAGAAAGGAGGAATCACACGCTATTAGATATGGTGCGTTCAATGATGAGTAGTGCTGAGTTACTACTTTCCGCCAAGTCAATTTCGGGCCACCAAACCCTCCAACTACTACACTTGGCTCTACACATTTACAGAGCTAACCCCTATCCAGTGTCTGGCAGAACGTCTGGGGATTTTCTCTAGAATCAGCGGCATACTTATTGAATAGAGTTCCAACTAAGTCTGTGCCTACCACTCCATATGAAATATGGAGCGGGAAGAGACCATATCTTAAGAATATCAAGATATGGGGGTGTCCGGCATATGTTGAAAAACATAAACCGGACAAGCTCGAGTCACGATCGGTTTTGTGCAAGTTTGTAGGATACCCCAAACATTCAAGGGGGTACATGGTCTACCACACTGAAGAACAAAAGGTGTTTGTCGCTCGCCACATTGTCTTCTTAGAGAGCGAATTTCTTGCAAAAGAAATTAGTGGGAGCGTGGTAGAGCTGGAAGAAATTCCAGAACCTCAAACTGCTACCGAGGACTTAGAAGAACCTCAGATTTCAATAGAACATGACGAACCAACGCCACTCCGCAGATCTACTAGGCTTTCTCATCCTCCAGAGAGATACTATGGTTTCCTTCTAGATGGGGATCGAGAGGATTGCATCATCGACGATGATGAGCCTACTAGTTTTCAGCAGGCTATCACGAGTATTGACTCGATGAAGTGGCTGGATGCTATGAGATCCGAAATGGAATCCATGTACACCAATAAAGTATGGACTTTAGAAGTTGCTCCTCCTGGGGTAAAACCAGTTGGATGCAAATGGATCTTCAAAAAGAAGATTGGTGCACTTGGACAAGTGGAAACCTAAAAAGCTAGACTCGTTGCAAAAGGTTTTCGTCAAAGACCAGGACTGGACTATGATGAAACCTTTTCACCTGTAGCTATGCTTAAATCCATTCGGATCTTGCTTGCCATTGCTGCCTTCTATGACTTTGAAATCTGGCAGATGGACGTAAAAACAGCTTTTCTAAATGGACATTTAGAAGAGAGTGTTTACATGGATCAACCAGAAGGTTTCTTAGACAGTGGGAGCAGCGGAAGAGTGTGCAGGTTGCTTAAATCCATTTATGGATTAAAGCAAGCATCGCGAAGTTGGAACATCTGCTTTGATAAGACAGTCAAAGAGTTTGACTTTATCAAAAATGTTGATGAACCTTGTATTTATATGAAGATTGTAGAAGGAGAAGTAGTCTTCCTCGTTTTGTACGTGACGACATACTACTCATAGGGAATGATTTCCCTATGCTACAATCAGTAAAGCTCTTCTTGTCACAGAAATTCTCCATAAAAGACTTGGGTGATGCAACCTACATTTTGGACATTAAGATCTATCGTCATAGATCTAATAAAATGTTGGGACTTTCACAGTCCAGGTATATAGACACTATACTAAAGAGGTTTAGTATGGAAGATTCCAAGCGCGGTAACAAGCCCGCTTGTCACGGGATCACCCTCTCCAAAGAGATATCTCCAAAGACGGAAGAAGAGAGGGATCGCATGAGCATTTTACCCTACGCTTCGGCGGTAGGATATATAATGTATGCGATGTTATGTACAAGACCGGATGTAGCTTACGCACTTAGTGTGCTAATCAGGTATCAGTCTGACCCAGGTGAGAAATATTGGATAGCGGTAATGAACATTCTTAAGTACCTGAGAAGGACTAAGAAGATGTTCTTGATTTACGGTAATGGGGACCTCCAGGTAGAGGCTTTTATAGACTCCGGCTTCCAAAGTGACAAAGATGATTCTAAATCCATTTCGGGTTTTGTGTTTACCCTCAATGGAGGGGCGGTATGTTGGAAGAGTTCCAAACAGGAAACTGTCGCAGACTCAACTATGGAGGCTGAGTATATAGCTGCTAGTGAAGCCGCAAAAGAGGCTGTCTGGATGAGGAAGTTCATTTCTGAACTTCAGGTGGTTCCGTCCATTGCCAATCTAATACCTTTGTATTATGATAACAATGGGGCCGTAGCATTGGCAAAGGGACCCAGGTCCCCTCAGAAATCCAGGCATATCTTAAGGCGTTTTCACCTGATCAGGGAAATCGTTAATCGTCGGGAGATCGAGGTACGAAGAGTGGATACAAAAGACAACACGGCAGATCCATTCACAAAGGCCATCCCTCAAGTTCAGTTCGAGAGGCTGTTTGAGATGTTGGGCATGCGGTACTCCAGCAACTGGATATAGTAAAGACAGTAGGTACTCATTACGCCAATAATAGGCCCTAGTGCAAGTGGGAGATTGTTAGATATATATGCCCTAGAGGCCTTCATTGTATAGGATACTGGGATATGTATGTACATAACAGTCTTGCTTAATATAATAGTACGCTATTTGGTTTGTCTGTATCTTAACATTTGATATATTTTTGGTAGTATTCATATATCTACATGTCGATAAAGGCCTTAGGATGTTTGCCTGACTACCGGCGTTGTGATGGCAGTCATACTAGTGGGATCTGGATAGTTAATAGGCACATCCTTAGATGTCCCTGGTCGTAGGAGTATCGAGACTGGGTATCGATACTCCAGAGTAGACCGGTGTATACATATCTAGACCCTTAGGAAGGGCGATGGATTGGTCCCGCAACCATTGGTGGAGTGCACCTAAGATTGTATGCAGATGCTCACTGGGTGTGAGTACACTGGACAGGACTCGCCGAGAACTGACTGGATGGTATTTATACCTAACGTCAGATTGTTGTTCTCAGGTGACATGTGTGCAGATAGTCCGTTGACTTAAAGTCGTCATTTGTCTCGTGTGAGTTCCCACTGTGATTTGATTACTATCCAACCACGGTTCAAACGAGTCGTGCAAACAGGTTTTAGTTGGGCACAGTCCCGAGCCACGTGGAGGCAGTGAGTGAATGTTAGGGATTCGCCTCTCCCGGTATAGGGAGTTGATATCGTACAGTGATCGATTGGACATTACCATAAGTCCCTGACCAGGGCTGATTGAGAATTACTGATAGATTGATCAGTAGATTCTCGGATGGTGATAGAGCCATACCGACACGACTTGTACGGTTATTAGGGGTCTGACGTTTACCACCACCCTAGAACATACATGCGATACTCTTAGACGAACAGACCGGACTGCACAAATATTGTCACGCACATGCTCAGTAGGAGTTCGGATGGGTATCCTCACCGGCCTTCTTATCGACATCTACCTGGGGACCGTTACGTACAGCTAGTGCCGCTTGCGGTCTGTGGTTAAACCCACTGCCAGCATAGTAGTCGAGTCTTTAGAGTCCCACACAGAGTTTTCCCAACACCAGGAGAAATGATATAGAGGTCGTACGGTTTTACGACAAAGGGTTCGGACGCATACGTGTTTGAAACGCACGTACGACATTCGGACAGTTTTTACTAGCCGGCTTTGGTTTAAGCCAGATTCTAGTATCAGGTTATTGGATTTATACAGTCTACAGTTTTTCCGTGTTTTCACGGATGCGAGGGGCGTTCTCGTAATTTTCCGAGAAGCTTCTAGAAGGAGTGTGACTAAGGAGGTTAAGCCGGCATTTTCATTTAATGCAAATTGTGACTCATTAGTGTGATTCACTATGTCATTAATGCATCATTTATTGATCAATGACTCATATGGTGAATCACTCTTGTTGAATAAATGAAGCATGGTGAATAATCATTTAAATTCATTTTACATGATAATTCATTATGTTTTCATATATTCAAATGAGAAGCTTTTTTATTCTCATTATCATCTCCACCTTCTCTCTCCTCAAGTGCACTCCTTCTTCAAACCCTAATCCTACCACTCTTGAGTTGAGACCATGGATTAGGATAGACTAAACACTCCACAACCTAACTCTACATCATCATAGTTACTTTGGTTAGCAACTAGAGAAACAAAGTTACCTCAAGTCTTGAGGTGTAGCTTGGATTAGGATACTCGGGTGGATCATCTATCACGGATAGGAGGCCGAGGAGGACTTAGAGATCATAAAGACGAAGGACTATAATCATTTGGTATAATCTCTTTACATAGTAGCTTAGAACTCTATGCTTGTTGTTAATTATCGTTTAGAAAAGATCTTCGGTTAGTCGATGTATGCTACAAAATAAGATCGTTTTTCATATTTCCGCCTTCCCGCAACTCGTGGGGTGTTGCACATCGACTTACACTTACTTGGTTGACGACAAGCTGGGAGTCACCGTAAACCCATAGCCGAAGGATTTCCATTTCTATGGCGAGTTCCAAACCAGCTATTAAGGCTTCATACTCAGCTTCGTTATTCGTTCGAGGCTCGGTGAGAGCGAAAGAACGCCGTAGGGTTCCCATTGATCGCGTGATGAACACAAATCTTATCCCCGCTTTTACCTTCGGGGCGCTTAATCTGCCGGAGCTTCTTATTGATGAGGCCCCATCGAAGTTGAGCTCCTAACATGGCTTATCTTCCTCGAGGTGGAGCACTTGTTCGTCGGGTAACTCACAATTTAGCGGCGACCCTTCTGGTATGGGATGAGCAGCAAGAAAGTCTGCAAGAGCTTGCCCCTTTACTTCTTTCTGAGGAGTATAAACTATGTCAAACTCAAGCAGCATGACAGCCAATCTTGCTATTCTACCGGCTAGGCTTGCTTTGGTCATCAAGTGTTTGAGTAGGTCGACCTTGGAGATCAGCATAACCCGGTGAGCGAGCAGATAGTGCCTCAGCTTCTTCACAGCAAACATCAGAGCCAAGCATTGTTTTTCGATCGGGGAGTAGTTGTGTTCCACCCAGACTAAAGTTCGACTGAGGTAGTAGAGGGCATTCTCTTTTCCCTCCTCGTTGTTCTGGGCAAGGAGCGCACCGAGTGACTCATCTAGCGTGGCAGTGTAGAGAATCAGCGGTTTATTTGGAATGGGAGCAGCCAGCACTGGAGGGTGCAACAAGTACCGTTTGATGCTTTCGAATGCCATTTGACATTCGGCATCCCAAAAAAAAGGAGCCCCTTTCTTCATGAGCTTTGAGAAGGGCCTACATCTCCCCGATAAATTTGAGATAAACCTCCGTATATAAGCAAGCTTGCTTTGAAAAGATCTTAGCTGCGTCAGATTCTTCGGAGGGGGCATCTCCATGATGACCTTTATCTTTGATGGGTCAACTTCGATCCCTCGATGTCGGACTATGAAGCCCGGGAATTTTCCCGATGACACGCCAAAAGCGCATTTCAAAGGATTCATCTTCAGATCATATTCCCTCAGTCTGGTGAGAACGGTCCTAAGATCTTGGATATGATCGGCCTTGGTTTTAGCCTTGACGACCAGATCATCAACATAACATTCGACGACTTTATGAATTTGGTCATCAAAGATATTGGTCATTGCCCTTTGGTACATAGCACCTGCGTTCATCAGTCCGAATGACATCACCTTGTAGCAGTATATTCCGATCGGGGTTCGGAATGTTGTGTGCTTCTCATCCTCAGGCGATATCTTGATCTGATTATTTCCAGACGAGCCATCCATAAAGGTGAACAACTCATAATTTGAGGTGTCATCGACCATCATTTCCATGACCGGTAGTGGAAAGTCGTCTTTAGGACATGCCTTGTTGAGGTCCCTGAAATCGACACAAACTTGGATCTGCCCATGTTTCCTCTTCACTGGGACAATGCATGCGATACAGTCCGCATATTTCTCTTCCCTGATGAAGCCGACATCGATGAGCTTCTTGGTTTCCTCGATGACCTTTTCTTCTAGTTCCCTTCTCATTCGCCGATGAGCTTGTTTGACTGGCTTAGCATCAGGAGATATAGCTAGCTTATGCACGGACACTTCAGGGGAAAGGCCAGGCATTTCTTTGTATGTCCACGCGAAGCAGTCGACAAACTCATGCAGCAGGGCAATTATCTGCTCTTTCATTTCCTCCGACAAGAGTGAGCTTATGTAGGTCGGCCTTGGATCATCGGGCGTTCCTAAGTTAATCTCGTTTAGCTCGTCAAAGGTTGCTTGTCCGCCATTTTCGAGCTCTTGAGGAGCTTCTTCTGGCTCGGCTATCTCGTCATCATCAATTGATCTTTCGCTGGCCTCACCAACATGGATCATGTAGCACGCTTTGGAATCAGGTTGAATGTAGCCTATGCCACGTCTATCTGGAATTCGTCCATCGATGAGTGCTCGGACCTGGGGCGGATACCATAGCCCTTCGTAAAACTTTGCTTCGGACTCTGTTTGATATAACCGGCATCCGCACTTTTTAAAGTATTCCCGCATCATGGGTGCATAGTATCTAGGATTGAGGACGGCTCTTATGCCTCTCTCATATGGAAGGCACGCGACAGACAAATCATCCGGGTGCACTACGGGGTTTGACCCATAAAACAGAATGCCTTTCTGCACACTTTTCCTTCCGGGGACGTAGAAAGTTTTCAGTTGGTCCACGGTGGAGAATGACAACGCGTCGAGCTCTTTGCACATCTGCTCCGGTACCCTTGTGACGGCAAGGGACCCGTCTGCAATTTTGAAGGTCTCTCGTAGTTTCTCTTGTTGCATGGGGGTCCAATCTGCACCGCTGTTGCACGGCAGGTCCTCTTCCTCCAACTCTTCAGTGTCGCTGCCAAGATGGCGGCGGACTTTGCTGCTAGATGGAGCTTCAGTAACAGATTCGTCCGTACTACCGAAATGAGAGCGAGTTTTACGGAAGGACGGACTTCCAGCGTCGGACTCATCAGTGTCGCTACCAAAACGTGGGCGCAATTGGGCATTTTTGCTTTGGAAAGTGACAGACGGCTCAGATTTGCTTTTGAGTCTTTGGGCCGCTCTATCCTCAGTCAGTTGTGGCTTAGAATTTTGGTGGTTCATAAAGTACCGAGAATCTTCATATCGGACTTCATGCACACCGAAAAGCTGGATGTCTCCATCAATGCGTCTTTCTTCGCCATTTTTAGTATGCTTCATTCATTGATGGAGAGTTGACGAGACGATACTGTAATCGTCGAGCCACGGCCGTCCCAAGAGAATCTTATAAGACGTGTCGGCGTCGATCACGTATATCTTAGCTTCAGTTTGCAGATCCCTGAATTTGATTGGCAGAGCTATGGACCCCAGAACTTGCTGGCAATTTTTGTTGAAGCCTTGAATGACAATCCTTTCCCTTGACAGGTGTCGGACGTCCATTGACAAACTCTTCAGAGTTCGCAAGTTCATGATGTTCACTGAGGATCCCGGATCAATCAATATGCGATTAATTTGATCTCCGTCGCTGTACCCGGTCACGTAAAGTGGCCGATTATGCTCAGCTGTTCCCAGTAGCAAGTCTTCATCCTTAAACGCGTGACTGCGGCGGCTTGTAAAGTGTACTGAGCTTCTTTCATATTAATTTCCGCAAAGTGAGCCTGATACCGCTCAGGGTTTTGTAGAGCGTGAATGAGGACATCTCAAAGCTCCTTAGACAGGACCAAGGCATCGTAGATTCTCAGGAGAGACGGAAGCTTCCGGAGATGAGCCAAGACATTATAGTCCATCGAGGGAGGACTTGAGTTTCCATCAGCCGGCTCTCTGCCATTTTCCTCACTAGCCAACTGTTTTTCCTTCCTTTTTGGGGCGTTGCCCTGATTTGGCGGTAGAGCCCTGCCGCTTCTGAGCTGGATTTGATTGGCCTTTTTGGCAAGCTCCTCGTCCTCTTCGGGAAAACAGAGCTCCCCCTTAGAGTCGCTGCCCTGATGGATGGCGTAGCAGGTCACTATAGGGATCTCTTCATTGGAGTCTTCTTCTAACTCCTCCAGAATTTCAGCCGCTCGTACAGGGAGGAACTCCTTCAATTGAATCAGAGTTCTTTCCTTCTATTCATATTCTTCGAGTGAATCGATATATTTTTGAATGGTCGATCTCCCTGCAGACTTCTTTTCACGCCGAACTGCACTTTTCTTATTCTTGAGCTTTTTGGATTTTGAGCCTGATGGAGCCGCATTGGTAGCTGGACTGGTAGGCTTCTTCTGCCCTTCCCATTCCATCCTGGGCTCTTTCCGAAGTAGCTTTATCATCATCTTCGTCTTATTAGATATATGCGTACTCCACGGAGGCCGCGATGAGTCAGTTTCGTTTGTCAGGGCAGCGGGTTCAGCTGTCTGCTCCTAGAAGGCTTCAACTTCTGTCTGTATAAAGTTGGCGGTTGCAACTTGATTGTTCACCAACACGCTTTTGGACAGCTCGATCTCTCCAGCCGTGTACTGCTTCTCGACCCAATCCTTGAAGATATAGCAATCCTCGATCGCATGGCTCACTACTCGGTGGTACGGGCAATACAGAGGATTGTCGGTCATTTTTGCTTCTTGGGGTCGTTTTGACTCCGGCAATTGGAGACCGTTGTTCAAGGCATCTTTAAATATCTTACGGACCTTTTCCCTCCTGAAAGATTAAAACTTGTTCTTCTTCTCCTCAAGGGAAGGCCCATCTCCTCCCAGCAATGGCTTTCGAGACCGGTTGGTTTTGGATTCGCCCGCCCTTCGCTTTTCTTCATTTTCGGACGCATTGAAGACATCGGTACTGCTAGAACACCCGCTTCTACGGCTGTCTTCCCGCTTGCTTTTCCATGTTTTGTCTCTCTGAGAGTCCGGCGGGGACTCTTGCATCGAGCATTCCGGCATTTGGACTTTCTTGGTTAGCTCCTGAAATGTCTTGAGGCCCGATTTACACAAGAATGGGACCATCCAATTGCTGAGGTTCTCAATGAGAAGGCTGACGGACTGGTCCTGCTCCAGCAGCGGTTCACACTTGACTGTGAGATTACGCCATCGGGCAATAAAGTCGGCGTTGCTTTCATTCTTCCCCGGCTTGGTCCTCACAAGGTCGACAATGGAGATTTTATCACTGACGCTCATGAACCTTTGCCGAAACAGAGACTCCATTTAGGCAAAGGTAATGACGGGCCCGTCTGGTATACTCGCGTACCAGTCGAAGGCGACACCGGTCAGGCTGTTGACAAACTGACGAAGAAGGAGCGCGTCATTGCCCCTTGTATTTCCGCACGATGCTTTGAAGTGGGCGACGTGCTGATTTGCGTTTCCCGTCCCGTCTAATCTTCCGAACTTAGGAATGACGTAGCCGCTCAGAAACTCAAGCAGATCCTACTGTGCGGGTTACGGCCGCCCACTACTGCCAATCTCTTTCTGAGCTTCAGCTTCAGCCACCAATGTTTTAACTTTGCTGGTGACCAAATCCATTATCCGATCTTGTGTTAGCGGGATAGTGCTATCTGGGGCCAAGGCGTCCCCAAAAGCGGAATGTGGACGGCTTTCGTGCGGCTCGACCAGTCTTGGACCTAAAGGAACAGGCATTGGCTGCTTCGGATTGTCATCACCCGGCTGATTAGTAGCGACTTGTGCTTGATTGGGAGGCGCTCGAGCAATTTGAGCCGTAAGCTGCATCACAACGTTTGTTAGGTCGTCAATTTTCGAATAGAGCTTGGCCATATCTTTATCCTTGCTCCTGAGCTATTTTCGAAGCTCTTCAAGCAGCTCTTGCTCCGCGATCCTGGGGTAGAAAGTCGGCTCTTCCTCGCTTTCCGAGGTTGACTCTGCATGGACCGAGAGGTCTTTCTGCCTATCTTCCTCCTCGAGAGGGTTTTCATCATCCGGCGGGGGCGGATGTTCTTGGGAAGCGGCAACCACATTCAAGCCAGATTGGACTTGGGATGTGGTGGCCCCATCCTTGCTTTTGCTGCGAAGGTTGTTGCTGGGGCACCGGCCCGCCATATAGACCGTATGGATAATATATCCAGCCCTCTTTCTATTGTCGGCAGTTGATTTCACAGATCGCTATATTGACCCCCCCTATTTCAGTAGCGGGTAGACGATTGAAGGCGGCTGGCCTAACCAGGTTCTTGAATGGTGCTGGCGCTTCTTTTCTGGGTTTGCCCCGCTGCTTTCGTGCGACACAGAGCGCCTGATAGACTCTTGAATAGACAATGTCACACTTTATCTGTTGGGGCCGGTACATGTCTCTTTGTAGCGACGTTCGGACCGATGTCTTCTTAATTCTAGCGGTCATGGCATTTTTCTGAACCCACCTCACAGGTTCGAATGAATTGCTGATTTTTACAGCCGACTCAGCCGTCGTCACAGAGTGACCCTGCTCTTGGAACTTCATAAGATTCCACTTAGCCGAAGCCCTGGCACTCTTGTTGGCTCGATACCTCAGCCGCTTCTGCCTTAACTTTTCTGTTCTAAGCACCTGGCAGACTTCGGCTCTTTGGGAAGACGTCGTAGACCGGGCGATGGAGGATTTTGGAGATACGCTCGATTGTGCATTTGTTGGAGTCATCACCTGAGCTTGTCCGCAAAATTTAATGTTGCCTTTTGTACCGGAGTTCTTGACCCCCGCTGGAGCACCAGACAATCGTACAGACACGTCTTAAGTTTCGGTTGTGGTGCCTTGGCGATCACGACATTCGGCCTCTTGCCCCTTGAGACCGGCTTGGCCGCCTATTTCACCGGGATTTCCGCCAGATGAGCGCTTCCGGCAGGGTAGATGATGACGGAGCCAAACTGGCCGGGCAGTTCCTCCCATTGTCGACTGAGGCTTGCGGGGAGAACCATACGAGCGTTGATCTTGACCACCTACGGAATCGGGGTCGCTTTGGAAGCTGAATTCATCTTGGGAGACATTGTCGTTGAAAGTTGATTGCTGCACGAAAAGAAAACATTATTTCAGTATAGGCAATCGATATGTATATTGATTGAGTTCGCATGAACGTTTAACCCGAAATATGGGAGGAGAGAAATGTCCCACCGGGCGTGCCAGAATCTGTAGGGTGTTTTTCGTCACCCCATTGAGATGGGAATACGCGTGCGGTTGTCAGGCGTACTACAGATTCCCCCTGCCTAGGGTAGGACGGGGTTTATTGATTGTGGGGACCCGAATCTCCGGCAGCCGCGGACTGAGCTGCCGTTAATTACCCCTCGCCTTTAGAGCGAGGGAACCTCCGATTGACGGGTTAAACCGGTCATGCGAACTCAATGTGCAGTGTACGTGTGTGTTTCTTTGGAGGGGCGTGTTGGAGATAGTGCCCTCATAGTCAATTATTGGATCGCAGGTACGTGATTGCAATGATTGCGGAGGACCTATCCCGGTAGCACAGTCTTACTCGAGATGATAGTATGCTATCTGGTTTGCCTTTATCAGTCGTGTACATGTTCAGGTGACTGATTGCATGTTACACTTTGATAGAGCCCTTAGGATCTTGCTTTACTACCAACAGTATGATGGCGATCATATACGTGAGAGTTGGGTAGTTTATATGCATATCCTTAATTGTGGTCCCTAGTCGTGGGAGTTTCGAGACAGGGCATCGATACTCCGGAGTAGACTAGTGTGTATAGTCGAGACCCCGACGAGGGGCGGTGGCCGGTCTCACAAGCCACTGGTGTCAGTTGGATCACCTAAGATGTATACAGGTGCTCATTGGGTTATGAGTACACCGGACAGGACTCGCCGGGAATCTGCTAGTTAGTATTATATCTATCGTCAGATAGCAGTTCACTGGTGACATGTGTACAGGTTAGTTCATCGACCTGAGGTCGTCATTTGTCTCGTGTGAGTTCCCAATGTGCTTTGATTTCTACCCTACCACGGCTCAAAGGAGTCGTGCAAACAGGTAGCTTTTGGGTACAGTCCCGAGCCATATGGAGGCACGTGAACGGATCGGCAGGGGATTCGTCTCTCCCGGTATTGGGGGCGAGATCGTGCTGTGTCTAGGAGAGCCATTACATAAAGCCCACGACCGTGGCAGGAGATTTACTGGTAGGTACTCCAGTAGTATCTCAGGGTGTTATTGGGCTTCACTCCGACACGACTTATACTGCTCTTGGGGGTCTGACGTTACTAGCCCCCTAGGCGGATATGCGATACTCATAGACGAACGGACCGGACTGTAAATACATTGTCACTGTTAGGCTCAGTAGGGTTTTCGGAGGAGTTCGCTCATCGGTCTCCCTTGAGTTCGCTCTTCGGCCTCCTTTGAGGTCAGTCCATGGGCAGCCGTTACGCATAGCTAGTGCCGCTGACGGTTTGTGGTTAAACCCACTGCCAGGGTACTGACGAGTCATTAGAGTCCCCCACAGACAGTTTCCCAAGTTCGGGCGAAACGTTGTAGAGGCCGTATGGTTTTATGGCAGGGTTCGGAAAATGCACGTGCGTTTACGCACGTGTCGATTTTCGGACAGATAATACTGGTCGGCTTTGGTTTAAGCCGGATCCGAGTATTATATTGAGTAGATATAATATCTTTGTCTCAGTTGCATTTGTATTTGGTCGTAATACAAATGCGGGTATATTTATACAGTTTCGGGGTTATCCTGAAAGTCGTTACAGGATCACTTTTGGAAGTTGCCAGTTTCTAGTTTTCTATCAGCCGTCTTTTAACATTCGGTTAAAGACGGATTTATCTTTTCTTCAGTTGAGGTGAGTCATCATTCTAGAAGCTTCTAGAAGTGGTGATGAGGCTAGTGAGTCATTAGTGCTTTAATGGAGCCATTAATGCAATGGTGACTAGGTTAATGAATCACCATTTGCATTAATGATGTTTTGTTTAGCTAAGGATATTTTGAGTGAGAAGCTTTGATATTTATTCTCTTATGGTCACCACTTCCCTCCTACACTCACCCTCCTCCTTCTCTTTATAAGAAAGGCCCCTCCCCTCTCTCATTTGGTTACTTGATGTTTCATTTTGGTTATAAGAGATTATGATTGATTTTGGGGTGTATGGAATTTTACAGTTCATTTCATTCCATCACCCAATTCCCTCGGCAACTGCATTAACCGATCGTCCACGGATTTGGACGAAGTGAGACAAAGTCATCTACTCATTCTCTACATCATTCTTGGTCGTCTCTTTTAGCAAACTTGACGATCGAGTTGCCTCGAGTCAGAGGCGGGAGCCCGTTTAAAGAACCGATCATGTGGTGCCACCTCGACGAAGGAATCGGAGATCGACGAGATCGGAGCAGCCGCAACGGAGCGTGGGATGATGGTTGAAGAACGAAGGACTCGGATCGTTCGGTATAACCTTCCTACACTCTTTACAGTTTGTTAGTTTAGCAATAATGACAGATCCGGGTTAAAGTATACGATAGCGCCAGTTTAAAAGTTTTTGTTCCGCATTTGGCGTCTGTAGACTGCCGGGGCGCTAGCGTAGACTTACAGTGGTATCAGAGCCTAACCATTTTGCTATACTAACTTGTGCTAACGCGTTCAAAACATCGATCGAACCGAAAATCAAAAACGGAAAAATCCTTGCTTGACAGTTTCTGTTGTTTTTAAACGGTCTCAAAAATTATTTCTGTATATCTGAAAAATCTGTGCAGGCGTTTTTAAGAGCCACGACAAAATTTGGGGTCGTGATTCCTCCAAGCTGCCGCGGAAGCGCGGCCAAACCCATGGTTTGGCCGCGCATCCGCGGCCACGTGGGGAGCACGTGCTCCCAAATTTGGTCAGTGGGTTCTGTGTTGGATTTTGGGGTTTTTGGTAAATATCGTTTTTGCCCAGGTTTTGATTACTGTTCACTAGTAAGTCGTGGGGCCCACTTTTTGATATTTGGTCTTTGGTCGATCGAAATTTAAACACGTTAGTTTACAGTGCTTACATTATATCTCGGACCGGGAATGTCATTTGATCGGTAAACCGCGTCTGATTGCTATAGTTCTTTTAGACGGGTTTGCGAACGTGACATTTGCGTTGATGTTCTGTGTTGTGCTGTGATGTTGCGGATTTGTCGTGGGGGATAGCAGTGTGCAATGGTAGTACAGTTTGAGTTTATTTGTACATTTGATATTGCGGGGCGAGCGTCCAACTTGTGGACAGCCGTCACTGCCTGTTGTATAATATTCTTTTGGGGCACGACCAGGTTGCGGTCGATGTACCTATTGTACTATTTTTCATTACTGTACTAGGTTTTGCCCCGAGACGGAGTGCACGGATAGCCGGGTTCGGGAGGGCAACGGGTCCGCATCTCATGGCTTTGAGAGGCAGAGGGGTCCCACTCTAGAATTGGCAGACTATTCGCCGCACTCGTAGAGGGTACAGGTTGACCCAAGGAGGGGTGCTCAATTTACCGGATTCCGTGAAGTGCCGGGTGTTCCATTCACTATGCTGTGGGGACTACCTCGCTTCAGGTTTTGGCGGGTAACTTGCCGCACCCGTAGGGGTCTAGGTTTCATTGCACAGGCTATCCACACGACAGGGGAACTTCGAGTTTCAGCAGCGGCTCTGTGAAACTCGGGGATCCCAGATATCTGTATTGTTCTGTGATGCTTATTACTTTTCTGTAATGTTGCATATTATCACGCCTGGAGCGATTATTGTATATTGGTTTATATACTATTAGATGTTGTATATGTACACCAGCGCTAGTCCGGCCCCCGCTCTGTCGTTAGTTAAGTAACCTAACGAGTGATGACGGGACCCAGTGACGAATGCGGATGGCATATACGTACATTTTATTTTTGTTCTTTTCTGGTGTGATCGAATGATGGGACTGCGTTGATTCTGATCAATGCAAAGTATAACAAACCTGTTTGATGTTGTTGGAACAAATTTAAAAAGTGTTGTTACAAAGACGTTTCCTTTTGTTATGCGTAGCGGTATTCAGTGGAATATCCTGCACCTCATTCGACGGGGCAAGGGCTGATATCCCTTCACCGGGACTGACCCCTTGGGCAGAAGTTTGCGTCAGAGTAATAACTTCACTATACTCGATTACATGTTGCTTTGCATAGCGGTATTCAGTGGAATATCCTGCACCTCATTCCACGAGGAAAGAGCCGAGATACCTTTACCGGGTGTGACCTCTTTAGGAAAAGGTTTTCGCCACTATATTTTAAAAAAAGCTATCAGGTTCCTTCAGCGATATCAAGTTCACTACGCTAAAGGTTTTTCGCCAAAAACCATCCGTAGCCCTCCGTCGTTTCTTATGGATGGTCAGTAATATTCAAGCTATGTTTGTTGGCTTTCGTCAAGGCATAGTGTTTGGTAGTTGCTGGGGTATTCATTTGTTGCATAGATAGATGTGTTGGTTTGGGACAGTCGTATTACCTTGTTGGCTTTCGTCAAGGGTATGTACGGGTGGATTCAAAGTAACAAGATAATGACGGGCAGAACTTGACATGTGACTTATGATTTGTTGACTTTCGCCAAGGTCATAAGAACATGTGGCAAAAATCATATCGGGAGTTTCTAAAGAAACTGAAACTTGCCAGGCATGCGCATACCTTCTGGAGTGTGATAACGCGAGTGGATTCCGTCACGTTATCATGCGATGAGAGTTGGATCCTGATTCCCACTGATGAGTTGGTTTACTCTTCGGGTGATCCCGATTGATTCTTCTTTAGGTTTGAAGGAGAATTTGACAGGACAGTGGGAGGTTTCCGGATTAGATAAAGTGATGACCATTCTGATCTAGGTTAGAGTGCACGCAGAGTGTTTCTTTTCTCTCTCTCTCTTTGGCAGCGAACTTTGACCGACCCTAGACTATGACTCAGTGACCAGGTTGACCGAACCTTCTTAAAATACTGGCTTTTGGATTGTCTGAGTTGCATAAGTCATTGCCACTCTTTCTTTTACCCTTTGAATTTCTCAGAACACCCGTATTATTACGGATATCCACTTCCATTGGATAGATCCATCGTATGGTTATATACGAACTCGAAGGGACTTCTTCGAGGATGGATCCAGGTTCAGGAGAAATAGAATTGGTTTATTCAGTTGTCTTTTATCATCACCTTCTCTCAGGTTGCGAGAGCTCTTTGGTTTAGGAGAGTACACCTATTACGCCTATTGGATAGTCTTATTCCAAACCATAGGCTGGTGCCGAAAGGTAGGGAATGAAGAAAACCAATTAGCCTAAGTAGGGTGTGCAGAAGGTAATATGTAAAGACAAAATAAAGCGATTAGAAAGAGGGCAAAGTAAATTGCGACTGATATCATTCACGACCAAAACCGCGTACTTCATCGCCGCTCCTATTTCACCTTTAAAAGAATAAGGTATTATTCAGTTGTCTTTTATCATTACCTTCTCTCAGTTGCGAGTACTCCTTGGTTTAGGAGGGTACACCTATTATGCTTACTGGATAGTCTTCTTCCAAACCATAGGCTGGTGCCGAACGGTAGGGAAGGAAGAAAACCAGTTAGCCTAACGATGGTGTACAGAAGGTAACGACTAAAGACAAATAAAGGGATTTGGAGAGATGACAATAAAATATACGGTTCAAGTCATGAATTGGATTATGGAAGAGGCATTGCTATGAATACCAGGATACCCCTACGAAACATTTTCATGTTTCAGTGCATTGTTAAAGAAAAACTGTTTTTCCGATTAGACACTTACTCCAAGGGTATGTATTTACCAGGTTTCATTCTCATATATGTATGGTTTTACAGATGATGAGTGGGAGTAAGATATTGGGAATTAGGTGATCATCCTCACTATATCGGAATTCGTTGTAATTGGTGATATTTGAGGAAATCGCCAGGGTACAGTTTTCTACCTACGACGCACAGGTTTTGAGTTGTTTAACTCAGCGGACTTATACAGAGTATTGTATGTTGTCCAAGTGTCCATCAGGACAAAGGGGTAGGTCCTCGTACTATGTTCTATTTACTTATAACTTCTCTAGTATTTAGACAAGTGTTTCGTAGAAATACAAGGTCTAAGTTTTGAGAAGTTGTGGGTATAAGAATAAAGTAGAGAACCAGGTATCACAAGTATCGGGATTCTTCAAAGAGATCGAAGATGTAGATTCTTGTGATTGGTATTCAGATGATAGTGATGGTTTTGAGAAACGTGTTTCTCTTTCAGGTTACTCATAATTGGATGGATTTCTAAGTTGAGTAATGCTGATTAGCCTCTTTCCATTAAGTTGATATGCACTGGAGACAGATGCATGGATTGAATATGGTTCCAATTAAATAAGTGCCAAAGTTTCTATATTGGATATAGAATAGTTCGTACCTTAAAAGATATTAAGGTACGGGGAGTTGTCCAGCTTATGCTTAAAACCAGACACTGAATAACTCAGGGCACGTTTCTGTAATGGCTGTTTGTGGGTTGACCCTGGCTATGACGAGGGTTGATATTCTACCATTTGGAAGATCAATAGTGATATTGTTCTTGACTCACCACAGTTTTAGTAAAAATGGATCTTTTTCAGAAAACAGTAGTGGGAGTATGGTAGAACTGGAAGTGATTCCAGAACCGCGAACGATTACGGAAAATTTAATAGGACCTATACATTCAATCAAGTTTGACATTCCAATAGCCACTCCGCAGATATGGTAGGTAACCTCAGACACCCGAGAGGTACTTCGGTAGGCTCAAGGACGGTGACAGGGAGGTTTTTATCTACCCAGACTTGACACTACTGTTGTTCCAGGTTATGAGACCCGGTAGGAGGGTTGTCGTAGTCAGTGGGAGCAACGGAAGTATAGTGGGCAAGATGCTTATATCTATTTATAGACTTGAGCAGTTATAGCGGAGATAGATCATCAAATTTTGATGTGACAGTCATGGGTTTGACTTCAATCAGAATAAGGGATGGATCTGTTAAGAAGGTAGTAGGGTGTGATGTCATGGTATCTGGATGACATACACAGAGTAGGAAGTAAAATTCCTATACTACGAACGGTTGTACTGTGGTCGTCACACAGTTGTTTCTCCAGACAGGATATGGATATAATATTTGACATTTTGGTTTCTGGATCTATGGTTTTAGATCTGGATTTGGGTATTTTCCCAATGTGGGTACTAAGACAGATATTCTAATGGTTTTTGGAATAGTTGACTCCTAGCATGGTGGTGTACCTGCAGGTGATGGAGTCACCCTCTCTAAAGGTGTCTTACAGACTAAAGGGGAGAGGGATGTGCATGATTGGCAGATCACTTGCTTAGGCAATTGAGTCAATCATGAGATGTCAAGTACCACACCAAATGTTGTTTTTGCACTAGATGCAATAAGGTTGTATTAATCCAATCCTGGAAAAACATAAGGAAGCAGTTTTAGAACATAAGTACATGTTCTACGGATTTGATGACGGCAGCCTCCTTTGGGAGACGATTATCATTCCAGGCTTCAAAGGTGACATGGATGACAGAGTGATTGTCAGAGTTATAGTTTTCCCTCTGACGAAGAGGGACAGTATTATGGACAGGTGGTCCAAGAGGATACTGTGGGTGGCATGGTGCCGGATACTGATTAGGTTCAGTGATCCATACAGTCTAAGAAGTTTGGATATGAAGTTCATTTATGAACTAAGGTCCCATCAGATATCCAGACATATTCTAAGACAGGTATTACTCAATTCGGGAGATGGCTTTCTCCGCGAACTTGAGATTAAGAGAGATACAGAAAGAAACTTCTAGGCGGATCCACTCACTGAGGCTATTTCTCGAACACAATAGTTTTATAAACGGGCTTTGTGAAACTGATTAGTAGAGGAGTTGGATGTTCGGTTTCACACGGGCTGTGAGTAGTCGACATCGCAATATTAGCCTTGAGTGCAAGTGGGAGATTGTTGGAGATAGTGCCCTTATAGTCAATTATTGGATCGCAGGTACGTGATTGCAATGATTGCGGAGGACCTATCCCGGTAGCACAGTCTTACTCGAGATGATAGTATGCTATCTGGTTTGCCTTTATCAGTCGTGTACATGTTCAGGTGACTGATTGCATGTTACACTTTGATAGAGCCCTTAGGATCTTGCTTTACTACCAACAGTATGATGGCGATCATATACGTGAGAGTTGGGTAGTTTATATGCATATCCTTAATTGTGGTCCCTAGTCGTGGGAGTTTCGAGAAAGGGCATCGATACTCCGGAGTAGACTAGTGTGTACAGTCGAAACCCCGACGAGGGGCGGTGGCCGGTCTCACAAGCCACTGGTGTCAGTTGGATCACCTAAGATGTATACAGGTGCTCATTGGGTTATGAGTACACCGGACAGGACTCGCCGGGAATCTGCTAGTTAGTATTATATCTATTGTCAGATAGCAGTTCCTTGGTGACATGTGTACAAGTTAGTTCATCGACCTGAGGTCGTCATTTGTCTCGTGTGAGTTCCCATTGTGCTTTGATTTCTACCCTACCACGGCTCAAAGGAGTCGTGCAAACAGGTAGCTTTTGGGTACAGTCCCGAGCCATATGGAGGCACGTGAATGGATCGGCAGGGGATTCGTCTCTCCCGGTATTGGGAGCGAGATCGTGCTGTGTCTAGGAGAGCCATTACACAAAGCCCACGGCCGTGGCAGGAGATTTACTGGTAGGTACTCCAGTAGTATCTCAGGGTGTTATTGGGCTTCACTCCGACACGACTTATACTGCTCTTGGGGGTCTGACGTTACTAGCCCCCTAGGCGGATATGCGATACTCATAGACGAACGGACCGGACTGTATATACATTGTTACTGTTAGGCTCAGTAGGGTTTTCGGAGGAGTTCACTCATCGGTCTCCCTTGAGTTCGCTCCTCGGCCTCCCTTGAGGTCAGTCCATGGGCAGCCGTTACGCATAGCTAGTGCCGCTGACGGTTTGTGGTTAAACCCACTGCCAGGGTACTGACGAGTCATTAGAGTCCCCCACAGACAGTTTCCCAAGTTCGGGCGAAACGTTGTAGAGGCCGTATGGTTTTATGGCAGGGTTCGGAAAATGCACGTGCGTTTACGCACGTGTCGATTTTCGGACAGATAATACTGGTCGGCTTTGGTTTAAGCCGGATCCGAGTATTATATTGAGTAGGTATAATATCTTTGTCTCAGTTGCATTTGTATTCGGTCGTAATACAAATGCGGGTATATTTATACAGTTTCGGGGTTATCCTGAAAGTCGTTTCAGGATCACTTTTGGAAGTTGCCAGTTTTCAGTTTTCTATCAGCCGTCTTTTAACATTCGGTTAAAGACGGATTTATCTTTTCTTCAGTTGAGGTGAGTCATCATTCTAGAAGCTTCTAGAAGTGGTGATGAGGCTAGTGAGTCATTAGTGCTTTAATGAAGCCATTAATGCAATGGTGACTAGGTTAATGAATCACCATTTGCATTAATGATGTTTTGTTTAGCTAAGGATATTTTGAGTGAGAAGCTTTGATATTTATTCTCTTATGGTCACCACTTCGCTCCTACACTCACCCTCCTCCTTCTCTTTATAAGAAAGGCCCCTCCCCTCTCTCATTTGGTTACTTGATGTTTCATTTTGGTTAGAAGAGATTATGATAGATTTTGGGGTGTATGGAATTTTACAGTTCATTTCATTCCATCACCCAATTCCCTCGGCAACTTCATTAACCGATCGTCCACGGATTTGGACGAAGTGAGACAAAGTCATCTACTCATTCTCTACATCATTCTTGGTCGTCTCTTTTAGCAAACTTGACGATCGAGTTGCCTCGAGTCAGAGGCGGGAGCCCGTTTAAAGAACCGATCATATGGTGCCACCTCGACGAAGGAATCGGAGATCGACGAGATCGGAGCAGCCGCAACGGAGCGTGGGATGATGGTTGAAGAACGAAGGACTCGGATCGTTCGGTATAACCTTCCTACACTCTTTACAGTTTGTTAGTTTAGCAATAATGGCAGATCCGGGTTAAAGTATACGATAGCGCCAGTTTAAAAGTTTTTGTTCCGCATTTGGCGTCTGTAGACTGCCGGGGCGCTAGCATAGACTTACAGGGCGTTTGGATATATCGGGAGCCACGCAGTGTTTTTACGGGGGTCCCGCTATTCGGATAGCGGGCTGGGGGTCAAGGGAGCTAGCAGCCCCCTTGCGGGGTGCGGGGCAGCGCCCCGGCCCAAATTTTTTTTGAGGGGGACAGTGTTGTGGAGTGTGTGAGTATCTGTACATATATATACATGTATACATATATAAAAAAGGGAAAAATCGGCCAAAAGATGCGTTGGGTCAGCGCCTTGGGCGCTGTGCGCTTAGGTGCTGTGCGCTTAGGCGCTAGCGCGCCACTTATCGGCATGTGGGCGCTTTGCGCTGGGCGCTGTGCGCTGCGCGCCACGTGTCGGCACGTGGGCGCATTGCGCTTGAGCGCAGGGCGCTGGAGCGCAAGCGCGCCACGTGTCGGCATGTGGGCGCTTTGCGCTTGAGAGCAGGGCGCTTGAGCACAAGCGAGCCACATGTCGGCACGTGGGCGCTTTGCGCTGGGGCGTAGGGCGCCGGAGCGCAAGCGTGCCACGTGTCGGCATGTGGGCGCTTTGCGCATGAGCGCTGGGCGCTTGAGCGCAAGTGCGCCACGTGTCGGTATGTGGGCACTTTGCGCTTGAGCGCTGGGCGCTGGAGCGCAAGCGTGCCACGTGTCGGCACGTGGGCGCTTTGCGCTTTAGCGCGGGGCGCTGGAGCGCCACGTGTTGGCACGTCGGCGCTTTGCGCTTGAGCGCAGGGCGCTGGCGAGAAAAAAGTGGCTTTTAGCCCAGAAATTCTGGAAAGAGAAATAAGAATGGAGTTAAACTCCTAAGATTTTTTGGGGTTGATGAAAGGGGTTCTTCTTCTTTCTTCTCTGGTTGCTGGATCTTGAAGATCAAGAGATATGAGATTTTAATAATCTTTTCTTTTTGAGATCTAATGGAAGATCTGAGTTCCCTTTTATGGGTTTTGTGGTAAAAAACTATTTAGTTTTATAAAATGAAGAGTAAAACCAATGATTTAATTCAAAAGAAAGAAGAAGGTTTTGGAACCTTAAGGAAGGAGAATGATCTCAGATCTAAAAAAAATTTTTTGGAGAGAGAAAAAGTTGTGAGATATTTTCATTACCTTGCCTTTATAGGCTATACACTTTACACATAGCCCCTTGGGCTTCACAAAATGGCATTTTGCCTATCTCATGGCTCATGTGCCATTTCTTTTTGCACATAAGCCATGGGCTTTACAAAAATTTGGCTTTATGCCTATTTTTCTTACATTTATCCATAAAATAAAATAAAAGAATAAAACAAAATTATTTATTACTAAATTTTTATTTTGGCATGGAGGGAGGCCGGCCGCATCATGTTCGGGCTCGACCCGGGCATGGGCCCACTGGATCTGGGCTTGGGCCCACTTGGATTGGGGGTTGACTTTGATTTTGATTTGGTCAACCGGGGTGTAAATTTTTACCCCAACAATAACGACAGGTATTGTTGATTTCAGGATCATTCGAGGAATGATGCCTGCGAGAAATGGAAGTTTTGTGTCGATGATGGACACGGAGAAATGAATTTTATTGCGAATAAATGATGAGAATTCAGTTTTGGTTATGTGATTCGTAGTGTAGATTCATGCTTTCCATATACTATCATACATTATACTTGTTCTCATTTCAGTTAGTATGATCGTCATATTTACATTATTAACCGTTATATGTTAGTTTTATTCACTGAGTTGGCAGCTCAACCCCGTTGTGCCACAGTTCCTTGCATGGGTAGAGTGGACGGTTTGCAGCCGTGCAGCTTCACTTATCGTAGCTTATATCGCATCTTTTGATAGGTGGGTTATATATGTAGTAAGCTTCTCTTTTAGAATTGTATTTTGTATCTTGAAAATCTCCATCAGACCTGTATTTGACTTAGAGTGAGAGATGGTTATATGTATATTAATTGACAGATGAGATGGTTTAGTTTTATAAATTGTTATTTCTTTTACTTATATCTGAAATTCTTATTGATGTCATACACATTTGGGTACTGTCTCCACTATTGATATTGTTGATCCCAACTAGTGACACGACCAAATTTAACACCTTATTCTTATTTATATTTTAATTCAATAAAAGCTACAATTTTTTTATTTAAAAACTAAATTTTTATAAAGAATTCTGCAATAAGGATTTTGATCTTGGTTTCGGCTTACTCGGGTTGTGTATATATCTTTAGATATTATACAATTTAAGTGCCGGTTACATCCAAACTTTGGGTCGTGACAATCCCTCAACTGAAACCCTAACCCAACCCTCACAAACCCAAACCAAATCTCCACTACAACGCAATAAAACCCTTCACAAGTCAAGATCAAGCCACTAGGACCACTTGGAGCACGAAAAGCTAGGGTTTTGAGCAAGGGTAGATAGGTAACAACCTCTAAACTGTTAATTAGGTTGTTAATTTGTGGTGTAGCTTGGTTATCGCGGTTTAGAACGACAAAGATTTAGTTTTCTTCATGTATCATGTTTTTAGTGTCATTATAGGGTATCTGTGATCTGCTGTGACCCCGAGTTGTTACTGAAAAAACTAGCAGTGTAGTAGTGATATACCGGAGACCCTGAGTGTACATCTGAAACACGAACCCCACCTGACACTATTCATCGGGCGAGATCAGAGGGAAATCCGGCGAGCTCGGCCTTTTGGGGGACTGGGGTGTTGTGCTTTGTAGGGTAGCAGTCTGCAGTTGTTTTAGGGTGTTTGGTACTGCTGGATTTTTAGGTTTTGACTGTATATAAAATCTGGGATCAATTTGCTAGTTTTTAGTATTTCGGCGACGCGCGATACAGTGTCCGACTCAGTTTCTGTGCTTCGCGTAATTTCTGCACTTGGTTTTGCTTATGGTGTCGCTATACATGTTAGCTACTGAGCGAACACTAGAGGGATTGTTTGGAGTCGCTGCGTCGGTCAAAACGTCATTTGTATGTATTATTGGTCGATTTCTAAGTTGCACTAGCTATGTTTATGTGATTTTAGGGGCGAGTGCGGGGACTTCAGACGCTATGAAGAAAGGGAAGTAGGTTGTTGGATTTACCTATCTCGAGATCCTCGGTGAGTAGATTTAACAGCTACGGGGAAAGCGCCTGTATGGTGTTATGCGTCAAGGCTAGATATGATATTATAGCCGCATGTTTATATGCATATATGTTGATTGTGCATGAGCATCATTGCATACAATTACTTATTGTGCCTTGACTTAGTATCTAGTGGACAATGCACCATTACTGACGGTTCATGTTGCACGAGCACTAAATTGTATGCTACACCCACACTGTCGGTAATTGCCATTACACGCACCACCTATACACATATGCAGTATTGTATTGTTATTGATATTGACACATTGATTCTTGTTCTATTGCGCATATGAAATACATCGTGCATTCATACTAACATGTATACACCCATACTTGCTATAGCTACATGTATACCTTTATATGATGTTGGATTTGATTTTGGAGAAATTGGGAACAGCATGATATATTTAAAAACGTGATACATTTAAAAGAGCGGTTTTCCCTAGATATGCTCATATTACGGTTTTATGTTGCATATATCATATTTCATGGATTTACGCATTGAGATACGGATTTCATGTGATTTATGGATTTGAGAACCATGGTATTATTTCAAGAAAGTATGCATTGTTTTGAAAACCCGGTTTCTCTTGATATGATATTTCAGTGCGTCCACCATTAGTTTTCTCGGTGCTGACACTTGTGTCAGAAACCCGATTCGAGAGGCTAGATGATCCGTTTGCGGGTTCATGGTGGACCCGGTATGGTACTCCGGGGCAAGAAAGGGATGTTGTGCTGTAGACGATGAGCCTGGTAGAGGGACTTGTAACACCTTAGATTGTGATTAGTGGCTAATTATACTTTAATATATGGTTTTTAGAAAAAAATTTACCAAAACGATTTTCAAATATTTTATCAAAATTAATGAATATTTTATTAGAATTTAATTAGGCTTGCACACACATGTGCATGTTATCTAGGGTTAAGTTTTGGGTTAAGCCATGTTTAAGCAACCATGGTAGACTAACCCATTTTATTAAGCTAATTTGAAATTAGTAAGTGTATTAGTTTTTTTTTAAATTGTGGTGTTTTGGGAGTTGACTTGGAGAGAGAGAGAGCATGATGGCTTGAGCCATGCTTGCATTTAATGAGGAGAGAGAGTGGGGTGGGGTTGACTTTCATATCCTCTCATATCTTTTCCAAACACTCATTTCCTCACCTTATCACACCTCTCTCCCTCTCACTCAGCAGCACACAGCAGCAGCGGCAAGCAAGCAACAACAGCAGCAACATAAGCAACAGCAGCAGCACAAGCAGCAGCAGCCCAGCAGCAGCAGAACCAAGCAGCAGCAGCAACAGGCAGCAGCAGCAACATGCAGCAGCAGCAGTAGGAAGCAGCAACAGCACCAAGCAGCAACAACAGCTCCTCCTTCTCTTCTTCTTCTCCTTCTTTGCTGCATACTAGGATCTAGAGGGGTATAATTTCGTAAACTCAACTCCATTCTTTGCTTGTTTGTAGTTAGTTAGCTTAAGTTAGTGTTTAATGTGATTTTAGTGCTAGAATGGTGATTTGAGTGGAGATTTGGCCAAGTATGGAACTTAATGGTTAATATAGCTTGACTAGGTGTTTTTAAGGCCTTGTAAACCCAGTCTTACCCCAGATTTCACTTAAATACCATAGGGTTTCAATTTAGTGTAAATCAACATTTTAATGTAAAATTTAGCTTGTTTTAAAATCTGTTGTTGACCCGATTGCTTTAGGAATAAACTGAGTTTACTGGAGCCTGAACACTAGATCTAGACCACACACACGGAGCACGAAACCCTAATTCCCAACTTGGGCCGCAAATTCGTTCTGGCCGCAATTTGCGTCCAGAGGGGGGAGTTAGGTGCTTGGGTTTGGTCTGGGGAAGTCTGTTGTATATCATAGGGTTTTGGCATATGCAACTTTTTGTATTTTCATTCGAGTCAAAATCTGGAGCTAAATACCGTATTTTCAATATTTTTACTTGCGCGACACGTGTGATATGTGAGTGGGTTTAGTGTTGGCTGCGTGTCGCAGCGTGTCGGAGTAGTTTCAGACTCGTATACATACGTTTTAGCGTATCGGATACACACGCGTTTAGTTCGAGACGCGAGTTTCTCGTTTGGTTTTGATATCGCGTTTTTGCAGGATTTTAGCTTATGGGTATTCTTTGTGTAATTTCAAGGTTCGCAGGCAGGTACGTCAGACGCCGCAAAGAAAGGGAAACATGTAGTCGGCTACACTTAGCACAAGACCAGGTGAGTAGATTTAACATCTATGGGAAAATCACCAGTATGGCGTTAAGCATCAGGGTGTGATAGGATATTGTAGTCGCGTATATATTTATATGTATATTGCTCGTGCATATGTACTATTGTAGCATATACGTCTTTTGTTGCATATAGAAATAGTAGCTATGTAACACCGCACTGTCACTAATGGTTCAAGCTGCACGAGCACTATTTGTATATTACATTCACACCGTTAGTGATTGCCATGACACTCGCACTACAAGATTGCTACGAACCATACATCATTTCGATTTCCACATACATTGATATATCCATACTTGTGCATATACATACTGTATACCAATATTGGTGCATACATACATTGATATATCCATATTGCGCACATACACCTTGTATATCCATATTGGTGCACACATACATTGATATATCCATATTGCGCACATACACATTGTATACCCATATTGGTGCACACATACATTGATATATGCATATTGCGTACATACACATTGTATACCCATATTGGTGCACACATATATTGATATATCCATTCTTGCGCATATACATACTGTATACCCATATTGGTGAACACATACATTGTTATATCCATACTTGCGCATATACATGCAGTATACCCATATTGGTGCGCGCATACATTGATATATCCATATTGCGCACATACACTTTGTATACCCATATTGGTGCACACACATTGATATATCCATACTTGCACATATACATACTGTATACCCATATCGGTGCACACATACATTGATATATCCATATTGCGCACATACACATTGTATATCCATATTGGTGCATACATATATTGATATATCTATATTGCGCACATGCACACTGTATATCCATACTGGTGCACTTATACATTGGTACACTCACATTTGCGTACATATATATCCATTTGCACATCCATACCTACATACATACATATGTCACATGCATGGATGATATTGGCTTTGATTTCTAGAAAATAGGGACCGCATGAGATATTTTCAAAACTGGATCCATTTAAAAGAGCGGTTTTCCCTTTTTACACTTAGTAACATACGCCACATTGCATGGATTTACGAATTGAGTTTTGGATTCGTGTGATTTCTGGATTTGAGAACCGTTGTATTATTTTAAGAAAATATACACTGTTTTGAAAACGCGGTTTCTCTTGATATGATATTTCAGTGCGTCCACCATGCGTTTTCTCGGTTCTGAGACGTATGACATGTGAACCCGAATCTAGGAGCTGGATGAGGACGATTGCGGGTACATGGTGCACCCGGTATGGTACCCCCGGGGCAAGAAAGGGATGCTGTGTATATAGACGGTGAGCCTGGCAGAGGGACTACTACCTACCGGTGATTGGTTGGACCTGGCGGTTATCCAGAGGATGCTGACCAGAGTCGTGTGATGGATATGGGCCGACCCGTACTGCCGGGGCCGAGGGCCGATTCCGCAGACGAAGCCCGTGGGCCGATTCCGGACCGACGGAGCTCGATAGATGAGGATTTCCGTGTCGCTGCTGGACACGAGTATTTCATGATGTTTTTGTTAGACACCGGGGTTTTCCACGTTGACGATCCGTGTAGATGATATTTTATCCCTTGCTCAACATTCACTGTTATGCATTTCATCATGTAGTCGTAGTGCCTGATAGAGTACTTTGCATGATTATTGCGTACCCAGCTCATATATAGATGCTATTAGATTGCACTTGATATGCATGATTATTGCGTACCCTGCTCATCATATAGATGTTATTAGATTGCACTTGATATGCATGATTATTGCCTACCCAGCTTATCATATAGATGTTATCTGTTGGCACATGTTAGAGTATCGCAGTACGTGCATACGCGCGATTAGCTTTATATATTATTTACTATTCACGAGTTGGCAACTCACCTCCGTTGTGCCACAGTGTTTGCAGGTTGCCCCTCTGAGTAGTTGCGGCAGGGCTACTTCCTTGTATCTTTTGCTACAGATACCACTGCAGTTGGCGTGTGAGCCCTTTGCTTATAGGTGGGTTTTTGCGGTATCCGTTTATTTTCCAGTTGTACACACTATTGTATCTAGTACCCTCCATCTACTATTTCATGTTTTGACTTAGAGACCAGTTGTGTGGACGATGTATATTATTTTGTACTCTGGTGCCGACCACGTGTGAGCCGACTTTATTTATGCAGCTTCATCTTTTATGCTGTTTTACTTATATTGTCCATTTCTTCTCTACGGCGTCGTATATTATTATTGTGGTGGTTGTTTCCGCCGTTGGGAGTGATTGCTCCCGTTTGGAGATACTTTATTCTTATTATGTCATTTTTTTACTTATATCATGTCTTGTACCCGGTTTCGAGGTTAGTTTTTACAAAGTAGGTGCTGCCGAAATTTTTAAGAAAATAACAAACTTTAATGATTTTTACTCGAGTTTTCAAAATGTTTCTAAACCAATGTTTTCAACACTCACTACTTTTAAGGGTTTTGATTTCTGGGTTTCGGCTTACTTAGTCACGTTATGCCTGTAGACGTTACGTGGTTAAGTGCCTGTTATGGGCCGGACATCGGGTCGTGACAAAGTTGGTATCAAAGCGTAGGTTTTACCTCTCGGAGTGTAGGATGACCTTAGTATTATGGAGTAGGAAGCTGAAGCAGAGTGGCGTAGCGTGTGTATGTTCCGCGGCATACTGACGACACGGTACTCGGCCTAAGTAACCTTAGGACTTATTGATTGAAATTCCTTCGCGATTATACACATTCTTGTGATTCGATTTCCATATCCTTATCGAATCCTACTTTCTTTTCAGCCATTATGCTGCCGAAGACTACGAGAGCGCAGAGAGCGGCCGCGAGAGCCGAGATTAGATTTGACTCATCTGACATGAGGACTGACCCGAGCAGTACACCCGTTGTACCAGAGAAGACTGTTCCTCCTTCGACAGATCAGATCGCCATGCCAGAAGCCGGTATGCAGGAGATGCGCCAGATGATGGGGTCGTTAGTTGAGGCACTTCGAGCTCAACGACCAGAGGTAGTTCCACCCGTTACGGGGACCGCGATGGTACCTATAGTTCAGGCAGTTGCCCCTCAAGCCACAGAGGTCATTACAGTATCGCTATCAGAGTATATGAGGCTGAAGGCTCCGGTCTTCATAGGCACCGATGCAGCCGAAGACCCACAGTCATTTATCGATAGGATGGCCTGGATATGTCGTTCACTCAGATGCTCAGATGCGAGATGGGTAGAGTTCGCGAGCTTTCGCCTGGAAGGTCTTGCGCAGAAGTGGTGCGAGTCAGTAGAAAAGGGCAGAGCAGCAGGTCTCCCTCCTATGACCTGGACTGAGTTTGTGACGGTATTTCTGTAGAACCTCATGGGTGTGCCTATGAACCCTACAGTGGTATCAGAGCCTAACTAGAGCTTTAGGCGAAGTGTAGACGAAGTTAGAGATCCGATCGAACCCCGAAACCCCGATCAAAACCCTTCTCTGTACATTTTTTCAAACTGTGGATTTTTGTGAATTAAAAATGCTGAGAAAATTAAGCAGGAAAATCTAAGAATTACTATGAAGTACGGACCCCTAACTCAAAAATTTGACCGCAGAACAGCGGCCAAAAAAAGGGTTTGGCGGCGGTTCCGCGGCAAAAATTGTGAATTAGTTCCTCAAACTTCACATATTTATTCTTAGGTCCTTTCTTGTCATTTTTTATGGGAATTGTTTTAATTCCACTCAAGTGTTGAGTTTTCTAAGGTTTTATTGGGGACTCGTTAATTCGATCGGATAATTTAACTTCGTTTATGTTTTTCCGGATATTTTAGAAACTGTTAAAAAGTTCGACCGGATATAAATACCCATTTTTTCCCCGGCCGGGAAATTTCCAAGTGTTGGATTTTTCCGTGGTTTAAGAATGTTCTAAGTAGTGCAAGTAACGCGATGGACCCTCTAGAAGACAACAAACCTTAACTCGATTATGTGACCGTCTTGAACTGCCCTTTGAACCTTAGGGTTTGGGGCAGTACGGCGTGCCACATGTCAGGCGTTGGCTTGACCCTTCTACGGCTGGACCGTTGGTATTTGTAACATTTCAAAAAAGATAAAATGTTAATTTTGGGAATTTTTATAATTTAATATTATTTTATTGAATATTTTAATATTTTGGAATTATTAAATACAAATAAATGGGGAAAAATTTTGGAAAATTCTAAAATAGGGTAAATTAGAGAATTATGACTTTTTAAAGTTTTTGTGATTAATTTGACACTAATTTAGTGCTAATCGCGATTAAAAATCGCTAATCGGTTTTTAGCTTTTTGTGCAACACATGCACATATCACTTTTTCACACTTGTGCATTTTCTTGCCATGCTTTTCATTTGGGTTTACTATTTGAGTGAGAAGGGTTTTAAAAGGAAAAAGAAAAGGAAAAGAATAAAGAAATGGGTAGTTGGTGAGAGAGAGAGGTATGGGCTTCATTGACTAAGGACTTAACCATTTCTCCCCTCATTTCCCTCCCTCTTCTCCCTTCTCCTGCTGCTGCTCCTCACCTCCTTTCCCTCCCCTCTTCAAGCTCCAAAACACCTCTAAAACAACCCCAAAACCCAATTTCCATTTCATTAAATGTGTGCACAATCCCTAGATCTACACTTGGTGCTAAAGAAGCAAGGATTTTGGCCACTAGGGGCAACTCAAGAAAATTCTTGAGTTGCCAAATGAGGTATTTTCTGGACCTTAAACTTAGTTTATGCATTTCCTTTACCCTCATATTAAGATCGAATCGATATTGTGTGATATTGTGGACTTGTGGATAACCTAGTTAGGGTTGTGATGATTTATGGGTTGTAATATGGAATTGAGGTCAGTAGAGGTTATACCATCACCCTAGTGTATGAATTAGAAACCCAAAACCTGAAGCTTAAACCATAATACGGATTTTAGAAGCCGATATCGGGGAATTTATGAAATCTGTGAAGGGTATATTGAATCTGCTATCACCCGAGACACCCTAAATTAAAATTGATTGGACAGTGACACGTGCAGGCACCCAGGAAGCTAACCCCAAGACCCCAGCTCCCACTTCTTCTTCCCGGCCGCCAATTTATCCCCATTGGCCGCAAATTACGGCCTGGGTCCCACCATTTTGGCTCGTATTGGTTCTGTAGCTCCTGCATGTTCATGTTAGACCCCTGGTATATATAGATTTGTATAAAGTGACCTAGGGTAAAATCTGGGACATATTTCCTAAGTTGCTGTTTTAGATTCATGTTTCCGTATTCCGTATTTTTAATTCTGCAATTGTGGATTGTGTTTTGCCTCGACTATTTGGCGTTTATACGACGATATTGAGGATGTGTTGATGGTTTTGAAGGCGTGCCATGGGTTTTAACCTATAGTCCTCTTATCGTATCATTTTGGATTTCATGTGCCGTTTTAGCTTTGATTTGGTTTTAATGCGCATATACGATATTTTGATGTGTAGGTACCCCGTGAAGACTTCGGGACGACAAGCAAGCGCGTGGCGACGTCCACAAATGAAGACGCTAGGTGAGTAGATTATATCTACTGGGGGAAGTCGGGTGGATGGCGTATAGCACCCCCGCAGTCCGTAGTTGTTATTATATATGATAGTTAGGTGTATTATGGATAGTGTAGGGTTAGAAGTGACTAGTGTAGTTCATAGTCGCGAACCCTAGAATAGAATTACACCTACACGCACACCCTTGCATATTACATATATTGGCACTGTGTTGATGATATTGGATGACTTTGGAGATGAGTCAATGATATTGGGCTTTGTGCCGCGAGATCGGTGATGTGATATGATTCGTATTTGGGATACGAAATTTGATTCTTGCGGGCTTGGGATGTGTGTTTACCCCCGCATGCATACTTTATTGATGGTATCGATTTATACTAGACATAGAATAGTACCCCAGATTATATGATATGTTGATAGTGATACCTGAAGTGTGATGAGATAGTGTGATATTGACCCGTACCCAGCTATTGGGATGCCGTACGACGATTTACCGTATGAGCTTTACATTGATGATAGATCCGCACTCATGACTTGAGGATGTCATATGATATACTGTATCGTACGCGATACTATTGAGGCGGAATCACCGACTATTATATCTATATATATATCGACTCAGATGTTAGGCAGTTTCCTTACCTGTAGCTCAGCTTGTTAGTTCAGCTGTATAGTTTAGTGTAGTTGTTAGATTAGATTAGACTCCTACCTATTTCAAAACTAGCGGGTCGTGGGTATTTTAAAAGACAGGTCAAGGGATCTACGGATATTTCAAAAGGCGTATCTTTTCATAAAAACGCCGTAGCCCCTATTTTCAAAACCCCATGATTCGTGATATTTCAAAAGGCACCATTTGTAGGACTTATATTAGATTAATGCAGATTAGTTATAGTTGCGTCTAGATTCAGCTCCCACTTTTTTTGTGGTTCGCTTTGCATCGCATTCTTATAATATGTTTCATACTCCATTATTGATATCATGCTGTTAGGACACCAGCACCATTACCGATGTTGCGTATGTACCACGTACACTTACTTGCCGGCTCACACACATCTTCATCGGTAATTGCCATGTCACGTACACCTTAGAAAATACTATTGCTTGACATAACCTATTAGCTAATAGTTTAGACATTGTAGTTATTACCTGCTACTTCATGCATACTGATATTCATTGTTATGCCGCATTCATGGATTCTCATGCATATATTCACTATTTTACGTGTTACTGAGGTTTTGGATTTGGATTTCCGTGAGATTTTCTGGATTTGGAGGAAAACCGCAAAAACACAGATAAACATTTTCTCTCTTTTAAAATAAAATGTGCGGTTTTCCCATGATGTATGAGTCGTCCACCATGAGTTTGCTGATGGATTTGGAAACCCGATTCGAGAAGACGGATGAACCGTTTCGGGTACATGGTGGACCCGGTGCGGTACCCCGGGGCAAGATGAATGTGGTGATGACGTTGAGCCTGGCAGGGGAGCACTACCGACCGGTGATTTTACCTGACGCGTCGGATATCCGGAGGATACCGTCGTGGTCTTGAGATTGATGGTAGGGGCCGGTCTGGACTGACGGCGCCCTAGATTTTGTGATTGGGATACAGAGATATCGGGATATTTGGATTACGTTTTGTGCCGATGTTAGGCACTGTTTTATGCTGGTTTCATTATGATACCTCATTTTAAAAATACAAAGGAAATCTCACTAAAGTATAAAAACAGTTTCTTCATTTACATGTATTATGTTCTCATGCATTCATACCTCATTCTTATGTTATATTGCTACCTGAGGCACTGACACAGGCACAGGAGATTACACTCGGGTTAGATATTTATCCTAGCCTTGTTATAGGCTGCATGTTTTATATTGAGGATTTTGTACTCATCGTTTTGACCTAGGATTATCTCTTGCG
Organism: Agapanthus africanus; assembly: GCA_030015575.1. Taxonomy (NCBI): domain Eukaryota; kingdom Viridiplantae; phylum Streptophyta; class Magnoliopsida; order Asparagales; family Amaryllidaceae; genus Agapanthus; species Agapanthus africanus. Next base: position 233,327,464 of record JASDDO010000031.1, read on the forward strand.
TTCGGTTTCTGCTAGTAGTTATTCTCTATTCACGAGTTGGCAACTCACCCCCGTTGTGCTACAGTTCTTGCAGGTTTTGCCGTACAGGTTCCTTTACGGCATTTCTGGCACATTGCTTCCTTGCGGGTGAATTGCATTTGGTAGGTAGTTCCTTTTGCATCAAAACCACCATTGTACTTATATTATTCTTTGTATCTAGAATTTCCATCAACCAAATTTGTTTATTGTTTCAGACTCAAACTTTAGTGATGTTTAATTTGGCCTTAGAGACGCGCTTAGTAGTATTGCGGTTTTCATGCTTACTGTGTTTCTTTTGGATCGATCATCGCCTTTCGGCGTTGTATATTATATTGCATGTGTGGTTGTGACCGTCAATTGACGAAGAGCTAGCTCCCGCTTGGGGATGCCTTTTATCATTGTATACATGTTATGCTTGTTGTATCCCGTTCGGGGCCAGTATTTACAAAAGAAACTCTGCCGAAATTTTTAGAAAAGATTTTACCTTTTAAAAATGCACCTTCGGCTTAGTTATTTAAAAACCTCGACTTCAAACATATTTTCCTTCACTTCTTTAAACCAGTTTTCTTCACTTACTCTTAAAATGGTTTTATATTTCTGGGATTTGGCTTACTTGGATCAGATGGAGTCCTATAGATTTCATATGGTTCGAGGGCCAGTCACGTGCTCTTTCGGGTCGTGACAAAGTTGGTATCAGAGCGCTAGGTTGACCTTGGTTCGAGTCTAAGTTTGACTATGTGGAGCCTAGGGCGTTTATATATATACGGAACTTAGGCTTGACCTTACGGAACTTAGACTTAGTCGAGGGGGTATTAGACCCGAACTTTCGTCGTATAGGATGACCCTTGGTTGATGGAATAGGTGACTAAAGTAGAGTGACGTACCGTTGGTATGTTCCGCGGCATACTTACGACACGCCACTCCGCTTAAGGAACCTTAGGATGTACATATTTTCGAGATCAGTGATTCACTTTATATCCATGATTATACATCCATTTGAGATCCCCGATTCTATTAGTCCATGATCTTACCTTCATTGATGTTGTTCCTTCTTATGATCGTGTATCCACTCTGGATCTGTTGTTTCCTTTCTTGCCATTGATCTGCTCTCTTCGATACTCGATTGAGGTTCCTGTCGCCATGTTTGAGCGCAGTTTAGGCTGCTGCTAGGGTTACGGTCAGTGCGAGCTCGTCTGGTACGAGGGCTGACCATTATGTTTTCTGGTGACATGGGAACGTCTCGAGTTAGTATTGATGACTGTGACCTCAAGTGGAGGCGAGTGCTTGGTTTTGCACCGGATGATCGGGCCATTGTTAGAGCTGCCAGTTGAGAGATGACTGTTGATGTACATCATACCTCAGAGATTATGATGTCGCCTACCGTGCAGACAGAGGGACCAGCTGTTGCTGAGATTGACGGGATGTCGCTTTCGGAGCTTACGAGCTTAGATTGTCGGAGCTTCCAGACAGATATGAGACAGATTATAGCTAGTCTACTCGATTTGAGAGACGAAGGTGATTCGTCCGATTTATGCACCGGAGCGGGCCCAGTTGAGTTGAAGATTTCCAGTGTGGAGAGTCTTACTCAGATCTAGAGCAGACCGATTCAGAGATGACCGCCAATGCGTCGTCTTTCCTGGAGGATTGAGGCGCTGTTCGGCGTGCAGGTGAATGAGCCAGTTGCTGCTGCAAATGACGAGATATCGCCGAGATGGTTGGAGCTGCTGCAGCGTGAGCATATACTAGCGAGTCGCCAGTCACCTGAGGATGAATGACTAGGACATTTGGTTCGTCCGTTTACCGATGCGAGGTCATCAGATAGATTGATTCCAGCTAGAGACGACTTCACGCAGATTCGTTGAGAGTCGATTGAGACGATCGAATGTCAGGAGCCCATTTTCCAAGTTTAAAGTATACAGAAAGACATGCAGGTGATTCTATGGACCCTCTAGAAGAATGAAACCCTAACTCGACTTAATGACCGTGTGAAAGCCTTTGAACCTTAGGGTTTACGGCAGTTCCGCGGCGCCATTAGTGAGGCTTGGGTTTGCCCTTCTACGGCTGGACCACCGACGCTGAGGCATGTACTCGATACTATTAAACTGTACTCAAGATGTTGATCTCTTGGGGGATTATAAGGTTCTGACGAGTCGATCGAATGTTTCGACATCATTCGGATATCATGTGATGGGATGCATTGCTTGGGAGACTCCAGATACGAGTATAGCCGTTGGAGCATAGTCCATGCAGCCACGATGAGACGAGTCCGAATCAGTCGACATTGAAGCAGAGTGAAGAAAAGAGTTCGCAAGAGATTTCGACGAGATGACGTCCCACTCCACTGACATTAGAGATGTGATACGCACCCAGAGGCATTGTATATGGATATATCTTCCAGAAAGAAGCGCGATAAGTATGCAGCCGTTCCGGAACAAGAATTTGCTTCAGCAAGGGATGATGACTTCTGGGCAATTCGGCAGGGATGAGATTTGAGAGAGACTTCGACATGACCTTTCTGGAATACTATACGAGAAGACCTGACCCAGGAGTGGTCATATTGCGCACAACCAGCAGGCCAGAGTTAGCATTGTCGACGAGGTAGTTGACCAGATTCGGATAAAGGAACTTACCCAGATGCGTTGCGAATCGATCAAGGACGGACGAGTATTGAGTATTCCTCCGATGGTTGGGACGTGTTCCCGAGGACCTGTTCGGCCTGACATCTTCTACAGAATGATGAAGCTACAGAGTACGCGATTTCGAGTCCGTGTGAGAGACTTCAGATTGACCGTGGCCGAGAACAGTGCAGTGCGTAGATATGCATGGCGTGACGTCATAGTGGACGACGATAGAGACAGGTGGAACCAGAGGTTCGGGCGAGACGCTGACGAGCTGTCATTGCTTCCCGTCGAGACCAGAGGTCAGATATGCTTACAGAGGCATTGGGATGCAACCAGATTCCGAGAAATATTGTGCTGAGGACACAGATGTCTATCGAGTGAGAAGAGATTATGCAGGAGAGCCAGCCTCTGTACAGTTCGGCATAGGCAAGATCGGAAGAGACCTTGAGCAGGATTCCTTCCAGGACATTGCTGCAATGATGTTTGCACCCAGGATCAGATATGTGACGTGCATTCAGAGAGCCAGAGGCCGACGCCAGTGATGGGCTGCCTCACGAGTGGTCGTGAGGATTGACCGATAGGTGACCAGAGAAGTGCCAGAACGGAATCGTCCCCGTTAGCACACCTGACAGGGCCGATGAGCCGATTGACTGCGAGATAGGTAATCCTCAGAGAAGATAAGGACCCAGAGTCAGAGGGCGCCAGACCGTGAGCAAGAGGCAAGTAGATATCTTGCGCTGCTAGCAGTGGATGCACCGACTCCTTCTCGACCTCGAAGGAGGAACTACCGACGATGGTACTATGATTTGTGATTTTGTGATTCGATTATCACGTATCCGTCATTTTGGATTTCGGTATTTTGGGCGTTCTGTGTGCATGATTTAGTTTTGATGACTGAGTTTCATGATATTTGTTTCATGCACCCACTGGATATTTATATTTTGCGCATAGTTATTACATTCGAGGTTTTGATTGTGAATTCACGCCCACCTTATACAGTGATTTGATTTACACTTCCAGCAGAGTTTTCATGCACCTTTAGTGTTTTGATATACGATTTTGGTGCACGCCAGATGCACTAAATCGGGATTCTTCGTGCATGTTACATGCACCTGATTTGGTTGCTGTCAGGCACACACGTTGCCTATGACAGATGTTTCGTGCACACCCGTTGCACCTAGATGTTGTTTTGTACACCTGTATGACACATATATGGATTTTGATTCCTTGCGCACCAGACGCATAGGATATTCTCTATGTATTGATGTCTTCGGAGCCCCGACAAATTGGAGTATTACAAAAATTGTTTTAGTATTGGGGGTTTAAATTTAAATTCGGGGACCGAATTTCTTTAAGGGGGGTAGATTGTAACATTTCAAAAAAGATAAAATGTTAATTTTGGGAATTTTTATAATTTAATATTATTTTATTGAATATTTTAATATTTTGGAATTATTAAATACAAATAAATGGGGAAAATTTTGGAAAATTCTAAAATAGGGTAAATTAGAGAATTATGACATTTTAAAGTTTTTGTGATTAATTTGACACTAATTTAGTGCTAATCGCGATTAAAAATCGCTAATCTGTTTTTAGCTTTTTGTGCAACACATGCACATATCACTTTTTCACACTTGTGCATTTTATTGCCATGCTTTTCATTTGGGTTTACTATTTGAGTGAGAAGGGTTTTAAAAGGAAAAAGAAAAGGAAAAGAATAAAGAAATGGGTAGTTGGTGAGAGAGAGAGGTATGGGCTTCATTGACTAAGGACTTAACCATTTCTCCCCTCATTTCCCTCCCTCTTCTCCCTTCTCCTGCTGCTGCTCCTCACCTCCTTTCCCTCCCCTCTTCAAGCTCCAAAATACCTCTAAAACAACCCCAAAACCCAATCTCCATTTCATTAAATGTGTGCACAATCCTTAGATCTACACTTGGTGCTAAAGAAGCAAGGATTTTGGCCACTAGGGGCAACTCAAGAAAATTCTTGAGTTGCCAAATGAGGTATTTTCTGGACCTTAAACTTAGTTTATGCATTTCCTTTACCCTCATATTAAGATCGAATCGATATTGTGTGATATTGTGGACTTGTGGATAACCTAGTTAGGGTTGTGATGATTTATGGGTTGTAATATGGAATTGAGGTCAGTAGAGGTTATACCATCACCCTAGTGTATGAATTGGAAACCCAAAACCTGAAGCTTAAACCATAATACGGATTTTAGAAGCCGATATCGGGGAATTTATGAAATCTGTGAAGGGTATATTGAATCTGCTATCACCCGAGACACCCAAAATTAAAATTGATTGGACAGTGACACGTGCAGGCACCCAGGAAGCTAACCCCAAGACCCCAGCTCCCACTTCTTCTTCCCGGCCGCCAATTTATCCCCATTGGCCGCAAATTGCGGCCTGGGTCCCACCATTTTGGCACGTATTGGTTCTGTAGCTCCTCCATGTTCATGTTAGACCCCTGGTATATATAGATTTGTATAAAGTGACCTAGGGTAAAATCTGGGACATATTTCCTAAGTTGCTGTTTTAGATTCATGTTTCCGTATTCCGTATTTTTAATTCTGCAATTGTGGATTGTGTTTTGCCTCGACTATTTGGCGTTTATAAGACGATATAGAGGATGTGTTGATGGTTTTGAAGGCGTGCCATGGGTTTTAACCTATAGGCCTCTTATCGTATCATTTTGGATTTCATGTGCCGTTTTAGCTTTGATTTGGTTTTAATGCGCATATACGATATTTTGATGTGTAGGTACCCCATGAAGACTTCGGGACGACAAGCAAGCGCGTGGCGACGTCCACAAATGAAGACGCTAGGTGAGTAGATTATATCTACTGGGGGAAGTCGGGTGGATGGCGTATAGCACCCCCGCAGTCCGTAGTTGTTATTATATATGATAGTTAGGTGTATTATGGATAGTGTAGGGTTAGAAGTGACTAGTGTAGTTCATAGTCGCGAACCCTAGAATAGAATTACACCTACACGCACACCCTTGCATATTACATATATTGGCACTGTGTTGATGATATTGGATGACTTTGGAGATGAGTCAATGATATTGGGCTTTGTGCCGCGAGATCGGTGATGTGATATGATTCGTATTTGGGATACGAAATGTGATTCTTGCGGGCTTGGGATGTGTGTTTACCCCCGCATGCATACTTTATTGATGGTATCGATTTATACTAGACATAGAATAGTACCCCAGATTATATGATATGTTGATAGTGATACCTGAAGTGTGATGAGATAGTGTGATATTGACCCGTACCCAGCTATTGGGATGCCGTACGACGATTTACCGTATGAGCTTTACATTGATGATAGATCCGCACACATGACTTGAGGATGTCATATGATATACTGTATCGTACGCGATACTATTGAGGGGGAATCACCGACTATTATATCTATATATATATCGACTCAGATGTTAGGCGGTTTCCTTACCTGTAGCTCAGCTTGTTAGTTCAGCTGTATAGTTTAGTGTAGTTGTTAGATTAGATTAGACTCCTACCTATTTCAAAACTAGCGGGTCGTGGGTATTTTAAAAGACAGGTCAAGGGATCTACGGATATTTCAAAAGGCGTATCTTTTCATAAAAACACCGTAGCCCCTATTTTCAAAACCCCATGATTCGTGATATTTCAAAAGGCACCATTTGTAGGACTTATATTAAATTAATGCAGATTAGTTATAGTTGCGTCTAGATTCAGCTCCCACTTTTTTTGTGGTTCGCTTTGCATCGCATTCTTATATTATGTTTCATACTCCATTATTGATATCATGCTGTTAGGACACCAGCACCATTACCGATGTTGCGTATGTACCACGTACACTTACTTGCCGGCTCACACACATCTTCATCGGTAATTGCCATGTCACGTACACCTTAGAAAATACTATTGCTTGACATAACCTATTAGCTAATAGTTTAGACATTGTAGTTATTACCTGCTACTTCATGCATACTGATATTCATTGTTATGCCGCATTCATGGATTCTCATGCATATATTCACTATTTTACGTGTTACTGAGGTTTTGGATTTGGATTTCCGTGAGATTTTCTGGATTTGGAGGAAAACCGCAAAAACACAGAAAAACATTTTCTCTCTTTTAAAATAAAAAGTGCGGTTTTCCCTTGGTGTATGAGTCGTCCACCATGAGTTTGCTGATGGATTTGGAAACCCGATTCGAGGAGACGGATGAACCGTTTCGGGTACATGGTGGACCCGGTGCGGTACCCCGGGGCAAGATGATTGTGGTGATGACGTTGAGCCTGGCAGGGGAGCACTACCGACCGGTGATTTTACCTGACGCGTCGGATATCCGGAGGATACCGTCGTGGTCTTGAGATTGATGGTAGGGGCCGGTCTGGACTGACGGCGCCCTAGATTTTTTGATTGGGATACAGAGATATCGGGATATTTGGATTACGTTTTGTGCCGATGTTAGGCACTGTTTTATGCTGATTTCATTATGATACCTCATTTTAAAAATACAAAGGAAATCTCACTAAAGTGTGAAAACAGTTTCTTCATTTACATGTATTATGTTCTCATGCATTCATACCTCATTCTTATGTTATATTGCTACCTGAGGCACTGACACAGACACAGGAGATTACACTCGGGTTAGATATTTACCCTAGCCTTGTTATAGGCTGCATGTTTTATATTGAGGATTTTGTACTGATCGTTTTGACCTAGGATTATCTCTTGCGTTCGGTTTCTGCTTGTAGTTATTCTCTATTCACGAGTTGGCAACTCACCCCCGTTGTGCTACAGTTCTTGCAGGTTTTGCCGTACAGGTTCCTTTACGGCATTTCTGGCACATTGCTTCCTTGCGGGTGAATTGCATTTGGTAGGTGGTTCCTTTTGCATCAAAACCACCATTGTACTTATATTATTCTTTGTATCTAGAATTTCCATCAACCAAATTTGTTTATTGTTTCAGACTCAGACTTTAGTGATGTTTTATTTGGCCTTAGAGTCGCGCTTAGTAGTATTGCGGTTTTCATGCTTACTGTGTTTCTTTTGGATCGATCCTCGCCTTTCGGCGTTGTATATTATATTGCATGTGTGGTTGTGACCGTCAATTGACGAAGAGCTAGCTCCCGCTTGGGGATGCCTTTTATCATTGTATACATGTTATGCTTGTTGTATCCCGTTCGAGGCTAGTATTTACAAAAGAAACTCTGCCGAAATTTTTAGAAAAGACTTTACCTTTTAAAAATGCACCTTCGGCTTAGTTATTTAAAAACCTCGACTTCAAACATATTTTCCTTCACTTCTTTAAACCAGTTTTCTTCACTTACTCTTAAAATGGTTCTAGATTTCTGGGCTTTGGCTTACTTGGATCAGATGGAGTCCTATAGATTTCATATGGTTCGAGGGCCAGTCACGTGCTCTTTCGGGTCGTGACAGTACTGTGGCATGAAGTGAATGTTTTTAAAACTTATTTCATGTGTTGAGCTGTTTCGGGAAAACTTGGGTGTTTGATTGTTCGATCGGAAAGTTTAACATTTTCTATTTATCTGGAATGTGATACAATATTTGGAATCCACAAGTAGTTATGAGATAACTGATTTGGATGTTATAAATCTAGCACTTTAGTCTCACTTGATCGGTTGCCATGGAATTTTGATGCGATCAAAAGTCCGTCGCAATCACGTAGCATACGAGGATACTCGCCGGGTAAACTTAATAGATAGCCACGCCCCATAGCCCCGACCAAGTGACTGTAGGAGAACCCCGTCGCCGAAAGCATCCGTTCGGGTGCTCGCGGCTGCGTTGTTCTGCCTTTGTGCACTTCGTCGACGGTATCGGGGGTGCGGCCGTCTACTAAAGTTTGCGACGAGCATTCGTTCCGGATGTCGGGAATCTTGTTGAATTGCCCGACTTGATATTGAAAAGTGTTTTTGATAATGAGACTAAAATGCGGGGTTTATAATTGTTAGGCATGCTATGTCTAAGGAATTCAGATGGTTAGGCATGCGATGTCTAAGTAGGTTGCGGATTCCAACTATTGTAGTTTTACACTTTCTTTTCTGTGACCATAAGTGTAATATGTGATATCGCCGGTTTCTTTGCTATATGTCAACGACAATTGGGATACGCATGTTTACTTACGTTGATGACATGTGATGTTATATGTTGCTGGATATGTTATATTGGATCGTCTTGTTTGAATAGCCGGTTTTTTTTATGTGAGATAAGTGTTTTTCATTTTCATTCATGTAAAAACTTGTTTGTAGTATTCTTTTATTGGGGCACTTCCAGGTTGCGGAAGATGTCACCGTTGATGTATATTATTTACTTTTCCGCATTAGGATAGACCCAAGGCGGGGAGTACAAGTAACCGGGTTCTTGGGTCCAGTGGGAGACCATCTCGAGGAGTCGAGTCCGGGTCTCCTAACTCTAGAATTGGTAGGGTTACTTGCCGCTCTCGTAGGGGTCTAGGGGTGTGGGATTGGCTATTCATCATGATCGTGGAATCCGTGTTTTATTCAGGCTCAAAATAAAACACGGACGTCCTAGTATATCCAATATTTCATATGATATTTTCTGCTGCGTTATCTGTGATGTGATCATGTGATATGTTCAGATAGATATTGTATATAGTATATATGATATATTATATAGACGTTGCTTATGTTTTACACCCGCGCTAGGCCTGCCTCGCTCTGTCGTTAGTTACCTAACCTAACGGTGCAGACGGGACATCGAGGCGAATGCGGATGGCATAAGCGTACATTATATTTATCTGTGATGTTTAGGTGGACTTAAATGATGGGACTTCATTAATATGATTAATAAAAGAAAATAAACCTAAAAGATGTTGTGGAATCTAATTTCAAAAATAAAAAACAGGTAGCTACAGTTCTTGCTTTGCATCGCGGTGTTCCTTGTAGAACATCCTGCACCTTATTCGATGAGAAAAGGGCCGATGATCCCTTCACCGGGAGTGACCCCTTTAGCAAAACTAGAAAAGCCTAAAAAACACTCCATTTAAAAACCATTTGATTCCGCAACGAGATCAAGTTCAAAACGTTAAAGGTTTTCCTATAAACCATCCTCATCCCTCTGTCATTTTAGGAAGTAGAGTACTTAGTATTCGTGCTGTGTTTGTTGACCATAGTCAAGGCACAGTGTACGCTAGCTAAGTGATGTCTTCCTACACCGCATATGATGCGATTAGTTAGGACAGTCGCGTGACTTTGTTGACCTTAGTTAAGGGTCATGTGGGTGGGTCTAATTAATCACGAAATGACGGGTAGAACTTGACTACTACTTATGATTTGTTGACCATAGTTAAGGTCATAGGTGCTAGGGGTAAAAACCACTATCGGGAGTTTCAAGTGTTGAAATTTGCAATGAGATTGCATGCCTTCTATATGATAGTTCGATCCCGATACCCACTGCGAGTAATTGTTACTCCTGGGAGAGTTTTGCACTTAACAATTAGCCGATCAAGTAGGTGTCTAGAAAGGTGTCAACGGGGTTACGCCTCTGGGAAAACGAGGTTTACTTTAATTAGGTCCGTGCGAAAGCACGGGGGACCTCCCTCAAAGTATCGACACTGGCCTGGCCGAAAGATTGGCGAACTTGTAGAGTGTAATTAATCCTGGCTAGTCTTTCCTTTTCAGGTTTGAAGGAAGATTTGATAAAAACAGTGGGAGCCATCCTGATTAGATAAAATAAATAGCCAATCTAATCTTGCAAGAGCGCACGCAGATTGTTTTCTTCTCTCTCTCTCCAGGTAGCGACCATATCACACCTTAATCAAGATAATAATATGGATGTATTAACCGAACCCGCTTGTTATACTGAGCTGGGGTACGTTTGTCCCGCTCCAACTTATAATTGTTATAAGACCGAGCAGGAAATAAGGGAATACCAGGATTCCTATGCTGTCCAAACGAAGAAAGTGCATGAGATGCATCTCCTTCGGGTGTGTTCATTAAAAAGAACTGTTTCTCAGTATCCTCTGCATCCTGGGTATTTGATACCGGATCAGGATCCCAAATATGTAATCTGTTACATAGGCTACAGAAAGGTAGAGAACTGAGAACGGGTGATAAGTTTCATGAGACAGAAAACGGTGTAAGTGTTGCAGCCAAGTCTGTTGGTCACTGTCACCCTGTATTACAAAATACATTGATTCTGAACAAATGTTATTAGATACCGAACCTGATATACAAAATCATATCAATCTCTTTATTAGTAAAGAAATGATAAAATTTTGTATTGTTGGATAATGTTTTGAACATTTCTTAAGTTGATCAGTTCAGGCACGTTATCTAAAAGCATTGACATTCTAAATCAAACTACAGTTCCTAGTATACAGAACTCACACAAGAGGAAGAGTTCAGAAATGAACGGATCCTTCTTGAGGTATTATAGACTAGGTCATATCAATGTGACCCGACTAGCTTAAGTTACATTTAAGATGCATATTTAAATCAGTTTGAATTTACATCTTGTGAAACTTGCCAGTCATGTCACAAAGATTAGATGACCATAGCTCTGTTTATTGGAAACAGAGAAAGAGTTAGTTAACTCTTGGGACTCATACATAGTAATGTATAAGAGTCCCCAATCTACATATGCCAAGACTGGTTCTTTTTACTTCCATACATTCACTGATGATCTCTCAAGATTCGGACACATGTTCCTGTTGAAGCACAAGTCCGAAACTTTTGAGATATTCACAGAATAAAATATAGAAGTAGAGAACCAAAAGCCGGGTATAAGTATTATGTCCTATGATAAGATCAGGGAGGAGAATACTTGTGCATGGAATTCTTGGACTATTCTAAAGGAGAATGTGATTCTCTCTCGGTGTTACTCCTCTGAATATACCACAGCACAAAGGTGTATCGGGGCAGAGCAATCACACCATATTAGATATGGTGCGCTTTATGATGAGTACTACTGAGTTACATATTTCCTTTTGGAGGTTATGCACTTAAGAAGCTGCATACCTATTGAATTGGATTCCAGTCAAATCAGTGCCTACCAGTCCATATAAGATATGGTATGGAAAGAACCTATCTCTTAAGTAAGTTAATATTTGGGATTGTCCGGCCTATGTCAAAAGCAAAATCCGGACAAGATCGAGGCAAAGTCAGTTCTGTAGAACTGGAAAGGTTCCAGCTATACAAAACTGCAGCTGATGATTTGACAGAACCAAAGGATTCAATAGTCCCCAACGAACCTCAGCCTCTCCGCCGATCTAGCAGGGTTCCTCACCTTCCTGAGAGATACTTCGGTTTCTCGATGACAGTGGGAGCGAGGAATACATCATGAGATGATGACCCAACTAGTTTCGAGCAGGCCATCAAGAGTAGGGACTCTGTAAGAATGGCTGGATGCTTAGCGATCTGAAATGGAATCCATGTACACCAACAAAGTATGGACTTTGGTTGCTATATTTGAAGGGTTAAATCCCTATCAGGAGCAAGTAAATCTTGAGAAGATTACTTGGTGTAGATGGAAAAGTTGAGACTTTCAAAGCTAAACTTGTTAAAGGTTTTCGTCAACGACCAGGCGTGGATAATGATGAAACCTTTTCCAGGGACGATGCTTAAGTCCATCTAGATCCTACTTGCCATTGCTACATACCATGACTACGATATCTGGTGGTTGGGTGCCATGACTACTTTTCTAAATAATAATTTAGAAGAGAACGTCTATAAGTACACAGCCAGAGGGCTTCGTAAACAGTGGGAGCAGCGGAAACGTTTGCAAGTTTCTTTATAGATTAAAGCAGGCATCGCGGAGTTGGAACATCTGTTTTGATGTAGTTGTCAAAAAGTTTGACTTCATCAAAATGGTAGATGAACCTTGTATATACAAAACGGTAGTAGAGAGTAACGTGGTTATCCTCGTATTGTACGTGGATAACATACTCTTGATAGGAAAAGAGTTTCTTATGCTACGAACGGTCAATCTCCTCTTATCACAACGATTCTCCAAATAGGATAAAGGTGATACCTCCTAAATCCTGGGATTTGGATCTATGAGATAGATCTAAAGGGATGTTAGGGTTCTCACTGGGTTTAGTGAGATGCTATCAATCGATCCTGGAGAGAATCACTGGAAAGGTTCCAGGGTGATAAGGACGACTGAATATCAGTCGCAGGCATTGTCTTTACCCTCAGTGGAGGGACCGTATGTTGGAAGAGTTCCAAGCTGGATACCGTGGCAGACTAGACGATAATGGCTGGTGACATCGCTATCAAAGATACTACAAAAGAGGCAGTTTGGGTGTATAGTAGTTCATGAGATGAACTGGGTTCCTACCATTGTGTGACAATGGAAGTGTGGCTTTAGCCCAGGAACCCTAATCCCATCAGTGACCCAGACATATTCTTAGGCAGCATCACCTGATCATGGAGATAGTTGATCTCCAAGGGGATCGGGGTTAGGAGAGTAGACTCAGAGGACAACACGGCGGATCCACTCACAAAGGCTTTTTTCCAGAGAGAGACTTTTATGGGATGGTTGAGTATTAGATACTGCAACCACTGCTACAGATGGCCCTAGTGAAAGTGGGAGATTGTTAGTTTTATGTATGCCCTAGAGGCTATTACTGTACATAGGATGTATATTGTAGTGGATGATGGGACATATATAGGTAGGACTTTCTTGCTCGACATGATAGTACGCTATCTGGTTGTTCTTTATCTTAACATGTATACTTGCAGTCTCTATATTACATGTTGATAAAGCCCTTAGGATGTGTGCTCGACTTCCAGGACTATGATGTAGATCATACTAGTGGGGCCTGGGTAGTCCATGAGTACATCCTTCAATGTTCCTAGTCGTGGGAATATCGAGACGGGGCATTGTTATTCCAGAGTAGACTAGCGTATATCTTCTCGACCCATGTGATGGGCGATGGATGATCCCATATCCATTGTTGTTTGACATCAGAGATAGTATGCGGGTGCTCATTGATGACTGGGTACACTGAACGGACTCGCCGAGAACTCCCAGATGGTATTATACCTCACGTCAGATGGCAGTTCTCTGGTGACACTGGTACAGCTTAGTCTGTTGACCCGAGATCGTCATAGAGTCTTGTGTGTCTCCCACTGTGCTTCGATTTCCACCCTACCACGGCTCTACTGAGTCGTGCAAACAGGTGGTTTTTGGGTACAGTCCCGATTCACATGGAGGCAATGAGCGATAGGAGGGGATTCGTCTCTCCCGGTATTGGGGGTTGATGTTGCGCTATGCCCGACTGGCCATAACTGGAAATTCCTGTCCAGGGTTGCAGTGATTTACTGGTAAGAGTTATCAGTAGTTTCACGCTTGTTATGGACCTTATATCGGCATGACTTATCAAGCTACTGGGGTCTGACGTTTACCACCCCTAGGCGAGATATGCGACATTTCAGACGAACAGACCGGACTGTACAGTAAGTGTTGCTGGTTGGATTCACAGGAGTGTGAGCGGGCTTGCTCGTTGATCTTCTGATCGCTCAATTTCCGGGTGGCCGTTACGTTTAGCAGACCGCTTGCGGCTTGTGGGTGTTTGATATGATCATCACCTGCTGCCGGCGTATTGACGAGTCTTTAGAGTCCTACACAAAGGTTTCCTGGCTCAAGCGAAACGAAATAGGAGCGTATATGAGATATGTGCGGGACCGAGAATAATACCAGTATGTGATACTGTATTCTATTCTCGCGATTTGTATCATTGGACGGTTATATAAGATATAGCCGGGTTACCGAATCAAGTGTTGATTCGATACATTGATACACTTGATATTAGTCGGTTATATGCGATATGACCGGATCATTAAATAAAGTATCGATTTAATGATTTAATGTATAATTATATATTTAATATATTACTTTACATCAACTAGTATTGGTTCACTTAAGATTTGTTTTCTCACTAGTTTGTGCATAAGTGTATATATGATATATATTTGTGTACATATGTTTGTATCATGTTTGATGATACATACAAGTTGTGTGTATGAGAATTATATCAAGATTAAGTTTAAGATTAGGGTATTGTTTTATCAAGAGAATTAACAAAAGAAATGAACTTGGTCAAAGTTGTCAAGCTTGAAGAAGTTTGGAGAAACCTTGACAAAGTCCACTCTTTTGTCATTTCTTTTGATAATTCTTTAACCTAACCTTTAACCTAATACCTTAGTCAATTCTCTACATGAGTTAAGCATGAGGGCTTAACTCAACCATGGTGCCATAATTAAAAGGATAAGTTTCATTCTTTATTTTCAATTATTCATTTTTCATATTCTTTCTTTTTCTTCTTCTTCAAGAAGAAGAAAGCTTGCTACCTCCAATGGTGCCATGAGATTAAGAGTGAGAAATCCAATTCTAATGTGAACCGACTTCCTATTTCTTCATTCTCTACCACTTGCCATGTTGTAGAGTGTGTTATCTTCACAAGTTTCATGACCAAGTGAAGATGGAGCTTGAGTTAGAGTCGCCTCCATCGTTGAGTTAAGCCCTCATGCTTAACTCATGTAGAGAATTGACCAAGGTATTAGGTTAAAGAATTATCAAAAGAAATAACCAAAGAGTGGACTTTGTCAAGGTTTCTCCAAGCTTCTTCAAGCTTGACAACTTTGACCAAGTTCATTTCTTTTGTTAATTCTCTTGATAAAACAATACCCTAATCTCAAACTTAATATTGATATAATTCACATACACATAACTTGTATGTATCATCAAACATGATACAAACATATGTACAAAAATATATATCATATATACACTTATGCACAAACTAGTGAGAAAATAAATCTTAAGTGAACAAATACTAATTGATGTAAAGTAATATATCAAATATATAATTATACATTAAATCAGTAAATCGATACTTGATTTAATGATCCGGTCATATCGCATATAACCGACTAATATCAAGTGTATCAGTGTATCGAATCAACACTTGATTCGGTAACCCGGCTATATCTTATATAACCGTCCAATGATATAAATCGCGAGAATAGAGTACAGTATCACATACTGGTATTATTCTCGGTCCCGCACATATCTCATATGCGCTCCTATTTCGTTTCTCTTGAGCCAGGAAACCTCTGTGTAGGACTCTAAAGACTCGTCAATACGCCGGCACAAGGTGATGATCATATCAAACGCCCACAAGCCGCAAGCGGTCTGCTAAACGTAACGGCCACCCGGGTATTGAGCGATCAGAATATCAATGAGCAAGCCCGCTCACACACCTGTGAATCCAACCAGCAACACTTACTGTACAGTCCGGTCTGTTCGTCTAATATGTCGCATATCTCGCCTAGGGGTGGTAAATGTCAGACCCCAGTAGCTTGATAAGTCATGCCGATATAAGGTCCATAACAAGCATGAAGGTACTGATAACACTTACCAGTAAATCACTGCAACCCTGGCCAGGGATTTCCAGTTATGGCCTGTCGATCATAGCGCAACATCAACCCCCAATACCGGGAGAGACGAATCCCTTCTTATCGCTCATTGCCTCTATGTGAATCGGGACTGTACTCAAAAACCACCTTTTTGCACGACTCAGTAGAGCCGTGGTAGGGTGGAAATCAAAGCACAGTGGGAGACACACAAGACTCTATGACGATCTCGGGTCAACAGACTAAGCTGTACCAGTGTCACCAGAGAACTGCCATCTGACATGAGGTATAATACCATCTGGGAGTTCTCGGCGAGTCCGTTCAGTGTACCCAGTCATCAATGAGCACCCGCATACCATCTCTGATGTCAAACACAAATGGATATGGGATCATCCATCGCCCATCACATGGGTCGAGAAGATATACGCTAGTCTACTCTGGAATATCGATGCCCCGTCTCGATATTTCCACGACTAGGAACATTGAAGGATGTACTTATGGACTACCCAGGCCCCACTAGTATGATCTACATCATAGTCCTGGAAGTCGAGCACACATCCTAAGGGCTTTATCAACATGTAATAGAGAGACTGCAAGTATACATGTTAAGATAAAGAGCAACCAGATAGCGTACTATCATGTCGAGCAAGAAAGTCCTACCTATATATGTCCCAGCATCCACTACAATATACATCCTATGTACAGTAATAGCCTCTAGGGCATACATATAACTAACAATTTCTAGCCCGTTTCCTTCCCCAGAGTGTCAGGGATGCCCGAGCGCGCAGGTTCGAGTCATTACGCCAGACGCCGGATATAACGGTGGCGGAGTATGATGTATAGTTCACCGAGCTATCTGTTTATGCCCCGTATTTAGTGGCTACGGAGGAGATGGGAGTCAAGAGATTCGTTCGAGGCTTGCTTACCCCACTGATTCTTGCGATCAGCGCACAGCATTGCGAGACTTATGCAACAGCTGTAGACGCAGCCCTATTAGTCGAGGAGCGCCTTGCTGAGACATCGGTAGTTCCAGAGCCGAAGAGAGTTCGTATAGATACGTCAGCACAGAGACAGCCGTCCGCGAAAGGATCCATTCAGGTATAGAGGGTAGCGGAGGATCGGGACGAGGTAGGCTATTCAGCTCTTATCCCCAGGAAGGTCAGATAGCACCATCTAGATATTTCCGATGCGGGAGTACTTATCATCGTGTGAGAGATTGTCCGGAGCCACGTGAGGGCGAGACAGCCCCACCACATGTCACACTTCCACCTTCTCCACCCCAGAGGGCGTTGCCTATTGTACTGTCACGACCCGAAAGTACGGAACATGACCGGCACTTAAATTACGAACGTCTCGAGGCGTACGTAATCTAAGTAAACCGAAAACCCAGAAATCCAAACCAAGAAAAGATGTAGAGTGCAGGAAAAACCAACTTAAAGCAAGTAGTTTCAATAGCATAAGCCGAATTATGCGGTTTTTAAAAACATCCAAAAATTTCCTGAAAATTTCGGCAGAGTCTCCTTTGTAAATACTGGCCCCCAAACGGGATACAACATGAATAGCATACGAAATCAATAAAAAGGCATCCCCAAGCGGGAGCTAGCTCTTCGTCAATCGACGGTCACAACCACACAAGCAATATAATATACAACGCCAACGGCGAGGATCAAAATTCAAAAGGAAACTCAAAACCACAAGAAAACCACAGAAATATAACGCGCGACTCTAAGGTCGAAAGAATAACATCACTGGTCTCTATCTCCAAATAAATACATGTTTGGTTGATGGAACTTCTAGATACAACAGAGTAATAATATACAAGTTATATAATGGGGGGTACGATACAAGTAAACCCACCTACTAGCAAATCACCCGAAGGGAACTATGCCCGCAAGCCGTAATGAAACCTGCAAGAAACTGGGGCACAACGGGGGTGAGTTGCCAACTCGTGAATAGAAAAACTTCTAAGCACAGAAATCGCATAAATAACGCAACCTAGGTCAATGATCATAATATATCCTCAAATATATGTATAACATGCAGCATATAACAATGGCTAGGGTAATATCTAACCCGAGTGTCATCTCTTGTGCCCGTGTCAGTGCCTCAGGTAGCAATATATCATATGAATGAGGTATGAATGCATGGAACAGAATGCATGTACTGACGAAAACTGCTTTCATAAATCAGTGAGATTTCTGTATTTTAAAAGTGAGGTACCATAAATGAAATAAGCATAAAACAGTGCCCATCATCGACACAAAAAAGTGTCCAAATATCTCGATATCTCTGTATCACAATCTCTGTACCTCAGTATCTCAAAATCTCAATATCTCAATCACAATATCTAGAGCGCCGTCAATCCAGACCGGCCTCTACCATCCATCTCAAGACCACGACGGTATCCTCCGGATATCCGACGCGTCGCGTAATATCACCGGTCGGTAGTGCTCCCCTTCCAGGCTCAACGTCAACAACACGATCCTCTTGCACCAGGGTACCGCTCCGGGCCTACCATGTACCCGAAACGGTTCCTCCACTCCTCGAATCGGGTCTCGAAATCAATCAGCAAACTAATGGTGGACGACTCATACATCATGGGAAAACCGCACTTTTCATTTAAAAAGAGAAAGAAGAAGTTTGTATATGTTTTTCGGTTTTCCCCAAATCCAGAAAATCTCTTGAAAATCCGAATCCAAAACCTCAATAGCACGTAAAAAGTGAATATATGCATGAGAATCCATGAATGCGGCATAACAATGAATAACAGTATGCATGAAGTAGCAGGTAATAACTACAATGTCTAAACTAACATATAAGGCAAAAACACTAATATCATGTCTAAACTATTAGCTAACAGGCTATGTCAAGCAATAATATTTTCTAAGATGTACGTGACCTGGCAATTACCGATGAAGATGTTTGTGAGCCGGCAAGTAAGTGTACGTGGTACATACGCATCATCGGTAATGGTGCTGGTGTCCTAACCACAAGATATCAACAGAAGAATATGAAGCATAATATAAGCAAGCGATGCGGAGCGAACCACAATAATAAGCGGGAGCTGAACTCTAGACACAACGATAACTAATCTGCATTAACCTAATATAAGTCCTACAATGGTGCCTTTTGAAAATAACACGAATCGTGGGGTTTTGAATATAGAGCTACGGTGTTTTTATGAAAAGATACGTCTTTTGAAATATCCGGAGGATCCCTTGGGCTGTCTTTTAAAATGCCCACGATTCGTTAGTTTTCTAAAATAGGTAAGAATCGAATCTAATCTAACGACTAAACTAAACTAAAGGGCTAAGCTAACCAGCTGGACTACAGGTAAGGAAACCGCCTAACATCTGAGTCGATACATATACATACCTGTATATATATATTAGTCGGTGATCCCCGCCTCAATAATATCATATCCGATACCATATCTAAAATAAGACATCCCAAGTCAAGAGTGCGGATCAATCATCAAAATATAGCTCGTACGTAAATCCGTCGTACGGCATCCCCAAATCTGGGTACGGGTCAATATCATATTCATCACACTATTCATCCGGTATCCTCTTTATCAAAGATCATAGTCTAAGGTACTGACATAGGTCTAGTACAATATCGATATCATCAGCACATATCATCATCAAGGGGTATACATCGCCCAATACAACCTAGGATCAATATCCTAGCATATCATATCTCATCACGATCATATGTCGACCACTTTATTTATAACACTATTCACCCGTATCACCGCCCCAAGATCCGCTATAACACCAGGACGTACCTCAAGTACGAATCCTGCCATATCCCCGATATCACAACCACAAAACAAATCTCATCGACTCAGCTCAATCCCAAGTATCATCCTCAAATCCGTATGTGAACGCATAGTCCCATACCCATGTGAACACATAACTATAAAGAATCCCATGAGCACATATAAATAGGAATGTATGCAAGTATGTATGTGTGTATGTGTAGTGCAACACTACCCTAAGGTTCGCAACACTAAAATAATCCAACACACCAATATCCATCATAAACATCGTTATTAATCCTAAATAACATATAATAATTGTTGGTGTGTATACTCATCCGTATACACCACCACGGACTACGGGGGTGCTATACGACATCCACCCGACTTCTCCCCGTGGATATAAATCTACTCACCTGGTCCTCGCTCGCCGGTGCCGACGTCGCCACGTGCTTGCTTGTCGTCTCGAAGTCCACATGGGGTACCTACATATCATAATACACCGTGTCGTATTAAAATCCGACTCATGACCCAAAACGACACGTGAATCCCACATAGGTCAAAACATATGGTTGCTTTCACAAATCAACCCAAAAACCCTCGACGTCGGCGTACAAACGCCAAACCATCGAGAAAAAATCAAACGTATCAATCGTGGTTTCACAACACCTTAATTATATATATAAAATAGGGTTAAAATCACCAAAACTCCAAATTCGCTTTAAAGCTATTTTTTTCCGAAAACCTAATAAGCAAAATTAACCGCTTTAATACAACATCTTGATGTTTAAATGAATGTAGCGGCCACAATATTCACCAAATAACGTAACAAAGTCATATAAACCATTCTTATAATTTATTCTCATCAATTTCCATAAATTCCAAAATTCTAGTTTACAATATACCCAAATTTTAACAATTTTATAGCAAAAATGCACAAACTATAATCTAGCTTGGATTTTCATGAACTAAAGTATTAAACTACACTTAAAAATGTTAATAATGCCGTGAATACCCCAATTAAATTTTTAAACCCAATATTTAAACAATTTTTAAAAACCTAGTTAGCCATTTAGCAAAATTATCACCATTTTAATTTAACAAATTAGCAAGTAGCAACCAACTTAGATTTTGCATACAATTACATGTTAATCTCCTCATTACAACCATAAACTAATGATAAAAACCCTAATCAAATTCAAACCCTAGTCTTGAATTTCCTAAAGTTGCAATAAAACCCAATTAAACATAAAATTTGTTAACATAGAAGCAATTAAACAACAATATATGCATAAGGTTTAAATTATACCTCATGATCATGGATCAATCATGAAATCTAGCCTCTCAAAATGCTCTCTTTTCACCACAATCCATGCTTGTTAGGCTAAGCTAAAATGGGTAAGAGCTGGATTTGGATTTTGGGATTTTTTTGAGGGATTTTGAGGCAATTTTGAAGCATTTTTTGAAGAGAAATGAGAGGAGAAAAGGGGGAGGGGCTGCTGTTGAGAGGGGGCTGTGGGTTTCGGCTGGGTATGGGGAGGGGAGAGAGAGAATGTATGGTGTGGGTCAATGGAATTGTCAAAGTCAACTAAGCCCATACCTTATTATCTAACTTCTTTCATTTCCTTTTCTTTTGTTTGCTTTATTGTGTGAAATGGGAGGCCCATGATTGTTGGGCTGATCAAGGGGGGGCCGGCCAAAGCATGTTGGGGGAATGGGTGTGGGTTTTCTTTGGGTGAGAAAAAGAGATAAGTGTAGTAACCCACTTCCATTACACTAATTTCACCGAAAAAAAGCCTTTTTCTTCAATAATTTCAAAAACCACATGATAAAATTTTATTTAAAGTTTTATGATGCACAAAATTTGTTTCAGCTCATTCCAATTTGTAATTTTACCTAATTAAATATATTAGTGACGGCTTAAAATAATATTAAAATAATTAATTTCGGAAAAATTTTCAGAAATTTTGAAATTTTACCAGTGGGTCAATAAATACCAAATACAAGCAATTACATAGCTAGAATATGTATATTTAATTTTATAATAAAGATATTTGTATTTTGGCTTTTTACATAAAGCCCCCTTATTTTACCGTTTTTTCGAAATTTCACCGAAACTATTTTCAAAACGTTACAATCTTCCCCACTTAAAGAAATTCGGTCCATGAATTTTAAATTAAAACTCCCCCCAAATACTAAAACATCTAAACCAAAACCATCAAGTCGTCGGGGCTCCGAAATTGTAAATACATAAAACAAATCGTAGCGCAGCGCATGCGCATGAAAAATGAGCATATAACTCAAAATGAAAACTACGTCAAGCATCCCGCAATCATCGGAGTCATGGTAAAGACACAAATGTCAAATCCAATACAAAACCAATATGATATAACTCGAAATTATACACGTAAATATCAAATCTATATATGCAAATAACTGAAGGAAATGAATGCCAAATATATTCAGGTACTGTCCTCTTACTAGTCCTGCCCAGTAAGATGACACATAGCAAATATCATAAAATGTACTGCTCCATAGAATCAATCCAAAAGTGTGTATGAAAACCCTGTGCGTCCGGTGCGCACGGAAATCAAAATCCATACATGTGCCAAGCAGGTGCACAAAACAACATCAACGTGCAACGGTTGTGCACACAACATCGGTCATAGGCAACGTACGTGCCTAACAGCAAAATCAGGTGCATCTGACATGCACGAAAAATCTCGATTTAGTGCATCTGGTGTGCACCAAAATCGCATCTCAAGACATGCGCTCAACATGCGTGAAAATCTAAATCAGGTGCATCCATCGTGCACGAAATCATGAAATCCAATATCAAGTGCCGAATACACGCAAAATCCAATCAGGTGCACAAGGTGCACAAAACAAATATCGAACATCGCCATCGAAATCGAAGTCCAGGGCATCTAAATGCACAACATATGTAACACTGCACTGCAAGCATATATGAACTATACCGAGTGCAAAAACCAAATCGTGTGCGTATATACACACAAATCAACTCAACTGTATGAAATCTATATAATCACAAACTTGAGAATCAAGGCAAGAAAACGATATCAAGTGCAACGACTGTGCGAAAATCGTAAATCCTCAATCATCAAAACCAAATCATGCGAATAAATCACCCAAAATATCGAAATCTAGTATGGCGGAATAGTCCCGCTCAAGCACATACTCAAGAATCTCTGGCCAACTGTCGTGGTCACTCATAGCATGTCTCGTCAATAATCAAGAACTCTGGTCTGCTGGCGTGCGTAACATGACCACTCCTGGGTCCTAGTCTTCTTGTAATTCATTCCATAAAGGTCATGTCGAGACTCTCCCAAATCACGTCTCTGCCGAACTGTCCGGAAGTTATCGTCCTTTACTATATCTGTTTCTTTTTCCGGAACGGCTGCATACTCATCGCGACTCCTTTTGGAAGGTATATCCATGCACAATACCTCGACATGCGTATCGCGTCTCTGATGTCGGCGGAGTGGAACGTCGTCTCATCAAGATCTCGTACGAACCCCTTACTCCACTTTCTCTAATGTCGACTGCTTCGGACTCGTCTCATCGTGGCTGCATGGACTGAGCTCCAACGACTATCCTCGTATCTAGAGTCTCCCAAGAAATGCATCTCACCACCTAGCATCCGAATTAAGTCAAGCCATCCGATCGAGTCGTCAAAACCTCATAATCCCCCAAGAGCTCAACATCTTGGGCACAATTTAATAGTATCGAGTACATACCACAGCATCGGTGGTCCAGCCGTAGAAGGGCAAACCCAAGCCTCACTAATGGCGCCGTAGAACTGCCGCAAACCCGAAGGTTCAAAGGCTTTCATACGGTCATTAAGTCGAGTTAGGGTTTCATTCTTCTAGAGGGACCATAGAATTGCCTGCATGTCTTTCCGACTACTTTAAACTTGGAATAATAGGTTTCTGACATTCGATCATCTCTGTCGACTCCCAACGTCTCCGCGTGAAGTCGTCTCTAGCTGGAATCAATCTATCTGATGACCTCGCATCGGGGTAGGCGAACGATCCACATGTCCTGGTCATTCATCATCAATGACTAGCGACCTTCTATCATCTCTTAGTACAACTCATTCTGCATTAACTCCAGCATCTGGGGCAATATCTCGTCGTTCGCAGCAATAACTGGCTCGCTCGTCGGCACGCTGAACGGTGCCTCAATCATCAGGAGTAATGCAACACTTCAATGGTCATCAAAATCTGGCTAGTCTCTATCAGTGGCTCAATCCTCTAGTGCAAATCGGCACGTCCGAGTAATCTCATACAGCAATCCACCCAACGCTCGTGGCGCGAAGACACAATGAAAAGACACATCTCTGCAATCGTGTGTCGCCGGAATCATGCCCTGGTCAGTCCTCGTTCTTGACGAGCTCATGCTGACCGCAACTCTAGCCGTAGCTCTCCCTGTCCGTAATCGTCGCAGCAAAACCATAACCGGTACTGATAAGGCTAGATCGGAATGAATATAATACTAAGCTAAGAAATGTACATCCTAAGGCTTCTTAAGTGGAGTAGCGTATCGTAAATATGCCGTGGAACATACCTACGGTACGTCACTCTACTTTAGTCACCTATTCCATCAACCAAGGGTCATCCTACGCTCCGAAGGTAAAACCTAACGCTCTGATACCAACTTTGTCACGACCCGAAAGTACGGAACATTCCCGGCACATAAACTACGAACATTTCGAGGGTACGTAATCTTAGTAAACCGAAAACCCAGAAATCGAAACCAAGAAAAGATGTAGAGCGCAGGAAAAACCAACTTAAAGCAAGTAGTTTCAATAGCATAAGCCGAATTATGCGGTTTTTAAAAACATCCAAAAATTTCTGGAAAATTTCGGCAGAGTCTCCTTTGTAAATACTGGCCCCATACGGGATACAACATGAATAGCATACGAAATCAATAAAAAGGCATCCCCAAGCGGGAGCTAGCTCTTCGTCAATCGATGGTCACAACCACAAAAGCAATATAATATACAACGCCAACGGCGAGGATCAAAATTCAAAAGGAAACTCAAAACCACAAGAAAACCACAGAAATATAACGCGCGACTCTAAGGTCGAAGGATTAACATCACTGGTCTCTATCTCCAAATAAATACATGTTTGGTTGATGGAACTTCTAGATACAACAGAGTAATAATATACAAGTTATATAATGGGGGGTACGATACAAGTAAACCCACCTACTAGAAAATCACCCGAAGGAAACTATGCCCACAAGCCGTAATGAAACCTGTACGGCAAACCTGCAAGAAACTGGGGCACAACGGGGGTGAGTTGCCAACTCGTGAATAGAAAAACTTCTACGCACAGAAATCGCATAAATAACGCAACCTAGGTCAATGATTATAATATATCCTCAGATATATGTATAGCATGCAGCCTATAACAATGGCTAGGGTAATATCTAACCCGAGTGTGATCTCATGTGCCCGTGTCAGTGCCTCAGGTAGCAATATATCATATGAATGAGGTATGAATGCATGGAACAGAATGCATGTAGTGACGAAAACTGCTTTCATAAATCAGTGAGGTTTCTGTATTTTAAAAGAGAGGTACCATAAATGAAATCAGCATAAAACAGTGCCCATCATCGACACAAAACAAGTGTCCAAATATCTCGATATCTCTGTATCACAACCTCTGTACCTCAATATCTCAAAATCTCAATATCTCAATCACAATATCTAGGGCGCCGTCATTCCAGACCGGCCCCTACCATCCATCTCAAGACCACGACGGTATCCTCCGGATATCCGACGCGTCGGGTAATATCACCGGTCGGTAGTGCTCCCCTGCCAGGCTCAACGTCAACAACACGATCCTCTTGCCCCGTGGTACCGCACCGGGCCCACCATGTACCCGAAACGGTTCCTCCACTCCTCGAATCGGGTCTCGAAATCCATCAGCAAACTCATGGTGGACGACTCATACATCATGGGAAAACCGCACTTTTCATTTAAAAAGAGAAAGAAGAAGTTTGTATATGTTTTGCGGTTTTCCCCAAATCCAGAAAATCTCATGGAAATCCGAATCCAAAACCTCAATAGCACGTAAAAAGTGAATATATGCATGAGAATCCATGAATGCGGCATAACAATGAATAATAGTATGCATGAAGTAGCAGGTAATAACTACAATGTCTAAACTAACATATAAGGCAAGTACACTAATATCATGTCTAAACTATTAGATAACAGGCTATGTCAAACAATAATATTTTCTAAGGTGTACGTGACTTGGCAATTACCGAAGAAGATGTGTGTGAGCCGGCTTGTAAGTGTACGTGGTACATACGCATCATCGGTAATGGTGCTGGTTTCCTAACCAAAAGATATCAACAGAAGAATATGAAGCATAATATAAGCATGCGATGCGGAGCGAACCACAATAATGAGCGGGAGCTGAACACTAGACGCAACGATAACTAATCTGCATTAACCTAATATAAGTCCTACAATGGTGCCTTTTGAAAATAACACGAATCGTGGGGTCTTGAAAATAGGGCTACGGTGTTTTTATGAAAAGATACGTCTTTTGAAATATCCGTAGGATCCCTTGGGCTGTCTTTTAAAATGCCCACGATTCGTTAGTTTTTTGAAATAGGTAAGAATCGAATCTAATCTAACGACTAAACTAAACTAAAGGGCTATGCTAACCAGCTGGACTACAGGTATGGAAACCGCCTAACATCTGAGTCGATACATATACATACCTGTATATATATATTAGTCGGTGATCCCCTCCTCAATAATATCATATCCGATACCAAATCTAAAATCAGACATCCCAAGTCAAGAGTGCGGATCAATCATCAAAATATAGCTCATACGTAAATCCGTCGTACGGCATCCCCAAATCTGGGTATGGGTCAATATCATATTCATCACACTATTCATTCGGTATCCTCTTTATCAAAGATCATAGTCTAAGCTACTGACCTAGGTCTAGTACAATACTGATATCATCATCAAGGGGTATACATCGCCCAATACAACCTAGGATCAATATTCTAGCATATATATCTCATCACGATCATATGTCGACCACTTTATTTATAACACTATTCACCCGTATCGCTGCCCCAAGATCCGCTATAACACCAGGACGTACCTCAAGTACGAATCCTGCCATATCCCCGATATCACAACCACAAAACAAATCTCATCGACTCAGCTCAATCCCAAGTTTCATCCTCAAATCCGTATGTGAACACATAGTCCCATACCCATGTGAACACATAACTATAAAGAATCCCATGAGCACATATAAATAGGAATGTATGCAAGTATGTATGTGTGTATGTGTAGTGCAACACTACCATAGGGTTCGCAACACTAAAATAATCCAACACACCAATATCCATCCTAAACAACGTTATTAATCCCAAATAACATATAATAATTGTTGGTGTGTACACGCATCCGTATACACCACCACGGACTACGGGGGTGCTATACGCCATCCACCCGACTTCTCCCCGTAGATATAAATCTACTCACCTGGTCCTCGCTCGCCGGTGCCGACGTCGCCACGCGCTTGCTTGTCGTCTCGAAGTCCACATGGGGTACCTACATATCATAATGCACCGTGTCGTATTAAAATCCGACTCATGACCCAAAACGACACGTGAATCCCACATAGGTCAAAACCTATGGTTGCTTTCACAAATCAACCCA
Source organism: Agapanthus africanus (assembly GCA_030015575.1). Taxonomy (NCBI): domain Eukaryota; kingdom Viridiplantae; phylum Streptophyta; class Magnoliopsida; order Asparagales; family Amaryllidaceae; genus Agapanthus; species Agapanthus africanus. Next base: position 233,354,995 of record JASDDO010000031.1, read on the forward strand.
AAAACCCTCGACGTCGGCGTACAAACGCCAAACCATCGAGAAAAACTCAAACGTATCAATCGTGGTTTCACAACACCTTAATTATATATATAAAATAGGGTTAAAATCACCAAAACTCCAAATTCGCTTTAAAGCTATTTTTTTTCTCCGAAAACCTAATAAGCAAAATTAACCGCTTTAATACAACATCTTGATGTTTAAACGAATCTAGCGGCCACAATATTCACCAAATATCATAACAAAGTCATATAAACCATTCCTATAATTTATTCTCATCAATTTCCATAAATTCCAAAATTCTAGTTTACAATATACCCAAATTTTAACAATTTTATAGCAAAAATGCACAAACTACAATCTAGCTTTGATTTTCATGAACTAAAGTATTAAACTAAACATAAAAATGTTAATAATGTCATGAATACCCTAATTAGATTTTTAAACCAAATATTTAAACAATTTTTAAAAACCAAGTTAGCCATTTAGCAAAATTATCACCATTTTAATTTAACAAATTAGCAAGTAGCAACCAACTTAGATTTTGCATACAATTACATGTTAATCTCCTCATTACAACCATAAACTAATGATAAAAACCCTAATTAAATTCAAACCCTAGTCTTGAATTTCCTAAAGTTGCAATAAAACCCAATTAAACATCAAATTTGTTAACATAGAAGCAATTAAACAACAATATATGGATAAAGTTTAAATTAAACCTCATGATCATGGATCAATCTTGAAATCTAGCCTCTCAAAATGCTCTCTTTTCACCACAATCCATGCTTGTTAGGCTAAGCTAAAATGGGTAAGAGTTGGATTTGGATTTTGGGATTTTTTTTGAGGGATTTTGAGGCAATTTTGAAGCATTTTTTGAAGAGAAATGAGAGGAGAAAAGGGGGAGGGGCTGCTGTTGAGAGGGGGCTGTGGGTTTCGGCTGGGTATGGGGAGGGGGAGAGAGAGAATGTTTGGTCTGGGTCAATGGAATTGTCAAAGTCAACTAAGCCCATACCTTATTATCTAATTTCTTTCATTTCCTTTTCTTTTGTTTGCTTTATTGTGTGAAATGGGAGGCCCATGAATGTTGGGCTGATCAAGGGGGGGCTGGCCAAAGCATGTTGGGGGAATGGGTGTGGGTTTTGTTTAGGGTGAGAAAAAGAGATAAGTGTAGTAACCCATTTCCATTACACTAATTTCACCGAAAAAAAGCCTTTTTCTTCAATAATTTCTAAACCGTTTTGGCAAACGATTTCGTTTCAAAAACCACATGATAAAATTTTATTTAAAGTTTTATGATGCACAAAATTTGTTTCAACTCATTCCAATTTGTAATTTTCCCTAATTAAATATATTAGTGACGGCTTAAAATAATATTAAAATAATTAATTTCGGAAAAAATTTCAGAAAATTTGAAATTTCACCAGTGGGTCAATAAACACCAAATACTAGCAATTACATAGCTAGAATATGTATATTTAATTTTATAATAAAGATATTTGTATTTTGGATTTTTACAGAAAACCCCCTTATTTTACCGTTTTTTCGAAATTTCACCGAAGCGATTTTCAAATCGTTACATGTACCAACTGTTGCTCCGCGTCAGACTCATGCACAGAGAGGTCGTGGTCGCGAAGGGTTTGGTCATAGAGGAGGAGGTGGCCGAGGCAGAGGACAGCCAGCTGCCGGCAGAGTACAACCAGTTGCTAGTAGGGCACCGCCAGTCGCAGGTAGAGGACAAGCACGGGTTTTCGCTTTGACGCATAAGAACGTGCAGGCGTCTAATGCAGTGGTCTCAGGTACCCTTTTAGTATGTTCTGTTGACGCACACATTATGTTTGATCCGGGATCCACGCACTTGTACGTTTCCACACACTTCATGCCGAGTTTGGGTATAGAGTCTGGTTTGCTTGATCAGCCGCTTGCTGTGACCACTCCTATGGGCGAGTCGTTTATTGCATGACACGTTTTCCAATCGTGTGTTTTCCGTATTGGCGAGAGAGAGTTGACTTTCGACTTGATCCTTCTTGAGATGTTGGACTTCGACGTTCTTCTGGGCATGGATTGGTTAGCCACGTGCTATGCGTCTGTGGACTGCCGTGAGAAGACAGTTAGGTTTTGTTTTCCCGGCGAGTCGGCTTTTGTTGTGCAGGGGGACCATGGTGCCGCCCCTCACAGTTTGATTTCTTCTCTTCGCGCTTGACAGCTTTTGAGGAAGGGATGTCAGGGATTTCTAGCCTATGTTTGCGATACTAGAGCTACAGAGGTTCCGATTGTTAGTGAATTCCCTGTTGTTTTCCCTGATGAGCTTCCTGGTATACCGCCTGAGCGCGATATTGTTTTCTGTATTGACTTGATTCCTGGCACGGGGCCTATTTCCATACCGCCTTATCGGATGGCCCCGGCGGAGCTTAGAGAGTTGAAATGTCAGTTGCAAGATTTGCTGGATAAGGGGCTTATTCCACCCAGTATGTCTCCTTGGGGTGCTCCAGTCTTCTTCGTCAAGAAGAAGGAAAGCAGTTTGCGCTTGTGTATTGACTACCGCCAGCTGAACAGGGTTACCGTGCGGAACAGATATCCTTTACCACGCATCGACGACTTGTTCGACCAGCTTCAGGGTGAATGATACTTTTCGAAGATCGACTTGCGATCAGGCTGCCATCAGTTGCGGGTTCGACATGAAGATATTCTGATGACGGCTTTTCGCACGCGTTACGGCCACTATGTGTTTTTGGTGATGTCGTTCGGACTCACCAATGCCCCAGCAGCATTTATGGACTTGATGAACTCTATTTTCAGGCCGTATATTGATCTGTTCATCATCGTATTCATTGACGGCATTTAGGTTTATTCCCAGAGCCTAGAGGAGCACGAACAGCACCTGCGGATCACATTGCAGACCTTGAGCGAGCACCAGTTGTTCGCAAAATTCTCCAAGTGCGCGTTTTGGCTTGATAGCGTAGATTTATTGGATCACGTGATCACACGAGATAGTATATGTGTGGACCCGAAGAAGATCGAGGCCGTTCAGCATTGGCCCAGACCGACATTAGTTACGGAGGTCCGCAGTTTCCAAGGACTGGCCGGCTACTACGGACGATTTGTACAGGACTTCTCCCGTATTGCTGGACCGTTGACCGGGGTGACCCGGAATGGAGTTTCTTTTGATTGGACAGTGGCGTGCGAGCATAGCTTTCAGCAGTTGCAGACTCGTTTGACTACGGCGCCGGTGTATCATTGCCTTCGGGATCGGGCGGATTTGTGGTCTATTGTGACTCTTCTCGAGTGGGGCTAGGGTGCATATTGATGCAGCACGACAGGGTGATCACGTATGCTTCTCGGCAGCTGAAGAAACACGAATAGAACTACCCCACTCATGATTTGGAGATGGCTGCAGTGGTCTTTGCACTCAAGATATGGCGACATTACCTATACGGCGAGTCGTGCCGGATATTCACTGACCACAAGAGCATGAAGTACATATTTCAGCAGCGAGACCTGAATCTTAGACAGCGCCATTGGATGGAGTTAGTGAAGGACTACGTTTGTGAGATCCTTTACCACCCGACCATGGATAATGTAGTGGCGGATGCTTTGAGTAGGAGGCCCGGGGGTAGTCTATCTTGTTTGAGTGCAGTGCAGAGGCAGTCGTCGACAGATTGGCAGATTTTATGCGACATCCGAGTGCAGTTCGAGTTCACTCCGATCGGGGGACAGCTTACGCATGTTCGTGCACGTCCACAGTTGCTTGACCGTATACATGAGGCACAGTATAGTGATGACCGTTGCTCAGAGATCATGGCACAGATTGGACAGGGCAGATTTTCCGAGTTCGTGATTGATGATCAGGGTATACTACGATTTGGGACTAGACTATGCGTACCAGATGCTGAGGGACTGCGGTGTTAGATTCTTGAAGAGGCATAACGATCGGTGTATAGTGTTCATCCGGGTTCCACCAAGATGTACCATGATATGAGAGATGTTTACTGGTGGGACGGGTTGAAGAGGGACGTCACAGACTTCGTGTCGAGATGCCTGATTTGTCAACAAGTCAAGGCCGAGCACCAGAGGCCCGCAGGAGAGCTACGACCGTTACCCATTCTGGAGTGGAAGTGGGAGCGGATTTCTATGGACTTCATTGTGGGTCTACCCAGGGCTAGTCGAGGGTATGACTCCATTTGGGTGATCGTGGATCGATTGACGAAGCGGCTCACTTCCTGCCGCTGAAGACTACTTTCGGATTTGCTCAGTATGCCTGGATATACATAGACGAGATCGTGCGACTGCATGGAGTCCCGACATGTATCGTGTCCGACCGAGGCACCCAGTTTACCAGCCGACTATGGCAGAGACTTCAGGAGGCTTTGGGCACCCGCTTGACTTTCAGTACAACGTTTCATCCGCAGACCGATGGCCAGTCAGAGCGGACTATTCAGACTCTCGAGGACATGCTCCGAGCGTGCGTTTTAGACTTTGGTGGTAGCTGGGATCATCATTTACTCTTGGTGAGTTCTCCTACAACAATAGTTTCCAAGATACTATTCAGATGGCACCTTTCGAGGCCTTGTATGGGAGGAGATGTAGATCGCCCGTCTGTTAGACAGAGCTCGGTGAGAGCAGTATTTTAGGGCCACAGATCGTACAGGAGACGACCGAGAAGATAAAGTTGATTCGAGATAGGATGAGGACATCTCAGAGCCGGCAGAAATCGTATGCTAACAGACGCCGCCGTAGATTAGAGTTCGCAGTTGGCGATCACGTTTTTCTGAGGGTCTCTCCGATGAAGGGCGTGATGAGGTTTGGACGGAAGGGGAAGCTTAGCCCCAGATTTAGAGGTCCCTTCGAGATCCTTGAGCGTGTGGACGCAGTGGCATATCGTTTGGCTCTTCCACCCGACTTCCCGGATGTTCACCCCGTGTTTCACGTGTCGACGCTTCGCAGATGCATGCATGACCCTTCTCACATGATTCAGCATCAGACCGCTCAGCTCGAGCACGATCTTTCGTTCATCGAGCAGCCAGTAGTGATATTGGACCGGCAGGTGAAGAAACTTCGATCGAAGGTCTTTCCATATGTGAAGGTGCTTTGGCGGAGCCGAAATGGCGAAGAGATCACTTGGGAGGCCGAGGGCAAGATGCGGAAGAAATTACCTCATCTCTTTGAAAGTACGTGTAGCTATATTTTTTAAATTCGGGGACGAATTTCTTTAAGGGGGGAAGATTGTAACACCTTAGATTGTGATTAGTGGCTAATTATACATTAATGTATGGTTTTTAGTAAAAATTTTACCAAAACGATTTTCAAATATTTTATCAAAATTAATGAATATTTTATTAGAATTTAATTAGGCTTGCACACACATGTGCAAGTTAACTAGGATTAAGTTTTGGGTTAAGCCATGTTTAAGCAACCATGGTGGACTAACCCATTTTATTAAGCTAAATTGAAATTAGTAGGTGTATTAGTTTTTTTTAAATTGTGGTGTTTTTGGAGTTGACTTGGAGAGAGAGAAAGAGAGAGAGATAGCATGATGGCTTGAGCCATGCTTGCCTTTAATGAGGAGAGAGAGTGGGGGGTTTGACTCTCATATCTTTTCCAAACACTCATTTCCTCACCTTATCACACCTCTCCCCCTCTCACTCAGCTGCACACAGCAGCAGTAGCAGCAAGCAAGCAACAACAATAGCAACATAAGCAATAGCAGCAGCACAAGCAGCACCAGCCCAGCAGCAGGCAGCAGGCAGCAGCAGCAGTAGCAAGCAGCAGCACCACCAAGCAGCTGCAACAGCTCCACCTTCTCTTCTTCTTCTCCTTCTTTGTTGCATACTAGGATCTAGAGGGGTATAATTTCGTAAACTCAACTCCTTTCTTTGCTTGTTTGTAGTTAGTTAGCTTAAGTTAGTGTTTAGTGTGATTTTAGTGCTAGAATGGTGATTTAAGTGGAGATTTGGCCAGGTATGGATCTTTATGGTTAGTATAGCTTGACTAGGTGTTTTAAGGCCTGGTAAACCAAGTCTTTCCCCAGATTTCACTAAAATACCATAGGGTTTCAATTTAGTGTAAATAAACGTTTTAATGTAAAATTTAGCCTGTTTTAAAATCTGTTGTTGACCCGATTGCTTCAGGAAAAAACTGAGTTTACTAGTGCCTGAACACTAGATCTAGACCACCCACACGGAGCACGAAACCCTAATTCCCAACCTGGGCCGCAAATAAATTCGTTCTGGCCGCAATTTGCGGCCAGAGGGGGGAGTTAGGTGCTTGGGTTTGGTCTAGGGAAGTCTGCTGTATATTATAGGGTTTTGGCATATGCAACTTTTTGTATTTTCATTCGAGTCAAAATCTGGAGCTAAATACCGTATTTTCAATATTTTTACTTGCGCGACACGTGTGATATGTGAGTGGGTTTAGTATTGGCTGCGTGTCGGGGTAATTTCAGACTCGTATACACACGTTTTAGCGTATCGGATACACACGCGTTTAGTTCGCGACGCGAGTTTCTCGTTTGGTTTTGATATCGCGTTTTTGCAGGATTTTTTCTTATGGGTATTCTTTGTGTAATTTCTAGGTTCCCAGGCGGGTACGTCGGACGCCGCAAAGAAAGGGAAGCAAGTAGTCGGCTACACTTAGCACGAGACCAGGTGAGTAGATTTAACATCTACGGGGAAATCGCCCGTATGGCGTTAAGCTTCAGGGCGTGATAGGATATTGTAGTCGCGTATATATTTATATGTATATTGCTCGTGCATATGTACTATTGTAGCATACCAGTCTTTTGTTGCATATAGAAATAGTAGCTATGTAACACCGCACTGTCACTAACGGTTCAAGCTGCACGAGCACTATTTATATGTTACACTCACACCGTTAGTGATTTCCATGACACTCGCACCATAGGATTGCTACGAACCATAAATCATTTCGATTACCACATACATTGATATATCCATACTTGTGCATATACATACTGTATACCCATATTGGTGCACACAAACATTGATATATCCATATTGCGCACATACACATTGTATATCCATATTGGTGCACACATACATTGATATATCCATATTGCGCACATACACATTGTATACCCATATTGGTGCACACATACATTGATATATCCATACTTCGCACATACACAGTGTATACCCATATTGGTGCACACATACATTGATATATCCATACTTGCCTATATACATACTGTATACCCATATTGGTGCACACATACATTGATATATCCATACTTGCGCACATACATACTGTATACCCATATTGGTTTACACATACATTGATATATCAATATTGCGCACATACACATTTTATACCTATATTGGTGCACACATACATTGATATATCCATACTTGCACATATACATACTATAAACCCATATTGGTGCACACATACATTGATATATCCATATTGCGCACATACACATTGTATATCCATACTGGTGCACTTATACACTGGTTCACTCATATTTGCGTACTTATATATCCATTTGCACATCCATACCTACATACATACATATGTCACTTGCATGGATGATATTGGCTTTGATTTCTAGAAAATAGGGAACGCATAAGATATTTTCAAAACTGGATCCATTTAAAAGAGCGGTTTTCCCTTTTTACTCTTAGTGGCATACGCCACATTGCATGGATTTACGCATTGAGTTTTGGATTCGTGTGATTTCTGGATTTTAGAACCGTGGTATTATTTTAAGAAAATATGCACTGTTTTGAAAACCCGGTTTCTCTTGATATGATATTTCAGTGCGTCCACCATGCGTTTTCTCGGTTCTGAGACGTGTGACATATGAACCCGAATCGAGGAGTTGGATGAGGTCGATTGCAGGTACATGGTGGACCCGGTATGGTACCCCCGGGGCAAGAAAGGGATGCTGTGTATATAGACGGTGAGCCTGGCAGAGGGACTACTACCTACCGGTGATTGGTTGGATCTGGCAGTTATCCTGAGGATACTGACCAGAGTCGAGAGATGGATATGGGCCGACCTGTACTGCCGGGGTCGAGGGCCGATTCCGCAGACGGAGCCCGTGGGCCGATTCCTGACTGACGGAGCCCGATAGATGAGGATTTGCGTGTCGCTGCTGGACACGAGTATTTCATGATGTTTTTGGGTGCCGATGTTGGGCACCCCGCTTTTGTCAGATTTACAGGATCGAGGGCCTTATAGAGTGACGACGTCTGAGTTATTGGGATCTTGGGGTGTTTTTGGTAGACACCGGGGTTTTCCACGTTGACGATCCGTGTAGATGATATTTTATCCCATGCTCAACATTCCCTATTATGCATTGCGTCATGTAGTCGTAGTGCCTGATAGAGTACTTTGCATGATTATTGCGTACCCAGCTCATCATATAGATGCTATTAGATTGCACTTGATATGCATGATTATTGCGTACCCAGCTCATCATATAGATGTTATTAGATTTCACTTGATATGCATGATTATTGCCTACCCAGCTTATCATATAGATGCTATCTGTTGGCACATGTTAGAGTATCGCAGTACATGCATACTCGCGATTACCTTTATATTCTATTTACTATTCATGAGTTGGCAACTCACCCCCGTTGTGCCACAGTGTTTGCAGGTTGCCCCTCAGAGTAGTTGCGGCAGGGCTACTTCCTTGTATCTTTTGCTACGGATACCTCTGTAGTTGGCGTGTGAGCCCTTTGCTTATAGGTGGGTTTTTGCGGTATCCGTTTATTTTCCAGTTGTACATACTATTGTATCTAGTACTCTCCATCTACTATTTCATTTATTAACTTAGAGACCAGTTGTGAGGACGATGTTTATTATTTTATACTCTGGTGTCGAGCTCGTGTGAGCGGACTTTATTTATGCAGCTTCATCTTTTATGCTGTTTTACTTATATTGTCCATTTCTTGGCTACGACGTCGTATATTATTATTGTGGTGATTGTTTCCACCGTTGGGCGTGATTTCTCCCGTTTGGGGATGCTTTATTCTTATTAAATGTCATTTTTTTTACTTATATCATGTCGTATACCCAGTTTCGGGGTTAGTTTTTACAAAGGAGGTACTGCCGAAATTTTTAAGAAAATAACAAACTTTAATGATTTTTACTTGAGTTTTCTAAATGTTTCTAAACCAATGTTTTCAACACTCCATACTTTTAGTGGTTTTGATTTCTGGGTTTCAGCTTACATAGTCGCGTTACGCCTGTAGACGTTACGTGGTTAAGTGCCGGTTACGGGCCGGACATCGGGTCGTGACAGGACTACTACGTACCGGTGATTGGTTGGACCTGGCGGTTATCCGGAGGATACCGACCGGAGTCGAAAGATGGATATTGGCCGATCCGGACTGACGGAGCACGTGGGCCGATCCGGACTGACAGAGCCCAATATATGTGGATTTGCGTGTCGATGTTGGACACGAGATTTCATGATTTTTTCGAGTGCCGATGTTGGACACTCAAGTTCCATGATATTTACATGATATGAGGGCCGATCAGGGTGACGACGCCTGATGTATTAGGATTTGGGGTGTCGTTGATGGACACCGGTTTTTCCACGATGATGATTCGTTGATGATGATTTATTTTATCCCATACTCAGCATTCATTCGATATGCATTGCTTCATCTATTTGTAGTACCTGATAGAGTACCTTTCATGATTGTTGCATATCCAAATTACCATATTGATACTATCAGTTTACATGTGATAGATTATCGCTGTACGTGCATACCTGCATTATCTGTACGATGTTACTTACTATTCACGTGTTGGCAACTCACCCCCGTTGTGCCATAGTATTTTGCAGGTTTGTCCCTCAGAGTAGTCGTGGCAGGGCTTCTTATTATCTATACTTTTGCGGATACAGATACGGTTAGCTGTGAGCCGTTTTGCTGTAGGTGGGTTTGCGGTTATCCGATTTTATGTTCATTGTATATCTCTCATTGTATATAGTACTCTCTATCTACCACCTTTATGTATTGACTTAGAGACGAGTTGTGAGGACGATATTGTATATTTTGTGACTCTGGGTGTCGAGCTCGTGCGAGCCGGCTTTTATTATGCAGTTTTATCTCTTTATGTTGTTTTTCACTTGTTCTGTCTATTTCTTCGCTACGGCATTATATATATGCTTGTGGTGGTTGTTTCCGCCCTTGGGCGTGATTTACTCCCATTGGGGGATGCTTTATTTCTATCATATGTTGTTTTACTTATATTTTATGTGTGTACCCGTTTCGGGGCTAGTTTTTACGAAGGAGGTGCTGCCGAAATTTTTAACAAAATAAACTTAAGTTTAAAGATTTTTACTTGAGATTTGCAAATGTTTTTAACAATGTTTTTATCACTTACTACCTTTGATGGTTTAGATTTCTGGGTTTTCGGCTTACTTAAATTGCGTTACGCCAGTTGACGTTACGCGGTTTAAGTGCCGGTCACGTGCCTAAATTTTGTGTCGTGATAAAGTTGGTATCAGAGCGCTATATTTTACCTTTCGGAGTGTAAGATGACCTTGGTATGATGGAGTAGGAAGCTTAAGCATAGTGACGTAGCGTGTGTATGTTCCGCGTCATACATACGACATGGTACTCCGCCTAGGTGACCTTAGGACTTGTTGGTTCAAATTCCTTCCGTGATTATATACATCCTTGTGATTTGATTTCTATGTTCGTATCGAAACCTATTCTCATTTCCAGCCATTATGCCGCCGAAGACTACGAAGGAGCAGAGAGCGGCCGCGAGAGCAGAGGTCAGAGTTGGCTCGTCGGAGACGAGGACTGACCAGGGAGGTACGCCCATTGTTCAGGAGCAGATTGATCCACCCTCGCTTCATCGTATTACTAGGCTAGAGGCCGGTATGCTGGATTTGCGCCAGATGATGGGATCGTTGGTTAAGTCCAGTAGAGCGCAGCGACAGGAGGTTGTCGCACTTGTTACGGGGAACGCGATGGTACCTACTGTTCCGGTAGTCGTACCTACAGCTACGGAGGTTATCACCGTATCATTATCGGAGTTCATGAGGCTGAAGCCTCCGGTTTTCACAGGAACTGATGCAGCTGAGGATCCGCGGTCATTTATCGATCGGATGGCCAGGATATGTCCTTCAATGAATTTCTCCGACGCGAGATGGGTAGAGTTCGTGAGTTTTCGTCTGCAAGGTCTTGCCCCGAAGTGGTGCGAGTCTTTAGAGAGGGGCAGAGCCGCAGGTCTTTCTCCTATAACCTGGGATGAGTTCATGATGGTGTTTCTTGCCCGTTTTCTTCTGCACACCGTCTGGGATGCTCGAGCACGCAGTTTTGAGTCATTACGCCATACTCCGGGTATGACGGTGGCAGAGTACGATGTTCAGTTTACCCAGCTATCTGTGTATGCTCCGTGTTTGGTGGACAGTGAGGAGATGCGGATCAAGAGGTTTGTACGAGGCCTGCTTACCCAGTTGTTCCTCGCTATCAACGCACAACATTGTGAAACATATGCAGCAGCAGTGGACACAGCCCTATTGGTTGAGGAGCGTCTTTCCGAGACTTCTGTCGTTCTGGAACCGGAGAGGGTCCATACTAGTGTATCAGCCCGGAGACAGATGTTTATATGCAACGACAGATTTCGTTTAAGTAGCAGAGGCTTGGGATGAGGCCGGTTGTTTAGCTCTTATCCCCAGGAGGGTCAGCAGTCATCGTCTGGATGTTTCCGGTGCGCGAGTTTTTCTCATCGTGTTCGAGATTGTACTGAGCCATGTGAGGACGAGGCAGTCGTACCACATGTTACCTTACCACCTTCTCCACCTCAGAGAGCGTTGCCTCTTGCTCCTGTTGTATCTCCACGTCAGACTTATGCTCAGAGAGGTCATGGTCATGGAAGGTTTGTTCAGAGAGGACGGGGTGGCAGAGTTGGAGGACATCCAGTTGCAGGTAGAGGGCAGGCACGAGTTTTTTCTTTGACTTATCAGGACATGCAGGCGTCCAATGCAGTGGTTTCAGGTACTCTTTCAGTTTGTTCTTTTGATGCACATGTAACCATTCGAAAATCGTTTAGGCGGTTTTTCGGTAATCGGCTAATTTTTCGGCTTTTTCCGTAAAAATTCGAAATAGGTATTTTTCATTGTAGATCTAATTATACAAAATTTAGATAAGATATTACTATAATTTTATCACTAAAATGTCACTTATAATTTTCTAGTTAAATAAAAAAATTTCGTAATTAATTAATTTTTTTTATTATTTTATGCTTTTTAAAATACATTTAATTAGGGATAAATACAAATTTAATTAGGTAAATTTCTTAATTAGGAGTCTTTATAAGCTAAAATATGGTGTTAATAAAATTGTATCATGTCTTCAAAACTTTTGGTTTAAAGGTGGGAAATTTAATGAAAAATGAGGTAAAAATGGGTTTTTTTGCAAAAAGGTTGACATGAAAGCATTAAATGATAATATGGTGTGTTATTTGACCTAGAATCTTCTCAAATTTTTCCCACCTCCTCACCCTTGCTGCTGGCCGACCCCTCTTCCTGCAGAATTCCCCACTTCATCACTTCTTTTTGCTTCTTTTTCTTTGCTAAAAATCCATTTAAATTCATAAATTTCCATCTCCATTCAAACCCAAACCCTAAACCACTCTCTCTTCTACCCAAATTGGTTCAAAAACTAAATGAAAGGAGGCTTCTTAGTGACTTGATCAAGCTAGGGTTCAAGCTTGTGAGGTGAAAATTCTAATCTTTTTGTTAACTTGTGGTTTAATTATGCTAGAATTGAAATTCTAAATAATAGTTTAGTGGTAAATGTTGTTTAGGAAAAATCAAGAGAAGGATTGATTTTAAAACTAGGGTTTGAAGCATAGTTGTTAGGATTAAATTAGGGCTTTAGGTTTCTAATTGGTTGTAGTGGTTAATGGTGTATTTATATGCTAGCTAAATCGTTAAATTTCGATGTTTGCATTGAATCGGCGTTGAATTTGCTTGCTAGATTTTTACGAAAAATAGAATGCGTTCAATTTGCGTTAGGTTAGCAATATTATTAGCTTCGTATAGGATTATTAGAATGCGTGAACGCGGGGTTTCGTCTAGTCGGGTTGTAGTTTTGTCGATTTCCTCGAAATAACGATTTTAGTTAAAGGTTAGCGATTTTTCGTGCGTTTTTCCGCGCACCGAGCGTATGCTATGAGTGATTTGAGAGCGTCGATATTTGTATAACGTGACTTGCATCGTTTTAGGTTATGTAATCTTATACTTGGTGTTGTGCAATATAGGATCGGTCGGAGAAACATCGGACACGGCGCATAAAGGCAAAGCGGTGGCCGGATCAGATTAGCGGGGATTTCTGGTGAGTAGATATATTCATCTATGGGGGAATCGTCTGGATGGTGCGAGGCGCCCCCCTTAGTTAGGATTACCCTACTTTTGCAAGATTTATATATTAGCTAACTTATCCATTCATCTATACTTATGCGATATCACTTTGTAGGGCACGAACACCATTACCGTTGGCATCTGTTGCACGCGCACTAATCATGTGACACACACGCCTTTGGTAATTGCCATGCCACGTGCACTATAGAACCTGTTTAACTTAATAACGTCATTGCATTCATACATGATATATGGAGTTGCATAGCATGCATATACCTCGCATTACCATCATATCTACATAGATTTCTAGCCAAAACTCACATCATATACATTGATATCATAGACATTTATCATATATAACATTTGAACATTATGATTTTCTCGAGGATTTCAGTGTTTCTGTGATTTCTGGATTTTTGGGGAAAACCGCAAGAATTTAACAACAGCTTATATTTATCGTTTTTAAAACAAAGTTGCGGTTTTCTCGTGATGTATGTGTCGTCCACCATGAGTTTTCATATTTTCTGTTGGATTTCGAGACCCGATTCGAGGAGTGGATGAACCGTCTCGGGTATATGGTGGGCCCGGTATGGTACCCCGGGGCAAGAAGATCGAGTTGTAGACGATGAGCCTGGCAGGGGAAGACTACCTACCGGTGATGTCTGGCGCGGCGGATATCCGGAGGATACCGACTGTTGTCGTGAGATTTATGATATGGGACGATCCGGACTGACGGAGCCCGATATTGAGACAGATATGATTCCTATTTGGTGTCGATGCTTGACACGGGTTTTCAGATGATTTCTTGATGATACTTAGCTATTGTACAGATATTCATTTTCTAAAAGTTAAGAATGCAGTAACCTTAACATTTAAAACACTTAAAGAGTTAGAAAAGACATTGCATACATGTTCATGCATACTAGAGATATTATATCACATATGGACATACATGTCGTTCCGCATTGCGTGCATTCTTACGATTGCCTTACTAGATGTTATATTTACTTACGAGCTGGCAACTCTCCCCCGTTGTGCCACAGTGTCTTGCAGGTCGGACCCGTCACTCTCGTAGCGGCGGCTATCTTATCATCAGCTCCTTTTGTGCAGACTCGCGACATCTCCCGTAGGTGGGTTGCGAGCATATTTTATATCTTTTGCTTTATCATTGTATCTAATATACTCCATCTACCACTTTATATATTGTATATGCGACATAGTGATGAGACTGAGAGATTTGTATATTGGTGGTTTCTTTTGGGTCGAGCTCACTTGAGCTGGCGTTGCGTTTTCTGATATTTTGGGTTTCTTTTATGCTCTTTTCTTGGTATTGCTTATATATTGCATGTGGTTGTGATCCGCCTTGGGCGAAGAGCTAGCTCCCGCTTGGGGATGCCATTTTTATGATTTCATATGTATTATCTTGTTGTACCCATTTTGGGGGATAGAAAATACCGGGGAGACTCTGCCGAAATTTTCGGAAATTTTTGATGTTTTAAAAAGGGATTCTATGCAACTTAAATGATTTTAAAACCGTTTTCATTAAAGGTTTTCCTTCACTCTCTTTTGATTTTGGTTTAGATTTTTCTGGGCTTTGGTTGACTTAGGTTACGGTACGCCTTTAGACGTCTCGTAATCTATGTGCCAGTCACGTTCTGTACTTTCGGGTCGTGACAAAGTTGGTATCAGAGCGTAGGTTTTACCTTTCTGAGTGTAGGACGACCTTGGTAGATGGAGTAGGTGACTTAAGCAGAGTGGCGTAGCGTGGGTATGGTCCGCGGCATACTTACGATACGGTACTCCGCCTAAGTGACCTTAGGACATAATTGCTTGTATTTCCTTTCTTGATTCCTTGCATTCCTTGATTGAATTGCAATGATCTTATCAGTCCTTTTTCTTATTCTAGCTTCGATGCCGCCCAAGACTACGAGAGCTCAGCGGGCTGCCGCTAGGGATGAGATTCGGGCGGGCCCGTCTGAGGCGAGGATCGAGCGGGATGATATGCCTACCCCTCAGAGTCATACTGATCCGCCTTATCCAGACCGTATTTCCAGACTAGAGGCCGGCATGCAAGAGTTGCGAAAGATGATGGGATCTTTAGTTGAGTCCAGCCGGGCACAGAGATCCGAGGACGTTCCTTCCACTGGACAGACCACGATCGTACCTACTGCACAGATGGTCACTCCTGCTGCTACTACGGAGACTATCCCTATTTCACTACAGGAGTTCATGAGATTGAGACCTCCAGCTTTTACCGGTACAGATGCGACAGAGGATCCACAGGCATTTCTGGATAGGAATGCTCGGATTTGCCGTTCGTTGAGGTGTTCTGATGATAGATTGGTGGAGTTTGCGAGTTTTCGTCTGGAGGGTCTTGCCCAGACATGGTACGATTCAGTAGAGAGAGGCCGAGCTGCAGATCTGCCTTCTATGACCTGGGATGAGTTTACATCTGCATTTCTTGCCCGTTTTCTTCCGGAGAGTGTCCGAGATGCTCGCGCCCGTAGTTTTGAGTCTTTGCGCAAGACTCCTGGGATGACGGTGTCGGAGTATGATATACAGTTTACCCAGTTGTCTCGATATGCTCCGTACCTAGTTGACACAGAAGAGAAGAGAATAAAGAGGTTCGTACGAGGGCTTGATACACAGTTATTCCTTGCCATCGGCACCCAGCATTTTAACACATACGCAGCCGCGATGGATGCAGCCTTACTTTTGGAGGAGCGTATTTCTGAGACTCCGGTCGTTTCTGGGCCGAAGAGGATCCGCACCGATACGCCAGCTCAGCGGCAGATAGGTAGACACCGCGATAGATTGTTTCCGGGAGATGGTAGAGGCAGAGGATTGAGACGAGGTCAGTTATTTGGTTCATATCCACAGACCCAGCAGTCGTCTCCAGGATGTTTTCGATGTGGGAGTCAGTACCACCGTGTTAGAGACTATACCATGGGACGCCAGGGCGTGGCGACAGTCCTGCATGTGACTTTACCACCCTCACCACCTTCTCAGAGAGCTTTACTTCCTACTCCTGGTGATGCTTCACACCAGTCAGGTGCTTCTAGAGGCCGTGGGCGTGGCGGTCCGGTTCCGAGAGGACGAGGCGACAGAGGCAGAGGCAAAGGCCGAGGTAGAGGCAGAGGACAGCCAGCTATTAGTGGTGGACAGGCCCGAGTGTTCGCGTTGACTCCTCAGGATGCACAGGCATCCAATGCCGTCGTGACAGGTACTCTGCCAGTATGTTCTTTTGCTGCACGGGTATTATTTGATCCAGGCTCCACACATTCCTATGTTTCCACATACTTTGCACCGAGGTTGGGCCGAGAGTCTTCTCCGTTAGATCAGCCGCTTGTCGTTATTACCCCGGTAGGCGAGTCTTTTGTTGCCCGTTTCGTATACCGATCATGTTCCGTTCGTATCGGGGAGAGAGATTCTTCAGTTGATTTGATTCTCCTCGATATGCTAGGCTTTGACGTTCTTTTTGGTATGGACTGGCTAGCCACCTGTTATGCATCCATGGACTGCCGTGAAAAATCAGTCAGATTCAGTTTTCCTGGTGAGCCGGTACTTATTATTCAGGGATATCGTAGCGCTACCCTTCCCAGCTTGATTTCTTCTCTTCACGCTGGTCAGCTCTTATGGAAAGGGTGTCAGGGATTCTTAGCTTATGTTTGTGATACTAGCTCCACAGAGGTTCCGTTGGACCAGGTCCCTGTTGTGAGAGAGTTTCCTGATGTATTTCCTGACGAGCTGCCTGGTTTGCCACCAGAGCGCGAGATTGAGTTCTGTATTGACTTGATCCCCGGCACGGGGCCTATCTCTATACCGCCTTAACGGATGGCCCCGGCGGAGCTGAGAGAGCTAAAGGATCAGTTACAGGACTTGCTGGACAAAGGGCTTATTCGACCGAGTGTGTCACCTTGGGGTGCTTCCGTCTTGTTTGTTAAGAAGAAGGACGGAAGTATGCACTTATGCATTGATTATCGTCAGCTGAACCGGGTTACTGTGCGGAACAGGTATCCCCTACCCCGCATTGATGACTTATTTGATCAGCTCCAGGGTGCAGGGTTTTTCTCGAAGGTTGATTTACGGTCAGGTTATCACCAGTTGCAGTTTCGGAAGGTGGATATTCCGAAGACAGTTTTCCATACTCGATATGGTCATTATGAGTTCTTGGTGATGTCGTTCGGGCTTACCAATGCCCCGGCAGCGTTTATGGATTTGATGAACCGCATATTCAGGCCGTATCTCGATCAGTTCATCATTGTGTTCATTGACGACATCTTGGTTTATTCTCGGAGCCGGGAGGAGCATGAGCAGCACTTACATGTCACATTGCAGACTTTGAGGGAGCATCAGCTGTTCGCCAAATTCTCCAAGTGCGCATTCTGGTTAGACAGTGTCGACTTCTTGGGTCATGTGGTGACGAGAGATGGTATTTGTGTGGACCCGAAGAAGATCGGGGCAGTTCAGCGTTGGCCTAGACCAGTATCAGTTATAAAGGTTCGCAGTTTTCTAGGTCTGGCCGGCTATTATCGACGTTTCGTCCAGGATTTCTCCCGCATTGCGGCACCTTTGACCGGGTTGACCCGGAAGGGGGTTCCTTTTGATTGGGCCCAGGCATGTGAGGATAGCTTCCAGCAGTTGAAGACTCGTCTGACTACTGCACCAGTGTTAGCATTGCCTTCAGGATCAGGCGGGTTCATGGTATATTGTGATGCTTCTAGAGTGGGGCTGGGCTGTGTATTGATGCAGCACGACAGAGTTATCGCGTATGCTTCTCGGCAGGTGAGGAAACACGAGCAGAACTACCCCACCCATGATTTAGAGTTGGCTGCAGTGGTATTTGCACTCAAGATCTGGAGACATTACCTATACGGTGAGTCGTGCCAGATATTCACTGACCATAAGAGTTTGAACTATATCTTCCAGCAGCGAGATGTGAACCTGAGACAGCGCCGTTGGATGGAGTTGGTGAAGGATTATGACTGCGAGATTCTATACCATCCGGACAAGGCGAATGTGGTGGCAGATGCTTTGAGTAGGAGGCCCGGAGGTAGCCCATCTTGTTTGAGCGCAGTACAGATGCAGTCGACGGCGGATTGGCAGGTGTTATGTGACAGCAGAGTGCAGTTCGAGTTTACTTCTTCAGGGGGACAGCTGGCCCATTTCAGAGCACGCCCACAGTTATTTGACCGTATCCGCGAAGAACAGTCCGGCGATACCCGTATCTTAGAGATTATTGAGCAGATTCGGCAGGGCAGAGTTTCCGAGTTCGTGATTGATGATCAGGGGATACTTCGATTTGGGACTCGACTGTGCGTGCCAGATTTAGAGGGACTGAGGCGTGATATTCTCGAGGAGGCACATAGATCAGTATACAGTGTGCATCCGGGTTCCACCAAAATGTACCGTGATTTGAGAGAGGTTTACTGGTGGGACGGGATGAAGAAGGATATTACAGACTTTGTTTCGAGATGCCTGACTTGTCAGCAAGTCAAGGCCGAGCATGAGAGGCCAGCCGGTGAGTTACAGCCTTTGCCCATCCCTGAGTGGAAGTGGGAGCAGGTCTCCATGGACTTCATTGTGGGTCTACCCAGGACCAGTCGAGGGTATGACTCTATTTGGGTGATTGTGGATCGACTGACGAAAGCGGCTCACTTTCTGCCAGTGAAGACCACTTTTGGATTTTCTCAGTACGCCCAGGTTTATATCGGTGAGATAGTGCGACTGCATGGCGTTCCGACTTGCATCGTGTCCGACCGTGGCACCCAGTTTACCAGCCGATTGTGGCAGAAACTCCAGGAAGCTTTGGGCACCCGATTGAGTTTTAGCAGAGCCTTTCATCCTCAGACTGACGGTCAGTCGGAGCGTACGATTCAGACTCTTGAGGACATGCTCAGAGCTTGTGTTTTGGATTTCGGTGGTAGCTGGGATCGTCATTTGCCTTTGATCGAGTTTTCCTACAATAATAGCTTCCAGGAGACGATTCAGATGGCACCTTTTGAGGCTTTATATGGGAGGAGATGTCGATCTCCTGTATGTTGGACAGAGCTTAGGGAGAGCAGTATTTTAGGGCCACAGATCGTACAGGAGACGACCGAGATGATACAGCTGATTCGGGACAGGATGAGAGCGGCACAGAGCAGGCAGAAATCATATGCTGACAGGCGCCGTCGCCGACTCGAGTTCGCTATTGGCGATCATGTTTTCCTGAAGGTCTCTCCGATGAAAGGTGTGATGAGATTTGGGTGGAAAGGGAAACTGAGCCCTAGATATGTTGGTCCTTTCGAGATCCTAGAGCGTGTTGGTCCAGTCGCTTATCGGTTAGCTCTTCCGCCCAGCTTCCCCGATGTTCACACCGTATTCCATGTCTCGATGCTCCGCAAGTACCTTCATGATCCTTCCCAGGCGATTCAGCACCAGACGATCCAGCTAGAGCGTGATCTTTCTTTCACCGAGCAGCCGGTGGTCATTTTGGATCGGCAGGTGAAGAAATTAAGGTCGAAGGTTATACCGTCCGTCAAGGTCCTTTGGCGTGGCCCGAACAGCGAGGAGGTCACCTGGGAGACCGAGGTCGAGATGAGGAAGAGATATCCCCATCTTTTTGAAGGTACGTGTAGTTAAATTTTAAATTCGGGGACCGAATTTCTTTAAGGGGGGAAGATTGTAACCCTTCGAAAATCGTTTAGGCAGTTTTTCGGTAATCGGCTAATTTTTCGGCTTTTTCCGTAAAAAGTCGAAATAGATATTTTTCATTGTAGATCTAATTATACAAAATTTAGATAAGATATTACGATAATTTTGTCACTAAAATGTTACTTATAATTTTCTAGTTAAATAAAAAAATTTCGTAATTAATTATTTTTTTTATTATTTTAAGCTTTTTAAAATACATTTAATTAGGGATAAATACAAATTTAATTCGGTAAATTTCTTAATTAGGAGTCTTTATAAGCTAAAATATGGTGTTAATAAAATTGTATCATGTCTTGCAAACTTTTGGTTTAAAGGTGGGAAATTTAATGAAAAATGAGGTAAAAAATGGGTTTTTTTGCAAAAAGGTTGACATGAAAGCATTAAATGATAATATGGTGTGTTATTTGACCTAGAATCTTCTCAAATTTTCCCCACCACCTCACCCTTGCTGCTGGCCGACCCCTCTTCCTGCAGAATTCCCCACTTCATCACTTCTTTTTGCTTCTTTTTCTTTGCTAAAAATCCATTTAAATTCATAAATTTCCATCTCCATTCAAACCCAAACCCTAAACCACTCTCTCTTCTACCCAAATTGGTTCAAAAACTAGATGAAAGGAGGCTTCTTGGTGACTTGATCAAGCTAGGGTTCAAGCTTGTGAGGTGAAAATTCTAATCTTTTTGTTAACTTGTGGTTTAATTATGCTAGAATTGAAATTCTAAATAATAGTTTAGTGGTAAATGTTGTTTAGGAAAAATCAAGAGAAGGATTGATTTTAAAACTAGGGTTTGAAGCATAGTTGTTAGGATTAAATCAGGGCTTTAGGTTTCTAATTGGTTGTAGTGGTTAATGGTGTATTTATATGCTCGCTAAATCGTTAAATTTCGATGTTTGCATTGAATCGGCGTTGAATTTGCTTGCTAGATTTTTACGAAAAATAGAATGCGTTCAATTTGCGTTAGGTTAGCAATATTATTAGCTTCGTATAGGATTATTAGAATGCGCGAACGCGGGGTTTCGTCTAGTCGGGTTGTAGTTTTGTCGATTTCCCCGAAATGACGATTTTAGTTAAAGGTTAGCGATTTTTCGTGCGTTTTTCCGCGCACCGAGCGTATGCTATGAGTGATTTGAGAGCGTCGATATTTGTATAACGTGACTTGCATCGTTTTAGGTTATGTAATCTTATACTTGTTGTTGTGCAATATAGGATCGGTCGGAGAAACATCGGACACGGCGCGTAAAGGCAAAGCGGTGGCCGGATCAGATTAGCGGGGATTTCTGGTGAGTAGATATATTCATCTATGGGGGAATCGTCTGGATGGCGCGAGGCGCCCCCCCAGTTAGGATTACCCTACTTTTGCAAGATTTATATATTAGCTAACATCCATTCATCTATACTTATGCGATATCACTTCGTAGGGCACGAACACCATTACCGTTTGCATCTGTTGCACGCGCACTAATCAAGTGACACACACGCCTTTGGTAATTGCCATGCCACGTGCACTATAGAACCTGTTTAACTTAATAACGTCATTGCATTCATACATGATATATGGAGTTGCATAGCATGCATATACCTCGCATTACCATCATATCTACATAGATTTCTAGCCAAAACTCACATCATATACATTGATATCATAGACATTTATCATATATAACATGTGAACATTATGATTTTCTCGAGGATTTCAGTGTTTCTGTGATTTCTGGATTTTTGGGGAAAACCGCAAGAATTTAACAAAAGCTTATATTTATCGTTTTTAAAACAAAGTTGTGGTTTTCTCGTGATGTATGTGTCGTCCACCATGAGTTTTCTTGTTTTCTGTTGGATTTCGAGACCCGATTCGAGGAGTGGATGAACCGTCTCGGGTACATGGTGGGCCCGGTATGGTACCCCGGGGCAAGAAGATCGAGTTGTAGACGATGAGCCTGGCAGGGGAAGACTACCTACCGGTGATGTCTGGCGCGGCGGATATCCGGAGGATACCGACTGTTGTCGTGAGATTTATGATATGGGCCGATCCGGACTGACGGAGCCCGATATTGAGATAGATATGATTCCTTTTTGGTGTCGATGCTTGACACGGGTTTTCAGATGATTTCTTGATGATACTTAGCTATTGTACAGATATTCATTTTCTAAAAGTTAAGAATGCAGTAACCTTAACATTTAAAACACTTAAAGTGTTAGAAAAGACATTGCATACATGTTCATGCATACTAGAGATATTATATCATCATATGGACATACATGTCGTTCCGCATTGCGTGCATTCTTACGATTGCCTTACTAGATGTTATATTTACTCACGAGCTGGCAACTCACCCCCGTTGTGCCACAGTGTCTTGCAGGTCGGACCTGTCACTCTCGTAGCGGCGGCTATCTTATCATCAGCTCTTTTTGTGCAGACTCGCGACATCGCCCGTAGGTGGGTTGCGAGCATATTTTATATCTTTTGCTTTATCATTGTATCTAGTATTCTCCATCTACCACTTTATATATTGTATATGCGACATAGTGATGAGACTGAGAGATTTGTATATTGGTGGTTTCTTTTGGGTCGAGCTCACTTGAGCCTGCGTTGCGTTTTCTTATATTTTGGGTTTCTTCTATGCTCTTTTCTTGGTATTGCTTATATATTGCATGTGGTTGTGATCCGCCTTGGGCGAAGAGCTAGCTCCCGCTTGGGGATGCCATTTTTATGATTTCATATGTATTATCTTGTTGTACCCATTTTGGGGGATAGAAAATACAGGGGAGACTCTGCCGAAATTTTCGGAAATTTTTGATGTTTTAAAAAGGGATTCTATGCAACTTAAATGATTTTAAAACCGTTTTCATTAAAGTTTTTCCTTCACTCTCTTTTGATTTTGGTTTAGATTTTTCTGGGCTTTGGCTGACTTAGGTTACGGTACGCCTTTAGACGTCTCGTAATCTAAGTGCCAGTCACGTCCGTACCTTCGGGTCGTGACAGCACACTTTTTGTTTGATCCGGGATCTACGCACTCGTATGTTTCTACACATTTCGTGCCGAGATTGGGCCGAGAGTCGTGTTTGCTAGATCATCCGCTTGTTGTGACTACTTGTTATGACCCGAAATACCACGTGACTGGCACTTGAATCATATGAAGTCTATTGGACCACATCTAATTCAAGTAAGCCAAAAGCCAAGAAATCTAAAACCATTTTAAATAATAAATAAAGTAAAACTTGTTTAAAAGCAAGTGGTTTTAATAGCATAAGCCGAATTATGCGTTTTTAAAACATCAAATCTTTTCTGAAAATTTCGGCAGTGTTTCCTTTGTAAATACTGGCCTCGAACGGGGTACAACATGAATAATATGAATAAAGGAATCCCTAAGAGGGAGTTAGCTCTTCGTTAATTGACGGTCATAACCACGCAAGCAATATAATATATAACGCCAAGGGCGAGGATCAAAACTCAAAAAGGAAACTCAAAACAACAAGAAAAAAACCATAATAATACAAGTGCGACTCTACGGTCGAAATAATATACAAGTGGTCTTCCAAGTCTACAAATAATACAAGTCTGGTTGATGGAGTTTGTAGATAGAACTAAAATAAATAAAGAACAATGGTGGTCACGATGCGAGTGAACCCACCTACCAAAGCAATCACCTAGAATGGAAGCATTGTGCCAGAAAACCGCAACGAACCTGTACGGCAAAACCCGCAAGAAACTGTGGCACAATGGGGGTGAGTTGCCAACTCGCGAGTAGAAAACATCACAGAGCAGAAATCGTATTTATGACTCAATCCTAGGTCAATACGATTAGTAATATATATCCTCAAAATGATAAAGTCTGAAGCATGGTAAGGTGGCAAGGGTAAACATCTAAACAAGTGTAATACCAAGTGCTCGTGTCAGTGCCTCAGGTAGCAACATATCATAAATATCCACTATCTCATGAAGGTAATACTATGATATCTAGGGTGACCATATCAGTATAGGTGCCAGCCATACTCAAGTCTATGAGTATGTGGATATCATCCAACTATGTAATCAACGCATGTATGCATGTGGATCTCGTCCACGTGTCAACCCATGACACAACAACAACATGCATGTAAATATCATAAAAACATATGCATGAAAGTATGAGGATGTAAATCAACGTGTATCCCTCGCGATACATCAAAATCATGGAACCTGAGTGTCCAGCATCGACACTCGAAACATCATGAAACCCGTGCTCAGCCTCGGCACGTAAATCCTCATATCTCTCGTGCTCCGTCAGTCCGGATCGTCCCATAACATCTCTCGACTCCGGTCACTATCCTCCGGATAGACGCCAGATCCAACCAATCACCGGTAAGTACTAGCTACCCCGCCAGGCTCATAGTCTACTGCATTAAAAACATTTCTCGCCCCGGGGAACCATACCGGGTCCACCATGAACCCGCAAACGGATCATCCGCCTCCTCGAATCGAGTTTCACATATCACATGTCTCAGAACCGAGAAAACGCATGGTGGACGCACTGAAATATCATATCAAGAGAAACCGGATTTTTAAAACAATACATACTTTCTTTGAAAAACCCACGGTTCTCAAATCCAGAAATCTCATGAAAACAGTATATCTCAATGCGTATAATCATAAAGCATGATGCATGCGACATATAACAGAACTGTAAGCATATCAGTATATCGTGCAACATGGAACAGTAATATCCATATATCAAGGGAAAACCTCTCTTTCAAATGAATCCAGTTTTAAAATATATCTTGTGGTTCCCAATTTCTCCAAAGTCAAATGCAATATCGTATAAAGGTGGATATGTAACTATAGCAAGTATATTATACAAGGAGTCATATCATGATGCAGCAATCCTACTATGTAGTGACATTGCAATTATCGATGATGATGTGTGTGAGCCGGCAAGTATGTGTACGTGAAGCATAGGCATCATCGATAATGGTGCTGGTGTCCTGATTGCATGGGTTTAATATAACATAAATCACAAGTATATAAGCATGCATTGCGCTAATAACAACATGAATATATGAAAATGGAAAAGTAAATGCAGCAATAAGGAATCTACATTAGTTATACCAGTAATACAGTTTGTCATTTGAAATCACACGAATCGTGGTGTTTGGAAAAATAGGGGCTACGGTGTTTTTAAGAAAAAAGGTACGTCCTTTTAAATATCCGTAGAATTCCTAGGCATGTCTTTAAAATACTCACGATTCGTTAGTTTTAAAATAGTTATGACTCGAGTCTAATCTAACATCTACAAGTAACTACATGACTAAACTAACAGGCTAATCGAAAAGGTACGGAAACCACCTAAATCTGAGTCGATACATATAAATATAATAGTTGGTGATCCTGCCTCAATATTATCTCATACGATACAATATAACATAACATCCTCGAGTCAAGAGTGCGGATCTATCATCAATATATATCTGGGTACGGGTTGAATCTCGCATTTATCTCATCAATTATCCGGTATCCTTATCATCATATCTCTTGAACTGGGGGTACTGATCTAAGTCTAGTACAAGCTGATAGCAACTACAAATATATGCGTGTATGAAAACACACGCCTAAAGGACCGCTAAAATCTTATGTCGTATCTCACAATACGAAACAAAACATATCACCGATCTCATGGCATCATCCCCAAATCTCATCGAATCATCTCCAAGTACCATATACTATCCTCATCATCCATGTATATGTGTACGCATATGTGTATGTTAGTTATATGTATGCCCTAGAGGCCATTACTGTACATGAGATGTATATCGTAGTGGATGCTTGGACATATATAGGGAGGACTTTCTTGCTCTACATGATAGTATGCTATTTTGTTACTCTTTACCTTAACGTGTATACTGATTTTCTCTCTGTTACATGTTGGTAAAGCTTTTAGGATGTGTACCTGACTACCTGGACTATGATGCAGATCATACTACTGGGGACATGGTAGTCCATAAGTACATCCCTCAAGGTCTCTAGTCGTGGGTGTATCAAAACGGGGCATCGATATACCAGAGTAGACTAGCGTATACCTTCTCGACCTATATAGATGGGAGATGGATGATCCCATATCCATTGGTGCTTGACATCAGAGATGATATACGGGTGCTCAGTGGAGACTGGGTACATTGTACGGACTCGCCGAGAACTCCAAAATGGTATTATACCTTACGTCAGATGGCAGTTCTGGTGTGACACTGGTACAGGTTAGTCTGTAGACCCGAGATCGTCATAGAGTCTTGTGTGATTCCCACTGTGCTTTGATTTCCACTTTACCATGTCCAAGAGGGCGTGCAAAACGGTGGTTTTTGGGTACAGTCTCGAGTCACATGGAGGCAATGAGCGATAGGAGGGGTTTCGTCTCTCCCGGTATTGGGGGTTGATGTTGCGCTATGCTCGATTGGCCATAACAGGAAAGTCCCTTGCCAGGGCTGGTTTAGAGATATACCGGTAAGTGTTACAGGTAGTTTCTCGACCCGTTATGAGCCTCGCATCGGCATGACTTATCGGTTATTGGGATCTGACGTTTACCACCCCTAGACTTGATATGCGACATATCTGACGAGGAGACCAGACTGTACGGTAGTGTCACTGTCAGGCTTTTTGCAGGAGTTGGAGCAGGCTTGCTTGCTGATTTTCTGATTGCTCAATACTCGGGTAGCCGTTACGTCCAGCTAGTACCGATGACGGCTTGTGGGTGCTTGATATGATCATCACCTACTGCCGGCGTATTGATGAGTCTTTAAAGACCTACATAGAGGTTATAATATCTCAGGCAAAACGAAATAGGAGCGCATATGTGATATGTGCAGGACCGAGAATAATGCGTGTATGTGATACCGTATTCTATTCTCGCGACTATTGTATCGGCCGGTTATATGAGATATAGCCGGGTTATCGAATCAAGTGTTGATTCGATAAGTTGGTACATTTTGTGTTAGTCGGTTATATGAGATATAACCGGATTATTAAGTCATGTGTTGATTTAATAATTTAGTGTATAATTGTATATGTGATATACTAATTTACATTAACTTACATTGGTTCACTTAAGAATTAGTTTTTCTCACTTGTGCACAACTTAATATATATGTGATATATATTAAAATGTGTTTTCCATTTGTATCATGGTTGTTGATACAACATTCATGGGTGTATGAGACTTACACCATGCTATTTGTTATGTTGGGTTTAATGTATTGAAAGTAATTACAAAATTAGTGGAAAATTAGAAAATGTATGAAGCTTATGGAAGATTGTGTATGCATTGACTAAAGTCCACTAAGTTTGTTTTTACTTTGGATTTTTGTTAACCTAACCATCACACTTAGCCATGATTAAGCCTCTACATGAGTTAGTATATGATACTCACTCACCATGGTTAGTTCTTTCTCTCTCTTGATTAGTCTTCATTCTCATTTTGAGCTCATCTTCTTCCTCCTTCAATTTCTTTCTAGGGTTTGAAAAAGAGAGAGAATGAAAGTGAGAAAAGAAATTCTAAAGTGTATCCATTTCCTATTTCATCATCCTCTACTAGACTAGCACTTTAGTTTAGGGTGTTTGCTTCACTAATTCTCTAGTTAGTCAAGTAGAAGTTTGAGTTCGTATTCCCTCGACGTAGATCATCTTCGGCCTCGAAGACTTCAAGAAATACCGTTGCAATTTTCTAATGGAGCCGTCCGAGGGTCCGGGAGTTCGATGATCGCAGCGAAGGGAATACTACAAGGAGCTTAAGAAGTGAAGGACCGATCTACAAAGGTTGTATTTCGTATTCACTTAGTGCTAAAGTTTTAAACTTGCTAGTTTTCGCCTAATCTCTAGTTCAAAGATCTTGTTTTAGAGTTATTCGGCACGGCTAAAATTTTAATCGGGCATGGTTGATGCCTTGTAGAACCTTGTTAGAGTGCCTAGTAACCCTACAGCGGTATCAAAGCTTAGCTAGAGCATTAGGCGACATGTATACGAAGTTAAAACATCGAACGAACCCTGAAACGACATTTTAAACCCCTCTCAGGATATTTTTTAAAAACTGTGATTTTTCAGAATTAAAAATGCTTAAAAATACCAGCAGGAAAATATAAGCACCACTGTGAAACACGTGTCAATGATCCGTACAATCGGCCGTGGAACCGCGGCAATACCTTGCTCCTACCGCGGATCTGCGGCCGTACATACATGTTGTTGACTCGTTTTTCCAGGGTTATATCCGTAGGTGATTATGTATTTTTCTGGGTACTTTTAATCTGACTCATGTGTTGAGTGTTCTGGGGTTTATTTTGTAATCGTTGATTCGATCGGAAAATTTAAATTCGTTATTGTTTTCCAGATAATTTAGAATGTATTAAAAAGTTCGAACGGATATCAATAACTCACTTTTTCCTGACCCGGAAAATTTCCTAGTGTTGGATTTTTTCCGTTGTTTAAGAACGTCTAAATCGTGCAAGTTACGCAATGGACCCTCTAGAAGACAACAAACCTTAACTCGATTATGTGACCGTCTTGAAGTGCCTTTTGAACCTTAGGGTTTGGGGCAGCACGGCGTTGCCACATGTGAGGCGTTGGCTTGACCCTTCTACGGCTGGACCATTGGTACTGTGTCATGTGATGGATGTTTTTAAACTCCCCTCAAGTGTTGAGAACTATTTGGGAAAACTTGGGTGTTTGATCATTCGATAGGAAAGTTTAACATTGTCTACTTATCTGGAATGTGATACAATATTGGGAATCCACAAGTAGTTATGAGATAACTAATTTGGATGTTATAAACATAGTAGTTTAGTCTCAGATGATCGGTTGCCACGGGATTTTGATGCGATCAAAAGTCTGTTGCAATCACGTAGCGTACGCGGATACTCGCCGGGTAAACTTAATAGACGGCCATGCCCCATAGCCCCGACCAAGTGACTGTAGGAGAACCCCGTCGCCAAAAGCATCCGTTTGGGTGCTCGCGGCAGCGGTGTTCCGCCTTAGTGCACTTCGTCGACGGCATCCGCGTTGCTACCGTCTACTAATGTTTGCGACAAGCATTCGATCACATATTGGGAATCTTGTTGAATTGCCTGACTAGATATTGAAAAGTGTTTTCGATATAGAAACTAAAATGCCGGGTTTATAATTGTTAGGCATGCGATGTCTAAGGAGGTTGCGGATTCCAACTGTTGTAGTTTTACACTTTCTTTTCTGCGACCGTAAGTGTAATATGTGATATCGCCGGTTTCGTTGCTATATGTCAACGACAATTGGGATGCGCATATTTACTTACGTTGATGACGTGTGATGTTATGTGTTGCTGGATATGTTATATTGGATCGTCGCGTTTTGAATAGCCTGGGGTTTTATGTGAGATGAGGGTTTTTATTTTCATTCATGTAAAATTAAATGTATGTAATATTCTTTTATTGGGGCACTTCCGGGATGAGGTTGATGTCACCATTTGTATATTATTTACTTTTCCGCACTAGGATTGACCCAAGGAGGGGGGCATAAGTAACCGGGTTGTAGGGTCCAGTGGGAGACCAACTCGGGGAGTCGAGTCCGGGTGTCCTAACTCTAGAATTGGTAGGGTTGTTTGCTCCTCTCGTAGGGGTCAAGGGGTGTGGATTTTGCTATTCATCGCTGTTGGGGTAAAAATTTACACCCCGGTTGACCAAGTCAAAATCAAAGTCAACCCCAAGCCAAGTGGGCCCAAGCCCAGATCCAGTGGGCCCATGCCCGTGTCGAGCCCGAAGATGAAGCGGCCGGCCTCCCCCATGCTAAAATAAAAATTTTTGTAATAAAATTTTTTTTGCATTTCTTTTATTTTATTTATGGATAAATGTAAGAAAAATAGGCATAAAGCCAAATTTTTATAAAGCCCATGGCTTATGTCCAAAAAGAAATGGCACATGAGCCATGAAATAAGCAAAATGCCATTTTGTGAAGCCCAAAGGGCTATGTGTAAAGTGTATAGCCTATAAAGGCAAAGATAATGAAATATCTCAACAACTTTTTCTCTCTCTAAAAAATTTTCCAAATCTGGGATCTTTCTCCTTCTTCAAGGTTCCAAAACCTTCTTCTTTCTCTTGAATTAAATCAAGAGTTTTACTCTTCTTTTTATAAAACAAAATAGTTTTTCACCACAAAACCCATAAAGGGGAACTTAGATCTTCCATCAAATCTCAAAAAGAAGAGATTTTTAAAAAATCTCACATCTCTTGATCTTCAAGATCCAGCAAACAGAGGAGGAAGAAGAAGAACATCTTTCACTAAACCCCCTAAAAAAAGAAGAAAAACACACTCAGGAGTCCAACTCCTCTCTAATTTCTCTTCTAAGAAATTTTTTTTTTAGGCTAAAAGCCTCATTTTCTCGCCGGCGCTCAAGCGCAGTGCGCCCGCTTGCCGACACGTGGCGCCCTTGCACTCCAGCGCACAGCGCTCCAGCGCAAAGCGCCCGCGTGTCGACACGTGGCGCCCTTGCGCTCAAGCGCAAAGCGCCCGCGTGTCGACACGTGGCGCGCTTGCGCTCAAGCGCAAGCGCAAGTCGCCCCGGTCCCGACACGTGGCGCTCTTGCGCTCCAGCGCAAGCGCTCGAGCGCAAGTCGCCCCCGTGCCGACAGGTGGCGCTCTTGCGCTCCAGCGCAAGCGCTCGAGCGCAAGTCGCCCCCGTGCCGACACGTGGCGCAGCGCAAGTCGCCCACGTGCCGACATGTGGCGCGTTGCGCTCAAGCGCCCAGCGTCCGAGCGCAGAGCGCCCACGTGCCGACACGTGGCGCGTTGCGCTCCAGCACTCTGCGCTCGAGCGCAAAGCGCCCACGTGCCGACACGTGGCGTGCTTGCGCTCAAGCGCCTAGGCGCTGGCCCCACGCATCCTTTGGATGTCTTTTTCCCCTTTATTTATATATACATGTATATATATACATATGTATACATATGTACACATACACATACTCCACGGCACTTTCCCTGTTAGAAAAAATTTCTAACGGGGCGCTGCCCCGCAAGGGGGCTGCTAGCCCCCTTGACCCCCATCCCGCTATCCGGGTAGCGGGACCCCCGTAAAAACTCTGCGTGGCTCCCGATGTATTCAAACCCCCCCTCCAAAACAACAACACACATTGAGTTCGCATGACCAGTTTGACCCGTCAATCGGAGGTTCCCTCGCCCCAAAGGCGGGGGGTAATTAACGGCAGCTTAGTTCGCGGCTGCCAGAGATTCGGATCCCCACAATCATTAAAACCCGGCCTACCCTAGGCAGGTGGAATCTGTAGTACGCCTGACAAGCGCGCGCGTATTCCCATCTCAATGGGGTGACGAAAAACACCCTACAGATTCTGGCACGCCCGGTGGGACCCTATCTCTCCTCCCATATTTCGGGTTAAACGTTCATGTGAACTCAATCAATATACTTATCGATTGCCTATACTGAAATGATGTTCTTTTTTCCGTGCAGCAATCAACCTTCGACGACAATGTCTCCCCAGACGAGTTCAACTTCCAATGCGACCCCGATTCCGTACGTAGTCAAGATCAACGCTCGTGTGGTTCTCCCCGCAAGCCTCAGTCGACAGTGGGAGGAACCGCCCCGCAAGTTCGCTCCGTCATCATCTACCCTGCCGGAAGTGCTCATTTGGCGGAG
This sequence comes from Agapanthus africanus, assembly GCA_030015575.1. Lineage (NCBI taxonomy): Eukaryota > Viridiplantae > Streptophyta > Magnoliopsida > Asparagales > Amaryllidaceae > Agapanthus > Agapanthus africanus. The sequence continues at coordinate 233,386,671 of JASDDO010000031.1, forward strand.
ATCCCGGCGGAACAGGTGGCCAAGCCGGTCCCAAGGGGCAAGAGGCCGAATGTTGTGATTGCTAAGGCACCACAACCGAAACTTAAGATGGTGTCTGAACGACTCCCTGGCGCTCCAGCTGGGGGCAAGAACTTCGGTACAAAGGGCAACATCAAATGCTGCGGACGAGCTCAAGCGATGACTCCAATAAATGCACAATCGAGCGTATCTCCAAGGCCTTCCATCAACCGGTTTGCGGCGTCTTCCCAAAGAGCCGAAGTCTGCCAGGTGCTTAGAACGGAAAAGTTAAGGCAGAAGCGGCTCAGGTATCGAGCCAACAAGAGGGCCAAGGCTTCGGCCAAATGGAGTCGTGTGAAGTTCCAAGTGCAGGGTTGCCCCGCGACGACGGCTGAGTCGAACGTAAGAATCAGCAATTCCTTCGAGCCTCTGAAGTGGGTTCAGAAAAATGCCATGACCGCCACAATCAAGAAGACAGCGGTCCGAACAGTGCCACAAAGAGACGTGTCCCCGCCCCAACAGAAAAAGTATGACACTGTCTCCTCAAGAGTCTATCAAGCACTCTGTGCCGCAAGAAAGCAGCGGGGCAAACCCAGAAAAGAAGCGCCAGCACCATTCATGAACTTGGTTAGGCCAGCCTCCTTCAATCGACTACCAGCTACCGAAGCAAGGAGGTCAAGACAGCGATCCGTGAAATCAGCCGCCGATGATAGAAAGACGGCCGGATATATCATCCATATGGTCTATATGGCGGGCGGGCGCCCCAGTGACAACCTTCGCAGCAATAGCAAGGACGGGGCCACCACATCCCAAGCCCAGTCTAGCCCGAATGTGGTTGCCGCCGCCCAAGAACAGCCGCCCCAGCTGGATGAAGAAAACCCTCTCGATGAGGATGATAGGCAGATAGACCCCTCTATCCATGTAGAGTCAAGCTCGGACAGCGAGGAAGAGCCGACTTTCTACTCCAGGACTGCGGAGCAAGAGCTGCTTCAAGAGCTTCGAAAACAGCTCAGGAGCAAAGAAAAAGAGATGGCCAAGCTCTATTCGAAGATTGACGACTTAACGAACGCAGTGATGCAGCTTATGACTCAAATTGCTCGAGCGCCTCCCAATCAGACACAAACCGCTACTAATCAGCCGGGTGATGACAATCCGAGGCAGCCAATTCCTGGTCCTTTGGGACCAAGACTGGTCGAGCCGCATGAAAGCCGGCCGCATTCCGCTTCTGGGAACGCCTTGGCCCCAGATAGCACTATCCCGCTAACACAGGATCGAATAATGGATTTGGTCACCAGCAAGGTTAAAACATTGGTGGCCGAAGCTGAAGCTCAGAAAGAAATCTGCAGTAGTGGACGGCCATATCCCGCGCAGTACGATCTGATTGATTTCCCAAGCGGCTACGTCATTCCTAAGTTCGGAAGATTTGATGGAACGGGGAATGCAAACCAACACGTCGCCCACTTCAAAGCATCGTGCGGAAATACAGGGGGCAATGACGCGCTCCTTCTTCGTCAGTTTGTCAACAGCCTGACCGGCGTTGCCTTCGACTGGTATGCGAGTATACCGGACGGGTCCGTCATTACCTTTGCCCAAATGGAGTCTCTATTTCGGCAAAGGTTCATGAGTGTCAGTGATAAAATCTCCATTGCCGACCTTGTGAGGACCAAGACGGGGAAGAATGAAAGCAACACCGACTTTATCGCCCGATGGCGTAATCTTACAGTCAAGTGCGAACCGCCGCTGGAGCAGGACCAGTCCGTCAGCCTTCTCATTGGGAACCTCAGCAATTGGATGGTCCCATTCTTGTGTACAGCGGGCCTCAAGACATTTCAGGAGCTAACCAAGAAAGTCCAAATGCTGGAACGCTCGAAGCAAGAGTCCCCGCCGGACTCTCAGAGAGACAAAACCTGGAAAAGCAAGCGGGACGACAACCGTAGAAGCGGGAGTTCCAGCTGTACCAAAGTCTTCAATGCCTCCGACAATGAAGGAAAGCGAAGGGCAGGCGAATCCAAAATCAACCGGTCTCGAAAGCCATTGTTGGGAGGAGATGGGCCTTCCCTAGAGGAGAAAAAGAACAAGGTTTACTCTTTCAGAAGGGACAAGGTCCGCAAGATATTTAAAGATGCCTTGAACAACGGCCTACAATTGCCGGAGTCGAAAAGACCCCAAGAAGCAAAGATGACCGACAATCCTCTGTATTACCCGTACCACCGAGTAGTGAGCCATGCGATCGAGGATTGCTATATCTTCAAAGACTGGGTCGAGAAGCAGTACAAGACTGGAGAGATCAAGTTGTCCAAAAGCGTGTTGGTGAACAATCAAGTTGCAACCGCCAACTTTATACAAACAGAAGTTGAAGCCTTCTGGGAGCAGACAGCTGAACCTGCTTCCCTGACGAACGAAACTGACTCATCACGGCCTTTGTGGAGTACGCACATATCTAATAAGACGAAGAAGATGATAAAGCTACTTCGGAAAGAACCCAGGACGGAACGGGAAGGGCAGAAGAAGCCTACCAGTCCAGCTGCCAATGCGGCTCCATCAGGCTCAAAATCTAAGAAGCTCAACAAGAAGAAAAGTGCAGCTAGGCGCGAAATAGAGTCTGCAGGGAGATCGACCATTCAAAAATATATCGATTCCCTCGAAGAATATGAACAAAAGGAAAGAACATTGATTCAATTGAAGGAGTTCTTCCCTGTACAAGCGGCTGAAATTCTGGAGGAGTTAGAAGAAGACTCCAATGAAGAGATCCCAGTAGTGACCTGCTACGCCATCCATCTTAGCAGCGACTCCGAGGATGATCTCTGTTTTCCCGAAGAGGACGAGGAGCTCACCACAAAGGCCAATCAAATCCAGCTCAGAAGCGGCAGGGCTCTACCGCAAAATCATGGCAACGCCCCAAAAGGGAAGGAAAAACAAGTCGCTAATGAAGAAGATGGCAGAGAACCGGCTGATAAAAATATAAGTCCTTCCTCGGTGGACTATAATTTCTTGGCGCATCTCCGGAAGCTTCCGTCTCTCCTGAGCATCTACGACACCTTGGTCCTATCTAAGGAGCTTAGAGATATTCTCATTCACGCTCTACAAAACCCCGAGCGGTATCAGGTTCACTTTGCGGAAATTAATATGAAAGAAGCCCAGCACGCTTTGCATGCCGCCGCAGTCAAATTTAAGGATGAAGACTTGCTACTGGGAACGGCTGAGCATAATCGGCCGCTTTACGTGACCGGGTACAGCGACGGAGATCGAATTAATCGCATATTGATTGATCCGGGGTCCTCAGTGAACATCATCAACTTGCGAACTCTGAAGAGTTTGTCAATGGACGTCCGACACCTGTCAAGGGAAAGGATTGTCATTCAAGGCTTCAACCAAAATTGCCAGCAAGTTCTGGGGTCTATAGCTTTGCCAATCAAATTTGGGGATCTGCAAACTGAAGCTAAGATATACGTGATCGATGCCGACACGTCTTATAAGATTCTCTTGGGGTGGCCGTGGCTCCACGATTATGGCATCATTCCGTCAACTCTCCATCAATGCATGAAGTATACTAAAAATGGCGAAGAAAGACGCATTGATGGAGACATCCAGCCGTTCGGTGTGCATGAAGTACGATATGAAGATTCTCGGTACTTTATGAACCACCAAAATGCTAACCCACAACTGACTGAGGATAGACCGGCCCCAAGACTCAAAAGCAAATCTGCGCCGGCTGTCACTTTCAAAAGCGAAAATACCCAAGTGCGCCCGCATTTCGGCAGCGACACTGATGAGTCCGACGCTGGAAGCCCGTCCTTCCGTAAAACTCGCCCTCATTTCGGCAGCGATACGGATGAATCTGTTACTGAAGGCCCATCTAGCAGCAAAGTCCGCCGTCATCTTGGCTGTGACTCTGAAGAGTCAGAAGAAGAGGACCTGCCGTGCAACAGCTGTGCAGATTGGCCCCCCATGCAGCAAGCGAAACTAAGAGAGACCTTCGAAGTCGCAGAAGGGTCCCTGGCCATCACAAGGGTGCCGGAACGGATGTGCAAAGAGCTCGACGCATTGTCAGTCTCTACCGTGGACCAGCTGAAAACTTTCTATGTGCCCGGGAGGAAAAATGGACAGAAGGGCGTCCTGTTTTACAGGTCAAACCCCGTTGTGCACCCGGACGATCTTTCTGTCGCGTGCCTTCCCTATGAGAGAGGCATACGAGCCGTCCTCAATCCCCGATACTATGCGCCAGAGATGCGGGAATACTTTAAGAAGTGCGGATGCCGGTTATATCAAACGAAGACCGAAGCAAAGTTTTACGAAGGGCTATGGTATCCCCCCAGGTCCGAGCACTCATCGATGGACGAATTCCTGATAGACGGGGCATAGGCTACATTCAACCTGATTCCAAAGCGTGCTACATGATCCATGTTGGTGAGGCCAGCGAAAGATCGAATAATGATGACGAGATAGCCGAGCCATAAGAAGCTCCTCAAGAGCTCGAAGATGGTGGACAAGCAACCTTTGATGAGCTAACCGAGATTGACTTAGGAATGCCCGATAATCCAAGGCCGACCTACATCAGCTCACTCTTGTCGGAGGAAATGAAAGAGCAGATAATTGCCCTGCTGCGTGAGTTCGGCGACTGCTTCGCGTGGACGTATAAAGAAATGCCTGGCCTTTCCCCTGAGGTAGCCGTGCATAAGCTGGCTATATCTCCTGATGCTAAGCCAGTCAACCAAGCTCCTCGAAGAATGAGAAGGGAGTTGGAAGAAAAGGTCATCGAGGAAACCAAGAAACTCATCGATGCCGGCTTTATCAGGGAAGAGAAATATGCAGACTGGATCGCATGCATTGTCCCAGTGAAGAAGAAAAATGGGCAGATCCGAGTTTGTGTCGATTTCAGGGACCTCAATAAGGCATGTCCTAAAGACGACTTCCCGCTACCGGTCATGGAAATGATGGTCGATGACACCTCAAATTATGAACTGTTCACCTTTATGGATGGCTCGTCTGGATATAATCAAATTAAGATGTCGCCTGAGGATGAGAAGCACACAGCATTTTGAACCCCGATCGGAATATATTGCTACAAGGTAATGCCATTCGGACTGAAGAACGCAGGTGCTACATATCAAAGGGCGATGACTAATATCTTTGATGACCTGATCCATAAAGTCGTCGAATGCTATGTTGATGATCTGGTCGTCAAGACTAAAGCCAAGGCCGATCATATCCAAGATCTCAGGACCGTCCTCACCAGACTGAGAGAATACGATCTGAAGACGAATACTCTGAAGTGCGCTTTTGGCGTGTCATCGGGAAGATTCCTGGGCTTCATAGTCCGACATCGAGGGATCGAAGTTGACCCATCAAAGATAAAGGCCATCATGGAGATGCCCCCTCCGAAGAGTCTGACGCAGCTAAGATCTTTTCAAGGCAAGCTTGCTTATATACGGAGGTTTATCTCAAATTTATCGGGGAGATGTAGGCGTTTCTCAAAGCTCATGAAGAAAGGAGCTCCTTTTATCTGGGATGCCGAATGTCAAGCAGCGTTCGAAAGCATCAAACAATACTTGTTGCACCCTCCAGTGCTGGCCGCTCCCATTCCAAATAAACCGTTGATTCTCTACACTGCCGCGCTGGACGAGTCACTCGGTGCGCTCCTTGCCCAGAATAATGAGGAGGGAAAAGAAAATGCACTCTACTACCTCAGTCGAACTCTAGTCGGAGCGGAACACAACTACTCCTCAATCGAAAAGCAATGCCTGACTCTGATATTTGCTGTGAAGAAGCTGAGGCACTATCTGCTCGTTCATCGGGTTATGCTGATCTCCAAGGTCGACCCGCTCAAACACTTGATGACTAGAGCGAGCCTAGCCGACAGAATGGCAAGATGGGCTGTTATGCTACTTGAGTTTGACATGGTTTACACTCCTCAGAAAGCAGTAAAAGGGCAAGCACTTGCAGACTTTCTCGCTGCTCATCCCATACCAGAAGGGTCGCTGCTAAATTGTGAGTTACCCGACGAACAAGTGCTGCACCTCGAGAATGACGAGCCATGTTGGGAGCTCTACATCGATGGGGCCTCATCAATAAGGAGCTCCGGCAGATCAAGCGTCCCTGGCCAGGGCTGGTTTAGAGATATACTGGTAAGTGTTACCAGTAGTTTCTCGACCCGTTATGAGCCTCGCATCGGCATGACTTATCGGTTATTGGGGTCTGAAATTTACCATCCCTAGACTAGATATGCGACATATCAGACGAGGAGACCGGACTGTACGGTAGTGTCACTGTCAGGCTTTTTGCAGGAGTTGGAGCGGGCTTGCTTGCTGATCTTTTGATCGCTCAATACCCGGGTAGCCGTTACGTCCAGCTAGTACCGCTGATGGCTTGTGGGTGCTTGATATGATCATCACCTACTGCCTGCGTATTCACGAGTCTTTAGAGTCCTACATAGAGGTTATACTGGCTCTGGCAAAATGAAATAGGAGCGCATATGTGATATATGCGGGACTGAGAATAATGCGTGTATGTGATACCGTATTCTATTCTCACGACTATTGTATCGGCCGGTTATATAAGATATAGCCGGGTTATCGAATCAAGTGTTGATTCGATAAGTTGGTACATTTTGTGTTAGTCGGTTATATGGGATATAACCGGATTATTAAGTCAAGTGTTGATTTAATAATTTAGTGTATAATTGTATATGTGATATACTAATTTACATTAAATAACATTGGTTCACTTAAGCATTTGTTTTTCTCACTTGTGCACAACTTAATATATATGTGATATATATTAAAATGTGTTTTCTTTTTGTATCATGGTTGTTGATACAACATTCATGGGTGTATGAGGCTTACACCATGTTATTTGTTATGTTGGGTTTAATGTATTTAAAGTAATTACAAAATTAGTGGAAAATTAGAAAATGCATGAAGCTTATGGAAGCTTGTGGATGCAATGACTAAAGTCCACTAAGTTTGTTTTTACTTAAGATTTTTGTTAACCTAACCATCACACATAGCCATGATTAAGTCTCTACATGAGTTAGTATATGATACTCACTCACCATGGTTAGTTCTCTCTCTCTCTTGATTAGTCTTCATTCTCATTTTGAGCTCATATTCTTCCTCCTTCAATTTCTTTCTTGGGTTTGAAAAAGAGAGAGAATGAAAGTGAGAAAAGATATTCTAAAGTGTACCCATTTCCTATTTCATCATCCTCTACTAGACTAGCACTTTAGTTTAGGGTGTTTGCTTCATTAATTCTCTAGTTAGTGAAGTAGAACCTTGAGTTCCTATTCCCTCGACGTAGATCATCTTCGGCCTCGAAGACTTCAAGCAATACCGTTATAATTTTCTCATGGAGCCATCCGAGGGTCCGGGAATTCGATGATCGCAGCGAAGGGACTACTACAAGGAGCTTAAGAAGTGAAGGACCGATCTACAAAGGTTGTATTTCGTATTCACTTAGTGTTAAAGTTTTTAACTTGCTAGTTTTCGCCTAATCTCTAGTTCAAAGATCTTGTTTTAGAGTTATTCGGCAAGGCTAAAATTTTAATTGGGCATGGTTGATGCCTTGTAGAACCTTTTTAGAGTGCCTAGTAACCCTAAAGTGTATACATCGTCCCATACCTATGTGTGTATATATACATATTCCAATATACGCACAAGTAAAAAAAAGTAAGCATGTGGGTGCGTGTGGGTGTAAACCTCATTCTAGGGCTCGCGACTAAACTAACTAACTACACTATCATCAGATTATACTAAAATTATCTATGACTCCTAAATTCTATCTAGATAAATCATAATCTCACAATAAACATATAAATATATCCATATAATATATACCATACACTACACTACGAACTGCGGGTGTGCTATACGCCATCCACCTGACCTCCCCCGTAAATATATATCTGCTCACATTGATCCTATCTTGCTGGAGTCGATGACGCCACGCTCATCCTCGTCGTCTTGAAATCCATGCGGGGGTACCTATAATTAATACACAATAGCAAATGCGTATTAAAATCAAGTCGGAAAACCAAAATGGCACACGTTTCGCTCATAGGTTAAAACCTATAGCTTACGCCTGCAAAACCACCAAACAACCCCCGTCGCTGACGTACAAACATCAGACGACGGAACACAAAATCAAATACCAAATCCTAAATTAATACGAAGTCGCAAAACAATGCAGCAACTCAAGAAAATGGTCCCAGATTTTACCCTAAGTTAAATTTGCCAATTTTGCACATATGGAGGGTTTAATTTACTGTAGATTTGCGGATCATTTCCACTATACACAGGCCGAAATTTGCGGCCAAAATGAGTAAATTTGCGGCCAGAACTTGGATTGGGGGTCTTAAGTTTTTGGTATAGGTTCTAGGTTGCCTTCACATCTCTAAGTCTTCGCTAAATATTTTTCAGGTCACCCGGGTTATAGCAGATCTCCAAAACACATCACAATTCTCATAAATTCCCGATATCGGGGTTTCTAAGTTTGGGAATCGGGAGTTTACTCTATGGTTTAGCCCACTATCCAATCCCTACTGGGGTCGTAGTCCCTAATTACACCTCAATTTCATCTTTGGATTCAATTCAAACCCTAACCTTAACTTGAAATTTTCAAAGTCCACAAATCAACACTAAATCACTTCTAAACTAACATGGGTGATAAAGTGATGTAATACAATGTTAATGGCAATGAAAGTTCCTCATTTGGCAACTCAAGAATTTTCTTGAGTTTCCCCAAGTGTCCAAAATCCTTGCTTTCTTGATCCAAAGTGTAGCTTGTGAGCTTGTGCATGATTTTAGTGAAGTGGGGATGATGTTTTGATGGATTTTTCATGATGGAGTGAGGAGTTGAGGTGGTGGAGGTAGGAGGGCAGCAGCCATGGTGAAGTGAGGAGAGAGATGATGAAGGTGTTGAAGTGAAGAGGGAATGGCCAAGTCAAAGTTAACCCCTCACCTCTCTCTCTCATGCCCATACACATTTCTTTACTAATATCCTTTTTCTTTTCTTTTGTTTTCTTTTCCTTTTCTTTTCTCTTGTCACATAAAACCAAAACCATGAATGAAATGAAAAGAAAGCCATGATAAGAATGTAATAAGTGCTAAAAATGATATGGTGCATGTCATGTGCACAAAACCGGATTAATGCAAGATTAGAGATATTTAATCGCGATTAGCATTAAAATATTGTATAATTAATCATAAAATTTATAATTTGCATAAATTACATAATGCCCCGACATTTCAGTAATTTCTATAATTTTTCCAAATTTTCCGCAATTTATCTGTATTTAATTATACCGCACCAATAGAATATTCAATATATTTATTATTTAATTATTAAAATTCCAAAAAATAATATTTTATTTTTCTGAAATGTTACACTACTCCTGTTGGCGAGTCGTTTGTTGCGTGATACCTATTTCGGTCGTGTGCCGTTCGCATTGGAGATAGAGATTCGTCCGTCGACTTGATCTTTCTTGAGATGTTGGACTTCAACGTTCTCCTGGGCATGGACTGGTTAGCTACGTGCTATGTGTCCGTGGACTGCCGCGAGAAGACAGTCAGGTTTTGTTTTCCCGGCGAGTCAGTTCTTGTTGTGCAGGGCGACCGTGGTGCCGCCCCTGACAGTTTGATTTCAGCCCTTTGCACAAGTCGGCTTTTGAGGGGAGGATGTCGGGGATTCTTAGCTTTCATACGAGATACTGGAGCCACAGTAGATTCGTTGGACCAGGTTCCTATCGTGCGAGAGTTTCCCGACGTTTTTCCCGATGAGTTACCTCGATTGCCTCCAGAGAGTGAGATTGAGTTTTGCATTGATCTGATCCCCAGCACGGGGCCTATTTATATACCACCATACCGGATGGTCACGGTGGAGCTTAAGTAGCTTAAGGATCAGCTGTAAGAGTTGCATGATAGGGGACTTGTACGTCCGAGTGTTTCACCTTGGGGAGCTCCTGTTCTGTTCGTCAAGAAGAAGGACGGCTGTTTGAGGTTGTGTATTGATTTTCGTCAATTGAACCGAGTTACGGCGCGGAATAGTTATCCTTTACCTCGCATTGACGATTTCTTTGATCAGCACCAGGGTGCGGGACATTTTTCTAAGATTGATTTGAGATCGGGTTATCATCAGTTGAGGGTTCGGAATGATGACATTCTGAAGACTGCTTTTCGTACACGCTACGGGAATTATGAGTTTTTGGTTATGTCGTTCGGACTCACCAATGCCCCAGCAGCGTTCATGGATTTGATGAACCGGATTTTTAGGCCGTTCCTTGACCAGTTTATTATTGTGTTTATTGATGACATTCTGGTTTACTCTAAAAGTCGAGAGGAGCATGAGCAGCACTTAAGGATTGCTTTGCAGACATTGGGAGAGCACCAACTCTTTGCTAAATTCTTGAAGTATGCATTCTGGCTTGATAGTGTTGACTTCCTTGGTCATGTGGTTAGAAGAGACGGTATTTGTGTGGACCCAAGGAAGATCGAGGCCGTATTGCTTTGGCCCAGACCTGTATCAGTGACAGAGGTCCACAGCTTGTTGGGCTAAACCGGTTACTAACGCCGTTTCGTACAGGACTTCTTGAGTATCGCTACACCGCTGACCGGACTGACCAGGAAGGGAGTTCTTTTTCGTTGGACTAAGGCATGCGGGCAAAGTTTTCAGCAGTTGAAGACTCGGTTGACGACTGCACCAGTTTTATCTTTGCCATCTGGATCGGGCGGCTTTGTCGTTTACTGTGATGCTTCTCGAGTGGGGCTCAGTTGTGTGTTGATGCAGCATGATAAAGTTATCGCTTATGCTTCCCGGCAGTTGAAGAAGCACGAGCAGAATTATCCCACTCATGACCTTTAGATGGCCACGGTGGTCTTTGCGCTTAAGATTTGGAGACATTACTTGTACGGGGAATCGTGTCAGATTTTCACAGACCACTAGAACATAAAGTACATCTTCCAGTAGCGGGATATGAATTTGAGACAACGCCATTGGATGGAGCTTGTGAAGGATTATGATTGTGAGATCCATTATCACCCGGGCAAGGCGAATGTGGTAGCCGATGCTTTGAGTCGTAGGCCCGGGGGTTGCTTGTCCCAGTTGAGCGCAGTTCAAAGACAGTCTTCTGCAGATTGGCAGATCATGTGCGACAGTAGAGTATAGTTTGAGTTCACTTCCACTGGGGACAGCTTGCTCACGTCCGTGCCCGTCCACTTCTACTAAATCGTATTCGTGAGGCACAGCCCACCGATGCCCGTTTGTCCGAGATTCTGGAGCATGTTCGGCAGGATAGAGATTCAGAGTTTGAGATTGATGAACAGGGTGTGCTACGTTTCGGGACTCATTTGTGTGTACCTAATACCGATGGGTTGAGACGCGAGATCCTAAAGCAGGCACATCAGTCAGCTTATAGTGTTCACCCAGGTTCCACCGGTGGGAAGGGATGAAGAGTGATGTTTCGGATTTCATTTCGAGGTGCCTGACTTGTCAGCAAGTCAAGGCTGAGCATCATAGACCGGCAGGAGAATTGCATCCTTTACCCATTCCGGAGTGGAAATGGGAACGGATCTCCATGGACTTCGTTGTGGGTCTACCCAGGTCCAGTCGAGGGTATGACTCCATTTGGGTGATTGTTGACCGGTTGACGAAAGCGGCTCACTTCCTTCCAGTGAAGACCACATTCGGTTATGCTCAATATGCTCAGTTGTATATTGATGAGATTGTGCGTTTGCACGGCGTTCCCACATGCATCGTATTCGACAGGGGGACCCAGTTCACTAGCCTTCTTTGGCAGAAGCATCAGGAAGCCTTGGGTACCCGTTTGAGCTTTAGCTTTCCATCCGCAGACTGATGGTCAGTCAGAGCGGACTATACAGACTCTGGAGGAAATGCTTCGTGCGTGCGTACCTGATTTTAGTGGATGTTGGGATCTTCACTTGCCATTGATAGAGTTCTCCTACAATAACAGTTATCAGGAGACGATTCATATGGCACCTTTTGAGGCTTTGTATAGTAGAAAGTGTCCATCACCAGTCTATTGGACCGAACTCAGCGGGAGCAGGATTTTGGGACCACAGCTAGTTCAAGAGACTACGAAGAAAATTCAGTTGATTCAGGATAGGATGAGAGAAGCCCAGTGGAGACAGAAGTCTTATGCCGGCCGTCATTGTATTCCAATGGATTTCTCCGATGAAGGGCGTGATGAGATTTGGGAAGAAAGGGATGCTTAGTCCCAGATTTGTAGGTCCTTTTGAGATCCTTGAGCGAGTTGGTACCGTTTCCTATCGTTTGGCACTTCCACCCAGTTTTCCCGATGTTCACCCCGTATTCCATTTATCGATGCTTCGCAAGTACCTTCATGATCCTTCTCACATGATTCAGCACCAGACCGTTCAGCAAGAACGCGATGATTCGTTCACCGAGCAGCCGGTAGTAATATTAGATCGGCAGGTGAAGAAAGTTCGGTGAAAGGTCTTTCCATCTGTGAAAGTTCTTTGGCGTAGCCCGAATAGTGAAGAGGTCACTTGGGAGGCCGAGAGCGAGATGCGGAAGAAATTCCCTCATCTCTTTGATGGTACGCATAGTATGATTTTTAAATTCGGAGACGAATTTCTTTAAGGGGGAAGATTGTAACACCTTAGAATGCAATTAGTATTAATTAAGCGATAATGCGGATTTTTAGTAAAAAGTTTACCAAAATAGTTTTCAAATATTTTATAAAAATTAATTAATATTTTATTAATATTTATTTCGGGCTTGCACACACAAGTGCATGTTAACCTAGAGTTAATTAGGGTTTAACCATGCTTAAGTAGCCATGGCATCTAACCCCATTCTATTAAGTTGTAATATGTATGTATCTAAATGATTTAGTTTTAAAAATTAGGGTTTTGAAATTTGGTTGACTTGAGAGAGGAAGAGAGAGAGAGGGCATGATGAGCATGGGGAATGCATGCCATGCAATAAATGAGGAGAGAGAAGAGGGAGGCATGGCTCATGCTACTCTCACCCCCTCATTCCCTCATCCATCACTCATACATACAATCTCATTTCCCTCACTCTCTCATTCACAACTCTCATTCTCATATTTTCTTCACCTTATTATCTCCCTCATCCCTCAACTGAAACCCTAACCCAACATGTAATACCCCAGGTATTATCCGGTATACCCATATATACCAGATAAGCATGGGGACCTACTATAAAACACTGGGGAATCTTCGGAATACATTCCGAAAGAGGACAGATCTGTATTATAAATGGAATGATACCACTCTTCAATACAGATGCGCCTTTTAAGTGAACTGGCACTACAGGAGTTTGAGAACTCCGTAGTTAAGCATGCTCGGGCCAGGGAATTCCTAGGATGGGTGACCTCCTGGGAAGTGGCCCCCTGGTCGGGTCCAGTTCACCCCGAAGGACATAACAGTGCGGCTTCGGCCAGAGCGGACAATACTTTCTGTATTGGGGGTGGGTCTTGACAGATTGGTATCAGAGCCGGTTCCTCAATAGTAGGTCTGTGGTTCGAGGATGAACCATTGTTCTAAGTGGGGGAGAATGTAATACCCCAGGTATTATCCGGTATACCCATATATACCAGATAGGCATGGGGACCCACTATAAAACAATGGGGAATCTTCGGAATACAGTTCGAAAGAGGACAAATCTATATTATAAATGGAATGATACCACTCTTCAATACAGAGACGCCTTTTAAGTGAACTGGCACTACAGGAGTTTGAGAACTCCGTAGTTAAGCGTGCTAGGGCCAGGGAAGTCCTGGGATGGGTGATCTCCTGGGAAGTTTCCCCTGGTCGGGTCCAGTTCACCCGAAAGGACAAAACCATGCGGCTTCGGTCAGAGAGGACAATATTCTCTGTATTCACGGTGGGTCGTGACACAAACCCAAACCAAATCTCTACTACAACACACTAAAACCCTTCACAAGTCAAAATCAAGCCATTAAGATCACTTGGAGCTTGGAAAGCTAGTGTTTTGAGTAAGTGTGGATAGGTAACGACCTCTAAACTGTTAATTAGGTTGTTAATTTGTTGTGTAGCTTGGTAGTCGTTTTTTAGAACGATAAAGATATAGTTTTGTGCAAGTATCGTGTTTTTAGTGTCATTATAGGGTATCTGTGATCTGCTGTGACTACGAGTTGTTACTGGAAAAACTAGCAGTGTGGTAGTGATGTACTGGAGATCCTGAGTGTACATCTGAAACACGAACCCCACGCGACACTGTTCATCCGGCGAGATCGGAGGGAAATCCTGCGAGCTCGGTCTTTTGGGGGACTGGGGTGTTATGCTTTGTAGGGTAGCTGTCTGCAGTTGTTTTAGGGTGATTGGTACTACTAGATTTTTAGGTTTTGACTTTATATAAAATCTGGGATCAATTTGCTAGTTTTTAGTATTTCGGCGACGCGCGATACGGTGTCCGACTCAGTTTCTGTGCTTCGCGTAATTTCTGCACTTGGGTTTTCTTAGGGTGTCGCTACACACGTTAGATACTAAGCGAACACTAGAGGGTTTGATTAGAGTCGGTGCGTCGGTCAAAACGTCATTTGTATGTATTATTGGTCGATTTCTATGTTGCACTTACTATGTTTGTGTGATTTTAAGGGCGAGTGCGGGGACTTCAGATGCTACGAAGAAAGGGAAGCTGGTGGTTGGATTTTCCAAGCTCAAGATCCTTGGTGAGTAGAATTAACATCTACAGGGAAATCGCCCGTATGGCGTTATGCGTCTAGGATAGATATGATATTATAGTCGCATGTTTATATGCATATATGTTGATTGTGCATGAGCAACATTGCATACCATTACTTTTTGTGCCTTGAATTAGTATCTAGTGGACACTGCACCATTACTGATAATTCATGTTGCACGAGCACTAAATTTTCATGACACGCACAACCTATACACATATGCAGTATTGTATTGTTATTGATATTGACACATTGATTCTTGTTCTATTGCGCATATGAAATATATCGTGCATACATACTTACATGTATACACCTATACTTGCTATAGCTACATGTATACCTTTATATAATGGATTTTATTTTGGAGAAATTAGGAACCGCATGATATATCTAAAAACGTGAAACATTTAAATGAGCGGTTTTCCCTTGATATGCTCATATTATGGTTTTATGTTGCATATATCATATTTCATGGATTTACGCATTGAGATACGGATTTCATGTGATTTATGGATTTGAGAAGCATGGTATTATTTCAAGAAAGTATGCATTGTTTTGAAAACCCGGTTTCTCTTAATATGAAATTTTAGTGCATCCACCATGAGTTTTCTCGGTGCTGAGACTTGTGTTAGAAACCCGATTTGAGGAGATGGATGATCCGTTTGCGGGTTCATGATGAACCCAGTATGGTACACCGGGGCAAGAAAGGGATGTTGTGCAGTAGACGATGAGCCTGGCATAGGGACTACTACCTACCGGTGATTGGTTTGACCTAGCGTTTATCCGGGGGATACCGACCGGAATCGAGAGATGGATATGGGCCGATCCGGACTGACGGAGTCCGATATATGTGGATTTGCGTGTCGATGTTGGACACGAGATTTCATGATGTTTTCGAGTGCCGATGTTGGGCACTCAGGTTCCATAAGATTTACAGGATATGAGGGCCGATCAAGATGACGGAGCCTGAGGTATTGGGATTTGGGGTATCGTTGATAGACACCGGTTTTTCCACGATGATGATTCGTTGATGATGATATATTTTATCCCATACTAAGCATTCATTCGATATGCATTGCTTCATGTATTTGTAGTACCTGATAGAGTACCTATCATGATTGTTGCATATCCAGATTACCACACATGTGATAGATTATCGTTGTACGTGCATACCTGCGATTATCTGTACGATGTTACTTACTATTCACGAGTTGGAAACTCACCCCCGTTGTGCCATAGTATTTTGCAGGTTTGACCCACAGAGTAGTCGCGGCAGGGCTTCTTATTATCTCTACTTTTTGCGGATACTGCTACGGTTGGCTGTGAGCCGTTTTGCTGTAAGTGGGTTTGCGGTTATCCGATTTTATGTTCATTGTATATCTCTCATTGTATCTAGTACTCTCCATCTACCACCATTATGTATTGACTTAGAGTCGAGTTGTGAGGACGATATTGTATATTTTGTGACTCTAGGTATCGAGCTCGTGTGAGTCGGCTTTTATTATGTAGTTTTATCTCTTTATGCTGTTTTTCACTTATACTGTCTATTTCTTCGCTACGGCGTTGTATATATGCTTGTGGTGGTTGTTTCCGCCTTTAGGCGTGATTTCCCCACGTTTGGGGATGCTTTATTTATATCATATGTTGCTTTACTTATATTTTATGTTTGTACCCGTTTCGGGGCTAGTTTTTACAAAGAAGGTGATGCTGAAATTTTGAAGAAAATAAACTCAAGTTTAAAGATTTTTACTTAAGATTTCCAAATGTTTTTATCACTTACTACTTTTGATGGTTTAGATTTCTGGGTTTTCGGCATACTTAAATTGCGTTACGCCTGTTGACGTTACGCGGTTTAAGTGCTGGTCACGTGCCTAAATTTTGGGTCATGATAGGACTTGAGGGCACTATAGCCAACAATCTCCCACTTTCACTTAAGGTTAATTATTGCGGTGTCGCATACTCATAGCTCGTGTGATACCGAACACCCAATTTCTCTACTAATCAGTTTCACAGAGCTCGTTTATAAAACTATTGCGTTCAAGAAATAGCCTCAGTGAGTGGATCCGCTCCAATGTTTCTTTCTATTTCTCTCTTTATCTCAAGTTCGCGGAGAAAGCCATCTCCCGAAATGAGCAATACCTATTTTAGAATATGTCTGGATATCTGATGGGACCCAGTTCACAAATGAACTCCAAATCCAGCAAACTTCTTAGACTATATCATCCACTGAATTTAATCAGTATCCTGCGCCATGACTCCCCCAGTATCCGCTTGGACCACCTGTCCAAACTATTGCTCCTCAAAAGAGGGAAAACTATAACTCTGACAGTCACTCTGTCATCCAGGTCACCTGGGAATCCTGGAATGATAACCGTATCCCGAAGGAGGTTGCCGTTACCAAATCCCTAGAACATCAACTTATGTTAAGAAACTACTTCCGAACATTTCTCCAGGATTGGATTAATATATAAACTTATTGCAGCTAGTTCAAAAACAACATCTGTTGTGGTACTTGACATCTTGACTCTTGCCTAAGCAAGTGATATGCCAATCATGCACATCCCTCTACCCTTTAGTCTGTAAGACACCATTAGAGAGGGTGGCTCCATCACCTGCAGGTACACCACCATGCCAGGACTCGTCCATTCTAAAACACCTTTAGAATAGTGTCAAAGTACCCAGATTGGGAAACTACCCAAATCTAGATCTAAAACCAAAGATCTAGTTACCAGAATGCTTGATATAGTATCTATATCCAATGTGGAGAAACCACTATGTGACAACCACAGTATAACCAATCGTAGTATAGGAATTTCACTTCCTACAAAGTGTATGTCATCCAAATACCAGGACATCACACCCTACTACCTTCTAAACAGCTCCATCTCTTATTCTGATGAAGTTAAGCCTATAACTGTCACATCAAAAATAGATGATATATCTCCGCTATACCTACTTTAATCTATAAATAGACACAAGCTACTTGTCCACTATGCTTCCGCTGCTCCTACTGACTATAACACCCCTCTGGCAGAGTCATATACATGCGTACTTCTAAAGCTAGTTTAGAACGACACTATACGCATCCTCATGCCGCGTCTCATAGTCTGGAACAACAGTAATAGCAAGTCTGGGTAAATTAGAACATCCCTGTCACCGTCTTTGACGATACCGAAGTACCTCTCGGGTGCCTGAGGTTACCCACCATATCTTCGGAGTGGCTAATGGAATGTCAAACCCGATTGAATCTTTAGGTTCTATTAAATTTTTAGTAATCGTTTATGGTTCTGGAATCACTTCCAGTTCTACCATACTCCCACTACTGTTTTTCTGAAAAAGTCCATTTTACTAAAACTGTGGCGAGTCAAGAACAATATCACTATTGCTCTTCCAGATGGTAGAAAGTTAACCCTCGTCATAACCCGGGATAACCCACAAACTGCCATTACTGAAACATGTGTTGAGTTATCCATAGTCAGGTTTTAAGCATAAGCCGGACAACTCCATATACCTTAACATTGTTAAGATATGAACCATTCTATATACAATATAGAAACAGAGGCACTGATTTAATAGGAACCAGATTCAAATCATGCCGCTGTCTCCAGTGCATGTCAACTAAATGGAAGAAGGCCGATCAACATTACTCAACTAGGATTGCATCCAAATATGAGTAACCTGAAAGAGAAGCAAGTTCTCAAAAGCATTACTATCAACTGAATATCAAACACAAGTATCTACTTCTTCGATCACCTTGAAGAATCCTGATACTTGCAACACATGGTTCTCTACTTTATTCTTGTACCTATAACTTCTCAAAACATGGACCTTGTAATTCTACGAAATACTTGTCTAAAACTGGAGAAGTCACAAGTAAATAGAATACAGTACGAGCACCAACCCCTCTGTCCTAATGGACACTGGACAACATACAATACCTTATATTAGTCCCCTGAGTTGAATAACTCAAACCCTGTGCGTCGTAGATTGAAAATTGTACTTTGGTTAAGAATAATTACACCGCTGTTTAATGCTCCTTACCCAATCATCAACTGATATAGCTAAACGTCATGGACATAATTTCGAAAAGTAATATCTCACTTTATAAAATAAATGTACAGATATATCAGTTTGAAACTGGTGCATAACTACGGATATTCAAAACCAAATATTTGCCGTCCGGCGAAAATCCCAGGTGATTTCCTCAAATATCACCAATTACAACGAATTCCGATATAATGAGGATATGGTCACCTAATTCCCAATAACTTACTCCCACTCATCATCTGTAAAACCATACAGATGTGAGAATCAAACATGTTAAATACGTACCCTAGAGTAAGGATCTAATTTGGAAATCAGTTCTTAATTAACAACGCATTGGGAATCTGAAACATGAAAATGTTTCGAAGGGGTAGCCGGGTATTCCTAGTAACGCCTCTTCCATTATCCAGATTCATCACCGTGACCGTGTATTTCCTTGCCAACTCTCCAAATCCCTTTTTTCGTCTTTACCCATTACCTTCTGTACACCGCTCTTAGGCTAAATGGTTTTCTTCCTTCCTTACCATTCGACACCAGCCTATGGTTTCGAAGAAGACTATCCAATAAGCGTAATAGTTGTACTCTCCTAATCCTAGGATCCCACGCAACCTGAGAGAAGATAAAGATAAAAGACAACTGAATAATCCTTATTCTATTTCTCCTGAACCAGAATCCTTCCTCGAACTGGAACAAGTTCCTTCGAGTATGTATCTAAGTATACGATGGATTATCCAATAAATGCTGATCTTCATAGTGATACGGGGTGTTCTGGAGAAATTCAAAGGTGAAGTAGGAATGGCGATGATATACGCGGTTTCGTCATGAATGATAGTAGTCGCAATTTACTTTGCCTTCTTTCTAATCCCTTTATTTTTCTTTACTTATTATTATCTGTAAACCACACTTAGGCTAATTGGTTATCTTCCTTCCCCACCTTTCGACACATGCCTATGGTTTGGAAGAAGACTATCCAATAAACGCAATTGGTGTACTCTCTCCTAATCCTAGGAGCCCTCATAACCTGAAAGAAGGTAAAAGAAAAATACAACTGAATAATCCTATTAAATTTCTCCAGAACCGGAAACCATTCTCGAATCTCAAATACGTTTCTTCGAGTTCGTATGTAACTATACGATGGTCATATCCAATAAATGTGGATCTTCGTAGTGATACGGAATGTTTAGGAGAAAAGCAAAGGGTAAAAGTAGGAGTGGCAATGAAGTATGCAACTCTGACAATCCAAAAGCCAATGTGTTTTAAGAAGGTTCGGTTAACTTTGTTAATTAGTTCTAGTCTAGGGTCGGGACATGGTCGCTGCCAAAGAGAGAGAGAAAAGAAACACTCAGCGTGCACTCTAATCTAGATCAGAATGGTTAATCACTTTATCTAATCAGGATGTCTCCCACTGTATCCTCAATTTCTCCTCCAAACCTGAAAGAAGAATTAGTCGGGATCATCTAAAATCACCCGAGGAGTAAACCAACTCATCAGTAGGAATCGGGATCCAACTATCATCGCATGATAACTTGATGGAATCCAGTCAAGTTACCACACTCCAGAAATTATGCGCATGCCTGGCAAGTTTCCTGTATGTTTGAAACTCCCGATGTGATTTTTACCCCATGCTCTTATGACCTTGACTAAGGCCAACAAATCAAAAATCACATGTCAAGTTCTACCCGTCATTGTCCAGGTTAATTTGAACCCACCCATACAAGCCATTGGCTAAGGCCAACAAGGTTGTACGACTGTCCCAAACAAACGCATCTATTTATGCAACAAAAAAGTAACAAATAGCTATCATACACTATACCTTGAATAAGACCAACAAACATAGCATGAATACTAAGTGCTACCCAGCTGAAATGACAGAGGGCTACAAATGGTTTTTGGCGAAAAACATTTAACGTAATTGTCATGACCCAAAAATTTAGGCCCAAACAAACGTCAATAGGCGTACACAACTTAAGTAAGACGAAACCCAGAAATCTAAACCACCCAAAACTGGATAAGCGGAGGAAAAAAAACATAGTTTAAAACATTCGGAAAATCTCAAGTAAAATCATTAACTTTAGTTTTCTTTCATGAAAATTTCGGCAGCACCTCCTTTGTAAAAACCAACCCCGAAAATGGGTACAACATAGAATAAAAATAAAGCATCCTAAACGGGAGCAAATCACGCCCAACAGCAGAGAAAACCACCACAAGCATATATACGACACCGAAGCGAAGAAATATAAATGAAAACAGCATAGGGAGGTAAAAACTTTACAACAAGACCGGCTCCCACGAGCACGGCACCTAAAGTCGCCAAAAATATATACAACACCGAATCCTCACAACTCGTCTCTAAGTCAAATAAGAGAAGTGGTAGATGGAGAGTACTAGATAAAAAAGGTATATAATGAACATCGTCGGATAAACGCAAAACCCACCTATAGCAAAAGGCCTCACAGCCGAACGTAGCGATATCCGCAAAAGTAGAGATAATAAGGCGCCCTGCCGCGACTACTCTGAGGGTAAGTCCTGCAAAACACTGTGGCATAACGGGGGTGGGTTGCCAACTCGTGAATAGTAATTAACATCACACTGTAATCGTAAGTATGCACGAACAACGATAAATCTATCACATGTAATCTGATAGCATAAGTATGGCAATATGAATATGCAACAATCATGTAAAGGTACATCATCAGGGTACTACAACTACATAAACCAATGCATATCAAAATAATCCTGTGTGTGGGATGATATAATAAAACCTCATGCAAAATCATCAGCATGGAAAAACCCCAGTGTCCCTCACTGACACATCAAATCCCAAAATCCTTATGCACCGCATCCTCAGATCGGCCCTCATATCCTGTAAGTCTCATGGAACCTGAGTGTCAAGCATCGACATCCGAAAATATCATGAAAACTAGTGCCCAGTATCGACACATAAAAACTAGTATCCATCGTTCCTCGAAACCCAAGTGTCCAACATTTACACTTGTGTTCCACGTATCGATTTTATGATATCCATACATTCCTCGAAACCCAAGTTTCTAATCTCGACACGCGTGTTCCACGTATCGGTTGCTCTGGTATACATATGTTCCTCGAAACCCAAGTGTCCAACCTCGACACTCGTGTTCCACGTATCGGTTTCTAATATCCATAAATCTCTCGGAATATAAGTGCCTAACATCGACACTAGAAATCCCCAAATCGCAAGAAAACATATCTCAAATGCGTAAATCCATGTAATATAACATATGCAACATAGAACAACAATATGAGCATATCACGGGAAAAGTCTTCTATTTAATTGCATCAAGTCATTAAATATATCACGCGGTTCCCAAGTATTCGAATCCCATATACATATATAACAGCGTCCCATACCACCGATATATAACGTATAAAACTGAATATGTAACAATAGCAAAGTTTATGTGTGAGCATGTTGGTATAGCAAGGCATATGTGTAAGCATGTAGGTATAGCAAGGCATACTATATGTCATATGCGCCATCGCACAAAAATAAATGCCTCTATGTCGCTAACCAAAAGCAAGGTATATCATATGAATATCTTTGTTGTGCGTATCATGGGAATTACCGACAGTGTGTGTGTAGCATACAATAGGTGCTCGTGCAATATGGACTGTCAATATTAGTGCAGTGTACAATAGGTACAGGTTCAGGCATAACAAGTAACTGAATGCAATGAAGTTCATATGCAATCAACTCATATGCGAATAACATGTAGCTATCATATCATATCCAGCCCTGACGCATAACGCCATACGGGCAATTTCCCCGTAGATGTTAAATCTACTCACCGGTGATCTCGAGGTACGAAAATCTGACCACCTGCTTCCCTTTATTCGCAGCGTCCGAAGTCCCCGCTTGCGACCCTAAAATTTCGCATAAGCTAAATATCCTACGCCGACACAAAGATAATGAAATGCAAGCATAACGCCCAGAAAATTACACTGCGCGCCTAGTGCACAAAACGCGCACGACATCGACAAAAACCCTAGCTAGGGTCACTAAACTACGCAACCACCAAGTCTAGACTCCGATCATACCGATCGCGCATCACAACATAATATCTCGCGATGAAGATAATATAATTAACACCGCAACGCTCATTAGAACCTACATCCTACTTATACCGAAACCTATTAAGCAATTCTATCGCAAAAATAGCACAAGTCAAAGCTAACACAAATCTAGCGATTACAAACATCGCAAAGTAGCTTAACTAGGTTATCCAAACCATTTCCATAATTTTAAACTCTCCCAAAGATGTATTAGTAAAACCTAGTTTGCTAATAATCTTAATTAGACAAATTAGGAAATAAACAATTTTCATTCTCCCACTAGAATATGTTTTCCTAGTCTTAACTTATCAATAAACCAAATCATCAAGTTAAACCCAAACTTGAACTTTCCTAAATTATCAAGAAACAACTAATCATGCAAATTAAGCTATATTAAACAACTAAATAGCTAACTTAATGATTTAAATATAACAATTTAAGATTAGGGTTTGAAATTATACCTCCTCAAGAACACAAAATAGCAACTAGATCCATCAATTTAGCTTCCAAAATGATGTCTTTCATGAAAATCAAAGCAAGATTTGTGATGAAGAATAATGGGTTATTATTTGTTTATGAGTTTTGTGGGATTATTTAAGGATTTTTGGAGAATTATTGAGCTTGGAGAAGATGAAATTGGGCAAGGAAAAGAAAAGAGCAGATCATGGGGGAGGGCTCGGCCAAGAGGGAGGAAGAAGGGGTTTTGTGCAAATTGTGAAGAAAATTCTAGATAAAAAGTATTAAATGCTCATTAATGCACTAAAAATCTTATGCCACCTCTTTCTTTCTTTTTAAAAATAATTTTCTTTTGCCTCAAAAATATCTAGATATTTGGATGGATAGGTTTAACTTAAACTTGTGATTAGATTAGCATTAATTTACATTAGTAGTAATTAACCGAAACAAAAAATTTAATTACCACTAATTAAGTGCATAATTAACCACTTAAAATAATATTTTAAAAAGGAAAAAATTCTATGTGAACCAAAACTTCCAATTGACCCCCAAAGTCCGCAAACTAGCACCATTCTAGCTAAACTAGGTGCAGTCAAGTCTGAAAAGAAATATTATCAAATCCTGGTTAAAACGGGAAACACCGACTATTTTACCCTAAAACAGAAAAATTCACATAACAATTTCTAAAACGTTACAATCTCCCCCACTCCCCCCTTAAAGAAATTCGGTCCCCGAATTAAAAATTTAACTACGCGTATCTTCGAAGAGATGAGGGAATTTCTTCCGCGTATCGCTCTTGGCCTCGCAAGTGATCTCCTCGCTAGTAGGGCTACGCCAAAGAACCTTCACAGACGGCAAGACCTTTGACCGAAGTTTCTTCACCTGCCGATCCAATATAACTACCGGCTGCTCGGTTAACGAAAGATCGCGTTAAAGCTGAAGGGTCTGCTGCTGAATCTTGTGAGAAGGATCATGAAGGTATCTACGAAGCATCGACACATGGAAAACGGGGTGAACATCCAGAAAACTAGACGGGAGCGCCAAACGATAAGCAACAGAACCCACTCGCTCAAGGATATCGAAAGGACCTACAAATCCGGGACTGAGCTTCCCTCTCCTCCCAAATCTCATAACGCCTTTCATCGGAGAAATTCGCAGGAATCAATGATCCCCCACTGCGAACTCGAGTCTGCGACGACGACGGTCGGCATAAGACTTCTTCCTGCATTGGGCTGCACTCATCCTGTCCTGAATCAGCTGGATCTTCTCCGTAGTCTCCTGAACTAGCTGGGGACCCAAAACCCTACTCTCACTGAGTTCGGTCCAACAGACTGGCGATCGACACTTCCTACCATACAAAGCCTCAAAAGGCGCCATCTGAATCGTCTCCTGATAACTGTTATTGTAGAAGAATTCAATCAACGGCAATTGACGATCCCAACTGCCACCAAAATCAAGCACACACGCACGGAACATATCCTCCAGAGTCTGTATAGTCCGCTCCGACTGACCATCGGTCTGTGGATGAAAAGAGGTG
This sequence comes from Agapanthus africanus, assembly GCA_030015575.1. NCBI lineage: Eukaryota > Viridiplantae > Streptophyta > Magnoliopsida > Asparagales > Amaryllidaceae > Agapanthus > Agapanthus africanus. The sequence goes on from JASDDO010000031.1 coordinate 233,411,495, forward strand.
CTAAAACTCAACCGGGTACCCAAAGCTTCCTGAAGCTTCTGCCAAAGATGGCTAGTAAACTGGGTGCCTCTGTCGGATACGATGCATGTGGGAACACCGTGCAAACGCACAATCTCATCTATGTACAACTGAGCATACTGAGCAAAACCGAATGTGGTCTTCACTGGAAGGAAGTGAGCCGCTTTCGTCAACGGTTCAACAATCACCCAAATGGAGTCATACCCTCGACTGGTCCTGGGTGAACCCACCACGAAGTCCATGGAAATCTGCTCCCATTTCCAATCCGGAACGGGTAAAGGCTGCAACTCACCTGCCAGCCTCTGATGCTTAGCCTTGACTTGCTAACAAGTTAGGCACCTCGAAACGAAGTCCGAAATATCGCGGTTCATCCCTTCCCACCAGTAAAAGTCTCTCAAGTCACGGTACATCTTGGTGGAACCTGGATAAATCCTAAATGCTGAATGATGTGCCTGCTCTAGGATCTCGCCTCTCAAACCATCAGCATCTGGTACACACAAGCGAGTCCTGCATCGTAGCACACACTGGTCATCAATCATGAACTCCGAAACTATACCCTGTCGAACAGGCTCAAGAATCTCAGACAGACGGGCATCACTGGGCTGCGCCTCATGGATACGATCAAAAAGTAGTGGACGGGCACGGACATGAGAGAGCTGTCCCCCAGTGGAAGTGAACTCAAACTGTACTCTACCATTGCACAAAAGCTGCCAATCTGTAGAAGACTGTCGCTGAACTGAGCTCAACTGGGACAAGCTACCCCCAGGCCTATGACTCAAAGCTTCAGCTACCACATTCGCCTTGCCCAGGTGATAAAGGATCTCACAATCATAATCCTTCAGTAGATCAATCCAACGGCGCTGTCTCAGATTCAGATCTCGCTGCTGGAAGATGTAGTTGAAGCTCTTGTGATCCGTGAAGATCTGACACGACTCCCCGTACAAGTAGTGTCTCCAAATCTTCAACGCAAAGACCACCGCGGCCATCTAAAGATCGTGAGTGGGGTAATTCTGCCCATGCTTCTTCAGCTGCCTAGAAGCATAAGCAATCACTTTATCATACTGCATCAGTACACAACCGAGCCTCACTCGAGAAGCATCACAGTAAACAACATAGCCGCCCGATCCAGAAGGCAAAGATAGAACTGGTGCCGTCGTCAACCGTGTCTTCAACTGCTGAAAACTCTGCTCGCACGCATCAGTCCAAAGAAAAGGAACCCCCTTCCGGGTCAGTCCAGTCAGCGGTGCTGCCATACTCGAAAAATCCTGCATGAAACGGCGAAAATAACCAGCTAAGCCCAAAATGCTATAGACCTCAGTCACACATACAGGTCCGGGCCAAAGCTGCATAGCCTCGATCATCCTCGGGTCCATAAGAATACCATCTCCAGTCACCACATTACTATGGAAATCAACTCTATCAAGCCAAAATGCGCACTTTGAGAATTTAGCATACAGCTCGTACTCTCTCAATGTATGCAAAGCAATCCTGAAGTGCTGCTCATGCTCCTCATGACTCCTAGAGTAGACCAGAATGTCATCAATAAACACAATAATGAACTGGTCGAGGAACGACCTGAAAATACGGTTCATCAGATCCATGAACGCTGCTGGCGCATTGGTGAGTCCGAACGACATCACCAAAAACTCATAATGCCCATAGCGCGTACGAAAAGCAGTCTTCAGAATATCATCATTCCGAACCGGCAACTGATGATGACCCGAACGAAAATCAATCTTAGAAAAATGTTTCGCTCCCTGGAGCTGATCAAATAAATCGTCAATGCGAGGTGAAGGATACATATTTCGCACCGTAACTCGGTTCAATTGACGATAATCCATACACAATCTCAAACTGCAGTCCTTCTTCTTGACGAACAGAACAGGAGTTCCCTACGGCGAAACACTCGGACGCACAAGTTCCCTATCAATTAACTCTTGCAATTGATCTTTAAGTTCTCTAAGCTCCGCCTGAGCCATCCGATAAGGCGCTATAGAAATTGGCCCTGCGCCGGAAATCAAATCAATGCAAAACTAAATTTCGCGCTCTGGCGGCAACCCAGGTAACTCATCGGGAATGACGTCGGGAAAGTCTCACACAGTAGGAACTCGGTCCAACTAATCCACTGTGGCTCCAGTATCATGAATGAAAGCCAAGAATCCCCGACATCCTCTCCTTAAAAGCCGACTAGCGCAAAGGACAGAAATCAAACTGTGAGGGGCGGCACCACGGTCCCCCTGCACCACAAACACTGACTCGCCGGGAAAACAAAACCAAACTGTCTTTTCACGGCAGTTCACGGACGTGTAGCAAGTAGCTAACCAGTCCATGCCCAGGAGAACGTCGAAGTCCAACATCTCAAGAAGGATCAAGTCGACGGATAAATCTCTATCTCCTAAACAGAAAGCACACGACCGGAACACGTGTCGCGCAACAAACGACTCTCCAACAGGAGTAGTCACGACAAGCGGCTGATCTAGAAAACACGACTCTCGGCCTAACCTCGGCATGAAGTGCGTAGAAACATATGAATGCGTAGATCCCGGATCAAAAAGAACATGTGCATCAAAAGAACATACAGAAAGGATACCTGAAACCACTGCATTGGACGCATGCGCGTCCTAATGAGTTAAGGAAAACACCCGAGCCTATCCTCTACCGGCGACTGGTTGACCTCCGCCTCTACCACCCCGCCCTCTCGGTACAAAACCACCGTGACCCCAACCTTTCTGCACATAAGTCTGACGCGGAGCAACAACATGCATAACGGGCAACGCCCTATGAGGTGGACAAGGTGGTAAGGTAACCTGCGTTACAGCCGCCTCACTCATACGTGGCTTAGCACAATCTCGAGCCCGATGACCCCGACTCCTGAACCGGTAACATCCAGAAGAAAACTACTGACTCTTTTGAGGATAAGAGCTAAAAAGCCGACCTCGTCCCGAACCTCCATTACCCCCAGTATCTGAATGGGAACTGTCACGACGTCTAAATGCCCGCCTCCCCGCTGAATCACCAGTATGAACCCTCTTCGGTTCTAGAGCAACCGACGACTCAGAAAGACACACCTCTACCAATTAGGCCGCGTCCACCGCTGCTGCATACGTGTTACAATGCTGTATGTTGATGGCTAGGAACAACTGGGTAAGCAGGCCTCGAACAAACCTCTTCACCCTCATCTCCTCTGTGGCTACAAAGTACGGAGCATACACAGACAGCTCGGTAAACAGTTCATCATACTCAGCAACCGTCAACGCCGGAGTCTGGCGTAACGACTCGAATCTGCATGCTCGCGCATCCCTGGCGCTCGGTGGAAGAAAACGGGCGAGAAACACAGTCAGAAACTCTGCCCCGGTCATAGGAGCAAGACCCGCGGCTCTTCCCCTCTCCAAGGACTCACACCACTTCAGGGCCAGACCCTCCAGACGAAAGCTCGCAAACTCCACCCATCTCGCGTCGGAGCATCGGAGTGAATGACATATCCTGGCCATCTGGTCGTTAAACAACTGCGGGTCCTCTGCTGCATCTGTGCAAGTGAAAACCGGAGGCCGCAGCCTCATGAACTCTGACAGTGACACGGTGATAACCTTCGAAGTTGCAGCTATGACTGCCGGAACAGTAGGTACCATCGCGGCCCCCGCAACGGGTGGAACAACCTCCTGCCCCTGCGCTCGAATGGCCTCAACTAAAGACCTCATCATCTACCGCAAGTCTTGCATACCAGCCCCAAGCATAGCAATCTGATCCGTTACAACAGGCGTACCACCCTGGTCAGTCTTCGTCTCAAACGAGTCAACTCTGACATCGGCCCTCGCGGCCGCTCTTTGTGCCTTTGTAGTCTTCGGCAGCATATAGGCTGGAAATTGAAACAAGATCCCATAAGGATATAGAAATTAAATGAAAAAAGCATTGGGAGATAAAAACTTTATAACAAGACCAGCTCTTACGAGCACGGCAGCCAAAGTCACCAAAAATATATACAACACCGAATCCTCACAACTTATCTCTAAGTCAAATACAAGAAGTGGTAGATGGAGAGTACTAGATACAAAAGGTAAATAATGAACATCGTCGGATAACCGCAAAACCCACCAATAGCAAAAGGCCTCACAGCCAAACATAGCGGTATCCACAAAAGTAGAGATAATAAGGCGCCCTGCCGCGACTACTCTGAGGGTAAGTCCTGCAAAACACTGTGGCTGTAACGCCTTAGATTTCGGTTAGTGTTCGTTTAGACGTTAATGCGGGTTTACTGTAGAAAGTTTACTAATTCGGGTTCCTCATATTTTATAACATTTAATTAATAAATTATTATTATTTGTTATAAGCATGCACGCACGTGTGCACGTAAATGTGTGGATTTGTTTGTGCTAATTTTGATCTTAGCAACCATGACACTTAACCTAATCTATCCCTTTGCTTTAATCCTTGTTTAAATTCATCCTTAACCTAAACCTTAGATCTTTTGAGTGAGAGAGAGAAAGAGATATTTATTTTGGAGTGGTGAGGTGTGTGTGAAAACATTAATGATGCATTAATGATGTGGTTACACTCACCCTCATTCCTCACCCTACACTCACCTCCCTCTCTCTTCATCATTTCCTCTCTTTCTTTTCTCTATCTCATTTGTTCCTTCTTCTTCTCTCTCATCAAACTGAACACTCTCTTTTCCCTCACCAAAATTCATCAAATCCTTCACAAAGTTCACAAAGTTCACAAAAATCACATCTTTCTTCACCTTTTGCCTCTTGGATGCCTGGGAGCATGCAAATCTAGGATCTTTGAGTTCTTTTGTGTAGGTAATGTTCTTTTGCTGTTGTTTATGTTGTTTTTGTGTTATGCAACTAGTTAGTTTCAGTTTAGATTGGTTAAAGTTTTGTTTTGTGCGAAATAACGTATTTTAGTGTCGTTTTGTGATATATGTTATCTGCTGTGACCCGGAAAGTTTATTAGAAAACTAAACCTTGTGGTTGTGTTGTACCAGTGACCATAGGACCCCACCTGAGACAAGAGACCCAACCCACCGGCCAGGGCCGGCGACGTTTGAGGGGGATTCCGGCGACCTCGGCCCCTTGAAGGAGTTGGGGTATAGGTTTTTGAGGGTAGGTCTATGCTGTGATTTGGGTGTTTTTTGTCTTGTTTAATTGTTGAGTCTTCTCTGTATACAAAATCTAGGATCACATAGGTAGTTTCTAGTGTTTTGTGTCCGCGCGATACGTTATACGACACGGATCGTGCACTTTGTGAGGTTTTGCTCTTAGGTTAGTTTCGTCATGTCGCTACGCACGTTAGCCACAATACGAACACTTGAGAGTATGTTTTGTGTTGTTGCGTCGGTCTAATGTAGTTGTACGCGTTTTTGATATATTATTAATATATATTTGCGTTATTGTTTTGATGTGGTAGGTTCGCAGGCGGGGACTTCGGACACTGCTACCAGGGGGAAACGAGTGGTTGTCTTCACTTAGCCAGGAGCGTTGATGCGTAGGTTTAACATCTACAAGGGAATCGCCCGCAAGGCGTTATGCGTCTGGGCTAGAAATGACTTGACTGGTCGTATATTCTATTTATGACATATTTAGAATTTGCGACTACACTTTATTGCTTAGATATTGTTGTGCTTGGACTAGTATCCTTAGGACACTGCACATATTATTGACGATTCATGTTGCACGAGCACTGATTGTATGCCATACACACCGTCAATAATTGCCTTGTCATGCACAACCCACTTATAGATATAATATCGTTTGGTTAAGGACATTGAGATATTGATTCATATTTCTTATCACATATGAAATTTAGCATACCTGTATACCCACTTGCTTACACATATGTCTTCATATACTTATATGCTAGATACCTGTATACCTATAGAGTATTGTACCATTAGTGATAGGTACATACACACATCATGACACAGCTACAGGTATACCTTGCACATATACTTCACTTATACCCAGGGGGTATATTACATCATTTACTTATAGGTAGATACATATACCTTGCTATACCTTATTGTTAACACATATATCTGGTTATAGCTACATGTTTACCTTTACTTGATGTTATTTATACTTGGATAAATTAGGAACCGCTTGATATTTATATTAACTTGTTGCAGTTAATTAGCTGCTATTCCTTCATATGCTTACAATTCAGTTTTATGTTGCATATATTATATTCATGGATTTTCGCATTTCGATATGGATTTTTCATGATATTTCTTTTTATTTCTAAGTATATATAACAGTGGAATGGGACGCTGTTATATATGCCTTTACACCAATATTAGTGGAATGGGACGCTAATATATGTGTATTGATTCATGCATTTGTACTTATTCTTTACTTGATATTTGTATGCATCAACTCTGAGTTTTGTTATAATACCGATACGGGGATCAAGAGTGTCGGTGTTTGGCACATACGATTCGAAGGACGTATAATACCGATACGGGGATCGAGAGTGTCGGTGTTTGGCACTTAAGATTTGAAGGACGTATAATACCGATACGGGGATCGAGAGTGTCGGTGTTTTTAACATAAGATTCAAAGGACGTATAAACATGTATTTTCGTGTCGATGCTTGACACATTGTTTTCATGATATTTTACTCTTATATATATATATATATATATATATATATATATATTAGTGGAATGGGACGCTAATATATATGTATACATATACATTCATATACTCCATCTTAATTATTCAGGCAAAATATACCTAGTATATAAGAGATTAACTTGATATTGGATTTAGGACATTTGAGATCACTTGATTTTGTACATTCAGGATATAGGAGATTTATTCGATATTGTACATTAAGGATTTGTGCGACTTATTTGATATGAGAGCCAATTTGGAGGCTGATTTGAGAAAAGTGGGATTTGGATTGTCTTGATGGATTGTGATCCTACCACGATGTCAGGATTCCGTGGAAATGACATATTTCATTCCATACTCCACGTTTACTGTTTATGCACTGCTTTATGTATTAGTAGTACCTGTTAGAGTACCTTTCATGATTGCTGCATTTACATACCTTTATTATATGCATTGCTTCATGTGTAGTTGTACCTGTTAGTGTACCTTTCATGATTGTTGCGTATATATAGTTTCATATCATTAGTGCATGATTATTCCAGACCGATTGTCATATTATTATTGCTTTATGTATTTGTAGCAGTTAGTGTACCTTTCATGACTATTGCATTTATATAACCTGTTACTGCTTTTAATTACATATGTTAGATTCGCGATGTACATACAAACTTGCGATTACCTGCATATGTTATTTACTATTCACGAGTTGGCAACTCACCCCCGTTGTGCCACAGTTTGTTTTGCAGGGTGTTCCCCAGGGTAGTAGAGGCAGGCTTTTCATCTATCATCTTTTGCTACGGATACCGCATCGGCTCACAGTGTGCTGTTTTGCTTAGGTGGGTTTTGTGGTTATTCGTGTTGTATTGTATATTCTTTGTATCCTTGTACTCTCCATCTACTATATTTTCATGTTTGACTTAGAGACATGTGTGAGGATGATGTTGTATATTATTTTGTGACTTGTTTGTTTTATACAGTTTCCTTTCTATCGTCTTTTATTTTCTTCGCTACGGTGTCGTATATCTGTTGTGGTGGTTGTTTTCTGCCTTTGGGCGTGTATTTTCTCCCGTTGGGGGATGCTTTACTTATATTTATGTTGTACCCATTTTTGGGGCTAGTTTTTACAAAGGAGGTGCTGCCAAAATTTTAAAGGAAATAAAGTTGGACTTTTAAAGAATTTGGGTTGAGATTTCAAATGTTCAAAAACTTCTATTAATTTCTTACTACTTTTAATGGTTTAGATTTCTGGGTTTTGGCTTTCTTTTACTGCGTTACGCCTGTAGACGTTGTGTAGTATTAGGGCCGTCACGTGCCAATTTCGGGTCGTGACAAAGTTGGTATCAGAGCGCTAGGTTTTTACCTTTCGGAGTGTAGGATGACCTTGTTATGATGGAGTAGGTAGCTTAAGCATAGTAACGTAGTGTTTGTATGTCTGCAGCATACTCACGATGCGGTACTCCGCCTAAAGTGACCTAAGTACAATTTGCTTGAAATTCCTTCTTGATGATTCATATCCTTGTGATTCGATTTCCGTGTTCATATCAAATCCTACCACATTTATAGCCTTTGTCGCCGACGACTATGGGGACTCAGAGTGGTGCAGCGAGGTCCGAGGTCAGAGTTGGTTCGGGCGAGACGAGCACTGACCAGGATGGCACGCTAGTTGCATAAGTGCAGACGGATACTCCTTCGACAGATAGTATCGCTAGGATTGTGGCAGAGATGCAGGAATTGCGCCAGACGATGAGTTCATTGGTTGAGATCGTTCGAGCGCAGCGACAGGAGGTTGTTACCCCTGTTACCCAGTTGTTCCATGCTATAAGCATACAGCAGTCCGTCACCTACAGAGCACCAGTGGATGCAGCCCCAGTTTACGAGACACGCGTTCCAGAGACTTTGGGAGTTCCGAAGCAGTGGAGGACTCGTACCGGTGTACCATCCCAGTGACAGAGGCCTTATCGTCGAGACAACTTTCGTAACCGTCGCGGAGTAGCTATGGTTTGGGACGATGAGAGTCGTGTTAGCTAGATCAGCCGTTTGTTGTGTTAATTTCTGTCAGCGATTCTTTTGTTGCGCAACACGTATTTCAGTTGTGTGCCAATCGGTTGGGAGATTCATCTGTCACTTGATCCTTCTACAGATGTTGGATCTGACGTTCTTCTGGGCACGGACTGTTTAGCTACGTGCTAGGCGTCTGTGGACTACCGTGAGAAAACATTCAGGTGCTGTTTTCCCCGGCGAGTCAGTTCTTGTTGTGCAGGTGGATAGTTGCGCCACCTCTCACAGCTTCAAAACTCAAATCCAAGCGATATAAGAGTGCTACTCAGATTATAAACGCAAATCGCAACAAATGACATTGAGATACACCTCCTACAATGTCGAAAAAGTCGGTGCGCCTAAAACCGACAGAACAAGAACATCAGCTTGCCTCCTGCTCACGGTCTGGCGTCCTCTGTCTCTGGGTCCTCATTTTCTCTGCGGATTACCAATCTCGCAATCCATCGGCTCATCGGCCTGGTCAGGTGTGCTAACGGGGACGATTCCGTTCTGGCACTTCTCTGGTCATCTCTTGGCCAATCATCACGACCACTCGTAAAGCAGCACGTCACTGGCGTCGGCCTCTGGACCTCTGAATACTCGCGACACAACTGATCCTGGGTGCAAATCTCATTGCAGCAGTGTCCTGGAAGGAATCCTGCTCAAGATCTCTTACGATCTTTCCTATGCCGAACTGTACGGAGGCTGGTACACTTCTATAATCTGTTCTCTTTTTCTGGACATCTGCGTTCTCAGCACAACATTTCCTCAGGAACTGGCCATATCCCAACGCCTCTGTATGCATATCAGATTTCTAATCTCGATGGGGAGTAACAACAGCTCGCTAGCATCTCGCACGAAATTCTGGTTCCGCTTGTCTTTATCATCGTCCACCTTGACGTCACGTCATGCTATCTGTATACTGCAACGGTTCTCGGCCACGGTCAATCCGAAGTCTCTCAAACGGACTCGAAGTCACGAACTCGGTATCTTCATCACTCTGTAGAAGATATCTGGCCGAACACGTCCTCGGGAACTCGTCCCAACCGTCGGAGGAATACTCAATACTCGTCCGTCCTCGATCAACTCACAACGCATCTGGGTGAGGTCCTCTATCCGAAGCTGGTCTGCTTACTGGTCTCTTATCACATGATATCCGGACGACGTCAAACTTTTCGATCGAGTAATCAAAGTCCCATAATTCCCCAAAAACACAACACGTGAGCACAGTCTAATAATATCTGGTACATATCACAGTACCTGCGGACCAGCCGTAGAAAGGCAAACCCAAGCCTCACTGATGGCACCGCTAAACTTCCGCAAACCCTAAGATTCAAAATCGGTTCCAAGGTCATCCTGTCAAGTTAGGGTTTCATTCTTCTAGAGGGTCGACAGAATTACCTGCATGTTCTTCCGAATACTTAAACTTGGAAAAATGGTTTTCTGACATTCGTTCGAACTTTTTAACTTCGCCTATACAACATGCGAATACCCTTCACCCGCATGTTAAGCAATGCCTCAATCTTCCAGGAAGAACGATACGCCAACGGTCATCTCGGGATTGGTCTGCTCTAGATCTTAGTAAGACACCCCACACTGGAAATCTTCAACTCAACTGGGCCTGCGTCGGCGCATCAATCTGACGAATCACCTTCGTCTCTCAACTCGGGGTAGACTAGCTATCACCTGTCACATTTCTGCCTATAAGCTCTGGCGATCTCAGCTCGTAAGCTCTGGAAGCGACATCCTATCAATCTCAGCAACAGCTGGGTTATCTGTCTGCACGGTAGACGACATCACAATCTCGGAGGTATGCCGTACATCAACAGTCCCCTCACAACTGGCAGCCTCAATCAATAGCTCGATCATTCGGTGTAAAACCAAACAATCGCCTCCATAAGATGTCATAACATAACATTACATCGAGACATTCCCATGTCACCAGAAAACACAATGGTCAGCCCTCGTACCAGACGAGTTCGCCCTGACCGCAACACTAGCAGCAGCTAAATCTGTGCTCAAACCATGGTGACAGGAACCTCAATCGATTATCGAAGAAAGCAGATCAACGGCATGAAAGAAAACGACAGATCCAGAATGGATACATGATCATAAGAAGGAACAACATCAAGGAGAGTATGATCATAGAAACAAATAGAATCATGGATCTCAAATGGATGTATAATCATGGATACGAAGAGAATCACTGGTCTCAAAATATGTACATCCAAAGGTTTCTTAAGTGGAGTATTGTATCCTAAATAAGCCGTGGAACATACGTAAGGTACGTCACTCTAGTCAAGCTACCTACTACATCAATTAGGGTCAGCCTATGAAACGAAAGTTTGGGTCTAATACCCCCCGTTCAAGTCTAAGCTCCGTAAGGTCAAGCCTAGGTTCCGAAATACATACCCGTCCTAGACTCCGCATAGTCAAACATAGACTCGAACCAAGGTAAAACCTAGCGCTCTGATACCAACTTTGTCACGACCCGAAATATTAGCTCATGACCAGCACTTGAATCACGCAACGTCTAAAGGCGTAAAGGAATTCAAGTAAGCTGAAACCCAGAAATCTAAACCCTTTTTAAGAAAATAAAGGAGGTGAAGCTTTGAAATAAAGGTATAATAAAATCAAGTTTTCTTAAATGCAAGGAAAAGGGACATAATTAATGCAAGTGAAATTTACTAGTTTGAGAACAAGTTTCGTCTTTTAAAATTTTTGGGCAGCACTTCCTTTGTATATTTTGATCCAAAACAACAATACAAGATAATATAAAGGCATCCTCAAGCGGGAGCTAGATCTTCGCCAACCGACGGATCACAACCACGCAAGACAGTATATATAAGTATACGACGCCCAACGGCGAAGGTCACCACAAAAGATGAAGAATAAAGCAAGACATAAATCCCCAAAAGCAAACATTAAACCCATCGCTCAAATCTCGCAACCGCAAGTCTTGCTAAGTCTCATTTCTTATACAAATACTAGTTTCGATTGATGGAGTTGACTAGATAAAATATGAAATATAAATACAAGAGTGGGTACGATAAAAATGTCCCACCTACCAATGTAAAACACCCGAAAGCAACTGTGTGCCAGCGAAGCCGCTACTGATCCATGCGGTCAACCTGCAAGAACTGTGGCACAATGGGGGAGAGTTGCCAACTCGTGAATAGAAAAACATCTACAAGTAGAAATCGAATAAACAACGACTCCTAGGTCAACTATATCATAAAGGTAATACTATGATATCTAGGGTGACCGAGTCATCAAATATGCTAACAATGTAATCAATACCTATAAGTATACGGATGTAATCCAACAATATAACTAATTTCTGTATGCATGTGGATCTCGTCCAAACATATAATCAATGTATGTATGTAAGTAAGTAAGTGGATATAAATCAACGGTGTCCCTCGCGACATATCAAATTCATGGAACCTGGGTGTCCAACATCGACACCCGAAAACATCATGAAACTCGTGTCCAGCATCGACACGTAAATCCTCATATCTCGGGCTCCGTCGGTCCGGATCAGCCCACGGACTCCGTTAGTCCGGATCGACCCACATCATCTCTCAACTCCAGTCGGTATCCTCCGGATATCCGCCGAGCCCAAAACAATCACCGGTAAGTAGTAGTCCCTCTGCCAGGCTCATCGTCTGCAGCACAGCAATCCGTTCTCGCCCCACGGTACCATACCGGGTCTACCATGTACCCGCAATCGGCCTCATCCAGCTCCTCGAATCAGGTTTCACATGTCACACGTCTCAGAACCGAGAAAACGCATGGTCTACGCACTGAAATATCATATCAAGAGAAACCGGGTTTTTAAAACAGTACTTACTTTCTTTTGAAATAGCCACAGTTCTCAAATCCAGAAATCTCATGAAAACAACATATCTTAATGCGAAAAATCATAAAGCATGATGTATGTGACATATGATAGAAGTGTAAGCATATCCGTATATCATGCAACATGGAATAGTAATATGACATGTTAAGGGAAAACCGCTCTTTTAAAATGATTCCAGTTTTTAAATATATCCTGCGGTTCCTAATTTCTCCAAAGTCAAATGCAACATCGTATAAAGGTGCATAAGTAACTATAGTAAGTAAATTATGCAAAGAGTCATATCATGATGCAGCAATCCTACTGTGTAGTGACATGGCAATTATCGATGATGAAGTGTGTGAGCCAGCAAATCTGTGTACGTGTAACGTACGCATCATCGATAATGGTACAGGTGTACTAGCACAGGTATAAGTAATGCAATGCTGACGGGTATACGTATCTAACATGATCGAGTCGGTGAATCTGACCATCGGCATCTAGCCTCAAAACATCGCGTACGGTATAATACGTCTTACGGCATCCTCTAGTCAAGGGTATCGATCAATCATCAAGTCAACTCATCACGTACGGAAAAAACATCGTACGGCGGCATTAAACCAATAGGGATCCTATCAACTTTTACGACAACGAAGGTACGGCCTAATGTCACGTACGGCCTATCATTCATGATTCACAACATTATATATATATATATATGTCCCAGCTCACATCCATAACAATCTCATATCAGGGGACCGGCAAAGGTATCAATCATCTCAATAGACTCGCATTCGTATACCAACATCTCATCAAATCATCATATCACGTCGTATATTCCATTCATCGCATTTATATCACACATCAAGTAAATTTCACATATCCAATCTATCTTTACTATAAGCATGCACATCTAATCTAACACACACACCCGAACCATACAATCAGTTTTCAAAGGGGCGAATCGTAGTTTTGAAAGTAGGGGTTACGGTTTTTTTTGAAGAAAAGATATCATTTGAAAATCCGTAACATCCCTCAAGGTATATGTTTAAAAGGTGCACATGATTCTGTAGTTTGGAAATAGGTATGGTTCGGATGACCCATCTACGTCGACAATCTAGTCCTATAGTACCCTAAACGGCAATATCGTCAAACGTCGTCCTCAAATTCCGTCATCACATATTAGTCGTATAAAAACACTTATAACTATCCTTTAGTTTCAATTATGGTTCTCTAACTAACTTTTTTAACTTTATCTATAGTTTTCTATTAAAGGTTTCATTAACCATATTCTATATATAAATCGGTTTCCATCAAAGTGTGTGTGGGTGCTATACGCCATTCACCCGACTTCCCCCGTAGATATAAATATACTCACATTTATCATCTCTTGCCCAAGTCGATGATGCCACGCTCCGTCGCCTCGGAATCCACGCGAAGGTACCAACAATAATACACAATCGCATTTGCTTTTAAAATCGAAACCGGAAAACCAATACGGCATGCTAATTACTTATAGGTCAGAACCTATAGCCTACGCCTGCAAAACCACCAAATTACCCCTAGTCGATGATGTACAAACATCCAACAACCACACACAAATCCAAATACCAAACCCAAGCAATTCAAAATACGGAAAACAAATCCCCAAAACACTCCAATGTTATCCCAGATTCTCTCTCGGGTAAAATTGGCCAATTCTGCACATACAGGGGGTCTAATTATCAGATAAGTTAACCATATACCAAGAACCAACCCCAATTTCCCTAATGTGGCCGCAATTTGCAGACACAATGAATAAATCTGCGTCCTAGTAGTTGATTTGGGGTCTCGGGTCTCTAGTGTACACTCACAGTCACCTGCTCATTTCACTGTCTTTGCTAAATGATTTTTGGTGTCCCCGGGTTACTCTAGATTCCTATATACACTCACTAAATCCACAAAAACCCGATATCCGCAACCCTAATGTTCGTTTATTGGTTTCTAACCCGGGTCTTGGCCAGTAAAAACAGCACTAGGGGTCATATAACAGCAACTTCCATCACCACAATACAATTCAAACCCTAATCCTTCTCTAGGAATTTCTAACTTCACCATTACACACTTAAACCATTTTTAAACTAAACTATAATATAAAGAACTAAAAACTACACTAAAAGGATGAAGATATACCTCATGGATGCAACTCAAGAAAAACCCTACTTTGCCAATGTTGTCAAAATCCCACTTTTCTTGGTCCAATGTGTAGAGGAGAAGGAGTGGAACAACTTTTATGAAAGGGGTTTAGGCTTTTGATGAAGCTTTTTAGATGATTTCATGGGGTGAATGAGGAGGGAAACTTGAGGAAGAAGGAGATGAGGAAATGAAATATTGGGGAAGGATAAAGATATGAGGCAGCTCCCCTCTCTATCTCACTTATTCTCACTCTCTATCACCTATTTACCCTTCTACCCTTTCTCATTTTCTTTTCTTTTAAACTTTAAAACCAATACACAAAATACCCATAAAACAACACAAGAAATAACATGAAATCAAAATGTAACTTGACATGGTGCACTAGCCATGGAAAACTGTAGAAACACGTATTTGGCCTAATCGCGATTAGTAGTGCACTAATCGGGTTTTTATCCAAACTTCATCTAATAAATTTTAAAAATGCGAAATCCTTTAAATATATTTTTAAATGAATAAATCATTTTAATTTCCATTTATTTCACAATTATTGGTATATATTTATACCTTTTTTCTAAAACCCCAATTTCGCAAATCGGCAGTTTTCGGGAAATATATTATTTTAATATTAAATTCCAAAAAAATATTTTATATTTTCTGAAATGTTACAAATATACAAGCAGACGGCAAAACCAAGGTGATACTCTCCCACTGTTGTAACATGTACTGAGGAACCATTCCCAACCCGGAGAGTGTGATCACCTTTTTTCAAAAACCTGCTATTTCTCATCCCCTGCACACAATTGCAGATGTGAGATCCTGACCCGGTATCTAATACCCAGGGAGCAGAGTTATTGGAAAAACAATTTTCTGTTACAAAAACACCTGAAGTGGAAGCATAACCATGCTACTTCTTCTTGAGGCCGGCCAGGTATCCAACGCAGTTTCTCTTCCAGTGCCCAATCTGGTGGCAGTGGAAGCATTCCCCTCGTCCTGTCGTAGCAGCCCTTTTCTTGTCCTTTCCCGGTGCCTTCTTCACTCCGCCTCTCGGCATAATGGGATTCTTCTTCTTCTTTCCCTTGGCCTTGGCTTTCTGGATGGAGGAGTAAGATGGCCCAACAATTAGAGCGGGAGTTTTGCTAGCTTTAGCGTTCTTTCTGCACTCCTCAACATATTGAGGAGTTCAGGTAAGGACTTCTCCTTGTTGTGCATGTTGAAGTTTACAATGAACTGAGCAAAAGCAGGGGGAAGGGACTGTAGAACAATATCAACATACTGTTCGTTCTCCATGGTCCAACCCTGGTCCTCAAGTTCTTCTATAAGTCAAATCATCTTCAATACATGGTCACCTACAGACGTTCCTGCAGCCATTCGCATCCGAAACAACTTTCGAGATGCCTCGTATCGGAGCGTACGAGATTGCTCTCCATACAACTCCTTTGTATGGAGAAAGATGGATTGTACATCCATCTTCTCGTGCTGCTTCTGATATTCATTGTTCATAGAAGCAAGCGTGAGCCACTTGGCTTTTGCGTAGTCTATATCCCATGTCTTGCGGATTTCTTTATCCACAATTGAAGAATCATGGCCTGGGCTAGGAGGGGCTGGAGTAGTCAAGACGTATCCGACCTTATCATAGGTCAGGGAAATATTTACGGTCCTTAGCCAATCTTTGTAATTCGGTCCCGTGAGTTTATTCTTATTTAATACAAGCTTAAGTCCCGTCATAGGTATCTGCCATTAGGAGAGAGAAAAGAGGACACTCAGCGATTGCTCTTGCATGATTAGATTGGTAATTAATCTTATTTAATCGATGTCTCCCACTGCTTTTATCAAATTTTCCTTCAAACCTTAAAAAGAAAATTAGCCAGGATTAATTGCAATATGCAAGTTCGCTAACCGGTCAGCCACGCCAGTGTCGGTACTCCGAGGGAGGTTCCCCGTGCTTTCGCACGGACCTAATTAAAATAAAGCTCGTTTTCCTAGAGGCGTAACCCCGTTGACACCTTTCTAGCCACCTACTGGATTAGCTAATTGTAAAGTGCAAAACTCTCCCGGGAGTAACTTTTACTCATAGTGGGATCGAGATCCAACTATCTTATAGAAGGTATACAATCTCATTGCAAATTTCAACTCTTGAAATTCCTGATATGAATTTTACCCCTAGTGTCTTATGACCTTAACTATGGTCAACAAATCATAAGCACTAGTCATGTTCTGCCCGCCATTTCATGATTGATTTAGACCCACCCGCATGACCCTTAACTATGGTCAACAAAGTCATACGAATGTCCTAATCGATCGCATCAAATGCTTTGTAGGAAGACATCACTTAGCTACCGTACACCATGTCTTAACTATTGTCAACAAACGTGGCACGAATACTAAGTACTCTGCTTCCTAAAATGGCGGAGGGCAACAGATGGTTTTTATTAAAACCCTTAACGTTTTGAACTTGATATCGTTGTAAAATCTAGTGAAAAGAGTGGTTTAAGCTCTAGTTTTAAAAGTCAAACGGTTTTGTAGTATCTTTCTAATTTCTCTAAAGTGGTCACTCCTAGTGAAGAGATCTCGGCTCTTTCATCATCGAATGAGGTGCTGGATATTCATGAATACCACGATGCAAAGCAAAAGTTAGATCAACTATAAAAACAATAGAGTGCTTTGTAACATTTGCTAGTTTCGCTAAAGGGGTCAATCCCGATGAAGGGATCTCGGCCCTTTCCTCATCGAATGAGGTGTTGGATATTCATCAAGGAATACCACTATGCAAAGCAAAAGCTAGAGTTACCCATTTTAAAAAGTTTGATTCTACAACATCTTTAGGTTTCTTTTTCTTAACATTAATCACATTAATGTTGTCCCGTCATTTACGTTTCCTAAGCATCACAGAAAAGAAAGGAAAATAGAACGTACGCTTATGCCATCCGCATTCGCCACGAGGCCCCGTCATGCACCGTTAGGTTACTTAACTAACGGCAGAGTGGGGGATGGACTAGAGCGGGTGCAAAACATAAGCAACGTTTATTATGTATCTCATATATAAATAGCCATTCGTCGCACGCATTTATAAACATTCCAGATCACAGATGAATACATTGGATATACTAGGAATTCCGTACTTCATTTAAGCCCTTAATGAAAGACGGTTTCCACGGTCGTGATGAATAGCCAAACCCAACCCTAGACCCTTACGGGTGCGGCAAACTACCCGCCAAATTTCTGAAGAGAAGCAACCTCCCTCAACAAAGTGAGTTGGCCACTCGGCACTTTGAGAAACCGGTAGTTTGTGCACCCCACCTTGGGTCTATCCTAGGTGCAAAAACAGTAAAAAGAAAATATACAACGGTGGCTACAACCTGAACCCGGATGTGCCCCGCAAAATAATATTATATTGCTTTTTACAAATTACATGAATGAAAGAAAAGAAAAACGCTCTTCTCACAACCCCCGGTCATTCATCACGACGATCCAACATATAAATACACATATACCATCTCATGATATCAATACTGATGTGTGCAACTCCGACTAATCGACTTATAGCAATTATTCGACGTTTACATAACACACATACACATCACTAAGCTTGTAAAGTAACCGCAACATAGAATTCCGCACGAGATTAGCAAACTAAACCACTTTTCAACACTTGAAAAAATCCAGTGAGCAACCTTTTAAAAACCGATCTTTTGAGCCAATCCGGGAGTCGAAACGAACTCGAAACCAGCCCGAACTTCGCGGAGGCGAAGAATAATATGTTAACGGTTGAATGGGGGGCCTCGAGGGGGACCCACCTCTAGGGGCCAGCTCGAGGTGGCCCCATAGGGTGTGCAAACCCGGGAGCACCCTGTTGGGGTAGTCTCGGGTCACCCACCCCCAAGGCCACCTTGAGGTGGTCTTGGGGTGTGGGTCCGACCTCTGGTCCCCCTAGGGTGTCCCCGTGGTGCGTGCACTCCACCCCGCTGCTTCTTGGTTCAAACGATGAGCCTACGGGGTGTGCAAACATCTCAAAACTTTGATTTTCAAAACTGTTTTTCGGCAGTTGTTGCACGACGAAAAACGGCGGAATTCTAACGTTGCTACAAGCTATTTAGGGTTTAAGATAGGCTTGTTAGTGGATGTTGCACACCCTCACAACACTTGTGAGGAGGTGGAAGTGGTAAACATTAATTTTTCTTGCATGCAACATCCACATAATCCAAGATTAGTGCTTAAACCCTAACTAGCAAAAACCATCAAGAGATCCAATCTACTATGATAGTATTTATACCTAATGGAACCGGTCCTTCGGGTCTTCACTTGAATGTGACTCCTTGTGGTTGCAATGAGCCCGATCTCCGGCCACCTCAAGATCCTATACGATCCACCCGAGAGCTATCGAACAAGCTACAAACTATTCACAAGAGTTCAACTTAGAGATCAAGTTTGCTAGAAGTGATCACTAAGATAAGGTAGAGATTAATTATTGGATTATGATTTTTTCTCTAAGCTTTTGATTCACAACTCATGTGAGGTTAAAGCAATTCGGAGAAATAAGGAGAGAATGAAGAGAGTGAATGTCAAAGTGATAATGAAAAGTTCAAGCATGGAAAAATATCATATGGCTCAAAATGAAATAATTGAAACATATAATAAAAAATTGCACCATGCTTCAATAGTAACACCAAATGAATAAAATATGAAAGAAGCCATTCCTTCATCCATGCTTAGACTTTCTAAATTCCACCTCATTTATTTATTTTAACAAAATAAATATCCATTTATGAGGTGTCTCCTTCTAGAAGGTATTCTTGTAACAATTACAAGAATACCCCTCCACCGTATACCGTATATGTATACCCGCATTAGAATTCCGAAAAATATGAATACAATCAATCCAATTATATAATACCGGCATGCGGCTTAAACCAAAGCCTACCGGCATTAACATTCCGATCATTATTCCTGTAATGATTACACGAGCATGATGGAAACCTTGCCGTAACAACTTACGACCTCTACATCTTTCGCCTGAACCAGGGAATTCTCTGTATGGGACTCTAAAGACTCGACAGTACGCCGGCAGTGGGTTTAACCACAAGCACGTCAGCGGCACTAGCTGTGCATAACGGCTACCCAGGTACATGACGAAAAAGAGATGGCCGACGAGCGAACTCATCCCAACCCTAACGAGCCTGTAAGCAACACTTACCGTACAATCCGGTCTCTTCATCTGATACGTCGCATATGAAGTCTAGGGGTGGTAAATGTCAGACCCCAGTAACTTTGTAAGTCATGCTGATTTACGGCCCATAACGGTTCGAGAAACTACTGATAACTCTTATCAGTAAATCTCGAGAACCCTGGCCAGGGATTTGCTGTTATAGCCGATCAAGCTTAGCGCGAAATCAACTCCCTATATCGGGAGAGACGAAACCCCTCCTATCGCTCATTGCCACGTTGCGATTCGGGACTGTACCCAAAATCCACCTGTTTGCATTACTCAGTAGAGCCGTGGTACGGAGGAAATCAAAGCACAGTGCGAATCACACAAGATACTATGACGATCTCGGGTCTACAGACTAACTTGTACAAGTGTCACCAGAGAATTGCTATCTGACAATAGGTATATATACCATCTAGGAGTTCTCGGTGGGTCCTGTTCGGTGTACCCATTCTCCAGTGAGCACCTGTGTACAATCTTTGATGTCAAACACCAATGGTTGTAGGATCAACCATCGCCCCCAGGGTCAAGAAACGTACACACTAGTCTACTCTGGTAATATCAATGCTTTGTCTCGATATACCCTCGACTAGGAACAATTAAAGTATATGCTTATAGACTTCCCAGGCCCCACTAGTATGATCTACATCATAATCTCGGTAGTCAAGCATAATCCTAAAGGCTTCATCAACATGTATATAAAGATATGAAATGAAACACATCACAAATTAAGACGAAGATAAACCAGATAGTATACTATCATTTCGAGCAAAGATTGTTTCTGTACATATACATGCCTAGCATCCTATACAATACAGGCCTCTATGGCATACATATCTAACAAAAAAAATTGGAAATCTCAAGTAAAAATCTTTAAACCTAACTTTATTTTCATAAAAATTTCGGCAGCACCTCCTTTGTAAAAACTAGCCCCGAAACGGGTACAAACATAGGATATAAGTAAAGCAACATATGATATGAATAAAGCATCCCCAAACGGGAGCAAATCACGCCCAAAGGAGGAAACAACCACCACAAGCATATATACGACGTTGTAGGGAAGAAATAGACAGTATAAGTGAAAACAACAAAAAAAGATAAAACTGCATAATAAAAGTCGTCTCACACGAGCTCGACACCCAAAGTCATAAAATATACAATATCCGTCCTCACAACTCCACTCTAAGTCATTACATGGAAATGGTAGATGGAGAGTGCTAGATACAATGAGAGATATACAATGAATATAAACGGATAACCGCAAACCCACCTATAGCAAAATGGCTCACAGCCAACCGTAGCGGTATCCGCTGCAAAACGATACAATAAGAAGCCCTGCCGTGACTACTCTCAGTTTCAAGCCTGCAAAACACCGTGGCACAACGGGGGTGAGTAGCCAACTCGTGAATAGTAAGTAATATTGTACATATAATCGCAGGTATCCACGTACTGCGATACTCTATCACATGCAATCTGATAGTATCAATATGCTAATATAGATATGCAACAATCATGAAAGGTACACTATCAGGTACTACAAATACATGAAGCAATGCATATCAATGAATGCTGAGTATGGGATAAAACATATCATCATCAACGAATCCTCATCGTGGAAAAACCCGGTGTCCATCAACGACACCCCAAATCCCAATACCCCAAGCGCCGTCACCCTGATCGGCCCTCATATCCTGTAAATCTCATGGAACGTGAGTGCCCAACATCGGTACTCGAAAACATCATGAAATCTCGTGTCCAACATCGTCACGCAAATCCACATATATCGGGCTACGTCAGTCCGGATCGGCCCACTTGCTCCATCAGTCCATATCGGCCCATATCTATCTCTCAACTCTGTTCGGTATCCTCCGGATAACCGCCAGGTCCAACCAATCACCGGTAGGTAGTTGTCCCTCTGCCAGGCTCATCGTCTACTGCACAACATCCCTTTCTTGCCACGGGGTACCATACCGGGTCCACCGTGAACCCGCAAATGGATCATCAAGCTCCTTGAATCGGGTTTCTAACACAAGTCTCGGAACCGAGAAAACTCATGGTGGACGCACTAAAATATTATTTCAAGAGAAACCGGGCTTTCAAAACAATGCATACTTTTTTGAAATAATACCACGGTTCTCAAATCCTTAAATCACATGAAATCCGTATCTCGTTGCGTAAATCCATGAAACATGATATATGCAACATAAAACCGTAATATGAGCATATCAAGGGAAACCGCTCTTTTAAATGAATCTAGTTCTTAAATATATCATGCGGTTCCTAATTTCTCCAAAATCAAATGCAACATCATATAAGGGTGTCCATGTAGCTATATATGCACAATGCATTTCATAAGCGCAATAGAATAAGAATAAATATATCAATATCAATAACAATACAATACTACATATGTGTATAGGTTGTGCGTGTCATGGAAATTACCGATGGTCTGGGTGTATCATACAATTTAGTGCTCGTCCAACATGAACCGTCAGTAATAGTGCAGTGTCCACTAGGTACTAAGTCAAGGGACAACAAGTCATGGTATGCAATGATACACATGCACAATCAACATATATTAATATAAACATGCGGCTATACTATCATATCAAGCCCTGATGCATAACGCCATACGGGCGATTTTCCCGTAGATGTTAAATCTACTCACCGGTGATCTCGAGCTATGTAAATCTGACCACCTGCTTCCCTTTATTCGCAGCGTCCGAAGTCCCCACATGCGATCCTATTAACACAAAACACAATAACGCATGGATTTAGTAAACTACACGATAATAACGAACATAATGCCAATTTAACGAATTGTTTCCCTTAGGATACAAAAGTGGTCGCTTAGCGGCTAACGTGTATGGCGACATCACCAAAACAAACCCACGACAGAAAGATACCCGAAACATGAAAAGTACCTCGGATCAATCGTAACACGTGTCGTCGAAACACTAAAAACTAGCTAATTGTTCCCAGATTTTACCCACTATCAAAATATAAAAATCCAGCAGTACCAAATACCCCAGAACAACTGCAGACAGCTACCCTAAAAACACAACACCCCAGGCTCCCCAAAAACCGAGCTCGCTGGATTTTACCCTCATGTCGCCGGCCAAACGAGGTCAGGTGGGGTTCGTGCTTCAGGTGAACACTTAGGGTCTCTAGTATAACACTACTACACTGCTAGTTTTTCCAGTAAACATTCGTGGTCGTAGCAGATCATAGCGACACCATTTTAACACTAAAAATACGATATTTGCTCAAAACGATTTCTTTAGTGATCTAAGCGATAACTACTAAGCAATACCACATTAAAAGGTCCTAATTAACAGTTTAGAGATCGTTACCTATCCACACTTGCTCAAAATCCTAGCTTTCCATGGTCCAAGTGATGCTAATGGCTTAATCTTGACTTGTGAAGGGTTTAAGTGAAGTTTAGTGGAGATTTTGTTTGGTTTAGTGAGGATTTGGGTTAGGGTTTCAGTTGAGGGAGTGAGGGAGATGAGATGAAGAAAATAATTGAGAATGAAGAGAGAATGAGAGAATGTGAGTGGGAGTGAGGGAGCGTCTGAGTGAGGGTGAGGGAAATGACGGGGTGAATTTAAAGAAAGCCATTCCCTTCTCTCTCCTCATTAAATGCAAGCCTTGCTTGCCTATGCTCATCATTCCCATGCCACCATCTCTCTCTCTCTCAAGTCAACAAATTTTCAACCTTTTAATTGTTTTAAAACTAACTACTTAACTAATTACATATAACATAATGGAATGGGGTTAACATGCCATGGCTACTTAAGCATCGTTAACCCTACTTAACCCAAGGTTAACATTCACATGTGTGTGCAAGCCCAAAATAAATATCAATTAATTTTTATAAAATATTTGAAAACTATTTTGGTAAACTTTTTAATAAAAATCCTCATTATCACTTAATTAACACTAATCGCATATTAAGAGGTTACATTTCCCAACGCTTTAGCGAAGTTCCTTAATTACATAACCTCTTTTCCCTGGAGGCGTAACTCCGCTAACACCGTTCTAAACACCTACTTGGTTTATAGCATTGATTGTTAATTGAAATAATCTCCTGAGAGTAATCCTACTCATCAGTGGGATCGGGATCCAACTATCATTGTGTGATGACCTAAATGGAATTAACTCCAGTTACCACATTCCAGAAGGTATGCTAAATCTGCAAATTTCCTGTATGTTTGAAACTCCCGATGTGGTTTTTGCCCCTAAGACCCAAGTGATCTTGACACAGTCAACAAACCAATGAGCCCTAGTCACGTTCAACCTGTCATTATCTTAATTTCATTAAATCCACTCGCATAACCCTTGACATAGTCAACAAGGTTATGAAAGGTTCCTAGGCACTCTAGTAAGGTCTCACAAGGCATCGGACATGCCAATTTAAAATTTTTGGTGCCGAGAAACCCTAGACTACGGATCGTTGCTAGAATTTTAGGCGAAAAGTAAACTAGTTAACACTTAACTACTTGGATATGGAAATAACAACCTTTGTAGATCCAGATATCCACCTCCACGGCTCCGCAACGAAGTCTCCTCGCTGTCCATGTTGAACCCCGGGCTCAAGTGTCGGCTTCGTCGAAGAAACGGGTGAGCTAGGTCGCCGGCTTCGTGTCAAAGACGATCTACGTCGAGGCATCGCAAGTTCAAGCTCCGACTTCCCAAACTTGTGAAACTTGTGAAGTAAACACCCAAAACAACTTGGCAAGAGGTAGAGGGTGAAGAAGTAGGAGGTGGGTTCTCTTTAGATTTGGATTTCTCTCACTAATACTCAAGTTGCCATTGGAGTAGCAAGCTTGAAGAAGAAGAAGAAGATGATGGTTATGATAAGTTCTATTAAAAAAGAAATAGAAAAAACAATACTTATCATAACTTAAACTAGGGTTAAGTGTAGAGAATAAACCATGGTCATTTGAGTGGGTTAGGGTTAAGCATGAAGACAAGAATGGTTAGCAAAGTCAAAGCTTCATGAAGCTTCAACATAAAACAAATAAAGCCACCATTCTTATCTTAATCCATTTCAAATAAATAAATAAACAAATAAATAAATAAATGAATATGCAAAACCCTAATTATCAAATTAACCATGGATTAATTCTATACACTTAACTAAATGATCAAGTATCATCAAACATGATACAAAAAGTGCACAAAAGTATATCACATATACAATGTGCAATCCAAGTGAGAAAAATCCGTTTAAAGTGAACCAATACTAGTTAATGCAAAGTAATATATCAAATATATAATTATACATTAAATCATTAAATCAACATTTGATTCAATGATCCGGTCATGTCGCACATGACCGACTAGTATTCAATGTATCGATTTATCGAATCAATGATTCGATAACTAGGTCATATCGAATATAACCAATCGAAAACATATATCGCGAGAATGAAATGCGGTATCACATACACGCATTATTCTCGGTCCTGCACATATCTCATATGCGCTCCTATTTCGTTTCGCTTGAACCAGGAAACCTCTGTGTAGGACTCTAAAGACTCGTCAATACGCCGGTAGCAGATGATGATCATATCAAGCATCCACAAGCCGCAAGCGGTCTGCTAAACGTAACGGCCACCCGGGTATTGAGCGATCAGAAGATCGACGAGCTAGCCCGCTCACACTCCTGCGAATCCGACCAGTAACACTTACCGTACAGTCCGGCCTCTTCGTCTGATATGTCGCATATCAAGTCTAGGGGTGGTAAACGTCAGACCCCAATAACCCGATAAGTCGTGCCGATGTGAGGCTCGTAACGGGTCGAGAAACTACTGGTAACACTTACGAGCAAATATCTGATCAGCCCTGGCCAGGGACTTCCCTGTTACGGCCAATCGAGCACAGCGCAACATCAACTCCCAATACCGGGAGAGACGAAACCCCTCCTATCGCTCATTGCCTCCATGTGACTCGGGACTATACCCAAAGACCACCGTTTTGCACGCCCTCATGGACGTGGTAAGGTGGAGATCAAAGTACAGTGGGAATCACACAAGACTCTATGACGATCTCAGGTCTACAGACTAACCTGTACAAGTGTCACCTGAGAACTGCCATCTGACGTGAGGTATAATACCATCTGGGAGTTCTCGGTGAGTCCGTCCAGTGTACCCAGTCTCCACTGAGCACCCGTATACCATCTCTGATGTCAAACACCAATGGATATGGGATCATCCATCGCCCATCACATGGGTCGAGAAGCGTATACGCTAGTCTACTCTGGTATATCGATGCCCCGTCTCGATACACCCACGACTAGGGACCTTGAAGGATGTACTTATGGACTACCATGTCCCCACTAGTATGATCTGCATCATAGTCCAGGTAGTCAAGTACACATCCTAAAGGCTTTACCAACATGTAACTACAAGACAGTATAAAGAGACTAGTGTACATGTTAAGATAAAAGTAACCAGATAGCATACTATCATATCGAGAAAGAAAGTCATCTCTATATATGTCCAAGCATCCAATATAATATACAACATCTGTACAATACTGGCCTCTAGGGCATACATACAACTAACAATCTCCCACTTGCACTAGGGCCAGCTGCTGTAGTATCGCATACCGAGCATCCCGAAGAGTCTCTCAAACTGTGTCTGGGGAATGGCCTTCGTGAGTGGATCCGCCGTGTTGTTCTTCGTGTCAACTCTCCTGACCTCGATCTCCCGGCGATCAACTATCTCCCGGATCAGGTGATCCCGCCTCAAAATATGCCTGGATCGCTGATGGGACCTGGGTTCCTTGGCCAAAGCCACCGCTCCATTGTTATCGCAATACAAAGGTTTTGGATGTTCAATGGATGGAACCTCTCCAAGTTCAGAAATGAACTTCTTGATCCAGACAGCTTCTTTAGCAGCATCGTTGGCAGCGATGTATTCAGCCTCCATCGTCGAGTCTGCCACGGTTTCCTGCTTGGAACTCTTCCAGCTAACCGCCCCTCCGTAAAGGGTAAAGACAAAGCCCGACTGCGACTTAGAGTCGTCCTTATCACTCTGGAAGCTCGAATCGGTAAAGGACTCCACTTGGAGTTCTCCGTTACCATACACCAAGAACATATCTCTTGGCCTTCGCAAGTACTTGAGAATGCTCTTCACAGCTGTCCAGTGACTCTCTCCAGGATCAGCTTGATACCTGCTCACTATACTTAGTGAGTATGCTACATCGGGTCTGGTACATAGCATCGCATACATGATAGAGCCTACTGCCGAAGCATAGGGTATACCTTGCATGCGAGCTCTCTCCAAATCAGTCTTGGGAGACATCTCTTTGGATAGAGTGACTCCAGAGATCGTGGGCAAGTTCTCACGCTTGGACTCTTCCATACTAAACCTCTTTAGTATGGTGTCAATGTACCTGGATTGGGACAATCCCAAAATCCGTTTGGATCTATCTCTATAGATCCTAATTCCCAATATGCAGGAGGCATCACCAAGATCTTTCATTGAGAATCTTTGTGATAAGAAGAGCTTGACCGATTGCAGCATAGGAATATCATTTCCTATCAAGAGTATGTCGTCCACGTACAATACGAGGAAGACAATCTTACTCTCTGCCACCTTCCTGTAGATACAAGGTTCATCTGGATTTTTGACGAAATCAAACTCTTTGATAACGACGTCAAAGCAGATGTTCCAACTCCGCGATGCTTGCTTTAATCCATAAATGGATTTAAGCAGCTTGCACACCTTCCCGCTGCTCCCACTGTCTAGGAAGCCCTCTGGCTGAGTCATGTACACGCACTCTTCTAAATAACCGTTTAGAAAGGCGGTCTTAACATCCATTTGCAAGATTTCATAGTCATGATATGCAGCGATGGCAAGCATGATCCGGATGGATTTAAGCATAGCCACTGGAGAAAAGGTCTCGTCATAGTCCACACCTGGTCTTTGACGAAAACCCTTTGCTACAAGTCTAGCTTTGAAAGTCTCCACTTTCCCATCTACACCAAGTTTCTTCTTGAAGATCCACTTGCTCCCAATGAGTTTTACCACTTCAGGAGCAACTTCCAAAGTCCATACTTTGTTGGTGTACATGGAATCCATCTCAGACCGCATAGCATCCAGCCATTTCACAGAGTCTCCACTCGTGATGGCCTGCTCGAAGCTAGTTGGGTCATCATCCTCCATGATGCAATCCTCGCTCCCACCGTCTATGAGAAAACCGTAGTATCTCTCAGGTTGGCGAGGAACCCTACTAGATCGGCGGAGTGGCTGGGGTTCATCGGGAACTACGGAATCCTCTGGTTCCACCAGATCTTCTGTTGTAGCTTGTGCAGCTGGAACTTCTTCCAGTTCTACCTCATGACCACTAATCTCTTTTTCAAGAAATTCCTTTTCTAAAAAGGTGGCATGCCGAGAAACAAACACTCTTTGTTCCTCAGGGTGGTAGAAGATATACCCTCGCGAATGTTTGGGATATCCAATAAACTTACACAGAATGGACCTTGCCGCGAGTTTCTCCGGATTTTGCGTTTTTACATAGGCCGGACAACCCCATATCTTAACATAATTAAGATATGGTCTCTTTCCTTTCCATATCTCATATGGAGTGGTCGGCACGATGTTGGTGGGAACCATATTCAATAGGTCTGCAGCTGTTTCCAGTGCATATCGCCAGAAGGAAATAGGTAACTCAGCTGTGCTCATCATAGAGCGCACCATATCTAATAGGGTGCGGTTCCTCCGTTCTGATACACCGTTGTGCTGTGGTGTATATGGAGGAGTCAGCTGAGAGAGAATCCCATTCTCTTTTAGGAAGTCCAGGAATTCATTGCTTAAGTATTCTCCTCCTCGATCAGATCGTAGGATTTTAATACTTTTTCCGGTTTGGTTCTCAACTTCTTGTTTATATTCCCTAAATTTCTCAAAAGCTTCTGATTTGTGTTTCATCAGGAACACATACCCGAACCTAGAGAGATCTTCAGTGAATGTAATGAAGTATGAAGAACCATCCCTGGCATGTGTAGACATGGGACCACATACATCACTATGTATAAGTCCCAAGAGTTCGGTAACTCTTTCTCCGTGTCCCGTAAACGGAGTCTTGGTCATCTTGCCTTTGAGACATGACTGGCAAGTGTCATAAGATGAAAATTCAAACGGATTTAAATATCCATCTTTATGCAACTTAGCTAGTCGTGTCGCATTGATGTGACCCAGTCTACAATGCCACAAGAAGGATTCGTTGAGTTCAGAACTCTTACTCTTGTGTGTGTTTGTTATGCTCAGAACTGTTGATTGATTTAGAACATAAATGCCATTGCACAACGTGCCTGATCCAACCAACTTTTGGTTATGGAAAATGTTCATAACATTGTCCTGTAATACAAAATTATATCCCTCTTTACTTAATAAAGAAACCGATATAATGTTGCATATCAGGTTCGGCATGTAATAGCATTCGTTCAGAACCAATGTATTACCAGTTGGTAATACAAGGTGATATTCCCCGACAGTCTTAGCTGCAACAATTGCACCATTTCCAACTTTAATGTCTTTATCACCTTCTCCAAGTTCTCTACCTTTCCTTCGCCCATGTAACTGATTACATATATGGGATCCCGACCCGGTATCCAATACCCAGGACGTAGAGCAAATAGAGAAACAGTTCTCAGTAACGAACACACCCGAAGAAAATGCATCAACATGTACTTTCTTCATTCGGGTGGCATGGGAATCCTGGCATTCCCCTATATCCTGTGCATTCCTATAACTCTTATAGGAAAGAACGGAACCAACGTTCCCCAGCACAGTATAACATGCGGGTTCGGTCAATACATCCATATTATTATCTTGATTAAGGCATGAACAGGTCGCTACCTGGAGAGAGAGAGAAGAAAACACTTTAGCGTATGCTCGTGCAAGATCAGATTGGTTATTATCTTATCTAATCAGGATGGCTCCCACTGCTTTTTTATCAAATCTTCCTCCAAACCCTAAAAGGAAAGACTAGCCGGGATTAATTACACACTACAGGTTCGCCAATCTTTCAGCCAGGCCAGTGTCGGTACTTTGAGGGAGGTCCCCCGTGCTTTCGCACGAACCTAATTAATGTAAACCTCGTTTTCCCAGAGGCGTAACCTCGTTAACACCTTTCTAGACACCTACTTGATCGGCTAATTGTAATGTGTAAAACTCTCCCAGGAGTAACTCTTACTCGCAGTGGGTATCGGGATCCAACTATCTCATAGAAGGTATGCAATCTCATTGCAAATTTCAACACTTGAAATTCCCGATAATATTTTGCCCCTAGCGTGCTATGACCTTGACGCAGGCCAACAAACCATAGTGCGCTAGTCAAGTTCAACCCGTCATTTCCTGATTGAATTAAACCCACCCGCACGACCCTTGACGCAGGCCAACAAAGTCGCACGACTACCCTAATCCAATCTGCATCATATGCATAAACAGATAAATACTAGTTAGCTACCGCACACTACGCCTTGACGCAGGCCAACAAACGTAGCACGAATACTAACTACTACTCATCTGAAATGACGGAGGGCTACGCCAGGTTTTTCTGAAAACCATGAGCGTAATGAACTTGATATCGTTGTAGAATCAAATGAAGTTTTGAAATGGAGTGATTTTGAGGCTTTTCTAGTTTTGTTAAAGGAGTCACTCCCGGCGAAGGGATCTCGGTCCTTTCCTCGTCGAATGAGGTGCGGGATATATCATATATATCGCTGTGCAAAGCAAAAACCCAAAAGCAGTCAAAAGCAAACCGAGTGTGTAGCATCTGCCAGTTATTGCTAAAGGAGTCACTCCCGGTGAAGGGATCTCGGTCCTTTCCTCATCGAATAAGGTGCAGGGTATATCATATATACCGCTATGCAAAGCAAGAACTGTAGCTACCTGTTTTAATTTAAAATTCGATTCTACAACATCTTAGGTTTCTTATCTTTCATTAATCACATTAATGAAGTCCCATCATTTAAATACCTAAACATCACAAATAGATATAACGTACACTTATGCCATCCGCATTCGCCTCGATGTCCTCTCGTGCACCGTTAGGTTAGGTAACTAACGACAGAGCAGGGCAGGGCTAGCGCGGGTGTAAAACATAAGTAACGTCTATATAATATATCATATATATCATATACTAAATCCATCACAGAATCGCATCACAGATATCGCAGCAGAATAATCATATGAAATATTGGATATACTAGGACGTCCGTGTTTTCAATACGAGCCAGTATAAAACACGGATTCCACGGTCGTAACGAATAGCCAATCCCACACCCCTAGACCCCTACGAGAGCGGCAAGCAACCCTGCCAATTCTAGGGTTAGGAGACCCGGACTCGACTCCTCGAGTTGGTCTCCCACTGGACCCCAGAACCCGGTTACTTGTGCTCCCCTCCTTGGGTCTATCCTAATGCGGAAAAGTAAATAATATACAAAAGGTGACAACTTCCGCTACCTGGAAGTGCCCCAAATAAAAGAATATTACATACAAGTTTTTACATGAATGAAAATGAAAAACACTCATCTCACATAAAAACCCCCGGCTATTCGAATACGACGATCCAATATAACATATCCAGCAACACATAACATCACATGTCATCAATGTAAGTAAGTATGCATACCCCAATTGTCGTTGACGTATAGCAACGAAACCGGCGATATGAACATACTACACTTACGGTCACAGAAAAGAAAGTGTAAAACTACAACAATTGGAATCCGCAACTTCTTTAGACATCGCATGCCTAATCAAATGAAATACTTAGACATCCCATGCCTAACAGATATAAATCCCGCATTTTAGTCTCATTATCGAAAACTCTTTTCAATATGATATGGGACTAAACTGCTAAATTTATAACATTCATTCAGTTATCTCATAACTGTTTGTGAATTCCAATTATTGTATCACATTCCAGATAAACAGATAATGTTAAACTTTCCGATCGAACAGTCGAATACCCAAGTTTTCCCGATACAGTCCAACACATGAAATAAGTCTAACAACATTCAGTTCATGCCTCAGTACCGACGGTCCAGCCGTAGAAGGGTCAAGCCAACGCCTCACATGTGGCACGCCGTACTGCCCCAAACCCGAAGGTTCAAAGGGCAGTTCAAGACGGTCACATAATCGAGTTAAGGTTTGTTGTCTTCCAGAGGGTCCATCGCGTTACTTGCACAACTTAGAACGTCGTTAAACTACGGAAAAATCCAACACTTGGAAATTTCCCGACAGGGGAAAAGTTGGGTATTTATATCCGGTCGAACTTTTTAACATATTCTATAAATTATCCGGAAAAACACAAAAGACGAAACTTGATAATCCGATCGAAATACCGAATCCCCAAAACAACCCAGAAAAATTCAACTCTTGAAAAAATATTAAAAATACCCAGGAAAACCAGTACTGTTAAATAGGAGTTACTGTGCAACCAGCACTTCACAAAACGAAAAACCGGTCGCGCTTCCGCCGCACGAGCCATGCTCGTGCCGCGGAAACGCGGTGGTAAAGTTGAATCAGGTCCATGAAATTTACAGTAATTCCTAGAAAACCCTGCTTGATTTTCTGAATATTTTTAATCTTGAAAAATCCACAATTTTAAAATCTGGACAGAGAGCAATATTGGTTCGGGGTTTCGGGTTCGTTCGGACTTCAAATTGCGTCTGGACTTCGCCTAAGGCTCTAGCTAGGCTATGATACCAGTGAAAGGTTCCTAGGCACTCTAGTAAGGTCTCACAAGGCATTGGACATGCCAATTTAAAATTTTTGGTGCCGAGAAACCCTAGACTACGGATCGTTGCAAGAATTTTAGGCGAAAAGTAAACTAGTTAACACTTAACTACTTGGATATGGAAATAACAACCTTTGTAGATCCGGATATCCAACTCCACGGCTCCGCAACGAAGTCTCCTCGCTGTCCATGTTGAACCCCGGGCTCAAGCGTCGGCTTCGTCGAAGAAATGGGTGAGCTAGGTCGCCGGCTTCGTGTCAAAGACGATCTACGTCGAGGCATCGCAAGTTCAAGCTCCGACTTCCCAAACTTGTGAAACTTGTGAAGTAAACACCCAAAACAACTTGGCAAGAGGTAGAGGGTGAAGAAGTAGGAGGTGGGTTCTCTTTAGATTTGGATTTCTCTCACTAATACTCAAGTTGCCATTGGAGTAGCAAGGTTGAAGAAGAAGAAGAAGAAGATGATGGTTATGATAAGTTCTATTAAAAAAGAAATAGAAAAAACAATTCTTATCATAACTTAAACTAGGGTTAAGTGTAGAGAATAAACCATGGTCATTTGAGTGGGTTAGGGTTAAGCCTGAAGACAAGAATGGTTAGCAAAGTCAAAGCTTCAACATAAAACAAATAAAGCCACCATTCTTATCTTAATCCATTTCAAATAAATAAATAAACAAATAAATAAATAAATGAATATGCAAAACCCTAATTATCAAATTAACCATGGATTAATTCTATACACTTAACTAAATGATCAAGTATCATCAAACATGATACAAAAAGTGCACAAAAGTATATCACATATAAAATGTGCAATCCAAGTGAGAAAAATCCGTTTAAAGTGAACCAATACTAGTTAATGCAAAGTAATATATCAAATATAGAATTATACATTAAATCATTAAATCAACATTTGATTCAATGATCCGGTCATGTTGCACATGACCGACTAGTATTCAATGTATCGATTTATCGAATTAATGATTCGATAACTAGGTCATATCGAATATAACCAATCGAAAACATATATCGCGATAATGAAATGCGGTATCACTTACACGCATTATTCTCGGTCCTGCACATATCTCATATGCGCTCCTATTTCGTTTCGCTTGAACCAGGAAACCTCTGTGTAGGACTCTAAAGACTCGTCAATACGCCGGTAGCAGATGATGATCATATCAAGCATCCACAAGCCGCAAGCGGTCTGCTAAACGTAACGGCCACCCGGGTATTGAGCGATCAGAAGATCGACGAGCTAGCCCGCTCACACTCCTGCGAATCCGACCAGTAACACTTACCGTACAGTCCGGTCTCTTCGTCTGATATGTCGCATATCAAGTCTAGGGGTGGTAAACGTCAGACCCCAATAACCCGATAAGTCGTGCCGATGTGAGGCTCGTAACGGGTCGAGAAACTACTGGTAACACTTACCAGCAAATCTCTGATCAGCCCTGGCCAGGGACTTCCCTGTTACGGCCAATCGAGCACAGCGCAACATCAACTCCCAATACCGGGAGAGACGAAACCCTCCTATCGCTCATTGCCTCCATGTGACTCGGGACTGTACCCGAAGACCACCATTTTGCACGCCCTCATGGACGTGGTAAGGTGGAGATCAAAGCACAGCGGGAATCACACAAGACTCTATGACGATCTCGGGTCTACAGACTAACCTGTACAAGTGTCACCTAAGAACTGCCATCTGACGTGAGGTATAATACCATCTGGGAGTTCTCGGTGAGTCGGTCCAGTGTACCCAGTCTCCACTGAGCACCCGTATACCATCTCTGATGTCAAACACCAATGGATATGGGATCATCCATCGCCCATCACATGGGTCGAGAAGCGTATACGCTAGTCTACTCTGGTATATCGATGCCCCGTCTCGATACACCCACGACTAGGGACCTTGAAGGATGTACTTATGGACTACCATGTCCCCACTAGTATGATCTGCATCATAGTCCAGGTAGTCAAGTACACATCATAAGGGCTTTACCAACATGTAACTACAAGACAGTATAAAGAGACTAGTGTACATGTTAAGATAAAGAGTAACCAGATAGCATACTATCATATCGAGCAAGAAAGTCATCTCTATATATGTCCAAGCATCCAATATAATATACAACATCTGTACAATACTGGCCTCTAATAATACATACAACTAACAGGTTAAACCATTATCCTAACCAATCACATCGTATGCTACAAATAAGTAGTACTCGGTTACCGTTCACTACGCCTTGACACGGTCAACTAACGCGGCACGAATACTAAGTTTTACTTATTAGAAATGACGGAGGGCTACGGCTCAGTTTTTGGCAAAAAACCCTTTAACGTAATGAACTTGATATCGTTGAAGGAACCTGAGTAGTTTTGAAAAGGAGTGGTTTAGGCTCCGCTTTTGAAAACTTCTGGATTTGAAAAAAAAAACGAATAATATACAGTATAGACTTTTTCTCAAGAGATCACTCCACGTGAAGGGATCTCGGCTCTTGCCTCCTGGAATGAGGTGCTGGATATAAATAACCGAATATCACTATGCAAAGCGAAAGAATATAACTGTATTTTTTTAAAAATTTGTTCCAACATCTTTTATGTTTATTTTCTTGCATAAATTAAAATTAATGTGGTCCCTTCAATTTACACCTATCATTACAGAGAGAAACGAAAATATGACGTACGCTTATTCCATCTGCATTCGCCACTGGGCCCCGTCTTACACTGTTAGGTTACTTAACTAACGCCAGAGCTGGGGGCTGGACTAGCGCGGATGCAAAACATAAGCAACATCTACTATATAACATATATATAATAATCATTCGTCTCACTCAATAATACCCATTCCAGATCACAGATGAAGAAATTGGATATACTAGGAATTCCCCGTTTCGTTTAAGCCTGTAACGAAAGACAGATTCCACGGTCGTGATGAATATCCAAACCCCACCCCAGACCACTACGGGTGCGGAAAACTACCGGCCATATTCCCAAAGTGAAGCAACCTCCCTCAGCAAAGTGAGTAGGCCACTCGACACTACAAAGAATACGGTAGTTTGTGCACCTTACCTTGGGTCTATCCTAGGAGCAGAAAACAGTAAAAGAAATAATACAACGGTGACTACAACCTCAACCCGGATGTGCCCCGCAAAATTATATTACAACAAATTACAAATAACATCGAATGAAAGAAAAGCAACTCTCATATCATATTCCCGGCTATTCATTGTTAGTGATATATGCCCTAGAGGCCATTATTGTATCATACTGGATTGTATATTACTTAATAGGAGCTTGGGATATACATGGATATAGTAACAGTCTTGCTCGAAATGGTAGTATGCTACATGGTTTGTTTCTACCTCAATATATGCATGTGCTTATTAGCATATCGCTTATACATATTGGTAGAGCCTTTAGGATCTGTCACGACCCAAAAATGGCACGTGACGGCCCTTAAACTATACCACGGCCACAGGCGTAACGCAATCTAAGTAAGCCGAAAACCCAGCAATCTAAACCATCAAAAGTAGTAAAATATAAGAACATTGTTTAAGCTTTTGAAACCTCAAATACAAATTCTTTAAACTCAAAATTTATTTCCTTTAAAATTTTGGCAGCACCTCCTTCGTAAAACAAGCCCCCCAAAATGGGTACAACATAATATAAGTAAAAGCATCGCAAACGGGAGCAAAATCCACGCCCGAAGGCGGAAAACAACCACCACAGCAGATATACGACACCTTAGCGAAGAAAAAGACGATATAAATAAAACTGCATAAAAGACCTCCAAGTCACAAAAAAAAATATACAATATCGTCCTCACACCAAGTCTCTAAGTAATACATGAAAGTGGTAGATGGAGTGTACAGGATACAACGAATATACAATGAACATAAACGGACAACCACAAAACCCACCTAAATCAAAACTTCACACTGTGTGCCGAAACGGTATCCGTAGCAAAAGATGATACGATAGATGAAAATAGCCCTGCCTCTTACAACTCTGAGGAACACCTGCAAAACACTGTGGCACAACGGGGGTGAGTTGCCAACTCGTGAATAGTAAATAACATAAGCAGGTAATCGCAAGTATGCACGTACAGCGCGAATCTAACATATGCTAACTAATAGCAATAAAAGGACATATGAATGCAACAGTCATGAAAGGTACACAAGCAGGTACAACTAATACAAGAAGCAATAATATGACAATCTGTATGCAACAATCATGTAAGGTACTCTATCAGGTACTACTACCACATGAACAATAAATGGCAATATGTATGCAACAGTCACGTAAGGTACTCTATTAGGTACTGCTAATACATGAACAATAAACAGCAATACAATAAATGCTGAGTATGGGATAAAACATGACATTCTGTAACGTTTTCAAAATAATAAAATATGATTTTTGGGAAATTTTATAATTTAATATTATTTTAATGAATATTTTAATATTCTGTTATAATTAAATACAAATAAATGGGGAAAAATTATGGAAAATTCTAAAATAGGGTATTTTATGGAATTATGCCATTTTAAAGTTTTTAAGATTAGTTATATGCTAATTTAGTGCTAATAGCGATTAAAAATCGCTAATCGGATTTTTAGCATTTTTGTGCAAAAATGTGCACATATCATTTTTCCACACTTGTTACATGTTTTGGGTGCATGGTTGTTCATTTGGGTTCACTATTGGACTGAGAAGAAAAAGAAAAGAAAAAAAAGTAAGTATGATGAGAGAGAGAGAGTAGTTGCTTTTGACTTTTTGAACCATACCCATCATTTCCTCACACCCATTTCTCTCTCCCCTCTCATGGAGCTGCTGCTGCTCCTGCTCCCTCTCATTTCCCTCCCCTTCACATCAGAGATCCCTCTCATTTCCCTCACCAAAACCCCATTCCCACTTCACAAAACTTGCTCCCAAGCTCACTAGCTACACTTTGAACATAACAAGATTGGATTTGGAGGACTTTGAGCAACTCAAGAAAATTCTTAAGTTGCCAAAGGAGGTAATTTCTGCACCCCTTTTTTAGTAATTCAATTCTTATTCCATCCATTCTAGTTTCATGTCGATATGGTGTCGTTTGATGGATTTGTGAAACTTCAAGTTAGGATTTACGTGAGATCTGAAATTAAAGATGAAATTGAGGATTGTGGTGACCTTAGAACCCCTTGTGTGATGTTAATTTGAACCCAAACCTGAACTTGAAACCAGAATACGGATTTACGAGACGATGTCGGAGAAAAACTGTGAATCTGTGATCGTATTTAGAAATCTGCTCTCACCCCGAGACCCCAAAAATAAAACTGAGTTGGCAGTGAAATGTGCAGGCACCATGGAAAAACCACACCAAACCGTAGCCCCCAACTCCAATTCCAGGCCGCCAATTTATTCCTTCTGGCCGCAAATTGCGGCCAGAGCAGGAGGGAACTGTCTAGATTTTTGTGTATGGCCCTATTTCCTCTAGTCTTGACCCTGGATATGTCTAGTTTTGACAAATTCCTGTTAGGGTAAAATCTGGGTTGATTTGCTTGAGTTGGCATATGATTTACGACTTGTTTTAACATGGATTTGGGTATTTGGTGATTCGTTTCTGTCGGGTGGCGTTTGGACGTCAATGACAAGTGGATAATGAACGTGTTTACATGCGAGACGATAGGTTTTTACCTATGCGAGTAGCGTGTGCTATTTTGGTTTCCGATATGATTTTCATGTGCTTTAGCGTTGTGATATACTTGTAGGTACCCTACATGATGTTGAGGCAAAGAAGATGAAGATGGCGACATCGGCAACGACACATGAGAGCAAAGTGAGTAGATTTATATCTACGGGGAGAAGTCGGGTGGATGGCGTATAGCACCCCCGCAGTCCGTGGTGATGTATACGAATACGTATACACACATATATTTATTATGTGTTGTTAGGACTATTGATGGTAATAATGGAATTATTGATGATAAGGATGTATTGTTTTAGTATAGTGCGAACCCTAGAGTAGTGGTTGCACGCATACATACACATACACACATACTTGCATACATTCTTTCATTTATCTGTGTGCATATAGAGGTGTGTATATCTACACATGGGTATGGGACTATGTGTTCATATACGGGATTTGTGGATGATACGTGGGATTGAGATGAGTCGATGAGTTTGATTGAGGCCGTGAGATTTGGCGATATGACAGAGTTCGTATTTGAGATGTGATATGGTGGTAGTGATACCGGATATGTGATGAGATGAATGTGATATTGACCGTACCAAGCTATTGGGATGCCGTACGACGATTTACCGTATGAGCTTTATATTGATGTTAGATCCGCACTCATGACTCGAGGATGTTATATGATATACTGTGTCGTATGTGATACTATTGAGGTGAGATCACCGACTATATATATATATATATATATATATGTATATCGACTCAGATTTAGGTGGTTTCCATGCCCCTCCCGATTGACTTGACTATTGGGTTCGTAGTTCGCATAGTAGGCGTTAGACTAGACCCGAGTCATACCTACTTCAAAACTAACGAATCGGGGATATTTTAAAGATAGGCAAAAAGGGATTCTACGGATATTTTCAAGCGATGCATCTTTTCTTAAAACACAGTAGCCCTTATTTTACCAAAAGCCCTGATTCGTCTTATTTCAAAAGGCAAGGTTGCATGATATATCTATTGAGGCAGGTTCTTTACCATTACGTTGATTATTCGATTCCGCATATTCATGCTATTTGCATTGCATCGCTTGTATTGTTGATATATTTCAGTCATGCTGCTAGGACACCAGCACTATTATCGATGATGCGTATGTTCCACGTACACTTGTTTGCCGGCTCACACACTTCATCATCGATAATTGCCATGTCACTACACTGTAGTACTGTTGCATTCAGTGTATGTTGCTTACATTTCTTTACATGTCGCATACAACATGCTTTCGGATTATACGCATTGAGATATGTTGTTTCCGTGATATTTCTGGTTTTTGGGAACCGTGGGTGTTTCAAAAGGAGAATATGTAATTGTTTTAAAACCCGGTTACCCTTGATTTGATATTTTAGTGCGTCCACCATGTGTTTTTTCGGTGCTGAGAGCGACATGTGAAACCCGATTCGAGGAGGCGGATGAGGCCGATTGCGGGTATATGGTGGACCCGGTACGGTTCCCCGGGGCAAGAAATGTTTTTCGTGGAGTAGACGATGAGCCTGGCAGGGTGGCGAGTACCTACCGGTGATTGGTTGGACCTGGCGGTTATCCGAAGGATACTGACCAGAGTCGATAGATGGTTATGGGCGTACTGCCGGGGCCGAGGGCCGATACCGCAGACAGATCCCGTGGGCCGATCCGGACTGACGGAGCCCGTTATATGAGGATTTACGTGCCGATGCTGGGCACGGTTTTCATGATGTTTTCGAGTGTCGATGCTGGGCACTCCGGTTCCATGATTTTGACGTGTCACGAGGGACACATGTGGTTCATATCCTCATATTTCTATGAATATGCTGATGATATTTACATGCAAGATGGTTATTGTCATTGGGTGACGAGTGGACGGGATCCACGTACATGCATCTTTGATTTCATTGATTCTACCTCACATTTATGATATGCTATTACCAGAGGCACTGGCACGAGCACTCGGCACTACACTCATGCATAGAGATTTCCTTGCCAGTTTAGCATGCTTCAGACTTATTCATATTGAGGTTTATTTATATCTGATCGTATTGACCTAGGATGGGTCATACATTCGATCTCTGCTTGTAGATATTTTCTATTCACGAGTTGGCAACTCAGCCCCGTTGTGCCACAGTCCTTGCAGGTTTTGTCGTACAGATTCCATAGCGGCATTTCTGGCACACTGCTTCCTTATGGGTGACTTGCTTGGGTAGGTGGGTTCTTTTGTATCAGAACCGCCATTGTACATGTATTACTCATTGTATCTAGAATTCCATCAACCAAAACTTGTATATTATTTTAGACTTAGAAAACAGTGTTGTATTATTTCGTGCTTAGAGTCGCGCTTGTAATATTACGGTTTTCTGGCTGTTTTGAGTTCTTTTTAGGTTTTGATCCTCGCCCTTTGGCGTTGTATATTATTATTGCTTGTGTGGTTGTGACCGTCGAGTGACGAAGAGCTAGCTCCCGCTTGGGGATGCCTTTTATCATTTCATATATATTATTCTTGTTGTACCCCATTCGGGGCCAGTTTTTACAAAGGAAACTCTGCCGAAATTTTCAGGAAAAGTTACACATTTTCAAAATGCA
Organism: Agapanthus africanus; assembly: GCA_030015575.1. Lineage (NCBI taxonomy): Eukaryota > Viridiplantae > Streptophyta > Magnoliopsida > Asparagales > Amaryllidaceae > Agapanthus > Agapanthus africanus. Next base: position 233,452,428 of record JASDDO010000031.1, read on the forward strand.
TATTCGGCTTTGTTATTTTAAAAACTTTGTTTTTCGAAACATGATTTCTTTACTTCTAAAACCAGTTTTCCTTATTTACTCTTAAAATGGTTTTAGATTTCTGGGCTTTTGGGCTTACTTGGATCAGTGAGGGTCCTATAGACTTCATATGGTTCAAGGGCCAGTCATGTGCTCTTTCGGGTCATGACAAAGTTGGTATCAAAGCGCTAGGTTGACCTTGGTTCGAGTCTAAGTTTGACTATGTGGAGCCTAGGGCGTTATATATATACGGAACTTAGGCTTGACCTTAGGGAACTTAGACTTAGTCGAGGGGGTATTATACCCAAACTTTCGTCGCATAGGATGACCCTTGGTTGATGGAATAGGTGACTAAAGTAGAGTGACGTACCGTGGGTATGTTCCGCGGCATAGTTACGACATGCTACTCCGCTTAAGGAGACTTAGGATGTACATTTCCTTGCACAGTATTATATTCATTCCTATGATCTATCCTCATCGATACTGGTTATGGTTTTGCTGCCGCGATTGCATGGGCAGAGTGAGCTACGGCTCGAGTTGCGTCGGCATGAGCTCGTCGTGGACGAGGACTGACCAGGGCGTGATTCCAGAGTCTTACGATTGCAAATTGAGGCGTCGTCTTATTGTGTTTTCGCACCATGAGCGTTGGATTGATCGGTTTTACTAGATTTCTGGATGTGCTGATCAGCACCAGAGGATTGAGCCACTGATAGAGGCCAGCCAGGATGTGATGACGTCGATATTATCGCTTATTCAGGACGATTGGGGCGCTATTCAGCGCACGGACGGATGATCCATTTGTTGCTGCGAGGGATGAGATATCGCCCGGATGATTGGAGCTACTGCAGCATGAGAATATTCTTAGAGATATGTTGGAAGGTCGCTAGTCACCTGAGGATGAATGACTAGGACATGTGGTTCGTTCGCTTACCCCGATGCGAGGTCATCAGATAGATTGATTCCAGCTAGAGGCGACTTCACGCAGATTCGTTGAGAGTCGATTGAGACGATCGAATGTCAGGAACCCATTTTCCAAGTTTAAAGTATTCGGAAAGACATGCAAGCTATTCTATGGACCCTATAGAAGAATGAAACCCTAACTCGACATAATGACCGTGTGAAAGCCTTTGAACCTTAGGGTTTGCGGCAGTTCCGCGGCGCCATTAGTGAGGCTTGGGTTTGCCCTTCTACGGCTGGACTACCGATGCTGTGGTATGTACTCGATACTATTAAACCGTACCTGAGATGTTGAACTCTTGGGGGATTATGAGGTTCTGACGAGTCGATCGGATAGTTCGACGTCTTTCGGATATCATGTGATGGGATACTGCTTGGGAGACTCCAGATACGAGCATAGCCGTTGGAGCGCAGTATGTGTAGCCATGATGAGATGAGTCCGAATCGGTCGATATTGAAGCAGAGTGGAGTAAAAAGTTCGCATGAGATTTCGATGAGATGACGTTCCACTCTGCTGACATCAGAGATGCGATACGCATGTTGAGGACATGATCGGCTAGATATCTCCTACTGAGTGACGAAGATAACGAGTTCGTGATTTCGAGTCCGTGTTAGTGACTTCGGAGGGACCGTAGCCGAGGACATTGCAGTGCGCAGATGGAGACGCGATGTCGAAATGGACGATGATACGGGCAAGCGGAACAATAAGTTCGTGCGAGGTGCAGACGAGTTGTTACTATTCCCCGTTAAGATTTAAGGGTCGGATATGTCTACAGGAGCATTGGGGCACGACCAGCTTCCGAGGAGATGTTGTACTAAGGACGCAGATGTCCAGAGAGCGACGAAAGATTACGCCAGAGTACCAGCCTCCGTACAGTTTGGTTTAGGCGAGATCAGAAGAGACCTTGAGCAGGATTCCATCCAGTACACTGCTGCAATAAGATTTGCACCAGGAGCAGATGGTTGATGTGCATTCAGAGGACCCGAGGTCGGTGCCAGAGATGTGCTGCTTTACGGACGGTCGTGAGGATTGATTGAGAGATGACCAGAAAGGTGCCAGAACGGAATCGTTCCTGTCAGCACACCTGACCGGGCTGATGAGACGATGGATTGTGAGATTGGTAATCCACAGAGAAGATAAGGAACCAGAGGCAGAGGACGCGAGCCGCGAGCATGAGGCAAGTAGATATCTTGCGCCGCTAGCATTGGATGTACCGGCACCTTCTCGACTCGAAGGAGGATATACCGACGACAATATTTAAGATTTATGATTTATGATTTATGATTTATGATTTGTGATTTTGTGATTTGACTATCACGTATCCGTCGCTTTAGATTTCGGTATTTTGGGCGATCTATTTGCATGATTTAGTCTTGATGACTGAGTTCCATGATATTTGATTTTGTGCACCATTGTTGCACATACTGGGTATTCATATTTGTGCAGAGTTATTATTCTTGAGGTATTGATTGTGATTTCAAGCCTATTTTATGTCGGTGATTTGAGTTACGCTTCCGGCATAGTTTTCATGCATTTTTTTAGTGTTTTGATTTGATTTGTGCACGCTGATGCACACGGTTGTGAGATTTTCCGTCGCGGTACACTTGATCTTGATTGAGCCGCATTATATATCGTCGACTTGACCCTGATATTTTTGATTCTTGCACTCCGTGCTTTCGACTGGACTTACGCATGTTCGGCGTTTGCTATTGGATTTCGTGATTCCGTGCATGTTGAGTGCCCAGGGTTTAGACTTTCATTCGTGCACGATGGGTGCACCGATTTGGATTTTCGCGCATGTTGGGCGCATGTTTTGAGATACGATTTTGGTGCACAACCGATGCACTAAATCGAGATTCTTTGTGCATGTCAGATGCACCGGATTTTGGCTGTCAGGCACACACGTTGCCTATGACAGATGCTTCGTGCACACCCGCTGCACCTAGATGTTGTTTTGTGCACCTGTATGGCACATATATGGATTTTGTTTTCCGTGTGCACCAGACGCACAGGGTGGTGTTATGTGCATTCTTTTTTTTCGGATTTATTCCTTTTGGAGCAGTATATTTTTATGATATTGGATATTTGTTTTCATACTGAGCAGGACTAGTCAGAGGACAGTACATGGATATATTTTGCATGCATTTATAGTTATCGAAGGGATTTCCAAAGAGCGAGCTATGGTCTCGTTATATATATACCTACGTGTCCGTTATGACACGAAACGTTTTAAAAACAAGGAAACCCTTCTAAATTGTTTTCAAAACGGCGGAACGTACCTATTAAACAAAGGATATATATATACGTATATAGTTATTTTTCTTATGAAAAACGTCTGCCACTGTGCAGTGTTACGCGCATCGCACAGCGACTTAAAAAGATTTGGCATGCATTTACATCAGCTATTCACAAGTATAGATTGGATGTCTACATGTATAATTCTGATTTATATCATATTGGTTTTGTATTGGATTTGACATTTGTGTCTTTACCATAACTCCGATGATTGCGGGATGCTTAACGGAGTATTGCTTTTGAGTTATCTGCTCAGTACTCATGCGCATGCATTGCAGTATGATACGTTTTATGTATTGCTGATTTCGGAGCCCCGATGGCTTGGAATTTGTATAGAAATATTTTAGTATTTGAGGGTTTAAATTTAAATTCGGGGACCGAATTTATTTAATGGGGGTAGATTGTAACGTTTCCAAAATAATAAAATATGATTTTTGGGAAATTTTATAATTTAATATTATTTTAATGAATATTTTAATATTCTGGTATAATTAAAAACAAATAAATGGGGGAAAATTATGGAAAATTCTAAAATAGGGTATTTTATGGAATTATTCCATTTTAAAGTTTTTAAGGTTAGTTATATGCTAATTTAGTGCTAATCGCGATTAAAAATCGCTTATCGGATTTTTAGCATTTTTGTGCAAAAATGTGCACATATCATTTTTCCATACTTGTTACAAGTTTTGGGTGCATGGTTGTTCATTTGGGTTCACTATTGGAGTGAGAAGAAAAAGAAAAGAAATAAAAAGTAAGTATGATGAGAGAGAGAGAGTAGTTGCTTTTGACTTTTTGAACCATACCTATCATTTCCTCACACCCATTTCTCTCTCCCCTCTCATGGAGCTGCTGCTGCTCCTCCTCCCTCTCATTTCCCTCCCCTTCACTTCATAGATCCCTCTCATTTCCCTCACCAAAACCCCATTCCCACTTCAGAAAACTTGCTCCCAAGCTCAGTAGCTACACTTTGAACCTAGCAAGATTGGATTTGGAGGACTTTGAGCAACTCAAGAAAATTCTTGAGTTGCCAAAGGAGGTAATTTCTGCAGCCCTAGTTTAGTAATTCAATTCTTATTGCATCCATTCTAGTTTCATGTCGATATGGTGTCGTTTGATGGATTTGTGAAACTTCAAGTTAGGATTTATGTGAGATCTGAAATTAAAGATGAAATTGAGGATTGTGGTGACCTTAGAACCCCTTGTGTGATGTTAATTTGGACCCAAACCTGAACTTGAAACAAGAATACGGATTTACGAGACGATGTCGGAGAAAAACTGTGAATCTGTGATCGTATTTAGAAATCTGCTATCACCCCGAGACCCCAAAAATAAAACTGAGTTGGCAGTGAAATGTGCAGGCACCATGGAACCACCACACCAAACCGTAGCCCCCAACTCCAATTCCAGGCCGCCAATTTATTCCTTCTGGCCACAAATTGCGGCCAGAGCAGGAGGGAACTGTCTAGATTTTTGTGCATGGCTCTATTTCTTCTAGTCTTGACCCTGGATATGTCTAGTTTTGACAAATTCCTGTTGGGGTAAAATCTGGGATGATTTGCTTGAGTTGGCATATGATTTATGACTTGTTTTAACATGGATTTTGGTATTTGGTGATTCGTTTCTATCGGGTGGCGTTTGGACATCAACGACAAGTGGATATTGAACGTGTTTACATGCGAGACGATAGGTTTTTACCTATGCGAGTAGCGTGTGCTATTTAGGTTTCCGATATGATTTTCATGTGCTTTAGCGTTGTGATATACTTGTAGGTACCCTACGTGATGTTGAGGCAAAGAAGATGAAGATGGCGACATCGGCACCGACACATGAGAGCAGAGTGAGTAGATTTATATCTACTCACTTTGCAGTCGGGTGGATGGCGTATAGCACCCCCGCAGTCCGTGGTGATGTATACGAATACGTATACACACATATATTTTTTATATGTTGTTAGGACTATTGATGGTAATAATGGAATTATTGATGATAAGGATGTATTGTTTTAGTATAGTGCGAACCCTAGAGTAGTGGGTGCACGCATACATACACATACACACATACTTGCATACATTCTTTCATTTATCTGTGTGCATATAGAGGTGTATATCTACACAAGGGTATGGGACTATGTGTTCATATACGGGATTTGAGGATGATACGTGGGATTGAGATGAGTCGATGAGTTTGATTGAGGCCGTGAGATTTGGCGATATGACATAGTTCGTATTTAAGATGTGATATGATGGTAGGGATACCGGATATGTGATGAGATGAATGTGATATTGACCGTACCCAGCTATTGGGATGCCGTACGACGATTTACCGTACGAGCTTTATATTGATGTTAGATCCGCACTCATGACTCGAGGATGTTATATGATATACTGTGTCGTATGTGATACTATTGAAGCGAGATCACCGACTATATATATATATATGTATATCGACTCAGATTTAGGTGGTTTCCATGCCCCTCCCGATTGACTTGATTGTTGGGTTCGTAGTTCGCATAGTAGGCGTTAGACTAGACCCGAGTCATACCTACTTCAAAACTAACGAATCGGGGATATTTTAAAGATAGGCAAAAAGGGATTCTATGGATATTTTCAAGCGACGCATCTTTTCTTAAAACACCGTAGCCCTTATTTTACCAAAAGCCCGAATTCGTCTTATTTCAAAAGGCAAGGTTGCATGATATATCTATTGAGGCAGGTTCTTTACCGTTGCGTTGATTATTTGATTCCGCATATTCATGCTATTTGCATTGCATCGCTTGTATTGTTGATATATTTCAGTCATGCTGCTAGGACACCAGCACTATTATCGATGATGTGTATGTTCCACGTACACTTGTTTGCCGGCTCACACACTTCATCATCGATAATTGCCATGTCACTACACTGTAGTACTGTTGCATTCAGTGTATGTTGCTTACATTTCTTTATATGTCGCATACATCATGCTTTCGGATTATACGCATTGAGATATGTTGTTTCCATGATATTTCTGGTTTTTGGGAACCTTGGGTGTTTCAAAAGGAGAATATGTAATTGTTTTAAAACCCAGTTACCCTTGATATGATATTTCAGTGCGTCCACCATGTGTTTTCTCGGTGCTGAGAGCGACATGTGAAACCCGATTCGAGGAGGCGGATGAGGCCGATTGCGGGTACATGGTGGACCCGATATGGTTCCCCGGAGCAAGAAATGTTTTTATTGGAGTAGACGATGAGCCTGGCAGGGTGGCGAGTACCTACCGGTGATTGGTTGGACCTGGCGGTTATCCGGAGAATACTGACCAGAGTCGATAGATGGTTATGGGCGTACTGCCGGGGCCGAGGGCCGATACCGCAGACAGAGTTCGTGGGCCGATCCGGACTGACGGAGCCCGTTATATGAGGATTTACGTGCCTATGCTGGGCACGGTTTTCATGATGTTTTCGAGTGTCGATGCTGGTGATCGCACGCCAAAAGCGTGTCGGATGTTCAAAGTTCTAAAGTTATAACCGCGATCAGGACGGTGTCGCTTCGCAGCTAGCCGGTTGAGCACGGTTTGATCCACAGGGAGATGGTTGTATGTCCGTTCGAGTTTTAGATGGGTCAATAAAGAATGTGTATGTTTGTTCAATTCTATCCTAAGTGATATATGCAAGTATAAAGTTGTTAAGAAAAAGATACGAAACTGTAAGCTAAAGAAATCCGCACTCAAAACCTTTGAGCCGAGTCTTGACCAATTGAAGCTAGAGCAATTGGCAACAACGTGGATTAAGGGATTTAAGCACGGTATTCGTGGAATCCGGCTTATTTGCCCTTGTCCTTCCGTTCTTGTCTCTTGCTTTCGCCTCCAGCCAAACCGAACGCAATCGGTCGCGGTTAGGAATCACCGTTACCTTTGTAGGGTAGGGTGCCTAACAGAGCGCTTGCGTATCGTTTGGGCGTAGTTCAATGGAAAATAACGGGAAAAGGAAATGAGCAAAGAAACATTAACTTACAATAGCGTATTTATTCTTAACAACAATAATTACAACTATTCACAAAAACGAACCAAAAAGAGCAAAAGAAAAGAAAAGATTACAAGTAACTAAGTGCATGGAATTTAAAGTGCAAGAAAGTAAAGCAAGGTAATAAAAAGAAAGAAATAAACAAGCAAGAAAAAGAACTAGAAACTAGAACTCAAGACAAGCATGGGATCAATAGCCAACCCTTAAACTTGCAAGCTCAATAAAAAGGTTGCAAGATCAAGATAAGGGTAAAGAACTCATGTGAAATGAAGCACTAATTCCATAAGAAGATACAACCCTTGAGATTAATAACCAACCCTTAAACTTTCAAGCTCAATGAAGAGGTTGAAAGATCAAGAGAAAGCAAAAATCTCAAGGTGAAGCTAAACAAACAAGAATGATAAAAAAACCCTCATCTTCATTTAACATCCACTCAATGCTCTCACAAATTTTCATGGAGGAAAGATGAAGAAGAAGAAGAAGAAGAAAACTAAAACTAGCAAAAAGAGGCTTAAGAATTTAACACTTTGGTTTGGCTCAGAACTGAGGTTTTTATAGGCAGGGAACTGGAAACCTAGGGCAAGAATCTGGCTCCACATAGAGTCACCAAAATAACCCCAGAAAACGACGCAGTGAGGAGCCTATATGGCCGCGGTTCCGCGGCCTAAGCCCGCTAATGCCGCGGAACCGCGGCGCTTTAGAGGTGTTAGGCTATAGGATTTTGTGGGGTTCCATGGTTTGATGTCTTCTTCAGTGTGGTATAGTACTTTTCTCAGAATCTCTTCACAATATTTCCAGAATTTCAGCATAACAAAAAGGTGATGTGATGTGGATCTTTTGCCATGATTTCCTCGAGCTCCGCGTAGATTTCTTGGATTTTGTGTTGCCATTGATCTTTGTGCATGAAAATGACAATTGATTTGCCATTTTGTCCCTTAAACTGGTACGTGGCAACACACGGATAGAGAGCGGAGACCCGTGTTTTATCTGTTGTTGGCAGTAATCCGGAATTTGTCATACTTTTCCATGATATTCACTGTTTAGAGCTGAGACCAGTATCCTGCAATTATGTAGCAAACACTGATTAAAATCACCTGCCTATAAACAAACGAACATAAGAATGGGCGGTACAAAATGCAATATTCTGGTATGAACAGCTGAGCACTCCGGTTCCATGATTTTGACGTGTCACGAGAGACACAGGTGGTTCATATCCTCATATTTCCATGCATATGCTGATGATATTTACATGTATGATGGTTATTGTCATTGGGTGACGAGTGGACGGGATCCACGTACATGCATATTTGATTTCATTGATTCTACCTCACATTTATGATATGCTATTACCTGAGGCACTGGCACGAGCACTTGGCACTACACTTATGCATAGAGATTTCCTTGCCAGTTTAGCATGCTTCAGACTTATTCATATTGAGGTTTATTTATATCTGATCGTATTGACCTAGGATGGGTCATACATTCGATCTCTGCTTGTAGATATTTTCTATTCACGAGTTGGCAACTCACCCCTGTTGTGCCACAGTCCTTGCAGGTTTTGTCGTACAAATTCCATAGCGGCATTTCTGGCACACTGCTTCCTTATGGGTGACTTGCTTGGGTAGGTGGGTTCTTTTGTATCAGAACACCATTGTACATGTATTACTCATTGTATCTAGAATTCCATCAACCAAAACTTGTATATTGTTTCACACTTAGAAAACAGTGTTCTATTATTTCGACCTTAGAGTCACGCTTGTAGTATTACGGTTTTCTGGCTGTTTTGAGTTCTTTTTCTGTTTTGATCCTCGCCCTTTGGCGTTGTATATTATTATTGCTTGCGTGGTTGTGACCGTCGATTGACGAAGAGCTAGCTCCCACTTGGGGATGCCTTTTATCATTTCATATATATTATTCTTGTTGTACCCCGTTCGGGGCCAGTTTTTACAAAGGAAACTCTGCCGAAATTTTCAGGAAAGTCTACACATTTTCAAAATGCATATTCTGCTTAGTTATTTTAAAAACTTTGATTTTTGAAACATGATTTCTTTACTTCATAAAACCAGTTTTCCTTATTTACTCTTAAAATGGTTTTAGATTTCTAGGCTTTTAGCTTACTTGGATCAGATGGGGTCCTATAGACTTCATATGGTTCAAGGGCCAGTCACGTGCTCTTTCGGGTCGTGACACATTCCCACGGAATCCTGACCTCGTCGTAGGACCAAAGTCCATCAAGACAATCCAAATCCGAAATTCCTCAAATCAGCCCCCAAATTGGCTCCCATATCATTTAAGTCTCATATATCCTAAATGTAAAATATCAAGTAAATCTCATATATCCTGAATGTACAATATCAAGTAAATCTCATATATCCTGAATGTACAAAATCAAGTAAATCTCATATATCCTGAGTCTACAAAATTGTTAGTGTATATGCCCTAGAGGCCATTACTGTATCATACTAGTTTGTATATTACTTAATGGAAGCTTGGGATATTCACAGTTGTATAGACAATCTTGCTCAAAATAGTAGTATGCTACTTGGTTTGTTTCTACTTTAATGTGTACATGTGTTTCTTTTAGTATATCACCTATACACATTAGTGGAGCCCTTAGGATCTTTGCTTGATTACCAGCGTTGTGATGGCAGTCACACTCATGGGGGCTGGATAATCCATAAGCACATCCTTATACAGGTCCCTAGTCGTAGGACTATCGAGACAGGGAATCGATACTCCGGAGTAGACTAGCGTATGCGCTTCTCATCCCAGCATGGGAGACGGTCTGTCCCACAGTCGTTAGTACGTCGTACTTGAAATAGTATGCGGGTGCTCGTTAAGTTACGAGTACACTGGACAGGACTCGTCGGTAACTGTTGGTTGGTACTATACCTATCGTCAGTTATCAGTTCCCAGGTGACATGAGTACAGCTTAGTCCGCTGACTTGACACTGTCACTTCTCCTCGAGTGTGTTCCCATTGTACTTTGATTACTACCCTACCACGGCTCAAAGGAGTCGTGCAAACAGGTAGTAGTTGGGTGCAGTCCCAAAGCACTTGGAGGCAGTGACGGTTAGACAGGATTCGTCTCTCCCTGTATTGGGGGTTGATATCGTGCTGTGTCTAGGAGAGCCATTACACAAAGTCTCTATCCTGGGCAAGCGAGATATACTGGTAGGTTTCCAGTGTTATCTCAGGGTGTTCTGGGCTACACTCCGACACAACTTGTACCGCTATTAGGGGACTGATGTTTACCGCCCCCCTGGGCCCGCCAAGCGATATTCTCAGACGAACAGACCGGACTGTACGGAGACTGTCACATTCTGACTCAGTAGGAGTTCAGATGTGTTTCACCTCGTCCGTCTTCTTATCGTCATCTACCTGGGGGCCGTTATGCACAGCTAGTGCCGCTTGCGGTCTGTGGTTAAACCCACTGCCATCGTAGTGTCGAGTCTTTAGAGTCCCACACAGAGAGTTATTCGCCTTTAGGCAAAAAAGTAGAGGTCGCATGGTTTTGCGACAGGGTTCGGTCACATCCGAGCACTTGTGCACGTTTAGTGTCCGGGCAGTTATTACTAGCGGGCTTTGGTTTAAGCCAGATCCTAGTATACGTTTTGGGATTGGTTTTATCTCGTTTGTATTCGTGTTCCTCGGAACGCGGATGCGGGTGTGTATGCACGGTTGACAGAGACAGAGGCAGAGGATTCTCATTAGGGTTGTTGACTGTTGACTTTTGCTAAACACTAATGAGAATTAGAAATATGATTAATGATAATATTAATTAAGTATTATTGTGCCATGGTTGGGTTGACATTGTTGACTTGTTGACTTTGTTGACCGGTTGACTAGGTTGGACTTGTTGACCATCATCATTACAATGGCTATCATTTCATGGCAAAGACTTTTGCTTTCTTGTTATACTTTACAAAATGAGTGCATGAAATGATATTGCCATTTGATATGATATGAACCATCACATAATACTCAATTACTATTATTCTTATGATTATTTTTGTGTTATGAGAGGATGGTGGGAAAAAGTCTTCTTCATTCTATCATTCGCATTCTCTCTCATCCTCAAGCTCTCCTTCTTCCTCTTGCTCTCTCTCTAGCTCAAGGAAACTCCCTCTCATGAGTTGAGAACCATTTCCTTAGAGATAAAACCCAAAACACTTCTCTACTTATCCTAGTATACAAGGTCTAGCAAACCAAGTGTTCTAGTTTCCTCAATATTGAGTTTGGAGACAAAGGTAGAAGCTTTCGGGTGGATCCATCTTCGGCATAAGGAGACGACGAGGAGAGAACCATCCGACCACCACAAGGAATCGAAGAGAAGGAGTTCATGTTAAGGTATAACCCCCTAACCGAATAGCTAAACTCTTAGTTAGGTTGTTAGATAGTTAGTTTAACAAAGATCCGTTTTTGAGTTCATGTTACCACCAAAGAAAAAATCGTTTTTCACCATTTCCGCAACACCAAAGTACCGGGGGACGGGTAACGTGGACTTACAGCGGTATCAGAGCCAGGTTAAACACTATCAAACATGTTAGAAAAGTAACTAGAAGTTCGATCGGAGAAAAAATCACAAAACCCGCCCGAAATGTAAGCTTTCTGCCGATTTTTTTTCCTGTTCAAAAATTAATTAATCTTACACTACAAATCGGCTCAGGCTTTCTAAAGAACACTGGAGAAAATTGGTCCACTAACTTTGTCAACGCGCAGCGAAACCGCTGCACGAGCTTGCTCCTGCCGCGGATCCGCGGCCAAGTTAACTCGGTTGTGGGTCCATTTTTCTGCAGTGTTCTTATTGGGGTATTTTGGGATTTTTGGAATATGATTTTTCTGCCCAGATTTTCCAGAAAGCAAAATTTGTTTTTAGGGTTTAAAAATCCGTATTTTGATCGAACTTCTGAAGACTTTAGCTAACGGGTTTATATCTGTGATGTGATATATGTATTGAACGTCTGCTAATCGCTATACGTTGATTAGTGGGGGTTATACATATCTGTGATCTGTAATGTTGATGGTATGTGTATATGAATTCAATGGATTTTCGCGGATGATTAGCCGGGGGGTTGTTAGATGAGAGTTTTCTTTTTCTTTCAATTCATGTAATTCGTAATTGATGTAATATTATTTATATGGCCGCACAACCGGGATGGGGTTGTAGTCGTCATTGTATAATTTCTTTTACTGTTTTTGCTCCTGGGATAGACCCAAGGTGGGGTGCACAAACTACCGGGTACCTAAAAGTGCCGAGTGGCCTACTCACGGTGTTGAGGGAGGTTGCTTCGCTTTGGGTACTTGGCGGGTAGTTTGCCGCACCTGTAGGGGTCTAGGGTGGGGTATTGGCTATTCATCACGACCGTGTAATCCGCTCTTCGTTACAGGCTCGAGGGAATGCGGATTCCTAATATATCCAATGTGTTCATCTGTGATCTTGAATAGCTATCATTGCATGTGACGAATGTATATATCTATATATGATATCTATTTAAGCGTTGCTTATGTTTTGCATCCGCGCTAGTCCAGCCCCCGCTCTGTCGTTAGTTAAGTAACCTAACGGGTAATGACGGGGCCCCGTGGCGAATGCGAATAGCATAAGCGTACGTCATATTTTCGTTGTTTTCTGCAATAGTAGGATTAAATGATGGGACACATTAAATTAATGCAAGAAAATAAACCAAAGTAAAAGTCGTTGGAACACTTTAAAAACCACTCGGTTCTTTTCAAAAACCAACTTTTAAATGCGGAGCTTGAACCACTCCTTTTAAAAGCTATCTCGTTCCATCGATTATATCAAATTCACTACGTTCACGGTTTTGCCAAAACCATTCGTAGCCCTTCATCATTTCAGTTAAATATTCGGTAGTATTCAAGCTATGTATTTTGACCTCACGCCAAGGCATAGTGATTGATAGCTGCCGGATATTTATCTATTGCATAGATAGAATGCGTTGGTTTGAGAAAGTCGTACTGCCATTTTGGCCTACGTCAAGGGTAGGTACGGGTCGGTTCAAATTAACCTGGATAAAGATGGGTAGAACTTGACATGTGACTTATGACATTTTGACCTCACGCCATGGTCATAAGAGCATGGGGCAAAAATCCACATCGGGAGTTTCAGAAGAAACTGAAACTTGCTAGCGCTGCATACCATTTGTAGTGTGATGATTCTGGTAGAATTCCTTCAGTTTTGTCACGCGATGATATTTGGATCCCGATCCTACTGTGAGTATATGCTACTCCTACGGAACTTTCTCACTTAACGATCAATGCTATAAACCAAGTAGGTGTCTAGAAAGGTGTTAGCGGGGCTACGCCCACATGGAAAAGAGGTTATTTAATTAAGGAACTTCACGAAAGCGTTGGAAAACCTCCCTAGAAGTACCAACACTGGCTGGCTGAACGGTTAAGCAAGTATTGTACGGTGAGATTGATCCCGACTAATTCTTCCTTTTTGGTTTGAGGAGGGATTCGAGAGACAGTGGGAGCCATCCTGTTTAGACAAACTAAAAACCACTCTGAACTTGCAAGAGCATCATGCTAAAGTGTTTCTTCTCTCTCTCCTAATTGCAGCGACCAAACATCATGACTGGACTTAAGTTACTACTAGATAAAAACATACTGACAGGGCCAAACTACAAAGATTGGCTCAGGAATGTCAAAATGGCAATCACTTATGACAAGTTGGGGTATCTCCTTACCACCAAAGCTCCCCCTATCCCAGGTCCCAAAACCAGCGTCGCGGATAGGGAAATCCGTAAGACCTGGGAAATCGACTGCGCGATGGCCAAGTGCCTCGTGCTTGCCTCTATGGACAATGAACATCAGAGAAGGCACAAGAATATGGACCTTGAATCCATATTTCTCCATACAAAAGAACTGTATGGAGAGCAATCCCGTATCGCCAGATACGAAGTCTCGAAAAAGCTGTTTTCGGCGAGATTGGCCGTTGGATCATCGGTAGCGGAACACGTGCTTAAGATGATTGGCTTCATTGAGGAGCTCGCGGACCTTGGTACCACGTTAGAGAACGAGCTCTACACGGACTTGATTCTCCAGTCCCTTCCTTCCACTTACGTCCAGTTTATCCTGAACATCAACTTTCAAGAAAAAGAAGTTGAACTTTCAGAACTCCTCAACATGCTGAGGAGTGCAGAGGGCACCCTACAGAAGGGTAAGGAAACATCCACTTTGTTTGTAGGAGGATCTTCCTCTTCTAGGTCCAAGGCAAAAGCCAAAGGAAAGAAGAAGAAAACCCCCACCAAACCAAGGGGCGGTGTTAGTAAAGTGGATACGAAGGGAAAGGCAAAGGCAACAAAGGTAGCGGGAAAGCTTGTGGGGAAGGAAGAGCACTTTTACTGTCACAAGAGTGGACACTGGAAAAAGGATTGCTGGGCTTGGAAAGCCAGAAACCGTGACCCGAAGCAAGTTGCGGCTTCGGCTTCAGGTGTGTATGTTATTGAAAACTGTCTATCAATAAACTCTACTTCCTGGGTATTGGATACCGGATTAGGATCTCATATCTGTAATTCTTTGCAGGCACAGAGAAAGCGTAGGGTTTTGAAGGCAGGTGATATGACCCTCAGAGTTGCAAACGGAGCTGGCATAGATGCTGAGTCCGTTGGGGACTATCACCTGCGATTGTCAGATGGACATGTTTTGGTTTTGCGTGATTGTTTTTTTGTACCCAATGCAACTTGTAATATCATATATGTATCTTTATTATCTGAAGAAGGTTATGAATTTGCATTTGTAAGCAATGTTGTAAACATTGACCTTAATCAAGTTTTGATTGAGTCAGGTATATTAAGCAATGGTATATACGTATTAAACCAACCACAGATTTTCAATGTCCAGAATACACACAAAAAAATGTCTCCGGAAACAAATCAGGCTTTCTTATGGCATTGTAGACTGGGTCACATCAGTAAGAGAAGGTTGACGAAGTTACATACAGAAGGATATTTGGATCCGTTCGAATATCAATCATATGAAACTTGTCAATCCTGTCTCAAAGGAAAGATGACAAAGACTCCGTTCACTGGACACGGAGTTAGAGCGAGCAAGCTCTTGGGACTCGTACACGGCGACGTGTGCGGGCCAATGTCTATACATGCGCGAAGCGGTTATTCTTACTTCATTACTTTTATGGATGACTTTTCAAGGTACGGATATGTCTTCTTAATGAAACATAAATCCGAAGCCTTTGGAAAATTCCAGGAATATAAGAATGAAGTAAAAAAACAAAACGACAAAAGTATCAAGACACTGAGATCTGATCGAGGTGGTGAATACTTGAGTGCCGAGTTCCTGGATTACCTAAAAGAGAATGGAATTCTCTCTCAGCTTACTCCTCCATACACTATGCAACATAACGGTGTATCGGAGAGACGGAACCGGACCCTATTGGATATGGTACGTTCCATGATGAGTAACGCTGAGTTACCGCGATCATTCTGGGGATATGCACTAGAATCAGCTGCATACCTTTTGAACCGAGTTCCAACTAAGACTGTGCCTACCACACCATATGAGATATGGAGTGGGAAGAAACCCTATTTTCAATATATGAAGATACGGGGATGTCCAGTTTTTGTCAAAAAGCAGCAAGCGGACAAACTCGAGGCACGCTTAGTACCGTGCAAGTTTGTGGGATACCCAAATAACTCCAGGGGGTATCTTTTCTATTACGTAGAGGAACAAAATGTCTTTGTTTCTCGTAATGCCCACTTTTTGGAACACCAGTTCTTAGAAAAAGAAATAAGTGGGAGCGCAATAGAACTGGAAGAAATTCCAGAACCACAGACTATTACTGAAAGCTTAGTAGAACCAGAGGGTTCAAAAGAACAGGACATTCTTACGCCGCTCCGCAGGAGTAGTAGGCAGTCTCATCCGCCAGAGAGATACTACAGTTTTCTCATAAACGGGGATAGATAAGATTTCATCATTGATTATGATGAGCCGACTAGCTTCCAGCAGGCCATTCAGAGCGTTGACTCGGTAAAATGGATGGATGCAATGCGGACTGAAATGGAGTCCATGTACACCAACAAAGTATGGACTTTGGACATTTCTCCAGATGGGGTAAAACCCGTAGGATGCAAATGGATCTTCAAGAGGAAGATTGGAGTAGATGGACAGGTAGAGACTTATAAGGCTAGACTTGTTACAAAGGGTTTTCGTCAAAGACCTGGTTTGGACTATGACGAAACCTTTTCTCCAGTGGCTATGCTGAAATCCATTCGGATCCTTCTTTCCATTGATGCCATCCATGATTATGTGATTTGGAAGATGGACGTAAAGACCGCTTTTCTAAATGGAAATTTAGAGGAGTGTGCCTATATGGACCAGCCAGAGGGTTTCATTCAGAGTGGGAGCAGCGGAAAGTTGTGCAAGTTGCTTAAGTCCATTTATGGACTAAAGCAGGCATCACGGAGTTGGAACATCTGTTTTGATGAGACGGTCAAAGAATTTGGCTTTATCAAAAATCCAGATGAACCATGCATCTATAGTAGATTTGTAGCACGAACTGTCATATTTCTCATTTTATACGTGGATGACATTCTTTTGATAGGTAATGACATTCCTATGCTACAATCTATCAAAGGGTTCTTGTCACACAGGTTCTCCATGAAAGACCTGGGTGATGCCTCTTACATTCTGGGGATCCAGATCTATCGTGACAGATCCAATAGGATATTAGAACTTTCATAGTCCAGGTACATCGACACCATACTAAAAAGATTCAGTATGGAAGATTCCGAGCGCGGTAATCTACCGGCTTGTCACGGGATCACCCTCTCCAAAAAGATGTCTCCCAAGACTGATTTGGAAAGGGATCGCATGTCTATTATACCCTGCGCTTCTGCGGTAGGCTCTATAATGTATGCGATATTGTGTACCAGACCAGATGTAGCTTAAGCACTAAGTGTGGTAAGCCGGTATCAGTCAAACCCTTGGGAGAATCACTGGATAGCGGTAAAGAACATTCTCAAGTACCTGAGAAGGACTAGGGAGATGTTCTTGGTGTATGGCGGAAAAGACCTCCAGATCGAGGCCTTTGCTGACTCCAGCATCCAGAGTGACAAGGATGATTCCAAGTCCATGTCGGGTTATGTCTTTACCCTCAATGGAAGGGCGGTGTGTTGGAAGAGTTCCAAACATGAAACCGTTGCTGACTCGAGATGGAAGCGGAATATATCGTTGCTGCAGATGCCGCAAAAGAAGCCGTCTGGATAAGGAAGTTCTTGACAGAACTTCAGGTGGTTCCATCCATTATTGATCCAATACCTATGTATTGCGACAACAACGGGGCTATAGCTTTAGCGAAGGAACCCAGGTCCCATCAGAAGTCCAGACATATCTTGAGGCGGTATCACCTGATCAGGGAGATCATGTGTCGCCAGGAGATCGAGGTTCGGAGAGTTGATACGGAAGATAACACTGCTGATCCATTCACGAAGGCCTTACCCCATACTCTGTTCGAGCGGCTGATCGAGATGATAGGTCTTCGATACGCAGTGCAAGTGGGAGATTGTTAGTGTATATGCCCTAGAGGCCATTACTGTATCATACTAGTTTGTATATTACTTAATGGAAGCTTGGGATATTCACAGTTGTATAGACAATCTTGCTCAAAATAGTAGTATGGTACTTGGTTGTTTCTACTTTAATGTGTACATGTGTTTCTTTTAGTATATCACCTATACACATTAGTGGAGCCCTTAGGATCTTTGCTTGATTACCAGCGTTGTGATGGCAATCACACTCGTGGGGGCTGGGTAATCCATAAGCACATCCTTATACAGGTCCCTAGTCGTAGGACTATCGAGACAGGGCATCGATACTACAGAGTAGACTAGCGTATGCGCTTCTCATCCCATCATGGGAGACGATCTGTCCCACAGCCGTCAGTACGTCGTACTTGAGATAGTATGCGGGTGCTCGTTAGGTTACGAGTACACTGGACAGGACTCGTCGGGAACTGTTGGTTGGTACTATACCTATCGTCATTTATCAGTTCCTCAGTGACATGAGTACAGCTTAGTCCATTGACTTGACATTATCACTTCGCCTCGAGAGTGTTCCCACTGTACTTTGATTACTACCCTACCACGGCTCAAAGGAGTCGTGCAAACAGGTAGTAGTTGGGTGCAGTTCCGAAGCACTTGGAGGCAGTGACGGTTAGACAGGATTCCTCTCTCCCGGTATTGGGGGTTGATATCGCGCTGTGTCTAGGAGAGCCATTTCACAAAGTCCTTGGCCAGGGCAAGCGAGATATACTGGTAGGTTTCCAGTGTTATCTTAGGGTGTTCTGGGCTACACTCCAACACGACTTGTACCGCTATTAGGGGACTGACATTTACCGCCCTCCTAGGCCTGCCATGTGATATTCTCAGACGAACAGACCGGACTGTACGAAGACTGTCACATTCAGGCTCAGTAGGAGTTCAGATGGGTTTCACCTCGTCCGTCTTCTTATCGGCATCTACCTGGGGGCCGTTACGCACAGCTAGTGCCGCTTGTGGTCTGTGGTTAAACCCACTGCCAGCGTAATGTCGAGTCTTTAGAGTCCCACACAGAGAGCTATTCGCCTTTAGGCAAAAGAGTAGAGGTCGCGTGGTTTTGCGACAGGGTTCGGTCACATCCGTGCACTTGTGCACGTTTAGTGTCCGGGCAGTTATTACTAGCGGGATTTGGTTTAAGCCAGATCCTAGTATACGTTTTGGAATTGGTTTTATCTCGTTTGTATTCGTGTTCCTCAGAACGCTGATGCGGTTGTGTATGCACGGTTGACAGAGACAGAGGCAGAGGATTCTCATTAGGGTTGTTGACTGTTGACTTTTGCTAAACCCTAATGAGAATTAGAAATATGATTAATGATAATATTAATTAAGTATTATTGTGCCATGGTTGGGTTGACTTTGTTGACTTGTTGACTTTGTTGACCGGTTGACTAGGTTGGACTTGTTGACCATCATCATTACAATGCCTATCATTTCATGGAAAAGACTTTTGCTTGCTTGTTATACTTTACAAAATGAGTGCATGAAATGATATTGCCATTTGATATGATATGAACCATCACATAATACTCAATTACTATTATTGTTATGATTATTTTTGTGTTATGAGAGGATGGTGGGAAAAAGTCTTTTTCATTCTATCATTCTCATTCTCTCTCATCCTCAAGCTCTCCCTCTTCCTCTTGCTCTCTCTCTAGCTCAAGGAAACTCCCTCTCATGAGTTGAGAACCATTTCCCTAGAGATAAACCCTAAAACACTTCTTTACTCATCCTAGTATATAAGGTCTAGCAAACCAAGTGTTCTAGTTTCCTCAAGAATTAGGCTGGAGCCAAAGGTAGAAGCTTTCGGGTGGATCCATCTTCGGCAAAAGGAGACGACGAGGAGAGAACCATCCGACCACCACAAGGTGTCGAAGAGAAGGAGTTCAAGTTAAGGTATAACCCCCTAACCGAGTAGCTAAACTCTTAGTTAGGTTGTTAGATAGTTAGTTTAACAAAGATCCGTTTTTGAGTCCTTGTTACCCCCAAATAAAAAATCGTTTTTCACCATTTCCGCAACCCCAAGGATCTGGGGGACGGGTAACGTGGACTTACAAAAATCATGTAAATCTCATATATCCTGAGTGTCCAACATCAAGTAATCTCATATATCCTGAGTGTCCAAGATCAAGTAATCTCATATATCCTGAGTATATTTGCATGAATTGTAGGGTTGCTAGGCACGCGCACAAGGGTCTACGAGGCATCAACCATGCCCGATTAAAAATTTAGCCGTGCCGAACAACCCGAATACGGATCTTTAAACTAGAGATTAGGCGAAAACTAACATGTTAACAACTTAACACTAAGTGAGAGGGATTACAACCTTTGTAGATCCGGTCCTTCACTTCATATGCTCCGTGTTGTGGTCCCTTCGCTGCGATCATCGGGTTCCGGACTCTCGAGAAGTTCCACGAAGAGAAAGATGCAACCTTTGCTTCCGATCTTCGATACTAAGATGATCTACCTTGAAGTTTCTTTAACATAAGCTAACACTCATGAAATGATGTGAACACCCTCATCTAAATGGCAAGGGAAGATGAGGATGATGAAGTAGGATTTTTGCTCTCTTTATTTATCTTTTTCTCATATTTATCCATCACTTTGGAAAAATCAAGCAAGCTTTTTCATGAAGAGAATGAAGGAAGAAGATGAACAATATTAGAATCCTTTTGTGATGAATAGGAAAAGAAGAATATGATGAATTATGCAACCATGGTCAAGTAAACCTTTGTAGAGAATTAACTAGGGTTAGGGTTTGGGTTAGGTTAAAGCATGAGTCACTTGTAAATATCTTACACAAAACAAAAAGAAAACCTTCTAGAATCTACTAGAAGTCATTAACCCAAATCAAACCCTAATCTTGATTAATCTTTACAAAACATATTGCATTATTTATCATATCATGTTACAATATTATATATCACATATATAATATTTATTGTAACAAAATAAAATAATACAATTAACATATATCGCATATATATCAATGTATTACCCGAGTGAGAAAAAGAATCTTTTAGTGAGCAAATATTAGTTAATGTAATTTAATATATCATATATATTATTATACATTAAATTATCGAATCAACACTTGATCTGACAATCCGGCTATATCGCATATAACCGACTAATATTTATCTGTACCGATTCATCGAATCAATGCTTGATCCGATGACCCGGCTGATATCACATATCACGAGAATAGATTACGGTATCTCATATCACATTATCCTCGGTCCCACACATATCACATATGTGCCCCTACTCCGTTTTGCCTGAGCCAAGAAACCTCTGTGTAGGACTCTAAAGAATCGTCAATACGCCGGCAGTAGGTGATGATCATATCAAACACCCACAAGCTGCAAGCGGTCAGCTAAACGTAACAGCTGCCCAGGTATTGAGCGCTCAGAAGATCAACAAGCAATCCTGTACATTCTCCTGTGAATCCAAACAGTAACACTCCCGTACAGTACGGTCTCGTCGTCTGATATGTTGCATATCTCGCCTAGGGGTGGTAAAACGTCAGACCCCAGTAGCTTGATAAGTCGTGTCGATATGAGGTCTATAACAGTTCGAGAAACTACTGATAACACTTACCAGTAAATCTCAGCAACCCTGGCCAGGTATTTCCGGTTATAGCCAATCGAACACAGCACAACATCAACTCCCTATACCGGGAGAGACGAATCCCCTCCTATCGCTCATTGCCTCCATGTGATTCGGGACTGTACCCAAAAGCCACCTTTTTGCACGCCCTCTTGGACGTGGTATGATGGAAATCAAAGCAATGTGGGAACCACACAAGACTCTATGATGATCTCGGGTCAACAGACTACTCTGTACCAGTGTCACCGGAGAACTGCCATCTGACGTATGGTATAATACCATCTGGGAGTTCTCGGCGAGTCCGTCCAGTGTACCCAGTCTCCACTGAGCACCCGTACACCATCCTTGATGTCAAACACCGATGGAAATGGGATCATCCATCGCCCATCATATGGGTCAAGATGCGTATACGCTAGTCTACTCTGGTGTATCGATGCCCTGTCTCGATACACCCTCGACTAGGAACAGTTATAAGATGTACTCGTCGACTACCGTGGCCCCACTAGTATGATCTCATCATAGTCCCAGTAGTCGAGTACATATCCTAAGGGCTTTATCAACATGTAATATAGAGACAATCTGAGTACATGTTAAGATAAAGTACAACCATATAGCATACTATCATGTCGAGCAAGAAAGTCCTCCCTATATATGTCCAAGCATCCACTACAATATACATCGTATGTACAATAATGGCCTCTAGGGCATACATATAACTAACATGAATCATTATGATGATGTATATAAATTGATATGTATACATATATATTAGCGTCCCATTCCACTAATATATGTATATATGCATATATAACAGCATCCCATTCCACTGTTATATATATACTTAGGAGTAAAAATATCATGAAACCAAGTGTCAAGCATCGACACATAAATACTGATCTATCAGGTGTTGTCACCACGACTGGCCCCCTGATAGGTACATATCATACGCTATCCCGAAAACTCGAGTGCCCAGCTTCGACCCTCACCTTTCGACGTATCCATACGTACATGACTCCCGTCGGTATCCCCACGATAACCGCCGAGTCATAGGTACTGTCACCGGTAAGTATGGTTCCCCTGTCAGGCTCAATCGGCAAGTTCTTTCAATCTTCTTGCCCTAGGGTACCTCCGGGCCCCACCATATACCCGCACACGGCCTCGACGCTTCCTCGCATAGGGTATATATATCAGAACCGATAAATCTCATAGTGGCTGCTGAAATATCATATCAAGGGAAACCGGGTTTTTCAAATAATGCATAATTTCATGAAACTACCATGGTCCCCAAATCCAGAAAACATCATGAAAAATCCATATCTCAATGCAAAAATCCATGAATATAATATTTGCAACATAAAAACTGAAATATGAGCATATAAAGGAAAAGCCTCTATTTAACCGCAACAAGTTAAAATATATATCAAGCGGTTCCTAAGTTCTCCAAGTCTATATAACATGAAAAAAAGGTGAACATGTAGCTATAGCCAGATATATGTGTAAACATATAGGTATAGAAAAGTATATGTATCTACCTATCAGTAATGATGTAATATACCCTCCAGGTACAAGTGTAAGTATGAATGCAAGATGTACATGTAGCTATGTCTCATGTGTGTGTATACCTATCACTAATGGTACAATACCATATAGGTATATGGGTAACTAGCATGTAAGCATGTCAAGGCATATGTGTAAGCATGTAGGTATACGGGTATGCTATATGTCATATGCACAAGAAATATGAATCAATGTCTCAATGTCCCTAACCATGAAGTATCACGTATGTATAGGTGTCAACTACATCTCGTATGTATATAAGTTGTGCGTGTCATGGCAATTATCGACGGTGTGTGTGTAGCATACAATTAGTGCTCGTGAAACACGAACCGTCAATAAGGGTGTCGTGTCTCATTAATACTAAGTCCATACCTAATGGGTAATGAGATAACGCAACTAAGGTACACATGCACAATCAATATCCGTATACATCTAACCAATATTCATATCATAAATCTAGCCCAGACGCATAACGCCATGTGGGCGATTCCCCTGTAGATGTTAAATCTACTCACCAACGCTCCTGGCTAAGTAAAGCCAACCACCTGTTTTCCTTTCTCCACTGCGTCCGAAGTCCTCGCTTGTGACCCTAAAACAATAAAACCATAAAATAAGTGTATATTAGCAAACGACCAAAAACACGAACAAACTATGTTTGACCGACACACCAACTCCAAAAATACTCCCAAGTGTTCGTTTAGTGGGTAACGTGCGTAGCAACACTACGAAACCAACCCAAGAGCAAAACCAGCACAAAGTGCACGGAACGTGTTGGATAACGTATAGCGTGTAGTCGTGACACTAAAAACTACCTATGTGATCCCAGATTTTGTATACAGAAAAATCCCAACAATCAAACAAAACCAAACACACTTAAACCACTGCAGACACATACCTACAAAACCCAAACCAAAACCCCACACGAAAACCGAGGTCGCAGGATTTCACGGGTGTGTCACCGGCCATGGTCCGAGCCTAGGGGTTCGTGCTCCAGGTAAAGTCATATGGTCTCAGGTAAAACACAACTACAATGTTTGATTTTCTAGTATACTCCCGGGGTCACAGCAGATCACATATATCACAAATCGACACTAAAAATACGATATTTACACAAAACATAACTTTAAACGTTCAAAACTGAAACTACAAGACTGCACAATACTAAAAAGACCTAACTAACAGATAGAGATCATTACCTACTCCCAAAAGCTCAAAGATCCAAGCTCCTAGGCATCCAAGAGGCAAAACTAGGCTCAAGAAGTGATTTTTGTGAAGTTTTTGAAGCTTTTGTGAAGAATTGGTTACGGGAAGACAAGTGTTCAGTTTAGAGTTAAGGGAGATGAAGAGAAATGAAAAGAGATAGAGAAAATGAGAAAGCGTGAGGATAATGAGAGAGAGGGGTGAGTGTAGGGTGAGAGTGAGGTAAGTGCACCCTTTGCATTAACTTCGCATTAATGCAACCATTAATGCCCACCATTAGTCACCATGCCACTTTCTCATCAAACAGAACCAAAAGAAATCTCTCTCTCTCAAAATATCAAGCGGTTTAATCACAGCAAAGGATTAGGTTAAAGCAAAGGATTAGGGTTAAGTGTTATGGTTGCTAAATCTAGATTAACAGAAACAAACCCTCACATTAACGTGCACACGTGTGTGCATGCCCATAACAAATAATAATAAATTATTAATTAAATGTTATAAAATGTGAGGAACCCGAATTGGTAAACGTTTTACAGTAAACCAGCATTACTACTTAATTAACACTAATCGAAATCCTAAGGCGTTACAATCTCCCCCCATATAGAAATTTGTCCCTGAATTTAAAATTCTCACTAAGCGTACCTTCAAGGAGATGAGTACAAAACTCCAAAATCTCGCTCGCATCCTCCCAAGTGATCTGCTCACTATACGGCTACGCCAAAGAAATCCCCACAGATGGCAAGACCCTTGACCGAAGTTTCTCCACCTGCCGATTCACTAAAACAGTCGGCCTTTGGTGAACGAAGAGATAGCGTCAAAGCTAAATGGTCTGGTGCTGAATCATATGAGAAAGGTCATGAAGGTATTTGCGAAGTATTAACACAAGAAATACGGGGTGAAAACTCAATAATCTGGGCGGAAGTGCCAAATTATAGGCAACAGAACTAACCCGCTTTAAGGATCTAAAAAAGACCTACAATCTGGGATCAAGCTTCCTAAAACTCAACACGTCACTCATCGAAAAAATCCGTAGGAATACATGATCTCCCACTGCGACCTCCACGGTCGGCATAAGACTTCTGTCTGCACTGGGCTGCTCTCATCCTGACCAGAATCAACTGGATCATCTCCGAAGTCTCATGACTAGCTGGGGTCCAAAATCCTACTCACGCAGATTTAGAAAAACAGACTGGCGATCGACACCACTTAACAACAAGCCTAAAGGTTGCCAATTGGAACGTCTCCTGATAAAAGCCATCGAAGGAGAACCCTAACAATGGCAAGTGACGATCCTAACTACCAATAAACAATTAGTACGTACGCATAAGCATATCCTCCAGAGTCTTTATAGTCCGCTCAGTCTAACCAACGACCAACGGATGGAAAACGGAGCTAAAGCTCAACCAGTACCCAAGGGTTCCTGAAGCTTCTGCCATGAACGGCAAGCGAACAGGGTTCCTCCATTGGATACAACACATGAAGGAACTCCGTGCAAACGCACAAATTTAACAAAGAACAATTGAGCAAACTGAGCATAACCGGACAACAAACACCCAAATGGAGTCACACCCTGTCTAAACCCGGGTAGACACCAACAAGGAAATTCATGGAGATCTGCTCCCATTGCCACTCCGGAACGGTTAATATAGGGTTACTAGGCACACTAACAAGGCTTTACAAGGCATCGACCATGCCAAAATTAAATTTTTATGTGCCGAACAACCCTAAGCAAGATCGTATACTAGAGTTTAGGCTAAACTAATAGTAAGTAAATAACTTTACTTCTAAGGGAACACGAAATACAACCTTTGTAGATCGGTCCTTCACTTCATTTGCTCTTTGTTGAAGTCCCTTCGCTGCGATCATGGTTCTCCCGTACCCTTGCATTGCTTCACGAGGCGAAAGACGCATCCTTGCTTGAAGTCTTCGAGGCCGAAGATGATCTACGTCGAGGGGATGCCAACTCAAGCTTCTACTTCACTGACTTGAGAATTGGTGAAGTAAACACCCTAAACAAAAGTGCTAGTCTAGTAGAGGATGGAGAAATAGGAAGTGGGTTCTCTTTAGAATTTTATTTCTCACAATCTATCTCACTTTGGATCAAACCCTAGCAAGCCTTTTCTCTTTGCAAATGAAGAAGAAGAAGAAAAGAAAGAGATGAGGATAATGATCAAGTGAGAAGCCTAACCATGGTGAGTGAGTATCATATACTAACTCTTGTAGAGCCATAACCATAGCTAATTCAAAATGGTTAGGTTAATAAAAATCTAAAGTAAAACAAATTAAGTGGACTTTGTCAAAGCATACATAAGCTTCTACAAGCTTCATGCTTATGACCTAAGCATCATTAATTTGTAATTACTTTAAATAAATATTAACCACCATCTAAAATAGTATGGTGTATGTCTTGCACACCCATGTATAGTGTATCATCAACCATGATACAAAAGAAAACACTTTTAATATATATATCACACACATATATTCAAATGTACATATGAGAAAATACCTAAAGAGAACAAGTGTTAGTTAATATAAACTGGTATATCAAATATACAATTATACAATAAATTATTAAATCAATACTTGACTTAATAATCCGGTCATATCACATATAACCGACTAACACGCAATATATCGACTTATCAAATCAACACTTGATTCGATAACCCGGCTATATCATATATAACCAACTGATACAAAAAGTCACAAGAATAGAATACGGTATCACATACACGCATTATTCTCGGTCCCGCACATATCACATATGCGCTCCTATTTCGTTTTGCCTGAGCGAGTATAACCTCTATGTAGGACTCTAAAGACTCGTCAATACGCCGGCAGTAGGTGATGATCACATGAAGCACCCACAAGCTGTCAGCGGTACTAGCTGAACGTAACGCCTACCCGGGTATTGAGCGATCAGAAGATCAGCAAGCAAGCCCGCTCCAACTCCTGTAAAAGCCTACCGGTAACACTTCCCGTACAGTCCGGTCTCCTCGTCTGATATGTCGCATATCAAGTCTAGGGGTGGTAAACGTCAGACCCCAATAACCGATAAGTCGTGCCGATGTGAGGCTCATAACGGGTCGAGAAACTACTGGTAACACTTACCAGTAAATCTCTAAATCAGCCCTGGCCAGGGACTTCCCTGTTACGGCCAATCGAGCACAGCGCAACATCAACCCCCAATACCGGGAGAGACGAAACCCCTCCTATCGCTCATTGCCTCCATGTGACTCGGGACTGTACCCAAAAACCACCGTTTTGCACGCCCTCATGGACGTGGTAAGGTGGAAATCAAAGCACAGTGGGAATCACACAAGACTCTATGACGATCTCGGGTCTACAGACTAACCTGCACAAGTGTCACCAGAGAACTGCCATCTGACGTGAGGTATAATACCATCTGGGAGTACTCGGCGAGTCCGTCCAGTGTACCCAGTCTCCACTGAGCACCCGTATACCATCTCTGATGTCATACACCAATGGATATGGGATCATCCATCGCCCATCTCATGGGTCGAGAAGCGTATACGCTAGTCTACACTGGTATATCGATGCCCCGTCTCGATACACCCACGACTAGGGACCTTGAAGGATGTACTTATGGACTACCATGTCCCCACTAGTATGATCCGCATCATAGTCCAGGTAGTCAAGTACACATCCTAAGGGCTTTACCAACATGAAACTATAAAACAGTATAAATAGACAAGTATACATGTTAAAGTAAAGTGCAACCAGATAGCATACTATCATATCGAGCAAGAAAATCCTCTCTATATATGTCCAAGCATCCAATATAATATACATCATCTGTACAATACTGGCCTCTAGGGCATACATACAACTAACAATCTCCCACTTGCACTAGGGCCAGCTGATGTAGTATCGCATACCAAGCATCCCGAAGAGTCTCTCAAACTGTATCTGGGGAATGGCCTTCGTGAGTGGATCCGCAGTGTTGTTCTTCGTGTCAACCCTCCTGACCTCGATCTCCCGGCGATCAACTATCTCCCGGATCAGGTGATACCACCTCAGAATATGCCTGGATCGCTGATGGGACCTGGGTTCCTTGGCCAAAGCCACCGCTCCATTATTATCGCAATACAAAGCTATTGGATGCTCAATTGATGGAGCCACTCCAAGTTCAGTAATGAACTTCTTGATCCAGACAGCCTCTTTGGCGGCATCGTTGGCAGCGATGTATTCAGCCTCCATCGTCGAGTCTGCCACGGTTTCCTGCTTGGAGCTCTTCCAGCTAACCGCCCCTCCGTAAAGGGTAAAGACAAATCCCGACTGCGACTTAGAGTCTTCCTTATCACTCTGCAAGCTCGAATCGTTAAAGGACTCCACTTGGAGTTCTCCGTTACCATACACCAAGAGCATCTCTTTAGTCCTTCGCAAGTACATGAGAATGCTCTTCACAGCTGTCCAGTGACTCTCTGGAGGATCAGCTTGATACCGACTCACTACACTTAGTGAGTATGCTACATCGGGTCGGGTACATAGCATCGCGTACATGATAGAGCCTACAGCCGAAGCATAGGGTATCCCTTGCATGCGAGCTCTCTCCAAATCAGTCTTGGGAGACATCTTTTTGGAGTGAGTGAGCCCTGAGATCATGGGTAAAAACCCACGTTTGGACTCTTCCATACTAAATCTCTTTAGTATGGTGTCAATGTACCTGGATTGGGACAATCCCAATATCCTTTTAGATATATCTCTATAGATCATAATTCCCAATATGCAAGAGGCATCACCAAGATCATTCATTGAGAATCTTTGTGATAAGAAGAGCTTGACTGATTGCAGCATAGGAATGTCATTTCCTATCAAGAGTATGTCGTCCACGTACAATACGAGGAAGACAACCTTACTCTCTGCCACCTTCATGTAGATACAAGGTTCATCTACGTTTTTGACGAAATCAAACTCTTTGATAACGACGTCAAAGCAGATGTTCCAACTCCGCGATGCTTGCTTTAATCCATAAATGGATTTAAGCAGCTTGCACACCTTCCCGCTGCTCCTACTATCTTTGAAGCCCTCTGGCTGAGTCATGTACCCGCACTCTTCTAAATCACCGTTTAGAAAGGCGGTCTTAACATCCATTTGCCAGATTTCGTAGTCATGATATGCAGCGATGGCAAGCATGATCCGGATGGATTTAAGCATAGCCACTGGAGAAAAGGTTTCGTCATAGTCCACACCTGGTCTTTGACGAAAACCTTTTGCAAAAAGTCTAGTTTTGAAAGTCTCCACTTTCCCATCTACACCAAGTTTTTTCTTGAAGCTCCACTTTCACTGAGTCCCTACTCGTGATGGACTGCTCGAAGCAAGTTGGGTCATCATCAACCATGATGCAATCCTCGCTCCCACCATCCATGAGAAAACCGTAGTATCTCTCAGGTGGGTGAGGAACCCTACTAGATCGGCGGAGTGGCCGGGGTTCATCGGGAACTACCGAATCTTCTGGTTCTACCATATCTTCTATTGTGGTTTGTACAGCTGGAACCTCTTCCAGTTCTACCTCAGAGCCACTAATCTCTTTTGCAAGAAATTCCTTTTCTAAAAAGGTGGCGTGTTGAGCAACAAACACCCTTTGTTCCTCACTGTGGTAGAAGATATACCCTCGCGAATGCTTGGGATATCCAACAAACTTACACAAAACAGACCTTGCCTCGAGTTTGTCCGGTTTTTGTCTTTTGACATAGGCCGGGCAACCCCATATCTTAATAAAATTAAGATATTATCTCTTCCCCTCTCATATCTCATATGGGGTGGTAGGCACAGATTTGGTAGGAACCCTATTCAGTACGTATGCTGCTGTCTCCAGTGCATATCCCCAAAAGGAAATAGGTAACTCAGCTATACTCATCATAGAGCGCACCATATCTAATAGGATGCGGTTCCTCCGTTCCGATACACCGTTGTGCTGTGGTGTATATGGAGGAATTAGCTGAGAGAGAATCCCATTCTATTTTAGGAAGTCCAGGAATTCATTACTCAAGTATTCACCTCCTCGATCAGATCGAAGGATTTTAATACTTTTCCCGGTTTGGTTCTCGACTTCTTGTTTATATTCTCTAAATTTCTCAAAAGCTTCTGATTTGTGTTTCATCAGGAACACATATCCGAATCTAGAAAGATCGTCAGTGAATGTAATGAAGTACGAAGAAACATCCCTGGCATGTGTAGACATGGGACCGCATACATGTCTATGTATCAGTTCCAAGTGTTCGGTAACTCTTTCTCCATGTCCAGTAAATGGAGTTTTGGTCATCTTGCTTTTGAGACATGACTGGCAAGTGTCATAAGATGAAAATTCAAACGAATTTAAATATCCATCCTTATGCAACTTAGCTAGTCATGTCGCATTGATGTGACCCAGTCTACAATGACACAAGAATGATTCATTCATTTCTGAACTCTTCCTCTTATGTGTGTTTGTTATGCTCAGAACTGTTGATTGATTTAGAACATAAATGCCATTGCACAACGTGCCTGATCCAACCAACTTTTGGTTTAGGAAAATGTTCATAACATTATCCTGTAATACAAAATTATATCCCTCTTTACTCAACAAAGAAACCGATATAATGTTGCATATCAGGTTCGGAATGAAATAGCATTCGTTCAGAATCAATGTATTACCAGTTGGCAATACAAGGTGATATTCCCCGACGGTTTTAGCTGAAACAATTGCACCATTTCCAACCCTTATGTCTTTATCACCTTCTCCAAGTTCTCTACCTTTCCTAAGCCCATTTAACTGATTATATATATGGGATCCTGACCCGGTATCTAATACCCAGGACGTAGAGCAAATGGAGAAACAGTTCTATGTAACGAACACACCCGAAGAAAATGCATCAACATGTACTTTATTCATTCGGGTGGTATGAGAATCCTGGTATTCCCCTAAATCCTGTTCAGTCTTATAACTCTTATAAGAAAGAACGGAACTAACGTTCCCCAGCACAGTATAATATGCGGGTTCGGTCAATACATCCATATTATTATCTTGATTAAGGCATGATATGGTCGCTACCTGGAGAGAGAGAGAAGAAAATACATTAGCGTATGCTCTTGCAAGATCAGATTGGTTATTATTTTATCTAATCAGGGTGGCTCCCACTGTTTTTATCAAATCTTCCTTCAAACCCTAAAAGGAAAGACTAGCCGGAATTAATTACATCCTACAACTTCGCCAATCTTTCTGCCAGGCCAGTGTCGGTACTTTGAGGGAGGTTCCCCGTGCTGTCGCACGAACCTAATTAAAGTAAACCTCGTTTTCCCATAGGCGTAACCCCGTTGACACCTTTCTAGACACCTACTTGATCGGCTAATTGTCCTGTGTAAAACTCTCCCAGAAGTAACAATTACTCGCAGTGGGTATCGGGATCCAACTATCTCATAGAAGGTATGCAATCTCAATGCAAATCTCAACACTTGAAAATCCCGATAATATTTTGCCCCAAGCATCCTATGACCTTGACGGAGGTCAACAAACCATAGGGTGCAAGTCAAGTTCAACCCGTCATTTCTTGATTGAATCAAACCCACCCGTACGACCCTTGATGAAGGTCAACAAGGTCGTACGACAACCCTAATCCAATCTGCATCAAATGTATAAGCAGATAAATACTAGTCGGCTACCGCACACTATGTAAGTGCACGGCGGCGCCCCGGCTGTCAATCCAACGCCGGAATGCGGAAACGAAAACTTTTCTATAAACTAGAACCGGCACCACCGCGCACTAAAAACCTGGATCGGGCCATTAACTTAACTCTAGCAAACTAGAAAAAGGGAAGGAAGCTATACCGAGCGATCCGTGTCCTTCGGTCTTCGGCCTCCACTCCGATCTCCTCGCGGAACCTCCGGTCTTCATCTCCTCGTCGGAACGGGCACCACAACGCCGGGTTCTTTTACGGGCTCCCACCTCAGGACCGAGGCAACTCGGGCACGAAGTTGGCGAGCCGGCGTGCCCAAGGAATGCTGTAGGCAAGTGTAGAGAAGTATGTCTCATGGGGGTTTGAAGTTGCCTTTGGATGGAGGGAAATAATGAACAATCGAGATGAACTTTGGTGTATCAAAGAATGAGATGATAATTTCCCCACTCACAAAATGAATCTCCCTCTCTCTCCCTAAAGTGGCCGTCCCCTTAAGAAATGGTGGAGGGAAAAATTGCAAGAGAAAAGCAAGTAGAGAAAATGAATGATAATCATGAAATAAAAATGGTTACACCATTTCTCGTCTAATCTAATCAAAATCCATCACCATCAATGCAAGACAAGTGATGCAAAAGGAATCTGATTATGCTTAGAACCATCATGAAGCCACATTTACAAGAAACCCCTCCACAATAACAAATTTGCAAACTTGCAAATAACCCCCTCCATCGGAAAAATCCGGCCGTGAAGGAACAAAGGAAAACTGGCCGAAATGGAATGCAAACTGGCAACTTCAGAAAACTGATCTTGTAATAAATTACAGGAAAACCCCGCGACTGTATATACATACCCGAATTTGTATTCCCACTGAATACAAATGCAATGAGACAAAATCTACACTGTACAATACTAGGATCCGGCTTAAACCAAAGCCCGCTAGTATAATCCGTCCGATCATGATCCGTGCAATACCGCACGTATCTGATCAAACCTTGTCATATCTCCATACGGCCTCTACATCGTTTCGCCCGAAACTTGAGAAACTGGTCTGTGGGGGACTCTAAAGACTCATCAATACTTTGGTTGTGGATTTAACCACTAGCACGTCAGAGGTATTAGACAATACGTAACGGGCTACCAGGTATTGACCAAAAGGGACGTCGATGAGCGAACTCATCCTGACACCCTACTGAGCCTGTCAGTGACAATATCCATACTGTCCAGTCCGTTCGTCTATGAGCATCGCATGGCGGGCCTATGGGGTTGGTAAAAGTCAGACCCCCAATAGCGGTACAAGTCATGTCGGAGTATAGCCCAGAACACCCTGAGATACTACTGGAATACCTAACATTAAATCTCCTGCCTTGGCCAAGGACTTTCATGTACTGGCTCTCCTAGACACAGCGCGACCTCACCCCCAATACCGGGAGAGACGAACCCCTGTAGATCCGCTCACTGCCTCCATGTAGCTCGGGACTGTACCCAACTAAAACCTGTTTGCACGTCTCCTTTGAGCGTGGTAGGGTAGTAATCAAAGCACAGTGGGAACTCACACGAGACAAATGACGATCTCAGGTCGATGAACTAACCTGTACACATGTCACCGGGGAACTGCTATCTGACGTCAGGTATAATACTAACTAGCATGTTCCCGGCGAGTCCTGTCCGGTGTACTCATAACCCAATGAGCACCTGTATACATCTTAGGTGAACCAACTGACACCAGTAGCTTGTGAGACCGGCCACCGCCCCTCGTCGGGGTCTCGACTGTATACACTTGTCTACTCTGGAGTATCAATGCCCTGTCTCGAAACTCCCACGACTAGGGACCTTTCAAGTATGTGCTTATAGACCCCAGCTCCCACGTATTTGATCGCCCTCATACTGTTGCTAGTCAAGCAAGAATCCTAGGGGCTCTATCAACGTGCAATAGTGACCTGTAAGGTCACCTAAAGCAGTACACGATAAAAAAGGTAAACCAGATAGCATACTATCATCTTGAGTAAGACTGTCCTACCGGTATAGATCCTCCCTCAATCATTGCAATCACGTGCCTGTGATCCAATAATTGACTCTGAGGGCACTATCTCCAACACACTACGCCTTAAAGGAGGTCAACAAACGTAGCACGAATACTAAGTAGGACTTATCTGAAATTACGGAGGGCTACGACAGGTTTTTCTGAAAGCATATTGCGTAATGAACTTGATATCGTTGTAGAATCTAGTGAATTTAGAAATGGAGTGATTTTGAGGATTTCATTGGTTTTGCTAAAGAGGTCACTCCCGGTAAAGGGATCTCGGCTCTATCCTTATGGAATAAGGTGCAGGATATATCATATACATCACTATGCAAAGCAAAACTCTAAAAGCAATCAAAAGCAAACCGAGTGTTGTAGCATCTGCCAGTTTTGCTAAAGTGGTCACTCCCGGTGAAGGGATCTCGGCTCTTTCCTCATCGAATAAGGTGCAGGGTATATCATATATACCGTTATGCAAAGCAAAACTGTAGCTACCCTTTTTGAAAAATTTGATTCTACACCATCTTTTAGGTTTCTTTTCTTTCATTAATCACATTAATGAAGTCCCATCATTTAAATCACCTAAACATCACAGATAAATACGACGTACACTTATTCCATCCGCATTCGTCTCGATGTCCCCTCATGCACCGTTAGATTAGGTAACTAACGGCAGAGCGGGGCAGGGCTAGTGCGGGTGTAAAACATAAGTAACGCCTATATAATATATCATATATACTATATACAGTATTTATCACAACACATCACATGACCACATCACAGATATCTCAGCATAAGAAACATATGAAATATTGGATATACTAGAACGTCCGTGTTTTATTTTGAGCCTCTATAAAACACGGATTCCACGGTCGCGATGAATAGCCAAACCCACACCCTTAGACCCCTACGAGAGCTGCAAGCAACCCTACCAATTCTAGAGTTAGGAGTCCCGGACTCGACTCCTCGAGTTGGTCTCCCACTGGACTCCAGAACCCGGTTAATTGTGCTCTCCTCCTTGGGTCTATCCTAGTGCGTAAAAGTAAATAATATACAAAAGGTGACATCAATCTCATCCCGGAAGTGCCCCAATAAAAGAATATTACATACATTTAATTTTACATGAATGAAAATAAAAACTCTCATTTCACATAAAAAAAACCCGGCTATTCAAAACGCGACGATCCAATATAACATATCCAGCAACACATAACATCACATGCTATCAACGTAAGTAAATATGCGCATCCCAATTGTCGTTAACATATAACAACGAAACTGGCGATATCATATAGTACACTTACGGTCACAGAAAAGAAAGTGTAAAACTATAACATTTGGAATCCATAATCTCTTTAGACATCGCAAATCCGAAATATCACATACTTCGCATTTCATACCTAACTTTGTGAATTCCACATATTGTATCACATTCCAGATAAATAGACAGTATTAAACTCTCCGAACAGATAATCAAATACCCAAAATTTCCAAAATAGCTCAACACTTGAGCGGAGTTCAAAAATTCCAGAATACGTAACAGTAGCAACGGTCCAGCCGTAGAAGGGTCAATCCAACGCCTCACATGTGGCACGCCGTACTGCCCAAAACCCTAGGGTTCAAAAGGCAGTTCAAGATGGTCACATAATCGAGTTAAGGTTTGTTGTCTTCTAGAGGGTCCATCGCATCACATGCACGTTTTTCCGAAAGATTTAAACCCGAGAAAAATTCAACACTTGAAGTTTTTCTTGCCGGGAAAAATTGAGTTAATAATATCCGTTCGAACATTTTAATACTTTCTAAATTATCCGGAATAACATAACAAAATTAAATTCTCCGATCGAATCGACGATTACAAAATAAACCCCAAAATACTCAACACTTGAGTTAATTTAAAAATACCTAGAAAATACAAATCACAGAAATAGTAATTACAGTGAAAACATTATGGCATATCTCCTCTGTACGGCCGCGGAACCGCGGCCTAAGAAGGGTACGGCCGCGGTTCCGCGGTGGGTTGTACGGCATATGCTGTCGTTTTTCACCACAATTCTTAGAAAACCCTGCTGAATTTTTTAGGTATTTTTAATTCTGAAAAAACCCAGTTTTTAAAAATTGTACAGAGTGGGGGTTATCTTGACGTGTTCGGGTCGGTTTGAAGTTTTAACTTCGTTAACACATCGCCTAAGTGGTATCAGAGAACACTGGGAATCACACAAGACTCTATGACGATCTCGGGTCTACAGACTAACCTGCATAAGTGTCACCAGAGAACTGCCATCTGACGTGAGGTATAATACCATCTAGGAGTTCTCAGTGAGTCCGTCCAGTGTACCCAGTCTCCACTGAGCACCTGTATACCATCTCTGATGTCAAACACCAATGGATATGGGATCATCCATCGCCCATCTCATGGGTCGAGAAGCGTATATGCTAGTCTACACTGGTATATCGATGCCCCGTCTCGATACACCCACGACTAGGGACCTTGAAGGATGTACTTATGGACAACCATGTCCCCACTAGTATGATCCGCATCATAGTCCAGGTAGTCAAGTACACATCCTATGGGCTTTACCACCATGTAACTATAAAACAGTATAAAGAGACAAGTATACATGTTAAAGTAAAGTGCAACCAGATAGCATACTATCATATCGAGCAAGAAAGTCCTCTCTATATATGTCCAAGCATCCAATATAATATACATCATCTGTACAATACTGGCCTCTAGGGCATATATACAACTAACAGTTAAAAAGGTTGCAACTCTCCAGCCGGTCTCAGATGCTCAACCTTGGCTCACAACAAGACAGACACCTTGAAACGAAATCCGAAACTTCACCCTTCATTCCTGTCCACCCTTTACTATCTCACAAGTCACGCTACAAATTGGTGGAACTCGGACGAACACAGAAAGCTGATGGATGTGCCTGCTCTAGGGTTTCGCGCCTCTACCCATCAGTATCAGGTACACACAACACGTCCCTAAACGTAGCACACCCTAGTCACAAATCAAGGACTCCGAATCTTTACCCGGCCGGACATGCTCTAGAATTTCAAACAAACGAGCATCGGCGGACTGTGCCTCGCGAAAACGATTAAGGAAAAAAAAATGGACCGGCGCAGACATGAGCAGGCTATCCCCTCAGTAGACACGAACTTAAGCTGTACTCAACGATCTGACAAGAACTTTAAATCTGCAGGAGACTGTCTCGGAACTGCGCACAACTGGAACAACCTAGCCCCGGGCCTGCGACTCAAAGAATCAGCTACCACAATCGCCTTGCCACGGGTAACGAGGATCTCACAAACACAATTCTTTACAAGCTCCATCCAACGACGTTGTCTCAATAATCAAAACCCGCTGCAGGAAGATGTACATTATGCTCTGGTGGTTCGTGAAAATCTGACACGACTCTCCGCACAAGTAGTGTCCTCAGATCTTCAACGCACGACCACCGCGGCCATCTCCAGGTCATGAGTGGGATATCCTGCTCGTATTTCCTCCAACTGTCGGGAAGCAAAAGAGATAACTCTATAATGCCCCATCAAAGCAAAATAGAGCCCCACTCACGAAACATCACAGTTAAACAACAAAGTCGCCCAATCCAGAAAACAAAGAAAGAACTGGTGCAGTTGTCAACCGAGTCTTCAACTGCTGAACACTCCCCACGCATGCCTCAGTCCAAGAAAAAGAACTCCCTTCCTAGTCAACCCGGTCAACTGTGCAGCGCTACACAAGCAATCCTGCACGAAATGGCGGTAAAAATTGGCTAAGCCCAAAAGCTACGGACTTCTATCCCTGCTACAAGTTTGGGCCAAAGCTATACGGCCTCGATCTTCCTCGGGTCCGTACGAAAACTGTCTCCCGTAACCACATGACCTTAGGAAGTCAACACAATCAAGCCTGAAAAGAACACTCCGAGAATTTATCAAACCCCCGGTCTCTCCCAATGTCTGCAAAGCAAATCCTCAAGGGTTTCACATGTTCCTCATGACACTTGGAAAAGACCAGAATGTCATCAATAACACAACAATCAACTGGTCGAGGAACGGCGTGAAGAAATCTGGTTCATCACATCCATGAATGCTGCTAGGGCATTGGTGAGTCCAACGACACCACCAAAACTCATACTGCCCGTAGCGCGCACAAAAGCAGCCTTCAGAATGTCATCACTCCGAATCCGCAACCAATGATAACCTGATACCTAACAAACTTAGAAAAAGTCTCGCACTCTGAAGCAAGTCGAACAAATCGTCAATGGGAGGTAAAAGATACCTATCCGCACCATAACTCGGTTCAATTGACGATCAATCAACACACGACCTCAAACTGTCGTCTTTTTCCCTGACGAACAGAATAGGAGCTCCCCAAAGCAAAACACTTGGATGTACAAGTCCCCCTATCTAGCAACTCTGCAGCTGATCCTTAAGCTCTCTAAGCTCCGCCGGCTCATCTGGAACAAAGTCGGAAACTCCCTCACGATAGGAACCCGGTCCAACACACCCATTGTGGCTCCGGTATCACGAATGAAAGCCAAGAATCCTCGACATCCTCTCCTCAAAAGCCGACAAGCGAAAAAACCTGAAATTCAAGCTGTGAGAGGTGGCACCACTGCCGTCCCGCACAACAAGAACTGACTCGCCGGGAAAACAAAACCTGACTTTTTTCTCACGGCAGTCCACAGACGCATAGTACGTAGCTAACCAGTCCGTGCCAAGAAGAACTTCAAATCCAACATCTCTAGAACGATCAAAACGACGGAGGGATCTCTATCTCCTATCCGATTGGCACACGACCGAAACACGTATCGCGCAACAAAAGAATCGCTGACAGAATTAACACAACAAATGGCTGATCTAGATAAAACGACTCTCGGCCTAACCACGACACAAAGTGTAAAAACAAACAAGTGCATCAATAGAACATACAAATCTTGAATACATGAAAACTCATCATTGGACGCCCGCGCATCCCGATGAGTAGAATCAAACTCTCGTGTCTGCCCTCAACCCGCAACTGTCAAAACTCTTTCTCTGCCAACCCGTCCTCTCAAAACAAACCCTCCACGTCCTCGACCACTCTGAACATGGGTCTGACGTGGTACTAAGGAACAATCCCTGATGAAGTGATGAAAGCTCCCGCATCGAAAACATCCATACGATGGCTGCTGACCCTCCTGGGGATGAGAGCTGAACGACTGTCCTCGTCCCAAGCCTCTGCTACTCCCGCGACGTTCACGAAATCTGTCACGGTGACTAAGCCTCTGTCTCTGGACTGGTACACCTGTACGAGTCCTCCTCTGTCCTCGAACTCCCAACGTCTGGGGAAGTCACTCCTCGGCAAAACGGGCTGCGTCCACTGGTGCTGTGTATGTAACACTATGCTGTGTGCTGATCGCGAGGAACAACTGGGTAACAGGGGTGGCAACCTCCTGTCACTGCGCTCTACTAGCCTCAACCAACAACCTCATCATCTGGCGCAAGTCCTGCATCTCATCCACAAGCCTAGCGATACGATCTGTCGAAGGCGGATCCATCTGCTTAAGTGCAACGAGCATGCCATCCTGGTCAATCCTCGTCCCACACGAGTAAACTCTGACCTCGGCTCTCACTGCATCACTCCGAGTCCGCATAGTCATCGGCGGCAAGGGCTATAAATGGAAAATGATTCGATAAGAATACGGAAATCGAATCACAAGGATAAGTATCATCAAGAAAGGAATTTCAAGCAATTAGTACTTAGGTCACTGTAGGCGGAGTACCGTGTCATGAGTATGCCGCGGACATACACACACTACGTTACTCTGCTTAAGCTACTTACTCCATCATACCAAGGTCATCCTACACTCCGAAAGGTAAAACCTAGCGCTTTGATACCAACTTTGTCACGACCCAAAAATGGCACATGACGGCCCTTAAACTACGCAACGTCCACTGGCGTAACACAATCTAAGTAAGCCGAAAACCCAGCAATCTAAACCATCAAAAGTAGTAAAAGATAAGAACATTGTTTAAGCTTTTGAAACCTCAAATACAAATTCTTTAAAGTCCAACTTTATTTCATTTAAAATTTTGGCAGCACCTCCTTTGTAAAACAAGCCCCCAAAAATGGGTACAACATAATATAAGTAAAAGCATCCCAAACAGGAGCAGAATCCACGCCCGAAGGCGGAAAAAAACCACCACAGCAGATATACGACGCCGTAGTGAAGAAAAAGACGATATAAATAAAACTGCATAAAAGACCTCCAAGTAAAAAAAAAATACAATATCGTCCTCACACCAAGTCTCTAAGTCATACATGAAAGTGGTAGATAGAGAGTACAGGATACAACGAATATACAATGAACATAAACGGACAACCACAAAACCCACCAAAAGAAAAACCGCACACTGTGAACCGAAGCGGTATCCGCAGCAAAAGATGATACGATAGATGAAAATAACCTTGCCTCTGACTACTCTGAGGAACACCTGTAAAACACTGTGGCACAACGGGGGTGAGTTGCCAACTCGTGAATAGTAAATAACATAAGCAGGTAATCGCAAGTATGCACGTACAGCGCGAATCTAACATATGATAACTAATAGCAATAAAAGGTCATATGAATGCAACAGTCTTGAAAGGTACACTAGCAGGTACAACTAATACATGAAGCAATAATATGACAATCTGTATGCAACAATCATGTAAAGTACTCTATCAGGTACTACTACTACATGAACAATAAATGGCAATATGTATGCAACAGTCATGTAAGATACTCTATCAGGTACTGCTGATACATGAACAATAAACGGAAATACAATAAATGCTGAGTATGGGATAAAACATGGCATTCCCACGGAATCCTGACCTCGTGGTCGGACCAAAGTCCATCAAGACAATCCAAATCCCAAATTCCTCAAATCAGCTCCCAAATTGGCTCTCATATCATGTAAGTCTCATATATCTCGAATGTACAATATCAAGTAAATCTCATATATCCTGAATGTACAATATCAAGTAAATCTCATATATCCTGAATGTACAAAATAAGTAAAT
This sequence comes from Agapanthus africanus, assembly GCA_030015575.1. Taxonomy (NCBI): domain Eukaryota; kingdom Viridiplantae; phylum Streptophyta; class Magnoliopsida; order Asparagales; family Amaryllidaceae; genus Agapanthus; species Agapanthus africanus. The sequence goes on from JASDDO010000031.1 coordinate 233,493,387, forward strand.
CTCATATATCCTGAGTGTCCAACATCAAGTAATCTCATATATCCAGAGTGTCCAACATCAAGTAATCTCATATATCCTGAGTATGTTTGCATGAATCATTATAATGATGTATATAAATTGATATGTATACATATATATTAGCATCCCATTCCACTAATATATATATATATATATATATATGCATATATAACAGCGTCCCATTCCACTATTATATATACTTAGGAGTCAAAATATCATGAAACCAAGTGTCAAGCATCGATACATAAATACTGATCTATCTGGTGCTGTCACCACGACTGGCCCCTAATAGGTACGTATCATACGCTATCCCGAAAACTTGAGTGCCCAGCTTCGACCCTCGCATTTCGACGTATCCATATGTACATGAATCCCGTCGGTATCCCCAACCGCCGAGTCATAGGTACTGTCACCGGTAGGTATGGTTCCCCTGTCAGGCTCAATCGGCAAGGTCCTTCTATCTTCTTGCCCCGGGGTACCTCCGGGCCCCACCATATACCCGCACACGGCCTCGACGCCTCCTCGCATGTGGTATATATATCAGAACCGATAAATCTCATGGTGGCTGCTGAAATATCATATCAAGGGAAACCGAGTTTTTCAAATAATGCATAATTTCATGAAACTACCACGGTCCCCAAATCCAGAAACAGCATGAAAAATCTATATCTCAATGCGAAAATCCATGAATATAATATATGCAACATAAAAACTGAAATGTGAGCATTTAAAGGAAAAGCCGCTATTTAATCGCAACAAGTTAAAACATATATCATGCGGTTCCTAAGTTCTCCAAGTCTATATAAAATCAAATAAAGTTAACATGTAGCTATAGCCAGATAAATGTGTAAACATGTTGGTACAACAAGGTATATGTATCTACCTATCAGTAATGATGTAATATACCCTCCAGATATAAGTGTAAGTTTGAATGCAAGTTGTACATGTAGCTATGTCTCATGTGCGTATATATCTATCACTAATGGTACAATACCATATAGGTATATGGGTAACTAGCATGTAAGTATGTCAAGGCATATGTGTAAGCATGTAGATATACATGTATGCTATATGTCATATGCACAAGAAATATGAATCAATGTCTCAATGTCCCTAACCATATAGTATCACGTATGTATAGGTGTCAACTACATCTCGTATGTATATAAGTTGTGCGTGTCATGGAAATTATCGACGGTGTGTGTGTAGAATACAATTAGTGCTCGTGAAACATGAACCGTCAATAATGGTGTTGTGTCTCATTAATACTAAGTCCATACCTAATGGGTAATGAGATAACGCAACAAAGGTACACATGCACAATCAATATCCGTATACATCTAACCAATAGTCATGTCATAAATCTAGCCCAGGCGCATAACGCCATGCGGGCGATTCCCCTGTAGATGTTAAATCTACTCACCAACGCTCCTGGCTAAGTAAAGCCAACCACCAGTTTTCCTTTCACCGTAGCGTCCGAAGCTCTCGCCTGCGACCCTAAAACAATAAAACCATAAAATAAGTGTATATCAGCAAAAGACCAAAAACACGAACAAACTACGTATGACCGACACACCAACTCCAAACACACTCCCAAGTGCTCATTTAGTGGCTAACGTGCGTAGCAACACTACGAAACCAACCCAAGAGAAAAACCAGCACAAAGTCCACGAACAGTGTCGGATAACATATCGCGCGTAGTCGTAACACTAGAAACTACCTATGTGATCCCAGATTTTATATACAGAAAAATACCAACAATCAAACAAGACTAAACCCACTTAAACCACTGCAGACACCTACCCACAAAAACCCAACCCAAAACCCTACACGAAAACCGAGGTCGCCGGATTTCAAGGGAGTGTCGCCGACCATGGTCCGAGCCTAGGGGTTCGTTCTCCAGGTAATGTCCTATGGCCTCAGGTAAAAAAAAAACTATATTGTTTGATTTTCTAGTATACTCTCGGGGTCACAGCAGATCATAGATATCACAAATCGACACTAAAAATACAATATTTGCACAAAACATAACATTAAACGTTCAAAACTGAAACTACAAGACTACACAATACTAAAAAGACCTAACTAAATGATAGAGATCATTACCTACTCTCAAAAGCTCAAAGATCCAAGCTTTCCAAGCTCCAAGGAATCCAAGAGGCAAAACTAGGCTCAAGAAGTGATTTTTGTGAAGTTTGTGAAGGTTTTGTGAAGAATTGGTGATGCAAAAACAAGTGTTCAGTTTAGAGTTGAGTTGAGGGAGATGAAGAGAAATGATAAGAGATAGAGAAAATGAGAGAGTGTGAGGATAATGAGAGAGGGAGGTGAGTGTAGGGTGAGAGTGAGGTGAGTGCACCCTTTGCATTAATTTCACATTAATGCAACCATTAATGCCCACCATTAGTCACCATGCCACCTTCTCATCAAACAAAACCAAAAGAAATATATCTATCAAAATATCAAGAGGTTTAATCGAAGCAAAGGATTAGGATTAGGGTTAAGTGTCATAGTTGCTAAATCTAGATTAACACAAACAAACCCTCACATTAACGTGCACACGTGCGTGCATGCCCATAACAAATAATAATAAATTATTAATTAAATGTTATAAAATGTGAGGATCCCCAATTGGTAAACTTTTTACAGTAAACCCGCATTACTGCTTAATTAACACTAATCGAAATCCTAAGGCGTTACTGGATCTTTGCTTGATTACCAGCGTTGTGAAGGCAGTCACACTAGTGGGGGCTGGGTAATCTATAAGCAAATCCTATACAGGTACCCATTCGTAGGATTATCGAGATGGGGCATCAATACTCCAGAAAGACTAGTGTATACGCTTCTCATCCCCGTAGGGGAGATGGTCTGTCCCACAGCCATCTTTACAACGTACTGGAGATAGTATGCAGGTGCTCATTAGGTTATCAGTAAACTGGACAGGACTCGTCGGGAATTGCTGGTGGGTATTATACATATCTTCGGGTAACGGTTCCCTGGTGACATCAGTACAGCTTAGTCCGTCGACTTGACACTGCTACTTCTCCTCGATTATGTTCCCACTGTACTTTGATTAATACCCTACCACGGCTCAAAGGAGTCGTGCAAACAGGTAGTAGTTGGGTGCAGTCCCGAAGCACTTAGAGGAGTGACAGTTAGATAGGATTCGTCTCTACCGGTATTGGGGGTTGATATCGCGCTGTGTTCGGAAGGCTATTACACAAAGTCCTTGGCCTAGGAAAGCGAGATTTACTGTTTGGTATTCCAGTAGTTTCTCAGGGTGTTTTGGTCTATACTCCGACATGACTTATTGTGCTATTAGAGGTCTGACGATTACCGCCCCCTAGGCCCGATATGTCATACTCTTAGACGAACAGACCGGATGTACGAAAATTGTCACATACAGGCTCAGTAGGAGTTCATATGAGTTATCTCATCGGCTTTCTTATCGACACATACCAAGGTAGCTACTGCGTGCAGCTAGTACCACTTGCAGCATGTGGTTAAACCCACTGCCAGCGTAGTGTCGAGTCTTTAGAGTCCCACATAGAGAGTTTTCCTTCACCGGGTAAAAGGTGTAGAGGCCGTATGGTTTTACGACAGGGCTTCGATCACTTACGTGTACCTATGCACGTATGATGATCGGGCGGATAATACAAGCGGGCTTTGGTTTAAGCCGGATCCTAGTATTATATTGATGGATTTGTTTCATCTCTTTGTATTTGTATTCTTCGGAATGCGGATGCGGTTATGTATATATGGATGATGGACATTCTCGTAATTCTTACGGGAAAGCTTCTAGAAGGGGCACCTCATTTAGGGTTTATTTCTTTTATGGATTAAAAATAATGAAGTGTAGAAAATGAGTGGAGATATTTTTGGATGGCTATAACTCATCACTTGACAAAATAGTTATTTGTGAACCATACTAGATATTTTGTGAGATATTATCTCATCAATTATTATCATGGTTCATTATTCATCAAAAATGAGAAGTCAAGCTTCATCCAAGCTCTCTTCTCCTCTCTCATTTTCTTCAAGTCTCCTTCTTCTTCCTCATAACCCATAAAGTCTCATGAGTTGAGAAACCTTAGGTTCCAAGAGACAAACTAACTCATCTTCATTCTCTACATTACCTAGGCCATCTAGTTTAGCAAGCCAGTTGCCCTAGTTACCTCGGATTTGAGGTTGGAGCTCGGACTATGGACTCTCCGGTAGATCGTCTTTGACTCGAGGAAGCCGATGAGGAAGCTTCGATCCGTTTCGATCCTCGGAGCCTATGATGACGAGGAGGACAGAGAGAAGACCTGAAGGACACGATAATACGAGGTATAAAATTCATCCGAGTAGTTAAACCTCAGGTAGTATGCTATCTAGGGTTTATGATCGATCCTTGGTTCTAGTCGGTGTTGCGAAGCCTGTAAAAATCATTTTTTGCAATTTTCGCCTCCATGCGAACACGTGGGGTGCGCGATATCGACTTACAGTGGCATCAGAGCCTCTCATAAGCCTTAGATAGCTTGTAGCAATACTAGAAATCCGCCGTTTTTGTCGGGCAAAAACGGCCGACAAAAACAGTTCCAAAAACTGAAAGTTTAAGATGTTTGCACACACCACGTGCGCACGGCTTGAACTGAGAAGCCACATGGTGGTGCATGGGTACCCCGGGGAAGATCCGGGGGGGACCGAATGGCTGGTACAACTCCCCAAGACCACCACAAGGTTGTCATAGCGGTGGGGACCCGAAACTGCCCCACCTTAGGCTGTTTCGGGTCTGCCTGACCCCCTTGCCACCTCGTATGGACTCGGGGGTAAGGTACCACCTATAGGCCCCTAACTCGAAGTTAATTTCGTTCTCTAACTCTCCGCGAAGGTTCGGGCGCGTTTCGTTTTGATTTGGACTTCCGAATTGGCTTAAAACGATCGTTTTTTGAACTTTAGCTCACTGGATTTTCAAATTTTGGAAAATTGGTTTGGTTTGCTAATTGCATACGGAATTCTAATGTCACAGTTACTTTATAAGATTTGTGATATGTATATGCGTTTGGAAACGTCGACTAATTGCTATACGTCGATTAGTCGGGGTTGCACATATCTGTGATTTGTTATGTTGGTTTGTGTATATGAACTTGTTGGATCATCGTGGATGAATAGCCCGGGATGTGAGATGAAGGTTTTCATTCTTCCATTCGATGTAAATTTGTAAAGTGATGTAATATTATTTTTCGGGGCACATCCGGGTTGAGGTTGTAGCCACCGTTGTATTATTTCTTTTACTGTTTTTTGCTCCTAGGATAGACCCAAGATGGGGTGCACAAAATACCGGGTACTTTGAAGTGCCGAGTGGCCTACTCGCTTTGCTGAGGGAGGTTGGTTCACTTCGGATATTTTGCGGGTAGTTTGCCACACTCGTAGGGGTCTAGGGTGGGGTTTGGCTATTCATCACGTCCGTGGAATCCTTCTTTCGTTATAGGCTTAAACGAAACGCGGAATTTCTAGTATATCCAATATGTTCATCTGTGATCTGGGATGCCTATTATTGCGTGAGACGAATGGTTATTATATATATGCTATATAATAGACGTTGCTTATGTTTTGCATCCGTGGCACTCCAGCCCCCGCTCTGGCGTTAGTTAAGCAACCTAACGGTGTTAGACGGGGCCCAGTGGCGAATGCGGATTGCATAAGTGGACGTGATATTTTCGACTTTTTCTGTGATGATAGCTGTAAATGATGGGACTGCAGTACATTAATGCAAAGAAAATAAACCAAAGATGAATCGTTGGAACAAATTTTAAAAACCATTCGGTTATTTTAAAACAGGAGACTTCTAAATGCGGAGCTTAAACCACTCTTTTTAAAAGCTATTAGGTTCCTTTGATTATATCAAGTTCACTACGTTCACGGTTTCGCCAAAACTATTCGTAGGCCTCCGTCATTTCGGCTGAATATTCAGTAGTATTCGTGCTATGTATTTTGACCTTCGCCAAGGCATAGTGAATGGTAGCTGCTGGATATTCATCTGTAGCATAGATAGATGCGTTGGTCTGGGACAGTCGTATTACTATTTTAGGCTTATTCAAGGGTATGTATGGGTGGGTTCAAATTAACCTGGACAATGACTGGTAGAACTTGACATGTAACATATGATATGTTGGCCTTCGTCATGGTTATAAGAGCTTGGGGCAAAAATCTACATCGGGAGTTTCTAAGGAAACTGAAACTTGCTAGTGCTACATACCATTTGGAGTGTGATAACGTTGGTAGGATTCCTTCAGGATTATCACACAATGATATTTGGAACCCGATCCTACTGTGAGTATATGCTACTCTTCGGGAGATTTTTCACTTAATGATCAATGTTATAAACTAAGTAGGTGTTTAGAACGGTGTTAGCGGGGCTACGCCTCCAGGGAAAAGAGGCTATTTAATTAAGGAACTTTGCGAAAGCGTCGTAAAACCTCCTTCGATGTACCGACACCAGCCTGGCCGAACGGTTAAGCAAGTATTGTACAGTGAGATTAATCCTGACTAATTCTTCTTTTTTGGTTTGAGGAAGGATTCGAGAAACAGTGGGAGCCATCCTGTTTAGATAAACTAAAAACCAATCTAAACTTGCAAGAGCATGATTCTGAGTGTTTTCTTCTCTCTCTCCTAATTGCAGCGACCAGGTGACCAGATTAGGTTACAGATAGATAATAAAATGACTGAGTTATACTATAGTGACTGGCAAAGGTTTGTCCAGATGTCCGTTACCTATGACAAGCTGGACTACCTCATTACTACTCAAGGCTCCCGCCGTCGCAGGCCCAGTTTCCATCGTCGCGGTTGTTGTTATCCGTAAGACAAGGGAAAAAGACTGTGTGAATGCCAAGTGCCTCGTGTTGGCCTTATTTGATGCTGTATACCATAGGCAGCACGAAAAGATGGACTTAGTTTTTATCTTCCTCCATAACAAAGTTTTATATGGAGAGCAATCTCGTATCACAAGATATGAGACCTCGAAGGAATTGCTTGAAGCGAGATTGGCTATCGGGTCATCTGTAGGGGACCACGTCCCTACAATGATTAGCTATATTAAAAAGCTCACGAACCTGGATACTATGTTGGAGAACGAGTCATATGCTGACCTGATTCAACAATCCCTTTCTCCTACTTACGCCCAGGGGAAGAAAATTATACTTCCAGTTGTGGGCACCCTGAAGGAAACCACGGAGACACTCGCTCTGCTTATTGGGGAATCTTGCTCTTCTGGATCCAAGGCAAAAGCCAAGGGTGAGAAGAAGAAAACCTCCATAAAGCCGATAGGCGGTGTCCGTAAAGTAGATGGAAAGGGTAGGGCAAAAGTTTCGGGGTTAACAGTAGGGAAGGAGGGATGTTTCTATTGTTATGGGAAAGGGCATTGGCAGAAGGGATGCAGGGCTTGAAAAGCCAGAATCCAGGATCTGAAGCACGTTGTGGCTTCGACTTCGGGTGTGCTTATGATTGAAAACAGTCTATCAATTAACTCTACTTCCTGGGTATAAGATACCGGATCAGGATCTCATATCTGTAATTCATTACAGGCTTTGAGAAACCGTAGATTTATGAGTGAAGGTGATATAACTCGAGGCACGCTCAGTACTATATAGGTTTTGCTGAAAATATAGGGATATCCAGCTTTTGTTGAAAAGAAGTATGCGGACAAGCTCGAGGCACGCTCAGTACTATATAGGTTTGTGGGATACCCAAAGAACTCCAGGGAGTATCTTTCCTATTACGCAGAGGAAAAAAATGATTTTGTTCCTTGTCATGCCCACTTTTTAGAAAATAAATTTTTTTGTAAAAGGAAATAGGAGGAGCAAAATAAAACTGAAAGAAATTCCAAAACCACAAACTATAACTGAAAGTATAGTAGAACCAGAGGTTTTAAAAGAACCGGACATCCCTACGCCAATCCGCAGGACTAATAGGTAGTCTCATCCGCCCGAAAGATACTAAGGTTTTCTCATAGACGGGGATCGAGAGGATTGCATCATTGACAATGATGAGCCAACTAGCTTCCAGTAAGCCATTCAGAGCGATGACTCGGTAAAATGGCTGGATACAATACGGACCGAAATGGAGTCCATCTACACCAACAAAGTATACACTTTGAACATTGCTCCAGAAGGGGTAAAACCCGTAGGCTGCAAATGGATCTTCAGAAAGAAGATTGGTGTAGATGGATAAGTTAAAACCTCTCAGGGTTGTTAATGGAATGAGCGTGGACGCTGTATCCATAGTGTATATCATCTAGAATTGACAAGTGGGCAGATATTGATTCTACGTAACTGTTTGTGTGTACTAAGTCTAGTATGTAAGCGATGTGGTTCTCATCCACCTAAATCAAAGTTTGATTGTGTCAGGTACACTAGAGGATAGTATATATTGAATCAAGCTCAGGTTTTCAAACGTCCAGAACACATTTAAAAGAATCTCTCCAGAATTAAATAAAACTTTCTTATGGCATTGTAGACAGGGTCACATCAACAAAACACGGTTTCGAAATTATATAGAGTGGGATATTTGGATATGTTCGAATATCAGTATTATGCAACTTGTCAATCTTGTCTCATAGGAAAGAAGACAAAGACTCCGTTCACTGGACACGGAGTAAGAACAAGCGAGCTCTTGGGACTCATGCACAGTGACGTGTGTGGTCTAATATCTAGAAATGCACGAAGTGGTTATTCCTATTTCATTACTTTTACGGATAATTTCTCTAGGTTAGGACATGTCTTTTTGATGAAGCTAAAATCCAATGCCTTCTAAGAAAATTCCGAGAATATAAGAATGAAGAGGAAAAACATACAGGCAAAAATATCAAGACACTGAGATCTGATCAATGAGGTGGATACTTAAGTGCCGAGTTCCTGTATTACCTAAAAGAGAATAGAATTCTCTCCCAGCTTACTCTTCCATACACACCACAACACAACGGTGTATCAGAATGGAGGAACGGAACACTATTGGATATGGTTCATTCCATAATGAGTAACGCTGAGTTGCCGCTATCCTTCTAAAGTTATGCTCTAGAATCAGCTGCATATCTTTTGAATAAGGTTCCTACCAAGACTGTGCCTACCACACCATATCAGATATGGAGTGGGAAGAAACCCTATCTTCAGTATATGAAAATATAGAGATATCCAGCTTTTGTTGAAAAGAAGTATGCGGACAAGCGCGACGCACGCTCAGTACTATATAGGTTTATGGGATACCCAAAGAACTCCAGGGAGTATCTTTCCTATTACGCAGAGGAAAAAAATGTTTGTGTTCCTTGTCATGCCCACTTTTTAGAAAATCAATTTTTTTGTAAAAGGAAATAGTGGGAGAAGAATAAAACTGAAAGAAATTCCAAAACCACAAACTATAACTAAAAGTATAGTAGAACCAGAGGTTTCAAAAGAACCGGACATCCTACGCCAATCCGCAGGACTAGTAGGTAGTCTCATCCGCCCGAGAGATACTACGGTTTTCTCATAGACGGGGATCGAGAGGATTGCATCATTGACAATGATGAGCCAACTAGCTTCTAGTAAGCCATTCAGAGCGATGACTCGGTAAAATGGCTGGATACAATACGGACCGAAATGGAGTCCATCTACACCAACAAAGTATACACTTTGAACATTGCTCCAGAAGGGGTAAAACCCATAGGCTGCAAATGGATCTTCAGAAAAAAGATTGGTGTAGATGGATAAGTTAAAACCTATAAGGCTAGACTTGTTGCAAAAGGTTTTCGTCGAAGACCTTGTTTGGACTGTGATGAAACCTTTTCTCCAGTGGCTATGCTCAAATCCATTCGGATCCTTCTTGCCATTGCTGCCTTCCAAGATTGTGAGATCTGGCAGATGGACGTAAAGACGGCTTTTCTAAATGGTTATTTGGAAGAGTGCATCTATATGGATCAGAAAGAGAGTTTCAATCAGAGTGGGAGCAGCGGGACAGTGTGCAAGTTTCTTAAGTTTGTAGGGTGTTTTTCGTCACCCCATTGAGATGGGAATACGCGCGCGCTTTTCAGGTGCATTACAGATTCCCCCTGCCTAGGGTAGGCCGGGGTTTAATGATTATGGGGATCCGAATCTCCGGTAGCCGCGGACTAAGCTGTCGTTAATTACCTCTCGCCTTTGGAGCGAGAGAACCTCTGATTAACGGGTTAAACTGGTCATGCGAACTTAATGTGCAGTGTTCTGTTTTGAAGGGGTTTTGGATATATCGGGGGCCCGCAGAGTTTTTTACGGGGGTACAACACTGTCGTGGAGTATGTGTGTGTGTGTATATGTATACATATGTATATATATAAAAAAAAGGGGAAAGTCATCCAAAGGATGCGTGGGGCCAGCGCCGGCGCTTTGAGCGCAAGAGCGCTAGCGCCCCATGTGTCAGCACGTGGGCTCTCGGGCGCTACCGCTCTGAGCGCAAGAGCGCTAGCACACCACGTGTTAGCACGTGGGCGCTCGGGTGCTCGCGCTTTGAGCGCAAGAGCGCTGGCGCTTTAAGCACCAACGTACAACGTGTCAGCACGTGGGTGCTCGAGCGCTAGCGCTTTGGGCACTAGCGCTCTGAGTGCAAGAGCGCTAGCGATTTGAGCGCTAGCGCATTGAGTGCTAGCGCGCCACGTGTCAACACGTGGGCGCTCGGGCGCTAGCGCATTAGGCTCTAGCGCTCTGAGCGCAGGAGCGCTAGCTCACCACGTGTCAGCACGTGGGCGCTCGAGCAGCAAAACGGAATTGGTCCCTGCAAAGGGAGTTGTACTCCCAGAAAGGAGCACTTATTATTCTGTGTGTGTGTGTGTGTGTATGTGTGTGTGTGTGTGTATGAGGAGTTAAACTCCTAGGATGTTCTTGGAGATGCTGAAACGGGCTTCTCCCTTGAGCTCTTGATCTTCCCAAGGTGGGATTTTTAGGAGATGGGTCTCCTTCTTCCTCTGTCGGTGGGATCTTGGAGATCAAGAGATGTGAGATTTTAAAAATCTCTCCTTTCTGAGATCTGATGGCAGATCTGAGTTCCCCTTTATGGGTTTTGTGGTAAAAAAACTATTTAGTTTTGGAAAAGAAAAAGTAAAACTCTTGATTTAATTCAAAAGAAATGAGAAGGTTTAGAACCTTGGAGAAGGAGCAGGAGGCACAAAAAACCCTAGTTTTTGGGGGAATGAAAATTGTATCCTAGATATTTTCATCATGTTGCCCTATATAGGCTTACATATTTACATATAGCCCCTTGGGCTTTTCAAAATGGTATTTTGCCTATCCCATGGCTCATGTGCCATTTCTTTTTGCACATAAGCCATGAGCTTACGAAAATTTGGCTTTATGCCCATTTTTTTTACATTCAAGCATAAAAAAATATTTATTACAAGATTTTGTTGTCGGCACAGGGAGGCTTGGCCGCGCGCTCGGCTTGGGCATGGGCCCGCTTGACCTGGGCTTGGGCCCACCTTGCTTGGGGTTGACCTTGACTTTAACTCGGTCAACCGGGGTGCGAATTTTGACCCCAACAAAGTGCCCCCCCATCAATAAATGCACACCAAATATGTGAGTCGTGTGCATGAAATTGATGGATCTTCTTGCGCGTGGAGGCGACTTGCTTTGGTTTCCAATTTCTGGGATGCACTGCCCTTTTTACGACATGTGCGGTCGACGCTTGACGCGTCTCCGAGACGGAGTGTCTATGGTAGACGTTTCCCTGGCCCGGAATGATCTGTTTCCTTCTGTGTAGGAAGCCTGCACTGTCCTTTTTGCGACATGGACGGTCGACGCTCTGGTCCGGAGCTATTTGGTTCCCGATTTGAGGGAAGCCTGCACTGCCCTTTTTGCGACATGGACGGTCGACGCATGACGCGTCTCCGAGACGGAGTGTCCGTGGTAGACTTTTACCTGGCCCGGAGTGATCCGGTTCCTGCTTTGTAGGAAGCCTGCACTGCCCATTTTGCGACATGGATGGTCGACGCTCTGATCCGGAGCGATTTGGTTCCCGATTTATCGGAAGCCTGCACTGCCTTTTTTGCGACATGGACGGTCGACGCTTGATGCGTCTCCGAGACGGAGTGTCCGTGGTAGACTTTTCTCTGATCCGGAGCGATCAGGTTCCTGATTTGTCGGAAGCCTGCCCAGCCCTTTTTACGACATGGACGGTCGACGCTCTGATCCGCAGCGATTTGGTTCCCAATTTGTGGGATGCCTGCACTGCCCTTTTTGCGACATGGAAGGTCGACGCTCTGATTCGGAGCGATTTGGTGGAAACCTGCACTGCACTTTTTGTGACATGGACGGTCGACGCTCTGATCCGGAGCGATTTGGTTCTCGATTTGTGGGAAGCCTGCACTGCCCTTTTTGCGACATGGTAGGTAGATGCTCTGATCCGGAGCGATTTGGTTCCCGATTTGTGGGAAGCCTGCACTGCCCTTTTTGCGACTTGGACGGTCGACGCCTGACGCGTCTCCGAGTCGGAGTGTCCGTTATAGACTTTTCCATGTCCCGGAGTGATTTGGTTACCGCTTTGTAGGAAGCCTGCACTGCCCTTTTTGTGACATAGACAGTCGACGCTCTAATCCAGAGCGATTTAGTTCCCGATTTGTGGGAAGCATGCACTGCCCTTTTTGCGACATGGACGGTCGACGCATGACGCATCTCCGAGATGGAGTGTCCGTGGTAGACTTTTCTCTGATCCGGAGCGATCTGGTTCCCGATTTGCGGGAAGCCTGCACTGCCCTTTTTGCGACATGGACGGTCGACGCTTTGATCCAGAGCGATTTGCTTCCCGATTTGTGGGAAGCCTGCACTGCCCTTTTTGCGACATGGACGGTCGACGCTCTGATCCGGAGCGATTTGGTTCCCGATTTGTGGGAAACCGGCACTGCCCTTTTTGCGACATGGACGGTCGACGCTCTGATCCGGAGCGATTTGGTTCCCGATTTGTGGGAAGCCAGCACTGCCCTTTTTGCGACATGGACGGTCGACGCTTGACGCATCTCCGAGACGGAGTGTCCGTGATAGACTTTTCCCTGGCCCGGAGTGATTTGGTTCCCTCTTTGTAGGAAGCTTGCACTTCCCTTTTTGCGACATGGACGGTCGACGCTCTGATCCGGAGCGATTTGGTTCCCGATTTGTAGGAAGCCTGCACTGCCCTTTTTGCTACATGGACGGTCGACGCTCTGATCCGTAGCGATTTGGTTCCCGATTTGTGGGAAGCCTGCACTGCCCTTTTTGCGACTTGGACGATCGACGCTCTGATCCGGAGCGATTTGGTTCCCGATTTGTGGGAAGCCCGCACTGCCCTTTTTGCGACATGGACGGTCGACGCTCTGATCCGGAGCAATTTGGTTCCCGATTTGTGGGAAGACTGCACTGCCCTTTTTGTGACTTGGACGGTCGATGCTAGACACGTCTCCGAGACGGAGTGTCCGTGATAGACTTTTCCCTGGCCCGGAATGATTTGGTTCCCGCTATGTAGGAAGCTTGCACTGCCCTTTTTGCGACATGGACGTTCGACGCTCTAATCGGGAACGATTTGGTTCCCGATTTGTGGCAAGCCTGCACTGTCCATTTTGCGACATGGACGGTCGACGTTTGATGCGTCTCCGAGACGGAGTGTCCGTGGTAGAGTTTTCCCTGGCCCTGAGTGATCTGGTTCCTGCTTTATAGGAAGCCTGCACTGCCCTTTTTGTGACATGGACGGTCGACGTTCTGATCCGAAGCGATTTGGTTCCCGATTTGTGGGAAGCCTACACTGCCCTATTTGCGACATGGACGGTCGACGCTTGACGCGTCTCCGAGATAGAGTGTCCGTGGTAGACTTTTCTTTGATCCGTAGCGATCTGGTTCCCGATTTGTGGGAAGCCTGCACTGCCCTTTTTGCGACATGGACGGTCGACGCTCTGATCCAGAGCGATTTGGTTCCCGATTTGTGGGAAGCCTGCACTACCATTTTTGCGACATGGACGGTCGACGCTCTGATCCGGAGCGATTTGGTTCCCAATTTGTGGGAAACCTGCAATGCCCTTTTTGCAACATGGACGGTCGACGCTCTGATCCGGAACGATTTGGTTCCCGATTTGTGGGAATCCTGCACTGCCCTTTTTGCGACATGGACGGTCGACGCTCTGATCCGGAGCGATTTGGTTCCAGATTTGTGGGAATCCTGCACTGTCCTTTTTGCGACTTGAACGGTCGACGCTTGACTCGTCTCCGAGACGGAGTGTCCGTGATAGACTTTTCCCTGGCCAGGAGTGATTTGGTTCCCGCTTTATAGGAAGCCTGCACTGCCCTTTTTGCGACATGAACTGTCGACGCTCTGATACGGAGTAATTTGGTTCCCGATTTGTGGGAAGCCTGCACTGCCCTTTTTGCGATATGGACGGTCGACGCTCTGATCCTGAGCGATTTGGTTCCCGATTTGTGGGAAGCCTGCACTGCCCTTTTTGCGACTTGGACGGTCGACGCTCTGATCCAGAGCGATTTGGTTCCCGATTTGGGGGAAGCCTGCACTTCCCTTTTTGCGACATGGACGGTCCACGCTTGATGTGTCTTCGAGACGGAGTGTCCGTGATTGACTTTTCCCTGGCCCAGAGTGATCTGGTTCCTGCTTTGTAGGAATCCTGCACTACCATTTTTGCGACATGGACGGTCGACGCTTGACGCGTCTCCGAGACGGAGTGTCCGTGATAGACTTTTCCCTGGCCCGGAGTGATCTGGTTCCTGCTTTGTAGGAAGCCAGCACTGCCCTTTTTGCGACATGGACGGTCGACGCTCTGATCCGGAGCCATTTGGTTCCCGGTTTGTTGGAAACCTGCACTGCCCTTTTTGCAACATGGACGGTCGACGCTCTGATCCAGAGCGATTTGGTTCCCGATTTATGGGAAGCCTGCACTGCCCTTTTTGCGACATGGACGGTCGACGCTCTATTTGACTTGCTCTGCTTCCTGCAGTGTCAGGGGTGAACTTGACTTGCTCCGCTTCTTGCGGTGTCGAGATTGGATTCTGACTTGCTCCGCTTTCTGCGGTGTCGGAGTTGAAGTTGACTTGTTGATTGTGATTTGGGTTGACATCAGCATCGCTATACTGGAATATGGTGCCAGGAGCGAATCATCATCTGTCTTTGAGAGGATTTTGGGATTGTTTTTTTTTGTTGGCATCTGCATTGCTGCACTGGAATAATACCAGGAGAACCTCATCATTTACCCTGGGAGGATTTGGGAATTGATTTTTTTTTTTGTCGGCATCTGCATTGCTGCAATGGAATAATGCCAGGAGCAACTCATCATTTTCCCCGAGAGGATTTGGGAATTGGTTTTTTTTTTGGCATCAGTATCACTACACTGGAATATGGTACCAGGAGCGAATCATCATTTGCGTTTGCTTATTAGAAAGAGATTTCTTAGGAGACAGGTTTTAGGTCCATATCACCTAAGACTTTTCAATTTTGTGAGCCGTGAGGGTCTTACAAAGCATTTTCTCCCTACGGGTCGTAAGGATCCCGTATGTGTATTTCTCCTTAGGAGTCGTGGGGACTCCCAAGGGTGTTTCTCCTTTGTCAGTCGTAAGGATCTCACGCGGGAATTTTCTCCTCACAAAGTCGAGAGGACTTTGCGAGTGCATTTCATCTTTTTTTCACGAGTCTGCGCCCTTTCGGGTTTTCACAAACTCACCGGCAGTCCTGCTGTTTTTACTCACGGAGCCCTTTCGGGTTTTCATCCGTGCCCATTTTGCTTGTGAACTTACCATTTTTTTATATTTATTTATTTATTTATTTTGGTGGGACATTGAATGTGGTCTCACCGGAAGGACTTGGGAATGATTGGGATTGTTTTACACCCGTGGATTGTATACGGTTTTGCAGGATGTATGATCCAGAACGTAGGGCCGGAAAAATTTCAAGACTTCGTTGGCGTCTGCATTGCTGCACTGAAATATGGTACCAGGAGCGACTCATCATTTGCCGTTTTGGGAATTGGAATTTGGTTGGCGTCTGCATCGCTGCACTGGAATATGGTACTAGGAGCAACTCTTCATTCGCTACTTTGGTTATGGGATTTGGAATTTAGTTGGCGTCTGCATCGCTGCACTGGAATATGGAACCAAGAGCGACTCATCATTCGCCACTTGGGGTATGGGGTTTGGAATTTGGTTGGCGTCTGCATCGCTGCACTGGAATATGGTACAAGGAGCGACTCATCATTTTCAATGAAGGGATCTCCCTCGTTTCCAGTTTAACGACTTAGGGGTCATCTGTTTCCAGTTTAACGACTTAGAGGTCATCTGTTTCCAGTTTAAAGACTTAGGGGTCTATGGCACTGAAGCTTGGAATTTTGGGGTAGGGGCCGGCATCAGCGTTGCTAACACTGAAGCACATGTGCCAGGAGAAATTCATCATTTGCCTTTGCCCGTTGGGGAGCGATGGCTTAGGAGACAGGGTTTGGGTCCCTATCACCTAAGACCTTTCAATTTTATGGGCTGTAAGGGTCTCGTAAAAGCATTTTCTCCTATTGGTCGTAAGGATCTCGTAGGTGTCTTTTCTCCTTAGGAGTCATGAGGACTTCCAAGTGTGTTTTTCCTTTGTGAGTCGTAAGGATCCTACGATGGTTTGTTCTCCTCATGCATCGTGAGGACACATGAGTGTGTCTTTCCAATGGACCATAATTCCAAGGGCGGAGACCAGCTGCGTAACTGGTGGTTGCGGTGGTGCATGAGTATGCTGAGAATTATTTGAGCCCGTGGATTGTATACGGTAGTCAAGTTAGGGACTAACCGTAGGGCTGGAAGAATTTTGGGAAATTGGATTTTTGTTGGCGTCTGCATCGCTGCACTGTTATATGGTACCAGGAGCGACTCATCATTCGCTGTTTTTTTTTGTTTTACCGCGATTGCTCTATCATTTCATCTTTTCTTATCGCGAAGATCGCTATTGCCCTATCATTTCCGCATTTATTCGCGGTTGCCCCATCATTTCGGCTTTATTTTCATCTTTATTTTACTCGCTGATTTTTATTGCGAGTTGCCCCATCATTTCGGCTTTTCTTTATTTTTCTTTTATTTACACATTTTTTTTATTTACACAATTTTTTTACATTCCCAGTTTAACGACTTAGAGGTCGACTGTTCCCAGTTTAATGACGTGGTGGTCGACTGTTCCCAGTTTAATGACGTGCTGGTCAATTCTTCCTAGTTTAAAGAATTAGAGGTCTACAGGTGTTCCCAGTTTAACGACGTGGTGGTCCATTTTGCTTATCCCAGCTCCTTGAATTGTGATCTTGGCGGAGTTGTATTGATGACCGTAGCTCTGTGGCTTGCCGATACATCCGAGGACTGTGAGGTTTTTCCAAGCTTGTATTGGTCCTCTGCCCAATCTTTAAAAACACAGCAGTCTTCAATGACATGACTCACCACCCTATGGTATGGACAGTATAAGGGATTGCCGGTCATATTCATTTCATGTGGCCACTTCGGAATAGGCAATTGCAGACCGTTGTTCAAGGCTTCCTCTAATATATCGCGAACCTCATCCCTCCTGAAGGAGTACACCTTCTTCTTTATTTCCATTAGAGTAGGTGCCCTTACTGATGCTGGTCCTTGAGGCCGATCAGTCTTTGGTTCGCCCTTTTCAGATAATGACACATGTCTGGTAGGATTAGGTTCCCGAAAGGCTTCGGTCTCCATTTGTATGAAATCGGCGGTCGTATCTTGACTGTTTGCTAACACGCCCTTAAACAGTTCTATCTCTCCCGTCTTGTATTGCCTTTCGACCCAATCATTTAAGATGAAGCAGTCCTCAATGGCATGACCAATCACTCTATGATAGGGGCAGTATTTAGGGTCGTCGGTCATATTCGCTTCCTGCGGTCTTTTTGACTCTGCCAGTTGTAGACCGTTTCTTAGGGCGTCCCTGAATATCTTGTGGACTTTTTCCCTTTTGAAGGAATAGACTTTTTCCAGTTTCTCTTTCAGAGGCGAATCCCCCCGGCGTATGTATTGGAGGGACTGGAGGCTGATTGCGGCCGTTTTTCGCGAAGGAGCTCCGCTCTTAGGTTGAAAGGGGTATTAGTTGGCTGCCTTCGGGTATCAATCCCTGGCTCATGAACCAAAATTTGATTCTGCTGTAATTGCAATCGGGCGACTTGGGTCGCGAGATCTGCCGCGACCTTTGCCAATTCATCGACTTTGGACTGTACCTTGGCTAACTTCTCGTCCCTGTCCTGAAGCTGCCTCTTTAGCCATCGGAATAACGCTTGTTCTGTTATTCCGGCAATGACAACCGGGTCATCTTTATTTCCTGAGCTCTATTCCGTAGGAACCACGGGCTTCTCTGGCTTATCGTCCTGAGCGGGCTCTTCATCACTTAGATCGAGCCGATGCTGGGTAGCGTCAATCATATCGTCACCATGGCTGTGAAGAAGAGGAGGATTTGTTTCTTCATGTCTGACCATGTAGACAGTGCGAACCACACACCCAGCCATCCCTTTATCTTTGGCGGCTAATTTCGTGGAGCGGTATGGGCTTTGGAAATTCATAAATTTTAACATGGCCAGAGCCCTAGCCCTTTTGTTGGCTCTGTATCTGAGCCGCTTCTGCCTCAGCTTCTCTGCCTTGAGCGCTTGGCAGGCTTCTGCTCTTCGGGAAGCCTCCATAGGCTGAGTGACAGGGAGGCTTGAAAAGACACCCAATCGAGCAGTTGTCAGAGGCGCCGGTGGAGCTTGCCCGAGATGCCTTGTTACTTTGTTGGTGTTGACGGCCTTGCCCCCAGCTGGGGCCAAGGAAAGTTGTTTAAACACCGACTTGCGTTTTAGTTGGGGCGCCTTCGAGACCACCACATTTGGCCTCTTGCCTTTCGAGACCGGCTTGTCTGTCACCGGGGCTTGAGGAGCTGGGATGGCGTTAGTTGACACGAACAGAATAGAGCCGAATGGTAGCGGCGGCTCCTCCCACTGTCGCCCAAGACAGGCCGGAAGGACTGTCCTGGCATCCATCTTGATCGTGTAGAAGATAGGAGCTAAGGTCATCTTCGGAGACATTGTTGAAAGGTGATTGCTTGAAAATCCGCATAAAAGAGCATTATTTTAGTATAAATATAGATATGTAAATTGATTGAGTTCGCATGAACGTTTAACCCGCGATATGGGAGGAGAGATCGGTCCCACCGGGCGTGCCAGAATCTGTAGGGTGTTGTTCGTCACCCCATTGAGATAGGAATACGTGCGCGCTTGTTAGGCGCATTACAGATCCCCCCTGCCTAGGGTAGGCCGGGGTTTAATGATTGTGTGGATCCGAATCTCCGTCGGCCGCGGACTAAGCTGCTGTTAATTACCCCTAGCCTTTGGAGCGAGAGAACCTCCGATTAACGGGTTAAACTGGTCATGCGAACTCAATGTGCAGTGTTGAGTTTTGAAGGGGTTTTGGATATATCGAGTGCCCCACAGAGTTTTTTACGGGGCTGGGGGTCAAGGGGGCTAGCAGCGCCCTTGCGGGGTGCGGTGCAGCGCCCCGTTAGAAATTTTTTCTAACGGAGGACAGTGTCGTGGAGTATGTGTGTGTGTGTGTGTGTATATGTATACATATGTATATATATATATATGTATATATATATATATATATATATAAAATGGGGAAAGGCATCCAAAGGATGCGTGGGGCCAGCGCCAGCGCTTTGAGCGCAAGAGCGCTAGCGCATCACGTGTCAGCACGTGGGAACTCGGGCGCTAGCGCTATGAGCGCAAGAGCGCTAGCGCACCACGTGTCAGCACGTGGGCGCTCGGGCGCTGACACGTGGGCGCTCCGGTGCTAGCGCTCTGAGCGCAAGAGCGCTAGCGCACCACGTGTCAGCACGTGGGCGCTCGGGCGCTAGCGCTCTGAGCGCAAGAGCGCTAGCGCACCACGTGTCAGCACGTGGGCGCTCGAGCGCTAGCGCTTAGGGCACTAGCGCTCTGAGCGTAAGAGCGCTAGTGCACTACGTGTCAACACGTGGGCGCTCGGACGCTAGCGCTTTGGGCGCTAGCGCTCTGCGCGTAGGAGCGCTAGCGCACCACGTGTCAGCACGTGGGCGCTCGAGCAGCAAAAAGGACTTGGTCCCTGCAATGGTAGTTGTACTCCCAGAAAGGAGCACTTATTATTCTCTCTCTCTGTGTGTGTGTGTGTGTGTGTGTTTATATATATGATAAGTTAAACTCCTAGGATGTTCTTGGAGATGCTGAAACGGGCTTCTCCCTGGAGCTCTGGATCTTCCCAAGGTGGTATTTTTAGGACATGGGTCTCCTTCTTCCTCTGTCAGCGGGATCTTGGAGATCAAGAGATGTGAGATTTTAATAATCTCTCCTTTCTGAGATCTGATAGCAGATCTGAGTTCCCCTTCGTGGGTTTTGTGGTAAACAACTATTTAGTTTTGTAAAAGAAAGAGTAAAACACTTGATTTAATTCAAAAGAAATGAGAAGGTTTAGAACCTTAAAGATGGAGCAGGAGGCACAAAGAACCCTAGTTTTTGGGGGAATGAAAATTGTATCCTAGATATTATCATCATGTCGCCTTATATAGGCTTACATATTTACATATAGCCCCTTGGGCTTTTCAAAATGGCATTTTGCCTATCCTATGGCTCATGTGCCATTTCTTTTTGCACATAAGCCATGGGCTTACAAAAATTTGGCTTTATTCCAATTTTTTTTATATTCATGCATAAAAAATTACATAAAAATTATTTATTACATGATTTTGCTGTTGGCATGAGGAGGCTTGGCCGCGTGCTCGGCTTGGGCATGGGCCCGCTTGACCTGGGCTTGGGCTCACCTGGCTTGGGATTGACCTTGACTTTGACTCGGTCAATCGGGGTGCAAATTTTGACCCCAACAAAGTCCATTTATGGACTAAAGCAGGCATCGCGGAGTTGGAACATCTTTTTTATTGAGACGGTCAAAAGAATTCGAATTTATCAAAAATCCAGATGAACCATGAATTTATAGTAAGATTGTAGAGAGAACTATGGAATTCCTCGTTGATTACATGGATGACATTCTCTTTATAGGAAATGACATTCCTATGCTAGAATCAGTCAAAGGATTCTTTCCACAGAGGTTCTCCATGAAATACCTGGGTGATACCAACTACATTCTGGGGATCCAGATCTATCGTGATAGATCATAAAGGATGGTAGGACTTTCACAGTTAAGGTACAACAACATCATACTGAAAATATTTAGTATGGATGATTCTAAGCACGGTAGTCTACCGGCTTGTCTCGTAATCACCCTCTCAAAAGAGATGTCTCCAAAGACTGATTTGGAAATGGCTCACATCACATCAATACCTTACACTTCAGCGGTAGGCTCTCTAATGTATGCGATGTTGTGTAACAGACCAGATGTTGCTTACGCACTAGCGTGGTAAGCCGGTATCAGTCAAACCCATAGGAGAAACACAGGATAGCATTAAAGAACATTCTCAGGTACCTGAGAAGAACCGAGGAGATGTTCTTTGTGTATGGAGGAAAAGACCTCCAGAGCGAGGCCTTTGCTGACTCCAGCTTCTAGAGTGATAAGAATGACTCCAATTCCATATTGGGTTATAGCTTTACCCTCAGTGTGGGGGCGGTCTGTTGGAAGAGCTCCAAGCAGGACACCGTTGCAGACTCGACGATGGAAACGGAGTAGTTCGCTGCATGAGACGCCGGAAAAGAGGCAGTCTGGATATGGAAGTTCTTAACTGAACATCAGGTGGTTCCTTCCATTTTTGGTCCAATACTTTAGTATTGTGACAACAACAGCGCTATAGCTTTAGGGAAGGAACCCATGTCCTATCAGAGATCCAGACATATCTTGAGGCGGTACCACCTGATCAGGGAGATCGTTGATCCCCAGGAGATCGAGGTGATGAGTGTAGATTCGGAGAACAACACTGCAGATCCACTCACAGAGACCATCCCTCAGACAGTGTTCGAGAGGCTATTCGAGATCTTCGGTCTGCGATATGCCAGTATATGGCCTTAGTGCATGTGGGTGATTGTTAGTGATATATGCCCTAGTGGCCATTATTGTATCATACCGTATTGTATATTACTTAATGGGAGCTTAGGATATACACGGATATAGTAACAGTCTTACTCGAAATGGTAGTATGCTACCTGGTTTGTTTCTACCTCAATATGTGCATGTGATTTTTAGCAATCGCTTATACATATTGGTAGAGCCCTTAGGATCATTACTTGATTACCAGCGTTGCGATGGCAGTCATAATAGTGGGGGCTGGGTAATCTATAAACACATCCTATACAGGTCCCTAGTCGTAGGATTATCGAGATGGGGCATCGATACTCCATAGTAAACTAGTGTATACGCTTCTCATCCTAGCAGGGGAGATGGTATGTCCCACAGCCATCAGTACGTCGTACTGGAGATAGTATGCATGTGCTCATTAGGTTATGAGTACATTGGACAGGACTCGTCGGGAACTGCTGGTGGGTATTATATTTATCGTCGGGTAGCAGTTCCCAGGTGTCAAGAGTACATCTTAGTCTATCGACTTGACACTGCTACTTCGCCTCGAGTGTGTTCCCACTGTACTTTGATTACTAACCTACCACGGCTCAAAGGATTCGTGAAAAAAGGTAGTAGTTGGGTTGAGTCCCGAAGCACTTGGAGGAAGTGGTGGTTAGATAGGATCCGTCTCTCCCGGTATTAGGGTTGATATCGTATTGTGTTCGGAAGGCCATTAAACAAATTCCTTGGCCAAGGCAAGAGAGATTTAGTGATAGGTACTCCAGTAGTTTCTCAGGGTGTTTTAGGCTATACTCCGACACGACTTATTGCGCTATTTGGGGTCTGACGATTACCGCCCCTTAGGCCCGATATGCGATACTCTTAGAAGAACAAACCGGACTGTATGAAGATTGTCATATACAGACTCAGTAGGAGTTCAGATGAGTTAGCTGATCGGCCTTCTTATCGACACATACCTGGGTAGCCGTTAAGTGCATCTAGTACCGCTTGCGGCTTGTGGTTAAACCCACTGCCTGCGTAGTGTAATGTCTTTAGAGTCCCACATAGAGAGTTTCCCTGTACCGGGCAAAAGGTGTAGAGGCCGTATGGTTTTACGGCAGGCTTCGATCACTTACTTGTACTTGTGCACGTATGATGATCGAGCGGATAATACTAGTGGGCTTTGGTTTAAGCCGAATCCTAGTATTATATTTATGTATTTGTTTCGTCTCTTTGTATTCTTATTCTTCGGAATGCGGATGAGGGTATGTATATACGGATGAGGGGCATTCTTGTAATTCTTACGGGAAAGCTTCTAGAAGGGACATCTCATTTAGGGTTTATTTCTTTTATGGATTAAACATAATGAAGTATAGAAAATGAGTGGAGATATTTCTTGGATGGCTATGACTCATCACTTCACAAAATAGATATTTGTGAACCATGCTAGATATTTTGTGAGATATTATCTCATCATTTATTTTCGTGGTTCATTATTCATCAAAAATGAGAAGTCAAGCTTCATCCGAGATCTTTTCTCCTCTCTCATTTTATTCAAGTCTCCTTCTTCTTCCTCATAACCCATAAAGTCTTATGAGTTGAGAAACCTTAGGTTCGAAGAGAAAAACTAACTCATCTTCATTCTCTACATCACCTAGGCCATCTGGTTTAGCAAGCTAGTTTCCCTAGTTACCTCGGATTTGAGGTTGGAGCTCGGTTATAGACTCTGTGGTGGATCGTCTTTGACTCGAAGAAGCCGACGAGGAAGCTTCGATCCATTTCGATCCTCGGAGCCTACAATGACGAGGAGGACAAAGAGATGACCCGAAGGACACGATACTACGAGGTATAACATTCATCCGAGTAGTTAAACCTCACGTAGTATGCTAGCTAGGGTTTA
Source organism: Agapanthus africanus (assembly GCA_030015575.1). Classification (NCBI taxonomy): domain Eukaryota; kingdom Viridiplantae; phylum Streptophyta; class Magnoliopsida; order Asparagales; family Amaryllidaceae; genus Agapanthus; species Agapanthus africanus. The sequence goes on from JASDDO010000031.1 coordinate 233,517,282, forward strand.
TGATCGATTCTTGGTTCTAGTCGGTGTTACGAAGCCTATAAAAATCATTTTTTGCAATTTTCGCCTCCCCGCGAACACGTGGGGTGCACGACATCGACTTACATTCATCATCGACGATCCAATAAAGCTCATATACAAAAACCGACATATATGTGCAACCTCAAACTAACCGACATATAGCAATTAGCTGAAGTTTAAAAACACATATAAACAATAGAGAAGATCTGGTTAGCTAAGAATATTTAGAATTTCGATCAAAATATATTTTCCGTGTCTACCCCATGTGCAAACCAGCACACCCAAAACCAATGGGTAGAAACCAAATATTCCAGAAGACAATACAGCAAAAACATAAAATAACAGAACAAATTTGACCTGAATCGGCCTCGACTCGGCCGCGGAACTTCGGCAAATCGCACCGATTCGCCGCGGTTCCACGGTGGTCTAGGAGATTGAGAAGCTCAATTTTATTGTGTCGTCTTAGAATACCCTGCACACATTTTTAATACATCTGAAATAATTTTTCTAGCAATTTTAAATATCGACAGAAAGTTTAGGGTATTGGTGTTTCGTTTTCCGGTTTTTCCGACGATCGAAGTTCTAACAATTGCTAACGAGCTAGTAAATAGTTTAGTAGGCTCTGATACCACTGAAAGGTTATGCTAACGCCCTGGCCATCACCCGTGGCCGATTGCGAAACAAAATTTTTCAAATGATTCAAAACTGGGGCTATAATAACCCTATGCTGGATCGATGCTAACGCCTAACTAGGAAACATGCAAGAGGTTAACTACTCGGAAAGAAGTTTATACCTCATGAATACATGCCCTCCGGGTCTTCTTGTCGCTGTCCTCCACCTCATCACACGCTCTAAGGATCATTTGGATCGGGTCTCCTCATCGGTCCTCTCATGTCAAAGACGATCTACCCGATAGTCTGTAGATCGAGCTCCCACCTCAAAACTTAAGTAACTAGGTCACCTAGTTCACTACACTATATGTCGTAGACGATGTAGAGAATATAAATAGAATGATTAGTCTCTCATAGCCATAGGATTCTCAACTCATGAGTTAAGAATGGCTTGAGGTAGAAGAAGAATACTTGAGGAAAATGCTAGTGATGTTTTTTGCATAAGCTTAGAGAATGAACTTTCTTGTGTCTAAACTGAACCATACCTTTTCTCATATCAATAATCCATATTATAAAATAAAATAAGGTTCATTTTCAACTTGGTGAGTCATGGGTTGAAAACCCTACATGTGTCACCAAAAGCCATGCTCAAATTTATGCAAAATACACCTCATTTCCTCCACCTCAAAAATGAATAATCATTTAAACTAAAAAAATAAATACATTTATGAGGTGTCTCTTCTAGAAGCATCTTTGAACAAATTACAAAAATTCCCCTCATTCGTATATACATACCCGTATCCGTATTCCAAAAAATACGAATACAATAGAGACGAAAACAATCCATCAGTATAATACTAGGATCCGGCTTAAACCAAAGACCACTAGTATTACCAGTCTGAATCATCATCAGTGCACAAGTACACGTATGTGATCGAACCCTGTCGTAAAACCATACGACCTCTACATCTTTTGCTCGATGCAGGGAAACCCTCTTTGTGGGACTCTAAAGACTCGACACTACGCTGGCAGTAGGTTTAACCACAAGCCGTCAGCGGTACTAGCTGTACGTAACGGTTGCCCAGGTATAAGTCGATAAGAAGGCCGATGAGCAAACTCATCCGAACTCCTACTGAGCCTATCTATGACAATCTCCGTACAGTCTGGTCTTTTCGTCTAAGAGTATCGCATACCGGGTCTAGGGGTTGGTAAACGTCAGACCCTAATGATCCGATAAATCGTGCTGATGTGGCTCAGGACCAATCCGGGAAACTACTGATCAGCCTATCAGTAAATCCCAACTGCCTTTGCCAAGGTCTTATGGTCCTGACCAATCAAACACAGTTCGACATCGACTCCCAATACCGGGAGAGAAGAATCCCCAACAATCGCTCACTGCCTCCATGTGGCTCAAGACTGTACCCAACCAAAAACCTGTTTGCACGACTTAGTAGAGGCATGGTAGGGTAGTGATCAAAGCACAATGGGAACTCATACGAGACAAATAACGATCTCAGGTCCGAAGACTGACCTGTACTCATGTCACCTAAGAACTTCCATTTGACGATAGGTATAGTACCATCTGGAAGTTCTCCGTGAGTCCGTCCAGTGTACTCACACCTAGTGACCACCTATATACGATCTTAGGTGCATCTCACCAATGGCTGCTGAACCAACTATTGCCCCTTGTCGGGGCTAGAAACGTATACACTTGTCTACTCTGGAGTATCAATGCCCAGTCTCGATACTCACACGACCAGGGACCATTTAAGGATGTGCTTATGAACTAACCTACTCCCATAAGTATGATCTCCATCACAATGCTGGTAGTCAAGCAAGATCCTACGGGCTTTATCAACATGTAACCTCAATATGTAATAATGTGTATAACATATGCCATGTTAAGATAAAGTCAAACCATAATAGTATACCACTGAATCATGTCATTATCAATATGTGTAAGCTGGATAAAATAACAATAAAAACAAATACACATATCCTGATAAAGACATCAGAAACAATATACTATATAACTGAGCAAGAAAGTCCTGTACATACATATCCCTAACATCCACATGTATACATATACAATAATGGCCTTTAGGGCATACATATCCAACAGGGTACACTTTCAGTTATCATTTAAAATTATGTAACGGTTCGTTTGTTTTGAAAGTAGGTATGGTTTTAAACATCTCATAATATCTACTTTGTGATTTTAAACAAAATTTCTCGAGTAGAAATAAATATCGGCGAACCATTCTTATCATATCACGTATGGAATAACCATCGTACGATATCATCAAATCAATAGTACGGATCTATAGCCATGTACATCATCTCATCTCATCTCATATCATATTTTATCATCTCATGTCATCTCGTATCATATCATATCATATCTCATCATATCATCTTATTGTATCACTGTAGAGTGTTTTTCGTCAACCCATTGAGATAGGAATACGCGCAGGCTTGTCAGTGTTAGTTGTATGTATGCCCTAGAGGCCATTATTGTACATGATTATATATTATAGTGGATGCTTGGACATATATAGAGAGGACTTTCTTGCTCGACATGATAGTATGCTATCTGGTTGCTCTTTATCTTAACATGTATACATGTATCTTTATATTGTCTCTCTCTTACATGTTGATAAAGCCTTTAGGATGTGTACTTGACTACCAGGACTATGATGGAGATCATACCAGTGGGGCCAGGGTAGTCCATAATTCCATCCTTTAATTGTTCCTAGTCGTGGGAGTAACGAGACAGGGCATCGATATTCCAGAGTAGACTAGCGTATACGTTTCTTGACCCATTTGATGGGCGATGGATGATCCTACATCCATTGGTGTTTGACATCAAAGATTGTATACGGGTTCTCAGTAGAGACTAGGTACACCGAATAGGACTCGCCGAGAACACCTAGATGGTATTATACTTATTGTCAGATAGCAGTTCTCTGGTGACACTGGTACAGGTTAGTCCGTAGACCCGAGATCGTCATAGAGTCTTTTGTGATTTCCACCGTACCACATTCAAAAGAGCGTGCAAACAGGTGGTTTTTGGGTACTGTCCCGAGTCACATGGAGGCAATGAGCGATAGGAGGGGGTTCGTCTCTCCCGGTATTGGGGGTTGATATTGCGCTATGCTCGATTGGTCATAACAGGAAATCCCTGGCCAGGGTTGCTGAGATTTACTGGTAAGTGTTATCAGTAGTTTCTCGAACCGTTATGAGCCTCAAATCGTCATGACTTATCAATCTATTGGGGTCTGACGTTTACCACCCCCAGGCTAGATATGCGACATATCAGACGAAGAGACCGGACTGTACGGTAGTGTTACTTATTGGATTCACGGGAGTATAGAAAAGCTTGCTTGTTGATCTTCTAATCGCTCAATACCCGGGTAGCCGTTTTTTCCAGCTTGTACCGCTGACCGCTTGAGGGTAACTGATATGATCGTTATGCTGGGTTTGCTTAGCACCCTCACTAGGTTTTGGCACGCATCAAGTATGCAATTTTAAAAATCTAGAGTGCCGAGCGAGCCCGAACCAAGGATCTAACTAGAGAATCAGGGTTTAACTAAGCAGGTAAACAACTTTACTCTAAGTGAACAAGGAATACAACCTTTGTAGATCGGTCCTTCACTGCTAATGCTCCGTGTAGTAGTCCCTTAGCTCCAAGTAGTGGTCTCCCGGACTCTCGTTGGGCTCTAATAGGCAAAAGGAACAAGCTTGCTCAAGGATCTTCGAGGCTGAAGATGATCTACGTCGAAGAATATCTAACTCAAGCTACCTCTTCACTAATTGAGAATTAGTGGAGCAAAGAAGCTATACTAAATGGCTAGTTTGGTATAGATTGATGAAGTAAGAATTTTGTTCACTTTAGAAATGTTTTTCTCTCTTTTCTTTTTCACCTCACTCAAAGCTATAGAGCAAGAAGAAGATGAAGAAGAAACTCAAGAGATGTCACGACCCAAAGTTTGGCCCGTGACCGGCACTTAACCACGTAACGCCTACAGGCGTAACGCGACTAAGTAAGCCGAAAACCCAGAAATCTAAAACCCTTTTTAAGAATAAGTAAAGAACTACATGTTTAAGAATCAATGTTTTAAATAACTAAGCCGAATATGCAATTTAAAACAGTACAGTCTTTTCTAAAAATTTCGGCAGAGTTTCTTTTGTAAAACCGGCCCCGAATGGGGTACAACAAGAATAACAATATATATGCAATGATAAAGGCATCCCCAAACGGGAGCTAGCTCTTCGTCAAAAGACGGTCACAACCACACATGCAACAATAATATACAACGCCAAGTGGCGAGGATCAAACCCGAAAGAAAGCTCAAGCAACAAGAAAACCGCAATACTACTAAGCGCGACTCTAAGGTCGAATAATACAACACTGTCTCTAAGTCTGAAAGAATAAACAAGTTTTAGTTGATGGAAATTCTAGATACAATGAATAAAATGAATACAATGGTGGTTCTTGATGCGAAAGAATCCACCTACCAAAAGCAAGCCACCCGCAAGAAAGTAGTGTGCCAGAAATGCCGCAATGAAACCTGTACGGCAGAACCTGCAAGAACTGTGGCACAACGGGGGTGAGTTGCCAACTCGTGAATAGAAACATCTACAAGCAGAAACCGAATGCAAGACATAAACCTAAGTCAACAATCAGTAATATAATCCACAAGAGTACATCTGAGTGTGATAAGGTGGCAAGGTAACATCTAAATATGTATGTGGTGCCAAGTACTCAGATAATAACATGTCATGAATGTAAGGTATGCTGTATGAAGTAAATATGATGAAGTATCAAATGATATCAATACACATATATTAGCGTCCCATTCCACTAATATTGGTGTAAGGGTATATATAACAGCGCCCTCATACCCTGTTATATATACAAATGAAGTATGATAAGTGTAAATCCAGTCTGTATATGATCCATGTCTGTATATGATCCATGTCCGTATATGATCCATATCTGTATATGATCTATGTCTGTATATATACGTGGAACCCGTCCACCCGTCACCCAATGACAATAAACATCATGTATGCAATATGAGGATATAAACAACATCATGGTAAAACATCATGAAACCCGTGCCAAGCATCGACACGTAAATCCTCATCCATATGGGGCTCCGTCTGCGGTATCGGCCCTCGGCCCCGGCAGTACGAGTCAACCCATGTCCATCTCTGGGCTCCGGTCGGAATCCTCCAAATATCCGCCGAGCTAAAGTACAATCACCGGTAGGTAGTAGTCCCTCTGCCGGGCTCACCGTCTATCACACAGCGAAACCGTTCTAGCCCCGGGGTACCATACCGGGTCCACCATGTACCCGTAATCGGCCTCAACCGCCTCCTCGATTCGGGTTTTCATGTATCACTCTAGCACCGAGAAAACACATGGTGGACGCACCGAAATATTATATCAAGGGAACCGGGTTTTTAAATGATTACATATTTGAAATAACCACGGTTCCCAAATCCAGAAATCACATATAATCCAAACCAAAATGTAAGTCACTAATCTGATATGATATGTGCGTCAAACATAAATATCATGTCAAGTCACAAATAGATGAGCTACAATATGATGATCAGATGTGATATAAGCATCAATGTGAGTATCAAGTCATGTCACATATAAATGAGCTACAATATGATGATCAGATGTGATATAAGCATCAATGTGAGTATCAAGTCATGTCGCATATAAATGAGCTACAATATGATGATCAGATGTGATATAAGCATCAATGTGAGTATCAAGTCATGTCACATATAAATGAGCTACAATATGATGATCAGATGTGATATAAGCATCAATGTGAGTATCAAGTCATGTCACATATAAATGAGCTACAATATGATGATCAGATGTGATATAAGCATCAATGTGAGTATCAAGTCATGTCACATATAAATGAGCTACAATATGATGATCAGATGTGATATATGTATCAGGTATGATGTAAGCATCAAATGCGAGTATCAAGTCATGTCACATATAAATGTGTACAGGTCTAAGTGTACAATATGCTATGCGGAAATCATACCATGAATGCAGCAGTACTACAGTGTAGTGGCATAGCAATTATCGATGATGAAGTGTGTGAGCCGGCAATCAGTGTACGTGAAACATACGCATCATCGATAATGATGCTGGTGTCCTAACAGCATGATGGCAATATAACAATAAGCACAAGTAATGCCATGCAAATAGTATAAACAGGTGCAATCGAAATAAGCAACGCAACAGTGAAGAATCTAACTCAAAAGCTATATCATTCAACCTTGCCTTTTGAAATAAGACGAATCGGGGTCTTTGGTAAAACAAGGGCTACGGTGTTTAGAAAATAGACACTACACATTTGAAAATATCCGTACAATCCCCTTTTTCCTATCTTGTAATATTCCCGATTCGTTAGTTTGAAATAGGTATGACTCTGGTCTAATCTAACATCTACTATGCAACTACTGATCTAAGTATCATGCAAGTCTGGAGGGGTATGGAAACCGCCTAAATCTGAGTCGATACATATATAAAGGTATATAGTCGGTGATCTCGCCTCAATGTCATATCATAAGATATCCTCGAGTTATGAGTGCGGATCTATCATCAATATCGGCTCGTACGGTAATCATCGTACGGCATCCCAATAGCTGGGTAGGGGTCAGTGTCACACTATCTCATCACATAACAGGTATCACTATCATCAGATCACATAGTCTGGGGTACTACTCTATGTCTAGCACCAAACGATACCATCAAAGAAGTATGCATGCGGGTTAACCACATATCCCAAGCCCGCAAGAAATCACAAGTCATATCCCATAATGAATCATATTCAATCACCGATCTCACGTCATCAAGCCCACATCATCGACTCATTACCAATGTCATCAAACATCATCCATCAAGGGTAGGTATAAGAGATATACAAGTGTAGGCGTGTAAGTGCAATTCTATCCTAGGGCTCGCAACTAGGAACTACACTAATCACTTCTACCCTACACTATCCACAATACTTCTAACACAAGCTACAACACACTAAAACTATCACACATCTACTATATATATAATACTAACTACGGACTGCGGGGGTGCTATACGCCATCCACCCGACTTCCCCCTGTAGATATAATCTACTCACCTTGCTTCTCATTTGCGGACGTCGCCACGCATTTGCTCGTCGCCCCGAAGTCTTCATGGGTACCTACACATCAAATATCGCATATGCGCATTAAAACCAAATCCAAGCTAAAACGGCGCATGAAATCCAAAACGATACGATAAGGGGGCCTATAGGTGAGAACCTATGGCACGCCTTCAAAACCATCAACAAATCCTCTATATCGTCGTATAAACGACAAATAGTCGAGGCAAAACACAATCCACCATTTCAGAATCAAAAATACGGAATACGGAAACACGAATCCAAAACAGCAACATAGGGAATATGTCCCAGATTTTACCCTAGGTCTGTTTATACAAATCTATATATACCAGGGGCCTAAACTAACAATGTAGGAGCTACAGAACCAAAACGAGCCAAGGAGGTGGGACCCAGGCCGCAATTGGCGGCCAAAAGAGGGAATTTGGCGGCCGGGATAGGGAGTTGGGGGCTAGGGTTTGGGGTGTTGCCTCTATGGTGCCTGCACATCTCAATTTCCACTCAATATCATTTTAGGGTTCTCGGGGTGATAGCAGATTCAAGTTAACCTGCACAGATTACACAATTTCCCCGATATCGGTTTCTAAAATCCGTATTTCTGGTTCTAGCTTCAGGTTTTGGGTTCCAATTTATGCACTAGGGTGTTTACAAGTCCTCTACTGAGCTCAATTTCACATTACAACTCAAGTTTCTCTCAAACCCTAACTAGGTTTTCATCAAGTCCATAATATCACACAATATCAATATATTCTTAACATGGGGTTAAAGGAAATGCTAAAACTAAGCAAATGGTTCAGAAATTACCTTAATTGGCAACTCAAGAACTTTCTTGAGTTGCCCTCTAGTGGCCAAATCCATGCTTTCTTGGTCCATTGCGTAGATCTCGAGCTCGTGCACAATTTTAATGAAACCGATATATGGTTTTGGGGTTGTTTTTGAGTTGATTTGAGGGATTGAAGGTGGAGGAAGGGGGAGGAAAGGAGCAGCAGCAGCAAGAGCACAAGATGAGGGAGGAAAACAAATGAGGAGAAATGGCTAAGTGTTGGTCAAATGTGCCCATACCCTCTTCTCACCAAACCTCCATTTCTTTATTCTTTTCTTTTCTTTTCCTTTCTTTTAATCCTTAACCCTAACCTTCTCACCTCAATAGTAAACCCAAATTAGAAACACATGAAAGAAAATGCATAAGTGTGAGAAAATGTGATATGTGCAAGTTTTGCACAAAATTACCAAAAAACCCGATTAGCGATTTTAATCGCGATTAGCGCTAAATTAGTGTCAAACTAATCACAAAAACTTAAAAATGTCATAATTCACTAATTTACCCTATTTTCGAATTTTCCATAATTTTTCATAATTTTTCTAACATTTTTCCTATTTATTTGCATTTAATTATTAAAATAATCAATAAAATAATATTAAATTATAAAAATTCCCAAAATTAATATTTTATATTTTAGAAAATGTTATAATCTACCCTCCTTAAAGAAATTCGGTCCCCGAATTTAAATTAAAACCCCCAATACTAAAAACAATTTCAGTAATAATTCATTTGTCGGGGCTCCGAAACATCAACACATAAAGAATATCAAAAAATGAATGTACTACTCTACTAGAAATCAATCCCCAAAATGCATATTATAAGAATATCCTATGCGTCTGGTGCGCAAGGAAATCAAAATCCATATATGTGTCAAACAGGTATAGAAAACAACATCTAAGTGCAACGGGTGTGCACGAAACATCCGTCGTAGGCAACGTGTGTGCCTGACAGAAAAAATCAGGTGCATATGAAATACACGAAGAATTCCGATTTAGTGCATCTGGCGTGCACCGAAATCGTATATCAAAACACTAAAGATGCATGAAAACTACGCTGGAAGTGCAAATCAAATCACTGAATACGATAGGTATGAAATCTCGATCAATATCTCAAATGTAATAACTTAGCGCAAAATATATAAATATCCAGTGAGTGCATGAAACCAATATCATAAAACTCAGTCATCAAAACTAAATCATGCAAACAGAACGTCCAAAATACCGAAATCCAAAGTGACGGATACGTGATAATCGAATCACAAAATCACAAATCATGAATACCGTCGTCGGTAGTTCCTCCTTCAAGGTCGAGAAGGAGTCGGTGCAATCCACTGCTAGCAGCGCAGGATATCTACATGCCTCTTGCTCGCGGTCTGGCGTCTTCTGACTCTGAGTCCTTATCTTCTCTGCGGATTTCCTATCTCGCAGTCAATCGGCACATCGGCCCTGTCAGGTGTGCTAACGGGGACGATTCCGTTCTGGCACTTCCCTGGTCACCTCTCGGTCAATCCTCATGACCACTCGTAAGGCAGCACATCACTGGCGTCGGCCTCTGGTTCTCTGAATGCACGTCACACATCTAACCCTGGGTGCAAACATCATTGCAGCAATGTCCTGAAAGGAATCCTGCTCAAGGTCTCTTCCAATCATGCCTATGCCGATCTGCACAGAGGCTGTCTCTCTTGTACTACCTCTTCTCGCTTGATAGACATCTGTGTCCTCAGCACAACCTTTTCTCGGAAATTGGTCACATTCCAACGTCTCTGTAAGCATATCAGGTCTCTAGTCTCGACGGGAAGCATTGACAGCTCGTCAGTGTCTCACACGAACCTCTGGTTCCACATGTCTCTATCATCGTCCACCATGACGTCACGCCAAACCACCTTGCACTGCACTGTTCTCGGCCACGGCCAATCTAAAGTCTCTCGCACGGACTCGAAATCGCGTACTCTGTAGCTTCATCATTCTACAGAAGATGTCAGGCTGAACTGGTCCTCGGGAACACGTCCCAACCATCGGAGGAATACTCATCTCTCGTCCGTCCTTGATCAATTCGCAACGCATCTGGGTAAGTTCCTCTATCCGAACCGGGTCAACTACCTCGTCGACAATGCCGAACTCTGGCCTGCTGGGTGCGCGCAATACGACCACTCCTGGTCTAAGTCTTCTCACATCGTTCTCCTAAAGGGTCCTGTCGAGGTTCTTTTCTCAAGTCTCGATCCTGCCGAAATGCCCGGAAGTCATCATCCAATGCTGAAGCTAAAGCTTATTCCGGAACGGCTGCATACCTATCGCGCTTCTTTCTGGAAGATATATCCATATACCACACCTCGGGGTGCATAACACATCTCTGATGTCGGCGGAGTGGAACGTCATCTCGTCGAAATCTCGTATGAACTCTTTTCTTCACTCTGCTCAAATGTCGACTGATTCGGACTCGTCTCATCGTGGCTACTCGAACTGCGCTCCGGCGGCTATCCTCGTATCTGGAGTCCCCCAAGCAGTGTCCCATCACGATATCCGAAAGATGTCGAACCATCCGATCGACTCGTCAGATCCTCATAATCCCCCAAGAGCTCACATCTCGGGTACAGTTTAATAGTATCGAGTACATGCAACAGCGTCGGTGGTCCAGCCGTAGAAGGGCAAACCCAAGCCTCACTGATGGCGCCGCGGAACCGCCGTAAACCCTAAGGTTCAAAGGCTGTCACACGGTCATTAGTCGAGTTAGGGTTTCATTCTTCTAGAGGGTCCATAGAATCACCTGCATGTCTTTCCGTATACTTTAAACTTGGAAAATGGCTCCTGACATTCGATCGTCTCAATCGACTCTCAACGAACCTGCGTGAAGTCGTCTCTAGCTGGAAACAATCTATCTGATGTCCTCGCATCGGTAACGAACGAACCACATGTCCTAGTCATTCATCCTCAGGTGACTAGCGACTCGCTATCATCTCTCTGAGTATATGCTCACGCTGCAACAGCTCCAATCATCTGGGCGATATCTCATCATTTGCAGCAACAACTGGTTCATACGCCTGTACGCCGAACAATGCCTCAATCCTCCAGGAAGGGCAATACATAGGCGGTCATCTCTGGATCGGTCTGCTCTAGATCTGAGTAAGATTCTCCACACTGGAATTCTTCAACTCAACTGGGCCCGCTCTGGCGCAAAATCGGACGAATCACCTTCGTCTCTCAAATCGGGTAGACTAGCTATCATCTGTCTCATATCTGCCTGAAAGCTCCGGCAATCTCAGCTCGTAAGCTCCGAAAGCAATATCTTGTCGATCTCAGCAACAGCTGGTCCATCTGTCTGCACGGTAGACGACATCACAATCTCTGAGGTATGCTGTACATCAACAGTCCTCTTTCAACTGGCAGTTCTAACAGTGGCCCGATCATCCGGTGCAAATCCAAGCACTCGCCTCCCCTAGAGGTCACAATCAACCATACTAACTCGAGACATTCCCATGTCACCAGAAAACACAATGGTCGGCCCTCGTACCAAACGAGCTCACACCGGCCGTAACCCTAGCAGCAGCCCAAACTGCGCTCAAACATGGTGACAGGAATCTCAATCGAGTATCAACGAGAGCACATCAGTGACAAGAAGGAAACAACAGATCTAAAGTGGATACATGATCATAGGGAGGAACAGCATCAATGGAGATATGATCATGAAACTAATAGAATCGAGGATCTCAAATGGATGTATAATCCTGGATATGAAGAGAATCACTGATCTCGAAAAGTATGCACATCCTAAGGTTCCTTAAGCGGAGTGGCGTGTCGTAAGTATGCCGCGGAACATACCAACGGTACGTCACTCTACTTTAGTCACCTATTCCATCAACCAAGGGTCATCCTAATACGACGAAAGTTCGGGTCTAATACCCCCTCGACCAAGTCTAAGTCCCGTAAGGTCAAGCCTAAGTTTCGTATATATATATATATAAACGCCCTAGGCTCCACATAGTCAAACTTAGACTCGAACCAAGGTCAACCTAGCGCTCTGATACCAACTTTGTCACGACCCAAAGTTTGGCCCGTGACCGGCACTTAACCACGTAACGCCTACAGGCGTAACGCGACTAAGTAAGCCGAAAACCCAGAAATCTAAAACCCTTTTTAAGAATAAGTAAAGAACTACATGTTTAAGAATCAATATTTTAAATAACTAAGCCGAATATGCAATTTAAAACAGTACAGTCTTTTCTAAAAATTTCGGCAGAGTTTCTTTTGTAAAACCGGCCCCGAATGGGGTACAACAAGAATAACAATATATATGCAATGATAAAGGCATCCCCAAACGGGAGCTAGCTCTTCGTCAAAAGACGGTCACAACCACACATGCAACAATAATATACAACGCCAAGTGGCGAGGATCAAACCCGAAAGAAAGCTCAAGCAACAAGAAAACCGCAATACTACTAAGCGCGACTCTAAGGTCGAATAATACAACACTGTCTCTAAGTCTGAAAGAATAAACAAGTTTTAGTTGATGGAAATTCTAGATACAATGAATAAAATGAATACAATGGTGGTTCTTGATGCGAAAGAATCCACCTACCAAAAGCAAGCCACCCGCAAGAAAGTAGTGTGCCAGAAATGCCGCAATGAAACCTGTACGGCAGAACCTGCAAGAACTGTGGCACAACGGGGGTGAGTTGCCAACTCGTGAATAGAAACATCTACAAGCAGAAACCGAATGCAAGACATAAACCTAAGTCAACAATCAGTAATATAATCCACAAGAGTACATCTGAGTGTGATAAGGTGGCAAGGTAACATCTAAATATGTATGTGGTGCCAAGTACTCAGGTAATAACATGTCATGAATGTAAGGTATGCTGTATGAAGTAAATATGATGAAGTATCAAATGATATCAATACACATATATTAGCGTCTCATTCCACTAATATTGGTGTAAGGGTATATATAACAGCGCCCTCATACCCTGTTATATATACAAATGAAGTATGATAAGTGTAAATCCAGTCTGTATATGATCCATGTCTGTATATGATCCATGTCCGTATATGATCCATATCTGTATATGATCTATGTCTGTATATATACGTGGAACCCGTCCACCCGTCACCCAATGACAATAAACATCATGTATGCAATATGAGGATATAAACAACATCATGGTAAAACATCATGAAACCCGTGCCAAGCATCGACACGTAAATCCTCATCCATATGGGGCTCCGTCTGCGGTATCGGCCCTCGGCCCCGGCAGTACGAGTCAACCCATGTCCATCTCTGGGCTCCGGTCGGAATCCTCCAAATATCCGCCGAGCTAAAGTACAATCACCGGTAGGTAGTAGTCCTTCTGCCGGGCTCACCGTCTATCACACAGCGAAACCGTTCTCGCCCTGGGTACCATACCGGGTCCACCATGTACCCGTAATCGGCCTCAACCGCCTCCTCGATTCGGGTTTTCATGTATCACTCTAGCACCGAGAAAACACATGGTGGACGCACCGAAATATCATATCAAGGGAACCGGGTTTTTAAATGATTACATATTTGAAATAGCCACGGTTCCCAAATCCAGAAATCACATATAATCCAAACCAAAATGTAAGTCACTAATCTGATATGATATGTGCGTCAAACATAAATATCATGTCAAGTCACAAATAGATGAGCTACAATATGATGATCAGATGTGATATAAGCATCAATGTGAGTATCAAGTCATGTCACATATAAATGAGCTACAATATGATGATCAGATGTGATATAAGCATCAATGTGAGTATCAAGTCATGTCGCATATAAATGAGCTACAATATGATGATCAGATGTGATATAAGCATCAATGTGAGTATCAAGTCATGTCACATATAAATGAGCTACAATATGATGATCAGATGTGATATAAGCATCAATGTGAGTATCAAGTCATGTCACATATAAATGAGCTACAATATGATGATCAGATGTGATATAAGCATCAATGTGAGTATCAAGTCATGTCACATATAAATGAGCTACAATATGATGATCAGATGTGATATATGTATCAGGTATGATGTAAGCATCAAATGCGAGTATCAAGTCATGTCACATATAAATGTGTACAGGTCTAAGTCTACAATATGCTATGCGGAAATCATACCATGAATGTAGCAGTACTACAGTGTAGTGGCATAGCAATTATCGATGATGAAGTGTGTGAGCCGGCAATCAGTGTACGTGAAACATACGCATCATCGATAATGGTGCTGGTGTCCTAACAGCATGATGGCAATATAACAATAAGCACAAGTAATGCCATGCAAATAGTATAAACAGGTGCAATCGAAATAAGCAACGCAACAGTGAAGAATCTAACTCAAAAGCTATATCATGCAACCTTGCCTTTTGAAATAAGACGAATCGGGGTCTTTGGTAAAACAAGGGCTACGGTGTTTAGAAAATAGACACTACACATTTGAAAATATCCGTAGAATCCCCTTTTTCCTATCTTGTAATATTCCCGATTCGTTAGTTTGAAATAGGTATGACTCTGGTCTAATCTAACATCTACTATGCAACTATTGATCTAAGTATCATGCAAGTCTGGAGGGGTATGGAAACCGCCTAAATCTGAGTCGATACATATATAAAGGTATATAGTCGGTGATCTCGCCTCATAGTCATATCATAAGATATCCTCGAGTTATGAGTGCGGATCTATCATCAATATCGGCTCGTACGGTAATCATCGTACGGCATCCCAATAGCTGGGTAGGGGTCAGTGTCACACTATCTCATCACATAACAGGTATCACTATCATCAGATCACATAGTCTGGGGTACTACTCTATGTCTAGCACCAAACGATACCATCAAAGAAGTATGCATGCGGGTTAACCACATATCCCAAGCCCGCAAGAAATCACAAGTCATATCCCATAATGAATCATATCCAATCACCGATCTCACGTCATCAAGCCCACATCATCGACTCATTACCAATGTCATCAAACATCATCCATCAAGGGTAGGTATAAGAGATATACAAGTGTAGGCGTGTAAGTGCAATTCTATCCTAGGGCTCGCAACTAGGAACTACACTAATCACTTCTACCCTACACTATCCACAATACTTCTAACACAAGCTACAACACACTAAAACTATCACACATCTACTATATATATAATACTAACTACGGACTGCGGGGGTGCTATACGCCATCCACCCGACTTCCCCCTGTAGATATAATCTACTCACCTTGCTTCTCATTTGCGGACGTCGCCACGTATTTGCTCGTCGCCCCGAAGTCTTCATGGGTACCTACACATCAAATATCGCATATGAAAATTAAAACCAAATCCAAGCTAAAACGGCGCATGAAATCCAAAACGATACGATAAGGGGGCCTATAGATGAGAACCTATGGCACGCCTTCAAAACCATCAACAAATCCTCTATATCGTCGTATAAACGACAAATAGTCGAGGCAAAACACAATCCACCATTTCAGAATCAAAAATACGGAATACGGAAACACGAATCCAAAACAGCAACATAGGGAATATGTCCCAGATTTCACCCTAGGTCTGTTTATACAAATCTATATATACCAGAGGCCTAAACTAACAATGTAGGAGCTACAGAACCAAAACGAGCCAAGGAGGTGGGACCCAGGCCGCAATTGGCGGCCAAAAGAGGGAATTTGGCGGCCGGGATAGGGAGTTGGGGGCTAGGGTTTGGGGTGTTGCCTCTATGGTGCCTGCAGATCTCAATTTCCACTCAATATCATTTTAGGGTTCTCGGGGTGATAGCAGATTCAAGTTAACCTGCACAGATTACACAATTTCCCCGATATCTGTTTCTAAAATCCGTATTTCTGGTTCTAGCTTCAGGTTTTGGGTTCCAATTCATGCACTAGGGTGTTTACAAGTCCTCTACTGAGCTCAATTTCACATTACAACTCAAGTTTCTCTCAAACCCTAACTAGGTTTTCATCAAGTCCATAATATCACACAATATCAATATATTCTTAACATGGGGTTAAAGGAAATGCTAAAACTAAGCAAATGGTTCAGAAATTACCTTAATTGGCAACTCAAGAACTTTCTTGAGTTGCCCTCTAGTGGCCAAATCCATGCTTTCTTGGTCCATTGCGTAGATCTCGAGCTCGTGCACAATTTTAATGAAACCGTTATATGGTTTTGGGGTTGTTTTTGAGTTGATTTGAGGGATTGAAGGCGGAGGAAGGGGGAGGAAAGGAGCAGCAGCAGCAAGAGCACAAGATGAGGGAGGAAAACAAATGAGGAGAAATGGCTAAGTGTTGGTCAAATGTGCCCATACCCTCTTCTCACCAAACCTCCATTTCTTTATTCTTTTCTTTTCTTTTCCTTTCTTTTAATCCTTAACCCTAACCTTCTCACCTCAATAGTAAACCCAAATTAGAAACACATGAAAGAAAATGCATAAGTGTGAGAAAATGTGATATGTGCAAGTTTTGCACAAAATTACCAAAAAACCCGATTAGCGATTTTAATCGCGATTAGCGCTAAATTAGTGTCAAACTAATCACAAAAACGTAAAAATGTCATAATTCACTAATTTACCCTATTTTCGAATTTTCCATAATTTTTCATAATTTTTCTAACATTTTTCCTATTTATTTGCATTTAATTATTAAAATAATCAATAAAATAATATTAAATTATAAAAATTCCCAAAATTAATATTTTATATTTTAGAAAATGTTACAAGAGATCTCAAGTCATGAACCATGGGTAAGAAAATATCTCATTTAACTCATGTAGAGACTAAACCATGGCTAAAGATAATGGTTAGGTTAATAAATATCTAGAGTAAAACGAAATTAGTGGACTAAAGTCAAAGCGTCTCCATACTTCCACAAGCATCTTAGCCATGATAATTTCTACCTAATTATGATTTTCCCCTTAATATTTAAATACCCAAGTTATCTTAAGTTAGGTATGAGTCTAATACACCCAAGTGCAATGTATCATCTAGCATGACACAAATTAAATAAATTTATATATATCACATATATATTTGTATGTATTTAGAGAAAAGAATTTCTTAAGTGAGCTAATATTAGTTAATGTATATTAAAATATCAAATATATAATCTTACATTAAATTATTAAATCAACACTTGATTTAATAACCCGGCTGTATCGCATATAATCGATTAATATCATATAATAAATTATTGAATCAACACTTGATTCAATCATCCAGTTATATCGCATATAACCTATCGCGAGATTAGAATACGGTATGCCATACACATATTAATCTCGGTCCCGCACATATCACATATGTTCCCTACTTCGTTTCGCTTAAGCTAGGAAAGCTCTGTGTAGGACTCTAAAAACTCGTCAATACGCCAGCAGTAGGTCATGATCATATCAGTCACCCACAAGCCGGCAGCGGTACTAGCTGGACGTAATGGCTACCCGGGTATTGAACGGCCAGAAGATCAACAAGCAAGCTTGTCCATGCTCCTGTGAATCCAATAAGTAACATTACCGTACAGTCCGGTCTCTTCGTCTGATATGTCGCAAATCTTGTCTTGGGGTGGTAATCGTCAGACCCTAATAACTTGATAAGTCATGCTGATGTGAGGCTCATAACGGGTCGAGAAACTACTTATAACACTTACCAGTAAATCTCTGTATCGGCCCTGGCCATGGACTTCCTGTTATAGCCAATCGAGCATAGCGCAACATCAACCCCCAATACCAGGAAAGACGAAACCCCTCCTATTGCTCATTGCCTCCATGTGACTCGGGACTGTACCCAAAAACCACCGTTTTGCACGCTCTCTTGAACATGGTAAGGTGGAAATCAAAGCACAGTGGGAATCACACAAGACTCTATGACGGTCTCCGGTCTACAGACTAACCTGTACCAGTGTCACCAGAGAACTGCTATCTGACGATAGGTATAATACCATCTAGGTGTTCTCGGCGAGTCCTGTTCAGTGTACCCAGTCTTCACTGAGCACCCGTATACAATCTTTGATTTCAAACACCAATGGATGTGGGATAATCCATCGCCCATCAAATGGGTCAAGAAACGTATACGCTAGTCTACTCTGGATTATCGTTGCCCTGTCTCGATACTCCCAGGACTAGGAACAATTAAAGGATGGACTTTTGGACTACCCTGGCCCTACTAGTATAATCTCCATCATAGTCCTGATAGTCAAGTCCATATCCTAAGGGCTTTATCAACATGTAATTGAGAGACGGTACAAGTATACATGTTATAATAAAGAGCAACCATATAGCATACTATCATGTCGAACAAGAAAGTCCTCTCTATATATGTCCAAGCATCCACTATAATATACAATCATATACAATAATGGCCTCTAGGGGTAGGCACGAATTTGGAGGGAACGCTATTCAATTGGTATGCGGCTTCTCAAGTGCTTAACCTCAAAAAGAAACAGGCAACTCAGCAATACTCATCATAGAGCTCACCATATCTAATAGGGCACGATTCCTCCACCCCGATATACCGTTGTGTTGTGGTGTATACGGAGGAGTAAGCTGAGAGAGAATCCCATTCTCTTTTAAATAGTCCAGGAACTCCGTGCTTAAGTATTCTCCTCCCCAATCGGATCGAAGGATTTTATACTTCTACCTGTTTGGTTCTCTACTTTGTACTTATATTCCTTGAATTTGTTGAAAGTCGACCCCAGCACCAGCAAAGGGTCCAAGTGGCATCAAGAATGCCAAATCCAAATTTTTGTTATGCTAAGCTAGACTATCCAAGAACTTTAGCTAGGTGATTAAGGTTATGGTTTGATATTGTAACATTTCAGAAAAATAAAATATTATTTTTGGGGATTTTTATAATTTAATAATAAAATATTGAAAATTTTAATAAGACGGTATAATTAAATACAAATAAATTGGGAAAAATTTGGAAAATTATGGAAATTACTAAAAAGAGGGTTCTTTGTGTAATTTATGCAAAATATGAAATTTTATGATTTATTTGACACTATTTTAGTGCTAATCGCGATTAAAATCACTAATCGGGTTTTAAGCGTGTTTTGTGCACATGACATGCACCAAGTCATTTTAACACTTGTTACATTTTTATCTTGGTCTTTTCTTTATTTATCTTGCATGGTTGTTGACTTTAGAAAAGAAAAGAAAAGAAAAAAAGAAAGGAAATGATGAGAGAGGGGACACAATCAAGACACGAGGCAAAGCATGCTTGAGAGAGAGTGTGAGGAGTCAACCCTAGATCTTGGCCATTCCTTCTCTTCTCATCATCTTCATCATCTCTTTTTCTCTCCCTCTTCATCATGGCAGCCCCATCTCCCTCCTCCACTTCAAGCATCAAAACACCCCCAAAACAAACCCAAAACCATACACTCTCTTCACAAAAAGTTTGCACAAGCTCACGACATGCATGGGGAAATAAGAAAAACTGGATTTTGATGAGCTAAGGGGTTCATGAGTTCCAAATGAGGTAATCCCTTCATCATTTGTTAGTTTTCATTCACTTTTGTATCCATACGTGTTTAGTTGTGATTTAGTGCGGTTTAGTGAACTTTGAAGATTTCTAGAAGAGGTTATGTGGGATTTTGAGCGGTGTTGTGCAATTGGACTTTAGAGGTGACCTTAAACCCCCTATCAGGATAGAAACCCAGATCTATTTGAAACAAACCAAGTTTACTGAAAAATAGAAACTTTCCATGTCGGTTTGTGAGGAAATTGAGTGTGCAGGAAAATCTGGGATGACCCGGGAATTTTACGAGATAGCCGTAGGCTAGAATTGACCCTAGGGACCCACTGTAGAAAAACGAGACCCTAATTCCCCTGGAAAACCGGCCAGGCCTGAATTTGGGCTTGTGTGGCAAGCCATGTAGTAGGGGTTAGTGTAAGTGCACGGCGGCGCCCCGACCGTCAATCCGACGCCGGAATGCGGAAACGAAACTTTTTACGAACTTGTAAACCGGCACGACCGCGCACAAAATTCCCGGATCGGGCCATTAATCTAGTCCTAGCTAACAAGAGAAGGGGTAGAGAGATATACCGAGCGATCCGTGTCCTTCGGTCTTCTCGTCGTCGTCCCGATCTCCCCGTGGAATCTCCGGTCTTCATCTCCTCGCCGGAAGGGCACCACATCGCCGGCTTCTTTTATGGGCTCCCACCTCTGGACCGAGGCAACTCGGGCACGAAGTTAACGAGCCGACGTGCCCAAGAGTTGCTATAGAATAGTGTAGAACTCTATGTGTCTCTAGGGGTTGAAGTTGCCATGTATATGGTGGAGGAATGAGATGTCAACATTTTGCAATGAACTAGGGAATTTTTTGAGCAAGAATAGAACAAAATTCCCCACCCAAATTTTTGGACAGCCCATGAAGAGCATGGCCGGCCAAAACAATGGAGAGGAGAGGAATGAGAGTGGGAGTAAGTGAATCAAAGAGAGTGAACCACAACATAATGCAAGAGAGAGAAAAGTTGATGATGATGAGCAATGATCATCAACCAAAACCAATACTCCATCAACTAATCATCATACCCAAAGTCAAGCAATCATGAAGTCATGGAGTCAATGAAAGTGCACCGTCATGATGCAACAAAATGCAAAGAAAACCCTCCAAAATGCTTATTTGCACAAAGGCAAATAAGCCCTCCTCCGCCAATCCTCAGCCAATGAAAGCTACAAAGAAATATGGCCGAAACGGGAAAAAAAACTGCCAACTCCAAAGACTGATCCTGTAATAAATTACAGGAAAACCCCGCTACTGTATATACAAACCCGCATTTGTATTCCGACCGAATACAAATGCAATGAGATAAAGTCTACACTGTACAATACTGGGATCAGGCTTAAACCAAAGCCCGCTAGTATTAACCGTCCGATCCTGATCCGTGCAATACCGCACGTATCTGATCGAACCCTGCCATATCTCCATACGGCCTCTACAGCGTTTCGACCGAAACATGAGAAAAGGGTCTGTGGGGGACTCTAAAGACTCGTCAATACTTTGGTTATGGATTTAACCACTAGCACGTCAGAGGTATTAGCCTATACGTAACGGGCTACCAGGTATTGACCAAAAGGGACGTCGATGAGCGAACTCATCCTGACACCCTACTGAGCCTGTCAGTGACAATATCCGTACATTCCGGTTAGTTTTTCTATGAGCATCGCATGGCGGGCCTAGGGGGTTGGTAAAAGTGAGACCCCCAAAAGCGGTACAAGTCGTGTCGGAGTGTAGCCCAGAACACCCTGAGATACTACTGGAATACCTACCAGTAAATCTCCTGCCTCGGCCGAGGGCTTTGTGTAATGGCTCTCCTAGACACAGCGCGACCTCACCCCCAATACCGGGAGAGACGAACCCCTGAAGATCCGTTCACTGCCTCCATGTGACTCGGGACTGTACCCAAAAAAAACCTGTTTGCACGTCTCCTTTGAGCGTGGTAGGGTAGTAATCAAAGTACAGTGGGAACTCACATGAGACAAATGACGATCCTCAGGTCAATGAACTAACCTATACACATGTCACTAGAGAACTGCTATCTGACGTCAGGTATAAGACCAACTAGCATGTTCCCGGCGAGTCCTGTCCGGTGTACTCATAACCCAATGAGCACCTGTATACATCTTAGGTGAACCAACTGACACCAGTGGCTTGTGAGACGGGCCACCGCCCCTCGTCGGTGTCTCGACTGTATACACTAGTCTACTCTGGAGTATCGATGCCCTGTCTCGAAACTCCCACGACTAGGGACCTTTTAAGGATGTGCTTATAGACTACCAGCTCTCACGTATATGATCGCCCTCATACTGCTGTCAGTCAAGAAAGAATCCTAGGGGCTCTATCAACGTGCAATAGTGACCTGTAAGGTCACCTAAAGCAGTACACGATGATAAAGGTAAACCAGATAGCATACTAACATCTTGAGTAAGACTGTCCTACCGGGATAGGTCCTCCCTCAATCATTGCAATCACGTGCCTGTGATCCAATAATTGACTCTGAGGGCACTATCTCCAACAGTTAGTGCCCAGGTTGTTTCTGTAGTTCATAGGACCCCTGTACATCATCCCAGTGTTGTTTGCTTACCTTGTTTTCACCGAAGACAAAATCTGGAACATGTTTTCTAGGTTGCTGCCATGTGTTTCATGATGTTTATGGATTTAAGTTTTGATATTTGGTATTGTATTCGATTATTTGATGTTTGTACGTCTATATCGATTGGTATTTTGTTGAATTGCAAGATGTAGACCATAGGTTTTGACCTATGGGTGATTCGTGCGACATTTTGGTTTTCGTGTGTCGTTTTGTGTTTGATTTGGATTTTGATGTGATACGATACGTTGTGATGTGTAGGTACCCCCATGAAGACTTCGAGACGACAAGCAAGCACGTGGCGGCGTCGGCATCGGCACACAAGAAGCAAAGGTGAGTAGATTTATATCTAGGGGGAGAAGTCGGGTGGATGGCGTATAGAACCCCCGCAAAGTTGTGAGAAATGATGGGATAATATATATATTCTTTTTTGTGTTAGGGTGTGATATGAGCCTTAGCAAGAAAGCTTTAGGAGGTTAGGGGTTAGTGTTAGTAAGTATGGATGAAAGGACTCTAGTCGATTTCTTAGTCCCGAAACCCTAGGGTGAAGATTTGCATACATGCACATACACATACTCGCCTACTTTGACTTCTTTGTGCGTATTGGAGACATATTTATATTGGTATTCATGTGCTTGGATAATGAGGATGTTATATGATGCTTGGGATTGAGTTGATATGATCGGACATGTTGCCGTGGGATATTTAATATGTGACCGAGATATATCATGATGCAATAGCGGATCGTTGGACGACGATACTATGTGGATGATGATATATATAGTGATAGTTGACATATGATCGAGATATGAGATGAGATTTGTTATGATATTTATAATGGATCGCTTGGGCGATGTATACTTCTGTATGATAATATGTGTTGATGATATCGGATTGTATGAGACTTTAGGTCAGTACCCAGATCATGATATTGTTGATGATATTAGTAGTGTACTCGACTTAGATTCGTACCCCGGCTCCCGATATGTGATGATGTGGATACCATAGGAATAATGATATAAATATGATATTTGACCCATACCCAGATTTGGGAGGCCGAACGACGGATTTACCGTACGAGCTAGATATTGATGATAGATCCGCACTCTTGACTCGAGGATGTCATATTATATTAGGGTATCGTGGGATACTATTGAAACGGGATCACCGACTATTATATATATGTATATGTATCGACTTAGATGTTAGGAGGTTTTCTTACCTTTTGATCAGCCCTTTTAGTTTAGCCCTGCAGCTCACTTGTAAATGGTAGATTAGACTCGAGTCATACCTATTTCAAAACTAACGAATCGTGAGTATTTTAAAGACAGGCCAAGGGATTCTATGGATATTTCAAAGGACGTACATTTTCTTAAAACACCGTAGCCCTTATTTTCAAAACACCACGATTCGTGTTATTTCAAAGGGCAAAACTGTACGACTTATAATTAGGCATATGCAGATTCGTTATCATTGTATTTGATATTCAACTGCCGCATATTCTTGCTGCTCGCATCGCATTGCATGCTTCTATTGTATTTTCATATGTTAATATTGAAATTATGCTGTTAGGACACCAGCACCATTACTGATGATGTGTATGTTCCACATACACTTACTTGCCGGCTCACACGCATCATCATCGGTAATTGCCATGTCACGTACACTTTAAAGAATATTATTTCATTGACATGGCTTGTTAGCTGATGGTTTCGACATGATATTAGTGTACTTGCTTTATATGTCTGTTTAGACATTGCAGTTATTACTTGCTACTTCATGCATATTATTATTCACTGTTATGCAGTATTATGGAGTTTTATGCCGATATTCACTGTTTACTCGCTATTGATGATTGGATTTCGGATTTTCATGAGATTTCCTGGATTTAAGAGAAAACGCAAGAATATATAAACTTCTCTCTCTCTCTCTCTCTTTAAAATGAAAAGTTCGGTTTTCTCATGATGTATGAGTCCTCCACCATGATGTTTTCTCGGTTATGAGATGGATTTCGAGACCCGATTCGAGGAGTTGGATGAATCGTCTGTGGGTACATGGTGGACCCGGTAAGGTACCCCGGGGCAAGAAGATCGAGGTGTAGACGATGAGCCTAGCAGGGACAGACTGCCTACCGGTGATTTTACCTGACGCGGCGAATATCCGGAGGATACCGTTCGTGGTCGTATGATTGATGATATGGGCCGATCCGGACTGACGGAGCCCGAGGTATTGAGATATTGAGATTTGAGATACAGAGATATTGAGATTTGATATTGAGATACCGAGAATTATGTTTTGTGTCGATACTTGACACTGATTTCTCTGTTGATTTCATTGGTGATACCCGATTGATATACATATAGAAATCTCATTAAATAAAGAAAAACAGTTCTTTGATTCATGATGTACTTTGTTCTCATTATATGCATCTGCATATCATTTAAGTGGCATGTTGTTACCTGAGGAACTGACACGAGTTCTTGGTATTTCACTATACGGATAGATGTTTGCCCTTACCATTATTTATGCTTCAGACCATATTGTTATTATTTGAGGATATTACTGATTGTATGACCTAGGGTTGTGTTATACATGCCATTTCTACTCGTAGATGTTTTCTCTCACGAGTTGGCAACTCACCCCCGTTGTGCCACAGTTTCTTGCAGGTTTTGCAATATAGGTTTCGTTACGGCTTTCTGGCACACTGCTTCCATTCCGGGTGATTTACTTCGGTAGGTGGGTTCTTTTGTATCAGGTCCACCATTGTATATTTGTTATTTCAGTTGTATCTAGTTAAAACTCCATCAACCAGACTTGTATATTTGATAGACATAGAAGACTAGTGTTTATTCTTTCAACCTTAGAGTGGCGAGTTGTATTATTATGGGTTTTCTTATTGTTTTGAGTTTTCTTTTCAGTTTTGATCCTCGCCCTTCGGCTTTGTATATTATATTGGTTGTGTGGTTGTGGCCTTCGATTGATGAAGACCTAGCTCCCGCTTGGGTATGCCTTTTTATCATTATGTATACATTTATCATGTTGTACCCCGTTCGTGGCCTGTTTTTACAAAGCAACCTCTGCCGAAATTTTTATAAAAAACTTGTGATTTTAAAAATGCATATTTCGGCAAATATTGCTAAACTACTTGATTTAAATTGGTTTTTCCCTCACTCTACTGCTTTACTCGGTTTGGATTTCTGGGTTTTGGCTTACTTAGATTACTTACGCCTCGAGACGTTTCGTAGTTTAAGTGTCGGTCAAGTTCCGTACTTTTCGGGTCGTGACAAAATTGGTATCAGAGCGTTAGGTTTTACCTTCGGAGTGTAGGATGACCCTTGGTTGATGTAGTAGGTAGCTTGGGTAGAGTGACATACCGTACGTATGTTCCGCGGCATATTTACGATACGCTACTCCACTTAAGAAGCCTTAGGATGTACATTTCTTTGCACAGTATTATATTCCTTCCTATGATCTGTCCTCATCAGTACCAGTTATGGATTTGTTACCATGATTGTGCGGGCATAGAGAGCTACGGCTAGAGTTGCGGTCAGCACGAGCTCGTCACGGGCGAGAACTGACCAGGGCGTGATTCTAGGGACACACGATTTCATAGAGGTGTCATTTTATTGTGTTTACGGGCCGTGAGCAGTTGATGGATTGCTTCCACGAGATTTCTCGGACGTGCAGATCGGCTGTAACATTTCAAAAAAATAAAATATTATTTTTGTGAAATTTTATAATTTAATAATATTTTAATGAATATTTTAATATTTCGGTATATTTAAATACAGATAAATGGGAAAAATTATGGAAAATTATAAAATAGGTCATTTTATGGAATTATGTCATTTTTAAGTTTTTATGATTAATTATATGTTAATTTAGTGCTAATGGCGATTAAAAAATCGCTAATCGGTTTTTTAGCATTTTTGTGCAAAACATGCACATATCATTTTTTCTTACACTTGTGCATTTCTACCATGTTGTTTTAGGGTTACTATTGGTGTGAGAAGGATTTTGGGTTAAAGAAAAAAGAAAAGAAAAGAAAAGTCAAGAGGAATGGGCAAGAGAGAGAAAGGTGAAGGTTGCTTTGACTTGGCCATCCCCTCTTCATCATTCACTCATTTCTCCCCTCTCCCTTTCACCCTTGTTGCTGCTGCTGCTGTCTCCCTCCTCCAACCCCCTTTTCCCCTTCATTTCATCATGATAAACACCTCAAACCCCATCACCCATTTCATTAAAAAGATGCACAAGCCCTCAAGCAACACACTAGACCAAGAAGCTTGCATTTTGGACACTTGGGGCGACTCAAGAATTTTCTTGAGTTGCCAAATGAGGTATTTTTTGAACCATCAGCTTAGTTTTCTCATTGCTTTTACATCCATGTTAGATTAGAACCGATGTTATGTGATTTGGGTGAACTTTGAAAATTCTAGTGAGGGTTTATGGAAATTGAGAGTTGTGTTGTAAAATTGAGCTCAGTAGAGCCTACACAAACACCCTAGTGCTTGAATTAAGACCCAAACCTGAGACTTGAAACCCGGAATACGGATTTAGAAACCGATATCGGAAGATATGTAGAATCTGTGAAGGTTATATGTGATCTGCTAACACCCGGGTCACCTGAGAATATTTTTGTGAACACAGAGAGACATGAAGGCGCATAGGAACCACCACCCAAAACCCTAGCCTCTAACTCCCTGACTCTACCGAAAATAAATCCATTCTGGCCGCAAATTGCGGCCAGACCAGGGTGGATTTGCCTCGTTTTGGTTCTGTACTGTAACGCTTTGAAATTCATTTAAGTTAATTTCGCGTTAGTTAGTAATGATGCGTGTTTTTCAATAAAACCCGTAAAACTTATCTCTTTTGTAAACTAGTTCTAATTGTGATGAGAGGTGTTTTTATATATATTTAGGGTTTAGTAATTATAATTTATTTTGTGTTCACCTTGATTAGAATTTTTCCTTAATTATCTTCCTAAGCTAGGTTTTGTGTACACATGCACACTTATCACATTTTTGTGACTTAGGTTAAAAAGTGTTAGCATGTAACCCATTTTCATTTTCTTGCTTGGTTCTTTTTCCCCAAATAACCAATTCAAACCCTTTTTATTTAATATGATTTTGAGAGAATGGGAGGTATGGGGGTTAGGTGAAGTTGAACTTGACTTTTGACCATTTCTTTTCACCCATTTTCCCACTCTCCCTCTCATTTTCTGCTCTTCCAGCAAAAGCAAGTAGTAGCAGCAGCAGCAGCATCACCATCTTCTTGTTCTTTCACTTCTCTTTTGATCCAAATACAAACCCTACACAAAACCCCCTTTTTACTTCACAAAAACATTGGAAAAATG
Organism: Agapanthus africanus; assembly: GCA_030015575.1. Taxonomy (NCBI): domain Eukaryota; kingdom Viridiplantae; phylum Streptophyta; class Magnoliopsida; order Asparagales; family Amaryllidaceae; genus Agapanthus; species Agapanthus africanus. The sequence goes on from JASDDO010000031.1 coordinate 233,545,378, forward strand.
GCTTCTTTGTGGACTTTGGAGGCAAGTCAGTGCATATGAGGGCAAGGGCTGAAAAATTTGAGTTCCCTAGGATCTTTTGAAGGTATCAAACTCACCCATATCACCCTAGATCATAACTTATAGTTTTGTTAGCTAAAAATCGTGTTTTGTGCATTTTTAGTGCTAATGAAGGGGGATTAGTGATATTTTTGATAAGTTAGCATGTATATAGCTTGTTTAGCTTAGTTATGAGTTGTCAGTGTTGTTTTAACTCAAGGTTTGCTTAAGGTTTCACTAAAATACCCTAATGTATTGATTTAGTGTTAAAATAGCTTTTTAACTAGATTTTTGGGTTCTGTTGGATCTGCTTGTGACCCGATGGCTTCAGGAAAAAATTGTATTTACTGGAGCTTGTATACTATAGTTAGAAAACACACACGAAGCACGGGAGCCCAAATCCCTAGGTTGGCCGCCGCAATATTCATTCTGGCCGCAATTTGCGGCCAGATGGGGAACCTGGGTTTTGGGGTTTGCTGTGTGGGTGTCTGCTACTATTTTAAGACTTATGGTATATGCAATTTTGTAAAATTCTACCTGTAGGAAAATCTGGAACCATTTACCCTATTTCTTATATTTTAACTTTCACGACACGTGTGACACGTGAGTGGGTTTCGGGTTTTCTGCGTATCGCGACGTGTCGGGGTAGCTTCAGGCGTGTAATCACACGTTTTAGCGTATCACACACACACGCGTTTGGTTCGCGATGCGGGTTTCTCGTTTCGCTTTAATGTCGTGTTTTTGTAGATGATAGCTTACGTGTATTATTTTGTGAATTTCTAGGTTCGCAGGAGAGTACGACGGACGCCGCGAAGAAGGGGAAACAAGTCGTCGGCTACACCTAGCACGAGACTACAGTGAGTAGATTTAACATCTACGGGGAAATCGCCCGTATGGCGTTAAGCGTCATGGCTTGATAGGCTATAGTAGTTGCATATTTGCATCCATATACCTTAATTGCATATTGTAGTTTCTGCTGTATTATATATATATATATATATATATATATGTATATGAACTTAGAATTAATAACACACTGCACTGTTACTAACGGTTCATGTTGCACGAGCACTAATCTGCATGTTACACACACACCGTTAATAATTGCCATGACACTCACATTATAGAACTGCCGTGAACAGTATATTGTAGCTCACCTTATATATGATGTGACATGATTTTGCTACTTGTGCAAAAACTCATTTGCATATCCATACTTATGCATATTCAAACTGTACCTACCTAGATAAGCTGATTTTTTGGTAGAACTGGGGACCACATGAGACCTTTTGAAAAACTGAATCTATTTTAAAGAGGGTTTCTCCTTTTTACTTATGGTATGACTTTTGATGCATATATCACATCGCATGGATTTACGCATTGGTTTTGGATTTCATGTGATTTCTGGATTTGAGGACCGTGGGGTTATTTAAGAAAATATGCACTATTTTGAAAACCCGGTTCCTCATGATATGATATTTTGGTGCGTCCACCACGCATTTTCTCGGTTCTGAGACGTGTGTTTGTAACCCGATTCGAGGAGTTGGATGATCCGTTTGCGGGTTCGTTGTGGACTCGGTATGGATCCCCGGGGCGAGAATTGTTTTTCGTGGAGAAGACGATGAGCCTGGCAGGGTGGCTAGTACCTACCGGTGATTGGTTGGACCTGACGGTTATCCTGAGGATACCGACCAATGTCGATAGATGGATACGGGATGACACGTACTGCCGGGGCCGAGGGCCGACACCGCAGACGGAGCCCGTGGGCCGATCCGGACTGACGGAGCCTGATATATGAGGATTTGCGTGTCGATCCTGGAAACGATTGTTTCATGATATTTTCAGTGTCGATGTTGGGCATTCGCGATTCTCAGAGATTTACAGGATTTGAGGGCCGATGAGGATTACGGCGCCTGAGTTTTATTGGGATTTGGGTGCGTTGATGGACATCGATTATTTTTCACGTTGACATTCCATGTAGATGCTATTTTATCCCATGCTCAGCATTCATTATTTTGCATCTCATCCTGCAGTCATATTACCTGATAGAGTACTTATGCATGATTATTGCACATCTTGCTCATCGCATATAGATATTATCTACTGACATATGTTAGAGTACCGCAGTACGTGTATACTCGTGATTACCTTTATATGTTATCTCCTATTCACGAGTTGGCAACTCACCCCCGTTGTGCCACAGTGCTTGCAGGTTGCCCCTCAGAGTAGTCGCGGCAGGCTGCCTTCTTGTATCATTTTGGCTACGGATACCACTGCAGTTGGTGCGTGAGCTGTTTTGCTTTTAGGTGGGTTGTGGTATCCGGTTATTTCGATTGTATACAGACTTTTGTATCTAGTATTCTCCATCTACCTTTATATGTATTTGACATAGAGACCAGTGTGAGGACGATGATGTATATTTTTTGTATTCTTGCGTCGAGCTCGTGTGAGCCGACTTTACTTATGCAGTTTTTATCATTTGTGATGTTTTTCACTTATTGCTCATTTCTTCGCTACGGCGTCGTATATTACTCTTGTGGTGTTTGTTTCCGCCGTTAGGCGTGATTGCTCCCGTTTGGGATGCTGTATTATATTGTTTTCATTTTACTCATATCATGTCTTGTACCTGATTTCGGGGTTAGTTTTACAAAGGAAATGCTGCCAAAATTTTGAGAAAATAACTTGCACTTTAAAGAATGTTACTAAACTACTTAAGGTTTTCGAAATGTCTTTAAGCAAATGTTTTCAACACTCGCTTCTTTTAATGGTTTTGATTTCTGGGTTTCGGCTTACTTAGTCGCGTTACGCCTGTAGACGTTACGTGGTTAAGTTCCGGTCACGAGTCGAACTTCGGGTCGTGACAAAGTTGGTATCATAGCGTAGGTTTTACATTTCCGACTGTATGATGACCCTGGTATGATGGAGTAGGTGGCTGAAGCAGAGTAGCGTAGCATGTGTATGTTCCGCGGCATACTCACAACACGGTACTTCGCCTAAGTGACCATAGGACTTTTTGATTGAAATTCCTTCATGATTATATGTATTCTTGCGATTCGATTTCCGCATCCTTATCGAATCCTATTTCCTTTTCAGCCATTATGCCGCCAAAGACTAGGAGGGCGCAGAGAGCGGCCGCGAGAGCCGAGGTTAGAGTTGACTCGTTCGAGACGAGGACTGATCCTGGTAGTACACCGGTTGTACCCGAGCAGGTTGTTCCTCCTACGACAGATCAGATCGCCATGCTAGGGGATGGTATGCAGGAGATGCGCCAGACGATGGGATCCAGTATGCAGGAGATGCGCCAGATGATGGGATCGCTAGTTGAGACACTTCGAGTGCAGTGACCAGTGGTAGCTGTTGGGGATAGTGCCCTCAGAGTCAATTATTGGATCACACGCCCGTGATTGCAATGATTGAGAGAGGACCTATACCGTTAGAACAGTCTTACTCGAGATGATAATATGCTATCTGGTTTATCTTTATCATCGTGTACTGTTTCAGGTGACCTTACTGGTCACTATTGCACGTTGATAGAGCCCTTAGAATTCTTGCTTGACGGCCAGCAGTATGATGGCGATCATATACGTAGGAGCTGGGGTCTATAAGCACATCCTTAAAAGGTCCCTAGTCGTCGGAGTTTTCAAGACAGGGCATCGATACTCCAGAGTAGACTGGTGTATACAGTCAAGACCCCCGACGAGGGGCGGTGGCCGGTCTGACAAGCCACTGGTGTCAGTTGGTTCACCTAAAGATGTATATAGGTGCTCATTGGGTTATGAGTACACCGGACAGGACTCGCCGGGAACATGCTAGTTGGTCTTATACCAGACATCAGATAGCAGTTCCCTAGTGACATGTGTTCAGGTTAGTTCATCGACCTGAGATCGTCATTTTTGTCGTGTGAGTTCCCACTGTACTTTGATTACTACCCTACCACGGCTCAAAGGAGTCGTGCAAACAGGTTTAGTTGGGTACAGTCCCGAGCCACATGGAGGCAGTGAGCGGATCTGCAGGGGTTCGTCTCTCCCGGTATTGGGGGTGAGGTCGCACTGTGTCTAGGAGAGCCATTACACGAAGTCCTTGGCCAAGGTAGGAGATTTACTGGTAGGTATTCCAGTAGTATCTCAGGGTGTTCTGGGTTACACTCCGACACGACTTGTACCGCTTTTGGGGGTCTGACTTTTACCAGCCCCCTAGGCCCTCCATGCGATGCTCATAGATGAACGGACCGGACTGTACGGATATTGTCACTGACAGGCTCAGTAGGGTGTCAGGATGAGTTCACTCATCGACGTCCCTTTTGGTCAATACTTGGCAGCCCGTTACGTATGGCTAATACCTTTGACGTGCTAGTGGTTAAATCCACAGCCAAACTATTGACGAGTCTTTAGAGTCCCCCACAGACAGTTTCTCAAGTTTCGGGCGAAACGCTGTAGAGGCCGTATGGAGATATGGCAGGGTTCGATCATATACGTGCGGTATTGCACGGATCAAGATCGGACGGATAATACTAGCGGGCTTTGGTTTAAGCCGGATCCTAGTATTGTACAGTGTAGATTTTGTCTCTTTGCAATTGTATTCGGTCAGAATACAAATGCAGGTATGTATATACGGTCGCGGGGTTTTCCTGTAATTTATTACGGGATCAGTTTTTTGAAGTTGCCAGTTTGTATTCCGTTCGGCCAGTTTTCCTTTTTTCCGCCATGGCCGGATTTTTCTGATGGAGGGGCTAATTTACATATTTGCAAATTAGCATTTGTGGAGGGGGTTTCTTCTAAATGTGAGATTATTATAAATCTAGCATCTTTGCTTTTTTTCTTTCATCATGGCTAGCATTAATGAGATGAGAATTGATATGGATTTGGATTAGAAATTGATGTGATATTATTTCCTCATTTTCTTCACATGGCTTATGGTCACCATTTCCTTTTCCTACACTAACCTCCCTTGTATTTTTTCCCTCCTCCATGATTGATATGGACGGCCACTTCTTAGATATATGAAGAATAATTTTTGGTGGGGAAAATTCTTGTTCTCATTTTTTGCTTACACCGAAAATCCTAAGCTCATTTCCAATGTTCATTCCTCCATCTAAAATGGAAACTTCAATTACCCCATTGAGACAAACCACTCTACACTAGCCTACAATATTCTTGGACACGTCGACTCGCCAACTGCATGCCCGAGTTGCCTCGGTCCAGAGGTGGGAGCCCGTAAAAGAACCCGGCGGTGTGGTGCCCTTTCCAACGAGGAGATGAAGACCGGAGATTCCACGAGGAGATCGGGATGGAGGCCGAAGACTGAAGGACACGGATCGCTCGGTATAGCATTCTACCCATTCTCTAGTTTGCTAGAATTAGGTTAATGGCCCGATCCGGGTTTATAGTGCGCGGTAGTGCCGGTTTACAAGTTTTGTAAAAGTTTCGTTTCCGCATTCCAGTGTCGGATTGACGTCCGGGGCGCTGTCGTGCACTTACATTAGCTCCAACCGTTACGGGGACCGTGATGGTACCTACAGTACAGTCAGTTGCCCCTGCAGCTACAGAGGTTATTACGGTATCGCTATCAGAGTTTTTGAGGCTGAAGCCTCCGGTCTTCACAGGCACCGATGCAGTCGAGGACCCACAGTCTTTCATTGATAGGATGGCTCGGATATGTCGTTCACTTAGATGTTCAGATGCGAGATGGGTAAAGTTCGCGAGCTTTCGCCTGGAAGGTCTTGCGCAGAAATGGTGTGAATCGGTCGAGAAGGGCAGAGCAGCAGGTCTTCCTCCTAGGACCTGGACAGAGTTCATGATGGTGTTCCTTGCCCGCTTCCTTCCACTGAGTGTCATAGATTCTAGAGCGCGCAGGTTCGAGTCTTTACGCCAGACTCCAGAGATGACAGTGGCAGAGTATGACGTGCTGTTCACAGAGCTATCAATTTATGCCCCATACCTAGTGGCTACTGAGGAGATGCGAGTCAAGAGATTTGTTCGAGGCTTGCTTACCCCGTTATTTCTTGCGATCAGTGCACATCATTGCGAGACGTATGCAGCAGCTGTAGATGCAGCTTTATTAGTCGATGAGTGTCTTGCGGAGACATCGGTAGTCCCAGAGCTGAAGAGAGTTCGTACTGGTATATCAGCACGGAGACAGACATTTAGACGCCGCGACAGGTTTCATCCAGGCACGATTAGTAGCAGAGATTCGGGACGAGGCCAGATATTTTGTTCATATCCATTGGAGGGTCAGCAGTCGTCGCAGGGGTGATTTAGGTGCGGCAGTCTACTTCACCTCGTTAGAGATTGTCCTGAGCTACACTGGTGGGAGACAGCGGTACCGCATGTCACCTTACCACCTTCACTACCTCAGAAGGCGTTGCCTATCGTACCTACTGTTGCTTCGCGTCAGACTCACACAAAGAGAGGTCGTGGCCGCGGAGGGTTCGTTCAGAGAGTACGGGGTGACCGAGGCAGAGGCCAGTCAGTCGCAGGTGGAGGACAGGTACGAGTTTTTGCTTTGACGCATCAGGATGCGCAGGCGTCCAATGCAGTGGTCTCAAGTATCCTTTCCGTATGTTCTGTTGACGCACACGTGTTGTTTGATCCCGTATCAACACACTCGTATGTTTCCACACACTTCGTGCCGAGTTAGGGTAGAGAGTCCGGTTTGCTTGATCAGCCGCTTGTTGTGACCTCTCCTGTGGGGGAGTCATTTGTTGCCAGACACGTGTTCCGATCCTGTGTTTTCCGTATTGGCGAGAGAGAATTGCCTGTCGACTTGATCCTTCTTGAGATGCTGGACTTCGACGTTCTTTTGGGCATGGATTGGTTAGCCACGTGCTATGCGTCTGTGGACTGCCACGAGAAGACAGTTAGATTTTGTTTTCCCGGCGAGTCGACTTTTGTTGTGCTGGGGGACCGTGGTGCCTCCCCTCACAGTTTGATTTCTTCTTTTCGCGCTGGACAGCTTTTGAGGAAGGGATGTCAGGAATTTCTCGCATATGTTTGTGATACTAAAGCTACAGAGGTTCCGTTGGATTAGGTTCCGGTTGTTAGCGAGTTCCCTGATGTGTTCCCTGACGAGCTTCCTGGGCTACCGCCTGAGCGTGGCATTTCTTTCTGTATTGATTTGAATCCCGGCACGGGGCCTATTTCTATACCGCCTTATCGGATGGCCCCGACGGAACTTAGAAAGTTCAAGGATCAGTTGCAAGATTTGCTGGATAAGGGACTTATTCGACCCAGTGTGTCTCCTTGGGGTGCTCCTGTCCAGTTTGTCAAGAAGAAGGAAGGCGGTTTGTGTTTGTGTATCGACTACCGCCAGCTGAACAGGGTTACAGTGCGGAACATGTATCCTTTGCCACGCATCGACAACTTATTCGACCACCTTCAGGGGGCAGGATATTTTTCGAGGATCGATTTACGATCAAGCTACCATCAGCTGCGGGTTCGACATGAGGACATTCCGAGGACAGCTTTCCGCACGCGCTACGGCCATTATGAGTTTTTGGTGATGTCGTTAGGACTCACCAATGCGCCAGCAGCATTCATGGACTTGATGAATCGTATTTTCCAGCCGTATCTTGATCTGTTCATCATAGTATTCATTGACGATATCTTAGTGTATTCCCAGAGTAGGGAGGAAGACGAGCAGCACCTGCGGAGCACACTGCAGACCTTGAGGGAGCACCAGCTTTTCGCCAAATTCTCCAAGTGTGCATTCTGGCTAGACAGCGTAGACTTCCTGGGTCACGTGATTACACGAGATGGTATATGTGTGGACCCGAGGAAGATCGAGGCCGTTCAGGGTTGGCCCAGACCCACATCAGTTACGGAGATCCGCAGCTTTCTAGGACTGGCCGGCTACTATAGGCGATTTATGCAGGACTTCACCCGTATTGCTACACCTTTGACCGGGTTGACCCGGAAGGGAGTTCCTTTCGATTGGACGGAGGAGTGCGAGTACAGTTTTCAGCAGCTACGGACTCGACTGACTACGGCGCCGGTGTTATCATTGCCTTCAGGATCGGGCGGATTTGTGGTCTTTTGTGATGCTTCTCGAGTGGGGCTAGGGTGCGTATTGATGCAGCATGACAGGGTGATCGCGTATGCTTCATGGCAGAACATAACTACCCCACTCATGACTTAGAGATGGCTGCAGTGACCTTTGCACTTAAGATCTGGCGACATTACCTATACGGCGAGTCGTGCCAGATATTCACTGATCACAAGAGCTTAGAGTATATATTTCAGCAGAGGGACCTGAATCTTAGACAGCGCTGTTGGATGGAACTAGTAAAGGACTATGATTGTGAGATCTTGTATCACCCGGTCAGGGCGAATGTAGTAGCGGATGCTTTGAGTAGGAGGCCCAGGGGTAGTTTATCTTGTTTGAGCGCAGTACAGAGGCAGTCGTCGGAAGATTGGCAGATTTTATGCGACAGCCAAGTGCATTTCGAGTTTAGGCCGATCGAGGGACAGCTTACGCATGTTCGTGCACGCCCACAGTTGCTTACGCATGTTCGTATACATGAGGCACAGTACAGTGATGACTGTTGTTCAGAGATCATGGCACAGATTGGACAGAGAAGATTTTCCGAGTTCGTGATCGATGATCAGGGGATACTGCGATTTGGGACTAGACTGTGCGTACCAGATGCTGAGGGACTGCGGCGCGAGATTCTTGAGGAGGCACATCAATCGGTGTACAGTGTTCATCAGGGTTCCACTAAGCTGTACTATGATGTGAGAGATGTTTACTGGTGGCACGGGATGAAGAGGGACGTTACAGACTTCATGTCGAGATGCCTGACTTGTCAGCAAGTCAAGGCTGAGCACCAGAGACCCGAGGTAGAGCTACAACCGTTACCCATTCCCGAGTGGAAATGGGAGCAGATTTCTATGGACTTCATTATGGGTCTACCCAGGACTAGTCGAGGGTATGACTCCATCTGGGTGATCGTGGATCATTTGACGAAAGCGGCTCACTTCCTGCCGGTGAAGACGGCTTTCGGTTTTGCTCAGTATGACCAGATATACATCGACGAGATTGTAAGACTGCATGGAGTCCCGATGTGTATGGTGTCCGACAGGGGCACCCAGTTTACCAGCCGACTATGGCAGAGGCTTCAGGAGGCTTTGGGCACCCGTTTAAGTTTCAACACAGCATTTATTCCGCAGACCGACGGCCAGTCAGAGCGGACCATTCAGACTCTCGAGGACAAGCTCCGAGCGTGCGTCTTAGACTTCGAAGGTAGCTGGGATCATCATTTACCCTTAGTAGAGTTCTCCTACAACAACAGTTTCCAGGAGAGTATTCAGATGGCACCATTCGAGGCTCTTTATGGGAGGAGATGCAGATCGCCCATCTGTTGGACAGAGCTCAGCGAGAGCAGTATCTTAGGGCCGCAGATTGTTGAGGAGACGACCGTGAAGATCCTGTTGATTCGCGATAGGATAAGAGCGGCCGGTGGTCATCTTGGATCGACAGGTGAAGAAATTAAGATCGAAGGATATACTGTCCGTCAAGGTCCTTTGGCGTGGCCCGAGCGGCGAGGTGGTCACTTGGGAGACCGAGAGCGATATGAGAAAAAATATCCCCAACTTTTTAAAGGTACGTGTAGCTAGATTTTTAAATTCGGGGACCGAATTTCTTTAAGGGGGGTAGATTGTAAAGATTTGAAATTCGTTTAGGTTAATTTCGCGTTAGTTAGTAATGATGCGTGTTTTTCATAAAAACCCGTAAAACTTATCTCTTTTGTAAACTAGTTCTAATTGTGGTGAGAGGTGTTTTTATATAAATTTGGGGTTTATTAATTATAATTTAGTTTGTGTTCACCTTGATTAGAGTTTTTCCTTAATTATCTTCCTAAGCTAGGTTTTGTGTACACATGCACACTTATCACATTTTCGTGACTTAGGTTAAAAAGTGTTAGCATGTAACCCATTTTCATTTTCTTGCATGGTTCTTTTTCCCCAAATAACCAAGTCAAACCCATTTTATTTAATATGATTTTGAGATAATGGGAGGTATGGGGGTTAGGTGAAGTTGAACTTGACTTTTGACCATTTCTTTTCACTCAATTTCCCTCTCTCCCTCTCATTCTCTGCTCTTCCAGCAGAAGCAAGCAGTAGCAGCAACAACATCATCACCATCTTCTTCTTCTTTCACTTCTCTTTTGATCCAAATACAAACCCTACACCAAAACCCCTTTTTACTTCACAAAAACCTTGGAAAAATGGCTTCTTTATGGACTTTGGAGGCAACTCAGTGCATGTGAGGGCAAGGGCTGTAAAATTTGAGTTCCCTAGGATCTTTTGAAGGTATCAAACTCACCCATATCACCCTAGATCATAACTTATAGTTTTGTTGGCTAAAAATCGTGTTTTGTGCATTTTTAGTGCTAATGAAGGGGGATTAGTGATATTTTTGATAAGTTAGCATGTATATGGCTTGTTTAGCTTAGTTATGGGTTTTTAGTGTTGTTTTAACTCAAGGTTTGCTTCAGGTTTCACTAAAATACCCTAATGTATTGATTTAGTGTTAAAATAGCTTTCTAACTAGATTTTTGGGTTCTGTTGGATCTGCTTGTGACCCGATGGCTTCAGGAAAAAATTTTATTTACTGGAGCATGTATACTATAGTTAGAGAACACACACGAAGCACGGGTGCCCAACTCCCTAGGTTCGCCGCCGGAATATTCATTCTGGCCGCAATTTGCGGCCAGATGGGGGACCTGGATTTTGGGGTTTGCTGTGTGGGTGTCTGCTACCATTTTAAGACTTATGGTATATGCAATTTTGTAAAATTCTACCTGTAGGAAAATCTGGAACCATTTACCCTATTTCGTATATTTTAACTTTCGCGACACGCGTGACACGTGAGTCGGTTTGGGGTTTTCTGCGTATCGCGACGTGTCGGGGTAGCTTCAGGCGCGTAATAACACGTTTTTGCGTATCACACACACGCGTTTGGTTCGCGACGCGGGTTTCTCGTTTCGCTTTAATGTCGCATTTTTGTAGATGATAGCTTGCGTGTATTATTTTGTGAAATTCTAGGTTCGCAGGAGAGTACGACGGACGCCACGAAGAAGGGGAAACAAGTCGTCGGCTACACCTAGCACGAGACTACAGTGAGTAGATTTAACATCTACGGGGAAATCGGCCGTATGGCGTTAAGCGTCAGGGCTTGATAGGCTAAAGTAGTTGCATATTTGCATTCGTATACCTTAATTGCATACTGTAGTTCCTGCTATATTATATATATATATATATATATATATATATATATATGTATATCAACTTAGAATTAATAACACACCGCACTGTTACTAACGGTTCATGTTGCACGAGCACTAATCTGCATGTTACACACACACCGTTAGTAATTTCCATGACACTCACATTATAGAACTTCCATGAACAGTATATTGTAGCTCACCTGATATATGATGTGACATGATTTTGCTACTTGTGCACATACTCATATGCATATCCATACTTATGCATATTCAAACTGCACCTACCTAGATAAGTTGATTTTTTGGTAGAACTGGGGACCGCATGAGACCTTTTGAAAAACTTAATCTATTTTAAAGAGCGGTTTCTCCCTTTTACTTATGGTATGACTTTTGATGCATATATCACATCGCATGGATTTACGCATTGGTTTTGGATTTCATGTGATTTCTGGATTTGAGGACCGTGGGGTTATTTAAGAAAATATGCACTATTTTGAAAACCCGGTTCCTCGTGATATGATATTTTGGTGCGTCCACCACGAGTTTTCTCGGTTCTGAGACGTGTGTTTGAAACCCGATTCGAGGAGTTGGATGATCCGTTTGCGGGTTCGGGGTGGACCCGGTATGGTTCCCCGGGGCGAGAAATGTTTTTCGTGGAGCAGACGATGAGCCTGGCAGGATGGCTAGTACCTACTGGTGATTGGTTGGACCTGGTGGTTATCCGGAGGATACCGACCAGAATCGATAGATGGATACGGGATGAAACGTACTGCCGGGGCCGAGGGCCGACACCGCAGACGGAGCCCGTGGGCCGTTACGGACTGACGGAGCCCGATATATGAGGATTTGCGTGTTGATGCTGGACTCGATTGTTTCATGATATTTTGAGTGTCGATGTTGGGCATTCGTGATTCTTAGAGATTTACAGGATTTGAGGGCCGATGAGGATTACGGCGCCTGAGTTTTATTGGGATTTGGGTGCGTTGATGGACACCGATTATTTTTCCACGTTGACATTCCATGAAGATGCTATTTTATCACATGCTCAGCATTCATTATTATGCATCTCATCCTGTAGTCATATTACCTGATAGAGTACTTATGCATGATTATTGCATATCTTGCTCATCGCATATAGATATTATCTGCTGGCATATGTTAGAGTAGCGCAGTACGTGCATACTCGTGATTACCTTTATATATTATCTTCTATTCACGAGTTGGCAACTCACCCCCGTTGTGCCACAGTGCTTGCAGGTTGCTCCTCAGAGTCGTCGCGGCAGGCTGCCTTCTTGTATCTTTTTGGCTACGGATACCACTGCAGTTGGTGCCTGAGCTGTTTTGATGTTAGGTGGGTTGTGGTATCCGGTTATTTCCATTGTATACATACTTTTGTATCTAGTATTCTCCATCTACCTTTATATGTATTTGACATAGAGACCAGTGTGAGGACGATGATGTATATTATTTGTATTCTGGCGTCGAGCTCGTGTGAGCCGACTATACTTATGCAGTTTTTATCATTTGTGATGTTTTTCACTTATTGCTCATTTCTTCGCTACGGCGTCGTATATTACTCTTGTGGTGTTTGTTTCCGCCGTTGGGCGTTATTGCTCCCGTTTGGGATGATGTATTATATTGTTATCATTTTACTCATATCATGTCTTGTACCCGATTTCGGGGTTAGTTTTACAAAGGAAATGCTGCCAAAATTTTTTAGAAAATAAATTGCACTTTAAAAAATGTTACTAAACTACTTAAGGTTTTCCAAATGTCTTTAAACAAATGTTTTCAACACTCGCTTCTTTTAATGGTTTTTATTTCTGGGTTTCGGCTTACTTAGTTGCGTTACGCCTGTAGACGTTACGTGGTTAAGTGCCGGTCACGAGTCGAATTTCGAGTCGTGACATGTAGCTGCTACATCTATAGATTAGACCCCTCGCATGTGCAAAATTGTCCAATTTGTCCTAGGGTAGAATTTGGAGCCTTTTTCCTAAGTTACTGTTTTGAATTGTGTTTCCGTATTCCGTATTTTGAATTATGGATTTGCGTATTGCGTTTTACCTCGATCACTTGACGATATCGATGGTTGTTTGATGGTGTTGAAAGCGTAGTCCATATGTTCTAACCTATAGGCCTTAGCGTGTCGTTTTGGTTTTCCTATGTGATTTTCATGTGCTTTTGCGATTGTTTTATCCTTGTAGGTACCTTCACATGGGTTTCATACGATGAAGAAGATGAAAGCGACATCGACACCGACACACAAGAAGCAAGGTGAGTAGATTATATCTACCGGGGAAGTCGGGTGGATGGCGTATAGCACCCCCGCAGTTCGTGGTGATGTATACGATTACGTATACATACATATATTTTATATGTTGTTTTGAGTTTATCGATGATAAAGATAGATTGTAGGTATTCTTGGATTGATTTAAGTGTTAGTTGCGAGACCCTAGAGTAGAGGTTGCACCCACACACACGCATACACATACTTGCATACATTCTTTCTTTTACCTATACGTATATGTGGATGTGTATATTTACACATGGGTATGGGACTATGTATTCATATACAAGACTTGAGGATAGTACTTGGGATTTGAGATGAGTCGATGATATTCGATTTGAGGCCGTGAGATTGGTGATATGACAGGGTTCGTATTTGAGATACGATATGATGTTTTAGTGGGTCCTTTGGCGTAGTGTTTTATACACCTGCATGCATACATAGATGGTATCAGTATTGTACTAGACCTAGGTCATTATCCCGGATCATGATATTTGATAAAGATGATACCAGATGAATAGTGTGATTGATGTGACTTTGACCCGTACCCAGATTTGGGATGCCGTACGACGGATTTACGTACGGGCTATATATTGATGATAGATCCGCACTCTTAACTTGAGGATGTCATATTATAGATATTGTATCGACTGTTATACTTTTGAAGTGGGATCACCGACTGCTATATATATATATATATATATGTATCGACTCAGATGTTAGACGGTTTCCTTACCTTTCGTTTAGCCTGTTAGCTCAGCCCTATAGTTAGTGTAGTTGTTAGACTAGATTCGATTCCTACCTATTTCAAAACTAACGAATCGTGGCTATTTTAAAAGACAGGCCAAGGGATTCTACGAATATTTCGAAGGACGCATCTTTTCTTAAAAACACTGTAACCCTTATTTTCAAAACACCACGATTCGTATTATTTCAAAAGGCACTACTATATGACTTATAATTATGTTAAATGCAGATTAGTTATCATTGTGTTTATTATTCATCTCCCGTACATTATTGCTGTTCATTCCGCATCGCATACTTATATTGTGATTTCATATACCATTATTGATATCTTGCTGTTAGGACACCCGCACTATTACCGATGATGCGTATGTTCCACGTACACTTACTTGCCGGCTCACACACATCATCATCGGTAATTGCCATGTCACGTACACTTTAGACAATACTATTTCATCGACATAGCTTGTTAGCTCATAGTTTCGACATAATATTAGTGTACTTGCTTTATATGCTGGTTTAGACATTGCAGTTATTACTTGCTACTTCATGCATATTATTATTCACTGTTATGCAGTATTATGGAATTTTTTGCCTATATTCACTGTTTACGTGCTATTGATGATTGGATTTCTGATTTTCCAGAGATTTCCTGGATTTGGGGGAAAACCGCAAGAACATTTATAAACTTCTTTCTCTCACTTTTTAAATGAAAAGTGCGGTTTTCCCATGATGTATGAGTCGTCCACCCTGAGTTTTCATGATTGCTGATGGATTTCGAGACACGATTAAAGCAGTTGGATGAACCGTCTCGGGTACATGGTGGGCCCGGTATGGTACCCCGGGGCAAGAAGTTCGAGTGGTATTCGGTGAGTCTGGTAGGGGAGCACTACCTACCGGTGATATTATTTGGCCTCGTCGGCTATCCGGAGGATACCGGTCGGAGTCATGAGATGGTTATAGGATGATTCGTTCTGTGGAGCCTGAGATTTTTGATATTTGAGATTTTAGACACTCAGGCATTGAGATATGATGATACAGGTTAGTCCGGGCAGCCGGAACCTGAGATATTGGGATTTATGTTTTGTGTCGATGCTTGACACGGATTTCTCTGTTGATTTCATTGACGATATTCGTTTTATATACATACAGAAATCACATTAAAATAAAGAAAATAGCTGTCTCACTCATTTCATTACATTACATTCATACCTCATACATATGATACATTGCTACCTGAGGCACTGACACGAGCACTGGGATTACACTTATGTTTAGATGTTTACCCTTGCCACCTTTTTATGCTTCAGACTTTATCATTTGAGGATTATATATATTGATCGTATGACCTAGGATTGCGTCATACATGCGATTTCTGCTCGTAGATATTTTCTTTTCACGAGTTGGCAGCTCACCCCTGTTGTGCCACAGTTTTTTGCTGGTTTTGCCGTACAGGTTTCATTGCGGCTTTGCTGGCACACTACTTCCTATACGAGTGTTTTGTTTGGTAGGTGGGTTCACTTGCATCGTGAGCACCATTATACATTGTATATTATTTATTTCAGTTGTATCTAGTTAAACTCTATCAACCAGACATGTATTTATTTCAAACTTGAGACCAGTTGTTCATTCTTTCGACCTTAGAGTCGCGCGTTGTATTTATATGGATTTCTTGCTGTTTTGAGTTTCCTTTTCAGCATTGATCCTCTCCCTTCGGCGTTGTATATTATTATTGCTTGTTTGGTTTTGACCGTCGATTGATGAAGAGCAAACTCCCGCTTGGGGATGCCTTTATTCATTATATATGCTTATTCTGGTTTTGTACCCATTTGGGGTCAGTTTTTACAAAGGAAACTCTGCCGAAATTTTTAGAAAAGACTTGTGATTTTTAAAAATGCATATTTCGGCCTATGTTACAAAACTACTTGATTTAAATTGGTTTTTCCTTCACTATACTACTTTACTTGGTTTGGATTTCTGGGTTTCGGCTTACTTAGATTACATACGCCTCGAGACGTTTCGTAATTTAAGTGCCGGTCATGTTCCGTAATTTTTGGGTCGTGACAAAGTTGGTATCAGAGCGTTAGGTTTTACTTTCGGAGCGTAGGATGACCCTTGGTTGATGGAATAGGTAGCTTGAGTAGAGTGACGTACCGTACGTATGTTCCGCGGCATATTTACGATACGCTACTTCACTTAAGAAGCCTTAGTATGTACATTTCCTTGCTCAATATTATATTCATTAATGATCTAGCCTCATCGGTACTAGTTTATGGTTTTGCTGCAACTATTACGGGAAGGGAGAGCTACGGCTCGAGCTGCGGCCAGCACGAGCTCGTCACGAACGTGGACTAACCAGGGCGTAATTCTGGCGATACACGATTGCAGAGATGTGTCTTTTTATTATGTTTTCGTGCCACGAGCGTTTGATGGATCACGGTATGAGATTTCTCAGACGTGCGGATTCGCACAAAAGGATTGAGCCACTGATGGAGGCTAGCCAGGACGTGATGACCATTGATGTAACGTTTTAGAAATCGTTATGCGAAATTGTCCGTTTTAGGGTAAGTTTGTCAGTATTTTCCGTTTTAACCTGACTGTGATCAAACAACCATATAGACTTTTCAGCACCTAGAATAGCTAAAATAAAGCTAGTGCACAAGCTTTGGGGGTATATGGGACGTTTTGGTTCAATTTGAATTTTTCCCAATTTTAATATTATTTTAATGCGGTATTCACATTTTGGGAAATTTCTCCTTAGCGGTCTTTTCTTCAATTTTTCTTGTGTAAACCTAACCCACATAATATCTAGATTCATTGTGTGGACTAGGATTAAAGGTTTAAGGAAAAAGAAAAGAAAAGAATTGTAGATGCATGCATGTGTGCATATGTGTGTATGAATGCATTAACTTTGCATTTATTGTTGGAAATTAGCTAGAAACTTCACACAAATTCCTCACCTCTTTCATTTGGTCGAGCCCTTTCCTCTCTCTTCTGTTCTTGAGCAATTCTTTCTCCTTTTTCATCAATCCAAACTCATAAATCCTCAAAAATCCCAAAATATATCACAAAATACCAAAAGTTCTTGATTTTTGCTCTTGGATCACTTGGAGCTAGGGAAAGCTTGGATCTTGTGAGCAAGATTGTTAGGAATAATCCCTACACTGTTAATTAGGAGTTTGTATGTTGTTTTGCTCGTTGGTTGTAGCGTAGAACGCTTTTTATATCGATTAGTGCGATATCGGGTTTTTAAAGTCTTTTTAGTGCTTATAAATCTGCTGTGATCTGGAGAATTTAGTGTGAGACTAAACAAATTTTTAGAGATGTACTAGTGAACTTGAGAACTTGAGACACCACTGAGACACGAGGACCACCCTACCGGCCGGGCCGGCGACCCCTATAGCACGATCCGGCGACGCCGGCATGGTAGGAAAGGGTTGGGGTTTGTCTTCTGTGGGTAGTTGTCTGCTGTTGGCTAGGGGTGTTTGGTACTGTTTACTTTTTTAGTAAATTCAGTATACAAAATCTGGGATCGATTACCTATAATCTAGTGTTTTGAGTCCGCGTGTTACGTGTTGCGACACGAATCGTGAGCTTGTGCTGCTGCAGTACTCAGTTAGGTTTTGATGTGTCGTTACGCGTGTTAGCCACTAGACGTGCGCTCGCGAGTTAGTTAAATGAGTTGGTGCGTTATTTATACGTAGTTTTACGTTATATTGATCTCTGAGATGTTCGCATTATTTCTTGTGTTTGTGGAAATATAGCGTCGCAAGCGGGGACTTCGGACGCTGCGAACAAGGGAAAGTAGGTGGTCGGATTTTCATAGCTGGAGACCATTAGTGAGTAGATTTAACATCTACGGGGAAATCGCCCGTATGGCGTTATGCGTCGGGGAGGATATGATAGGATAGATGCATGTTATTGCATATTGGTTAATTGCAGATGAATGTCATTGCATAGTAGTATCTGTTGTACATGACTCGTACCTTTAGATATAACACATTACTGACGGTTCATATTGCACGAGCACTAAATATTATGCTACACTCACAACGTCAGTAATTTCCTTGACACGCACAACCCACCTACATACGTGATACAGTAGTGGATAGGGATAGTGGTGGTAGTAGCCCTTATTCCATTGTGCATATGAGATATTGTTGATACTTACATACGTGACATTGCATTGGGCAGGAATAGTTGAGATAGTAACCCTTATTCCATTTCACGTATACCTTACTATAGCTATTTTTACATCTTGCATACATATTGACATGTACACCCACATAGTTTATTACAGTTACATGTATATCATGCACTCATATTGACATGTACACCCGCATCTTTTCGCTATAGTTGTATGTACCGCAAGTGGTATTGTTTTGGTATGTGGTATTGAGTTGTTGATCATTGCGCTTATGAAATGCATCATACCTACTTGCTTACGTGTAGATACTTAAACCATGCCGCACTTACATGTACACTTCATATGATGCTGCATTTGTTTGTTGAGGATTTTGGGAACCGCAAGATATATTTTTAAAGCTGGATTCATTTAAAAGAGCGATTTTCCCTTTATATGCTCATATTGATATTTTATGTTGCATATATCACTTTTATATGGATTTACGCATTGAGATATGGATTTCATATGATTTATGGATTTGAGAACTGTGGGAATATTTTCAAGAAACTATGTATGGTTTGAAAACCCGGTTTCTCTTGATATGATATTTGATGCGTCCACCATGAGATTTCTCGGTCCTGAGATGTGTGATATATACCCGATGCAAGGAGTGAGTGGGCCGTGTGCGGGTACATGGTGGGGCCCGGTACGGTTCGCCTCGGAAAGATGTTCGTGGTACAGACGATGAGCCTGGAAGGTGGGCAAGTACCTACCGGTGACTGTATTTGGACTCGGCGGTTATCGTGGGGATACTGACCGGAGTGATGTACGACATATCGTTAGGGCCAGTCGTGGTGACAGCTCCCGAGTTATGAGGATTTACGTGTCGATGCTAGACACGGGTTTCATGATGTTTCGAGTGTCGGTGTTAGACACTTAGGTTTCCATGATTTTTACGTATCGTCGGTGGACATACGTGGTTGATATCCTTATATATATATATACTTACAGGTATATGTTTTCATGATGTTTCTGGTGTCGATGATAGACACTCAGGTTCCATGAGACTTACAGGATGTGAGGGCCGATCTGAGGATGCGGTGCGTGAGGATTTGGGATTCGATGTGTCAGTGAGGGACACTGGTGTTTTCCATGCTGATGATTTTGCATGAGATTTTATCGTATCATCCCACAGACTCAGGATTATTATTATTATGCATTGTTTCATGTAGTTGTAGTACCCTGATGATGTACCTTTACATGATTGTTGCATATTCACTTATCATACTTATGCTATCGGATTGCGTGTGATAGATAGATCGTTGTTCGTGCATACCTGCGATTACAGTATGATGTTAATTACTATTCACGAGTTGGCAACTCACCCCCGTTGTGCCATAATGTTTTGCAAGACTTACCCTCAGAGTAGTTGCGGCAGGGCATCTTATCATCTCTAGTTTTGCAGATACCGCTACTTTAGGCAGTGAGGCCTTTGCTTTTAGGTCGGTTTGCGGTTATCTGTTGTACATTGTATATCCTTTTGTTGGATATAGTATTCTCCATCTACCACTGTTTGTATATGACTTAGAGACGACTTGTGAGGTTTCAGTGTTGTATAATTTTGGTGACTTTGGGTGCCGTGCTCGTGGGAGCCGGGTATGTTGGGAAGTTTACTGCTTATTGTTGTCTTTCCTTTGTTATTTCTTCGCTTCGGCGTCGTATACTTGTTGTGGTGATTGTCGGCGCCGTTGGGCGAGATTTTGCTCCCATTTGGGATGCTTTATATATTATATATGTTGTATCCGTTTTTGGGGCTAGTTTTTACAAAGGAGGTGCTGCCGAAATTTTCAAGAAAGAAAACTAGAGTTAGAGATTTTACTTGTGATTTTCCAAATGTTAAAAACTATGTTTTTCTCCGTTGATCCAGTTTTGGGTGGTTTAGATTTCTGGGTTTTCAGCTTACTTGAGTTGCGTACGCCTGTTGACGTTACGTAGTTTAAGTGCCGGTTACAGGCCAAACTTGGGTCGTGACAATTGATGTATCGCTTGGTCATGATGATTGAGGCACTGTTCAGCGTGCAGACGAATGAACAAGTTGTTGCAGCGAACGACGAGATATTGCCCCAAAGGTTGGAGCTATTACAGTACGAGTTGTAATAAGAGATGATAGAAGGTCGCTAGTCACCGAGGATGAATGACGAGGACATGTGGTTCGTTCGCTTACCTGATGCGAGGTCATAAGATAGATTGATTCCAGCTAGAGACGACTTCACGCGGATACGTTGAGAGTCGACAGAGGCGATCGAATGTCAGAAAACCCATATTCCAAATTTAAAGTATTCGGAAAGACATGCAGGCAATTCTATGGATGCTCTAGAAGAATGAAACCCTAACTCGACATAATAACCGTGTGAAAGCCTTTGAACCTTAGGGTTTGCGGCAGTTCCGCGGCGCCATTAGTGAGGCTTGGGTTTGCCCTTCTACGGCTGGTCCACTGATGTTGTGGTTTGTACTCGATACTATTAAACTATAGCCAAGATGTTGAACTCTTGAGGGATTATGAGGTTTTGACGAATCGATCGAATTGTTCGACTTCATTCGGATGCTATGTGGTGAGATGCAGTTGTTGGGAGACTCCAGATACGAGTATAGCTGTTGGAGCACAGTCCATGCAGCTACGAAGAGACGAGTCCGAAGCGGTCGACATTTGAGAAAAAATGGAGTAAGAAGTTCGTACGAGACCTTGATAAGATGACGTTCCACTCCGCCGACATCAGAGATGCGATACGCATGCAGAGGCGTTGTATAAGGATATATCTTCCAGAAGGAGTCACGATGAGTATTCGGCCATTCCGGAACAAGAAACAGATATAGTAAAGGACGATGACTTCCGGACAGTTCGGTAGAGAGGAGATTTGAGAGACCTCGACAGGACCTTTTAGGAATACTATACGAGAAGACTTGGACTAAGAACGTTCATATTGCGCACACCCAGTAGGCCAGAGTTCAACATCGTCGACGAGACATGCTATGAGTAACCACGACAGTTGGCCAAAGATCTTTAGAGGATATGCCATAGCGGACTACTTCCATTATCGTTTCCATATTGGACCGTTGAGCCGAGGACCTATGTACTTAGCAATCTGCAGTGAGGGACGAGAGCCTAAGGGCACTAGGCGACAGGCCATGATCGGAAGGCAAGTAGATATCTGCTCCGCTAAGCATTGGATGCACCGACACCTTCTCGACTTCGAAGGAGGAACTATCGACGACAGTATTTATGATTTGTGATTTGGTGATTCGATTATCACGTATCCGTCACCTTGGATTTCGGTATTTTGGGCGATCTATTCGCATTATAGATTTTGATGATTGAGTTTCATGATATTTGTTTTTGTGCACCATGGTTGCATCTACTGAGTATTTATATTTTGTGCACAGCTATTGCACCTGATATCGTTTTGTGCCTTGGTTGCACAAGTTTATGACTTCATGGATTTCGTACCGTTGGGTTGATTTTGTGCACATGGTATGCACACGATTTGGCTTTTGCACTCGGTATAGCTTATATGTGCTTGTAGTGCATTGGTATGTGTTTTGTGCACACAGTTGCACACCTTTATGATGTTCTTTACACCTGGGTACACTCGGTGTTACTGCTTACGCATTTGAGTTATTGTTTGGTATTTGTGCACATGATGAACCGTATTTATATTTCGTGCCTTTGTTGCACCGGATTTATATTTTGTGCACTACGGTTGCACCTGACATCGATTTGATATCATTCGATATGTTGATTTTGACTTCATGCCTAGGGCATGCATATGATTTAGCTTATGTTTTCGGCATGGTTTTCATGCACTTTTAGTATTTGATTTGATTTCGTGCACGCTGATGCACATGGTTGTAAGATTTGATACCGCGGTATACCTGATTTGGATTTGAGATGTGTTGTATACCGTCGATTTCGATTGTGATGCTCGATATTTGTTTTGTGCACCTTATGTAGCTGATTGGATTCTTGCGCATATTTGATACGCTTGGGTTGGATTTTGCGCATGTTCGGCACTTGATATTGGATTTCGTGATTTCGTGCATAATGGATGCATCTGATTTGGATTTTCGCGCATGTTTGGCGCATGAATTGAGATGCGATTTTGGTGCACACCAGATGCACTAAATCGGATTCTTCGTGCATGTCAGATGCACCTGATTTTTTTTTTGCTATCAGGCACACCCGCTGCCTTTGACTGATGTTTCATGCACACCCAATGCACTTTGATGTTGTTTCTGTGCGCATGTATGGCACATTCATGGATTTTGATTTTCGTGCGTACCAGACGCACGCAGTATTCATATGCATATTTTGGGATTGATTTCTTTATGGAGCAGTACGTTTTATGATGTTTATTATTGTTTTCGTACTGAGCAGGACTAGTCAGAGGACAGTACCTGAGTATAATTTGCATGCATTGATAGCTATTGAAGGGAATTCCAAAAAGAGAGCTATAGTCTCAGTATTTACCTACGTGTCTGAGATAACACGAAACGTTTAAAACAAGGAAACCCATCTAAATTGTTTTCAAAACGGCAGTACATGCATGTAAACAAAGGATATATATATATATATATATATATACATATACATTTATTTTCTTATAATAGACGTCCGCCACCGTGCCGCGATATGCGCATCGCGCAGCGATTTTAAACGGTTTGGCATGCATTTGTTCCGATGTTTTAATGATAACTACATGTATAGTTTTGACATATATATCATGTTGATTTCGTTTTGGATTTGACATTGATGTCTTCCCCATGATTCTGATGATTGCGAGATGTTTGACGGAGTTTTGATTTTTGAGTTATCTGCTCATTGTTCATGCGAATGCATTGCGCTATGATGCGTTTTATGTATTGATGATTTCGGAGCCCCGACGATTTGGACTTTTACTGAAAAGTTTTGGTATTTGAGGGATTTAAATTTAAATTCGGGGACCGAATTTCTTTAAGGGGGAAAGATTGTAACATTTAAAAAAAATTAAAATTTTTTTTTGTGAATTTTTATAATTCAATAATATTTTAATGAATATTTTAATATTTCAGTATAATTAAATACAGATAAATGAGAAAAATTTTGGAAAAATTATGGAAAATTCTAAAATAGGGTATTTTATGGAATTATGCCATTTTAAAGTTTTTATGATTAATTATATGCTAATATAGTGCTAATCGCGATTAAAAAATCGCTAATCGGTTTTTTAGCATTTTTGTGCAAAACATGCACATATCATTTTTTTCTTACACTTGTGCATTTCTATCATGTTGTTTTGTGGTTACTATTGGTGTGAGAAGAAATTTGGGTTAAAGAAAAAAGAAAAGAAAAGAAAAGTCAAGAGGAATGGGCAAGAGAGAGAAAGGTGAGGGTTGCTTTTACTTGGCCAACCCCTCTTCATCATTCACTCATTTCTCCCTTCTCCCTTTCACCCTTGCTGCTGATGCTGATGCCTCCATCCTCCAACCCCTTCTACCCCTTTATTTCATCATGATAAACACCTCAAACTCCATCACCCATTTTATTAAAAAGATGCACAAGCCCTCAAGCAACACACTAGACCAAGAAGCTTGCATTTTGGACACTTGGGGCAACTCAAGAATTTTCTTGAGTTTCCAAATGAGGTATTTTCTGAAACATTAGCTTAGTTTTCCTATTTCTTTTACATCCATGTTAGATTAGAACCGATATTGTGTGATTTGGGTGAACTTTGAAAATTCTAGTTAGGGTTTATGGAAATTGAGAGTTGTGTTGTGAAATTGAGCTCAGTAGAGGCTATACAAACACCCTAGTGCTTGAATTAATACCCAAACCTGAGACTTGAAACCAGAAATACGGATTTAGAAACCGATATCGGAAGATTTGTGGAATCTGTGAAGGTTATATGAGATCTGCTAACACCTGGGTTACCTGAAAATATTTTTGTTAACACAGAGAGACATGTAGGCACCTAGGAACCACCACCCAAAACCCTAGCCCCTAACTCCATGACTCGGCCGCAAATAAATCCATTCTGGCCGCAAATTGCGGCCAGACCAGGGTGGATTTGCCTCGTTTTGGTTCTGTAGCTCCTACATCTATTGATTACACCCCTGGCATGTGCAAAATTGTCCAATTTGACCTAGGGTAGAATATGGAGCCTTTTTCCTAAGTTGTTGTTTTGAATTGTGGTTCCGTATTCCGTATTTTGAATTCTGGATTTGCGTATTGCGTTTTACCTCGATCACTTGACGTTTGTACGACGATATCGACGGTTGTTTGATGGTGTTGAAAGCGTAGTCTATATGATCTAACCTATAGGCCTTAGCTTGTCGTTTTGGTTTTCCGATGTGATTTTCATGTGCTTTTGCGATTGTTTTATCCTTGTAGGTACCTTCACGTGTCATACGATGAAGATGAAAGCGACATCGACACCGACACACAAGAAGTAAGGTGAGTAAATTATATCTACGGGGGATGTCGGGTGGATGGCGTATAGCACCCCCGCAGTTCATGGTGATGTATACGAATACGTATACACACATATATTTTATATGTTATTTTGAGTTTATCGATGATAAAAATGGATTGTAGGTATTTTTGGATTGATTTAAGTGTTAGTTGCGAGACCCTAGAGTAGAGGTTGCACCCACACACATGCACGCACATACTTGCATACATTCTTTCTTTTACCTGTACGTATATATAGATGTTTATATTTACACATGGGTATAGGACTATGTGTTCATATACTGGATTTGAGGATAATACTTAGGATTTGAGATGGGTCGATGAGATTCGATTTGAGGCCGTGATATCGGTGATATGACAGGGTTCGTATTTGAGATACGACATGATGTTTTAGCGGGTCATTTGGAGTAGTGTTTCATACACCTGCATGCATACATAGATGGTATCGGTATTGTACTAGACGTGGGTCATTATCCCGGATCATGATATTTGATAAAGATGATACCAGATGAATAGTGTGATTGATGTGACTTTGACCCGTACGCAGATTTGGGATGTCGTACAACGGATTTACGTACGAGCTATATATTGATGATAGATCCGCACTCTTGACTTGAGGATGTCATATTATAGATATTGTATCGACTGTTATACTTTTGAGGCGGGATCACCGACTGCTATATATATATATATATATATATGTATCGACTCAGATGTTAGGCAGTTTCCTTACCTTTCGTTTAGCCTGTTAGCTCATCCCTATTGTTAGTGTAGTTGTTAGACTAGATTCGATTCCTACCTATTTCAAAACTAACGAATCGTGGCTATTTTAAAAGACAGGCCAAGGGATTCTACGAATATTTCAAAGGACGCATCTTTTCATAAAAACACCGTAGCCCTTATTTTCAAAACACCACGATTCATATTATTTCAAAAGGCATTACTGTAATGACATATAATTATGTTAAATGCAGATTAGTTGTCATTGTGTTTATTATTCAGCTCGCGCACATTATTGCTGTTCGCTCCGCATTGCATACTTATATTGCGATTTCATATACCATTATTGATATCATATTGTTTGGACACCGGCACCATTACCGATGATGCGTATGTTCCACGTACACTTACTTGCCGGCTCACACACATCATAATCGGTAATTGCCATGTCACGTACACTTTAGACAATACTATTTCATCGACATAGCTTATTAGCTGATAATTTCGACATAATATTAGTGTACTTGCCTTATATGCTGGTTTAGACATTGCAGTTATTACTTGCTACTTCATGCATATTATTATTCACTGTTATGCTGTATTATGGTGTTTTATGAATATATTCACTGTTTACGTGCTATTGATGATTGGATTTCGGATTTTCCTGAGATTTCCTGGATTTGGGGGAAAACCGCAAGAACATTTATAAACTTCTTTCTCTCTCTTTTTAAATGAAAAGTGCGTTTTTCCCATGATGTATGAGTCGTCCTCCATGAGTTTTAATGATTGTTGATGGATTTCGAGACCCGATTCGAGGAGTTGGATGAACCGTCTCGGGTATATGGTGGGCCCGGTAAGATACCCCGGGGCAAGAAGTTCGAGTTGTATTCGGTGAGCCTGGCAGGGGAGCACTACCTACCGGTGATATTATTTGGACTCGTCGGCTATCCGGAGGATACCGGCCGGAGTCATGAGATGGTTATAGCTTGATCCGTTCTGCGCAGCCTGAGATTTTTGATATTTTAGATTTGAGACACTAAGGCATTGAGATTTGATGATACAGGTTAGTCCGGGCAGCCGGAACCTGAGATATTGAGATATTGGGATTTATGTTTTGTATCGATGCTTGACACGGATTTCTCTGTTGATTTCATTGAGCATACTCGTTTTATATACATACAGAAATCCCATTAAAATAAAGAAAACAGTTGTCTCACTCATTTCATTACATTACATTCATACCTCATACATATGATACATTGCTACCTGAGGCACTGACACGAGCACTAGGATTACACTTATGTTTAGATGTTTACCTTTGCTACCTTTTTATGCTTCAGACTTTATCATTTGAGGATTATATATATTGATCGTATGACCTAGGATTGCGTCATATATGCAATTTCTGCTCGTAGATATTTTCTATTTACGAGTTGGCACCTCACCCCCGTTGTGCCACAGTTTCTTGCAGGTTTTGCCGTACAGGTTTCATTATGGGTTTGCTGGCACACTGCTTACTTTCCGGGTGTTTTGCTTGGTATGTGGGTTCATTTGCATCGTGACCACCATTATACATTGTATATTATTTATTTCAGTTGTATCTAGTTAAACTCCATCAACCAGACATGTATTTATTTCAGACTTGACACCAGTTGTTCATTCTTTCGACCTTAGAGCCGCGCGTTGTATTTCTATGGATTTCATGCTGTTTTGAGTTTCCTTTTCATCTTTGATCCTCTCCCTTCGGCGTTGTATATTATTATTGCTTGCGTGGTTTTGACCGTCGATTGACGAAGAGCTAGCTCCCTCCTGGGGATGCCTTTATTCATTATATATGCTTATTCTGGTTTTGTACCCGTTTGGGGTCAGTTTTTAGAAAGGAAACTCTGCCGAAATTTTTGGAAAAGACTTGTGATTTTTACAAATCCATATTTCGGCGTATGTTGCAAAACTACTTGATTTAAATTGGTTTTTCCTTCACTCTACTACTTTACTTGGTTTGGATTCTGGGTTTCGGTTTACTCAGATTACATACGCCTCGAGGCGTTTCGTAATTTAAGTGTCGGTTATGTTACGTACTTTTCGGGTCGTGACATCGGCACCAGAGGATTTGGCTACCGCTAGAGGACAGCCAGAAGGTGATGACCGTTAATGCACCGTATTCTGATGATCGAGGCACTGTTTAGCGTGCAGACGAATGATCCAGTGTTGCTGCGAATGACGAGATATTGCCGCAGATGTTGGAGCTATTGTAGTACGAGTTGTACTTAGAGATATGATAGAAGGTCGCTAGTTACCCGAGGATGAATGACTAGGACATGTGGTTCGTTCGCTTACCCCGATGCGAGGTCATCAGATAGTTTGATTCCAGCTAGAGACGACTTCACGCGGATACGTTGAGAGTCGACAGAGGCGATCGAATGTCAGAAGCCCATATTCCAAGTTTAAAGTATTCGGAAAGACATGCAAGCAATTCTATGGACCCTCTAGAAGAATGAAACCCTAACTCGACATAATGACCGTGTGAAAGCCATTGAACCTTAGGGTTTGTGGCAGTTCCGCGGTGCCATTAGTGAGGCTTGGGTTTGCCCTTCTACGGCTGGTCCACCGATGCTGTGGTATGTACTCGATACTATTAAACTGTACCCAAGATGTTGAGCTCTTAGGGGATTATGAGGTTTTGAAGAATCGATCGAATGGTTCGACTTCATTCGGATGATATGCGGTGGGATGCATTGCTTGGGAGACTCCAGATACGAGTATAGCCGTTGGAGCACAGTCCTTGTTAGTTATATGTATGCCCTAGAGGCCATTACTGTACATTGGATGTATATTGTAGTGGATGCTGGGACATATATAGGTAGGACTTTCTTGCTCGACATGATAGTACGCTATCTGGTTGCTCTTTATCTTAACGTGTATACTTTCTGTCTCTCTGTTACATGTTGATAAAGCCCTTAGGATGTGTACTCGACTTCCAGGACTGTGATGCAGATCATACTAGTGGGGCCTGGATAGTCCATGAGTACATCCTTGAAATGTTCCTAGTCGAGGGAATATCGAGACGGGGCATCGATATTCCAGAGTAGACTAGCGCATATCTTCTCGACCCATGCGATGGGCGATGGATGATCCCATATCCATTGGTGTTTGACATCGAAGATGGTATGCGGGTGCTCAGTGGAGACTGGGTACACTGAACGGACTCGCCGAGAACTCCTACATGGTATTATACCTCACGTCAGATGGCAGTTCTCTGGTGAGACTGGTACAGCTTAGTCTGTAGACCCGAGATCGTCATAGAGTCTTGTGTGTCTCCCACTGTGCTTTGATTTCCACCCTACCACGGCCCTACTGAGTCGTGCAAACAGGTGGTTTTTGGGTACAGTCCCGATTCACATGGAGGCAATGAGCGATAGGAGGGGATTCGTCTCTCCCGGTATTGGGGGTTGATGTTGTGCTATGCTCGACTGGCCATAACAGGAAATCCCTGGCCAGGGTTGCAGTGATATACTGGTAAGAGTTATCAGTAGTTTCATGAATGTTATGGACCTTACGTCGGCATGACTTATCGAGCTATTAGGGTCTGACGTTTACCACCCCTAGGCGAGATATGCGACATATCAGACGAACAGACCGGACTTTACGGTAAGTGTTAATGGTTGGATTCACAGGAGTGTGAGCGGGCTTGCTCATCGATCTTCTGATCGCTCAATACCCGGGTGGCCGTTACGTTTAGCAGACAGCTTGCGGCTTGTGGGTGCATGATATGATCATCATCTGCTGCCGGCGTATTGACGGGTCTTTAGAGTCCTACACAGAGGTTTCCTGGCTCAAGCGAAACGAAATAGGAGCGCATATGAGATATGTGCGGGACCGAGAATAATGCGTGTATGTGATACCGTATTTCATTCTCGCGATCAATGTGTCGAATGGTTGTATGCGATATAACCTAGTTATCGATTCAAGCGTTGATTCGATAAGCCGATACATTGTATACTACTCGGTTGTGTGCGACATGACCGGATCATTGAATCAAGTGTTGATTTAATGATTTAATGCATATTTATATATTTGATATATTACTTTGCATCAACTAGTATCGGTTTACTTAAGATGGATTTTCTCGCTCGGATGTGCACATTGTATATGTGATATACTTTTTGTGCACTTTATTGTATCATGTTTGATGATACATGCTCTTTAGGGTTTGTGTGAAGATTAAACCATGGTTGTATATAGGTTAGGGTTATGGTTTTCTTATTTATTTATTTATTCATTTATTCTCATTGGAAAATATTATGCATAAAGAGAAAATGGTGACTTTTTTTTGTTTGAACATTGAAGCTTCATGAAGCTTTGACCTTGTAACTATTTTATCTTGATGCTTAACCCTAACCCTTCATTCTAACTATGGTTTATTCTCTACAAAAAACTATGGTTGGCTCATGATAAGTATTGATATTATATTCTTTTTAGAAAAGAATAAGATAACACTTATCATCTTCTTCCTCTTCTTCTTCTTCATGAAGAAACCTTACTTCAACAATGACAACTTGAGTATTTGAGTGAGAAATCCAATTCTAAAGTAAACCCAACTCCTATTTCTTCATCCTTTACCTCTTGCCAAGTAGTAGAGTGTGTTTTCTTCACAAGTTTCTTGACTTGGTGAAGTCGGAGCTTGATTTAGCGATGCCTCGACGTAGATCATCTTCGGCATCGAACCGACGATCAAGCCCGCATATTCTTCGATGATGCCAATGCTAGAGTCAAGGTTTTGATTTGGACAGCGGAGGGAGATCATCACAGAGCTTAGGAAGTGGTGGACCGGATCTACAAAGGTTGTAGCCCCTTCCCTATTTCTATATTTCCGTTTACTTGCATGCTTCGCCTAGATATCTAGTAAACGATCCGTATTAGGGTTTGTAGGCACCCGTAAAATTTGATTTGTGAATGTTTGATCACTTGTGAGACTCCATTAGAGTGCCTAGGAACCCTACAGTGGTATCAGAGCCTAGCTAGAGCCTTAGGCGAAGTCCCGACGGAGTTAGAAGTCCGATCGACCCAAAACCCGACTTTGAAATTGCTCTCTGGACAATTCTGTAAAATGTGGTTTTTTCGTAATTAAAAATGTCCAGAAATATCAACAGGAAAATGTAAGAGTAACTGTGCAATTCGTAGCCGTAACTCCATTAAACTGCCGCGGTTCCGCGGCACGAGCGTGGCTCGTGCGGCGGTTCCGCGGCTACTTTGTCGTATCTGGCATTGAATTTAGCACAGTAACTCATATTTGGCAGTGCTGGTTTTTCTCGGTATATTTTAATATTTATTCCAGAGTTTTATTTTCTGGCTTGTATTGGGAACTCTGTATATTCGATCGGACTGTCTAATTTTGTCGGTGTAGCTTTCCGGGGTAATTTTAGAATATGTTAAAAAGTTCGACCGGATATAAATACCCACTTTTTCCCCTGTCGGGAAATTTCCAGTTGTTGGATTTTTCCGTAGTTTAACGACGTTCTAAGTAGTGCAAGTAACGCGATGGACCCTGTAGAAGACAACAAACCTTAACTCGATTATGTGACCGTCTTGAACTGCCCTTTGAACCTTTGGGTTTGGGGCAGTACGGCGTGCCACATGTGAGGCGTTGGCTTGACCCTTCTACGGCTGGACCGTTGGTACTGAGGCACGAACTGAATGTTGTTAGACTTATTTCATGTGTTGAATATTATCGGGAAAACTTGGGTGTTCGATTGTTCGATCGAAAAGTTTAGCATTTTCTGTTTATCCGGAATGTGATACAATAATTGGAATTCACAAATTGTTATGAGATAACGGAATGAATATTATAAACATAGCAGTTTAGTCTCACTTGATCGGTTGCAACGGAATTTTGATGTGATCAAAAGTCCGTCGCAATCACGTAGCGTACGCGGATACTCGCCGGGTAAACTTAATAGACAGCCTCACTCCATAGCCCCGACCAAGTGACTGGAGGAGAACCCCGTCGCCGAAAGCATCTGGTCGGGTGCTCGCGGCAGCGGTGTTCCGCCTTGCTGCACTTCGTCGACGGCATCGGGGGTGCGGCCGCCTACTAAAGTTTGCGACGAGCATTCGATCAGAATGTCGGGAATCCTGTTGAATTGCCCGACTCGATATTGAAAAGTGTTTTCGATTTAGAGACTAAAATGCGGGGTTTATAATTGTTAGGCATGCGATGTCTAAGGAATTCATTTGATTGGGCATGCGATGTCTAAAGAGGTTGCGGATTCCAACTGTTGTAGTTTTACACTTTCTTTTCTGTGACCGTAAGTGTAATATGTGATATCGCCGGTTTCGTTGCTATATGTCAACGACAATTGGGATGCGCATATTTACTTACGTTGATGACATGTGATGTTATGTG
Source organism: Agapanthus africanus (assembly GCA_030015575.1). NCBI lineage: Eukaryota > Viridiplantae > Streptophyta > Magnoliopsida > Asparagales > Amaryllidaceae > Agapanthus > Agapanthus africanus. The sequence continues at coordinate 233,577,423 of JASDDO010000031.1, forward strand.
TTGTTTTATATGTTATATTGGATCGTCGTGTTTGAATAGCCGGGGTTTTTTTTATGTGAGATGAGTGTTTTTTCATTTTCATTCATGTAAAAACTTGTATGTAATATTCTTTTATTGGGGCACTTCCAGGTTGCGGAAGTAGTCACCGTTGATGTATATTATTTACTTTTCTGCACTAGGATAGACCCAAGGAGGGGAGCACAAGTAACCGGGTTCTGGGGTCCAGAGGGAGACCAACTCGAGGAGTCGAGTCCGGGTCTCCTAACCCTAGAATTGGTAGGGTTGCTTGCAGCTCTCGTAGGGGTCTAGGGGTGTGGGATTGGCTATTCATCACGACCGTGGAATCCGTGTTTTATACTGGCTCGTATTGAAAACACGGACGTCCTAGTATATCCAATATTTCATATGTTTCTTCTGCTGTGCTTTATGTGATCATGCGATGTTCTGTGCTCTGTTCAGATAGATGTAGTATATAGTATATATGATATATTATATAGACGTTACTTATGTTTTACACCCGCGCTAGCCCTGCCCCGCTCTGCCGTTAGTTACCTAACCTAACGGTGCACGAGGGGACATCGAGGCGAATGCGGATAGCATAAGTGTACGTCATATTTATCTGTGATGTTTAGGTAATTTAAATGATGGGATATTCATTAATGAGATTAATGAAAGAAAATAAACCTAATTGATGTTGTGGAATCGAATTTCAAAATAAAACAGGTAGCTACAGTTCTTGCTTTGCATCGCGGTGTTCCTTGTAGAACATCCAGCACCTTATTCGATAATGAAAGGACCGAGATCCCTTCACCGGGAGTGACTCCTTTAGCAATAACTGGCAGATGCTACAACTCTCGGTTTATCTTTTGATTGCTTCTATAGTTTCTGCTTTGCACAGTGATATATATGATATATCCCGCACCTCATCCGACGAGGAAAGGGCCGACGATCCCTTCACCGGGAGTGACCCCTTTAGCAAAACTAGAAAAGTCTAAAAAACATTCCATTTAAAAACCATTTGATTCCGCAACGAGATCAAGTTCAAAGCGTTAAAGGTTTTCATAAAAACCAGCCGCAACCCTCCGTCATTTTAGGAAGTAGAGTACTTAGTATTCGTGCTGTGTTTGTTGACCATAGTCAAGGCACAGTGTACGGTAGCTAAGTGATGTCTTCCTACACCGCATATGATGCGATTAGTTAGGACAGTCGCGTGACTTTGTTGACCTTAGTTAAGGGTCATGTGGGTGGGTCTAATTAATCACGAAATGACGGGTAGAACTTGACTAGTGCTTATGATTTGTTGACCATAGTTAAGGTCATAAGTGCTAGGGGTAAAAACCTTAATCGTGAGTTTCAAGTGTTGGAATTTGCAATGAGATTGCATACCTTCTATGTGATAGTTGGATCCCGATACCCACTGCGAGTAATTGTTACTCCTGGGAGAGTTTTGCACTTTGCAATTAGCCGATCAAGTAGGTTTCAAGAAAGGTGTCCACGGGGTTACGCCTCTGGGAAAACGAGGTTTACTGTAATTAGGTCCATGCGAAAGCACGGGGAACCTCCCTCAAAGTACCGACACTGGCCTGGCTGAAAGATTGGCGAACTTGTAGAGTGTAATTAATCCCGGCTAGTCTTTCCTTTTAAGGTTTGAAGGAAGATTTGATAAAATCAGTGGGAGCCATCCTGATTAGATAAAATATATAAACAATCTGATTTTGCAAGAGCGCACGCAGAGTGTTTTCTTCTCTCTCTCTCTCCAGGTAGCGACCATATCACGCCTTAATCAAGATAATAATACGGATAATTGACCGAACCCGCTTGTTATACTGAGCTGGGGAACGTTGGTCCCGCTCCAACTTATAATTGTTATAAGACAGAGCAGGAAATAGGGGAATACCAGAATTCCTATGCCGCCCAAACGAAGAAAGTGCATATGATGCATCTCCTTCGGGTGTGTTCATTACAAAGAAGTGTTTCTCAGTATCCTCTGCATCCTAGGTATATGATACAGGATCAGGATCCCAGATATGTAAGATGTTACATAGGGCTACAAAAGGGTAGAAAAACTGAGAACGGGTGATAAGTTTCATGAGACAGAAAACGGGACAAGAGTTGCAGCCAAGTCTGTCGGTCACTGTCACCCTGTATTACCAGTACATTTATTCTGAACAAATGCTATTAGATACCGAACCTGATATACAAAATCATATCATTTTCTTTATTAATAAAGAAATGATAAAATTTTGTATTGTTGGATAATGTTTTGAACATTTCCTATATCAAAAGTTGATCGGTTCAGGCACGTTATCTAAAAGCATTAATGTTCTAAATCAAACTACAGTTCTTAGTATATAGAACACACACAAGAGGAAAAGTTCAGAAATGAACGAATTCTTCTTGAGGTATTGTAGACTAGGTCAGATCAATGTGACCCGACTAGCTGGAGTTACATATAGATGCATATTTAAATCAGTTTGAATTTACATCTTGTGAAACTCGCCAGTCATGTCACAAAGATAATTTGACCATAGCTCTGTTTATTGGAAACAGAGAAAGAGTTAGTGAACTCTTGGGACTGATACATGATGATGTGTGCAAGGTCTCCTGTCTACACATGCCAGGACTGGTTCTTTATACTTCATTACATTCTCTGATGATCTTTCGAGATTCAGACCTATGTCCCTGTTGAAACACAAGTCCGAATCTTTTGAGATATTCACAGAATATAAGTTAGAAGTAGAGAACCAAAATACGGGTAAAAGTATTATGTCCTTTGATGAGATCAAGGAGGAGAATACTTGTGCATAGAATTTCTGGACTATTCTAAAGAAGAATGAGATTCTCTCTCAGCATTACTCCTCCGTATATACCATTGCACGATGGTATGTCGGGGCGGAGCAGATACACCCTATTTGATATGGTGTGCTCTATGATGAGTATTACTGAGTTACCTATTTCCTTTTGGGGTTATGCACTTGAGAAGCTGCATACTTATTGAATTAGGTTTGAATCAAATCAGTGCCTACCACTCCATATGAGATATGTTATGGGAAGAACCCATCTCTTAAGCGAGTTAAGATTTGGGGTTGTCCGGCCTATCTTTAAAGCAAAATCCGGACAAGATCGAGGCAGGATCAGTTCTGTAGAACTGGAAAGGTTCCAGCTATACAAAACTGCAGTTGATGATTTGACAGAACCATAAGATTCTATAGTTCCCGATGAACCTCAGCCTCTCCGCCGATCTAGTAGGGTTCCTCATCCGCCTGAGAGATACCTCGGTTTCTCGATGACAGTGGGAGCAAGGATTGCATCATGAGATGATGACCCAACTAGTTTCGAGCAGGCCATCGAGAGTAGGGACTCTATAAGAATGGCTGGATGCTTAGCGATCTGAGATGGAATCCATGTACACCAGCAAAGTATGGACTTTAGCTGCTATATCTGAAGGGTTAAATCCCCATCAGGAGCAAGTATATCTTGAGAAGATTACTTGGTGTAGATGGAAAAGTTGAGACTTTCAAAGCTGGACTTGTTAAAGGTTTTCGTCATCGACCAGGCGTGGATAATGATGAAACCTTTTTCCAGTAGCTATGCTTAAGTCTATCCAGATCCTACTTAGCAAGGCTACATACCATGACTACGATATCTGGCGGTTGGGTGGCATGACTGCTTTTCTAAATACTGATTTATAAGAGAACGTCTGTAAGTACACAGCCAGAGGGCCTCGTAGACAGTGGGAGCAACGGAAACATGTGCAAGTTGCTTTGCAGAATGAAGCAGGCATCGCGGAGTTAGAACGTCTGTTTTGATGTGATAGTCAAAGTGTTTGACTTCATCAAAATGGTAGACGAACCTTGTATATACAAAAGGATAGTAGAGAGTAAGGTGGTCATCTTCGTATTGTACGTAGACAACATACTCCTGATAGGAAAAGAGTTTCCTATACTATGATCGGTCAATCTCCTATTATCACAAGGATTCTCCAAATAGGATCAAAGTGATACCTCCTAAATCCTGAGTTTTCATCTATGAGATAGATATAATTGGATGCTAGGATTCTCACTAGATGTAGTGAGATGGTATCAATCGATCCTGGGGAGAATCACTGGAAGAGTTCCAGGGTGATAAAAACGACTGAATGTCAGTCGCAGGCATTGTCTTTACCCTTAGTAAAGGGACGGTATGTTGGAAGAGTTCCAAGCTAGATACCGTGGCAAGCTAGACGATAAAGGCTGGTAACATCGCTATTGAAGATACTACCAAAGAAGCAGTTTGGGTGTATATTGGTTCATAAGATGAACTAGGTTCCTGCCATTGTATGACAATGGAAGTGTGGCTTAGGCCCTGGAACCCTGGTCCCATCAGTGACCCAGACAAATTCTGAGGTAGCATCACCGGATCATGGAGATAGTTGATCTCCAGGGTGATCGAGGTTAGGAGACAAGACTCAAAGGACAACACGGCGGATCCACTCACGAAGGCCTTTTCCCAGAGAGAGACTCATATGGGATGGTTGAGTATTAGATACTGCGACCACTGCTACAGATGGCCCTAGTGCAAGTGGGAGATTGTTAGTTATATGTATGCCCTAGAGCCCATTACTGTACATTGGATGTATATTGTAGTGGATGCTGGGACATATATAGGTAGGACTTTCTTGCTCGACATGATAGTACGCTATCTGGTTGCTCTTTATCTTAACGTGTATACTTTCTGTCTCTCTGTTACATGTTGATAAAGCCCTTAGGATGTGTACTCGACTTCCAGGACTGTGATGCAGATCATACTAGTGGGGCCTGGATAGTCCATGAGTACATCCTTGAAATGTTCCTAGTCGAGGGAATATCGAGACGGGGCATCGATATTCCAGAGTAGACTAGCGCATATCTTCTCGACCCATGCGATGGGCGATGGATGATCCCATATCCATTGGTGTTTGACATCGAAGATGGTATGCGGGTGCTCAGTGGAGACTGGGTACACTGAACGGACTCGCCGAGAACTCCTAGATGGTATTATACCTTACGTCAGATGGCAGTTCTCTGGTGACACTGGTACAGCTTAGTCTGTTGACCCGAGATCGTCATAGAGTCTTGTGTGTCTCCCACTGTGCTTTGATTTCCACCCTACCACGGCCCTACTGATTCGTGCAAATAGGTGGTTTTTGGGTACAGTCCCGATTCTCATGGAGGCAATGAGCGATAGGAGGGGATTCGTCTCTCCCGGTATTGGGGGTTGATGTTATGCTATGCTCGACTGGCCATAACAGGAAATCCCTGGCCAGGGTTGCAGTGATATACTGGTAAGAGTTATCAGTAGTTTCATGAATGTTATGGACCTTACGTCGGCATGACTTATCGAGCTATTGGGGTCTGACGTTTACCACCCCTAGGCGAGATATGCGACATATCAGACGAACAGACCGGACTGTACGGTAAGTGTTACTGGTTGGATTCACAGGAGTGTGAGTGGGCTTGCTCGTCGATCTTCTGATCGCTCAATACCCGGGTGGCCGTTACGTTTAGCAGACCGCTTGCGGCTTGTGGGTGCTTGATATGATCATCATCTGCTGCCGGCGTATTGACGAGTCTTTAGAGTCCTACACAGAGGTTTCCTGGCTCAAACGAAACGAAATAGGAGCGCATATGAGATATGTGCGGGACCGAGAATAATGCGTGTATGTGATACCGTATTTCATTCTCGCGATCAATGTGTCGAATGGTTGTATGCGATATAACCTAGTTATCGATTCAAGCGTTGATTCGATAAGCCGATACATTGTATACTAGTCGGTTGTGTGCGACATGACCGGATCATTGAATCAAGTGTTGATTTAATGATTTAATGCATATTTATATATTCGATATATTACTTTGCATCAACTAGTATTGGATTTTCTCGCTCGGATGTGCACATTGTATATGTGATATACTTTTTGTGCACTTGATTGTATCATGTTTGATGATACATGCTCTTTAGGGTTTGTGTGAAGATTAAACCATGGTTGTATATAGGTTAGGGTTATGGTTTTCTTATTTATTTATTATTCATTTATTCTCATTGGAAAATATTATGCATAAAGAGAAAATGGTGACTTTTTTTTATTTGAACATTGAAGCTTCATGAAGCTTTGACCTTGTGACCATTTTGTCTTGATGCTTAACCCTAACCCTTCATTCTAACTATGGTTTATTCTCTACAACAAACTATGGTTGGCTCATGATAAGTATTGATATTATATTCTTTTTAGAAAAGAATAAGATAACACTTATCATCTTCTTCCTCTTCTTCTTCTTCATGAAGAAACCTTACTTCAACAATGACAACTTGAGTATTTGAGTGAGAAATCCAATTCTAAAGTGAACCCAACTTCTATTTCTTCATCCTTTACCTCTTGCCAAGTAGTAGAGTGTGTTTTCTTCACAAGTTTCTTGACTTGGTGAAGTCGGAGCTTGATTTAGTGATGCCTCGACGTGGATCATCTTCGGCATCGAACCGACGATCAAGCCCGCATATTCTTCGATGATGCCAATGCTAGAGTCAAGGTTTTGATTTGGACAGCGGAGGGAGATCATCATGGAGCTTAGGAAGTGGTGGACCGGATCTACAAAGGTTGTATCCCCTTCCCTATTTCTATATTTCCGTTTACTTGCATGCTTCGCCTAGATATCTAGTAAACGATCCGTATTAGGGTTTGTAGGCACCTGTAAAATTTGATTTGTGCATGTTTGATCACTTGTGAGACTCCATTAGAGTGCCTAGGAACCCTACAGTCCATGCAGCCACGATGAGACGAGTCCGAAGCAGTCGACGTTAGATAAAAGTGGCGTAAGAGGTTCATACGAGATCTTGATGAGATGTTGTTCCACTCCCTCGACACCAGAGATGTGATACACATGCAGAGGCATTGTATATGGATATATCTTCCAGAAGGAGTCGCGATGAGTATGCAACCGTTCCGGAACAAGAAATAGATTTAGTGAAGGGTAATAACTTCGGGACAGTTCGGCAAAGATGAGATTTGGGAAAGACCTCGACAGGACCTTTCTGGAATAATTTATGAGAAGACTTGGACCCAGAAGTGGTCATCTTACGCACACCCAGCAGGCCAGAGTTCGACATCGTTGACGAGATAGTTGGCCAGAGATCTGTAGAGGATGTGCCAGAGCGGGACTGTTTCCGTCGTCATTCAATATTGGGCCGTTGAGCCGAGGAGCTATATATCTAGCAATGCACAGAGAGAGACAAGAGCCTAAAAGCACCAAGCGCTAGACCATGAACAGGAGACAAGTACATATCTTGCTCTGCTAGCAGTGGATGCACCGACACCTTCTCGACTTTGAAGGAGGAAATATCGACGACGGTATTTGTGATTTGGTGATTCGATTATCACGTATCCGTCACCTTGGATTTCGGTATTTTGGGCGGTCTATTCGCATGATTTAGTCTTGATGACCGAGTTTCATTATATTTGTTTTTGTGCACAATGGTTGCACCTGACTTCGGTTTGATGTCATTCGATATGTTGATTTTGATTTCATGCCTATGTTATGCATGTGATTTGACTTATGCTTTCGGCATAGTTTTCATGCACTTTTAGTGTTTTGATTTGATTTGTGCACGCTGATGCACATGGTTGTGAGATTATATACCGCGGTATACCTAATTTGGATTGAGGTTTATTGTATACCGTCGATTTCGATTATGATATTGATGTTGATTCCGTGCACTCTGTGCATTTGATTTGGATTCTTGCGCATATTTGGCGCGCTTGGATTGGATTTTGCGCATGTTCGGCGTTTGATATTGGATTTCGTGATTTCGTGCATGTTGGGTGCACATGATTTAGATTTTTCTTCGTGCATGATTGATGCACCTGATTTGGATTTTCGCGCATGTTGGACGCATGTTATGAGATGCGATTTTGGTGCACACCAGATGCACTAAATCGGGATTCTTCGTGCATATTAGATGCACTTGATATTGCTGTCAGGTACACCCGTTGCCTATGACAGGTGTTTCGTGCACACCCGTTGCACTTAGATTTTGTTTTTGTGCACATGTATGGCACATTTATGGATTTCGATTTCCGTGCGCACCAGACGCACGTAGCATTCATATGCACATTTTGAGATTGATTTCTTATGGAGCAGTACGTTTTTATGATATTTACTATTTGTTTTCGTACTGTGCAGGACTAGTCAGAGGACAGTATCTGGATATATTTTGCATGCATTGATAGATATCAATGGGATTTCCAAAAAGGGGAGCTATAGTCTCAGTATTTACCTATGTGCCTGATATGACACGAAATGTTTAAAACAAGGAAACCCTTCTAAAATTATTTCAAAAATGGCGGGACGTACATATTAAACAAAGGATAAGTATATATATAGTTATTTTCATCCAATAAACGACCGCCACTGTGCCGCGATACGCGGATCGCACATTAACATGAATCGTTTGGCATGCATTTCCTTCAGATGTTTACATGTATAGTTTTGATTTATATCATATTGGTTTTCTATTGGATTTGACATTTGTGTCTTTCCCATGACTCCGATGATTGCGGGATACTTGACGGAGTTTTGATTTTGAGTTATCTGCTTATTGTTCATGCGCATGCATTGCGCTATGATGCGTTTTATGTATTGATGATTTCGGAGCCCCGGCGACTTGGACTTTTTACGGAAATATTTTAGTATTTTAGGGATTTAAATTTAAATTCGGGGACCCAATTTCTTTAAGGGGGGAAGATTGTAATATTTCATAAAAATAAAATATTATTTTTGGTGATTTTTATAATTTAATAATAAAATATTGAATATTTTAATAAGGCGGTATAATTAAATACCGATAAATTGGAAAAAATTTGTAAAATTATGGAAATTACTAAGAAGAGGGTGCTTTGTGTAATTTATGCAAAATATGAAATTTTATGATTTATTTAACACTATTTTAGTGCTAATCGCGATTAAAATCGTTAATCGGGGTTTAAGCGTGTTTTGTGCACATGATATGCACCAAGTCATTTAAACACTTATTACATTTTTATCTTGGTCTTTTCTTTATTTATCTTGCATGATTGTTGACTTTAGAAAATAAAAGAAAAGGAAAAAAGAAAGGAAATGATCAGAGAGGGGACACAATCATGACATGAGGCAAAGCATGCATGAGAGAGAGAGTGTGTGAGGGGTCAACCCTAGATCTTGGCTATTCCTTCTCTTCTCATCATCTTCATCATCTCTTTTTCTCTCCCTCTTCACCAATGCAGCCCCATCTCCCTCCTCCACTTCAAGCTTCAAAACACCCCTAAAACAAACCCAAAACCATGCACCCTCTTCACAAAAAATGTGCACAAGCTCACAACAAGCATGGGGAAACAAGAAAATCTGGATTTTGATGAGCTAAGGGGATTCATGAGTTCCAAATGAGGTAATCCCATCACCATTTGTGTAGTTTTTCATTCACTTTAGTATCCATACGTGTTTAGTTGTGATTTAGTGCGGTTTAGTGAACTTTGAAGATTTCTAGAAGAGGTTATGTGGGATTTTGAGTGGTGTTGTGCAATTGGACTTTAGAGATGACCTTAAACCACACTATGAGGTTAGAAACCCAGATCTATTTGAAACAATCCAAGTTTACTGAAAAACAGAAACTTTCCATGTCGGTTTGTGAGGAAATTGAGTGTGCAGGGAAATCTGGGATGACCCGGGAATTTTACGAGATAAGCAAACAACCCCAGCAGGCTAGAATTGACCCTAGGAACCCACTGTAGCAAAACGAGACCCTAATTCCCCTGGAAAACCGGCCTGGCTGGAATTTGGGCTTGTGTGGCCTGCCATGTAGTAGGGGTTAGGGCCCAGGTTGTTTCTGTAGTTCATAAAACCCCTGTACATCATCCAAGTGTTGTTTTCTTACCTTGTTTTTGTTGCGCCACGGCAGCGCCCCGGCCGTCTATCCGAGGCCAAAATGCGGAATCAAAATTTTTCTTAACTTTTAAACTGGCGCTACCGCGGACAATAAAACCCGGATCGTAACCATTAACCTATACTAGCTAACAAGAGATGGGAAGAGAGTTATACCAAGCGATCCGTGTCCTCCGGTCTTCGTCTCCACTCCGATCTCCCGCGGAATCTCCGTCCGTCACCTCCTCGTCGAAAAGGGCACCACATAGCCGAATTCTTTTACGGGCTCCCACCTCTGGACCGAGGCAACTCGGGCACGAAGTTGGCTAGCCGACGCGTCCAAGGGTACTGTAGGTTGTAGTGTAGTGTCTTGTCTCTTTGGGGTTTATGTTGCCATTGGGTGATGGAAGAATCAAAGAACTTTGGAGAGGGGTTGATGGTTTTGGAGCATACAAATGAGATGATCTGATTTCCCTCATCCAAAATGAAGTCCTCTCTCTCCCCTCCTAAAGTGGCCGGCCCCCCTCATATGAAAATGGTGGAAGGAAAAAACAAATGAAACCATGAAGGGAGGTAAGTGTAGGAAACTCCAAGAGGTGACCACATCAAAAGGTTATGATAACTATATCAAATCAACTCAAATAAACTCTAATCAGAAAAAGCAAGCCATCATGAAAAATCAAAGATGCTTAACCTTTCATAATGCCACAAATGCAAGAAACTCCCTCCACAAAATGTTATTTGAAAACTTGCAAATAACCCCCTCCATCGGAAAAGTCCGGCCGGGAAAGAACAAAGGAAAACCGGCCGGAACGGAATGCAAACTGGCAACTCCAGAAAACTGGTCCCGTAATAAATTACAGGAAAACCCCGATACTGTGCATACTCACCCGCATTTGTATTCCCACTGAACACAAATGCAAAGAGACAAAATCTACACTGTACTATACTGGGATCTGGCTTAAACCAAAACCGGCTAGAAATATCCATCCGATCCTAATCCGTGCAATACCGCACGTATCTGATCGAACCCTGCCATATAACCATACGGCCTCTAGTACAAACTGTCCGATCCTGATCCGTGCAATACCGCACGTATCTGATTGGACCTTGCCATATCTCCATACGGCCTCTACAGCGTTTTGCCCGAAACTTGAGTAACTGTAAGTGTGGTGGACTCTAAAGACTCGTCAATACTATGGCTGTGGATTTAACCACTAGCACGTCAGAGGTATAAGCTAATACGTGACGGGCCACCAGCTATTGACCAAAAGGGACGTCGATGAGCGAACTCATCCTGACACCCTACTGAGCCTGTCAGTGACAATATCCGTACAGTCCGGTCCGTTCGTCTATGAGCATCGCATGGCGGGCCTAGGGTGTTGGTAAAAGTCAGACCCCCAAAAGCGGTACAAGTCGTGTCGGAGTGTAGCCCAGAACACCCTGAGATACTACTGGAATACCTACCAGTAAATCTCCTGCCTCGGCCGAGGGCTTTGTGTAATGGCTCTCCTAGACACAGCGCGACCTCACCCCCAATACCGGGAGAGACGAACCCCTGCAGATCCGCTCACTGCCTCCTTGTGGCTCGGGACTGGACCCAACTAAAACCTGTTTGCACGACTCCTTTGAGCCGTGGTAGGGTAGTAATCAAAGCACAGTGGGAACTCACACGAGACAAATGACGATCTCAGGTCGATGAACTAACCTGTACACATGTCACCAGGGAACTGCTATCTGACGTCAGGTATAAGACCAACTAGCATGTTCCCGGCGAGTCCTGTCCGGTGTGCTCATAACCCAATGAGCACCTGTATACATCTTAGGTGAACCAACTGACACCAGTGGCTTGTGAGACCGGCCACAGCCCCTCGTCGGGGTCTCGACTGTATACACTAGTCTACTCTGGAGTATTGATGCCCTGTCTCGAAACTCCCACGACTAGGGACCTTTTAAGGATGTGCTTATAGACTGCCAGCTCTCACGTATATGATCGCCATCATACTGCTGCCCGTCAAGCAAGAATCCTAGGGGCTCTATCAACGTGTAATAGCGACCTCTCAGGTCACCTAAGGCAGTACACGATGATAAAGATAAACCAGATAGCATACTATCATCTTGAGTAAGACTGTCCTACTGGGACAGGTCCTCCCTCAATCATTGCAATCACGTGCCTGTGATCCAATAATTGACTCTGAGGGCACTATCTCCAACAGTTTTCACCTAAGACAAAATCTGGAACATGTTTTCTAGGTTGCTGCCATGTGTTTCATGATGTTTATGGATTTAAGTTTTGATATTTCGTATTTTATTCGATTATTTAACGTTTTTACGTCTATATCGATTGGTATTTGGTTGAATTGCAAGATGTTGACCATAGGTTTTGACCTATGGGTGATTCGTGCGACATTTTGGTTTTCGTTTGTACTTTTGGCTTTGATTTTGATTTTGATACGATACGTTGTGATGTATAGGTACCCCCACGAAGACTTCGAGACGATAAGCAAGCGTGTAGCGGCGTCGGCATCGGCATACAAGAAGCAAAGGTGAGTAGATTTATATCTACGGGGAGAAGTCCGGTGGATGGCGTATAGCACCCCTGCAAAGTTGTGAGAAATGATGGGATAATATATATATTCTTTTATGTGTTAGGGTATGATATGAGCCTTATCAAGAAAGCTTTAGGAGGTTAGGGGTTAGTGTTATTAAGCATGGATGAAAGGACTCTAGTCGATTTCTTAGTCCCGAAACCCTAGGGTGAAGATTTGCATACATGCACATACACATACTCGCCTATTTTGACTTCCTTGTGCGTATTTGAGACATATTTATATTGATATTCATGTGCTTGGATGATGAGTATGTTATATGATGCTTGGGATTGAGTCGATATGATCGGACATGCTGCCGTGGGATATTTAATATGTGACCGAGATATATCATGATGCTATAGCGGATCGTTGGACGACGATACTATGTGGATGATGATATATATAGTGATAGTTGACATATGATCGAGATATGAGATGAGATTTGTTATGATATTTATAACGGATCGCTTGGGCGATTTATACTTCTATATGATAATATGTGTTGATGACATCGGATTGTATGAGACTTTAGGTCAGTAGCCAGATCATGATATTGTTGATGATATTAGTAGTGCACTCGACTTAGATTAGTACCCCGGCCCCCGATATGTGATGATGTGGATACCAGAGGAATAATGAGATAAATATGATATTTGACCCGTACCCAGATTTGGGAGGCCGTACGACGGATTTACCGTATGAGCTAGATATTGATGATAGATCCGCACTCTTGACTCGAGGATGGCATATTATATTAGGGTATCGTATAGGATACTATTGAGGCGGGATCATCGACTATTATATATATGTATATATGTATCGACTCAGATGTTAGGCGGTTTCCTTACCTTTTGATTAGCCCTTTTAGTTTAGCCCTGCAGTTCACTTGTAAATGGTAGATTAGACTCGAGTCATACCTATTTCAAAACTAACAAATCGTGAGTATTTTAAAGACATGCCAAGGGATTCTACGGATATTTCAAAGGACGTACATTTTCTTAAAACACCGTAGCCCTTATTTTCAAAACACCACGATTCGTGTTATTTCAAACGACAAAACTGTACGACTTATAATTAGGCATATGAAGATTCGTTATCATTGTATTTGATATTCAGCTCCCTCACATTCTTGCTGCTCGCATCGCATTGCATGCTAATATTGTGTTTTCATATGTTAATATTGAAATTATGCTGTTAGGACACCAGCACCATTACCGATGATGCGTATGTTCCACATACACTTATTTGCCGGCTCACACACATCATCATCGATAATTGCCATGTCACGTACACTTTAAAGAATATTATTTCATTGACATAGCTTGTTAGCTGATATTTTCGACATGATATTAGTGTACTTGCTTTATATGCCAGTTTAGACATTGCAGTTATTACTTGCTACTTCATGCATATTATCATTCACTGTTATGCAGTATTATGGAGTTTTATGCCGATATTCACTATTTACTCGCTATTGATGATTGGATTTCGGATTTTCATGAGATTTCCTGGATTTAGGAGAAAACCACAAGAATATACAAACTTCTCTCTCTCTCTCTCTCTCTTTTTAAAATGAAAAGTGTGGTTTTCTCATGATGTATGAGTCTTCCACCATGATGTTTTCTCGGTTATGAGAAGGATTTCGAGACCCGATTTGATGAGTTGGATGAACCGTATGTGGGTACATGGTGGACCCGGTAAGGTACCCCGGGGCAAGAAAATCGAGGTGTAGACGATGAGCCTGGCAGGGGCAGACTGCCTACCGGTGATTTTACCTGACGCAGCGAATATCCGGAGGATACCGTTCGTGGTCGTATGATTGATGATATGGGCCGATCCGGACTGACGGAGCCGGAGGTATTGAGATATTGAGATTTGAGATACAGAGATATTGAGATTTGATATTGAGATACTGAGATTTATGTTTTGTGTCGATGCTTGATACTGATTTCTTTGTTGATTTCATTGGTGATACCCGATTGATATACATATGAAATCTCATTAAATAAAGAAAAACAGTTCTTTGAGTCATGATGTACTTTGTTCTCATTATATGCATTTGCATATCATTTTAGTGACATGTTGTTACCTGAGGCACTGACACGAGTTCTTGGTATTTCACTATACGGATAGATATTTACCCTTACCAATATTTATGCTTCAGGCCATATTGTTATTATTTGAGGATATTACTGATCGTATGACCTAGGATTGCGTTATACATGTGATTTCTACTCGTAGATGTTTTCTTCTCACGTGTTGGCAACTCACCCCCGTTGTGCCACAGTTTCTTGCAGGTTTTGCCGTACAGGTTTCGTTACGGCTTTGCAGGCACTCTGCTTCCATTCCGGGTGATTTTCTTTGGTAGGTAGGTTCTTTTGTATCAGGACAACCATTGTATATTTGTTATTTCAGTTGTATCTAGTTAAAACTCCATCAACCAGACTTGTATATTTGATAGACATAGAAGACTAGTGTTTATTCTTTCGACCTTAGAGTCGCGCGCTATATTATTATGGGTTTTCTTGTTGTTTTGAGTTTCCATTTCAGTTTTGATCCTCGCCCTTCGGCGTTGTATATCATATTGCTTGCGTGGTTATGGCCGTCGATTGACAAAAAGCTAGCTCCCGTTTGGGGATGCCTTTTTATCATTATGTATACATTTATCATGTTGTACCCCGTTCGGGGCCAGTTTTTACAAAGGAAACTCTGCCGAAATTTTTATAAAAGACTTTTGATTTTAAAAATGCATATTTCGGCAAATAATGCTAAACTACTTGATTTAAATTGGATTTTCCCTCACTCTACTGCTTTACTCGGTTTGGATTTCTGGGTTTTGGCTTACTTAGATTACGTACGCCTCGAGACGTTTTGTAGTTTAAGTGGCGGTCATGTTCCGTACTTTTCGGGTCGTGACAGATATATACTAAACTATGAGGAAGTGAAAGATGGTTATACCCTCGTAGATCGAGTCTTTCACTTCACATGCTCCGTGTAGTAGTCCCGCGACTCCACTAGGCTCCACTTGAAGCTTTGGACGAG
Source organism: Agapanthus africanus (assembly GCA_030015575.1). Classification (NCBI taxonomy): domain Eukaryota; kingdom Viridiplantae; phylum Streptophyta; class Magnoliopsida; order Asparagales; family Amaryllidaceae; genus Agapanthus; species Agapanthus africanus. The sequence goes on from JASDDO010000031.1 coordinate 233,592,964, forward strand.
CTTCCTCCGATGACCTTCATGCCGAAGATGATCCACGCGAAGTCCCTCCAACTCAGGCTACCTCTTCACTAAACTCTTTAGCGTAGGAAACACGCTACACTCGATGGCTAGTCAAGTGTAGGATGGTGAAGTAGGGGATGTTAAAGCTCACACGTTTGTGTTCAAGCTTCATGGTTCACATCACATGTGAGGGGTGAAGCTTGAACCATGGGATTGAGGAAGAAGAAAAAGAAGCTAAAGAGCAACCATGGGAGCAACTCAGGAAAATGGCTAAGTGTTGAGAATGAGCTTTAGAATGAATGGCAACTCTTGACCCCCCACTCATTCAAGCGTGGAATTTTGCAATATAAAATTGCAACCATGCTTGAATAGCGAGTCAAGATGAATAAACAAATATAAAGCCCATGCTTGCAACCATGCTCTCATTTTCCACCTCATTTCTATTTTTCTCAAAAATAGAAATCATGTCATGCTTACATATTTATATATATATATATATACATATAAGAAAATATTTAGTGAGCTAATGATATTACTTAAGATATAATTATATCATATATAATATATATCACATTATTAAATCAACACTTGATTTAATAATCCGGTTATATCACATATGACCGATTAATATCATATATCTGTGTATTACATTATCAAATCAACAATTGATTCGACAATCTGGTTATATCATATATAACTGAACCGATAACAGATATGTCACAACCCAAAATTTGGCAGGTGACCGGCACTTAAACCACGTGACGTCAACAGGCGTAACGCAATTTAAGTAAGCCGAAAACCCAAAAATCTAAACCATCAGAAGTAGTAAGTGATAAAAACATTGTTAAAAACATTTGGAAATCTCAAGTAAAAATCTTTAAACTTAAGTTCATTTTCTTAAAAATTTCAGAATGACCTTCTTTGTAAAAACTAGTCTCGAAACGGGCACAAACATAAGTTATAAGTAAAGCAACATATGATATAAATAAAGCATCCCCAAACGGGAGCAAATCATGCCCAAAGGCGGAAACAACCACCAAAAGCATAATATACGACGTCGTAGCGAAGAAATAGACAGTATAAGTGAGCACAACATAAAGAGATAAAACTACATGATAAAAGCCGTCTCACACGAGCTCGACACCTAGAGTCACAAAATATACAATATCGTCCTAACAACTCGTCTCTAAGTCAATAAATGAAATGGTAGATGGAGAGTACTAGATACAATAAGATGTACAATGAATATAAAATCGGATAACCGCAACCAACCTACAGCAAACGGCTCACAGCCAACCGTAGCGGTATCCGCTGGAAAAAGATAGAATAAGAAGACCTGCCGCGACTACTCTGACGGTCAAACCTGCAAAACACTATGGCACAACGGGGGTGAGTTTCCAACTCGTAAGTAGTAAGTAACATCGTACAGATAATTGCAGGTATGCACGTACTGCGATACTCTATCACATGCAATCTGATAGTATCAATATGGTAATATGGATATGCAACAATCATGAAAGGTACTCTATCAGGTACTATAAATACATGAAGCAATGTATATCAATGAATGTTGAGTATGGGATAAAACATATCATCATCAATGAATCATCATCATGGAAAAACCGGTGTCCATCATCGACACCCCAATTCCCAATACCTCAGGCGTCGTCACTCTGATCGGCCCTGATATCCTGTAAATCTCATGGAACCTGAGTGCCCAACATCGGCACGCGAAAATATCATGAAATACTCGTGTCCAACATCGACACGCAAATCCACATATATCGGGCTCCGTCAGTCCGGATCGTCCCATATCCATCTCTCGACTACGGTCGGTATCCTCCGGATAACCGCCTAGTCCAACCAACCACCGGTAGGTAGTAATCCCTCTGCCAGGCTCATCGTCTACTGCACAACATCCCTTTCTTGCCCCGGGGTACCATACCGGGTCCACCATGAACCCGCAAACAGATCATCCAGCTCCTCGAATTAGGTTTCTATCACACGTCTCAGAACCGAGAAAACGCATGGTGGACGTACTGAAATATTATATCAAGAGAAACCGGGTTTTCAAAACAATACATACTTTCTTGAAATAATACCACGGTTCTCAAATCCATAAATCACATGAAATCCGTATCTCAATGCGTAAATCCATGGAATATGATATATGCAACATAAAACCATAATATGAGCAAATCAATGGAAAACCGCTCTTTTAAATGAATCACGCTTTTAAATATATCTTGTGGTTCCCAATTACTCCAAAATCAAATCCAACATCATATAAAGGTGTACATGTAGCTATAGCAAGTATGGGTGTATACATATATGTATGTATGCACTATGTATTTCATACGCGCAATAGAACAAGAATCAATGTATCAAGATCAATAACTATACAATACTGCATATGTGTATAGGTTGTGCGTGTCATGGCAATTACCGACGGTGTGGGTGTAGCATACAATTTAGTGTTCGTGCAACATGAACCGTCAGTAATGGTGCAGTGTCCACTAGGTACGAAGCCAAGGCACAACAAGTAATGGTATGCAATGATGCTCATGCACAATCAACATATATGAATATATATCATGCAGCTATAATATCATATCAAGCCCTGACGCATAACGCCATACGGGCGATTTCCCCATAGATGTTAAATCTACTCACCGGTGATCTCGAGCTAAGTAAATCCGACCACCTGTTTTCCTTTCTTCGCAGCGTCCGAAGTCCCTGCCTGCGATCCTAAAATCACATAAACATAGCAAGTGCACTTAGAAATCGACCAATAATATATACAATTACGTTTAAATTGACGCACCGATTCCAACAACCTCTCAAAGGTTCTCTTAGTGGCTAACGTGTATGGCGACATCACCAAAACAGACCCGCGACAGCAACCTACCCAAAACACTAAAACAACGTCGGATCAATCGTAACGCGCGTCGTCGAAACACTAAAAACTAGCTAATCGATTCCATATTTTACATACTGTCACAACCTAAAAATCTAGCAATACCAAACACCCTGAAACAACAACAGACAGCTACCCTAAAAATTACAACATTCAAGTCCACTGTACGGCCGAGCTGGCCGGAAAACCCCCTCATGTCGCCGGCCAAACGATGTCAGGTGGGGTTTGTGCTTCAGGTGTACACTCAGGGCAACTAACACTACACTACTACACTGCTAGATTTCACTGTAAACACTCGGGTTGATAGCAGATTACAGACAGCCTATAATAACACTAAAAACACGATATGTGCACAAAACTATATCTTTTAGTGTTCTAAACGATAATTACTAAGCAATAAAACACTATAACAACCTAATTAACAGTGAGAGATCGTTACCTATCCACACTTGCTCAAAATCCTAGCATTCCATGCTCCAAGTGATCACCATAGGCTTTAGATCAAGTTTAATGAAGGTTTTAGTGAGTTTTGTGGTGATTAGTGAGGGTTTAGCTTTAGTTTAGTGAATAATAAGAGAGGGTTTCAGTTGAGGGTGTGAGGAATTTAGATGAAGAAAAATGAGAATGAGAGAGTGAGCGAAATGAGGGTGTATGTGTGTGAGTGAGGGATGAGGGAATGAGGGGTGAGTTTAGATGAGCCGTGGCCCCCTCTTCTCTCTCCTCATTTAATGCAAGCCATGCTTTCCCCCTCCCTCATCATGCATGTCAACCCCCCTCTCTCTCAAGTCATACCCAAAAATTCAAACAAAATAATTTAAAAACTAAATAATTAACTAATTACATATAACATAATGAAATGAGGTTAAGCTGCCATGGCTACTTAAGCATGGTTACCACAAATTAACCCTAGGTTAACATGTACAAGTGTGTGCAAGCCCAAAATAAATATTAATAAAATATTAATTAATTTTTATAAAATATTTGAAAACTAATTTGGTAAAATTTTTACTAAAAATCCGCATTATCGCTTAATTAACACTAATCGCATTCTAAGGTGTTACAAGATAACTGCCAGATAACAATACGGTATCACATACACGTATTTAATCAGGCCCACACACATATCACATATGTGTCCTACTTCGTTTCTGTAAAGTTTTAGAAATCGTTATGGGAATTTTTTTTCCGTTTTAGGGTAAAATTGTCGGTATTTTCCGTTTTAACCCGACTGTGATCAAACGATCATACAGACTTGCCAGCACCTAGTTTAGCTAAAATAAAGCTGGTACGCAAGCTTTGGGAGTATATGGGACGTTTTGGTTCAGATAGAATTTTTCCCAATTTTAATATTATTTTAATACGGTATTCACTTTTTGGGAAATTTCTCTTAAGTAATCTTTTCCATAAATCAAACTTGAGTAAACCAAAACCTTCCCACAATATCTAGATATTTGTTGTGCATACGGATTAAAGTTTTTTAAAAAAAAAGAAAGAAAAGAAAGAGTGAGGTGCATGCATGTGTGTGTGAAAGCATTTATGTGCATTTATCATGAGAAATAGCTAGGAAATTCCACAAAAAACCCCACCCTTATCACTTGGCCGAGATCCCTTCCTCCCCTTCTGCTCTTGATCATTCCCTTCCATTTTTGCATCAATCCAAACTCATAATTCTCCAAAATTCCAAAATATATCACAAAATATACATCAAGTCTTGGTTTTTGCTTCTTGCTCACTTGGAGCTAGGAAAGCTTGGATCATGGGAGCAAGGATTGTTAGGTATAATCTCTAATCTATAAATTAGGAGTTTTTATGATGAGTAGCACGTTGATTATTTTTTAGAACACGTTAGATATCGATTAGTGCATATCGTATTCTTTAGTGTCTTTTTGAATTTCTGGGATCTTCTCTGACGTGGAATTTTTAGTGAGTGAGCTAACAAAATTGTAGTGATGTACTAGTGAACCTAAGACACCATCTGGGACACGAAGACCACCCTACCGGCCGAGGCCGGCGACCCCTTTGACTATTTACGGCGACGCCGGCTATTGGGGGATGTGCGGCGGTTTGGTTTTTGTCGGTAGTTGTCTTCTGTAGTTTAGGGGTGTTTGGTACTGTTTACTTTTTTAGTAATTGCAGTATGAAAAATCTGGGATCTTTTACCTATAATCTAGTGTTTTGAGTCCGCGTGTTACGTTTTGCGACACAAATCCTGTTCTTGTGCAGCTACTGTAGTTGGGTTGGTTTTGTGGTATCGTTACGCACGTTAGCCACTAGACGGACACTCGTGAGTTAGTTTAGTCTTGATGCGTTATTTAAAATGTAATTTTACGTTAAATTGGTCGATTTCTGAGATGTTTGCACTATTTCTGTGTTTGTTAATTTTTTAGCGTCGCAAGCGGGGACTTCGGACGCTGCGAACAAAGGGAAGCAGGTGGTCGGATTTTCATTGCTCGAGACCATCGGTGAGTAGATTTAACATCTACGGGGAAATCGCCCGTATGGCGTTATGCGTTGGGGCAGATATGATATGATAGCTGCATGTATTTGCATATTAGTTAATTCTATATGAACGTCATTGCATAGTATTATCTGTTGTACCTTTACTTGTACCTATAGATATAACACATTACTGACGGTTCATTTTGCACGAGCACAAAATTGTATGCTACACCCAAACTGTCTGTAATTGCCATGACACGCACAAACACCTACAAACGTGATAAGGTAATGGATAGGAATAGTTGGAGTAGTAACTCTTATTCCATTGTGCATATGAAATACGGTGGACACATACATACGTGATATTGCATTGGCCAGGGATAGTTGAGGTAGTGAACCTTATTCCATTTCACGTGTACCCTACAATAGCGACTTGTACATCATGCATACAGATTGGCATGTACACCCACAAATTTGATTACAGCTATATGTACATCACGCATACTTACTGACATGTACATCTACATATTTTGCTATAGTTATTTATACCCTAAGTGGTATGGTTTTGACATGTGATATTGAGACGTTGATATTGCGCTTATGAAATGCATCATACCTACTAGCTTACATGTAGATACTTAAACATGGTTACAATCACTTTTACACCTCATATGATGCTGCACTTGTTTTTGGAGGATTTTGGGAACCGCATGATATGTTTAAAAGCTTGATTCAATTTAAAGAGCGGTTTTCCCTTGATATGCTCATATTGTACTTTTATGTTGCACGTATCAGTTTTTCATGGATTTACGCATTGAGATATGTATTTCATATGATTTATGGATTTGAGAACCGTGGGGGTATTTCAAGAAAACTATGTATTGTTTGAAAACCCGGTTTCTCTTGATATGATATTTCAGTGCGTCCACCATGTGATTTCTCAGTTCTGAGATTTGGCTTGTGATACCCGATTCGAGGAGAGGGAGGCACCGTCTGCGGGTACATGGTGGACCCGGTATGGTACCCCAGGGCGAGTGGTGATTTCGTGGTCTAGAAGATAAGCCTGGCAGAGGGACCAATACCTACCGGTGATTGTATTTGGACTCGGCGGTTATCATGGGGATACCGACCGGAGTGATTTACGACATATCGTCAGGGCCAGTCATGATGAAAGCGCCTGAGTTATGAGGATTTACTTGTCGATGATAGGCACGGGTTTCATGACGTTTCGAGTGTCGGTGTTTGACACTTAGGTTTCCATGTTTTTTACGTATCGTCGGTGGACATACGGGGTTGATATCCTCATACTTATATATATATACATATACATACAAGGATATGTTTTCATGATGTTTCGGGTGTCGATGATAGACACTCAGGTTCCATGAGGCTTACCGGATGTGGGGGCCGATCTGAGGATGCGGTGCCTAAGGATTTGGGATTTGATGTGTCAGTGACGGACACTAGTGTTTTTCCAAGCTGATGATTTTGCATGAGATTTTATATTATATCATCCCACACTCAGGATTATGTTGTTATGCATTGATTCATGTTGTTGTAGAACACTGATGATGTACCTTTACATGATTGTTGCATATTCACTTGTCATACTTATGCTATCGGATTACATGTGATAGATAGATCGCTGTCCGTGCATACTTGCGATTACAATATGATGTTATTTACTATTCACAAATTGGCAACTCACCCCCGTTGTTCCACAGTGTTTTGCAGGACTTTCTCTCTTAGTAGTCGCGGCAGGGCGTCTTATCATCTCTACTTTTGCGGATACCGCTACGTTTGGCTGTGAGGCCTTTGCTTTTAGGTGTGTTTGCGGTTATCTGTTTGTACATTGTATATCTTTTTGTTGGATCTAGTATTCTCCATCTACCACTTCTTGTATATGACCTAGAGACGAGTTGTGAGGATTCTGTGTTGTATTATTGGTGACTTTGGGTGCCGTGCTCGTGGGAGCTGGCTATGTTGAAAAGTTTTACCTCTTTATGCAGTTTTCTTTATTCTCTTCGCTTCGGCGTCGTATTTATTTTTTTGTGGTGGTTGTTTCCGCCATTGGGCATGATTTGCTCACGTTTGGGATGCTTTTTTTATTATCTATGTTGTACCCATTTTCGGGGCTAGATGTTACAAAGGAGGTGCTGCTGAAACTTTTAAGAAAGAAAACTAGAGTTAGAGATTTTACTTCTGATTTTCCAAATGTTTTCATCTATGTTTTCTCCGTTGATCCAGTTTTGGGTGGTTTAGATTTCTGGGTTTCGGCTTAATTAAGTTGCGTACGCCTGTAGACGTTACGTGGTTTAAGTGCCGGTTACGGGCCAAATTTTGGGTCGTGACAAAGTTGGTATCAGAGCGCTAGGTTTTGCCTTTCGGAGTGTAGGATGACCTTGGTATGATGGAGTAGATAGCTTAAGCAGAGTGACGTGGCATGTGTATGTTCCGTGGCATATTTACAACACGGTACTCCGCCTAAGTGACCTTAGGAGTTATTAATTGATTTTCCACCGTGATGATATACATCTCTGTGATTCGATTCTTGTTTCCTTATCGAATCTTGTTTCAATTTCCAGCCTATATGCTGCCAAAGACTACGAGGGCACAGAGAGCGGCCGCAAGTGCCGAGGTCAGAGTTGAGTCGTCTGAGGCGAGGACTGACCAGGGCGGTACGCCTGTCGTACCGAAGTACATTGCTATGATTGGGGCTGGTATGCAAGACCTGCGCCAGATGATGGGTACTTTAGTAAAGGCCATTCGAGCGCAGGGGCAGGCAGTTGTTCCACCTGTTGCAGGGACCACGATGGTACTTACAGTTCCGGCAGTCGCAGTTATAGTTCCCGAGGTTATTACCGTGTCACTGACCGAGTTCATGAGGCTGAGGACTCCGGTGTTCACTGGCACAGATGCTACTGAGGATCCGCAGTCGTTTATCGACTGGATGACCAGGATTTGTCGTTCGCTCCGATGCTCCAACGAAAGATGGGTGGAGTTTGCGAGTTTCCGTCTGGAGGGTCTCGCCTAGAAGTGGTGTGAGTCCTTAGAGAGGGGAAGAGCCGCGGGTCTTGCTCCTATGACCTGGGCTAAGTTTATGGCAGTATTTCTCGCCCGTTTTCTTCCACCGAGCGTCATGGATGCGCAAGCGCCCCGATTTGAGTCATTATGTCAGACTCCGGAGATAACGGTGTCTGAGTATGATGGACTGTTTACTGAGCTGACTGTATATGCTCCGTACTTGGTGGCGACTGAGGAGATGAGGTTGAAGAGGATTGTTCGAGGCCTACTTACCCAGTTGTTCCAAGCCATCAGCATTCAGCATTGCGACACATATGCGGCAGCTGTGGATGCAACATTATTCGTGGAAGGAGCGTTTATCTGTGTCATCGGTTGTTCCGGAACAGAAGAGGACTCGTACGGATGTACCGACATGGAGACAGAGGTTTGCATGCCGAGGCAGAGTTCCTTCATACTCGGGGAGTAGCAGAGACGTGGGACATGGCCAGTTATTCAGTTCTTATTCCCAGGAGGGCCAGCGACCGTCTTATGGGTGCTTCAGGTATGGCAGTCTACATCACCTTGTTCAGGATTGTACCGTGGTGCGTGTCACGTCCCGAAAGTACGGAGCATGACCGGCATTTAAACTATGAAACGTCTCGAGGCATACGTAATCTAAGTAAGCTGAAAACCCAGAAATCCAAACCAAGAAAAGTAGTAGAGTGAAGGAAAACCAATTTAAATCAAGTATTTTTAATAGCATAAGCCGAATTATGCGTCTTTTAAAAACATCAAATATTTCCTTAAAATTTCGGCAGAGTCTCCTTTGTAAATACTGGCCCCCAAACGGGATACAACATGAATACTATACGAAATCAATAAAAGGCATCTCCAAGCGGGAGCTAGCTCTTCGTCAATCGATGGCCACAACCACCCAAGCAATATAATATACAATGCCAAGGGAGAGGATCAAAACTCAAAAGGAAACTCAAAAACCATAAGAAATCCATAGAAATATAACGCGTAACTCTAAGGTCGAAAGAATAACATCACTGGTCTCTATCTCAAAAATAAATACATGTTTGGTTGATGGAACTTCTAGATACAACTGAATAATAATATACAATGTATAATGATGGGTACGATACAAATAAACCCATCTACTAGCAAGTCACCCGAAAGAAGCAGTGCCAGCAAAGCCGTAATGAAACCTGTACGGCAAAACCTGCAAGAAACTGTGGCACAACGGGAGTGAGTTGCCAACTCGTGAGTAGAAAAAACATCTACGAACAGAAATCGCATGAACAACGCAATCCTAGGTCATACGATCATAATATATCCTCAAATATAACAAGCATCCTAAACAATGGCTAGGGTAAATATCTAACCCAAGTGTAATCCCATATGCCCGTGTCAGTGCCTCAGGTAGCAATATATCATATGGATGATGTATGAATGCATGAAAACAGAATACATGTACTAAAAAAACTGCTTTCATAATTTAATGAGATTTCCATTGTATTCATAAAATGAAATTAACATAAACAGTGTCTAGCATCGACACAATACATAAATTTCAATGTCTCAAAATCTCAGGCTCCGGTTATCCGGACTGGCCTGTATCATCAAATCTAAGTACCTCAATATCTCAAAATCTCAATGTCTCAATCTCAATATCTACGGCGCCGTCTGTCCAGACCGGCCCCTACCATCCATCTCAAGACTACGACGGTATCCTCCGGATATCCGATGCGTCGGGTAAAATCACCGGTCGGTAGTGCTCACCTGCCAGGCTCAACGCCATCATCTGCGATCCCCTTTCCTCGGGTTACCGCACCGGGTCCAACATGTACCCGAAACGGTTCCTCCACTCCTCGAACTCGGGTCTCGAAATCCATCAAAAAACTCATGGTGGACTACTCATACATCATTGGAAAACCGCACTTTTTATATTAAAAGAGAGAAAAGAAGCTTATGTAAGTTTTGCAGTTTTCCCCCAAATCCAGAAAATCTCATGGAAATAAGAACCCAAATCATCAATAGCATGTAAACAATGAATATAGGCATAAAAATCCATGAAGGCGGCATAACAGTGAATAATAACATGCATGAAATAGCAAGTAATAACTACAATGGCTCAACTAGCATATAAGGAAAGTAAACTAATATCATGTCTAAACTACTAGCTATCAAGCTAAGTTAAGCAATAATATTTTCTAAGGTGTACGTGACATGGCTATTACCGATGAAGATGTGTGTGAGCCGGCAAGTGAGTGTACGTGGTACATACGCATCGTCGGTAATGGTGCTGGTGTCCTAACATCATGATATCAACAATAGAATATGAATCATAATATAAACATGCGATGCGGAGCGAACAACAATAAGGAGCGGAAGCTAAATACTAGACACAACGGTAACTAATCTGCATTTAATGAAATATGAGTTCCACAGTGGTGCCATTTGAAATAACACAAATCGTGGGGTTTTGAAAATAAGGGCTATGGTGTTTTTAAGAAAAGATACGTCTTTTGAAATATCCGTAGAATCCCTTGACTTGTCTTTTAAAATCCCCACGATCCGTTAATTTTGAAATAGGTAGGAGTCTAATCCAGTCTAACAACTACACTAAACTATACGGCTGAACTAACAAGCTGACTGAAGGTAAGGAAACCGCCTAACATCTGAGTCGATACACACACACACACACACACACACACACACACACATATATATATATATATATATTAGTCGGTGATCCCGTCTCGATAATATCACATCCGATACCATATCGATAATCAATATTCCCAAGTCAAGAGTGCGGATCAAACATCAATATAGCTCGTACGTAAATCCGTCGTATGGCATCCCAAATCTGGGTACGGGTCAATATCACATTCATCACTTTATTCATCTGATATCCTCTTTATCAAAGATCATAATCCAGGGTACTGACCTATGTCTAGTACATTACTAATATCATCAATAAGATCATGACCTGACTGCTGATCTACAGCCTCATACAAATCGATATCATCATCATATATCGTCATAAAGAGGTATGCATCGCCTAATGCGACATATAATGAATATCTTAACATATCTTATCTCATATCACGATCACATGTCAACCATTCAATGTATAACACTATTCACATATATCGTCGTCACAAGATCCGCTATAACATCAGGACGTATCTCAAGTACGAATCCTGCCATATCACCGATCCCACGGTCTAAACTCAAATCTCATCGACTCATCTCAATTCCAAGTATTATCCTCAAATCCAGTATATGAACACATAGTCCCATACCCATGTGAGCACATAACTTTATAATCCCATCTATGCACATATGAAAAAAGAATGTATGCAAGTATGGGTGTGTGTATGTATGTGTGGTGCTACCACTACTCTAGGGTTTCGCAACACTAAGTCAATCTAAACACACCAAATATCCATCTTTGTCATCAATAATCTCAACAATATAAATAATCAATATATGTGTGTATACGTATTCGTATACATCACCACGAACTGCGGGGTTGCTATACGCCATCCACCCGACTTCTCCCCGTAGATATAAATCTTCTCACCTGGTCCTTGCTCGCCGGTGCCGACGTCGCCACGCGCTTGCTTGTCGTCTCGAAGTCCACATGAGGTACCTACATGTCATAACGCACCGTATCGCATTAAAATCCGACTCATGACCAAAACGACACACGAATCCCACATAGGTCAAAACCAATGTTTGCGTTCACAAATCAGCCCAAATACCCTCGACGTCGGCGTACAAACGCCAAACCATCGAGAAAAACCAAAACACACTCATTTGCCCATTCATAAGCACTAATTATAATATAAAATAGGTTAAAATTCAGAAAAAACCCAAACTCTCCCTAAAAGCTATTTTTCCGAAAACCTAGCAAGCGGAGTTTACCGTTTTTAATACAAATCTTAATGTTTTAGCAAAACTAGTGGTTACAATATTCACTAATTAGCTTAAATGGGCCACATGAACATTTACTATATTTTTAATCTTGCTAAATTTCCTTAAACCAAAATCTAGTTAGCACAAATACACTTTTTGTTCAAAACATGTAGTTTTAACCAACAAAAACATTTCAACAATTTTTTTGGTGGCCAAAATGCTCACTAAATAACTTAATTAAGTCATACAAATATGCACTACTATTTTATCTCACTAAAATATATACATTAAAAAAAACTAGTTTGCAATTTATATAATTATTACAAATTTAATTTAACAAAAATGCAAACTAGCAACTAGATTAATTTTAGCAAGCAATTACATGTTAATCTACCTATCACAACCATAATCCAATAACCAAACCCTAATCTCCCTTCAAAACCATCCACTTGAAATTTCAAACTTGAATTCCAAACCCCTTTATTTGTTTTTTATAACACCAATTTAAGCTTGATTTAAACATTCAATTAACAACTAACAAATATGGATGAATCTTTTTACCTCATGATCAAGAGATCAACATGAAGATCATAGCCTCCAAAATGCCAAATTTCCTCCAAGATCCATGCTAGCTTGGGAAAATAAATAATGGGTAGGAGTTAGATTTTGATTTTGTGGGATTTTTGAAGTATTTTGGATGATTTTTTTGATGGAGTTTTGAATAGAAAAGAGAAGAAGAAATGGGGGCTGCTGCTGTTGGAATTTTCGACCAAGGGGAATGGGGAAGAGTGTGAGAGAATGGTGAAAAAAAATTCCAAGTCAAAGCCCTCTCATATTACCATAATACCCTTACCTCAAAATAATATATATAAAACCATTTTTAAACCATTTCCTTCACATGAGATGAAGACAAACAAGAGGGAAGAAAATATAGGCTGTTGATGGTGGTAGGTCTGGCCATGGTGGAGGGGTGAGGAAATGTGAGAGGTTACAAAGAAATTTCATGCAAAAAGACCCCCTCAAGTTACCAAATTGCAAGTTTTAGTTAAATTATATAAATTTTAGTTTTCCCTTAATTATAACCAATTAGAACTTGAAATAAATTGCTAAAAATTTATATTACTCACTAGGTTCTAGTTGACATGGTTCTATAGGGTGTAATTAGCCAATTCAATTTTTATTTATCGCTAATTTAATGTATTTTTAACAGCTCAAAATAATATTAAAATAATTAATTTCGGAAAAATTTTCAGAAAAATTGAAATTTCACCAGTTGCTCAATAAACACCAAATACTAGAAATTACATAGCTAGAATATGTATATTTAATTTTATAATAAAGATATTTATATTTTGATTTTTTACAGAAAACCCCCTTATTTTACCGATTTTCCGAAATTTCAGCGAAACGATTTTCAAAACGTTACAATCTTCCCCCCTTAAAGAAATTCGGTGCCCGAATTTAAATTAAAACTCCCCCCAAATACTAAAATATCTAAGCAAAACCATCCAGTCGTTGGGGCTCCGAAATCGTAAATACATAAAACAAATCGTAGCGCAGCGCATGCGCATGAAAAATGAGCATATAACTTAAAATCAAAACTCCGTCAAGCATCTCGCAATAATCGGAGTCATGGTAAAGACACAATGTCAAATCCAATACAAAACCAATATGGTATAACTCGAAACTATACATGTAAATATCAAATCTATATATGTAAATATCTGAAGGAAATGCATGCCAAATCTCTTAAAGTCGTTGTGCAATACGCATAACACTGCACAGTGGCGGACGTCTATCATAAAAAAATAACCATATACATATATACCTTTTGTTTAAAAAGTACGTTCCGCCGTTTTGGGAAACAATTTATAAGGGTTTCCTTGTTTTAAATGTTTCGTGTCATATCAGACACGTAGATAAATATTGAGACTATAGCTCGCTTTTTGGAATTCCCTTCGATAGCTATCAATGCATGCAAAATACATTCAGGTACTGTCCTCTGACTAGTCCTGCTCAGTACGAAAACACATAACAAATGTCATAAAAACGTACTGCTCTATAAGAAATCAATCCCAAAATATGCATATGAATACTACGTGCGTCTGGTGCGCACAGAAATCAAAATCCATATATGTGTCATACATGCGCATAGAAACAATATCTAAGTGCATCGGGTGTGCACACAACATCTGTCATAGGCAACATGTGTGCCTGACAGCAAAGACAGGTGCATCTGACACGCACGAAGAATCTCGATTTAGTGCATCTGGTGTGCACCAAAATCGCATCTCAAAACATGCGCTCAACATGCTCGAAAATCCAAAGCAGGTGCATCTATCATGCACGAAATCATGAAATCCAATATCAAGTGCCGAACATGCGCAAAATCCAATCAGGTGCACAAAGTGCACAAAACCAATATCAGCATCACAATCGAAATCGAAGTCCAGTGCATCTAAGTGCACAAAATGCGTATCACTGTATTGCAATCATATAAGAACTATACCGAGTGCAAAAACCAAATCTTATGCGTATATATGCACAAATCAACTCAACTGTATGAAATCCATATAATCACAAACATGAGAAATCGAGGCACGAAAACTATCCCAAGTGCAACAACTGTGCAAAAAAATCGTAAATACTTAGTAGGTGCAACCATGGCGCATGAAAACGATGTCATGACACTCAATCATCAAAACCAAATCATGCAAATATATCGCTAAAAATACCAAATCAAGTATGGCGGAATAGCCCCGCTCAAGCACATCCTCCAAGAATCTCTGGCCAACTATCGTGGTCACTCATAGCATGTCTAGTCAATGATCATGAACTCTGGTCTGCTGGTTGCGTAACATGACCACGCCTGGGTCCAAGTCTTTTCATAATTTATTCATGAAAGGTCTTGTCGAGGTCTCTCCCAAATCTCGTCTCTGCCGAACTGTCCGGAAGTCATCGCCCTTTACTATATCTGTTTCTCGTTCCGGAACGGCTGCATATGCATCGCGACTGCTTCTGGAAGGTATATCCAAGTATGATGTCTCGGCATGCGTATCGCATCTCTGATGTCGGCAGTGTGGAACGTCATCTTATCCAGATCTTGTATGGACCTCTTACTCTACTTTTCTCTGATGTCGACTGCTTCAGACTCGTCTCATCATGGCTGCATAGACTTAGCTCCAACGGCTATCCTCGTATCTGGAGTCTCCCAAGAATGCATCTCACCACCTAGCATCCGAATGAAGTCGAACCATACGATCGATTCGTCCAAACCGCATAATCCCCCAAGAGCTCAACATCTTTATTACAGTTTAACAGTATCGAGTACATACCACAGCATCGATGGTCCAGCCGTAGAAGGGCAAACCCAAGCCTCACTAATAGCGTCGCGGAACTGCCGTAAACCCTAAGGTTCAAAGGCTTTCACACGGTTATTAAGTCGAGTTAGGGTTTCATTCTTCTAGAGGGTCCATAGAATTGCCTTCATGTCTTTCCAAATACTTTAAACTTGGAATAATAGGTTGCTGACATTCGATCGTCTCTGTCGACTCTCAACGTCTCCGCGTGAAGTCGTCTCTAGCTGGAATCAATCTATTTGAAGACCTCGCATCGGGTAATGAAGGAACCACATGTCCTAGTCATTCATCCTTGGTGACTAGCGACCTTCTATCATCTTTTAGTACAACTCGTACTGCAATAGCTCCAACATCTAGGGCGATAACTCGTCGTTCGCAGCAATGACTGGCTCACTCGTCTGCACGCTGAACAGTGCCTCAATCATCAGGAGTAAGAAATACGACAACGATAATCAAAATCTGGTTGGCCTCTATCAGTGACTCAATCCTATGGTGCTGATCTGCACGTCCGAGTAATCTCATACAGCAATCCATCCAACACTCATGGCGCAAAAACACCATAAAAAGACACATCCCTGCAATCGTGTGTTGCCGAAATTACGCCCTGGTCTGTCCTCGTTCGTGACGAGCACGTGTTGACCGCAACTCTAGTCGTAACTCTCCCTGCCCGTAATTGTGGCTGCAAAACCATAACTGGTACCGATGAGGCTAAATCAGGAATGAATATAATACTGAACAAAGAAATGTACATCCTAAGGCTTCTTAAGTAGAGTAGTGTATCGTAAGTATGCCGCGGAACATACCCACGGTACGTCACTCTACTATAGTCACCTATTCCATCAACCAAGGGTCATCCTACGCTCCGAAGGAAAAACCTAATGCTCTGATACCAACTTTGTCACGTCCCGATAGTACGGAGCATGACCGACACTTAAACTACGAAACTTCTCGAGGCGTACGTAATCTAAGTAAGCCGAAAACCCAGAAATCCAAACCAAGAAAAGTAGTAGAGTGAAGGAAAACCAATTTAAATCAAGTATTTTTAATAGCATAAGCCGAATTATGCGTCTTTTAAAAACATCAAATATTTCCTGAAAATTTCGGCAGAGTCTCCTTTGTAAATACTGGCCCCCAAACGGGATACAACATGAATAGTATACGAAATCAAGAAAAGGCATCCCCAAGCGGGAGCTAGCACTTCATCAATAGACGGTCACAACCACACAAGCAATATAATATACAACGCCAAGGGCGAGGATCAAAACTCAAAAGGAAACTCAAAAACCACAAGAAATCCACAGAAATATAACGCGCGACTCTAAGGTCGAAAGAATAACATCACTGGTCTCTATCTCAAAAATAAATACATGTTTGGTTGATGGAACTTCTAGATACAACTGAATAATAATATACAATGTATAATGATGGGTACGATACAAATAAACCCACCTACTAGCAAGTCACCCGAAAGAAGCAGTGCCAGCAAAGCCGTAATGAAACCTGTAAGGCAAAACCTGCAAGAAACTGTGGAACAACGGGGGTGAGTTGCCAACTCGTGAGTAGAAAAAACATCTACGAACAGAAATCGCATGAACAACGCAATCCTAGGTCATACGATCATAATATATCCTCAAATATAACCAGCAGCCTAAACAATGGCTAGGGTAAATATCTAACCCAAGTGTAATCCCATATGCCCGTGTCAGTGCCTCAGGTAGCAATATATCATATGGATGATGTATGAATGCATGAAAACAGAATACATGTACTAAAGAAACTGCTTTCATAATTTAGTGAGATTTCCTATGTATTCTTAAAATGAAATCAACATAAACAGTGTCTAGCATCGACACAAAACATAAATCTCAACGTCTCAAAATCTCAGGCTCCGGCTATCCGGACTGGCCTGTATCATCAAATCTCAGTACCTCAATATCTCGAAATCTCAATGTCTCAATCTCAATATCTACGGCGCCGTCAGTCCAGACCGGCCCCTACCATCCATCTCAAGACTACGACGGTATCCTCCGGATATCCGACGCATCGGGTAAAATCACCGGTCGGTAGTGCTCCCCTCCCAGGCTCAATGCCATCATCTGCGATCCTCTTTCCCCGGGGTACCGCACCGGGTCCAACATGTATCCGAAACGGTTCCTCCACTCCTGGAACTCGGGTCTCGAAATCAATCAGCAAACTCATGGTGGACGACTCATACATCATGGGAAAACCGCACTTTTTATTTTAAAAGAGAGAAAAGAAGCTTATATAAGTTTTGCGGTTTTCCCCCAAATCCAGAAAATCTCATGGAAATCTGAATCCAAATCATCAATAGCATGTAAAAAATGAATATAGGCATAAAAATCCATGAATGCGATATGACAGTGAATAATAACATGCATGAAGTAGCAAGTAATAACTACAATGGCTCAACTAACATATAAAGCAAGTAAACTAATATCATGTCTAAACTACTAGCTATCAAGCTAAGTTAAGCAATAATATTTTCTAAGGTGTACGTGACATGGCACTTACCGATGAAGATGTGTGTGAGCCGCCAAGTGAGTGTACGTGGTACATACGCATCATCGGTAATGGTGTCGGTGTCCTAACTGCATGATATCAACAATAGAATATGAATCATAATATAAACATGCGATGTGGAGCGAACAACAATAATGAGAGGAAGCTAAATACTAGACACAACGTTAACTAATCTGCATTTAATGAAATATGAGTTCCACAGTGGTGCCATTTGAAATAACACGAATCGTGGGGTTTTGAAAATAAGGGCTACGGTGTTTTTAAGAAAAGATACGTCTTTTGAAATATCCGTAGAATCCCTTGACCTGTCCTTTAAAATACCCACGATCCATTAGTTTTGAAATAGGTAGGAGTCTAATCTAGTCTAATAACTACACTAAACTATACGACTGAACTAACAAGCTGACTGAAGGTAAGGAAACCGCCTAACATCTGAGTCGATATATATATATATATATATATATATATATATATATACATACACACACACACTAGTCGGTGATCCCGCCTCGATAATATCACATCCGATACCATATCGATAATCAATATTCCCAAGTCAAGAGTGCGGATCAGACATCAATATTGCTCGTCCGTAAATCCGTCGTACGGCAACCCAAATCTGGGTATGGGTCAATATCACATTCATCACTTTATTCATCTGATATCCTCTTTATCAAAGATCACAATCCTGGGTATTGACCTATGTCTAGTACATTACTAATATCGTCAATAAGATCATGACCTGACTGCTGATTTACAGCCTCATACAAACTGATATCATCATCACATATCGCCATAAAGAGGTATACATCGCCTAATGCGACATATAATGAATATCTTAACATATCTTATCTCATATCACGATCACATGTCAACCATTCAATGTATAACACTATTCACATGTATCGTCGACCCAAGATCCGCTATAACATCAGGACGTATCTCAAATACGAATCCTGCCATATCACTGATCCCACGGTCTCAACTCAAATCTCATCGACTCATCTAAATTCCAAGTATTATCCTCAAATCCAGTATGTGAACACATAATTATATAATCCCATCTATGCACATATGAAAGAAGAATGTAAGCAAGTATGGGTGTGTGTATGTATGTGTGGTGCTACCACTATTCTAGGGTTTCGCAACACTAAGTCAATCTAAACACACAAAATATCCATCTTTGTCACCAATAATCTCAACAATATAAATAATCAATATATGTGTGTATACGTATTCGTATACACCACCACGAACTGCGGGGGTGCTATACGCCATCCACCCGACTTCTCCCTATAGATATAAAACTACTCACCTGGTCCTCGCTCGCCGGTGCCGACGTCGCCACGCGCTTGCTTGTCGTCTCGAAGTCCACATGGGGTACCTACATTTCATAACGCACCGTATCGCATTAAAATCCGACTCATGACAAAAACGACACACGAATCCCACATAGGTCAAAACCTATGGTTGCTTTCACAAATCAGCCCAAAAACCCTCGTCGTCGGCTTACAAATGCCAAACCATCGAGAAAAACCCAAACACACTCATTTTCCCATTCACAAGCACTAATTATAATATAAAATAGGTTAAAATTCACAAAAACCCCAAACTCACCCTAAAAGCTATTTTTCCGAAAACCTAGCAAGCGGAGTTTTCCGTTTTTAATACAAATCTTATTCTTTTAGCAAAACTAGCGATTACAATATTCACTAATTATCTTAAATAGGCCACATGAATATTTACTATATTTTTAATCTTGCTAAATTTCCTTAAACCAAAATCTAGTTAGCACAAATACCCTTTTTGTTCAAAACTTGTAGTTTTAACCAACAAAAACATTTCAACAATTTTTTTGTGGCCAAAATGCTCACTAAATAACTTAATTATGTCATACAAATATGCACTACTATTTTATCTCACTAAAATATATACATTAAAAAAAACTAGTTTGCAATTTATATAATTATTACAAATTTAATTTAACAAAAATGCAAACTAGCAACTAGGTTATTTTTAGCAAGCAATTACATGTTAATCTACCCATCACAACCATAATCCAATAACCAAACCCTAATCTCCCTTCAAAACCATCCACTTGAAATTTCAAACTTGAATTCCAAACCCCTTTATTTGTTTTTTATAACACCAATTTAAGCTTGATTTAAACATTCAATTAACAATTAACAAATATGGATGAATCTTTATACCTCCTGATCAAGAGATCAACATCAAGGTCATAGCCTCCAAAATGCCAAATTTCCTCCAAGATCCATGCTAGCTTGGGCAAAGAAATAATGGGTAGGAGTTAGATTTTGATTTTGTAGGATTTTTGAAGCATTTTGGATGATTTTTTTGATGGAGTTTTGAAGAGAAAAGAGAAGAAGAAATGGGGGCTGCTGCTGTTGGAATTTTCGGCCAAGGAGAATGGGGAAGAGTGTGAGGGAATGGTGAAAAAAATTTCCAAGTCAAAGCCCTCTCATATTACCATAATACCCTTACCTCAAAATAATATATATATAACCCTTTTTAAACTATTTCCTTCACATGAGATGAAGACAAACAAGAGGGAAGAAACTTTAGGCTGTTGATAGTGGTGGGGCCGGCAATGGTGGAGGGGTCAGGAAATGTGAGAGGTTACAAAGAAATTTCATGCAAAAAGACCCCCTCAATTACCAAATTGCAAGTTTTAGTTAAATTATTTAAATTTTAGTTTTCCCTTCATTATAAGCAATGAGAACTTGAAATAAATTGCTAAAAATTTATATTACTACCTATATTCTAGTTGACATGGTTCTATAGGGTGTAATTAGCCAATTCAAATTTGTATTTATTGCTAATTTAATGTATTTTTAACAACTCAAAATAATATTAAAATAATTAATTTCGGAAAAAATTTCAGAAAATTTGAAATTTCACTTGTGGCTCAATAAACACCAAATACTAGCAATTACATAGCTAGAATATGTATATTTAATTTTATATTAAAGATATTTGTATTTTTACTTTTTACAGAAAACCCCCTTATTTTACCGATTTTCCGAAATTTCACCGAAACGATTTTCAAAACGTTACAGTGCGTCAGAGAGGGCCAGCAGTACCCCAGGTTACCTTACCACCTTCTCCGTCTCAGTGAGTGTTGCCTCTTATTCCTGTTGCGTCGCGTCAGACTCCTGCTCAGAGAGGTCGTGTTCGCGGTGGTTTTGTTCCGAGAGGACGAGGTGGTGGAGGCAGAGGACAGCCAGCAGCCGGTAGAGGGCAGGCTCGGGTTTTTGCCTTGACTCACTAGGACGCGCAGGCGTCCAATGCCGTGGTTTCAGGTACCCTTTCTGTATGTTCTTATGATGCACATGTTCTTTTCGATCCGGGATCTACGCATTCGTATGTTTCTACGCACTTCGTGCCGAGGTTAGGCCGAGAGTCGTGTTTGCTAGATCAGCCGCTTGTCGTGACTACTCCTGTAGGAGAGTCGTTTGTTGCACGACACGTATTCTGATCGTGTGCTGTCCGTTTAGGAGACAAAGATCTGTCCGTCGACTTGATCTTTCTTGAGATGTTGGACTTCGACGTTCTGTTGGGCATGGACTGGTTAGCTACTTGCTACGCATCCGTGGACTGCCACGAGAAGACAGTTAGGTTTTGTTTTCCCGGTGAGTCAGTGTTTGTTGTGCACGGGGACCGTGGTGCCTCCCCTCACAGTTTGATTTCTGTCATGTGCGCTAGTCGGCTTTTGAGGAGGGGATGTCGGGGATTCTTGGATTTCATTCATGATATTGGAGCCACAGTGGAGTCGTTGGACTGGGTTCCTACCGTGCGAGAGTTTCCCGACGTCTTTCCTGATGAGTTACCTAGGATGCCGCCAGAGTGCGATATTGAGTTTTGCATTGATCTGATTCCTGGCACGGAGCCTATTTCTATACCGACTTATCGGATGTCTCCGGCAGAGCTTAGGGAGCTTAAAGATCAATTGCAAGAGTTGCTTAATTTAGGACTTGTGCGTCCGAGTGTTTCGCTGTAGGGTGCTCCTGTTCTGTTCGTCAAGAAGAAGGACGACAGTTTGAGGCTGTGTGTGGATTATCGTCAATTGAACCGAGTTACGGTGCGGAACAGGTATCCTTTACCTCGCATTGACGATTTATTTGATCAGCTCCAGAGTGCAAAACATTTTTCTAAGTTTGATTTGCGTTCGGGTTATCATCAGTTGCGGGTTCGGAATGATGACATTCCGAAAACTGCTTTTCGTACACGCTATGGGCATTATGAGTTTTTGGTGATGTCGTTCGGACTCACCAATGCGCCTGCAGTGTTCATGGATCTGATGAACCGGATTTTCTGGCCGTTCCTTGACCAGTTTATTATTTTGTTTATTGATGACATACCGGCGTACTCTAGGAGTCGTGAGGAGCATGAGCAGCACTTGAGGATTACTTTGCAAGTATTGAGAGAGCACCAGTTGTATGCTAAGTTCTCAAAGTGCGCGTTTTGCCTTGATAGAGTTAACTTCCTGGGTCATGTGGTGACTGGTGACGGTATTCTTGTCGACCGGAAGAAGATCTAGGCTGTACAGCTTTGGCCCAGACCTGTATCGGTGACTGAGGTCCGCAGATTTTTGGGCTTTGCTGGTTATTATCGCCGTTTTGTGCAGGAATTCTCGAGTATCACTGCACCGCTGACTGGACTAACCTGGAAGGGAGTTCCTTTTCTTTGGACTGATGCGTGCGAGCAGAGTTTTCAGCAGTTGAAGACTCGGTTGACGACAGCACCAGTTCTATCTTTACCTTCTGGATCGGGCGGCTATGTTGTTTACTGTGATGCTTCTCGAGTGGGGATCGGCTGTGTTTTGATGCGGCATTATAGGGTGATTGCGTATGCTTCTAGGCAGCTGAAGAAGCACGAGCAGAATTACCCCACTCACGATCTTGAGATGGCCGCGGTGGTCTTTGCGTTGAAGATTTGGAGACACTACTTGTACGGGGAGTCATGTCAGATCATCACGGATCACAAGAGCTTGAAGTATATCTTCCAGCAGCAGGATCTGAATATGAGACAGCGCCGTTGGATGGAGCTAGTGAAGGATTATGATTTTGAGATCCTTTATCACCCGGGCAAGACGAATGTGGTAGCTGATGCTTTGAGTCGTAGGCCTGGGGGTAGCTTGTCCCAGTTGAGCGCAGTTCAGCGTCAGTCTTCTGCAGATTGGCAGATCTTGTGTGATGGTAGAGTGCAGTTTGAGTTTTCTACCGCTGGGGGACAGCTTGCTCATGTCCACGCCCGTCCACTACTACTTGATCGTATCCGTGAGGCACAACCCAGTGATGCCCGTTTGTATGAGATTCATGAGCTTGTTCGACAGGGTACAGTTTTGGAGTTCATGATTGATGACCAGGGCGTGCTACGATGATGGACTCTCTTGTGTGTACCAGATGCTGATGGGTTGAGACGCGAGATCCTAGAGCAGGCACATCAGTCGGCCTTTAGCGTTCATCCAGGTTCCACCAAGATGTACCGTGACTTGAGAGACTTTTACTGGTGGGAAGGGATGAAACGCGATATTTCGTACTTCGTTTCGAGGTGCCTGACTTTTCAGCAAGTCAAGGTTGAGCATCAGAGACCGGCTGGAGAGTTGCAACCTTTACCCGTTCCGGAGTGGAAATGGGAGGTGATTTCCATGGACTTCATTGTGGGTCTACCCAGGACTAGTAGAGGCTATGACTCCATTTGGGTAATTGTTGACCGGTTGATGAAAGCGGCTCACCTTCATCCAGTGAAGACCACTTTCGGTTATGCTCAGTATCCGACATGCATAGTATCCGACAGAAGCACCCAGTTTATTAGCCGTCTTTGACAGAAACTTCAGGAAGCTTTGGGTACCCGGTAGAGTTTTAGCACCGCTTTTCATCCACAGACCGATGGTCAGTCGGATCGGACTATACAGACTCTGGAGGATATGCTCCGTGCATGTGTGCTTGATTTTGGTGGCAGTTGGGATCGTAACTTACCGTTGATTGAGTTCTCCTACAACAGCAGCTTTCAGGAGACTATTCAGATGGCACCTCTTGAGGCTTTATATGGTAGGAAGTGTCGATCGCCAGTCTGTTGGTCCGAACTCAGCGAGAGTAGAGTTTTGGGACCCCAGCTAGTTCAGGAGACTACGGAGAAGATCCAGCTGATTCAGGACAGGATGAGAGCAGCCCAGTGCAGACAGAAGTCGTATGCCGACCGTCGTCGTCGCAGTGGGGGATCATGTATTCCTGAGGATTTCTCCGATGAAGGGCGTTATGCAATTTGGGAAGAGGGGGAAGATCAGTCCCAGATTTATAGGTCCTTTCGAGATCCTTGAGCGAGTGGAATCTGTTGCTTATCGTTTAGCACTCCCGCCTAGTTTTCTGGATGTTCACCGCGTTTTCCATGTGTCGATGCTTTGTAGATACCTTCATGACCCTTCTCACACGATTCAGCATGAGACCGTTTACCTTGAGCGCGATCTTTCATTCACCGATCAGCCGGTAGTTATTTTGGATCGGCGGGTGAAGAAACTTCGGTCAAAGATCTTGCCGTCTGTGAAGGTTCTATAGCGTTGCCATACTAGTGAGGAGATCACTTGGGAGGCCGAGAGTGAGATGCGGAAGAAATTCCCTCATCTCTTTGAAGGTACGCTTAGTAGTTAATTTTAATTCGGGGACCAAATTTCTATAAGGTGGTGAGATTGTAACGTTTTAGAAATCGTTATGCGAATTTTTTTCCGTTTTAGGGTAAAATTGTCTGTATTTTCCGTTTTAACCCGACTGTGATCAAATGATAATAAAGACTTGCCAGCACCTAGTTTAGCTAAAATAAAGCTAGTGCGCATGCTTTGGTGGAATAAGGGACGTTTTGGTTCAGATAGAATTTTTCCCAATTTTAATATTATTTTAATGCGGTATTTAATTTTTGGGAAATTTCTCTTAAGTAATTTTTCCATAAATCAAACTTGACTAAACCAAAACCTTCCAACAATATCTAGATATTTTTGGTGCAAATGGATTATGTTAGTTATATGTATGCCCTAGAGACCATTACTGTACATACGATGTATATTGTAGTGGATGCTTGGACATATATAGGTAGGACTTTCTTGCTCGACATGATAGTACTCTAGCTGGTTACTCTTTATCTTAACATGTACTCTGATTGTCTCTTTGTTACATGTTGATAAAGCCCTTAGGATGAGTACTTGACTACCAGGACTATGATGCGAATCATACTAGTGGGGACAGTGTAGCCGCCATGTACATTCTTCAAATGTTCTTAGTCGTGGGAGTACCGAGACAGGGCATCGATACTCCATTGTAGACTAGCGTATGCGTTTCTTGACCCATATGATGGGCGATGGATGATCACATATCAATTGGTGTTTGACATCAGAGAAGGTATACGGGTGCTCAGTGGAGACTGGGTACACTGGACGGACTCGCCGAGAACTCCGAGATGGTATTATACCTCACGTCAGATGGCAGTTCTCTGGTGACACCGGTACAGGTTAGTCTGTAGACCCAAGATCGTCATAGAGTCTTGTGTGATTCCCACTGTGCTTTGATTTCCACCTTACCAAGTCCATTAGGGCGTGCAAAACGGTGGCTTTTGGGTACAGTCCCGAATCACATGGAGGCAATGAGCGATAGGAGGGGATTCGTCTCTCCCGGTATAGGGAGTTGATGTTGCGCAGTGTTTGATTGGCTATAACTGGAAATCCCTGGCCAGGCTTGCTGATATTTACTGGTAAGTGTTATCAGTAGTTTCTCGAACTGTTATAGACCTCATATCGACACGACTTATCAAGCTACTGGGGTCTGACGTTTACCACCTCTAGGCGAGATATGCGACATATCAGACGAAGAGACCGGACTGTACGGGAGTGTTGCTGATTGGATTCGCTGGAGAAAGTACAGGCTTGCTTGTTGGTCTTCTGATCGCTCAATACCCGGGTGGCCGTTACGTTTGGCAGACCGCTTGCGGCTTGTAGGTGTTTGATGTGATCATCACCTACTGCCGGCGTATTGACGAGTCTTTAGTCCTACACAGAGGTTTTCCTGGCTCAAGCGAAATGGAGTAGGAGCGCATATGTGATATGTGCGGGAACGAGATTAATGCGAGTATGTGATACCACATTATATTCTCATGATGTGTGACATGATTGGTTATATGTGATATAGCTGAGTTATCGGATCGAGCGTTGATTCGATAAGATGTTGCATTTATTATTAGTCGGTTATATGTGATATAGCCGGATTATTAAATCAAGAGCTGATTTGATAATTTAATGTATAATTATATATTTGATATATTATATTACATTAACTAATATTTAGCTTACTATTGATTTCTTTTCTCACATGATGTGCACATTGTATATATATATACGCGATATGTACATTTGTGTACATGGATTGTGTCATGTTTGATCATACATACATGATGGGTGTATGAGATTAACACAATGCTAGGGTTAAGTTAGGGTTTCTATTTATGTTAAGATAATTCAAAAGAGATTGAGTTTGTTATGCTAAAGCTTGCACAAAAGCTTATGGATAAGCTTTGAAAAAGTCAACCTTTTTGTCTAGTTTAAGATATTTATCAAACCCAACCATTAATCATGGCCACGAGTTAATACTCTACAAGAATTAACCATGAGGGCTTAAATCAACCATGGGTGCAATAATTCATTGGGATGAATTATTCACAAGTTTTCTTCTTCTTCTTCAAGCTCTGTTTCCTGATTTAAAATCAGGAAAGCTTCTGGGAAAAGCTTCAAAAAGGGGCCACGTGCTTACACATGACCAGCAGTCACGTGTTGACACGTGACATATAAAAGCAGCGGAAGAGGGCACATTGGTTCCCTGATCAAGTCAAGGAAAAGGGCTTCAGAAGAAGTCACGTGCTCCCACGTGACCAAAGTCACGTGTTGGCACGTGACGTTCAAAGCAGCAGACTCGCTCTCCAGTTGAACCAAGGAAAAAGGCGCCAGACAGGGGTCACGTGCTCACACGTGACCAGGGGTCACGTGGTAGCACGTGACGGCTAAGCAGCAGAAGAAGGCAGAGTGCAAAAGAGGAGAAAGGCTCGTTCCAAGAGAGTCACGTGTCCACACGTGACCATGGGTCACGTGGTCATACGTGACCGGCTTTCAAAGCCCATTTTGCTAACAGAATTAAATTCTGAAAGAGATTCAAATCTTCCCAAAGGAAAGCAATTATCTGGAACTGATCAAATTAAAGATTCAGAGATGATTAAATATCATCTATCTATGGAAAAATCTCGGGTTTGGAAAGATTTCCCCTTTAAATCTAACCGAAATAACAAAGGAGAATCCCTGGATTTAAAATCCAATGGTGGATAAAATTCACCTAATAATCCAAAGGTCCAGAACGAATGAAGGATGCAAATCAAATCTCTCAATGAAGATTCATCGAAAACTGATTGATTCGGCTGCTTCTCCTATAAATAGGAGCCTGGAGACACAAGAAAAGGAAATACATACATACGCAGAGGGAAGAAAAAGGAGAGAGCCTTGATACTTTGAAGGAACTTGGATCTTCTGCAAAAGAAAACCCTAGGTAAGAAAAGGAAGGCTTTCTGAAAGAAAGAGAATTCAATTCTCAACAGAGTTTAACTCTGATATATGAAACAGAAGAACAGATTTCTTCTCTCTTTGATAGAGGATCTGTAAAGAGCACATCTCCCCTTGAAGTTGAGAATTTAATTCTCGATGGGTTGAGATCCTGCCATGCAGATCCAAAACATAGAGAGGGAATGCAAGCACGAGAATTTAATTCTCACAAAACTATAGGAATTTAATTCCTTTAAAATGAAATTAGGGCTTGACCCTATATCATGGGAATTTAATTCTTTCAGAACAAAGAGAAACAGGGTTTAACCCTAATTAAGAACCTGGTTCTGTTGAAACAGCGGGAATCTAATTCCCTTAATCATAATTTAACAGAGAATGGGAGTTCAATTCCTTAAAAGCTTTTATTAGGGTTTAACCCTATTCAGTTCTTCGCATATATGAGGAATTTAATTCCTACAGAAAATTCAGAGTTCAACTCTGTTCCAGAATATAAGTCTTCAAAAGGAAGTAGGAATTTAATTCCTCTGAAATTTAAAGCTCGAGGAATTTAATTCCTGAGAAAGATCAACAGATTCTCTAAACAATATACATAGAGGCAGGGTCACGTGTCACCACGTGACCCCCTCAAAAGAGCTACAGAAAGCCCTTTGAGGCAGCCCCCCACGTGACCCACGTGACCCTTGACAGAAACTCTAATACATAGGCATATGAATGCCCGTCACGTGATGGCACGTGATGTTCTGAAAGATGCAGCGATTTCAGCAGAATAAATGGAAAGAGGGCGTTCTCACGTGTTGCCACGTGACCCCTTTTGCCTTAGTGTTCAACACTAAGTTGGGATTCTTGAACACAGTACTGAAACACTGTTGGGCCTTAGTGTTCAACACTAATCAAAGAACCTTATTTACAGTGTTCAACACTGATTACCTTAGTGTTTGACACTAATCCGAGATCTCCATTGTAGTGTTCAACACTGACTACCTTAGTGTTCAACACTAATTTCAGAGCTCTGTTGCCGATGCTTGATACCGATCTGTTTTAGTGTTTAACACTAATCTGAAAGCCTTATTGCTGGTGTTTAACACCAATTATCTTTTAGTGTTAAACACTAACTTGTCAACCTCATTCCCAGTGTTCAACACTGATTGCTCTGAAGTGTTTAAACACTAGGCTTTGGCCCAATTGGCTAAAGGGATAGAGGCAAAGCCTCTCCCTCAATGGATCCACAAGAAATCAATATTCCAGACATGATAGGACTTAGCCCAAGCTGGCCATAAATCCTCAATTCGTAATTAACTGGGCCAATGGGCTCATAATATATTTAATGGGTCTTGATCCTAAATTGGGCCAGGGACTATTTAATCCATTCCGGTCCTAGGGTACATCTCTTCACTCCTTTGATACTTGGCATTGTAATCCCTCAATGTCTTCAAAGAGGTGACGGGTCCCAACGACCACTCATGATATGGACTGTGGGGTCCTTAAACCCATGCCTAATGCAAAATTCCTGGTTACGTGGAACGTGGATAACGTCACTCTTTGACCCCGCGGAAAACGTCCAGTGCGGAGCCTAGTCCTCGCCGAGCACGGCAGTGAACCCGTGTGAAGCATCTAGTCCAAAATTCCTGGTTACGTGGAACGTGGATAACGTCACTCTTTGACCCCGCGGAAAACGCCCAGAGCGGAGCCTGGTCCTCGCCAAGCACGGCAGTGAACCCGTGTGAAGCATCCAGAGCACATACCGGACTGTGGAGTCCTTAAACCCATGGACTATGACGTCCTTAACCTCGACCGAGATGTCTTAAAACTAACAATGGACTGCAATGTCCTTAAACTACCCATGGACCGCAATGTCCTTGAACTACCCATGGACCGCAATGTCCTTAAACTACCCATGGACCGCAATGTCCTTAAACTAGAACAATAGAGCCCCATATGCTCTTTTGTCGGATCTAAACGGTCCCGTTTAAGTTGATCTTAGCCTTAAAGATGGCTAACGTATCCTTAAGCCTTCAAACAGACTGGACTATGAATCCCCCAAACTAACTTTGGCTCGAGGGTACATCTCTGAACTCCTCTGACATCCGTCGTTGTAATCCTTCAACGTCGTTAGAGAGGTGACGGGTCCCAACGGCCACACATACGATGGACCACTATGTCCCTAAACTGGAACAATAGAGCCCAAATGCTCTTTTGTCGGATCTAAACGATCCCGTCTCAACGTTAGACTAACGTATCCTTAACAAACGTTTGAGTTGATCTTAGACTCAAGTATGGCTGACATATCCTCAAACCAAACCCCCAAACCCAAATCTAAATAAACACGGATTTGGACTAGTCCACGCCCTACGGGCGACGACATAACTCAGTTTCCGTAAACAATCCACGGGCAACAAAACACGAAACAAACACCCACGACACGAAGTGACCAGCTGGAGAAGGAGAAAGTTGTTACCGCGATGCGGTAGCGTAATTAACTGCAGGGGCTTGCGCCTGCAGGGAAGAGCGTCCCCACAATCAAAATCCCCGCAAACGAGGGGGAATCTGACAAAGTCTGCTACATCGGCCGTATCCGTCTAAACCTTCGATACTCGGTGCCATAGATCGACTTGGCATCTTTGGAGAGGTGGACGGATAGCACCAATTGGCATCTGCCCCGAACCTCAGGCCCGGACGCCCGAGCCCAGGCCGCCGTTCGGAGGGAAACAGATTCTGGCACGCCCAGTGGGACCTTTTCCTCTTTCCACTCCACACTTCGTGTGTCGTGATTCGCGAACCAATCGCGGTTCGCTAATAGTTGCCCTTGGGTTTCAAGATACTAAGAATTGGCGTCTTGCTTATTGCAGAAAGCAAAGGATCGATGGCTTCTACTTCTGCGAAATTCTCCAACTGCTCGAACTGAAATTACGACCAACGCTTTACCTCGCCAGGAGGTATAGCCTATGGACCCCAAGCTGCTTCGTTGTTCACAATGCCGGTGGACCAGGTGACTCAAGCCACTACCGGATTGTTCTTTGGGACTATACTCCCACCATCAAGCTTCGCGGCGCCGGTGATGACAAAGGAAGCTCTCAAGAAGTCGGTCTTTGACCGTCTTGACCCTGCCGCGGCTCCTCTCAACGAGTCGCCCAATGTCAACGCCTCGGTCTTCTCTAGATTGGGCCAGAAATCCTGCGAACTCATCACGGGACCTATGATCTCAGAGAAGGCTGCTTCTAAGAAAGCGGCCGCTCCTGCCTCCGAAATCGCCAAGGCGGCTTCTCCAGCCAAGAAGTCGATCTTCATAAGAATAACGGCTTCAGCTCCCGCTCCCGCTGCACAAAGGACATCGGTCTTTGACAGGCTAACACCAGCAGCGACCCCCCACCTACACAGGGGGCAAGACGAAGCCATTCTCACCGCTGAACCAGCACCGTCCGCTCGACGCGCTCGACGTCGTCATTGGCGCCGAATAAGGAAGGCTGGGGGCAACTCCCCCTCCGGATTGACTCCACCAGCTCTGGTGGCAGAAGTTAATGCTGCTGTTCCAACTGGGAACAGCTTCGAGATGCTAAATAAGGTGCGAAGGAATTCCCCTACTGCAGTGCTAAAGAGGTCTCCTCCCTCATTAAAAAAGGTTGTGGAAATAGAATCAGAACAACCCCGATCTCCTCAACGGCTGTCTTCCAAAATCTATAAGGTTTGGCGGCAGGCCCGAGACTCGATCGTCGATCCAAACTTCTCCCGCCAGCCCAAGAAGCTGAAAATCCAACCGGAGGCTGGTCACCAGGCTAAACCCCGAAAGGCTGTCTGGACGCCCACCTCAACGGCCCCCTCAACCTCTATGGCTCATAAAAGGAGGAGGACAGGGAAGAACCCCCAGCGGGCAACGACGGCTAAAAGCACTGAGCCCAGACGCCCGAAGTCTGGGGGCATGGTGGTGCACACTGTTTACATGGCCTCTGGAAAGGAGGAAAGCCGCACTTCTACAGGCCACCGACCGCTTACTCGATCCGTGACGAAAGCCCAGGAGCAGCAACAAAAGCTTCAGGAAATGATGAATGCTATGGCCGCACTTACCGGGCCAATAGAATGCCCAGAAACGTCCTCAGACGCACGCCAGGAGGAGGAAACCGACGCTGAATTCCTTCGCCGGACACTGGAGAAAAAGGACAAAGAGGCTGCTGAACAAGCGGCCAACATACAACGTATGGGCCTTCTCTTCCAAGATATGATAGGAATGATGATCCAGCAGGACCTACCCGCCGACGATCCCCCAATCGTTCTTGAAGACGACCGAGGAGAAACGTCAAATCCACCACCAGCCCTCTCAACGGCCAAGGAGGAGGCAATCTCTAAGGCTGACTTGGCTGACTACATAGCCCAACAAATCCGGGTCCATCATGCGACTGAGGCAGCTGGTCAAGTCGTGAAAACGGGGCGGCCGTATCCAAGCTGGTACGACCAAATCAAATACCCGCAAGGCTATACGATACCGAAATTCTATGTGTATAAGGGGACCGGCAATCCCCATCAACATGTCGCCCAGTTCCGGGCCCTCTGCGGTAACACCGGCGGTGATGATAAACTGTTGCTCCACCAGTTCGTAGGTAGCTTATCAGAAACAGCGTTCGAATGGTATTCGGAACTCCCGAGCGATTCTATCAAAACGTTCGCTGAAATGGAGTTGTTATTCACTCAGCGGTTCGCAAGTGCCAGCGAGCGCACTCCAATAACTGCATTGATTAACGCCAGGGTAAAACCAGGCGAAACCTGGGTCCAGTATGCTATACGCTGGCGGAATTTGTGGTCGAGATGCGAGCAACGCATTGAGGAGGCATCCGCAGTGGGTATGTTCGTGGGAACCCTAGACCCCCACGCAACTATCTCCCAGTTTATGATGTTTTTTAAGCCAACCACATTCCAGGCTTTGATCAACAAGTTGGCTCAGATGGACCAGATGGGTTATAGACCACCTCCCCCGAAGTCGGAACCTCGGAATGACAAGGGTAAAGGAAGGGCAACCTTTGTCGCGAATGCCCAACAGCAACCTAACGCCCCGAAACCGGCAGATCAACTGGAAGAAAGGCGCCGGTATTATAATGTAAAGATGAAGCGTCCCTACTCGTTCCCACGAGACAAGACGAAACGGTTATTCGAGCTGGCAATACGCAACAGACTCATAAACCTACCAAATCCAAGGCGACCGCCACAACCCACCGAGGTGAATAACTCTAACTACTGCCCTTACCATCAAACGGTAAGCCATCCGATTGAAGATTGCTTCGTCTTCAAAGGATGGATTGAAGATCAATACCTCCAGGGGAAGTTTGTACTGTCCGAAAAGTGGAAGGTGAACCCACCACAACCGCATACTCCTAAGAAAGCAGATACACCGGGGGCAACCTGCTCCTTTATTGAAGAAGCTCCATGGGAGGTCGTACTATCAACTAAAACTAAAAGAATGCTGGGAGACCTTCACGCGTGCCCTGCGATCGAATGGAAGGACCCTCTTGAACCTCAAATTATCGAAGGGATGTTGAAGCCCCGCCCAACTACGAAGACTCGCGATGAGGGCCCAAATACTCACGCCCAGCCGTCAAAAGCTTCGAAGAAAAAGAAGAAGAAATCCAAGAATCCCGCGAAGCTTGGAGACGAGCGCACGAAATTGCAAAAGCAGATCGACGCGCTGGAAGAATACAATCAAAAGGCGCGAACCCCTGTCACACTGCAAGAGTTCCTCAACCACATCTTTCAAGAGGAAGATGATGAAGAGAGCTCATCGGATGAATCCGAAGAGTATGTGGCGAGTTGTAACGTAATCTCCCACTCGTTTACTGATGATGAGAAAACTCCTGACACTAAGAAGCTAGAGGCAGAACCTGAACCAGAGCGTGCGTGGCTGACAAATGAAATGATCAATGCCTTTCTAGACGAGATTCGGCTAAAGAGTAAAGCGGATCAGGAGCGTGAGATGGCAGCGTCAGAAGGAACCAAATGCAGGCGACTGAACGGAAGAGTTGAACTACCCCCGCCAGAGCGAATGGCATCCGAAGTAGGCAAGAAGATATTCAAGACGAGGAAAAGGTTTGCCAAAGCCATGTCAATGGGGATGAAGCTACCACCCTCGGAAAGAAACACACACGATGGGGTGGAGAGGCATCCTGATTATTGCGCATATCATCGGAAAATCTCACACCCCACAGAGGAGTGCGACGCCTTTAAGATATGGTGGCAAGGATATGTTGCTCGTCGGCAACATTTTAAGCGCATGAAACGCAAGAGCCGTCGGGAACGAAGAAGCACTGTCGACAGGCGCAACAGAACTACTGGAAGCTGTGACATGGTTCACGTCGGGGGGTCACAAGTTCTCACCTTTGGGAGCGACTCTGATGAAGAAATGACTCTGGGCCCTCTCTTTAAAGAATCCGTGTTAGGGAAAGAGGAGGAATCAGAGGCCTGCGAGAACATTCAGCTGCGCAATCGCACACTCCCAGAAAAGAATCTCTGGCCCGTGAGCAGAAAAGATAAGGGAAAGGAAAAGGTCATTGAAGATATCACTTTAGATGACCAAGTCACGAAAGAACTAACTACCAGAGACCCTCCTAAGAAGGGTAAGGTGGACTATAACATCCTCGCGCACTTAAAGAAGCTACCTTCTCCGCTTAGCATTCTTGATGCCCTCCTATTGTCAAAAGAATCGCGAGACTCACTAATTAAGGCGTTGCAAGAACCTGAAAAATTCCAAGCCTTCCTCGCCACTGAAAAGATGAAGGACGAACTGGAGGAAGTGCATACGGCCGACGTCACTTTCGTTGATGAAGACCTCCTTCTCGGGACGTGCGACCACAACCGTCCCCTATATGTCTCCGGATACTGCCATGACATCAAGATAGGCAAGATCCTGGTGGATAATGGATCCTCCGTCAATCTCCTTAATGTTCGGGTGTTGAAGGAAATCTGCATGAGTGTGCAACACCTCGCTCGTGACAAAATTACTATCTCCGGTTTCGATTCACAATCGTCACGGACTCTCGGATCTGTACGCTTTGGACTTCTCGTCACAGACATCAAATTTCATGTTATTGACGCCAAAACCTGCTACAACGCCTTGCTCGGTCGTCCTTGGCTACACGAATACAACATCGTCCCTTCTACACAACATCAATGTATGAAGTACTTTAAGGATGGTTTCG
Organism: Agapanthus africanus; assembly: GCA_030015575.1. Taxonomy (NCBI): domain Eukaryota; kingdom Viridiplantae; phylum Streptophyta; class Magnoliopsida; order Asparagales; family Amaryllidaceae; genus Agapanthus; species Agapanthus africanus. Next base: position 233,627,935 of record JASDDO010000031.1, read on the forward strand.
AGTATACCGTAACAGGAGAGTTAAATCCATTCTCCGTGAACGAAGTCCGCAAATACGAAGATGCGAAATACTTTTTGCCAGACTTCGAAGATACACAAAGGTGTCGCGACCCGGAGAACAAAGCCGCCGCCACCATCCCTGTTTTCGGAAGCGATACCGAAGAAGAGGAAGAGATAGTTTATACAGGGCCATCTCAGCGTAACAACCTGGGGACGCCCGCCCCTATACTGGTCTTCGGAAGTGATTCAGAGGATGAAGTTAATGCTGTGTTCTCCAATCAGCTGTCAATACAAACACCTCCTGGCGATGACCATAGCTTGCAATTCACCATGGTACCGCGAGAACACTACAGGGATCTCGACACGCTGCAAGCTCATAATGTGCAGGACCTGCAAACATTCTACATCCCTCCCAGGCAAAGGGGTGAGAAGGTGATCCTATTCTACCGATCCTCAGAGTCGAAAATAGAGAAAGAGATCTGGTATGGCGCAGATGCTACATGCGACAGACTCCAACCCATCCGTCTGCCCAGATACTATACAAATGGATTAAAGAAGCTATTGAAGCGCCAAGGAGTACCCTTAAAACAAACTGTTCGACAGGCTCGGTTCTACAACAGGATTTGGGATGTCCCTGGAACCCAACGCAAATTGCCCAACGGGGAAATGGAAACACTTGGGCTTGGATACGCGAGAACCGGAAAACGGGAGCGGGCCCACAGCAGCTACGCTATATATACCTTTGATGAAGAAGAGGACGCCCTGTCAGGAGATGCCGACCCCTCATCAAAACTAGACCCCGCGATTGAAGCGCCAAGTCCGTCGTTTGAAGAACGAATGGGCAAGCCTATCAGGAAAGTGGGTCAGAAAGCTCGGGAAGACCACAGCCGCGAAATGGCCATCTACGAGAAGGCTAGGACGCAACGTCTATTTCAACAGACTGCAAAAGACAAAGATGTTCATCCTTGTCAACCCATCATGCGAAAGGCCCGATGCGGAGACGGAAATAATTCAAGGAGCGGAAAGAAGAGCCGACAACAACGACGTAGGATTAGAGGGTTACAGGTACTGCGCGGCTCGGATTCGTCCCTCATGGAAAAGATGAGTCGAGCGTACTCCTTCCCCCGAGACAAGACGGAGAAGTTACTCAAAATCGCTTTAAAACATCAAATGATCGTGCTTCCAGAATCTAGACACCCTGAGCAAGCCAACATGGCTTCTCGTTCGAGCTATTGCTCTTATCACCAAGCCATAGGACATCCTACCGAAGACTGCTTCACCTTCAAGAACTGGGTCGAGGACCAGTACCGACGTGGCAGATTCGCTTTATCCAACAGCTGGAGGGTAACGCCGCCACGAAAGCACGAGCCCAAGGCCGCAAGAGCAGAACCGGATCCACCTCAGTCTCGGGAGCGGATTCGCACCTGTTATATGATTACGATATTAAAAGAAGAGCCCGAGAACATAGATGACCTTCCCCGGTGCTTTGAAAACAGCGATGATGAGGTGATCTCAGAATTTCCGCCCGCTCCGAAAGAGCTGGAAGACGGTATACATACTACTGCAGATAACCTCAGGAAGATTGAGTTGGGATCGGCAGAGGACCCGCGACCGACATTCGTCAGCGAGTTGCTCTCTGAAGAAAGGGTGGCTGCGTTAAAGAACGTGCTGCTACAGCATAAAGACTGCTTCCAATGGAACTACTCTGAGCTGCCAGGATTAGATCCGGAGGTTGCCGTGCATAAATTAGCAATATCCCCGGATATCAAGCCAGTCAAGCAAGCGCCAAGAAGGATGCGACTCGAGCTTGAGATGAGCATCAACGCCGAAGTCAAGAAGCTGATCGATTCTGGATTTATTCAAGAAGTCCAATATCCCGATTGGATCGCCAATATCGTCCCGGTAATGAAAAAGAATGGGACAGTATGCATATGTGTGGATTTCAGGGATCTCAATAAAGCCTGTCCAAAGGATGATTTCCCGATACCGGTAACCGAGCTGATGATAGATAACACGTCCACTCACGAGGTTTTCTCCTTTATGGACGGTTCGTCAGGATACAATCAGATAAAGATGCATCCCGAAGACCAGAAGCACACCGCTTTCCGGACCCCTTTGGGTATATTCTGCTACAGGGTTATGCCCTTTGGTCTAAAGAACGCGGGCGCTACCTATCAAAGGGCCATGACAAAGATCTTCGATGACCTCATACATGACATCGTTGAGTGCTATATCGATGACCTCGTAGTAAAGAGCATGTCATACGAAGAGCATTTAAAGCATCTGGAGACTGTGTTTCAACGCCTCCGGCAATATAATTTGAAAATGAATCCCCTCAAATGCGCGTTTGGAGTCTCCTCGGGCAAATTCCTGGGATTCATCGTTCGACACCGAGGTATTGAAATAGATCCGTCAAAGATTAAAGCGATCATGGAAATGCCTCCGCCAAGAACCCTCAAACAGTTGCGGTCTCTCCAAGGGAAGCTCGCATACATCCGGCGATTTATCGCAAATCTTTCAGGAAAATGCCGCCCCTACAGTCACCTGATGAAGAAGGGAACCCCATTCGTCTGGGATCAAAAATGCCAAGGTGCACTAGACGAGATCAAGCAGTACCTGCAGAACCCGCCGGTATTGGCTGCGCCGGTCAAGGGAAAACCCCTCATTCTTTATAGAACCGCCCTCGAAGGTTCCTTGGGCGCATTATGGGCGCAAGAGAACGATCAGGGGAAAGAGAGAGCACTCTACTACTTAAGTCGAGTTCTACTGGGGGCAGAAAGCAATTACTCTCCCATTGAAAAACATTGCTTGGCATTAATCTTCGCGATAACAAAGCTCAGGCACTATGCGTTGGCACACGAAGTCTGCCTCATCTCGAAGGTGGACCCTCTTAAATATCTGATGTCAAAAGCCATATTGACGGGACGACTCGCTAAATGGGCCCTGCTCTTGATGGAGTTCTCGATAATCTATCAACCTCTCAAGGCAGTGAAAGGCCAGGCCATTGGTGACTTCCTCGCTGAGCACCCGATACCGGCCGATTCTCCTCTGAATTGTGATTTGCCGGACGAGCATGCATTTGATGCGATTAACGGCGGAAGCACCCGATGGGAACTCTATTTCGATGGAGCGTCCTCCGTAAAGAAACAGAAACAAGGTATCCCAATGATCAAATCGGGGATAGGCCTCATCTTTGCAACTCCACAAGGAGGGATAATGCGCTTCGCCTTCTCCTTAACAGAGCCGAGGACAAACAATGAGGCTGAATATGAAGCGCTGATAGCAGGCCTCGAAATCGCCATCGACATGGGAATTGAAGACCTCCTTATATACGGGGATTCTCAGCTAGTTGTTAGTCAAGTAAATGGTGACTACCAAACGTGCAAGCCGGAGTTGGTAAAGTACGGCGAAAAGGTGCAACAACTGTTGGCCCAGATTCCCTCCTATATTTTAGAGAACATACCGCGCGCGAAGAACAGCAAAGCAGACGCATTGGCCAAACTTGCTAAAGAACTGGCTGACGAGAACCTCGATGATGTCAGAATCGTGGTACAAAGCCGTCGAGTGCTCACCCCAGCAGAAATACCTCCGGAATTATATAAAGAGGGAGCGACTGAGCAGACGACCCTACAAATAAAAGACCAGGAGAAGGCCGAGGACTGGAGGGAAGTCTTCATAGACTACTTTAAGTCCCGCCGAATGCCCAAAGAAGCGTCCTCAAGACATCAGCTCATGAAACGAGCCCTATCTTTCGCTCTCGTCAACAATACTCTATACAAGAGATCGTTTGATTCTCTATGGCTGAGATGCTTAGGATCTGACGAAGCAGAAAGAGTCATTCAGGAAGTTCATGACGGACTTTGCGGTTCTCACCAAGCAGGCCCGAAGATGAAGTTAAAGATTAAACGAATGGGCTACTACTGGCCCACGATGATCCAGGACTGCCTCGAGTATGTGAAGCAATGCCACTCATGCCAGATTCATGGAGACTTCATCCACCAACATCCGAATCCCCTACACCCAACGGTGGCGAGCTGGCCATTTGAGATGTGGGGAACTGACATAGTCGGCCCCATTGAGCCAGCATCATCTCGGGGACATCGTTTTATCCTGGCGACAACTGATTACTTCTCTAAATGGGCAGAAGCAGTACCATTGAGGGAAGTGAAGACGGAGAATATCCTCCATTTCTTCAAGACGCACGTCATCTATCGGTTTGGAACCCCACGGCGGATTATCTCCGATAACGGGCCAGCCTACAGAAGCCACAAGATTAGCCGCTTCGCGCAGCAGCACAATATAGACTGGAGGTATTCTTCAGTTTACAACCCACGAGCTAACGGTCTGGCCGAGGCCTTCAATAAGACCTTGACGAAGATCATAAAAAAGACCGTTTCCCGGAATAAGAGAGACTGGCACGAGAGGCTGCAAGAGGCCCTTTGGGCTTATCGAACTACATTCAAGACAGCCACGAACACAACGCCGTACGCATTGGTATTTGGGACGGAAGCAGTACTCCCCCTCGAGATAGAGTTACCCTCTCTACGAGTAGCGGTCCACCACGAGCTGACGGACGAAGAAAATGCTCACCTTCGGCTTGAGGAGCTTGATGCCCTCGACGAAACCCGACTCATAGCGCAACAACATCTGGAAGCCTACAAAGCAAAGATGACGCGCTCGTACGAAAGATTGACCAGGCCGAGGACATTCCGCCAAGGCGAACTCGTGCTAGTGGTCAAGAGACCTATGATAAGCCATAGCCTGGGTCAATGATGGATGACGACGACTATGTCCGCTCGCTATCTTCCCAGGCTCAGACCTTACAAGCAGCAGCCGGCCTTCCTGTAACAATGGACCGAAACGTCTTTAAACTAACGATGGACCGAAATGTCCTTAAACTAACGACGGACCGAAACGTCCTTAAAACTAACAACGGACCGAAACGTCCTTAAACTAGCGACGGACCAAAACGTCCCTAAACTACTACCACAGCATCATTAGGCTGACGAGATAAAAAAAAAAGAAAAAAAAATATATAAAATAAAAAACGGTATGTCCATAAGCAAAGTGGGCACGGATGAAAACCCGAAAGGGCTCCGTGAGTAAAAACAGCTGGACTACCGGCGAGTGTTTGTGAAAACCCGAAAGGGCGCAACCTCGTTAAAAGACACTTATAGGGCCCTCTCGACCTTGTAAGGAGAAGCCGCCTGTGTGAGATCCTTACGACTCACAAAGGAGCAGCACACTTAGGGATCCTCACGATTTTTAGGGAGAAAATACACTTACGAGATCCTCACGACTTGTAAGGAGAACTCTCTTGTGAGACCCTCACGGCTCATGAGACTTAAAAGTCTTAAGTTACAGAAACCTAAACCCGTTCTTAAGCAAATCCTCCACAACCCTCGATGTTGCCCTACAAGCGGCTCGTACTGACCCTTGTATACACACTTCCCCAGCAAAGTCCCACCCGTGACTAGGGATATGTCCATATAATGAGCAGCCCTTGCAGGTCCTCTCGACCCATAAGGAGAAAGCCCTCTTGTAGGATCCTTACGACTTACAGAGGAACACGCACTTAGGAATCCTCACGATCCCTAAGGAGAAAATACATCTGCAAGATCCTCACGACTTGTAGGGAGAAATATCTTTGTGAGACCCTTACGGCTCATGAAGTCAGAAGCCTTGGTCGGCAGGACCCTTAACCCTGTTTACTAAGCCACCTTTGTTCAAACATCGACAGAGGCAAATGATGATTCGCTCCTGGCAACATCCCAGTTGTAGCGGTGCTGATGCTGAAATCGGTATCTAAAATCCAAGCTTGCAGCAAAAAAGCTAGCGAGCCACACATGCATACGAAATAGCCGAAATGATGGGGCAACTTGCAATAAAAAGCAGCAAGTAAAAATGTATGCATGACAAAATAGCCGAAATGATGGGGCAACTCGCAATAAAAAACAGCGAGTGAAAATGAAATAAATAGCCGAAATAATTGGGCACCGCGAAAAATAGCCGAAATGATGGGGCAATCGCGACCATCGCGATATAAAAGCTGAAATGATAGAGCATCGCGGAAAAAGAAATGAAATAAAAGTGAAATCCCCGCCCTACAGGTGATGTTACATCTAACCCTGTATACAATCCAGGGGCGCAATGAAAGAAGGGATCATACTCCTCCCCCGAGTTTCATCATAAGGAGAAGCCAAATCTCGACGGTTCACAGATAGCCTAGAGATCATTTCGACGTTCGTCTCGTGGCAGCAGACACAACATCAAGCGAAACGGAACAGCGGCAACCCCAAGTTCCATGGCTCGGCGATACATGTCACCAAGAGTCAAACCTCCATCCCGTGAAATGCGGATACAATCAACAAACTTCCTGGTTACGTGGAACGCGGATAACGCCACTCTTTGACCCCGTGGAAAACGTCCAGAGCGGATCCTGGTCCTCGCAGAGCACGGCAGTGAACCCGTGTGAAGCATCCAGAGCGGAGCCTAGTCCTCGCAGAGCACGGCAGCGAACCCGTGTGAAGCATCTAGTGCAAACTTCCTGGTTACGTGGAAAGCGGATAATGTCACTCTTTGACCCCGTGGAAAATGTCCAGAGCGGATCCTGGTCCTCGCAGAGCACGGCAGTGAACCCGTGTGAAGCATCCAGAGCGGAGCCTAGTCCTCGCCGAGCACGGCAGTGAACCCGTGTGAAGCATCTAGTGCAAACTTCCTGGTTACGTGGAACGCGGATAATGTCACTCTTTGACCCCGTAGAAAGCGTCCAGAGCGGATCCTGGTCCTCGCAGAGCACGGCAGTGAACCCGTGTGAAGCATCCAGAGCGGAGCCTAGTCCTCGCCTAACGCGGCAGTGAACTCGTGTGAAGCATCTAGTGCAAACTTCCTGGTTACGTGGAACGCGGATAACGTCACTCTTTGACCCCGTGGAAAACGTCCAGAGCGGATCCTGGTCCTCGCAGAGCACGGCAGTGAACCCGTGTGAAGCATCCAGAGCGGAGCCTAGTCCTCGCCTAACGCGGCAGTGAACCCGTGTGAAGCATCTAGTGCAAACTTCCTGGTTACGTGGAACGCGGATAATGTCACTCTTTGACCCCGTGGAAAACGTCCAGAGCGGATCCTGGTCCACGCAGAGCACGGCAGTGAACCCGTGTGAAGCATCCAGAGCGGAGCCTAGTCCTCGCCGAGCAAGGCAGTGAACCCGTGTGAAGCATCTAGTGCAAACTTCCTGGTTACGTTGAACGCGGATAACGTCACTCTTTGACCCCGCGGAAAACGCCCAGAGCGGAGCCTGGTCCTCGCCAAGCACGGCAGTGAACCCGTGTGAAGCATCCAGAGCAAATACCGGACTATGGAGTCCTTAAAATCCACGGACTATGACGTCCTTAACCTCGACCGCGATGTCTTAAAACTAACGATCAACCAGCCCTATTCCTTACAGATTTTTGCCTCGGTTTAAGGGTACATCTCTTCACTCCTTTGATGCCTGGCGTTGTAATTCCTCAACGTCTTCAAAGAGGTGACGGGTCCCTGCAACCAAACATCGGACTGTGGAGTCCCTAAATCCACGGACTATGAGGTCCTTAACCTTGACCGTGATGTCTTAAAACTAACATCGGACTGTGGAGTCCCTAAATCCATGGACTATGAGGTCCTTAACCTTGACCGCGATGTCTTAAAACTAATAGCGGACTGCGGAGTCCTTAAATCCATGGACTATGAGGTCCTCAACCTTGACCGCGACGTCTTTAAACTACAATATCTGGAGCAACCCCTGACTCCGTAAAACACGGACAAGGGTAACCGCATCCAGCACTTACAAGTCCTCACGACCGGGAGGAAAACTCTTTATGAGACCCTCGTGGCTCGTAAAATGCAGAAGTCTTAGGAAGCAGATCTTAACCCTGAATCCTGAGCCATCGCTGTCCTGCAAGGAGATCAAGATAGAATATCCGCAGAATGCATTCAATAAAAAGAGGACACACCATTGAAAGGAAAATTGTATCTTTTATTCATAAGCCAAAATGGATACAAAGCGCGATTCATGAAAGAAACAAAAAGAGAGATACTCTCATGAGTATGTACAAAAAAAAAGAGAAAAGATACAAGTCCTCAAGCCGGCGGGCGATGCAGTAATTTTACCAGCTCATCATTCTGTTGCTAAGCCACGGCTTCATGACGCAAGATCTCCAGAAGACGAGCCTCCGCCTGAGCTTGCTGAGCCTGATACGAAGCGAGCCGAGCTTCGAGCTCTTTTTCGGTGGCTTTATGAGCCTCGACCCTCTCACGAGTAAACATGGCAGCCTTATCGAGAGCCACCACCTCTTTTATGGACTCCTGAAGCACCCGCCAGAGTTCATACGCTTTGTTGGCCTTGGCAGTAAGACTCGCCTGAAGCTCGCTCAGCGACCGAGCCCCTTTTTCTCGCACAACAATATGTTTACCACGTGTCGCCCTGTCAGGCCATGTAAGCTCACTTTCATGACCACAACCTTGGAAAGAGGACATACACGCTTAAGATCACATAAATGGGCTTCCGGTCGACAGCGATAATCGACCTGAAACGCGTTCACATCACCTGGTATGAAAAGCAATGAGAAAATTTCCAATGTTTATCCTATCAAGCATGTGTTCGCGATTATATGAGCATCCGAAAAAGAAATAAAATTCAAGGCATTAATTTGCATGCGATATGATGACAATGTTGATAATTAGAGGAAGCTTTCATAAGAAGAACACAATGTTTATTCAGGCAAGCGAAAACATGCATACGAGTACCCAACCTACATGAGGGTTCAGCATAAAGCATACAAAAGAGAGGAATAATTTAAATACACTACGCTAACAGAAAAGGTCACCAAACACCGGATCAATGGCACGAGGGTTAACAAATCAAAGAACAAAATTCTCCATCTCCCTCTCCGCTCTCTCCAGCACATCGAAGCGACGATTCTCACGAGAAGTCACTCCCCATCGGTTGGCGCCATGCTCGTCCGCGAAAGCAAACATAATAGCCCGTCGGGCCTTTATCTCGCTCAGCAGATGAATTGAGTAGTCCTTCAAGGCCTGAGTAATCAGGCACGCTTCATGAAAGCCCTCGAGCTTCTCTTCCGCCGCATCAAGCATCGCCAGAGTCATCTCTGCTGGGTGAGGAGGGATGTCGGCAAGCACGGCCGCGAGAATCATCTGGAGCCAGAGGGAACCCATCGGGAGGGGAGACCCTCTACGGATCGAGAGCTCGTGCATGGCCAAGTCACATTCGTTGTCAAAAAGGAAGGGGTCCACCAACCGAGCAGCAAAGCGGGGGATCATCTCCTCGAGAGAAACTTCCCATGGCTGTCGACGAGCATGAGGACGATTACAAGCCATGGCACTCGTTTCCCTCTCAAGAAAAAATATATATATGATATGAATCTCTCTGTGAAAGGAAAAGAAAGCTATAGCCTCATATATAATGAAGTGCATAAAGTGCTGAGCGCGGAAAATCTTGCATGGTGAATTTATTTCCAAGGCCTAAAAAAGGAAAGGCGTCGAAAATCAGGGAGATGGAACTATTTCCAAAGCCCTTTTTCAGCACCTAACATTGTGCACTGAAAATATGGCATGAAGAAAATATTGTGAACAACCGCATCAAGAGATCCCACGTGTGGAACACGCGAGGCCCAAACCTGATGTGCACTTAAAAAGAAAAATATGGAGTAGTACCCTGCATATTAAAAAGCACAAACAACAATAATAGCAAAATAATAAAATCTCAGAGGAAAAGCATGCGAACATACAAAGACACAACAGAACTTATCATCCAGACTTCAAGAAGGCCATACAAAATAAAAAGAAAACTTTTACAATGGCAAAGCTTCAGACGCAGGGCACGGGTTGAGAAATTCGAAATTAACTTTATTCAAGATCTTCCAAGCATTGCGAACCTCCCGAGTATGCTTTCTCTCACGGTCACAGGCATCGGGGTCCCCGCGAATGTCCTCTGCCCTCTGGTAGGCGGCAAGTATGGCCGATTGCTAAAAAATCTGATGCAGGAGATCAATGAGATTATCCCGCCTTCTCTTTGAAATCAAGTGCATCAGATACACCGAGTGTACTTTATCCTCGGCGGCGTCCAATGACCCAAGCGGCACACCAGCATAAAGTAAAGGGAGAGCCTCCGTGATCGCCAGCACGATCAGCCTCAGAAGAGAAGAGCGATGGGGGAGTAGCCGATGGTTGTACTCGTCAAAGCGGCTCATGATATCGGCACACTGAGCATCGGTGAACTCCGGGTTCTGACTGTGGCCCAGCGCATGAATATTCCCATAGGAAATGATCTCGTCAAGACTATACAGATGGGCGTCCATGATACCTGAAATAGAAGTCACGAGACATCATTACAAAGCCCCCGTTGCATTAATGGCAGGAAGAACAACCTAGGGCCAAGAGACCTCAGGAAGCCTCCATGCGAAGAGACTGAGTTCTTCATAGGAATTAAATTCCTTATTAAGAAAAGGGAATTAAATTCCCGGAAATATTTTTGATGGAATTAAATTCCATGGGTTGAAACGCCATCGTCATCTCCTCAAAGATCACCTAAACCCTAAGAGACCTACAGTTCGAAAGTTAGGTGGTTTCCTGTTCTTATGGAAAAACTTGAAGAAAAATGGGTTCTCTACGAAACCCTTAATGCGGATTTAAAATCCAAAGAGTTCTTTTAAAGACGAAGGCGCTTTGGCCGTTCAACGTTATTACCTGAGGAAAAGGGATCCGTCAACCGAGTTAAACTCTGGGAAACGTCTGAGACAGGGAACTAAGCTCTGGAAGCAAGAATTAAATTCTCAAAGAAAAAGTTCTCAGAAGAAGAAGATGAACAAAGTGAAGGCTCCTATGAAGAGACAGATGTATTTATATAAGGCAGTGGAAACGTTCCATCTCCCCAGATCCCTAGAGGAATCCAACGGACCCAAGAGGTGACAGCGTTGCACTCACGTGCAGACACGTGAGAACAACGCTGTGGGGGCATTTGTTTCCTGATTTAAAATCAGGAAAGCTTCTGGGAAAAGCTTCAAAAAGGGGCCACGTGCTTACACGTGACCAGCAGTCACGTGTTGACACGTGACATATAAAAGCAGCGGAAGAGGGCACATTGGTTCCCTGATCAAGTCAAGGAAAAGGGCTTCAGAAGAAGTCACGTGCTCCCACGTGACCAGAGCCACGTGTTGGCACGTGACGTTCAAAGCAGCAGACTCGCTCTCCAGTTGAACCAAGGAAAGAGACGCCAGACAGGGGTCACGTGCTCACACATGACCAGGGGTCATGTGGTAGCACATGACGGCTAAGCAGCAGAAGAAGGCAGAGTGCAAAAGAGGAGAAAGGCTCGTTCCAAGAGAGTCACGTGTCCACACGTGACCATGGGTCACGTGGTCACACGTTACCGGCTTTCAAAGCCCATTTTGCTAACAGAATTAAATTCTGAAAGAGATTCAAATCTTCCCAAAGGAAAGCAATTATCTGGAACCGATCAAATTAAAGATTCAGAGATGATTAAATATCATCTATCTATGGAAAAATCTCGGGTTTGGAAAGATTTCCCCTTTAAATCTAAACGAAATAACAAAGGAGAATCCCTGGATTTAAAATCCAATGGTGGATAAAATTCACCTAATAATCCAAAGGTCCAGAACGAATGAAGGATGCAAATCAAATCTCTCAATGAAGATTCATCGAAAACTGATTGATTCGGCTGCTACTCCAATAAATAGGAGCCTGGAGACACAAGAAAAGGAAATACATACATACGCAGAGGGAAGAAAAAGGAGAGAGCCTTGATACTTTGAAGGAACTTGGATCTTCTGCAAAAGAAAACCCTAGGTAAGAAAGGGAAGGCTTTCTGAAAGAAAGAGAATTCAATTCTCAACAGAGTTTAACTCTGATATATGAAACAGAAGAACAGATTTCTTCTCTCTTTGATAGAGGATCTGTAAAGAGCACATCTCCCCTTGAAGTTGAGAATTTAATTCTCGATGGGTTGAGATCCTGCCATGCAGATCCAAAACATAGAGAGGGAATGCAAGCACGAGAATTTAATTCTCACAAAACTATAGGAATTTAATTCCTTTAAAATGAAATTAGGGCTTGACCCTATATCATGGGAATTTAATTCTTTCAGAACAAAGAGAAACAGGGTTTAACCCTAATTAAGAACCTGGTTCTGTTGAAACAGCGGGAATCTAATTCCCTTAATCATAATTTAACAGAGAATGGGAGTTCAATTCCTTAAAAGCTTTTATTAGGGTTTAACCCTATTCAGTTCTTCGCATATATGAGGAATTTAATTCCTACAGAAAATTCAGAGTTCAACTCTGTTCCAGAATATATGTCTTCAAAAGGAAGTAGGAATTTAATTCCTCTGAAATTTAAAACTCGAGGAATTTAATTCCTGAGAAAGATCAACAGATTCTCTAAACAATATACATAGAGGCAGGGTCACGTGTCACCACGTGACCCCCTCAAAAGAGCTACAGAAAGCCCTTTGAGGCAACCCCCCACGTGACCCACGAGACCCATGACAGAAACTCTAATACATAGGCATATGAATGCCCGTCACGTGATGGCACATGATGTTCTGAAAGATGCAGCGATTTCAGCAGAATAAATGGAAAGAGGGCGTTCTCACGTGTTGCCACGTGACCCCTTTTGCCTTAGTGTTCAACACTAAGTTGGGATTCTTGAACACAGTACTGAAACACTGTTGGGCCTTAGTATTCAACACTAATCAAAGAACCTTATTTACAGTGTTCAACACTGATTACCTTAGTGTTTGACACTAATCCGAGATCTCCATTGTTGTGTTCAACACTGACTACCTTAGTGTTCAACACTAATTTGAGAGCTCTGTTGCCGATGCTTGATACCGATCTGTTTTAGTGTTTAACACTAATCTGAAACCCTTGTTGCCGGTGTTTAACACCAATTATCTTTTAGTGTTAAACACTAACTTGTCAACCTCATTCCCAGTGTTCAACACTGATTGCTCTGAAGTGTTTAAACACTGGGCTTTGGCCCAATTGGCTAAAGGGATAGAGGCAAAGCCTCTCCCTCAATGGATCCACAAGAAATCAATATTCCAGACATGATAGGACTTAGCCCAAGCTGGCCATAAATCCTCAATTCGTAATTAACTGCGCCAATGGGCTGATAATATATTTAATGGGTCTTGATCCTAAATTGGGCAAGGGACTATTTAATCCATTCCGGTCCTAGGGTACATCTCTTCACTCCTTTGATACTTGGCATTGTAATCCCTCAATTTCTTCAAAGAGGTGACGGGTCCCGACGACCACTCATGATATGGACTCTGGGGTCCTTAAACCCATGCCTAATGCAAAATTCCTGGTTATGTGGAACATGGATAACGTCACTCTTTGACCCCGCGGAAAACGTCCAGAGCGGAGCCTAGTCCTCGCCGAGCATGGCAGTGAACCCGTATGAAGCATCTAGTGCAAAATTCCTGGTTACGTGGAACGTGGATAACGTCACTCTTTGACCCCGCGGAAAACGCCCAGAGCGGAGCCTGGTCCTCACCAAGCACGGTAGTGAACCCGTGTGAAGCATCCAGAGCACATACCGGACCGTGGAATCCTTAAACCCATGGACTATGACGTCCTTAACCTCGACCGAGATGTCTTAAAACTAACAATGGACCGCAATGTCCTTAAACTACCCATGGACCGCAATGTCCTTAAACTACCCATGGACCGCAATGTCCTTAAACTAGAACAATAGAGCCCCATATGCTCTTTTGTCGGATCTAAACGGTCCCGTTTAAGTTGATCTTAGCCTTAAAGATGGCTAACGTATCCTTAAGCCTTCAAACAGACTGGACTATGAATCCCCCAAACTAACTTTGGCTCGAGGGTACATCTCTGAACTCCTCTGACATCCGTCGTTGTAATCCTTCATCGTCGTTAGAGAGGTGACGGGTCCCGACGGCCACACATACGATGGACCACTATGTCCCTAAACTGGAACAATAGAGCCCAAATGCTCTTTTGTCGGATCTAAACGATCCCGTCTCAACGTTAGACTAACGTATCCTTAACAAACGTTTGAGTTGATCTTAGCCTCAAGTATGGCTGACGTATCCTCAAACCAAACCCCCAAACCCAAATCTAAGATAAACACGGATTTGGACTAGTCCACGCCCTACGGGCGACGACTTAACTCAGTCTCCGTAAACAATCCACGGGCAACAAAACACGAAACAAACACCCACGACACGAAGTGACCAGCTGGAGAAGGAGAAAGTTGTTACAGCGATGCGGTAGCGTAATTAACTGCAGGGGCTTGCGCCTGCAGGGAAGAGCGTCCCCACAATCAAAATCCCCTCAAACGATGGGGAATCTGACGAAGTCTGCAACATCGGCCGCATCCGTCTAAACCTTCGATACTCGGTGCCATAGATCGACTTGGCATCTTCGGAGAGGTGGACGGATAGCACCAATTGGCATCTGCCCCGAGCCTCAGGCCCGGACGCCCGAGCCCAGGCCGCCGTTCGGAGGGGAAGAAGCTCCATGAAAAAGCTTGCTAGCTCTAATGGAGTTTTGAGATAAAGTGTGAGAAAATCAATTCTAAAGTGAGCCCACCTCCTACTTCTTCATCCTCTACCACTTGCCATGTAGTAGAGTGTGTTCTCTTCACAAGGTTCATAACCTAGTGAAGGAATAGCTTGATTCAGTGTCTCTTCGACGTAGATCATCTTCGGTCTCGAAGTCATCGATGCAAGCACGTTCTTTTCTTCATAGAGCCTCTCTAGAATCCGGGGTTTGCGATCGCAGTGAAGGGGACTACTACACGGAGCTATTTGAAGTGAAGGACCGGACTACAAAGTTTGTAATCCCAAACTCTTAGAAGTAAAGTTGTTTACTTGCTTATTGTTTTCTCTTAATCTCTAGTATACGTCTTGGTTAGGGTTGTTCGGCACGTCTAAATTTTTAATCGTGCATGGTTGATGCCTTGTAGAACCTTATGAGAGTGCCCAGTAACCCTACAGTGGTATCAGAGCCAAGCTAGAGCTTTAGGCGAAGTCTAGGCGAAGTTTAAAGATCGATCGAACTCCGAATACCCATAAAATCCTAGTTTCTGGAAAAATTTTCAAAAGTTGACATTATTCATATTAAAAATGCTCAGAAAATTAAGCAGGGAAATATAGGAATTACTGTGAAGTTCGGACCACCAAATCCCTCACGTGACCGCGGAACCGCGGCCAAACCACGCGTTTGGCCGCGGTTCCGCGACCAATAATTGGAGTTGGGGCCCACTACTTCAGGAATATATTCCTGGATCCTTTTTGATAGTTCTGGGAATTTTTAATTCTTCTCAAGTGTTGAGTTTTCTGGGTTGTATCGGGAACTCGTTGATTCGATCGGAAAGGATAACTTCGTTTAGTTTGTCCGGGTAATTTTTAGAACGTGTTAAAAAGTTTGAACGGATATCAATAACTCACTTTTTTACCTGCCGGAAAATTTCCAAGTGTTGGATTTTTCCGTAGTTTAAGAACGTTCTTAGTCGTGCAGGTAACGCGGTGGACCCTCTAGAAGAACACAAACCTTAACTCGATTATGTGACCGTCTGAACCGCCTCTAAACTTTAGGTTTTGGGGCAGTACGGTGTTGCCACATGTGAGGCGTTGGTTTGACCCTTCTACGGCTGGACCATTGGTACTGTGGCATGTGATGGATACTTTTTGGACTCCGCTCAAGTGTTGAGAAATTTAGGAAATCTTGGGTGTTTGTTTATTCGATCGAAAAGTTTAACATTGTCTATTTATCTGGAAAGTGATACAATAATTGGAATCCACAAGATGTTATGAGATAACTAATTTGAATGTTATAAATCTAGTAGTTCAGTCTCAAATGATCGGTTGCCACGGGATTTTGATGCGATCAAAAGTCCGTTGCAATCACGTAGCGTATGCGGATACTCGCCGGGTAAACTTAATAGATAGCCACACCCCACAGCCCCGACCAAGTGACTGTAGGAGAACCCCGTCGCCAAAAGCATCCGTTCGGGTACTCGCGGCAGCGGTGTTCCTCTTTAGTGCACTTCGTCGACGGCATCGGGGGTGCGGCCGTCTACTAAAGTTTTCGACGAGCATTCGATCAGGTTATCGGGAATCTTGTTGAATTGCCCGACTAGATATTGAAAAATATTTTCGAGATTGAGACTAAAATGCGGGGTTTATAATTGTTAGGCATTAGATGTCTAAGGAATTTATTTGGTTAGGCATGCGATATCTAAGGAGGTTGCGGATTCCAACTGTTGTAGTTTTACACTTTCTTTTCTGCGACCGTAAGTGTAATATGTGGTGTATCGCCGGTTTCGTTGCTATACATCAACGACAATTGGGATACACATATTTACTTACGTTGATGATATGTGATATTATGTGTTGCTGTGATATGTTATATTGGATCGTCGCGTTTTGAATAGCCGGGGGTTTTATGTGAGATGAGAGTTTTCCTTTTTCATTCATGTAAAATTCATCTGTATGTAATATTCTTTTATTGGGGCACTTCCGGGCTGAGGATGATGTCACCATTGTATATTATTTACTTTTCGGCATTAGGTAGACCCAAGGACGGGAGCACAAGTAACCGGGTTCTAGGGTCCAGTGGGAGACCATCTCGAGGAGTCGAGACCGGGTCTCCTAACCTTAGAATTGGCAGTGTTGCTTGCCGCTCTCGTAGGGGTCTAGGTATGTGGGTTTGGCTATTCATCGCGACCGTGGAATCCGTGTTTTATACAGGCTCGTATTTAAACATGAACCTCCTAGTATATCCAATATTTCAAATATGTTCTTCTGCTGCAATGTTCTGTGATGAGATCAAATTACTGCCTGAGACGAATGTTTATATTATATATATGAGATATATGTTATATTGCAGATTTCGTTTCAAATGTGATGCTTGTGAAGCATAATAAAATGGGACATCATTAATGAGATTAATGAAACTAAATGAAACCTAAAGATGTTGTAGAAACTTGTCTCAAAAATAGGTAGCTCTAATTCTTGCTTTGCATAGCGGTGTTCCTTGTAGAACATCTAGCATCTTATTCGATAAGGAAAGAGCCGAGATCCCTTCACCGGGAGTGACCTCTTTAGCGAAACTAGCAGATGCTACAAAATCGGTTTCTCTTTTGATTGTTTTCATAGTTTTTGCTTTGCATAGTGATATTTGTGAAATATCCTGCATCTTATTCGATGAAGAAAGAGCCGAGATCCCTTCACCGGGAGTAGCCTCTTTAGCAAAACAAGAAAATCCATCAAAAACATTCCATTCAAAATCACTCAATTCTACAACGATATCAAGTTCATTACGCAATAGGTTTTCATAAAAACCTGTCGTAGCCCTCCGTCATTTTAGGACGTAGAGTACTTAGTATTCATGTTCCGTATGTCTACTTTAGTTGAGGCATAGTGTACGATAGCTATGTGATGTCTTCCTACACAGCATATGATGCGATTAGTTAGGACATTCATGTGATTATGTCGACCATAGTTGAGGGTTATGTAGGGTGGGTCAGATTAATCATGAAATGACGGGTAGAACTTGACTAGTGCTTATGATATGTTGACCTTAGTTAAGGTCATAAGTACTAGGGGTAAAATATTATTTGGAATTTCAAGTGTTGAAATTTGCAATGAGATTGCATATCTTCTATGAGATAGTTGGATCCCGATACCCGCTGCGAGTAAAAGTTACTCCTAGGAGAGTTTTACACATTACAATTAGCCGATCAAGTAGGTGTCTAGAAAGGTGTTAACGGGGTTACGCCCCTGGAAAAACGAGGTTTATTTTAATTAGGTCCGTGTGAAAGCACGGGGAACTTCCCTCAAAGTATCGGCACTGGCCTGGCCGAAAGATTGGCGAACATTTAGGGTGTAATTAATCCCGGCTAGTCTTTCCTTTCACGGTTTGAAGGAAGATTTGACTAAAACAGTCGGAGACATCCAGATTAGATATATTAAAAACCAATCTAATCTTGCAAGAGCATACGCTGAGCGTTTTCTTCTCTCTCTCTCCTTGTTGCGACTATGTCACGCCTTAATCAAGATAATAATACGGATGTATTGACCGAACCCGCTTGTTATACTGCGCTAGGGAACGTTGGTCCCGCTCCAACTTATAATTGTTATAAGACAGAGCAGTAAATCGGGGAATACCAGATTTCCCGTGCCGCCCAAACGAAGAAAGTGCATGCTGATGCATCTTCTTCGGGTGTGTTCAATACCGGGAACTGTTTCCCAGTATCCTTTACGTCCTGGGTATGAGATACCGGATCAGGATCCCGCATATGTAATCTGTTACATGGGCTATAGATCGGTAGAGAACTGAGAACGGGTGATAAACTTCAAGAGTTGGAAACGGTGCAATTGTTTCAAGCCAAGTCTGTTGGCAGTTATCACCCTGTATTACCAGAATATATTGATTCTAAACGAATGTTATTTAGATACCGAACCTGATATACAACATCATATCAGTCTCTTTATTAGTAAAGAAGGATATAATTTTGTATTGTTGGATAATGTTTTGAACATTTCCTATATCAAGAGTTGATCGGTTCAGGCACGTTATCTAAAAGCACAAAACGTTCTAAATCAAACCACAGTTCTTAGTATACAAAACACATACAAGAGGAAGAGTTCAGAAATGAACGAATCCTTCTTGAGGTATTGTAGACTGGTCATATCAATGTGACCCGACTAGTTGAAGTTACATTTAGATGCATATTTAAATTATTTTGAATTTACATCTTGTGAAACTTGCCGGTCATGTCACAAAGATATGATGACCATAGCTCCATTTATTAGAAACAGAGAAAGAGTTATTGAACTCTTGGGATCGATACATGTTGATGTATGAAATTCCCCTGTCTACACATGCCAAAACTGGTTCTTTGTACTTTATTATATTCACTGATGGTCTCTCAAGATTCGCACATGTGTTCCTGTTGAAACACAAGTCTGGAACTTTTGAGAAATTCAATGAATATAAGTTAGAAGTAGAGAACCAAAAACGGGTAAAAGTATTATGTCCTTTGATGAGATCAAGGAGGAGAATACTTGAGCACGGGATTCCTGGACTATTCTAAAGGAGTATGAGATTCTCTCTCAGCATTACTCCTCCGAATACACCACAGCACGTCGGTGTATCGGGACGGAGCAATCACACCCTAATAGATATGGTGTGCTCTATGATGAGTACTACTGAGTTTACTATTTCCTTTTGGGAGTTATACACTTGAGAAGCTGCATACTTACTGAATAGGGTTCCAATCAATCAGTTGCCTACCACTCCATATGTGATATGGTATGGGAAGAGCCCATATCTTAAGTATGTTAAGATTTGGGGTTGTCCAGCCTATGTCTAAAAGCATAATCCAGACAAGCTCGAGGCAAAGTCAGTTCTGTGGAAGTTTGTTGGATATCCCAAGCATTCAGAAGGGAATATCTTCTGCCAAACTGAGAAACAAAAGATGTTTTGTTTCTCAACATGCCACCTTTGTGAAAGGGAGTTTCTTGTGAAGAAATTAGTGGTCGTGAGGTAGAACTGGAAGGAGTTCCAGCTATACAAACTGCAGCTGATGATTTGGTAGAACCGGAGGATTCAATAGTAACCAATGAACCTCAGCCTCTCCACCGATCTAGTAGGGTTCCTCACCCACCTGAGAGATACTTCGGTTTCTCTATGATAGTGGGAGCGAAGATTGCATCATGAGATGATGACCCAACAAGTTTCGAGCAGGCTATCAGGAGTGGGATCCTGTAAGAATGGCTGGATGCTTAGTGATCTGAGATGGAATCCTTACACACCAACAAGGTATGGACTCTGGTTGCTTTATATGAAGGGTTAAATCCCCATCAGGAGCATGTATATCTTGAGAAGATTCATGGTGTATATGGAAAAGTTGAGACTTTCAAAGCTATGCTTAAGTCCATCCAGATCCTACTTACCAATGCTACATACCATGACTATGATATCTGGCGGTTGGGTGTCATGATAGCTTTTCTAAATGTTGATTTCGAAGAGAGCGTCTATAAGTACACAGCCAGAGGGCTTCGTAGACAGTGGGAGCAGCGGAAACGTGTGCAAGATGTTTTATGGGAAAAATCAGGCATCGCGGAGTTGGAACGTCTGTTTTGATGTGGTATTCAAAGAGTTTGACTTCATCTAAATGGTAGATAAACCTTGTATATACAAAAAGGTAGTAGAGAGTATGGTGGTGTTCCTCGTAGAGTATGTGGATGACATACTCTTGGTAGGGAAGGAGTTTCCTATGCTACGCTCGGTCAATCTCCGCTTATCACAAGGATTCTCCATATAGGATCAAAGTGATACCTCCTAAATCCTAGGTTTTATATCTATGAGATAGATCTAAATGGATGTTAGGATTCTCACTAGTTGTAGTGAGATGGTATCAATCGATCCTGGGGAGAATCACTGGAAAAGGTTCCAGGGTGATAAGGATGACTGAATGTCAGTCGCATGCATTGTCTTTACCCTCTGTGGAGGGACGGTATGTTTGAAGAGTTCCAAGCTAGATACCGTGACTTACTAGACGATTAAAGGCTAGATACATCGTTACCAAAGATGCTACCGAAGAGGCAGTCTGGATGTAAATTTTAGTTCATGAGATGAACTTCGTTCCTGCCATTGTGTGACAATGGAGTTGTGGCTGATGCCAAGGAACCCCCATCCCATCAGAAATCTATATATAATTCTTAGGCAGTATCACCTGATCATGAAGATGGATGATCTCCAGGGAGATCGAGGTTAGGAGAGTAGACACAGAGGAAAACAACGCGGATCCAATCACAAAGGCCTATTTCCCAGTAGAGACTTTTATGGGATGGTTGAGTATGAGATACTTTAACCACTGTTGATTGTTGGGTATGTGATACCACAACAGATGGCCCTAGTGCAAGTGGTAGATTGTTAGTTATATGTATGCCCTAGAGGCCATTTCTGTACATACGATGTATATTGTAGTGGATGCTTGGACATATATAGGTAGGATTTTCTTGCTCGACATGATAGTACGCTATCTGGTTACTCTTTGTCTTAACATGTACTCTGATTGTCTCTTTGTTACATGTTGATGAAGCCCTTAGGATGAGTACTTGACTACCAGGACTATGATGCGGATCATACTAGTGGGGACAGTGTAGTCGCCAAGTAAATCCTTCAAATGTTCCATGTCGTGGGAGTACCGAGACAGGGCATCGATACTCCAGTGTAGACTAGCGTATGCGCTTCTTGACCCATATGATGGGTGGTGGATGATCTCATATCCATTGGTGTTTGACATCAGAGAAGGTCTACGGGTGCTCAGTGGAGACTGGGTACACTGGACGGACTCGCCGAGAACTCCCAGATGGTATTATACCTCACATCAGATGGCAGTTCTCTGGTGACACTGGTACAGATTAGTCTGTAGACCCGAGATCGTCATAGAGTATTGTGTGATTGCCACTGTGCTTTGATTTCCACCTTACCATGTCCATTAGGGTGTGCAAAACGGTGGCTTTTGGGTACAGTCCTGAATCACATGGAGGCAATGAGCGATAGGAGGGGATTCGTCTCTCCCGGTATAGGGAGTTGATGTTGCGCTGTGTTCGATTGGCTATAACTGGAAATCCCTGGACAGGGTTGCTGAGATTTACTGGTAACTGATATCAGTAGTTTCTTGAACTGTTATAGACCTCATATCGACACGACATATCAAGCTACTGGGGTCTGACGTTTACCACCCCTAGGCGAGATATGCGACATATCAGACGAAGTGACCGGACTGTACGGGAGTGTTGCTGATTGGATTCGCTGGAGAAAGTACAGGCTTGCTTGTTGATCTTCTGATCGCTCAATACCCGGGTGGCCGTTACGTTTGGCAGACCGCTTGCGGCTTGTAGGTGTTTGATATGATCATCACCTACTGCCGGCGTAT
The DNA here is from genome assembly GCA_030015575.1 of Agapanthus africanus. Taxonomy (NCBI): domain Eukaryota; kingdom Viridiplantae; phylum Streptophyta; class Magnoliopsida; order Asparagales; family Amaryllidaceae; genus Agapanthus; species Agapanthus africanus. The sequence goes on from JASDDO010000031.1 coordinate 233,649,930, forward strand.
TGACGAGTCTTTAGAGTCCTACACAGAGGTTTCCTGGCTCAAGCGAAACGGAGTAGGAGCGCATATGTGATATGTGCGGGAACGAGATTAATGTGAGTATGTGATACCGCATTATATTCTCGTGATGTGTGACATGATTGGTTATATGTGATATAGCCGAGTTATCGGATCGAGCGTTGATTCGATAAGATGTTGCATTTGATATTGGTCGGTTATATGTGATATAACCGGATTATTAAATCTAGAGTTGATTTGATAATTTAATGTATAATTATATATTTGATATATTATATTACATTAACTAATATTTAGCTTACTATTGATTTCTTTTCTCACATGATGTGCACATTGTATATATATATACGCAATATGTACATTTGTGTACATGGATTGTGTCATGTTTGATCATATATACAAGATGGGTGTATGAGATTAACGCAATGCTAGGGTTAAGTTAGAGTTTCTATTTATGTTAAGCTAATTCAAATGAGATTGAGTTTGTTATGCTAAAGCTTGCACAAAAGCTTATGGATAAGCTTATGGATAAGCTTTGACAAAGTCAACCATTTTGTCTAGATTAAGATATTTATGAAACCCAAACTTTAACCATAGCCATGAGTTAATTCTCTACATGAGTTAGCCATGAGGGCTTAACTCAACCATGGGTGCAATAATTCATTGGGATGAATTATTCACAAGTCTTCTTCTTCTTCTTCTTCAAGCTCCATGAAAAAGCTTGCTAGCTCTAATGGAGTTTTGAGATAAAGTGTGAGAAAATCAATTCTAAAGTGATCCTACCTCCTACTTCTTCATCCTCTACCACTTTCCATGTAGTAGAGTGTGTTCTGTTGACAAAGTTCATGACCTAGTGAAGGAATAGCTTGATTCAGTGTCTCCTCGACGTAGGTCATCTTTGGCCTCGAAGTCATCGATGCAAGCACGTTCGTTTCTTCATAGAGCCTCTCTAGAGTCCGGGGTTTGCGATCGCAGTGAAGGGGACTACTACACAGAGCTATTTGAAGTGAAGGACCGGACTACAAAGGTTGTAATCCCAAATTCTTAGAAGTAAAGTTGTTTACTAGCTTATTGTTTTCGCATAATCTCTAGTATACGATCTTGGTTAGGGTTGTTCGGCACGTTTAAATTTTGAATCGGGCATGGTTGATGCCTTATAGAACCTTGTGAGAGTGCCTAGTAACCCTACAGATTAAAGTTTAAAAAAAATATAAAGAAACAAAAGAAATGAGTGAGGCGCATGCATGTGTGTGTGAATGCATTTATGTGCATTTATCATAAGAAATAGCTAGGAAATTCCACACAAAACCGCACCCTTATCACTTGGCCGAGATCCCTTCCTCCACCTTCTGTTCTTGATCATTCCCTTCCATTTTTGCATCAATCCAAACTCATAATTCCCCAAAATTCCAAAATATATCACAAAATATACATCAAGTCTTGGTTTTTGCTTCTTGCTCACTTGGATCTAGGAAAGTTTGGTTCTTGGGAGCAAGGGTTGTTAGGTATAATCTCTAATCTATAAATTAGGAGTTTTTATGATGAGTAGCTCGTTGATTATTGTTTAGAACACGTTAGATATCGATTAGTGCATATCGTATTCTTTAGTGTCTTTTTGAATTTCTGGGATCTGCTCTGACCTGGAATTTTTAGTGAGTCAGCAAACAAAATTTTAGTGATGTACTAATGAACCTAACACACCACCTGGGACACGAGGACCACCCCACCGGCCGGGGCCGGCGACCCCTTTGACGATTTCTGGTGACGCCGGCTATGGGGGGATGTGCGGAGGTTTGGTTTTTGTGGGTAGTTGTCTTCTGTAGTTTAGGGGTGTTTGGTACTGTTTACTTTTTTATTAAATGCAGTATGAAAAATCTGGGATCGTTTACCTATAATCTAGTGTTTTGAGTCCGCGTGTTACGTTTTGCGACACGAATCGTGTTCTTGCGCAGCTACTGTGCTTGGGTAGGTTTTGTGGTATCGTTACGAACGTTAGTCAATAGACGGACACTCGTGAGTTAGTTTAGTGTTGATGCGTTATTTAAAACGTAGTTTTACGTTAAATTGGTCTATTTCTGAGATGTTTGCACTATTTGTGTGTTTGTGAAATTTTTAGCGTCGCAAGCGGGGACTTCGGACGCTGCGAACAATGGGAAGTAGGTGGTCGGATTTTCATAGCTCGAGACCATCGGTGAGTTGATTTAGCATCTACGGGGAAATCGCCCATATGGCGTTATGCGTCGGGGCAGATATGATATGATAGCTGCATGTATTTTCATATTAGTTAATTCCATATGAACGTCATTGCATAGTAATATCTGTTGTACTTTGACTTTTACCTTTAGATATAACACATTACTGACGGTTCATGTTGCCCGAGCACTAAATTGTATGCTACACCCACACCGTCTGTAATTGCCATGACACACACAAACACCTACAAACATGATAAGGTAGTGGATAGGAATAGTTGGAGTAGTAACTCTTATTCCATTGTGCATATGAAATACGATGGACACATACATACGTGATATTGCATTGGGAAGGGATAGTTGAGGTAGTGAACCTTAATCCATTTCACCTGTACCCTACTATAGCGACTTGTACATCATGCATACAGATTGGCATGTACACCCACATATTTGATTTCAGCTATATGTACAACACGCATACTTACAAACATGTACACCCACATATTTTGCTATAGTTGCTTATACCCTAAGTGGTATGGTTTTGACATGTGATATTGAGACGTTGATATTGCGTTTATGAAATGCAACATACCTACTTGCTTACATGTAGATACTTAAACATGGTTACAATCACTTGTACACCTCATATGATGCTGCACTTGTTTTCGGAGGATTTTGGGAACCGCATGATATGTTTAAAAGCTAGATTCAATTTAAAGAGCGGTTTTCCTTTGATATGATAATATTGTACTTTTATGTTGCACGTATCAGTTTTTCATGGATTTACGCATTGAGATATGGATTTCATATGATTTATGGATTTGAGAACCGTGTGGGTATTTCAAGAAAACTATGTATTGTTTGAAAACCCGGTTTCTCTTGATATGATATTTCAGTGCGTCCACCCTGTGATTTCTTGGTTATGAGATTTGCCTTGTGATACCCGATTCGAGGAGCGGGAGGCACCATTTGGGGGTACATGATGGACCCGATATGGTATCCCGGGGCGAGTGGTGATTTCGTGGTGTAGACGATAAGCCTGGCAAAGGGACCAATCCCTACCGGTGATTGTATTTGGACTCGGCGTTTATCATGGTAATACCGACCGGAGTGATTTACGACATATCGTCAGGGCCAGTCGTGATGACAGCGCCTGAGTTATGAGGATTTACGTGTCGATGATAGGCACGGGTTTCATGACGTTTCGAGTGTCGGTGTTGTAGGGTTACTAAGCACACACAAGAGGTTCCACAAGGCATCAACCATGCGAAATTAAAATTTTCCGGTGCCGAGAAACCCTAAACTAGATCGTTAACTAGAGATTAGGCGAAAAGAAAAGCTAGCAAACAACTTTGCTACTAAGTGAAAAGGATTACAACCTTTGTAGATCCGGTCCTCCACTTCTTTAGCTCCGTGTTGACGTCCCTCCGCTGCGATCATCGGGATCCCGGACTCTAGCGATGGTTTCGTCGGAGAAATGATCGGGCTAGGTCGTTGACTTCGAGGCCGAATATGATCAACGTCGGGGAGACTCAAACTCAAGCTATTTCTTCACTTGGTCAAAAACTTTGTGAAGAGAATACCCTCTACTACATGGCAAGTAGTAGAGGATGAAGAAATAGGAAGTGGGTTCACTTATAATTGGATTTCTCACTCTTTTTCTCATGGCACCATTGGAGGTAGCAAGCTTTCTTGAAGCTTGATGAAGATGAAGAAAAAGAAAGAATCATATATATCATTATCCAAAATGAAACTTATCCAATAAATAATGGCACCATGGTTGAGTTAAGCCCTCATGCTTAACTCATGTAGAGAATTAACCAAAGCATTAGGTTAAGGGTTGGGTTAACTAATATCTTGAACAAATGACAATAGAGTTGACTTTGTCAATGTTTATCAAGTTTCATGAAGCTTGATAACTTTGACCAAAGTCACACTCTTTTGTTATTTGCTAGGAAAAAATTAAATCCTAATTTTAACCTTGATTTGGTTCATGTCTCATACACACAACTTGTTTGTATCATCAAGCACGATACAAACATGTACACTTGCATATATCACATATAAACAATGTGCACATTCAAGTGAGAAAATCAATCTTAAATGAACCAATACTGGTTAATGTAAAGTAATATATCAAATATATAATTATACATTAAATTATTAAATCGACACTTGATTTAACGATCCGGTCATATCGCATATAACCGACTAATATCAAGTGTATCAATGTATCAAATCAACACTTGATTCGGTAACCCGGCTATATCACATATAACCGACCGATGATACAAATCGCGAGAATAGAATACAGTATCACATACTGGTATTATTCTCGGTACCGCACATATCTCATATGCGCTCCTATTTCGTTTCGCTTGAGCCAGGAAACCCCTGTGTAGGACTCTAAAGACTCGTCAATACTCCGGCTGTAGGTGATGATCATATCAAACACCCACAAGCCGCAAGCGGTCTGCTAAATGTAACGTCCACCCGGGTATTGAGCGAACAGAAGATCAACGAGCAAGCCCGCTCACACTCCTGTGAATCCAACCAGTAACACTACCGTACAGTCCGGTCCGTTCGTCTGATATGTCGCATATCTCGTCTAGGGGTGGTAAAAGTCAGACCCCAATAAATCGATAAGTCATGTCGATATGAGGCTCATAACGGGTCGAGAAACTACTGGTAACACTTACTAGTAAATCCCTAAAGCGGCCTTGGCCAAGGACTTCCTGTTATAGCCAATCGAGCACAGCGCAACATCAAATCCCTATACCGGGAGAGACGAAACCCCTCCTATCGCTCATTGCCTCCATGTGACTCAGGACTGTACCCAAAAGCCACCTTTTTGCACGCCCTCTTGGACGTGGTATGATGGAAATCAAAGCACAGTGGGAATCACACAAGACTCTATGACGATCTCGGGTCTACAGACTAACCTGTACCGGTGTCACCAGAGAACTGCAATCTGACGTAAGGTATAATACCATCTGGGAGTTCTCGGCGAGTCCGTCCAGTGTACCCAGTCTCCACTGAGCACCCGTATATCATCTTAGATATCGAACACCAATGGATATGGGATCATCCATCGCCTATCTATATGGGTCAAGAAGCTACACACTAGTCTACTCTGGTATATCGATGCCCCATCTCGATACACCCATGACTAGGGACTTTGAAGGATGTACTTATGGACTACCATGTCCCCACTAGTATGATCTGCATCATAGTCCAGGTAGTCAAGTACACATCCTAAGGGCTTTACCAACATGTAACAGAGAGTCAATCAGTGTACACGTTAAGGTAAAGTGTAACCAGATAGCATACTATCATATCGAGCAAGAAAGTCATCCCTATATATGTCCAAGCATCCACTACAATATACATCCTATGTATAGTAATGGCCTCTAGGGCATACATATAACTAACAATCTCCCACTTGCACTAGGGCCATCAGATAGCAGTGGTTGTAGTATCTCATACTCAACCATCCCATAAAATTCTCTCTCTGGGACAAGGCCTTTGTGAGTGGATCCGCCGTGTTGTCCTCTGAGTCTACTCTCCTAACCTCGATCCCCTGGAGATCAACCATCTCCATGATCAGGTGACACTGCCCAAGAATATGTTTGGATCACTGATGGGACGGGCATTCCTTGGCATAAGCCACAACTCCATTGTCACACAATGGATGGAACAAAGTTCATCTCATGAACTAATATATACCCAGACTTCCTCTTTGGTAGCATCTTTGGTAGCGATGTATCCAGCCTTTATCGTCTAGTATTCCACGGTATCTAGCTTGGAACTCTTCCAACATACCATCCCTTTATTGAGGGTAAAGACAATGCATGTGACTGACATTCAGTCGTCCTTATCACTCTGGAACCTTTCCTGTGATTCTCCCCAGGATCAACTGATACCATCTCACTACAACTAGTAAGTATCCTAACGTCCAATTAGATCTATCTCATAGATCCAAAATCCAGGATTCAGGAGGTATTATTATGATTCTATATGGAGAATCCTTGTGATAAGTGGAGATTGACCGAGCGTAGCATAGGAAACTACTTCCCTTTCAAGAGTTTGTCATCCACGTACTCTACGAGGATCACCACCATACTCCCTACTACCTTTTTGTATATACAAGGTTCATCTACCATTTTGATGATGTCAAACTCTTTGACTAACTCATCAAAACAGATGTTCCAACTCCGTGATGCCTGCTTTATCACATAAAACATCTTGCACACGTTTCCGCTGCTCCCACTGTCTACGAAGCCCTTTGACCGTGTAATTATAGACTATCTCTTCTAAATCTTTATTTAGAAAAGCAGTCATGACACCCAACCGCTAGATATCGTTGTCATGGTATATAGCCGTGGCAAGTCGGATCTGGATGGACTTAAGCATAGGTACTTAGAAAAAGTTTCATCATAATCCATACCTGGTCAATGATGCATACTTTTAACAAGTCTAGCTTTGAAAGTCTCAACTTTTCCATGTACACTAAGTAATCTTCTCAAGATATACTTGCTCCTGATGGGGATTTAACCCTTCAGATAAATCAACCAAAGTCCATACTTTGTTGGTGTATAAGGATTCCATCTCAGATCGCTAAGCATCCAGCCATTCTTATAGAGTCCCACTCCTGATGGCCAGCTTGAAACTAGTTGGGTCATCATCTCATTATGCAATCCTCGCTCCCACTGTCATAGAAAAACCGAAATATCTCTCAGGTGGGTGAGGAACCCTACTAGATCGGCGGAGAGGCTGAGGTTCGTTGGTTGCTATTGAATCCTTTGGTTCTGCCAAATCAGCAGCTGCAGTTTGTATAGCTGGAACTCTTTCCAGTTCTACCTCATGTCCACTAATTTCTTCATAAGAAATTCCCTTTCACAAAGGTGGCATGCTGAGTAACAAAATATCTTTTGTTCCTCGGTTAGGTAGAAGATATTCCCTTGCGTATGCTTGGGATATCCAACAAACTTCTACAGTCCTTACTTTGCCTCGAGCTTGTCCGGATTTTTCTTTTTAGGCATAGGCCGGACAACCCCAAATCTTAACTGACTTAAGAGATGGGCTCTTCCCTTTCCATATCATATATGAAGTTGTAGGCAACTGATTTGATCGGAACCCTATTCAATAGGTATGCAACTTCATAAGTGCATAACTCCCTAAAAGGAAATAGGAAACTCAGTAGTACTCATCATAGAGCACACCATATCACATAGGGTGTTATTGCTCCGCCCCGATATACCATCGTGCTATGGTGTATACGGAGGAGTAATGCTGAGAGAGAATCTCGTTCTCCTTTAGAATAATCCAGGAATTCCGTGCTCAGGTATTATCCTCCTTGATCACATCAAAGGACATAATACTTTTACCCGTATTTTGGTTCTCTACTTCTAACTTATATTCTGTGAATATCTCAAAAGCTTCGGACTTGTGTTTCAACAGGAAAATATGTCTGAATCTTGAGAGATCATCACAGAAGGTAATGAAGTACAAAGAACCGGTCTTGGCATGTGTAGACAGGGGACCTTCATAAATTAGCATGTATCAATCCCAAGAGTTTACTAACTCTTTCTCTGTTTCCAATAAACAGAGCTATGGTCATCTTATCTCTGTGACATGACTGGCAAGTTTCATAAGATGTAAATTCAAACTAATTTAAATATGCATCTATATATAACTTAAGCTAGTCGGGTCGCATTGATATGACCTAGTCTACAATACCTCAAGAAGGATTCGTTCATTTCTGAACTCTTCCTCTTGAGTGTGTTTTATATGCTAAGAACTGTGGTTTGATTTAGAACATTAATGCTTTTAGATAACGTGCCTGAACAAATCAACTCTTGATATAGGAAATGTTCAAAACATTATCCAACAATACAAAATTATATCCTTCTTTACTAATAAAGAGACTGATATAATTTTGTATATCAGGTTCGGTATCTAATAACATTTGTTCAGAATCAATGTATTCTGGTAATACAGGGTGACAGCGACCAACAGACTTGGCTGCAACACTTGCACCGTTTTCTGCCTCATGAAACTTATCACACGTTCTCAGTTCTTTACCTTTCTGTAGCCCATGTAATATATTACATATGTGGGATCTTGATCCGGTATCATATACCCAGGACGTAAAGGACATTTGAGAAACAGTTCTGTGTAATGAACACACCCGAAGATGATGCATCGGTATGCACTTTCTTCGTTTTGGCGGCACGGGAAATCTGGTGTTCCCCAATTTCCTGCTCTGTCTTATAACAATTATAAGTTGAAGCGGGACCAACGTTCCCCAGCTCAGTATAACAAGCGGGTTCGGTCAATATATCTGTTTTATTATCTTGATTAAGGCGTGACATGGTCGCTACCTGGAGAGAGAGAGAGAAGAAAACACTCTTCGTGCGCTCTTGCCAGATCAGATTGGTTATTATTTTATCGAATCGGGATGGCTCCCACCGTTTTTATCAAATCTTCCTTCAAACCCTAAAAGGAAAGACTAGCCGGGATTAATTACACGCTACAAGTTCGCCAATCTTTCAGCCAGGCCAGTGTCGGTACTTTGAGGGAGGTCCCCCGTGCTTTCGCACGAACCTAATTAAAGTAAACCTCGTTTTCCCAGAGGCGTAACCCCGTTGACACCTTTCTAGACACCTACTTGATCGGCTAATTGTAATGTGTAAAACTCTCCCAGGAGTAACAATTACTCGCAGTGGGTATCGGGATCCAACTATCTCATAGAAGGTATGCAATCTCATTGCAAATTTCAACACTTGAAATTCCCGATAATTTTTCCTCTAGCGTCCTATGACCTTGACGGAGGCCAAACTACCCATAGTCCGCTAGTCAAGTTCAACCCGTCATTCCCTGATTGAATTAAACCCACCCGCACGACCCTTGACGGAGGCCAAACAACGCCGTACGAATACCCTAATCCAATCGCTTCGTATGCTAGCAGATAAGCATTAGTTAGCTACCGTACACTACGCCTTGACGGAGGCCAAACTACCGCAGCACGAATACTAACTAGCACTTATCTAAAATGACGAAGGTCTACGACAGGTTTTTTCTGAAATGCTATTGCTTAATGAACTTGATATCGTTGTAGAATCAAATGATTTTAAAATGGAGTGTTTTTTAGGCTTTTCTAGTTTTGCTAAAGGGGTCACTCCCGGTGAAGGGATCGTCGGCCCTTTCTTCATCGAATAAGGTGCAGGATATATCATATATACCGCCGTGCAAAGCAAAAACTATAGAAGCAATCAAAAGACAAACCGAGGGTTGTAGCGTCTTCCAGTTATTGCTAAAGAAGTCACTCCCGGTGAGGGGATCTCGGTCCTTTCCTTATCGAATAAGGTGCAGGATGTTCTACAAGGAACACCTCGATGCAGGGCAAGAACTGTAGCTACCTGTTTTTGAAAATTCGATTCCACAACATCATTTAGGTTTCTTTTCTTTCTTTAATCATATTAATGAAGTCCCATCATTTAAATCACCTAAACATCACAGATAAATACGACGTACACTTATGCCATCCGCATTCGCCTCGATGTCCCCTCGTGCACCATTAGGTTAGGTAACTAACGGCAGAGCGGGGCAGGGCTAGCACGGGTGTAAAACATAAGTAACGTCTATATAATATATCATATATACTATATACTGTATTTATCATAGAACATCAAATGATCACATCACAGATATCGCATCAGAAGAAACATATGAAACATTGGACATACTAGGACGTCCGTGTTTTTAATACGAGCCAGTATAAAACACGGATTCCACGGTCGCGATGAATAGCCAAACCCACACCCCTAGACCACTAAGAGAGCGGCAAGCAACCCTACCAATTCTAGAGTTAGGAGACCCGGACTCGACTCCTCGAGTTGGTCTCCCACTGGACTCCAGAACCCGGTTACTTGTGCTCTCCTCCTTGGGTCTATCCTAGTGCGGAAAAGTAAATAATATACAATGGGTGACATCTTTCGCAACCTGGAAGTGCCCCAATAAAAGAATATTACATACAATAAATTTTTACATGAATGAAAATGAAAAACTCTCATCTCACATAAAACCCCCCGGCTATTCAAAACGCGATGATCCAATATAACATATCCAGCAACACATAACATCACATGTCATCAACATATGTAAATGTGCGCATCCCAATTGTCGTTGACATATAGCAACGAAACCGGCGATATCACATATTACACTTACGGTCACAGAAAAGAAAGTGTAAAACTACAACAGTTGGAATCCGCAACCTCCTTAGACATCGCATGCCTAACCGTCTGAATTCCTTAGACATCACATGCCTAACAATTATAAACCCAGCATTTTAGTCTCTATATCGAAAACACTTTTCAATATCAAGTCGGGCAATTCAACAAGATTCCAGATAAACTGATCGAATGCTCGTCGCAAACTTTAGTAGGCGGCCGCACCCCCGATACCGTCGACGAAGTTCACTAAGGCGGAACACCGCTGCCGCGAGCACCCTAACGGATGATTTTGGCGACGGGGTTCTCCTACAGTCACTTGGTCGGGGCTATGGGGCATGGCTGTCTATTAAGTTTACTCGGCGAGTATACGCGTACGCTACGTGATTGCGACAGACTTTTGATCGCATCAAAATTCCGTGGCAACCGATCAAGTGAGACTAAACTGCTATGTTCATAACATCCAAATTAGTTATCTCATAACTACTTGTGGATTCCAAATATTGTATCACATTCCAGATAAATAGAAAATGTTAAACTTTCCGATCGAACAATCAAACACCCAAGTTTTCCCGATACAGCTCAACACATGAAATAAGTTTAAAAACATCCACTTCATGCCACAGTACCAACGGTCCAGCCGTAGAAGGTTTAAGCCAATGCCTCACATGTGGCACGCCGTACTGTCCCAAACCCGAAGGTTCAAAGGGCAGTTCAAGACGGTCACATAATCGAGTTAAGGTTTGTTGTCTTCCAGAGGGTCCATCGCGTTACTTGCACTACTTAGAACGTTTTCAAACTACGGAAAAATCCAACACTTGGAAATTTCCAACACTTGGAAAAATCCAACACCCGGCAGGGGAAAAATTGGGTATTTATATCTGGTCGAACTTTTTAACATATTCTAAATTATCCGGAAAAACAAAGACAAAGTTAAAGATTCTGATCGAATCGACGAACTCCCAATACAACCCAGAAAACTCAACACTTGATTATACATTAAAAATTTCAAGAAGATTCAGTAAACTAATAAAGAAGTTACTGTGCAAACATAAAGTATCAATGTGACTGTACGGCCGCGGAACCGCCGCACGAGCCATGCTCGTGCCGCGTTTCCGCGGCGCCTCAATCGAATTAGGAACTCGTTTTTCATAGTAACTCCTAAAAACGCCTGCTGATTTTTCTGCATATTTTTAATTTGGAAAAATCCACATTTTCAAAAAATGTACAGAGAAGGGTTTGATTTAGGGTTTCGGGTTCGATCGGATTTCTAACATCGTCTACACTTCACCTAAAGCTCTAGCTGGGCTCTGATACCACTGTAGGGTTACTAGGCACACATAAGAGGTTCCACATGGCATCAACCATGCCAAATTAAAATTTTCCGGTGCCGAGAAACCCTAAACTAGATCGTTAACTAGAGATTAGGCGAAAAGAAAAGCTAGCAAACAACTTTGCTACTAAGTGAAAAGGATTACAACCCTTGTAGATTCGGTCCTCCACTTCTTTAGCTCCATGTTGACGTCCCTCCACTGCGATCATCGGGATCCTGGACTCTAGCGATGGTTTCGTCGGAGAAATGATCGGGCTAGGTCATTGACTTCGAGGCCGAATATGATCTACGTCGGGGAGACTCAAACTCAAGCTATTCCTTCACTTGGTCAAAAACTTTGTGAAGAGAACACCCTCTACTACATGGCAAGTAGTAGAGGATGAAGAAATAGGAAGTGGGTTCACTTTAGAATTGTATTTCTCACTCTTTTTCTCATGGCACCATTGGAGGCAGCAAGCTTTCTTGACGCTTGATGAAGATGAAGAAGAAGAAAGAATCATATATATCATTATCCAAAATGAAACCTATCCAATAAATAATGGCACAATGGTTGAGTTAAGCCCTCATGCTTAACTCATGTAGAGAATTAACTAAAGCATTAGGTTAAGGGTTGGGTTAACTAATATCTTGAACAAATGACAAAAGAGTTGACTTTGTCAATGTTTATCAAGCTTCATGAAGCTTGATAACTTTGACCAAAGTCACACTCTTTTGTTATATGCTAGGAAAATAGTAAAACCTAATTTTAACCTTGAATTGGTTCAAGCCTCATACACACAACTTGTTTGTATCATGAAGCATGATACAAACATGTACACTTGCATATATCACATATAAACAATGTGCACATTCAAGTGAGAAAATCAATATTAAATGAACCAATACTGGTTAATGTAAAGTAATATATCAAATATATAATTATACATTAAATCATTAAATCAACACATGATTTAACAATCCGGTCATATCGCATATAACCGACTAATATCAAGTGTATCAATGTATCGAATCAACACTTGATTCGGTAACCCGGCTGTATCACATATAACCGACCGATGATACAAATCGCGAGAATAGAATACAGTATCACATACTGTTATTATTCTCGGTCCCGCACATATCACATATGCGCTCCTATTTCGTTTCGCTTGAGCCAGGAAACCCCTGTGTAGGACACTAAAGACTCGTCAATACTCCGGCAGTAGGTGATGATCATATCAAACACCCACAAGCCGCAAGTGGTCTTCTAAACGTAACGGCCACCCGGGTATTGAGCGATGAGAAGATCAACGAGCAAGCTCGCTCACACTCCTGTGAATCCAACCAGTAACACTACCGTACAGTCCGGTCCGTTCGTCTGATATGTCGCATATCTCGTCTAGGGGTGGTAAACGTCAGACCCCAATAACTCGATAAGTCGTGTCGATATGAGGCTCATAATGGGTCGAGAAACTACTGTTAACACTTACCAGTAAATCCCTAAAGCAGCCTTGGCCAAAGACTTTCTGTTATAGCCAATCGAGCACAGCGCAACTTCAACTCTCTATACCGGGAGAGACGAAACCCCTCCTATCGCTCATTGCCTCCATTTGACTCGGGACTGTACCCAAAAGCCACCTTTTTGCACGCCCTCTTGAACGTGGTATGATGGAAATCAATGCACAATGGGAATCACTCATGACTCTATGACGATCTCGGGTGTACAGACTAACCTATACCAGTGTCACCAGAGAACTGCCATCTGACGTAAGGTATAATACCATTTTGGAGTTCTCGGCGAGTCCGTCCAGTGTACCCAGTCTCCACTGAGCACCCGTATATCATCTCTGATGTCAAACACCAATGGATATGGGATCATCCATCGCCCATCTATATGGGTCGAGAAGCTACATGCTAGTCTACTCTAGTATATCGATGCCCCGTCTCGATACACCCACGACTAGGGACTTTGAAGGATGTACTTATGGACTACCATGTCCCCACTAGTATGATCCGCATCATAGTCCAGGTAGTCAAGTACACATCCTAAGGGCTTTACCAACATGTAACAGAGAGACAATCAGTGTACACGTTAAGGTAAAGTGTAACCAGATAGCATACTATCATATCAAGCAAGAAAGTCATCCCTATATATGTCCAAGCATCCACTACAATATACATCCTATGTATAGTAATGGCCTCTAGGGCATACATATAACTAACAGGTGTTTGACACTCAGGTTTCCATGATTTTTACGTATCGTTGGTGGACATACGGGGTTGATATCCTCATACTTATATATATATATACATATACATACAAGGATATGTTTTCATGATGTTTCGGGTGTCGATGATAGACACTCAGGTTCCATGAGGCTTACCGGATGTGAGGGCTGATCTGAGGATGCGGTGCCTGAGGATTTGGGATTTGATGTGTCAGTGAGGGACACTTGTGTTTTTCCATGCTGATGATTTTGTATGAGATTTTATATTATATCATCCCACACTCAGGATTATGTTGTTATGCATTGATTCATGTAGTTGTAGTACCCTGATGATGTACCTTTACTTGATTGTTGCATATTCACTTGTCGTACTTATGCTATCGGATTACAAAGGATAGATAGATCGATGTTCGTGCATACTTGCGATTACAGTATAATGTTATTTACTATTCACGAGTTGGCAACTCACCCCCGTTGTGCGACAGTGTTTTGCAGGACTTTCCCTCTGAGTAGTCGCGGCAGGGCGTCTTATCATCTCTACTTTTGCGGATACCGCTACGTTTGGCTGTGAGGCCTTTGCTTTTAGGTGGGTTTGCGGTTATCTGTTTATACATTGTATATTTTTTTGTTGGATCTAGTATTCTCCATCTCCCACTTCTTGTATATGACCTAGAGACGAGTTGTGAGGATTCTGTGTTGTATTATTGGTGACTTTGGGTGTCGTGCTTGTGGGAGCCGGCTATGTGGAAAAGTTTTACCTCTTTATGTAGTTTCCTTTATTCTCTTCGCTTCGGCGTCGTATTTATTTTTTTGTGGTGGTTGTTTCCGCCGTTGGGCGTGATTTGCTCCCGTTTGGGATGCTTTATTATCTATGTTGTACCCGTTTTCGGGGCTAGTTGTTACAAAGGATGTGCTGCTGAAATTTTTAAGAAAGAAAACTAGAGTTAGAGATTTTACTTGTGATTTTCCAAATGTTTTAAACTATGTTTTCTCCGCTGATCCAGTTTTGGGTGGTTTAGATTTCTGGTTTTCGGCTTACTTAAGTTGCATACGCCTTACGTGGTTTAAGTGCCGGTTACGGGCCAAATTTTAGGTCATGACAGTTTCGCTTGAACCAGGGAACTTCTGTGTGGGACTCTAAAGACTCGTTTCGCTTGGAAAATTTTCCTTCAAGGGAAAAGTTAGGTTATTGATATACGTTCAAACTTTTTAACGCCGTCTAAATAACCCGAATCAATGTTAGAATTACGACTACGAAACACTCCGAATTGCCTTTATAGAAAATTAACATCTCATGCAATTTTAGAAAAAACAAGCAACACCTGAAACACCAAAACCCAGAGACCAGAACACTAAACGAATACGAACCAAAAAAGTGCATAGGGGGCCGGCCAGCTCGAAAATTGTGGGTATGTCACAGGGTCAAAACCGGCGAAATGGGTTCGTATTTGTTCAGTGTTCATGTCACATCTCATTTAACAATCTGCAGTTACTAAAAAAATTTTAGAGGCCATTTAAAAATCGACAGAAACTAGATTTCAATGTTTCAAGTTACGGAGTAGTTTCAGTTTCATAATCTAACAAACATTGTCCAATTCTCTATCTTAGCTCTGATACCACTGTAGGGTTACCTAGCACGACAGCATGGTTTCGGGAGGCATCGTCCTTGCCATTTTCTAAAATTTGCCATGATACTTAACCCTAACCCTAGAATATTAACTTGAGAATTAGACAATACAATATGTAAACAAGTTTACATCTAAGTGAATATGGAATACAACCTTTGTAGACCGGTCATTCACTTCAAATGCTCCATGTAGAAGTCCTTTCGCTCCAAGTAGTGGAGATCCGGACTCTCCGTAGGCTCTACTAGTCGAATTGAACGAGCTTGCTTAATGATCTTCGAGGCCGAAAATGATCTACTTTGAGAAGACACCAACTCAAGTTTAGAATTCTTTTTCTCACTATGTTTCTTCACTTCCTCAAAAGCTAGAGAGCTTTCTCTTGTTGAAGATGAAGATGAAGAAGATAGAATGAATAATGTTATGTGTTAGAATAACAACTATGGGTGAGATAATATCTCATATTAACCCTTGTAGAGACATTAACATGGCTAAAGATTATGGTTAGGTTAATAAATATCTTATGTAAAACAAATTAGTGGACTAAGTCAATGGCTACTACAAGCTTCTACAAGCTTCATAGCCATGACTAATTCCATCTAATTATGAATTGCATAGATAAATAAAAAATCTAATATATAATCTAAAACATGGTGTAAGTCTCATACACCCATGTTGCATGTATAATCAAGCATGACAAAAAGAAAACACAAATAATATATATCACACATATATTAAGTATGCACATGTGAGAAAAGAAATGTATAAGTGAGCAAATATTAGTTAATGTAACTTAGCATATAAAATATACAATTATACATTAAATTATTAAATCAACACTTGATTTAAGAATCCGGCTATATCACATATAACTGATTAATATTATATGTATCAACTTATCGAATCAATACATGATTCGATAACCCGGCTATATCACATATAACCGACCGATATCATATATCGCGAGAATAGAATAAGGTATCACATACTCGTATTAATCTTAGTCCCGCACATATCATATATGTGCTCCTATTTCGTTTTGCCTGAGCCAGGAAACCTCAGTGTAGGACTCTAAAGACTCGTCAATACGCCGGCAACATGTGATGATCATATCAGTCATCCACAAGCCGTCAGCGGTACTAGCTGGACGTAACGGCTACCCGGGTATTGAGAAATCAGAAGATCAAGAAGCAAGCCTACTCATACTCCTGTAAAGCCTGTCAAAAACACTACCGTACAGTCCGGTCTCTTCGTCTGATATTGAAGGGTTTCCTACAGCACCACTACAAGGGTTTGGAGGCAATACACATGCCATATATAAAAATTACTTGGTGCTAAAGAAAGTAACTTAAGGATCAAGCTAGAAAAATTAGGGCAACTAAACTTTAACACAAACACAAGTAGAAAATCTAGGCTTTTGAGAGTACAACCTTTGTAGCTCCCTACGCTAGACTGCTTGGCTACTTGATGGTTGGAAAAAGGTCCGCTTGAGTTCCTCTAGGTCCACGACGATCCACCCGAAGTCCTCTTTGTCCAAGATTGAAGCTTCACTAGATCAAGAGAAGAAATGGAAGCTAACACTCTACACTAATGGGCAAGACTAGTGTAGAATGGTGTTTTTGTTGGTTTTCTCACTTCAAAATCCAAACTTGGTAACTCTTTTGCTCACTTGAGAAAACTAGAGAGCAAGAGAGAAAGGAGGAAGATGATGATGGCTTTCTAAGAGCTCAAGATAATGATAAGGTGCTAAATAAAAATGAGAAAAGAGAATATATATATTTTCTATCTCTCATTCTTAACCAAGGTTATAAAATATCTAGATATTTTAGTTTGGAACAAAAAAGACCATAGAAATTAAATCATGGTTAAACAAAAGGGTTAATGAAAGAATAAAATATTCAACCATGAAACAATTTCCATTTTCATTTTTCTTTTCCGAAAATAATATCCATATATTTTATAAAGGGTGTGAGTCTTATATTGCCACCATCCACTATATCAACAACCATGATAGAATGATGTATGCATGTATGTGTGCATGCACATCCATATGTGCATGAATAAGAATGAATGCATACATGCATGCATACAACAAAAAAGACAAGAAGGGATTTCAAGTGAGAAACTAATGGTCAAATGATAAATCAACACATAATTTAGCAACCCGGTCATATCACATACGACCCGACCAAAAGCAAACCGCCCGATTAATATACGGTATCACATACACGCATTTTAACCGGGTCCACGCGCATATCTCATATGCGCACCACATCGTTTCGCCTGGACTAGGAAACTCCATTATGGGACTCTAAGACTCGTCATTACGCCGGAAGTGGGTGATTATCATATCAAGCACCCCCAAGCCGCAAGCGGTCATCTAAACGTAACAGCCACCCGGGTATTGAGCGATCAGAAGAAAACAAGCGAACATGTTACAACTCCCGTCGAGCCAACCAGCAACACTACCGTACAGTCCGGTCTCTTCGTCAGATATGCTGCATATCGAATCTAGGGATGGTAACGTCGACCCCAATAACTCAATAAGTCGTGCCGATGAGTGGTCTACAACAGATTGAGAAACTACTGATAACACTTATCAGTAAATCTCAACAGCCCTGGACATGGACTTACTGATATAGCCAGTCGAGCACTGCTCAACATCAACTGCCAATACCGGGAGAGAAGAAACCCCTCCTATCGCTCATCGCCTTCGTGTGTCTCGGGACTGTACCCAACGGCCACCTGTTTGCACGACTCAGTAGAGCCGTGGTAGGGTGGTAATCAAAGTACAGTGGGAGAACACACAAGACTCTATGACGATCACGGGTCTACAGACTAACCTGCACCGGTGTCACCTGAGAACTGCTATCCGACGATAGATATAATTCCATATAGGAGTTCTCGGTGAGTCCGTCCAGTGTACCCAGTCACCACTGAGCACCCGTATACGATCTCGATGTCAAACATCGATGAATGTGGGAACGTCCATCGCCCATCATATGGGTCTAGTATCATATACGCTAGTCTACTCTAGTATATCGATGCCCCGTCTCGATATACCTACGACTAGGGACATTTCAGGATATGCTTATAAACTACAGATGTCCCACTAGTATGATCTCCATCATAATCAAAGTAGTCAAGCCTATATCCTCAGGGCTTTATCAACATGTGTGAATGAATAAAAGCATGATCAAATCAACATGTCAGATAAAGTAGAACCAGATAGCATACTATCATGTCGAGCAAGAATGTACACTGAATATATATATATATATATATATATATATATATATATAGACACACACACACACATGTATAAATACATCCACTATCATATAATGGCCTCTAGGGCATACTTATATCCAACAATCTCTCACTTGCACTAAGGCCAGTTATTGGCGTATCTCATACCCAACATCTCAAAAGGTCGGTCATGTTGTGGCTGAGTGGGGGACTTAGTGAATGGATCCGTTGTGTTATTCTTTGTGTCTACTCTCCTAATATCGATCTCGCGGCGATCTGCAATCTCCCGGATCAAATGAAAACGCCTCAGGATGTGTCTGGACCGCTGATGGGACCTGGGCTCCTTGGCTAACGCCATATCCCCCTTATTATCACAATACAATGGTATTGGATCAATAATGGTTGGAACTACTCCTAGCTCCGAGACGAACTTCTTCATCCAGACGGCTTCCTTGGCGGCATCATTCGTAGCAATGTACTCAGCCTCCATCGTAGAGTCTGCAACGGTATCCTGTTTGGAACTCTTCAATCTTACCGCCCCTCTATTGAGGGTAAATACAAATCCGGAGATAGATTTGCTGTCGTCCTTATCGCTCTGGAAGCTCGAATCGGTAAAGGCGTCCATTTGGAGATCTCCATTACCATACACCAAGAACAATTCTTTAGTCCTTCACAAGTACTTAAGAATGTTCTTCACGGCTATCCAGCGATTCTCCCCTGGGTTGGATTGATACCTACTTACAACACTAAGCGCATAAGCTACATCTGGGCGTGTACATAACATCGCATACATTATAGATCCTACTGCCGAAGCATAGGGTATAATGCTCATGCGAGATCTCTCTTCATCGGTCTTTGGGCAAGAGTCCTTAGAGAGAGTGACCCCATGGCAAGCAGGTAAGGCACCCCGCTTGGAGTCTTCCATACTAAACCTTTTTAGGATGGTTTTGATGTACCTGGTTTGGGACAATCCCAATAACCTCTTGGATCTATCCCTATATATCCTAATGCCCAGAATGTATGTGGCATCACCCAGGTCCTTCATGGAGAACCATAATGATAAGAAAGATTTGACCGACTGTAGCATAGGAATATCATTTCCTATCAGAAGAATGTCATCCACATACAATACGAGGAATGTGACAGCTCTCCCTACAGCCTTCTTATAAACACAAGGTTCATCTGGATTTTTGATGAAGTCAAACTCTTTGATAACATCATCGAAACAGATGTTCCAACTCTGTGATGCCTGCTTTAACCCATATATGGATTTAAGCAATCTACATGCTTTCCCGCTGCTCCCACTGTCAATGAAGCACTCCGGCTGATCTATATAAACGCATTCTTCTAAATCCCCATTTAGAAATGCTGTTTTAACGTCGATCTGCCAGATTTCATGGTCGTAGTGAGCATCAATAGTAAGTAGGATCCGAATGGATTTAAGCATGGCTACGGCCGAAAAAGTCTCGTCATAGTCCAAACCTTGTCTTTGACGAAAACCCTTCGCCACAAGTCTTGCCTTATAGGTCTCTACCTGCCCATCTACACCAATCTTTCTTTTAATGATCCATTTGCACCCCACAGGTATTACCCCAGGGGTACAACGTCCAAAGTCCATACTTTGTTGGTGTACATAGACTCCATTTCGGATCTCATGGCATCCATCCACTTCATAGAGTCTCCACTCGTGATAGCTTACTGAAAACTGGTAGGATCATCATCCTCCATGATGCAGTCTTCATTGTCACCATCAATGAGGAAACCGTAGTACCTCTCTGGTGGGCGAGAAGTCCTACCATACCTACGGAGTGGCCGAGGTTCCTCAATTTCTATTGCAACAGCCGGTTCAACCAAGTCGTCATCTGTAGTTTGTGTCTCTAGAACCTCTTCTAGATCTACCACATTGCCATCGGTTTCATTTGTGAAAAACTCTTTTTCCAAGAATGTGGCATGCTGAGAAACAAACACCTTTTGTTCCTGCTTATGGTAGAAAAGATATCCATAAGAGTTCTTTGGATATCCCACAAAATTACACATGACTGACCGTGTTTCGAGTTTGTCCGGATTCTGTTTTTTAACATAGGCCGGGCAACCCCAAATATTAAATATCTTAAGAGATGTACTCTTCCCATGCCATATCTCATATGGCGTGGTAGACACGGTTTTGGTTGGAACCCTGTTCAGTAGAAACACTGCAGTCTCTAATGCATGCCCCCAAAATGAGACGGGTAACTCAGTATCACTCATCATGGATCGGACCATATCTAATAGGGTCCGATTCCGTCGTTCAGACACACCGTTGTGCTGTGGTGTGTAAGGAGGAGTGAGCTGATAGAGAATCCCATTCTCTTTTAAGAAGTTTGCAAATTCTGTACTGAGGTACTCCCCATCTCGATCTGATCGAAGTATTATGATACTCAAGCCGGTTTGTTTTTTCTACTTCGAGTTTATATTCAGTGAATTTCTCGAAAGCTTCGGATTTGTGATTTAATAAAAATACATGACCGAATCTTGAGAAATCGTCAGTGAAAATAATGAAGTATGAAAAACCGCCTCTAGCCTGTGTAGACATTGGCCCACATACATCACTATGAATGAGGCCTAGGAGCTCAGTAGCTCTTTCTCCGTGTCCGGTAAACGGAGTTTTGGTCATTTTACCCTTGATACAAGACTGGCAAGTCGCATAAGATTTATATTCAAAAGAGTTTAAATATCCATCTTTGTGTAACTTGTTTAGTATTGTTTCGTTAATATGACCAAGTCTACAGTGCCAAAGAAAAGCTTCATTTATTTCTGAATGTTTTCTTTTATTAGTGTGTTGTATGTTGAAAACTGTGTATTGATTTAGGACGTATATCCCGTTATTAAGCGTACCATACCCAATCAACATTTGATTCAGGTGAATGTTCATAATATTGTTCTGCAATACAAAATTATATCCTTCATTGTCTAACAAAGAAACAGATATTATATTACAAAGCATAATTGGTACAAAAGAACATGGGTTCAAAACCAATATACACCCAGATGGCAACCCCAAATGATACTCTCCCACTGTGACTGTATGTACATTGGAACCATTTCCAACGCGGAGAGTATAGTCACCTGTCTTCAAAACCTTGCTATTTGTCAGCCCCTGTATAGAATTGCAAATGTTAGAACCTGAACCGGTATCTAATACCCAGGAAGCAGAGTTTATTGAAAAACAGTTTTCTGTCACAAACGCACCTGAAGCGGAAGCATCCCCATTCTTCTTCTTGAGATTTAAGTACTCCGTGCAGGTGCGCTTCCAATGTCCTATTTTGTGGCAGTGATAGCATTCCTCTTTCCCCGATTCTCCAGCTTTGGACTTGTCCTTCCCCTTAACCTTTTTAACTCCACCCCTAGGCTTGGTGGGCTTCTTCTTCATCTTTCGCTTAGCCTTAGCTTTTGAGCGAGAAGTGGAAGATTGCCCAACACTCAAAACGGGAGTTTTCACTGATTTCAGCGTGCTCTCTGCACTCCTTAACACTTTAAGGAGTTCAGGTAGTTCCTTCTCCATGTTGTGCATGTTGAAGTTAACTATAAGTTGAGCAAAGGTGGAGGGGAGGGACTGCAGAATAATATCCGTATATTGTTCATTGTCCATCGTCCATCCAAGGCCCTCAAGCTTTTCTATGAGAGCTATCATCTTCAGAACATGGTCTCCTACTGGTGTGCCAGGGGCCATTCGCTTCTGAAACAATTTCTTTGATGCTTCGTATCGTAATACGCTGGATTTCTCCCCATACAACTCCTTTGTATGGAGGAATATGGCATGAATGTCCATATTCTCGTGCTGCTTTTGATGTGTGTTATCCATCGATGCAAGCGCGAGGCATTTGGCCGTGGCACAGTCAACGTCCCATGTCTCGCGGACTTCAATATCCGCAACTGAGGATTTTGGACCTGGGACGGGCGGGGATGGAGCCGTGAGGACATATGATACTTTATCATAAGACAAGGCAATGTTCAGATTCCTCAGCCAGTCTTTATAATTGGTCCCATTCAGTTTATTTTTATCTAGTAGAAGCTTGAGTCCAGTCATGGGTATCTGCCATTAAGACAGAGAAAAGAATACACTCATCGAAAGCTCTTGCAAAGATCAGATTGGTTATTATCTTGTCTAATCGATGTCTCCCACTGCTTTAATCTAGTTTTTCTTTCAAACCTTGAAAAGAAAACTAGCCAGGATTAATTACAGTCTACAACTTCGCTAACCGTTCAGCCAGGCCAGTGTCGGTACTTGAGGGAGGTTCCCCGTGCTTTCGCACGGACCTAATTAAAGTAAACCTCGTCTTCCCAGAGGCGTAGCCCCGTTAACACCTTTCTAGACAACTAATGGGTTAGCTAATTGTAAACTGCAAAACTCTCCTGGGAGCAACTATTGCCCACAGTGGGATCGGGATCCAACCATCATATGGAAGGTATGCAATCTCATTGCAAATTTCAACTATTGAAATTCCCGATGTGGTTTCTACCTATAGTACCTATGACCTTGGCTATGGTCAACAAATCACAAGCACTAGTCAAGTTCAACCCGTCATTTCTTGATTAATTAGACCCGTTCACATGACCCTTGGCTAGGGTCAACAAAGTCACATGCCCGTCCCAATTAATCTGCATCATATGCATTGTAGGAAGACATCACTTAGCTACCGTACACTACGCCTTGGCTAAGGTCAACAAACGTAGCACGAATACTAAGTACTCTACTTCCCAAAGTGAGGGAGGGTTGTGGATGATTTTTAAGAAAATCTTTAACGCTTTGAACTTGATATCATCGTAGAATCAAATGGTTTTTAAAAGGAGTGGCTTGAGCTCTGCAGTTTTGAAATATAGCTTTTTCATAAAGAGCCGAGTGGTTTTCAAATCTGATTCTACAACATATTTTTAGGTTTATTTTCTTTACATTAATCATATTAATGTAGCCCCATCATTTAAGTCCTTAAGCCAACCACAGAAAAGAAACGAAAATACAACGTACGCTTATGCCATCCGCATTCGCCGCAATGTTCCGTTATGCACCGTTAGGTTACATAACTAACGGCATACCGGGACGGGACTAGCGCGGGTGTAAAACATAAGCAACGTCTACTATATATCTCATATATAATATATCATTCGTCTCAGATATCACATCACAGAATACAGGCAGCAGAAACACAGATATAATGTGGGATATACTAGGACGTCCATATTTAGTATTTAGCCAATAATAGAAAATACGGATTCCACAGTCACGATGAATAGACAAGCCCACACCCCTAGACCCCTATGAGAGCGGCAAGCAACCCTACCAATTCTGGAGTTTAGGAGACCCGGTCTCGACTCCTCGAGATGGCCTCCCACTGAACCCCAGAACCCGGTCACTAGTGCTCCCCTCCTTGGGTCTATCCTAATGCGGAAAAGTAAATAATATACAACACTGGTGGCATCAACCTCAACCCGTAAGTGCCCCAAATAAAAGAATATTACATTACATTTGAATTTTACATGAGTGAAAAGAAAACTCTCATCTCACATAAAAAAACCCGGCTATTCAATCGCGACAATCTTGCACATCATATCTTAGCAACACATAATATCATATATCATCAACGTAAGTAAGTATGCGTACCCCGATTGTTGTTGATGTATAGCAATGAAACCGGCGATATGCGACAGACTACACTTACGGTCATAGAAAAGAAAGTGTAAAACTACAACATTTGGAATCCACAATCACTTTAGACATCGTAAATCCGAAGTATCACATACTTCGCATTTCATGCCTAACTATATGAATTCCACATATTGTATCACATTCTAGATAAATAAACAGTATTAAATTTTCCGATCGAATAATCAAATACCCAAGATTTCTTTAATAGCTCAACACTTGAGCGGAGTTCAAAAATCCCGGAACATGTCACAGTAGCAGCGGTCCAGCCGTAGAAGGGTCAAGCCAACGCCTCACATGTGGCACGCCGTACTGCCCCAAACCCTAAGGTTTAGAGGCAGTTCAGACGGTCACATAATCGAGTTAAGGTTTGTGTTCTTCTAGAGGGTCCACCACGCTACTTGCACGTATTTCCGAAAGAATTAAACTCGAAAAAAAATTCAACATTTGAAAGTTTTTCGTACCGGGAAAAAGTGAGTTAATGATATCTGTTTGAACTTTTTAATACGTTCTAAATTACCCGAAAACAGCACGAAATTAAATATTCCGATCGAATCAACGAAACCAAAACAATACCCAGAACACTCAACACTTGAATCATATTAAATACCCAAAAATATCTACAAGCAGGTAAGAAGATTACTATAGAAAAACGAGGCCATAAAGCATCCGTACGGCCGCGGATCCGCGGCCTAAGAAAGGTACGTCCGCGGTTCCGCGGCGATTTGTATGGCTTATGGCTTCGTATTTTACAGTTTTGCTTAGATTTTCCTGCTGAATTCTTTAAGTATTTTTAATTATGGAAAAAACAGTTTTAAAAAAATGTCCAGAGAAGGGTTAAAAATCCGTATTTTTTGTTCGATCGGAGTTTTAACTTTGCCTAAGCGTCGCCTAAGGTTCTAGCTTGGCTCTGATACCATGAAGGGTTTCTCACAGCACCACTACAAGGGTTTGGAGGCAACACACATGCCATATTTAAAAATTACTTGGTGCTAAAGAAACTAACTTAAGGATCATGCTAGAAAAATTAGGGCAACTAAACTTTAACACAAACACAAGTAGAAAAGCTAGGGTTTGGAGAGTACAACCTTTGTAGCTCCCTATGCTAGACTCCTTGGCTACTTAAAGGTTGGAAAAAGGTCCGTTTGAGATCCTCTAGGTCCACGACGATCCACCGGGAGTCCTCTTTGTCCAAGCTTTAAGCTTCACTGGATCAAGAGAAGAAATGGAAGCTAACACTCTACACTAATGGGCAAGACTAGTGTAGAATGGTGTTGTGGTTGGTTTTCTCACTTCAAAATCCTAACTTGGTAACTCTTTTGCACACTTGAGAAAACTAGAGAGCAAGAGAGAAAGGAGGAAGAAGATTACTGCTTTCTACGAGCTCAAGATAATGATATGGTGCTAAATAAAAATGAGAAAAGAGAATATATATATTTTCTATCTCTCATTCTTAACCAAGGATATAAAATATCTAGATATTTTAGTTTGGAACAAAAAAGACCATAGACATTAAATCATGGTTAAAGAAAAGGGTTAATGAAAGAATAAAATATTCAACCATGAAACAATTTCCATTTTCAATTTTATTTTCCAAAAATAATATCCATATATTTTATAAAGGGTGTGAGTCTTATATTGCCACCATCCACTATATCAACAACCATGATAGAATGATGTATGCATGTATGTGTGCATGCACATCCATATGTGCATGAATAAGAATGAATGCATACATGCATGCATACAACAAAAAAGACAAAAAAGGATTTCAAGTGAGAAACTAAGGGTCAAATGATAAATCAACACTTGATTTAGCAACCCGGTCATATCACATACGACCCGACCAAAAGAAAACCGCCCGATTAATATACGGTATCACATACACGCATTTTAACCGGGTCCACGCGCATATCTCATATGCGCACCACATCGTTTCGCCTGGACTAGGCAACTCCATTGTGGGACTCTAAGACTCCTCAATACGCCGGCAGTGGGTGATGATCATATCAGGCACCCCCAAGCCGCAAGCGGTCAGCTAAACGTAACGGCCACCCGGGTATTGAGCGATCAGAAGAAAACAAGCGAACCTGTTACAACTCCCGTCGAGCCAACAGACAACACTACCGTACAGTCCGGTCTCTTCGTCAGATATGCTGCATATCGAATCTAGGGGTGGTAACGTCGACCCCAATAACTCAATAAGTCGTGCCGATGAGTGGTCTACAACAGATCGAGAAACTACTGATAACACTTATCAGTAAATCTCAACAGCCCTGGCCAGGGACTTACTGAAGTCGCCAGTCGAGCACAGCGCAGCATCAACTCCCGATACCGGGAGAGACGAAAACCCTCCTATCGCTCATCGCCTTCGTGTGTCTCGGGACTGTACCCAACGGCCACCTGTTTGCACGACTCAGTAGAGCCATGGTAGGGTGGTAATTAAAGTACAGTGGGAGAAAACATAAGACTCTATGACGATCTCGGGTCTACAGACTATCCTGCACCAGTGTCACCTGAGAACTGCTATCCGACGATAGATATAATTCCATATAGGAGTTCTCGGTGAGTCCGTCCAGTGTACCCAGTGACCACTGAGCACCCGTATACGATCTCGATGTCAAACATCGATGAATGTGGGAACATCCATCACCCATCATATGGGTCTTGTATCATATACGCTTGTCTACTCTGGTATATCGATGCCTCGTCTCGATATACCTACGACTAGGGACATTTCAGGATATGCTTATAAACTACAGATGTCCCACTAGTATGATCTCCATCATAATCACAGTAGTCAAACCTATATCCTCAGGGCTTTATCAACATGTGTGAATGAATAAAAGCATGATCAAATGAACATGTCAGATAAAGAAGAACCAGATAGCATACTATCATGTCGAGCAAGAATGTACACTGAATATATATATATATATATACATGTATAAATACATCCACTATCATATAATGGCCTCTAAGGCATACATATATCCAACAGATATGTCGCATATCTAGTCTAGGGGTGGTAAACGTCAGACATCAGTAACCGATAAGTCGTACCGATGTGAGGCTCATAACGGGTCAAGAAAAATACTGGTAACACTTACCAGTAGATCTACGTATCAGCCCTGGCCGGGGACTTCCTGTTATAGACAATCGAGCACAGCGCAACATCAACCCCCAATACCGGGAGAGACGAATCCCCTACTATCGCTCATTGCCTCCATGTGATTCGGGACTGTACCCAAAAGCCACCGTTTTGCACGTTCTCTTGAACGTGGTAAGGTGGAAATCAAAGCACAGTGGGAATCACACAAGACTCTATGACGATCTTGTTAGTGTATATGCCCTAGGGGCCATTATTGTATCATACTTGTATGTATATTACTTAATGGAAGCTTGGAATATTCACAGTTGTATATACTGTCTTGCTAAAAATGGTCGTATGCTACTTGGTTTGTGTCTACTTGAATATGTGCATATGTTTCTTATAACGTATCACTCATACATATTAGTAGAGCCCATAGGATCTTTTCTTAATTACCAGCGTTGTGATGGCAGTCACACTAGTGGGGGCTGGGTAGTCTATAAGCAACATCCTATACTTGTCCCTAGTAATGGGATTATCGAGATTGGGCATCGATACTTTAGAGTAGACTAGTGTGTACGCTTCTCATCCCAGTTGGGGAGAAGGTCTGTCCCACAGCCATCAGTACGTCGTACTGGAGATAGTATACATGTGCTCGTTAGGTTACGGGTACACCGGATAGGACTCGCAGGGGAACTGTTGGTTGGTATTATACCAATCGTCAGTTAACAGTTCCCAGGTGACATGAGTACAGTATAGTCCGCAGACTTGACACTGCTACATCGCGTCGAGTGTGTCCCGCTGTTCTTAGATTGCTACCCTACCGCGGCTCAAAGGAGTGGTGCAAACAGGTAGCAGTTGGGTGCAGTCCCGAGCACTTGGAGGCAGTGGAGGTTAGATAGGATTCGTCTCTCCCGGTATTGGGAGTTGATTTCGCGCTGTGTCAGAGAGCCATTACGCAAAGTCCCTGGCCAGTGCAAGCGAGATTTACTGGTAGGTTCCAGTAGTTTCTCAGGGTGTAATGGGCTACGCACCGACACGACTTATACTGCTATTAGGGGACTGACGCTTGCCGCCCGCTAGGCTAGATATGTGATAGTCTTAGTCTAATAGACCGGACTGCACGGAGATTGTCACATCAAGCTCAGTAGGAGTTCGGATGGGTTTCCTCATTGGCCTTCTTATCGACATCTTCCTGGGGAACGTTACGTACAGCTAGTGCCACTTGCGGTCTGTAGTTAAACCTACTGCCAGCGTAGTGTCCAGTCTTTAGAGTCCCACACAGAGGGTTTCCCTACTCCAAGAGAAACGATATAGAGGTCGTATGGTTTTACGACAAGGGTTCGGACGCATACGTGTGTTTACGCACGTACGGCATTCTGACAGTTTTTACTTACCGGCTTTGGTTTAAGACAGATTCTAGTATCATGTTATTGGATTTATACAGTCTAAAGTTTTTCCGTGTTTTCACGGATTGTAGGGGCGTTCTCGTAATTTTCCGGGAAGCTTCTAGAAGCATGGTGACTTGGGGGTTAAGGTAGCATATGCATTAATTGTATTAATGAGTCATACATTGAGTTAATGATTCATTTAATGTTTTATATGACTCATGTGATGAATTACTTAGTGTATTAATGAAACATGATGATAAATCTGTTGGAGATAGTGCCCTCATAGTCAATTATTGGATCACAGGCACGTGATTGCAATGATTGAGGGAGGACCTATACCAGTAGGACAGTCTTACTTAAGATGATAGTATGCTATCTGGTTTACCTTTATCATCGTGTACTGCTTTAGGTGACCTTACAGGTCACTATTGCACGTTGATAGAGCCCCTAGGATTCTTGCTTGACTACCAGCAGTATGGGGGCGATCATATACGTAGGAGCTGGGGTCTATAAGCACATCCTTAAAAGGTCCCTAGTCGTGGGAGTTTCGAGACAGGGCATCGATACTCCAGAGTAGACTAGTGTATACAGTCGAGACCCCGACGAGGGGCGGTGGCCGGTCTCACAAGCCACTGGTGTCAGTTGGTTCACCTATGATGTATGCAGGTGCTCTTTGGGCTATGAGTACACCGGACTGGACTCGCCGGGAACATGCTAGTTGGTATTATACCTGACGTCAGATAGCGGTTCCCTGGTGACATGTGTACAGGTTATTTCATCGACCAGAGATCGTCATTTGTCTCGTATGAGTTCCCACTGTGCTTTGATTACTACCCTACCACGCTCAAAGGAGTTGTGCAAACAGGTTTTAGTTGGGTACAGTCCCGAGCCACATGGAGACAGTGAGCGGATCTGCAGGGGTTCCTCTCTCCCGGTATTGGGGGTGAAGACGCGCTGTGCCTAGGAGAGCCAGTACATGAAAGTCCTTTGCCAATGCAGGAGATTTACTGGTAGGTATTCCAGTAGTATTTCTGGGTGTTCTGGACTACACTCCGACACGACTTGTACCGCTTTTAGGGGTCTGACTTTTACCAACCCCCTAGGCCCGCCATGCGATACTCATAGACGAACGGACCGGACTGTACGGATATTGTCACTGACAGGCTCAGTAGGGTGTCAGGATGAGCTCGCTCATCGACGTCCCTTTTGGTCAATACGTGGTAGCCCGTTACGTATAGGCTAATACCTCTGACGTGCTAGTGGTTAAATCCACAACCAAAGTATTGACGAGTATTTAGAGTCCCCCACAGACCAGTTTCTCAAGTTTCGGGCGAAACGCTGTAGAGGCCGTATGGAGATATGGCAGGGTTCGATCAGATACGTGCGGTATTACACGGATCGTTATTGGACGGATTATACTAGCGGGCTTTGGTTTAAGCCGGATCCTAGTATTATACTGTGTAGATTTTGTTTCTTTGCATTTGTATTCAGTGGCAATACAAATGCGGGTATGTATTTACAGTCGTGGGGTTTTCCTGTAATTTATTACGGGATCAGTTTTCTGAAATTGCCAGTTTGTATTCCGTTCCGGCCAGTTTTCCTTTGTTCCTTCACGGCCGGATTTTTCCAATGGAGGGGGCTAATTTGCAAGTTTGCAAATTAGTTATTGTGGAGGGGGTTTCTTGCATTTGTGGCTTCATGATAGTTCTTTCATCATGAGATTCCATTTAATCTCATCCTTTGCATTTATTGTGATTGGTTATGAAAGGACTTGATTTGGTATTTGGTGTGACCATTTTCTCTTCTATTATTCTTGCCTTGCATTATTGCAATCTACCTCTACCATTTGGGAAAGAGAGGGGCCGGCCACTATTGAGGAGTGAGAGGGAAATTCATTTTGGAGTGGGTTTTGATTCATTCTCACTTTGCTTTGCTTGCTTCAAAAATTCCCTTACTCAAAGTTCATTCTCCTCCACATCACCAAGGCAACTTCACAACCCCAATGAGACAATGGTTTCTACACTTCATCTACAGCACCCTTGGGCACGTCGACTCGCCAGCTTCGTGCCCGAGTTGCCTCGGTCCAGAGGTGGGAGCCCGTAAAAGAACCCGTCGATGTGGTGCCCGTTCCGACGAGGAGATGAAGACCGGAGGTTCCGTAAGGAGATCGGTGTGGAGGCCGAAGACCGTAGGACACGGATCGCTCGGTATAGCTTTCTACTCCTTTTCTTGTTTGCAAGAGTTAGGTTAATGGCCCGATCCGGGTTTTTAGTGCGCGGTGGTGCCAGCTCTAGTTTATAGAAAAGTTTTCGTTTCCGCATTCCCGCGTCGGATTGACGGCCGGGGCGCCGCTGTGCACTGACAGTGGTATCAGAGCAAAGCCATTAACCTAGTCTAGCTTGCTCTAACGTGTTTACAAGTTCAATCGAATGGATTTTCCAAGAACCATATTTCCATGTCGTACTTTCTGTCGAATTTTTCTATGCTCTAAAAATTATTTGGTACATTGGAAAATTACGTGCAGGGTTTTTTATGAATTCTGTGAAAATTTGGTACGCTGATGTTACTGTAGCGCTGCGGTTTAGCGGCCAAAACCACGTTTTGGCCGCGGAACCGCCGCCGTTTTGTGGCCAAACCGTACCAAATTTCTACAGTAGTTTACTGACATGGAAATAGGGTTTCTGGTATATTCTTTTTGGGCCCAGATGTTTTTGAGTGCTACAGTTGTGCTTGGGGCCCACTTCGGAAAATTCAGTCGATCAAAAATTTTAAACATGTTAGTTCACAGTATTTACATTATATCTGCGACCGTGAATGTCATTTGATCGGTAAATCATGTCTATCTGCTATAGCCCTTTTAGACGGATTTGCGAACGTGACATTCACGTTGATGTTCTATGTTGTGCTGTGATGTTGCGGATCGGTCGTGGGGGATAGCATGGATGCAATGTTAGTACAGTTTGGTTGTTTATGTACATTTGATATTGCAGGGCGTGCGTCCGACAAGTGGACTGCCGTTACTGCCTGTTTGTATATTATTCTTTTGGGGCACGACCGGGCTGTGGTCGATGTACCCGTTGTATATTTTACTTTCTGTACTAGGATTACCCCACGGTGGGGTGCACGGATAGCCGGGTTCTGGAGGGAAACTAGCCCGCATCTCATGGTTTTGAGACGGTGGGGGCTTTACTCTAGAATTGGCGTTCTATTCGTCGCACTCGTAGGGGGTACAGGTTTACCCAGGAGGTGTGCCCAAGTTACCGGATTCCGTGAAGTGCTGGGTGGTCGTTTCACGTTGCTGAAGGGGGCTGCGTCGCTTCAGGTTTTGCTGGGTAACTTGCCGCGCCCGTAGGGGTCTAGGATTTCATTGCACAGGCTATCCACACGACCAGGGGAACGTCGGGTTTCAGTAGCGGCTCAATAAAACCCGGGGATCCCAGATATCTGTATTGTTCTATTCTGCTTATTACATTTCTGTGATGTTGCATATTATCACGCCTTGAGCGAATATTATATATTGATATATATACTAGTAGATGTTGTATATGTTTTGCATCCGCGCTACTCCAGTCCCCGCTCTGTCGTTAGTTAAGTAAGCTAACGGGTGATGACGGGACCCAGTGGCGAATGCGGATGGCATATACGTACATCATTATTTTCGTTCTTTATTGGTGTGATCAATTGATGGGACTGCGTTGATTCGGATCAATGCATGCTAAACAAACCTATTCTGATGTTGTTGGAACACTTTTCAAAAAGCTGTTATTGCAAGGACGTTCTCTTTTGTTTTGCATCGTGGTATTGGGTTGGAATATCCTGCTCCTCAGTCGACGAGGCAAGGGCCGAGATCCCTTCACCGGGAGTGACCCCTTGGACATAAGTTTGCGTCAGGGCAATAACTTCACTATAGCCGATTACTTTTGCTTTGCATTGTGGTATTCAGTTGGAATATCCTGCACCTCATTCTACGGGGAAAGAGCCGAGATCCCTTCACCGGGAGTGACCTCTTTAGCAAAGGTTTTCGTCACTATATTTTTTTATAAAAAAAAGCTATCCGGTTCCTTCAACGATATCAAGTTCATTACGTTAAAGGTTTTCGCCAGAAAACATTCGTAGCCCTCCGTCATTTCATATGGATAGTCAATAAATATTCAAGCTGTGTTTGTTGGCCAAAGTCAAAGCACAGTGATTGGTAGCTATTGGATATTCATATGCTGCATAGATAGATGGATTGGTTTGGGACAGTCGTATAGCCTTGTTGGCCAATGTCAAAGGCTTGTACGGGTGGGTTCAAATTAACCTGGAGAATGACGGGTAGAACTTGACATGTGACTTATGATTTGTTGGCCAAAGTCAAGGTCATAAGAGCATGGGGTAAAAATCACATCGGGTGTTTCTAAAGAAACTGAAACTTGCCAGATATGCGCATACCTTCTGGAGTGTGATAACATGAGCGGATTCTGTCACGTTATCATAGGATGATAGTTGGATCCCGATTCCCACTGATGAGTTGGTTTACTCCTCGGGCGATCCCGACTATTTCTTCTTTTAGGTTTGGAGGAGAATTTGACGGTACAGTGGGAGGTTTCTAGATTAGATAAAGTGATAACCATTCTGATCTAGGTTAGAGTGCACACTGAGTGTTTCTTTTCTCTCTCTCTTTGGCAGCGACCATGACCCGACCCTAGACTATGACTCAGTGACAAAGATTAACCGAACCTTCTTAAACACTGGCTTTTGGATTGTCAGAGTTGCATACCTCATTGCCACTCCTACTTTTACTCTTTTCTCCAGGACACCCCGTATTACTACGAACGTCCACTTCCATTGGATTAAACCATCGTATGGTTATATACGAACTCGAAGGAATTTATTCGAGGATGGTTTCCGGTTCTGGAGAAAACGAATAGAACTATTCAGTTGTCTTTTTCCTTTTACCTTCTCTCAGGTTGCGAGTACTCCTTGGTTTAGGAGATAGTACACCTATTACGCAAATTGGATAGTCTTCTTCCAAACCATAGGCTGGTGCCGAACGGTGGGGAATGAAGAAAACCAATTAGCATAACCATGGTGTACAGAATGTATTAAGAAAAGACATATCAAGGGATTAGTAAGTGGGCAAAGTAAATTGCGACTGCTATTAACAGCCAAACCAAGTATTTCTTCACCAATCCTAAATCACCTTTGTATTTCTCCAGGACACTCCGTATCACTACGAAGATCCACAGTTTATTGGATACTCCATCGTATGGTTATATACGAACTCGAAAGGAACTTGTTCCAGTTCGGGGATGGATTCTGGTTCAGGAGAAATAGGAATAAGGTTTATTCGGTTGTCTTTTATCTTCACCTTCTCTCGCATTGCGAGTGCTCCTAGGATTAGGACAGTACACCCATTATGCTTATTGGATAGTCTTCTTCCAAAGCATAAGCTGGTGCCGAACGGTACGGAAGGAAGAAAACCAATTAGCCTAAGAGGGTGTACAAAAGGTAATGACTAAAGACATATAAAGGGATTTGGAGAGATGACAAAGAATTATACGGTTACAGTTGTGAATCTGGATAATGGAAGAGGCATTACTATGAATACCGGGATACCCCATCGAAACATTTTAATGTTTCATTTTCACCGTGTACTGTTAAAAGAAAACTGATTTCCCAATTAGACAATTGCTCCAGGGTATGTATTTACCACATATTGGGAATATGTTATTGGGAATTAGGTGATCATCATCATTATATCGGAATTCGTTGTAATTGGTGATATTTGAGGAAGTCACCTGGGTTGTTTGCCGGACGGCAAATATTTGGTTTTGAATATCCGTTGTTATGCACCAATTTCAAATTGATACATCTGTACATCAATTTTTATAGAGTAAGATATACCTTTTTGAAGTTATGTCTATGACATTTACCTATATCAGTGGATGGTTAGGTAAGGAGCATTGAATAGCGGTGTAATTCTTCTTAACCATAAGTACAGTTTTCAACCTACAACTCACAGTGAATGAGTCACTAGACTCAGGGAAATTATACAGAGTATTGTATATTGTCTAGTGTCCATTAGGATAGAGGGATTGGTCCTCGTACCATATTCAGTTTACTTATGACTTCTCTAGTTCTTAGACAAGTGTTTCGTAGAAACACAAGGTCTTAGTTTTGAGAAGTTATAGGTATAAGAGTAAAGTAGAGAACCATGTATTGCAAGTATCAGGATTCTTCAAGGTGATCAAAGATGTAGATACTTGTGCATGGTATTCAGTTCATAGTAATGATTAAGAGAACTTGTTTCTCTTTCAGGTTACTCATAATTGGAAGTACTCCAAAGTTGAGTAATGCTGATCGGCCTCTCTCCATTTAGTTGACATGCACTGGAGACAGCTGCATGATTTGAATCTGGTTCAATTAAATCAGTGCCTCTATTTCTATATTGGATATAGAACAGTTCATATCTTAACGATGTTGAGGTACGGAGTTGTCCGGCTTATGCTTAAAACCAGACACTGGACAACACAAGGTACGTTTCTGTAATGGCTGTTTGTGGGTTGACCCGGGCTTTGACGAGGGTTGATTTTCTACCATCTGGAAGATCAATAGTGATATTGTTCTTGACTCGCCCCAGTTTTAATAAAAATGGATTTTTTCAGAAAACAGTCGTGGGAGTATGGTAGAACTAGAAGTGATTCCAGAACCGCAAACGATTACTGAAAGTTTGAAAGGAACTTAAAGATTCAATCTGGCTTGACATTCCATTGGCCACTCCGCAGATATGGTGGGTAACCTCAGGCGCTCGGAAGTACTTCGGTATGCTCAAGGACGGTGGCAGGGAGGTTCTTGTTTACCCAAACTTGTCATTGCTGTTGTTCCAGATTGTGAGACCCGGCAGGAGGATGAGTATAGCGTCGTTCTAAACTGGCTTTAGAAGTGTACGTCTATATGACTCTGCCATAGGGTTTTCGTAGTCAGTGGGAGCAGCGGAAGCATAGTGGACAAGTGGCTTATGTCTATTTATAGACTAAAGCAGAAATAGCGGAGATAGATCATCTATTTCTGATGTGACAGTCATTGGTTTGACTTCATCAGAATAGGGGATGGATCTGCTAAGAAGGTAGTAGGGTGTGATGCCCTTGTATTTGGATGATATACACAGAGTAGGAAGTGAAATTCCTATACTACGGTCGGTTATACTTTGGTTGTCATGCAGTGGTTTCTCCACATAGGGCTTGGATATAATATTAGACATTCTGGTTACTAGATCTATAGATCTAGATTTGGGTGGTTTCCCAATCAGGGTACTTGAAAGCATTCTAAATGTATTTAGAATGGACGACTCCGGGCATGGTGGTGTACCTGCAGGTGATGGATGTTGGAGATAGTGCCCTCAGAGTCAATTATTAGGTCACAGGTACGTGATTGCAATGATTGATGGAGGACCTATCCCGGTAGGACAGTCTTACTCGAGATGATAGTATGCTATCTGGTTTACCTTTATCATCGTGTACTGCTTTAGGTGACCTGACAAGTTGTTATTACACGTTGATAGAGCCCCTAGGATTCTTGCTTGACCACCAGCAGTATGAGGGCGATCATATAAGTGGGAGCTGGGGTCTATAAGCATATCCTTAAATGGTCCCTAGTCGTGTGAGTTTCGAGACAGGGCATCGATACTCCAGAGTAGACTAGTGTATACAGTCAAGACCCCGACGAGGGGCGGTGGCCGGTCTCACAAGCCACTGGTGTCAGTTGGATAACCTAAGATGTATACAGTTGCTCATTGGGTTATGAGTACACCGGACAGGACTCGCCGGGAACATGCTAGTTGGTCATATACCAGACGGCAGATGGCAGTTCCCTGGTGACATGTGTGCAGGTTAGTTCATCGACCTGGGGATCGTCATTTGTCTCGTTTGAGTTCCCACTGTACTTTGATTTCTACCCTACCACGGCTCAAAGGAGTCGTGCAAACAGGTTTTAGTTGGGTACAGTCCCGAGCCACATGGAGGCAGTGAGCGTATCTTCAGGGGTTCGTCTCTCCCGGTATTGGGGGTGAGGTCGCGCTGTGTCTAGGAGAGCCATTACACGAAGTCCTTGGCCAAGGCAGGAGATTTACTGGTAGGTATTCCAGTAGTATCTCAGGGTGTTCTGGGCTACACTCCGACACGACTTGTACCGCTTTTGGGGGTCTGACTTTTACCAACCCCCTAGGCCCGCCATGCGATGCTCATAGACGAACGGACCGGACTGTACGGATATTGTCACTGACAGGCTCAGTAGGGTTGTCAGGCTGAGTTCGCTCACAGACGTCCCTTTTAGTTAGTACCTGGTAGCCCGTTACGTATTGGCTTATACCTCTGACGTGCTAGTGGTTAAATCCACAACCAAGGTGTTGACGAGTCTTTAGAGTCCCCCACATTCAGTTACTCAGCTTTCGGGCGAAAAGTTGTAGAGGCCGTATGGAGATATGGCAAGGCCCGATCTGATACGTGCGGTATTGCACGGATCAGGATCGGACAGTTTGTACTATAGGCCGTATGGATATGTGGCAGGATTCGATCAGATACGTGCGGTATTGCACGGATCAGGATCGAACGGATATTACTAGCCGGCTTTGGTATAAGCCGGATCCTAGTATAGTACAGTGGAGATTTTGTCTCATTGCATTTGTATTTCGGTCGAAATACAGATGCGGGTGTGTATGCACAGTATCGGGGTTTTCCTGTAATTTATTACGGGACCAGTTTTCTGGAGTTGCCAGTTTGCTTTCCGTTTCGGCCAATTTCCTTTGTATCGTTCATTGGCCGAAGATTGGTGGAGGAGGGCATATTTGCATTGTTGCAAATGAGCATTTGTGGAGGGGGTCTTTACATATTGTTTTATCATGACAACTATTCTTAGACCTTTTGACTTCATGATGGTTCATGATGGGTGGACCACACCTTGACTTTGTGTTGATGATGAGAGATGATATGGTTGTTGAGTGAGGACTTTTACTTGTAATCATTTCTTGATATCATGAGCTTTTCTCTCTCCCTTGTATTATGGTTGTGATTGATTAATCCTTGGCTCACACTCTCTCACTCTCCCCATTCACAAAAGAGGCCGGCCACCAGGAGGAGGGGGGCTGTCCAAACATTTTAGTGTGGGTTTTTGGCTCATTTCATGTTGCAAAAAATCCCACAAGTTCCATCTCCAAACTCCATAGTTCATCCCTCCACCAAAAGGCAATTCCTACAACCCCAAATGAGACTTGCTCACTAGATATTCTACAGCAAACCTTGGGCACGTCGACTAGCCAGCTTCATGCCCGAGTTGCCTCGGCATTGAGGTGGGAGCCCGTAAAAGAAGTAGGCGATGTGGTGAACTTCCGGCGACGAGGAGGAGACGGGACATTCCGCAGAAGATTGGGACGACGACGAGAAGACCGGTGGACTTGGATCTTTCGGTATATCTCTATTCCCTTTCTTGTAGATAGCTAGGACTAGTTAGTGGTTCGATCCGGGTATTAGTGCGCGGCGATTTGCCAGTTCAAGAAAAATTAAAGTTTATCACCGCTT
Source organism: Agapanthus africanus (assembly GCA_030015575.1). Classification (NCBI taxonomy): domain Eukaryota; kingdom Viridiplantae; phylum Streptophyta; class Magnoliopsida; order Asparagales; family Amaryllidaceae; genus Agapanthus; species Agapanthus africanus. Next base: position 233,688,498 of record JASDDO010000031.1, read on the forward strand.
CCGCATTTGGCCGTTGGATTGACGGCCGGGGCGCCGCCGTGCACTTACAATGGAGTCACCCTCTCTAAAGGAGTCTTACAGACTAAAGAGGAGAGGGATGTACATGATTGGCAGATCACTTGCTTAGGCAATTGAGTCAATCATGAGATGTCAAGTACCACACCAGATGTTATTTTTGCACGAGATGCGGTAAGTTGATATTAATCCAATCCTGGAGAAATGATCGGAAGCAGTATTAGAACATAAGTTGATGTTCTAGGGAAATGATAACGGCAGCCTCTTTTGGGAGACAGTTATCATTCCAGGCTTCCAGGGTGACCTGGATGACAGAGTGGCTGTCAGAGTTATAGTTTTCCCTCTGATGAGGGGAAGTATTATGGACAGGTGGTCCAGGCGGATACTAAGGGAGGCATGGCGCAGGGCACAGATTAAGCTCAGTCGACGATACAGTCTAAGAAGTTTGGATTTGGAGTTCACTTATGAACTAGGTCCCATCAGACATCCAATCATATTCTAAGACAGGTATTGCTCATTTCGGGAGATGGGTTTCTCCGCGAACTTGAGAAAAAGAGAGACATAGAAAGAAACATCACAGCGGATCCACTCACTGAGGCTATTCCTCGAACGCAATAGTTTCGCAAACGAGCTTTGTGAGACTGACTAGTAGAGGAGTTGGGTGTTTGGTATCACACGGGCTGTGAGTATGCGGCATCGCAATAAATAGCCTTGAGTGCAAGTGGGAGAATGTTGGAGATAGTGCCCTCAGAGTCAATTATTGGATCACAAGCACGTGATTGCAATGATTGAGGGAGGACCTATACCGGTAGGACAGTCTTACTCAAGATGATAGTAGGCTATCTGGTTTACCTTTATCATCGTGTACTGATTTAGGTGACCTTACAGGTCACTATTGCATGTTGATAGAGCCCCTAGGATTCTTGCTTGACTATGAGCAGTATGAGGGCGATCATATACGTGGGAGCTGGGGTCTATAAGCACATCCTTAAAAGTTCCCTAGTCGTGGGAGTTTCGAGACTGGGCATCGATACTCCAGAGTAGACTAGTGTATACAGTCAAGACCCCGACGAGGGGCGGTGGCCGGTCTCACAAGCCACTAGTGTTAGTTGGTTCACCTAAGATGTATGCAGGTGCTCATTGGGTTATGAGTACACCGGACAGGACTCGCCGGGAACATGCTAGTTGGTATTATACCTTACGTCAGATAGCGGTTCCCTGGTGACATGTGTACAGGTTAGTTCATCGACCTGAGATCGTCATTTGTCTCGTGTGAGTTCCTACTGTGCTTTGATTACTACCCTACTACGCTCAAAGGAGTTGTGCAAACAGGTTTTAGTTGGGTACAGTCCCGAGCCACATGGAGGCAGTGAGCGGATCTGCAGGGGTTCGTCTCTCCCGGTATTGGGGGTGAGGTCGCGCTGTGTCTAAGAGAGCCAGTACATGAAAGTCCTTGGCCAAGGCAGGAGATTTACTGGTAGGTATTCCAGTAGTATCTCAGGGTGTTCTTGACTACACTCCGACACGACTTGTACCGCTTTTGGGGGTCTGACTTTTACCAACCCCCTAGGCCCGCCATGCGATACTCATAGAAGAACGGACCGGACTGTACGGATATTGTCACTGACAGGCTCAGTAGGGTGTCAGGATGAGCTCGCTCAACGACGTCCCTTTTGGTCAATACCCGGTAGCCCGTTATGTATAGGCTAATACCTCTGACGTGTTAGTGGTTAAATCCATATCCAAAGTATTGATGAGTCTTTAGAGTCCCCCACAGACCAGATTGTCAAGTTTCGGGCGAAACGCTGTAGAGGCCATATGGAGATATGGCAGGGTTCGATCAGATACGTGCGGTATTGCACGGATGGTGATTGGACGGATTATACTAGCGGGCTTTGGTTTAAGCCGGATCCTAGTATTGTACAGTGTAGATTTTATCTCTTTGCATTTGTATTCAGTGGGAATACAAATGCGGGTACGTATTTACAGTCGCGGGGTTTTCCTGTAATTTATTACGGGATCAGTTTTCTGAAGTTGCCAGTTTGTATTCCGTTCCGACCAGTTTTCCTTTGTCCCTTCACGGCCGGATTTTTCCGATGGAGGGGGCTAATTTGCAAGTTTGCAAATTAGTTATTGTGGAGGGGGTTTCTTGCATTTGAGGCTTCATGATAGTTCTTTCATCATGAGATTCCATTTTAATCTCATCCTTTGCATTTATTGTGATTGGTTATGAAAGGAGTTGATTTGGTATTTGGTGTGACCATTTTCTCTTCTATTATTCTTGCCTTGCATTATTGCAATTTACCTCCACCATTTGGCAGAGAGAAGGGCCGGCCACTATTGAGGAGAGAGAGGGAAATTCATTTTGGAGCGGGTTTTGATTCATTCTAACTTTGCTTTGCTTGCTTCAAAAATTCCATTGCTCAAAGTTCATTCTCCTCCACATCACCAAGGAAACTTCACAACCCCAATGAGACAATGGTTTCTATACTTCATCTACAGCACCCTTGGGCACGTCGACTCTCCAGCTTCGTGCCCGAGTTGCCTCGGTCCAGAGGTGGGAGCCCGTAAAAGAACCCGACGATGTGGTGCCCGTTCCAACGAGGAGATGAAGACCGGAAGTTCCGCAAAGAGATCGGAGTGGAGGCCGAAGACCGAAGGAGACGGATCGCTCGGTATAGCTTTCTACTCCTTTTCTTTTTTGCTAGAGTTAGGTTAATGGCCCGATCCGGGTTTTTAGTGCGCGGTGGTGCCGGTTCTAGTTTATAGAAAAGTTTTCGTTTCCGCATTCCGGCGTCGGATTGACGTCCGGGGCGCCGCGGTGCACTTACAATATCATTATTTGTTATTCATTTAATTATATGATATGTTTCATATATACACATATGACTTCATTCATCCAAAAAGGATTCACTTTCTCACCTTCTCTCTCCTCAAGCTCTCTCTCTTCAAACCCTAACTTTAACCTCTCATGAGTTGAGATCAAGGGTTAGCTAGACTAATACATCCATAACCTCACTCTATATTCCCTAGGTAGCTTAGATTATCACTTTGAGCAACCTAGTTATCTCAAGTTAGAGATCAAGCTTGGCGTAGGAGCTCTCGGGTGGATCGTCTTTGACTCGAGGAGGCCGTTGAGGTGCCGATGTTCCAAGGAGCCCATGAGGAGTGGAGGACAGCGATGAAGACCCGAAGGACAAGTAACGTGAGGTATAACTTCGAATCCGAGTAATTAAACCTCTCGTAGTTTGCTAGTAACGGTTTAGATGTGATTCATGCGCTCAAGTCCATGTTATGAAGCTTTGATAATCGTTTTTCATATATTCCGCCTCCCCGCAAGTTCGTGGGTTGCGTGACATGGACTTACAGTGGTATCAGAGCCAACTAAACCATTACTAGCTTGTTAGCAACTGATTAGAACTTCGATCGTCAGAAAACGCAAAAAAGAAACACCGGATACCCTAAATTTCTGTTGATTTTAAAAGTGTCGAAAAATTATTTGATATGCCTTAAAATTCATAGCAGGAAAATATAAGAATACTGGGAAAATACGAGATCCTAACTCGGCAAGACGGCCGCGGATCCGTGGCAAGATAGTGCTTTTGGCTGCGGTTCCGCGGCGGAGTCAACTCCGAGTTGACTCGGATTTTCACAGAAATTCATATTTTTTGGTTTTTGGTTTTCCTGTATATTCTGTTTCTGCACAGGTTACTTCAGTGCTGGTTTGGTTTTGGGGTATACACGGAATATGGTAATCGATCGATGTTCTAAGATATTTGCTAATTGGGTTTTTATCTGTAATGTTTATTGTGTTCGTAAACCTCCCCTAACTGCTAGTATTGTAAGTCTACGCTAGCGCCCCGGCAGTCTACAGACGCCAAATGCGGAACAAAAACTTTTAACAGGCGCTATCGTATACTTTAACCGGGATCTGCCATTATTGCTAAACTAACAAACTGTAAAGAGTGTAGGAAAATTGTACCGAACGATCCGAGTCCTTCGTTCTTCAACCATCATCCCACGCTCCGTTGCGGCTGCTCCGATCTCGTCGATCTCCGATATCCTCGTCGAGGTGACACCACATGATCGGTTCTTTAAACGGGCTCCCGCCTCTGACTCGAGGCAACTCGATCGTCAAGTTTGCTAAAAGAGACGACCAAGAATGATGTAGAGAATGAGTAGATGACTTTGTCTCACTTCGTCCAAATCCGTGGACGATCGGTAAATGAAGTTGCCGATGGAAATGAAATGGAACAAGAAATGAACTAGGAAATTTCCATGCTTCCAAAACTATACTCTTTTCTTTTAGCAACCATAATTTATCAAGTGAATCAAGTGAGGGAGGAGAGAGAGGGACGGCCATATTTATCAAAGGAGGGAGGTGAGTGTAGGAGGGTTCAAGTGGTGACCATAGGAAATGATAGTTATCATAACCATTATGAAAGAGTGAATCATCTACCTAGTCATCAAGTCGTTTAATGCATCCAATTAAAACCCTACACCAATTAGCCTAGTCACCTTATCAAGAATGACTCATCAAGCCTCATCATCATTTCTAGAAGCTTCTAGAATGATGACTCACCTTATCAGAAGAAAAGATAAATCCGTCTTTAACCGAATGTTAAAAGACGGCTGATAGAAAACTGGAAACTGGCAACTTCCAAAAGTGATCCTGAAACGACTTTCAGGATAACCCTGAAACTGTATAAATATACCCGCATTTGTATTACGACCGAATACAAATGCAACTGAGACAAAGATATTATACCTACTCAATATAATACTCGGATCCGGCTTAAACCAAAGCCGACCAGTATCATCTGCCCGAAAACAGACACGTGCGTAAACGCACGTGCATTTTCCGAACCCTGCCATAAAACCATACGGCCTCTACAACGTTTCGCCCGAACTTGGGAAACTATCTGTGGGGGACTCTAATGACTCGTCAGTACCCTGGCAGTGGGTTTAACCACAAACCGTCAGCGGCACTAGCTATGCGTAACGGCTGCCCATGGACTGACCTCAAGGGAGACCGATGAGCGCACTCAAGGGAGGCCGATGAGCCAACTCATCCAGAAACCCTACTGAGCCTAACAGTGACAATGTATATACAGTCCGGTCCGTTCGTCAATGAGTATCGCATATCCGCCTAGGGGGCTAATAACGTCAGACCCCCAATAGCAGTATAAGTCGTGTCGGAGTGAAGCCCAATAACACCCTGAGATACTACTGGAGTACCTACCAGTAAATCTCCTGCCACGGACGTGGGCTTTGTGTAATGGCTCTCCTAGACACAGCACGACCTCGCCCCCAATACCGGGAGAGACGAATCCCCTGCCGATCTGCTCACGTGCCTCCATATGGCTCGGGACTGTACCCAAAAACTACCGGTTTGCACGACTCCTTTGAGCCGTGGTAGGGTAGAAATCAAAGCACAGTGGGAACTCACACGAGACAAATGACGACCTTAGGTCGATGAACTAACCTGTACACATGTCACCAGGGAACTGCTATCTGACGATAGGTATAGTACTAACTAGCAGATTCCCGGCGAGTCCTGTCCGGTGTACTCATAACCCAATGAGCACCTGTAAACATCTTAGGTGATCCAACTGACACCAGTGGCTTGTGAGACCGGCCACCGCCCCTCGTCGGGGTCTTGACTGTACACACTAGTCTACTCCGGAGTATCGATGCCCTGTCTCGAAACTCCCACGACTAGGGACCACAATTAAGGATATGCATATAAACTACCCAACTCTCACGTATATGATCGCCATCATACTGTTGGTAGTAAAGCAAGATCCTGAGGGCTCTATCAAAGTGTAACATGCAATCAGTCACCTGAACATGTACACGACTGATAAAGGCAAACCAGATAGCATACTATCATCTCGAGTAAGACTGTCCTACAGGGATAGGTCCTCCGCAATCATTGCAATCACGTACCTGCGATCCAATAATTGACTATGAGGGCACTATCTCCAACAATCTCCCACTTGCACTCAAGGCTAATAATGCGATGTCGACTACTCACAGCCCGTGTGAAACCGAACATCCAACTCCTCTACTAATCAGTTTCACAAAGCCCGTTTGTAAAACTATTGTGTTCGAGAAATAGCCTCGGTGAGTGGATCCGCCTAGAAGTATCTTTCAATATCTCTCTAAATCTCAAGTTCGCGGAGAAAGCCATCTCCCGAATTGGGTAGTACCTGTCTTAGAATATGTCTGGATATCTGATGGGACCTTAGTTCATAAATGAACTCCATATCCAAACTTCTTAGACTGTATGGATCACTGAACCTAATCAGTATCCGGCACCATGCCACCCACAGTATCCTCCGGAACCACCTGTCCATAATACTGTCCCTCGTCAGAGGGAAAACTAAAAAACTCTGACAATCACTCTGTCATGCATGTCACCTTTGAAGCCTGGAATGATAACTTTCTCCCGAAAGAGGCTGCCGTTATCAAATCCGTAGAACATGTACTAATGTTCTAAAACTGCTTCCTTATGTTTCTCCAGGATTGGATTAATACAAACTTATTGCATCTAGTGCAAAAACAACATTTGGTGCGGTACTTGACATCTCATGATTGACTCAATTGCCTAAGCAAGTGATCTGCCAATCATGCACATCCCTCTCCCCTTTAGTCTATACGACACCTTTAGAGAGGGTGACTCCATCACCTGCAGGTACACTACCATGCTAGGAGTCAGCTATTCCAAAAACCATTAGAATATCTGTCAAAGTACCCACATTGGGAAACTACCCAAATCCAGATCTAAAACCATAGATCTAGAAACCAGAATGTCAAATATTACATCCATATCCTGTCTGGAGAAACAACTGTGTGACGACCACAGTACAACCGATCGTAGTATAGGAATTTTACTTCCTACTCTGTGTATGTCATCCAGATACCATGACATCACACCCTACTACCTTCTTAATTGATCCATCCTCTATTCTGATTGAAGTCAAACCCATGACTGTCACATCAAAATTAGATGATCTATCTCCGCTATAACTGCTCAAGTCTATAAATAGATATAAGCATCTTGCCCACTATGCTTCCGTTGCTCCCACTGACTACGACAACCCTCCTACCGGGTCTCATATCCTGGAACAACAGTAGTGTCAAGTCTGGGTAGATAATAACCTCCCTGTTACCGTCATTGAGGCTACCGAAGTACCTCTCGGGCGTCTGAGGTTACCTACCATACCTGCGGAGTGGCTATTGGAATGTCAAACCTGATTGAATGTATAGGTCCTATTAAATTTTCCGTAATCGTTCGCGGTTCTGGAATCACTTCCGGTTCTACCATACTCCCACTACTGTTTTCTGAAAAAGATCCATTTTACTAAAACTGTGGCGAGTCAAGAACAATATCACTATTGATCTTCCAAATGGTAGAATATCAACCCTCGTCATAGCCAGGGTCAACCCACAAACAGCCACTACAGAAACTTGCCCTGAGTTATCCAGTGTCTGGTTTTAATCATAAGCTGGACAACTCCCCGTACCTTAATTTCTTTTAAGGTACGATCCATTCTATATCCAATACAGAAACTTTGGCACTTATTTAATTGGAACCATATTCAATCCATGCATCTGTCTCCAGTGCATATCAACTTAATGGAAAGAGGCTAATCAGCATTACTCAACTTAGGAATCCATCCAATTATGAGTAACCTGAAAGAGAAACACGTTTCACAAAACCATCACTATCATCTGAATACCAATCACAAGAATCTACATCTTCGATCTCTTTGAAGAATCCCGATACTTGTGATACCTGGTTCTCTACTTTATTCTTATACCCACAACTTCTCAAAACTTAGACCTTGTATTTCTACGAAACACTCGTCTAAATACTAGAGAAGTTATAAGTAAACAGAACATAGTACGAGGACCTACCCCTTTATCCTGAAGGACACTTGGACAACATACAATACTCTGTATAAGTCCGCTGAGTTAAACAACTCAAAACCTGTGCGTCGTAGGTAGAAAACTGTACCCTGGCGATTTCCTCAAATATCACCAATTACAACGAATTCCGATATAATGAGGATGATCACCTAATTCCCAATATCTTACTCCCACTCATCATCTGTAAAACCATACAGATATGAGAATGAAACCTGGTAAATAGATACCCTTGGAGTAAGTGTTTAATCGGGAAAACAGTTTTTCCTTTAACAATGCACTGAAACATGAAAATGTTTCGTAGGGGTATCCTGGTATTCATAGTAATGCCTCTTCCATAATCCAATTCATGACTTCAACCGTATATTTTATTGCCATCTCTCCAAATCCCTTTATTTGTCTTTAGTCGTTACCTTCTGTACACCATCGTTAGGCTAAATGGTTTTCTTCCTTCCCTACCGTTCGGCACCAGCCTATGGTTTGGAAGAAGACTATCCAGTAAGCATAATAGGTGTACCCTCCTAAACTAAGGTGTACTCGCATCTCGAGAGAAGGTGACGATAAAAGACAACTGAATAATACCTTATTCTTTTAAAGGTGAAATAGGAGTTGCGATGAAGTACGCGGTTTTGGTCGTGAATGATATCAGTCGCAATTTACTTTGCCCTCTTTCTAATCCCTTTATTTTGTCTTTACATATTACCTTCTGCACACCCTACTTAGGCTAATTGGTTTTCTTCATTCCCTACCTTTCGGCACCAGCCTATGGTTTGGAATAAGACTATCCAATAGGCGTAATAGGTGTACTCTCCTAAACCAAGGAGCTCTCGCAACCTGAGAGAAGGTGATAATAAAAGACAACTGAATAAACCAATTCTATTTCTCCTGAACCTGGTTCCATCCCCGAAGAAGTCCCTTCGAGTTCGTATATAACCATACGATGGATCTATCCAATGGAAGTGGATATCCGTAGTAATACGGGTGTTCTGAGAAATCCAAAGGGTAAAAGAAGGAGTGGCAATGACTTATGCAACATAGACAATCCAAAAGCCAGTATTTTAAGAAGGTTCGGTCAACCTGGTCACTGAGTCATAGTCTAGGGTCGGTCAAAGGTCGCTGCCAAAGAGAGAGAGAGAAAAGAAACACTCTGCGTGCACACTAACCTAGATCAGAATGGTCATCACTTTATCTAATCCGGAAACCTCCCACTGTCCTGTCAAATTCTCCTCCAAATCTAAAGAATAATCAATCGGGATCACCCGAAGAGTAAACCAACTCATCAGTGGGAATCAGGATCCAACTCTCATCGCATGATAACGTGATGGAATGCATCCACGTTACTCATACTCCAGAAGGTATGCGCATACTCGGCAAGTTTCGGTTTCTTTAGAAACTCCTGATATGATTTTTGCCCCATGCTCTTATAACATTGGCTTTGGTCAAAATGTCATAAGTCACATGCCAAGTTCTACCCGTCACTATCTTGTCAATTTGAACCCACCCGCACATGCCCCTGACTTTGGCCAATCGGCAGAACGACTGTCCCAAACTAACTCATCTATCTATGCAACAATTGAATACCCAGCAGCTACCAAACACTATGCCTTAACTTTGGCTAAAATGCATAGCTTGAATACTACTAAATACCCAAAAGAAGTGACGGAGGGCTACGGCTGGTTTTTGGCGAAAAACCTTTAGCGTAGTGAACTTGATATCGCTGAAGGAACCTGATAGCTTTTTAAAATATAGTGGCGAAAACCTTTTGCTAAAGAGGTCACTCCCGGTAAAGGGATCTCGGCTCTTTCCTCGTGGAATGAGGTGCCGGATATTCCACTGAATACCACTATGCAAAGGAACTTGTAATCGACTATAGTGAAGTTATTACGCTGACGCAAACTTCTGCCCAAGGGGTCAGTCCCGGTGAAGGGATATCAGCCCTTGCCCCGTCGAATGAGGTGCAGGATATTCCACTGAATACCGCTATGCATAACAAAAGAAAACGTCTTTGCAATAACACTTTTTAAATTTGTTCCAACAACTGTAAACAGGTATGTTTAACTTTGCGTTGATCAGAATCAACGCAGTCCCATCATTAAATCACACCAGAAAAGAACGAAAATAAAATGTACGTATATGCCATCCGCATTCGTCACTAGGTCCCGTCATCACCCGTTAGGTTACTTAACTAACGACAGAGCGGGGACTGGACTAGCGCGGGTGTAAAACATATACAACATCTAATAGTATATAAGCCAATATACAATAATCGCTCCAGGCGTGATAATATGCAACATTACAGAAAAGTAATAAGCATCACAGAACAATACAGATAATCTGGGATCTCCGAGATTCACAGAGCCGCTGCTGAAACCCGACGTTCCCCTGTCGTGTGGATAGCCTGCGCAATGAAACCTAGACCCCTACGGGTGCGGCAAGTTACCCGCCAAAACCTGAAGCGAGGCAGTCCCCCACAGCATAGTGAATGGAACACCCGGCACTTCACGGAATCCGGTAAATTGAGCACCCCTCCTTGGGTCAACCTGTACCCCCTACGAGTGCGGCGAATAGTCTGCCAATTCTGAAGTGGGGCCCCTCTGCCTCTCAAAGCCATGAGATGCGGACCCGTTGCTTTCCCGAACCCGGCTATCCGTGCACTCCGTCGCGGGGTAAAACCTAGTACAGAAATGAAAATAGTACAATAGGTACATCGACCGCAACCTGGTCGTGCCCCAAAAGAATATTATACAACAGGCAGTGACGGCAGTCCACAAGTTGGACGCTCACCCCGCAATATCAAATGTACAAATAAACACAAACTGTACTACCATTGCACACTGCTACCCACCACGACAAATCCGCAACATCACAGCACAACACAGAACATCAACGCGAATGTCACGTTCGCAAACCCGTCTAAAAGAACTATAGCAATTAAACGCGGTTTACCGATCAAATGACATTCCCGGTCGGAGATATAATGTAAGCACTGTAAACTAACGTGTTTAAATTTCGATCGCCCAAAGACCAAATATCAAAAAGTGGGCCCCACTGCTTACTGGTGAACAGTAACAAAACCTGGGCGCAAATGATATATACCAAAAATCACAAAATCCAACACTGAACACACTGACAAAATTTGGGAGCACGTACTCCCCACGTGGCCGCGGATGCGCGGCCAAACCATGGGTTTGGCCGCCCTTCCGCGGCAGCTTGGAGGGATCACGACCCCAAATTTTGTCGTGGCTCTTAAAAACGCCTGCACGGATTTTTAAGACATCCAGAAATAAATTTTGAGACCATTTAAAATTAACAGAATCTGTCGGGCATGGATTTTGTGATTTTTCATTTCCGGTCGGATCGATGTTTTAAACGCGTTAGCACAAGTTAGTATAGCAAAATGGTTAGGCTCTGATACCACTGTAAGTCTACGCTAGCGCCCCGGCAGTCTACAGACGCCAAATGTGGAACAAAAACTTTTAACTGGCGCTATCGTATACTTTAACCCGGATCTGCCATTATTGCTAAACTAACAAACTGTAAAGAGTGTAGGAAAATTGTACCGAACGATCCGAGTCCTTCGTTCTTCAACCATCATCCCACACTCCGTTGCGGCTGCTCCGATCTCGTCGATCTCCGATATCCTCGTCGAGGTGGCACCACATGATCGGTTCTTTAAACGGGCTCCCGCCTCTGACTCGAGGCAACTCGATCGCCAAGTTTGCTAAAAGAGACAACCAAGAATGATGTAGAGAATGAGTAGATGACTTTGTCTCACTTCGTCCAAGTCCGTGGACGATCGGTAAATGAAGTTGCCGATGGAAATGAAATGGAACAAGAAATGAACTAGGAAATTTCCATGCTTCCAAAACTATACTCTGTTCTTTTAGCAACCATAATTTATCAAGTGAATCAAGTGAGGGAGGAGAGAGAGGGCCGGCCATATTTATCAAAGGAGGGAGGTGAGTGTAGGAGGGTTCAAGTGGTGACCATAGGAAATGATAGTTATCATAACCATTATGAAAGAGTGAATCATCTACCTAGTCATCAAGTCTTTTAATGCATCCAATTAAAACCCTACACCAATTAGCCTAGTCGCCTTGTCAAGAATGACTCATCAAGCCTCATCATCATTTCTAGAAGCTTCTAGAATGATGACTCACCTTATCAGAAGAAAAGATAAATCCGTCTTTAACCGAATGTTAAAAGACGGCTGATAGAAAACTGGAAACTGGCAACTTCCAAAAGTGATCCTGAAACGACTTTCAGGATAACCCCGAAACTGTATAAATATTCCCGCATTTGTATTACGACCGAATACAAATGCAACTGAGACAAAGATATTATACCTACTCAATATAATACTCGGATCCGGCTTAAACCAAAGCCGACCAGTATCATCTGCCCGAAAACTGACACGTGCATAAACGCACGTGCATTTTCCGAACCCTGCCATAAAACCATACGGCCTCTACAACGTTTCGCCCGAACTTGGGAAACTGTCTGTGGGGGACTCTAATGACTCGTCAGTACCCTGGCAGTGGGTTTAACCACAAACCGTCAGTGGCACTAGCTATGCGTAACGGCTGCCCATGGACTGACCTCAAGGGAGACCGATGAGCGCACTCAAGGGAGGCCGATGAGCGAACTCATCCAGAAACCCTACTGAGCCCAACAGTGACAATGTATATACAGTCCGGTCCGTTCGTCAAAGAGTATCGCATATCCGTCTAGGGGGCTAGTAACGTCAGACCCCCAATAGCAGTATAAGTCGTGTCGGGGTGAAGCCCAATAACACTCTGAGATACTACTGGAGTACCTACCAGTAAATCTCCTGCCACGGCCGTGGGCTTTGTGTAATGGCTCTCCTAGACACAGCACGACCTCGCCCCCAATACCGGGAGAGACGAATCCCCTGCCGATCCGCTCACGTGCCTCCATATGGCTCGGGACTGTACCCAAAAACTACCTGTTTGCACGACTCCTTTGAGCCGTGGTAGGGTAGAAATCAAAGCACGGTGGGAACTCACACGAGACAAATGACGACCTCTGGTCGATGAACTAACCTATACACATGTCACCAGGGAACTGCTATCTGACGATAGGTATAGTACTAACTAGCAGATTCCCGGCGAGTCCTGTCCGGTGTACTCATAACCCAATGAGCACCTGTATACATCTTAGGTGATCCAACTGACACCAGTGGCTTGTGAGACCGGCCACCGCCCCTCGTCGGGGTCTCGACTGTACACACTAGTCTACTCCGGAGTATCGATGCCCTGTCTCGAAACTCCCACGACTAGGGACCACAATTAAGGATATGCATATAAACTACCCAACTCTCACGTATATGATCGCCATCATACTGTTGGTAGTAAAGCAAGATCCTAAGGGCTCTATCAAAGTGTAACATGCAATCAGTCACCTGAACATGTACACGACTGATAAAGGAAAACCAGATAGCATACTATCATCTCGAGTAAGACTGTCCTACCGGGATAGGTCCTCCGCAATCATTGCAATCACGTACCTGCGATCCAATAATTGACTATGAGGACACTATCTCCAACAAGTATGTCGGTTGGCAGGGGTTTGCACATTTCTGTAATGTTTACTGTTTGAGTATATGGACTTGATTGGAGTGTTGTGATGATTAGCCAGGGTTTGAGATAGGTTTAATATTCATTGATTCGATGTAAATGTAATATGATGTAATATTCTTTTGCGGGGGGCATCCATGTTGCGGTTGTAGCCACCGTTGTATTATTTCTTTTTACTGTTTTTGCTCCTAGGATAGACCCAAGGCGGGGTACACAAACTACCGGGTATGTTGAAGTGTTTAGTGGCCTACTCACGTTGTTGAGGGAGACCGCTTCACTTCGGGTACTTGGCGGGTAGTTTGCCGTACCCGTAGGGCTCTTGGGTTGGGGTAATAGCTATTCATCACAACTATGCAATCCGTCTTTTATTGCAGGCTCAAAGCAAATGCGGATTGCTAGTATATCCAATAAAGTTCATCTATGATATGGAATTCTTATTATTGCTTCTGACGAATGTACAATATCTATATATGATAGCTATTAGACGTCACTTATGTTCTACACCCGCGCTAGCCCAGCCCCCGCTCTGTCGTTAGTTAAGTAACCTAACGGGTGATGACGGGACCCAGTGGCGAATGCAGATGGCATAAGAGGACGTGGTATTTTTGTTGTTTTCTGCAATGATAGGATAAATGATGGGACGCATTATTATAATGCAAAGAAAATAAACCATAGTTTAATCGTTGGAAAAAATTTAAAAGAAACCACTCGGTTATTTTAAAAGATCAGATTTTTTAATTGCGGAGCTTTAACCACTCCTTTTAAAAAATATCAGGTTCCTTCGATTATATAAAGTTCACTACGTTCACGGTTTTTGCCAAAACCAGTCGTAGCCCTCCGTCATTTCATATGGAAAGTCAATAGTATTCAAGTTGTGTTTGTTGGCCAAAGTCAAGGCACAGTGTTTGGTAGCTATTGAATATTCATATGCAGCATAGATAGATGCGTTGGTTTGGGACAGTCGTACTGCTTCGTTGGCCAAAGTCAAGGGTATGTACGGATGGGTTCAAATTAACCTGGAAATTGACGGGTAGAACTTGACATGTGACATATGATTTGTTGGCCAAAGACAAGGTCATAAGAGCATGGGGCAAAAATCCACATCGGGAATTTCTAAAGAAACTGAATTTAGCAGACAGATGCAAACCATTTTGGAGTTTGATGAATGTTGGTAGGATTCCTTCAACATTATCATACGATGATATTTTGGATCCCAATCCTACTGTAAGTACAAGCTACTTATCAGGAGATTCGTCACTTAACGATCAATGCTATAAACCAAGTAGGTGCCTAGAAAAGTGTCAGCGGGGCTACGCCCCCAGAGAAAAGAGGTTATTTAATTAAGGAACTTCGCGTAAGCGTTGGAAAACCTCCCTCGAAGTATTGACACTGACCTGGCTGAACGGTTAAGCAAGAATTGTACGGTGAGAATAAACCTGGCTAATTCTTCTTTTATGGTTTGAAGAGGGATTCGAGAAACAGTGGGAGCCATCCTGTTTAGATAAATTAAAAACCACTCTAAACTTGCAAGAGCATCATGCTAAAATGTTTTCTTCTCTCTCTCTTAATTGCAGCAACCTTGTGACCACGACTAGGTTACATCTAGATAACAAATTGACTGAATCTAACTTATTTGACTGGCAAAGGTCTGTCCAGATGTCCATTGCCTATGACAAGCTGGACCACCCTATTACTACTCAAGATCCCGCCGTCCCAGGTCCAGTTTCCACTGTCGCGGATATGGATATCCGTCAGACAAAGGAAAAAGATAAAGCGAAAGCTAAGTGCCTCGCGTTAGCTTCAGTTGATGGTGTATACCAGAAGCAGCACGAGAAGATGGACTTATTTTCCATCTTTCTCCATAACAAAGATTTATATGGAGAGCAATCTCATATCACAAGATATGAAACCTCGAACGAATTAATTCAAGCGAGGTTTTCTGATGGGTCATCTGTAGGGGACAACGTCCTTACAATGACTAGCTATATTGATGAGCTCACGGACCAGAAGATCACGTCGGTGAACGGGTCAGATACTGACTTGATTCTACAGTCTCTGCCTTCTACCCTGAAGGAAACCAGGGAAGTAGAAGGAAAGGAAAGGGCAAAAGTTTTGGGATTGGAAGTAGTAAAAGAGGGACGTTCCTATTGTTACGGGAATGAACATTGGCAGAAGGATTGCAGGGATAGCAAAGCAAGTAACCAGGATTCAAAGCATGTTGTGGCTTCGGCTTCGAGTGTGTTTGTAATAGAGAACTGTTTCTCAGTTAACCCTACTTCCTGGGTAAAGGATACCGGATCAGGATCTCACATCTGTAATTCGTTACAGGCTCTGAGAAACCGTAGGGTTATCAGGATAGGTGATATGACCCTCAGGGTTGCTAACGGAATGAGCATGAATGCTGAATTCGTAGGGGAATATCATATTGGACTGACAACTGGGCAGATATTGATTCTGCATAACTGTTTTTATGTATCAGGTACAACTTGTAATATCATATCTGTATCCTTACATTCTAAAGAAGGATATGATTTTACTTTTATAAGCGATGTGGTTCACATCCATCTAAATCAAGTTATGATTCGGTCAAGTACATTAAAAAACGGGATAATTGTATTAAATCAAGCTCAGGTTTTCAGTGTCCAGAACACACTTAAAAGAATGTCTCCGGAATTAAATCAGGCTTTCTTGTGGCATTATAGACTGGGTCAAATCAATGAGAGAAGGTTAAATAAGTTACATAGAGAAGGATATTTGAATCCGTTCGAATATCATTCTTATGCTACTTGTGAATCTTGTTTCATAGGAAAGATGACAAAAACTCTGTTTACTGGACACGGAGTAAGTGCAAGCGAGCTCTTGGGGCTCGTACACAGTGATGTGTGCGGACCAATGTTTACACATGCACGAAGCGGTTATTCTTACTTCATTACTTTTATGGATGACTTTTCGAGGTACGGATATGTCTTCTTAATGAAACAAAAATCTGAAGCCTTTGAAAAATTCGAGGAATACAAGAATGAAGTGGAAAAAAAACAGGCAAAAGTATCAAAACACTGAGATCTGACCGAGGTGGTGAATACTTAAGTGCCGAGTTCCTAGGATACTTAAAATAGAATGGAATTCTCTCTCAGCTTACTCCTCCATACACACCACAACATAACGGTGTATCGGAGAGACGGAACCGAACCCTATTGGATATGGTTCGTTCTATGATGAGTAACGCTGAGTTGCCGCAATCATTCTGGGGATATGCACTAGAATCAGCTGCATAACTTTTGAACCGAGTTCCAACCAAGACTGTGCTTACCACACCATATCAGATGTGGAGTGGGAAGAAACCCTGTCTTAAGTATCTTAAGACATGGGGTTGTCCAGCTTCTGTAAAAAAGCAGCATGCGGACAAGCTCGAGGCACGCTCAGTAAAATGCAAATTTGTGGGATATCCCAAGAACTCCAAGGGATATTATTTCTATTACGCAGAGGAACAAAAGTTCTTTGTTTCTCTTCATGCCTGCTTCTTGGAAACTGAGTTTTTAGAAAATCAGAAGAGTGGGAGCGCAATAGAACTGGAAGAAATTCCAGAACCACAAGCTATTACTGAAACCTTGGTAGAACAAGAAGGTTCAGGAGAACAGGACATCCCGACGACACTCCGCAGGAGTAGTAGGCAATCTCATCCGCCCGAGAGATACTACGGTTTTCTCATAGATGGGGGTAGAGAGGATTGCACTATTGACTATGATGAGCCTACTAGCTTCCAGCAAGCCATTCAGAGCGGTGACTCAGTAAATGGCTGGATGCAATGCGGACCGAAATGGAGTCCATGTACACTAACAAAGTATGGACTTTGGACATTGCTCCAGATGGGGTAAAACCCGTAGGATGCAAATGGATCTTCAAAAAGAAGATTGGTGTAGATAGACAGGTTGAAACCTATAAGGCTAGACTTGTTGCAAAGGGTTTCCGTCAAAGACCTGGTTTGGACTATGACGAAACATTTTCTCCAGTGGCTATGCTCAAATCCTTTCGGGTCCTTTTTGCTATTGCTGCCTTCCACGATTACGAGATCTGGCAGATGGACGTAAAGACGACCTTTCTAAATGGAAATTTGGAAAAGAGCGTCTATATGGATCAGCCAGAGGGATTCATTCAGAGGGGGAGCAGCGGTAAAGTATGCAAGCTGCTCAAATCCATTTATGGACTAAACCAGGCTTCGCGGAGTTGGAACATCTGTTTTGATGATGCTGTCAAAGAATTCGACTTTATCAAAAATCCAGATGAACCTTGCATATACAGTAAGATTGTAGGGAGAGCTGTAGTATTCCTCGTCTTGTACGTGGATGACATTCTCCTAATAGGAAATGATATTCCTATGTTACAGTCAGTCAAAAGATTCTTGTCACATAAATTCTCCATGAAAGACCTGGGTGATGCCACCTACATTCTGGGGATCCGGATCTATCGTGATAGATCAAAGAGGATGTTGGGACTTTCGCAGTCCAGGTACATAGACACCATAGTGAATAGATTCAGTATGGATGATTCTAAGCGCAGTAACCTACCGGCTTGTCACGGAATCACCCTCTCCAAAGAGATGTCTCCCAAGACTGATTTGGAAAGGGATCGCATGTCGATTATACCCTACGCTTCTGCAGTAGGCTCTATAATGTATGCGATGTTATGTACCAGACCAGATGTAGCATACGCATTAAGCGGTGTAAGCCGGTATCAGGCAAACCCAGGGGAGAAGCACTGGATAGCAGTAAAGAACATTCTTAAGTACCTGAGGAGGACTAAGGAGATGTTCTTGGTGTATGGTGGAAAAGCCCTCCAGATGGAGGCCTTTGCCGACTGCGGCTTCCAGAGTGACAAGGATGACTCCAAGTCTATTTCGGGTTATGTCTTTACCCTCAATGGAGGGGCGGCTGTTGGAAGAGTTCCAAGCAAGAGACCGTTGCTGACTCAACAATGGAAGCGGAGTACATAGCTGCTTGCGATGCCGCAAAAGAAGCTGTCTGGATGAAGAAGTTCCTCACATAACTTCAGGTGGTTCCTGCAAGTGTTGATCCAATACCTTTGAATTGTGACAACAACGGCGCTATAGCTTTAGCTTAGGAACCCAGGTCCCATCAGAAGTCCAGACACATCTTAAGGCGGTATCACCTGATCAGGGAGATTGTAGATCGTCGGGAGATCGAGATAAAGAGAGTAGAGACAGAGAATAACATTGCTGATCCATTCACAAAGGCCATTCCTCAGACGCAGTTCGAGAGACTATTCGAGATGATAGGTCTACGATATGCCAGCTCATGGCCCTAGTGCAAGTGGGGCATTGTTAGTGTATATGCCCTAGGGGCCATTATTGTATCATACTTGTATGTATATTACTTAATGGAAGCTTGGGATATTCACAGTTGTATATACAGTCTTGCTAAAAATGGTAGTATGCTACTTGGATCGTTTCTACTTTAATATGTGCATATGTTTCTTGTAACGTATTACTCATACATATTAGTAGAGCCCATAGGATCTTTGCTTGATTACCAGCGTTGTGATGGCAGTCACACTAGTAGGGGCTGGGTAGTTTATAAGCAACATCCTATATATGTCCCTAGTCGTGGGATTATCGAGACTGGGCATCGATACTCTAGAGTAGACTAGTGTGACGCTTCTCATCCTAGTTGGAGAGATGGTCTGTCCCACAGCCATCAGTACGTCGTACTGGAGATAGTATACAGGTGCCCGTTAGGTTACGGGTACACCGGACAGGACTCACAGGGGAACTGTTGGTGGGTATTATACCAATCGTCAGTTAACAGTTCCCAGGTGACATGAGTACAGCATAGTCCCCAGACTTGACACTGCTACTTCGCCTCGAGTGTGTCCCACTATTCTTAGATTGCTACCCTACCACGGCTCAAAGGAGTCGTGCAAACAGGTAGCAGTTGGGTGCAGTCCTGAGCACTTGGAGGCAGTGGCGGTTAGATAGGATTCGTCTCTCCTAGTATTGGGAGTTGATATCGCGCTATGTCAGAGAGCCATTACGCAAAGTCCCTGGCCAGGGCAAGCGAGATTTACTGGTAGGCTCCAGTAGTTTCTCAGGGTGTAATGGGCTACGCTCCGACACGACTTATACCGCTATTAGGGGACTGACGCTTGCCGCATCCTAGGCTAGATATGAGGTAGTCTTAGACGAACAGACCGGACTGTACGGAGATTGTCACATCAGGCTCAGTAGGAGTTCGGATGGGTTTCCTCATCGGCCTTCTTATCGACATCTACCTGGGTACCGTTACGTACAGCTAGTGCCTCTTCCGGTCTGTGGTTAAACCCACTGCCAGCGTAGTGTCGAGTCTTTAGATTCCCAAACAGAG
Source organism: Agapanthus africanus (assembly GCA_030015575.1). NCBI lineage: Eukaryota > Viridiplantae > Streptophyta > Magnoliopsida > Asparagales > Amaryllidaceae > Agapanthus > Agapanthus africanus. Next base: position 233,708,419 of record JASDDO010000031.1, read on the forward strand.
GGTTTCCCTGCTCCAGGAGAAACTATATAGAGGTCGTATGGTTTTATGACAAAGGTTCGGACGCATACGTGTGTTTACGCACGTACGGCGTTCGGCCAGTTTTTACTAGCCGGCTTTAGTTTAAGCTAGATTCTAGTATCAGGTTATTGGATTTATACATTCTAAAATTTTTCCGTGTTTTCACGGATTGGAGGGGCGTTCTCGTAATTTTGCGGGAAGCTTCTAGAAGCATGGTGACTTGGGGGTTAAGGCGGCATATGCATTAATTGGATTAATGAGTCATGTAGTGATTCATACATTGAGTTAATGATTCATTTAATGTTTTATATGACTCATGTGATGAATCACTTAGTGTATTAATGAAACATGATGATATATCATTATTTGTTATTCATTTAATTATATGATATGTTTCATATATACACATATGACTTCATTCATCCAAAAAGGATTCACTTTTTACCTTCTCTCTCCTCAAGCTCTCTCTCTTCATACCCTAATCCTAACCTCTCATGAGTTGAGATCAAGGGATAGCTAGACTAATACATCCATAACCTCACTCTATATCCCCTAGGTAGCTTAGATTAGGACTTTGAGCAACCTAGTTATCTCAAGTTAGAGATCAAGCTTGGCGTAGGAGCTCTCGGGTGGATCGTCTTTGACTCGAGGAGGCCGTTGAGGTGCCGATGTTCCAAGGAGCCCACGAGGAGTGGAGGACAGCGATGAATATCCAAAGGACAAGTAACGTGAGGTATAACTTCGAATCCGAGTAATTAAACCTCTCGTAGTTTGCTACTAACGGTTTAGATACGATTCATGCGCTCAAGTCCGTGTTACGAACCTTTGATAATCATTTTTCATATATTCCGCTTCCCCGCAAGTTTGTGGGGTGAGTGACATGGAATTACAGATCTCGGGTCTACAGACTAACCTGTACCAGTGTCACGAGAGAACTGCTATCTGACGATAGGTATAATACCATCTAGGAGTTCTCGGCGAGTCCGTTCAGTATACCCAGTCTACACTGAGCACCCGCATACCATCTTTCATGTCAAACACCAATGGTTGTGGGATCATCCATCGCCCATCATATGGGTCAAGAAACGTATACGCTAGTTTACTATGGAATATCGATGCCATGTCTCGATACACCCTCGACTAGGAACAATTAAAGGATGTACTTGTGGACTATCCTGGCCCTACTAGTATGATCTCCATCATAGTCCTAGTATTCAAGTACTCATCCTAAAGGCTTTATCAATATGTGAGAGCAAGACAGTATCACAATACAAGTCTACATGTTAAGACAAAGAGAAACCAGATAGAATACTATCTTCTCGAGCAAAAAAATCCTCTTTATATATGTCCAAGCATCCACTATAATATACATCATATGTACAATAATGGCTTCAAGGGCATACACATAACTAACAATCTCCAACTTGCACCAAGGCTAGTTGTTGTAGTATCTCATATCCAACATCCCGAAGAGTCTCTCAAATTGTATCTGGGGTATGGCCTTCACGAGTGGATCCGCTGTGTTGTTATTCGTGTCAACTCTCCTGACCTCTATCTCTCGGCGATCAACTATCTCCCGGATCAGGTGATACCGCCTCAGAATATGCCTGGATCGCTGATGGGACCTGGGTTCCTTGGCCAAAGCCACAGCTCCATTGTTATCACAATACAAAGGTATTGGATGCTTGATGGACGGAACCACACCAAGTTCGTTTATGAACTTCTTCATCCAGACAGCCTCTTTGGCAGCATCGTTGGCAGCGATGTATTCAGCCTCCATCGTCGAGTTTGCCACGATTTCCTGTTTGGAACTCTTCCAACAAACCGCCCCTCCATTTAGGGTAAAGACAAATCCCGAGACCGACTTAGAGTCGTCCTTATTACTCTGGAAGCTCGAATTGGTAAAGGACTCCACTTGGAGTTCACCGTTACCATACACGAAGAACATCTCTTTAGTACTTTTCAAATACTTGAGAATGTTCTTCACAGCTGTCCAGTGATTCTCTCCAGGATCTGCTTGATACCTACTCACTACATGTTACGACCCGAAAATGGCACGTGACGGCCCTTAAACTACGCAACGTCTACACGCGTGACGCAATCTAAGTAAGCCGAAAAACCAGCAATCTAAACAATCAAAAGTTGTAAAAGTTAAGAACATTGTTTAAGCTTTTGAAACCTCAAATACAAATCCTTTAAAGTCCAATTAAATTCTTTTAAAATTTTGGCAGCACCTCCTTTGTAAAAACAAGCCCCCAAAAAGGGGTACAACAAAGATATAAATAAAGCATCCCCAAACAGGAGCAAATCCACGCCCAAAGGCGGAAAACAACCACCACAATAGATATACGACGCCGTAGCGAAGAAAAAGACGATATAAATAAAACTACATAAAAGACCTCCAAGTCACAAATAATGTACAATATCGTCCTCACATCAGTCTCTAAGTCAAAACATAATAGTGGTAGATGGAGAGTACAGGATACAACGAATATACAATAAGCAATATCGGATAACCGCAAAACCCACCTAAGCAAAACAGTACATAGTCAGCCGAAGCTGTATCCGCTGCAAAAAATGATACGATAGGTAGAAGAGCCCTGCCAACGACTACTCTAAGGGACAACCTGCAAAACCTTGTGGCACAACGGGGGTGAGTTGCCAACTCGTGAATAATAAATAACATATGCAGGTAATCGCAAGTTTCACGTACAACGCGAATCTAATGCATGTAAGCTGATTGCAATAAATGGAAATATGTATGCAACAGTCATGTAAGGTTCTCTATTAGGTACTACTATTACATGAACAATAAATGGCAATATGTATGCAACAATCATGTAATGTACTCTATCAGGTAATACTACTACATCAACAATAAATGTCAATATGTATGCAACAGTCATGTAAGGTACTATATCAGGTACTACTACTACATGAAGCAATGCATATAAAATAACAGTATGTAAATGCAACAGTCATGAAAGGTACTCTATCAGGTACTACTAATACATGAAGCAATGCATATACAATAAATGCGGAGTATGGGATAAAACATGTCATCCTCACGGAATCCTGACCCCGTGGTTGGACCAAAGTCCATCAAGACATTCTGAATCCCCAAAATTTCAACAAATCAGCCCCCAAATTGGCCCTCATATCCTGTAAGTCTCACAGATCCTGAGTGTCCAACATCAAGTAAAACTCATATATCCAGTATCCAATATCAAGTAAATCTCATATATCATGTATCCAATATCAAGTGAATCTCATATATCCTGTATCCAATATCAAGTGAATCTCATATATCCTGTATCCAATATTAAGTGAATCTCATATATCCTATATCCAATATCAAGTGAATCTCATATATACTGAGTGAGTATATTTGCAAGATTATTATGATGATGTATATAAATTTGATATTTATACATATATATTAGCGTCCCACTCCACTAATACACACACACACAAACACACATACATATATAACAGCGTCCCATTCCACTGTTATATATACTTAGGAGTAAAAATATCATGAAAACAAGTGTCTAACATCGACACATAAATATTGATCTATCATGCGCTGTCAGCACGACTTGCCCTCCTGATAGGTATGTATCATACGCTATCCCGAAAACTCGAGGGCCCATCTTCGACACTCGAAATTCGACGTATCCATACATACATGTCTCCGGTCGGTATCCCCAAGATAACCGCCGAGTCAAAGGTATTGTCACCGGTAGGTACTTGCTTACCTTCCAGGCTCATCGCCTATACCACGACTTCTTGCCGAGGGGAACCGTACCGATCTCCACCATGTACCCGCACACGGCCTCGTCTACTCCTCGTATCGGGTAATAATATAAGCTCAGAACCGAGAAATCTCATGGTGGACGCTGAAATATCATATCAAGAGAAACCGGATTTTTCAAATAATGCATAATTTCATGAAACTACCAAGGTCCTCAAATCCAGAAAACATCATGAAAAATCCATATCTCAATGCGAAAATCCAAGAATCTAATATACGCAACATAAAACCGTAATGTGAGCATATAAAGGAAAAGCCGCTATTTAACTGCACAAGTTAATATATATATCATGCGGTTTCTAAGTTCTCCAAGTCCATATAATATCAAATAAAGGTGAACATGTAGCTATAGCCAGATATATGTGTAAACATGTAGGTATAGCAAGGTATATGTATCTACCTATCAGTAATGATGTGATACCATCCAGGTATATGCATAAGTATGTGTGCAAGATGTACATGTAGCTAGGTCTCATATGTCTATATACCTATCACTAATGGTACAATACCATATAGGTATATGGGTAACTAGCATGTATGCATGTCAAGGCATATGTGTAAGCATGTAGGTGTACAGATATGCTATATGTCATATGCACAAAAGGAAATAAGATCATGTCTCAATGCCCCTAAACAATACAATATCACATATGTATAGGTGTTGTGCGTGTCATAGCAATTATCAACGGTGTGTGTGTAGCATACAATTTGTGCTCGTGAAACATGAACAGTCAATAATGGTGTGGTGACTCATTAATACTAAGTCCATACACAATAGGTAATGAGATATGCAACAAAGGTACACATGCACAAACAATATCCGTATACTTCTAACTAATAGTCATGTCATTTGATCTTGCGCAGACGCATAACGCCATGCGGGTGATTCCTCTGTAGATGTTAAATCTACTCACCAACGCTCCTGGCTAAGTAAAGCCAACCACCTTTTTTCTCTTCTTCGCAGCGAACGAAGTCCACGCCTGTGAACCTAAAACATAAACCAATATAACAAGTTTGTATATTATCAAATGACCAATAATACGTACAAACTACATTTGACCGACGCGACAACTCCAAACAAACTCTTAAGTGTTCGTATTGTGGCTAACGTGCACAGCGACACTACGAAACCAACTCGAGAGCAACGGAACACAACGACACGAACCATATCGGATAACGTAACACGCGAAACGAAACACAAGAAAACAAGCAAGTAATCCCAGATTTTGCTATACCAACATTTTGTAAAAGTTGAAAGTGCCACGAGACCACACATAACCCCAGAGACCCCTACACCAAAACTCACCGCCAACCACCACACTTTGGCCGCAAATTGCAGCCACAACCTTTAAATTTGTGGCCTGATCATGAGGGAATGGGTTCGTATTTTGAGGTTAGTCACTACACAAGGTCACTGTGATGGGAACTTTTGCAACAAATACCTGGTTTGATAGCTGATCATTCGAGACCCAAAACTACATTAAAAAAATACGATATTTGCATGAAACGAAACAATACGCGATCTAAACTGAAATGAATAAGCTACGCAACACTAAAACACCATAAAGAATAGATAGAGATCATTACCTAACCAAAAGAACTCAAACATCCTAGCTTTCCAAGCTCCAAGGCATCCAAGAGGCAAATCAAGGCAAAGAAGTGATTTTGGTGAGATTTTGTGATGTTTGGTGATGGATTAGTGATGGATTAGTGAGTGTTCAGTTTTACCTTTGCGTTAAATCACACATTAATGCACACCATTAGTCAACATGCTACCTTCTCTCCAAAACAAAATATAAGGAAATATCTCTCTTCTCACCCACAAATATCTAGAGTTAGGTTAAGGTTTAAAATATAGGATTGGGATTAGGGTTAAATGTCATGGTCACTAAAGCAAGATTAACATAAACACACCCTCACATTAACATGCACACGTGTGTGCAAGCCCATAAAAAATAATATTAAAATAATAATCAACTGTTATAAAAGGTGAGGAAGCGGAATTGTTATACATTTTACTGTAAACCCGCATTACCGCTTAATTAACACTAATCGAAATCCTAAAGCATTACAATCTCCCCCCTTATAGAAATTCGTCCCCGAATTTAAAATTCTCACTAAGCGTACCTTCAAAGAGATGAGTACAAAACTCCCAAATCTCGCTCGCAGCCTCCCAAGTGATCACTTCACTATACGGTTACGCCAAAGAAACCTCCACAGATGGCAAGACCCTTGACCGAAGTCCCTCCACCCGCCGATCCACTAAAACTATCGGCTGCTGGTGAACGAAAGATCACGTCCAAGCTAAATGGTCTGATGCTGAATCATTTGAGAAAGGTCATGAAGGTATTTGCGAAGTATCAACACAAGGAATACGGGGTGAAAACTCAATAATCTTGGCGGAAGTGCTATATTATAGGAAACAGAACTAACTCGCTCGAGTATCTTAAAGGACCAACAATCTGGGACTAAGCTTCCAAAAAATCAACACGCCATTTCATCGAAAAAATCCGTCGGAATACATGATCTTCCACTACGAACTCAAGTCTGCGACCACCACGGTCGGCATAAGACTTCTGTCTGCACCGGTCTGCTCTCATCCTGACCTAAATCAACTGGATCTTCTCTGTAGTCTCATAACTTGCTGGGGTCCAAAAGTCCTACTCTCGCAGAGTCAGAAAAACTGACCGGCGATCGACACGACCTACCAAACAAAATATAAAGGTTGCCCATTGAAATGTCTCTTGATAACTTCTATCGAAGGAGAATCCTAACAATGGCAAGTGACGATCCCAACTGCCAACAAACAATTAGTACGTAAGCACAAGCATATCCTCCAGAGTCTGTATAGTCCGCTCTAACTAACCATCGGCCTACAGATGGAAAGCGGAGCTAAAGCTCATCCAGTACCTAAGGCTTCCTGAAGCTTCTGCCAAAGAAGGCAAGCAAACCGATGCCTCTATTGGATACAAAGCATGAAGGAACTCCGTGCAAATGCACAAACTTAACAAAGAACTACTGAGCAAACTGAGCATAACCGTACAACAACACGCAAATGGAGTCACACCCTGTCTAGACCTGGTAGACACCACAACGAAAATCATGAAGATCTTCTCCCATTCCCACTCTGGAACGGTTAAAGGTTGCAACTCTCCAGCCGGTCTCAGATGCTCAACCATAGCTCGCAACAAGACAGTCACCTCGAAACGAAATCCGAAACTTCACTCTTCATATCTGCCCACCCGTAACTATCTTACAAGTCACGCTACAAATTGGTGGAACTCGGACGAACACAGAAAGCTGACTGATGTGCCTGCTCTAGGATTTCGCGTCTCTACCCATCAGTATCGGGTACACACAACGCGTCCCTTAACATAGCACACCTTAGTCACAAATCATAGACTCCGACTCTTTACCTTGCCGAACATGCTCAAGTATCACAGACAACGAGCATCGGTAGGCTGTGCCTCACGAAAACTATTAAATATAAGTGGATGGGCGCGGACATGAGCTAGCTGTCCCCCCTTAGAAGAGGAGAACTCAAGCTGTACTTCCACGATCGCACAAGAACTGTAAATCTGTAGAAGACTGTCTCTGAATTGCGCACAACTGGAACAAGCTAACCTCGGGCCTACGACTCCAGCATCAGCTAACACAATCGCCTCGCCACGGGTAACGAGGATCTCACAAACACAATCCTACACAAGCTCCATCCAACGGCGTTGTCTAAACAATCAAAACCCGTTGAAGGGAGATGTACATTATGCTCTGATGGTCCGTGAAAATCTGACACCACTCTTCGCACAAGTAGTGTCCTCCGATCTTCAACGCACGACCACCGCGGCTATCTCCTGATCATGAGTGGGATATCCTGCTCGTACTTCCTCCAACTGTCGGGAAGAAAAAGCGATAACTCTATAATGCCACATCAACGCAAAATCAAGCCCCACTCGCGAAACATCACAGTAAACAACAAAGTCGCCCGATCTAGAAAGTAAGGAAAGAACTGGTGCAGTTGTCAACCGAGTCTTCAACTGCAGAAAACTCCGCACGCATGCCACAGTCCAAGAAAAAGAAACTCCCTTCCTGGTCAACTCGGTTAACGATGCAGCGCTACACAAGCAATCCTGCACGTAATGGCGGTAAAAAACGGCTATGCCCAAAAGCTGCGGACCTCCGTCCCTGCTACAAGTCTGGGCCAAAGCTGTACGACCTCGATTTCCCTTAGGCCCGTACGAAAACCGTCTCCCGTAACCACATGACCTTAGGAAGTCAACACAATCAACCCTTAAGGAACACTCCGAGAATTTAGCAAACCGCTGGGGCACTCCCAATATCTGCAACGCAAATCCTCAAGTGTTGCACATGTTCCTCACGACTCTTGGAAAAGACCAGAATGTCATATGTAACACAACAATACATTGTTCGAGGAACGGCCTTGAGAAATCTGGTTCATCACATCCAAGAATGCTGCTAGGGCATTGGTGAGTCCAACGACACCACCAAAACTCATACTGCCCATAGCGCGCACAAAGCAGTCTTCGGAATGCCATCACTCCGAAAATGCAACCAATGATGACCTGATCCCAAAAAAACTTAGAAAATGTCTCGCACTCTGGAGCAAGTCGAACAAATCGTCAATGCGAGGTAAAGGATACCCATCCGCACCGTAACTCGGTTCAATTGACGATCAATCAACACACAACCTCAAACTGCCGTCTTTCTCCCTGACGAACAGAATAGGAGCTCCCCAAAGAGAAACACTTAGACGCACAAGTCCCCCTATCTAGCAACTCTGCAGCAGATCATTAAGCTCCCTAAGATTCGACAGCTCATCTAGAACAACGTCGAAAAACCCTCGCACGATAGGAACCCGGTCCAACAAACCCATTGTGGCTCCGGTATCACAAATGAAAGCCAAGAATCCTCGACATCATCTGCTCTAAAGCCGACTAGCGTAAAAGGCTGAATTCAAGCTGGGATGGGCGGCACCACTGTCCCCCTGTACAACGAGAACTGACTCGCTGGGAAACAAATCCTGTCTGTTCTCTCACGGTAGTCCACAAATGCCTAGCACGTAGCTAACCAGTCCGTGCCCAGGAGAACATCAAATCCAACATCTCTAGAAGGATCAATACGACGGACGAATCTCTATCTCCTAACCAATTAGCACATGACCGAAACACGTGTCGCGCAACAAAAAAATCGCTGACAGATATTAACACAACAAACGGCTGATCTAGCTAACACGACTCTCGGCCCAACCACGACACAAAGTGTGTAAAACAAACGAATGCATAGATCCCGAATTAAAACAAACCCACGAGACAAAAGAAAATTTGAATTTAGAATACCTGAAAACTCTGAACTGGACACCTGCGCGTACCGATGAGTAGAAGCAAACGCTCGTGTCTGCCATATACCCGCAACTGGCTGAACTCCTCCTCTGCCAACCTGTCCACACTGAGCGAACCCTCCACGACCACGACCTCTCTGAACACGAGTCTGACGCGGTGCTAAGGAACAATTCGTGATGAGGAGATGAAGGCTCCCGCACCAGAAACATCCACGCGATGACTGCTAACCTTCCTGGGGATGAGAGCTGAACGACTGTCCTCGTCCTAAGCCTCTGCTACTCCCGCGACGGTCACGAAATCTGTCACGGCGACTAAGCCTCTGTCTCTGTGCTGGTACACCTGTACGAGTCCTCCTCAGTCCTCGAACTCCCAAAGTCTGGGGAAGATGCTCCTCGTCAAAACGGGCTGCGTCCACTGGTGCTGTGTAAGTAACACTATGCTGTTTGCTGATCGCAAGGAACAACTGGGTAACAGGGGTGGAAATCTCCTGTCGCTGCGCTCTACTGGCCTCAACCAACGACCTCATCATCTGGCGCAAGTCCTGCATCTCAGCCACACGTCTAGCGATACGATCTGTCGAAGGCGGATCCATCTGCTCTTGTGCAACGAGTCTGCCATACTCGTCAGTCCTCGTGCCACACGAGTGAACTCTGACCTCGGCCCTCGCTGCACATCTCTGAGTCCCCAAAGTCATCAGCGACAAAGGCTATGAAAAGAAATCGGATTCGATAAGAACACGGAAATCGAATCACAAGGATATGTATCATCAAGGATGTAATTTCAAGCAATTAGTACTTAGGTCAATTTAGGCGGAGTACCGTGATCGTGAGTATGCCGCGGACATACACACCCTACGTTACTCTGCTTAAGCTACCTACTCCATCATACCAAGGTCATCCTACACTCCGAAAGGTAAAACCTAGCTCTCTAATACCAACTTTGTCACGACCCGAAAATGGCACGTGACGGCCCTTAAACTACGCAACGTCCACAGGCGTAACACAATCTAAGTAAGCCGAAAACCCAGCTATCTAAACTATCAAAAGTAGTAAAAGATAATAACATTGTTTAAGCTTTTGAAACCTCAAACACAAATTCATAAAAGTCCAATTAAATTCCTTTAAAATTTTGGCAGCACCTCCTTTGTAAAAACAAGCCCACAAAAAGGGGGTACAACAAAGATATAAATAAAGCATCCCCAAACGAGAGAAAATCCATGTCCAAAGGAGGAAAACAACAACCACAACAGATGTACGACGCAGTAGCGAAGAAAAAGATGATATAAATAAAACTGCATAAAAGACCTCCAAGTCACAAATAATGTACAATATCGTCCTCACATCAGTCTCTAAGTCAAAACATAATAGTGGTAGTGGAGAGTACAGGATACAACGAATATACAATAAGCAATATAGGATAACCGCAAAACCCACCTAAGCAAAACTGTACACAGTCAGCAGAAGCGGTATCTGCTGCAAAAGATGATACGATAGGTAGAAGAGCCCAGCCAACGACTACTCTGAGGGACAACCTGCAAAACCCTGTGGCACAACGGAGGTGAGTTGCCAACTCGTGAATACTAAATAACATATGCAGGTAATCGCAAGTATGCACGTACATCGCGAATCTAATGCATGCAAGCTAATAGCAATAAATGGAAATATGTATGCAATAATCATATAAGGTACTCTATCAGGTACTACAATTACATGAACAATAAATAGAAATATGTATGCAACAGTCATGTAAGGTACTCTATCTGGTACTACTACTACATGAACAATAAACGGCAATATGTATACAACAGTCATGTAAGGTACTCTATCGGGTACTACTACTACATGAAGCAATGCATATAAAATAACAGTATGTAAATGCAAAAGTCATGAAAGGTACTCTATCAGGTACTACTAACACATAAAGAAATGCATATACAATAAAAGCGGAGTATGGGATAAAACATGTCATCCTCATGGAATCCTGACCTCGTGGTAGGACCAAAGTCCATCAAGACAATCTGAATCCCCAAAATTTCCACAAATCAGCCCCCAAATTGGCCTTCATATCCTGTAAGTCTCACAGATCCTGAGTGTCCAACATCAAGTAAAACTCATATATCCAGTATCCAATATCAAGTAAATCTCATATATCCTGTATCCAATATCAAGTGAATCTCATATATCCTGTATCCAATATTAAGTGAATCTCATATATCCTGTATCAAATATCAAATGAATCTCATATATCCTGTATCCAATATCAAGTGAATCTCGTATATCCTTTATCCAAAATCAAGTTAATCTCATATATCCTGAGTGAGTATATTTGCAAGATTATTATGAAGATGTATATAAATTAGATATGTATACATATATATTAGCGTCCCATTCCACTAATATATATATATATATATGCATATATCACAGCGTCCCATTCCACTGTTTTATATACTTTGAAGTAAAATATCATGAAAACAAGTGTCTAACATCGACACATAAATACTGATCTATCAGGCGCTGTCACCACGACTGGCCCTCCTGATTGGTACGTATCATACGCTATCCAGAAAACTCGAGGGCCCAGCTTCGACACTCGAAATTCGACGTATCCATATGTACATTAATCCGGTCGGTATCCCCATGATAACGGCCGAGTCATAGGTACTGTCACCGGTAGGTACTTGCCCACCTTCCAAGCTCATCGTCTATACCATGACTTCTTGCCGAGGGGAACCGTACCGGGCTCCACCATGTACCCACGCACGGCCTCGTCTACTCTTCGTATCGGGTAATAATACAAGCTCGGAACCGAGAAATCTCATGGTGGACGCTGAAATATCATATCAAGATAAACCGGGTTTTTCAAATAATGCATATTTTCATTAATCTACCACGGTCCTCAAATCCAGAAAACATCAAGAAAAATCCATATCTCAATGCGAAAATCCATGAATATAATATATGCAACATAAAACCGTAATGTGAGCATATAAAGGAAACACCGCTATTTAACTGCACAAGTTAATATATATATCATGCGGTTCATAAGTTCTCCAAATCCATATAACATCAAATAAAGGTGAACATGTAGCTATAACCAGATATATGTGAAAACATGTAGGTATAGCAAGGTATATGTATCTACCTATCAGTAATGATGTGATACCCTCCAGGTATATGCATAAGTATGTATGCAAGATGTACATGTAGCTAGGTCTCATATGTGTATATACCTATCACTAATGGTACAATACCATATAGGTATATGGGTAACTAGCATGTATGCATGTCAAAGCATATGTGTAAGCATGTAGGTGTACAGGTATGCTATATGTCATATGCAAAAAAGGAAATAGGATCATGACTCAATGTCCCTAAACAATACAATATCACATATGTATAGGTGTTGTGCGTGTCATAGCAATAATCGACGGTGTGTGTGTAGCATACAATTTGTGCTCGTGAAACATGAACCGTCAATAATGGTGCGGTGTCTCATTAATACTAAGTCCATACACAATAGGTAATGAGATATGCAACAAAGGTACTCATGCACAAACAATATCCATATACTTCTAACTAATAGTCATGTCATTTGATCTAGCCCAGACGCATAACGCCATGCGAGCGATTCCCCAGTAGATGAATCTACTCACCAACTCTCCTAGCTAAGTAAAGCCAACCACCTGTTTTCCCTTCTTCGCAGCGTCCGAAGTCCCCGCCTGCGAACATAAAACATAAAACAATATGACAAGTATGTATATTAGCAAACGACCAATAATACGTACAAACTACGTTAGACCGACGCGACAACTCCAAACAAACACTCAAGTGTACGTATTGTGGCTAACGTGCATAGCGACACTACGAAACCAACTCGAGAGCAACAGAACACAACGATACGAACCATATCGGATAATGTAACGCGCGAAACGAAACACAAGATAACAAGCAAGTGATCCCAGATTTTTCTATACCAACAATTTGTAAAAGTTGCAAGTACCACGAGACCACACACAACCCAGAGACCCCTACACCAAAACTCACCGCCAAACACCCCACTCTGGCCGCAAATTGCGGCCAGAATCATTAAATTTGCTGCCTGATCATGAGGGAATGGGTTTGTATTTTGAGGGTAGGTTCTAGGTCACTACACAAGGTCACTGTGATAGGAACTTTTGCAACAAATACCTGGTTTGATAGCAGATCATGCAAGACCCAAAACTACACTAAAAAAATACGATATTTGCATGAAACGATACAATACGCGATCTAAACTGAAACGAATAAGCTACGCAACACTAAAACACCCTAAAGAACAGATAGATATCATTACCTAACTAAAAGAACTCAAAGATCCTAGCTTTCCAAGCTCCAAGGCATCCAAGAGGCAAATCAAGGCAAAAGAAGTGATTTTGGGGAGATTTTGTGAAGTTTGGTGATGGATTAGTGAGTGTTCAGTTTGAGTTGAGTGAGATGAAGAGAAAATGAAAAAAGATAGAAAAAAATGAGAGAGTGTGATGATAAAGAGAGAGAGGGTGTGGTGAGAATAATGAGAGACGGTAAGTGCACCCTTTTCATTAATTCACACATTAATGCAAGCCATTAGTGCACACCATTAGTCACCATGCCACCTTCTCTCCAAAAAAAAATACAAGGAAATATCTCTCTTCTCACCCACAAATATCTAGAGTTTGGTTAAGGTTTAGAACAAAGGATTAGGATTAGGGTTAAATGTCACGGTCACTAAAGCAAGATTAACACAAACACACCCTCACATTAACATGCACAAATGTGTGCCAGCCCATAACAAATAATATTAAAATAATAATTAAATGCTATAAAAGATGAGGAACCCGAATTGGTAAACTTTTTACAGTAAACCCGCATTACCGTTTAATTAACACTAATGGAAATCCTAAGGCGTTACACTACACTTAGTGAGTATGCTACATCAGGTCTTGTACATAGCATCGCGTACATGATGTAAGTCTACGCTAGCGCCCCGGCAGTCTACAGACGCCAAAATGCGGAACAAAACTTTTAAACTGGCGCTATCGTACACTTTAACCCGGATCTGCCATTATTGCTAAACTAACAAATTGTAATGAGTGTAGAAAGATTGTACCGAACGATCCGAGTCCTTCGTTCTTCAACCATCATCCCACGCTCCGTTGCGGCTGCTCCGATCTCGTCGATCTCCGATCTCCTCGTCGAGGTGGCACCACATGATCGGTTCTTTAAACGGGCTCCCGCCTCTGACTCGAGGCAACTCGATCGTCAAGTTTGCTAAAAGAGACGACCAAGAATGATATAGAGAATGAGTAGATGACTTTGTCTCACTTCGTCCAAATCCGTGGACGATCGGTTAATGAAGTTGCCGTGGAAATCGGGTGATGGAATGAAATGAACTGTAAAATTCCATACACCCCGAATACTATCATAATCTTTTCTAACCGAAATGAAACATCAAGTGAAGTGAGGAGAGAGAGGGCCGGCCATATATAGCAAGAGGGAGGTGACCGTAGGAGAAGGGGGTGACCACAAGAAAGCTTCTCACTTAAAAGATCAAGAAGAAATATCTTAACCAAAACAAGAATCATTAAACCTAAAGCATGACTCACAAATACACCACATCATGCTTTAATTACAACCAATGAAAACATAACACCAAATAATCCTAGTCACCTCATCTAGAATCTCCTAGAACACTGACTCACCTCAACAGAAGAAAAGATAAATCCGTCTTTAACCGAATGTTAAAAGACGGCTGATAGAAAACTGGAAACTGGCAACTTCCAAAAGTGATCCTGAAACGATTTTCAGGATAACCCCGAAACTGTATAAATATACCCGCATTTGTATTACGACCGAATACAAATGCAACTGAGACAAAGATATTATACCTACTCAATATAATACTCGGATCCGGCTTAAACCAAAACCGACCAGTATCATCTGCCCGAAAACTGACACGTGCGTAAACGCACGTGCATTTTCCGAACCCTGCCATAAAACCATACGGCCTCTACAACGTTTCGCCCGAACTTGGGAAACTGTCTGTGGGGGACTCTAATGACTCGTCAGCACCCTGGCAGTGGGTTTAACCACAAATCGTCAGCGGCACAAGCTATGCGTAACGGCTGCCCATGGACTGACCTCAAGGGTGGCCGAGGAGCGAACTCAAGGGAGACCGATAAGCGAACACCTCCGAAAACCCTACTGAGCCTAACAGTGACAATGTATATACAGTCCGGTCCGTTCGTCAATGAGTATCGTATATCTGCCTAGGGGGCTAGCAACGTCAGACCCCCAATAGCAGTACAAGTCATGTCGGAGTGAAGCCCAACACACCCTGAGATACTACTGGAGTACCTACCATTAAATCTCCTACCATGGCCATGGATTTGTGTAATGGCTCTCCTAGACACAGCACGACCTCGCCCCCAATACCGGGAGAGACGAATCCCCTGCCGATCCGCTCACGTGCCTCCATATGGCTCGGGACTGTACCCAAAAACTACCTGTTTGCACGACTCCTTTGAGCCGTGGTAGGGTAGAAATCAACGCACAGTGGGAACTCACACGAGACAAATGACGACCTCAGGTCGATGAACTAACCTGTACACATGTCACCAGGGAACTGCTATCTGACGGTAGATATAATACTAACTAGCAGATTCCCGGCGAGTCCTGTCCGGTGTACTCATAACCCAATGAGCACCTGTATACATCTTAGGTGATCCAACTGACACCAGTGGCTTATGAGACCGGCCACCGCCCCTCGTCGGGGTCTCGACTGTACACACTAGTCTACTCCGGAGTATCGATGCCCTGTCTCGAAACTCCCACGACTAGGGACCACAATTAAGGATATGCATATAAACTACCCAACTCTCACGTATATGATCGCCATCATACTGTTGGTAGTAAAGCAAGATCCTAAGGGCTCTATCAAAATGTAACATGCAATCAGTCACCTGAACATGTACACGACTGATAAAGGCAAACCAGATAGCATACTATCATCTCGAGTAAGACTGTCCTACCGGGATAGGTCCTCCGCAATCATTGCAATCACGTACCTGCGATCCAATAATTGACTATGAGGGCACTATCTCCAACAATCTCCCACTTGCACTCAAGGCTAATATTGCGATGTCGACTACTCACAGCCCGTGTGAAACCGAACATCCAACTCCTCTACTAATCAGTTTCGCAAAGCCCGTTTGTAAAACTATTGTGTTCGAGAAATAGCCTCAGTGAGTGGATCCGCCTAGAAGTATCTTTCTATATCTCTCTTTATCTCAAGTTCGTGGAGAAAGCCATCTCCCGAATTGAGTAAAACATGTCTTAGAACATGTCTGGATATCTGATGGGACCTTAGTTCATAAATGAACTCCATATCCAAACTTCTTCGACTGAATCGATCATGAACCTAATCAGTATCGGGCACCTTGCTTCCCACAGTATCCTCTTGGACCACCTGTCCATAATACTGTCCCTCTTCGTCAGAGGGAAAAACTATAACTCTGACAATCACTCTGTCATCCATGTCACCTTTGAAGCCTGGAATGATAATCGTCTCCCGAAGGAGGCTGCCGTCATCAAATCCGTAGAACATGTACTTATGTTCTAAAACTGCTTCCTTATGTTTCTCCAGGATTGGATTAATACAAACTCATTGCAACTAGTGCAAAAACAACATTTGGTGTGGTACTTGAAATCTCATGATTGACTCAATTGCCTAAGCAAGTGATCTGCCAATCATGCACATCCCTCTCCCCTTTAGTCTATACGACACCTTTAGAGAGGGTGACTCCATCACCTGCAGGTACACCACCATGCTAGGAGTCAACTATTCCAAAAACCATTAGAATATCTGTCAAAGTACCCACATTGGGAAACTACCCAAATCCAGATCTAAAACCATAGATCTAGAAACCAGAATGTCAAATATTATATCCATATCCTGTCTGGAGAAACAACTGTGTGACGACCACAGTACAACCGATCGTAGTATAGGAATTTTACTTCCTACTTTGTGTATGTCATCCAGATACCATGACATTACACCCTACTACCTTCTTAACTGATCCATCCCCTATTCCGATTGAAGTCAAACCCATGACTGTCACATCAAAATTAGATGATCTATCTCCGCTATAACTGCTCAAGTCTATAAATAGATATAAGCATCTTGCCCACTATTCTTCCGTTGCTCCCACTGACTACGACAACCCTCCTACCGGGTCTCATATCCTGGAACAACAGTAGTGTCAAGTCTGGGTAGATAAGAACCTCCCTGTCACCGTCCATGAGGCTACCGAAGTACCTCTCGGGCGTCTGAGGTTACCTACCATACCTGCGAAGTGGCTATTGGAGTGTCAAACCTGATTGAATATATAGGTCCTATTAAATTTTCCGTAATCGTTCGCGGTTCTGGAATCACTTCCAGTTCTACCGTACTCCCACTACTGTTTTCTGAAAAAGATCCATTTTTACTAAAACTGTGGCGAGTCAAGAACAATATCACTATTGATCTTCCAAATGGTTGAATATCAACCCTCGTCATAGCCAGGGTCAACCCACAAACAGCCATTACAGAATCGTGCCCTGAGTTATCCAGTGTCTGGTTTTAATCATAAGCTGGACAACTCCCCGTACCTTAATATCTTTTAAGGTACGAACTTTTCTATATCCAATATAGAAACTTTGGCACTAATTTAATTGGAACCAAGATTCAATCCATGCAGCTGTCTCCGGTGCATATCAACTTAATGGAAAGAGGCTAATCAGCATTACTCAACTTAGGAATCCATCCAATTATGAGTAACTTGAAAGAGAAACACGTTTCTCAAAATCTATTACTATCATCTGAATACCAATCATAAGAATCTACATCTTCGATCTCTTTGAAGAATCCCGATACTTGTGATACCTGGTTCTCTACTTTATTCTTATACCCACAACATCTCAAAACTTAGATCATGTATTTTTACGAAACACTTGTCTAAATACTAGAGAAGTTATAAGTAAACAGAACATAGTACGAGGACCTACCCCTTTGTCCTTATGGACACTGGACAACATATAATACTCTGTATAAGTCCGCTGAGTTGAACAACTCATAACCTGTGCGTTGTAGGTGGAAAACTGTACCCTGGCGATTTCCTCAAATATCACCAATTACAACGAATTCCGATATAATGAGGAAGATCACCTAATTCCCAATATCTTACTCCCACTCATCATCTGTAAAACCATACAGATATGAGAATGAAACCTGGTAAATACATACCCTTGGAGTAAGTGTCTAATCGGGAAAACAGTTTTTCCTTTAACAATGCACTGAAACATGAAAATGTTTCGTAGGGGTAACCTGGTATTCATAGTAATACCTCTTCCATAGTCCAATTCATGACTTCAACCGTATATTTTATTGCCATCTCTCCAAATCCCCTTTATTTGTCTTTAGTCGTTACCTTCTGTACACCATCGTTAGGCTAAATGGTTTTCTTCCTTCCCTACCGTTCGGCACCAGCCTATGGTTTGGAGGAAGACTATCCAGTAAGCATAATAGGTGTACCCTCCTAAACCAAGGAGTACTCGCAACTGAGAGAAGGTGATGATAAAAGACAACTGAATAATACCTTATTCTTTTAAAGGTGAAATAGGAGTGGCGATGAAGTACGCGGTTTTGGTCGTGAATGATATCAGTCGCAATTTACTTTGCCCTCTTTCTAATCCCTTTATTTTGTCTTTACATATTACCTTCTGCACACCCTACTTAGGCTAATTGGTTTTCTTCATTCCCTACCTTTCGGCACCAGCCTATGGTTTGGAATAAGACTATCCAATAGGCGTAATAGGTGTACTCTCCTAAACGAAGGAGCTCTCGCAACCTGAGAGAAGGTGATAATAAAACACAACTGAATAAACCAATTCTATTTCTCCTGAACCTGGATCCATCCCCGAAGAAGTCCCTTCGAGTTCGTATATAACCATACGATGGATCTATCCAATGGAAGTGGATATCCATAGTAATACGGGTGTTCTGAGAAATTCAAAGGGTAAAAGAAGGAGTGGCAATGACTTATGCAACTCGGACAATCCAAAAGCCAGTATTTTAAGAAGGTTCGGTCAACCTGGTCATTGAGTCATAGTCTAGGGTCGGTCAAAGGTCGCTGTCAAAGAGAGAGAGAGAAAAGAAACACTCTGCGTGCACTCTATCCTAGATCAGAATGGTCATCACTTTATCTAATCCGGAAACCTCCCACTGTCCTGTCAAATTCTCCTCCAAACCTAAAAAAGAATCAATCGGGATCACCCGAAGAGTAAACCAACTCATCAGTAGGAATCGGGATCCAACTCTCATCGCATGTTAACGTGATGGAATGCATCCACGTTATTCATACTCCAGAAGGTATGCGCATACTTGGCAAGTTTCAGTTTCTTTAGAAACTCCTGATATAGTTTTTGCCCCATGCTCTTATGTTCGTGACTAAGGGCCACCCCACCATAAGTCACATGTCAAGTTCTTCCCATCATTATCTTGTTAATTTGAACCCACCCGTACTCGCCCTTGACTAAGGGCCAACAAGGCTGTACGACTGTCCCAAACCAACTCATCTATCTATGCAACATGTGAACACCCCAGCAGCTACCAATCACTATGTCCTAGCTAAGGGCTAGACCAACATAGCTTGAATACTACTGACCATCCATATGAAATGACGGAGGGCTACGGCTGGTTTTTGGCGAAAAACCTTTAGCGTAGTGAACTTGATATCGCTGAAGGAACCTGATAGCTTTTTAAAATATAGTGGCGAAAACCTTTTGCTAAAGAGGTCACTCCCGGTAAAGGGATCTCGGCTCTTTCCTCGTGGAATGAGGTGCAGGATATTCCACTGAATACCGCTATGCAAAGCAACTTGTAATCGACTATAGTGAAGTTATTACCCTGACGCAAACTTCTGTCCAAGGGGTCGGTCCCGGTGAAGGGATATCGGCCCTTGCCTTGTCGAATGAGGTGCAGGATATTCCACTGAATACCGCTATGCATAACAAAAGGAAACGTCTTTGCAATAACACTTTTTAAATTAGTTCCAACAACTGCAAATAGGTTTGTTTTAACTTTGCGTTGATCAGAATCAACGCAGTCCCATCATTAATCACACTAGAAAAGAACGAAAATAAAATGTACGTATATGCCATCTGCATTCGTCACTGGGTCCCGTCATCACCCGTTAGGTTACTTAACTAACGACAGAGCGGGGACTGGACTAGCGCGGGTGTAAAACATATACAACATCTAATAGTATATAAACCAATATACATAATCGCTCCAGGCGTGATAATATGCAACATTACAGAAAAGTAATAAGCATCACAGAACAATACAGATATCTGGGATCCCCGAGTTTCACAGAGCCGCTGCTGAAACTCGACGTTCCCCTGTCGTGTGGACAGCCTGTGCAATGAAACATAGACCCCTACGGGTGCGGCAAGTTACCCGCCAAAATCTGAAGCGAGGCAGTCCCCCACAACATATTGAATGGAACACCCGGCACTTCACGGAATCCGGTAATCTTGGGCACCCCTCCTTGGGTCAACCTGTACCCCCTACGAGTGCGGCGAATAGTCTGCCAATTCTAGAGTGGGACCCCTCTGCCTCTCAAAGCCATGAGATGCGGACCCGTTGCTTCTCAGAACCAGGCTATCCGTGCACTCCGTCTTGGGGTAAAACCTAGTACAATAATGAAAAATAGTACAATAGGTACATCGACCGCTACCTGGTCGTGCCCCAAAAAGAATATTATACAACAGGCAGTGACGGCAGTCCACAAGTTAGACGCTCGCCCCGCAATATCAAATGTACAAATAAACTCAAACTGTACTACCATTGCACACTGCTATCCACCACGACAAATCCGCAACATCACAGCACAACACAGAACATCAACGCGAATGTCACATTCGCAAACCCGTCTAAAACAACTATAGCAATCAGACGCGGTTTACCGATCAAATGACATTCCCGGTCGGAGATATAATGTAAGCACTGTAAACTAACGTGTTTAAATTTCGATCGACCAAAGACCAAATATCAAAAAGTAGGCCCCACGACTTACTGGTGAACAGTAACAAAATCTGGGCCAAAACGATATATATCAAAAACCCCAAAATCCCACAGAGAACCATCTGACAAAATTTGGGAGCACGTGCTCCCCACGTGGCCGCGGTTGCGCGGCCAAACCATGGGTTTGGCCGCCCTTCCGCGGCAGCTTGGAGGGATCACGACCCCAAATTTTGTCGTGGCTCTTAAAATTCCCTGCACAGATTTTTAAGACATCCAGAAATAAATTTTGAGACCGTTTAAAATTAACAGAAACTGTCAGGTAGGAATTTTGCAATTTTTGTTTTTCGGTTCGATCGAAGTTTTAAACGCGTTAGCACAAGTTAGTATAGCAAAATGGTGAGGCTCTGATATCAACGTAAGTCTACGCTAGCGCCCCGGCAGTCTACAGACGCCAAGATGCGGAACAAAAATTTTAAACTGGCGCTATCGTACACTTTAACCCGGATATGCCATTATTGCTAAACTAACAAACTGTAATGAGTGTAGAAAGATTGTACCGAACGATCCGAGTCCTTCGTTCTTCAACCATCATCCTACGCTCCGTTGTGGCTGCTCCGATCTCGTCTATCTCCGATCTCCTCGTCGAGGTGGCACCACATGATCGGTTCTTTAAACGGGCTCCCGCCTCTGACTCGAGGCAACTCGATCGTCAAGTTTGCTAAAAGAGACGACCAAGAATGATGTAGAGAATGAGTAGATGACTTTGTCTCACTTCGTCCAAATCCGTGGACGATCGGTTAATGAAGTTGCCGTGGAAATCGGGTGATGGAATGAAATGAACTGTAAAATTCCATACACCCCGAATACTATCATAATCTTTTCTAACCGAAATGAAACATCAAGTGAAGTGAGGAGAGAGAGGGCCGGCCATATATAGCAAGAGGGAGGTGACCGTAGGAGAAGGGGGTGACCACAAGAAAGCTTCTCACTTAAAAGATCAAGAAGAAATATCTTAACCAAAACAAGAATCATTAAACCTAAAGCATGACTCACAAATACACCTCATCATGCTTTAATTGCAACCAATGAAAACATAACACCAAATAATCCTAGTCACCTCATCTAGAATCTTCTAGAACACTGACTCACCTCAACAAAAGAAAAGATAAATCCGTCTTTAACCGAATGTTAAAAGACGGCTGATAGAAAACTGGAAACTGGCAACTTCCAAAAGTGATCCTGAAACGACTTTCAGGATAACCCCGAAACTATATAAATATACCCGCATTTGTATTACGACCGAATACAAATGCAACTGAGACAAAGATATTATACCTACTCAATATAATACTCGGATCCGGCTTAAACCAAAGCCGACCAGTATCATCTACCCGAAAACTGACACGTGCGTAAACGCACGTGCATTTTCCGAACCCTGCCATAAAACCATACGGCCTCTACAACGTTTCTCCCGAACTTGGGAAACTGTCTGTGGGGGACTCTAATGACTCGTCAGCACCCTGGCAGTGGGTTTAACCATAAACCGTCAGCGGCACTAGCTATGCGTAACGGCTGCCAATGGACTGACATCAAGGGTGGCCCAGGAGCGAACTCAAGGGAGACCGATGAGCGAACTCCTCCGAAAACCCTACTGAGCCTAACAGTGACAATGTATATACAGTCCGGTCCGTTCGTCAATGAGTATCGTATATCTGCCTAGGGGGCTAGCAACGTCAGACCCCCAATAGCAGTATAAGTCATGTCGGAGTGAAGCCCAATACACCCTGAGATACTACTGGAGTACCTACCAGTAAATCTCCTACCATGGCCATGGATTTGTGTAATGGCTCTCCTAGACACAGCACGGCCTCGCCCCCAATACCGGGAGAGACGAATCCCCTGCCGATCCGCTCACGTGCCACCATATGGCTCGGGACTGTACCCAAAAACTACATGTTTGCACGACTCCTTTGAGCCGTGGTAGGGTAGAAATCAAAGCACAGTGGGAACTCACACGAGACAAATGACGACCTCAGGTCGATGAACTAACCTGTACACATGTCACCAGGGAACTGCTATCTGACGGTAGATATAATACTAACTAGCAGATTCCCGGCGAGTCCTGTCCGGTGTACTCATAACCCAATGAGCACCTGTATACATCTTAGGTGATCCAACTGACACCAGTGGCTTGTGAGACCGGCCACCGCCCCTCGTCGGGGTCTCGACTGTACACACTAGTCTACTCCGGAGTATCGATGCCCTGTCTCGAAACTCCCACGACTAGGGACCACAATTAAGGATATGCATATAAACTACCCAACTCTCACGTATATGATCGCCATCATACTATTGGTAGTAAAGCAAGATCCTAAGGGCTCTATCAAAGTGTAACATGCAATCAGTCACCTGAACATGTACACGACTGATAAAGGCAAACCAGATATCACACTATCATTTCGAGTAAGACTGTCCTACCGGGATAGGTCCTCCGCAATCATTGCAATCACGTACCTGCGATCCAATAATTGACTATGAGGGTACCATCTCCAACACATGATAGAGCCTACTGCCGAAGCATAGGGTATCTCTTGCATGCGAGCTCTCTCTAAATCAATCTTGGGAGACATCTCTTTGGAGAGAGAGAGAGTCCTGTGATCGTGGGTAAATTCCCACGCTTGGAATCTTCCATACTAAACCTCTTTTGTATGGTGTCAATATACCTGGATTCGGACAATCCCAGAATCCGTTTAGATCTATCTCTATAGATCTTAATCCCCAAGATGTAGGAGGCATCACCTAGATCTTTCATTGAGAATCTTTGTGATAAGATGAGCTTGACCGAGTGCAGCATAGGAACATCATTTCCTATCAAGAGTATGACATCCAGGTACAATACGAGAAAGACAACCTTACTCTCTGCCACCTTCTTGTATATAGAAGGTTCATCTATGTTTTTGATGAAGTCAAACTCTTTGACTACCACATCAAAACAGATGTTCCAACTCCGCGATGTCTGCTTTAACCCGTAGATGGATTTAAGCAGCTTGCACACTTTCTCGCTGCTTCCACTATCTACGAAGCCCTCTGGCTGAGTCATGTACACGCACACTTCTAAATCACCATTTAGAAAGGTGGTCTTAACATCCATTTGCCAGATTTCGTAGTCATGGTATGCAGCGATGGCAAGTAGGATCCGGATGGACTTAAGCATAGCCACTGGAGAAAAGGTTTCATCTTAGTCCACACATGGTCATTGACGAAAACCTTTTGCAACAAGTCAAGCATTGAAAGTCTCAACTTTTCCATGTACACCAAGTTTCTTCTTAAAGATCCATTTGCTCCCAAAGGGTTTTACCTCTTCGGGAGCAACTTCCAAAGTCTATACTTTGTTGGTATACAAGGATTCCATCTCAGATCGCATTGCATCCATCCATTTCACAGAGTCCCCACTCGTGATGTTCTGCTCGAAGCTAGTTGGGTCATCATCTTCCATGATGCAATCCTCGCTTCCACCATCAATGAGAAAAACGTAGTATCTCTCAGGTGGATGAGTCTGAGGTTCGTTACGAACTATTGAATCCTCCGGTTCTACCAAATCTTCTGTCGTAGTTTGTGTCGCTGGAACTTCTTCCAGTTCTACCTCCTCACCACAAATTTCTTTCATTACAAATTCCTTTTCTAAAAAGGTGGCATGCTTAGCAACAAACAATTTTTGTTCCTCAGGGTGGTAGAAGATATGACCTCGCGAATGGTTGGGATATCCTATAAACTTGCACAGAAATGATCTTGCCTCGAGTTTGTCCGGATTTTGCTTTTTAACATAAGCCGGGCAACCCCATATCTTAATAGAATTAAGACACGGTCTCTTCCCCTCCCATATCTCATATGGAGTGGTAGGCACTGATTTGGTTGGAATTCTATTCAATAGGTATGTTGTTGTCTCAAGCGCATAACCCTAAAAGAAAATGGGTAACTCAGCGGTGCTCATCATAGAGCGCACCATATCTAATAGGGTGCGATTCCTTCGTTCCGATACACCGTTGTTCTGTGGTCTATACGGAGGAGTAAGCTGAGAGAGAACCCCATTCTCTTTTAGATAGTCCCGGAACTCATTGCTCAAGTATTCTCCTCCTCGAACAGATTGAAGGATTTTAATACTTTTACCCATTTGGTTCTCGATTTCGTGCTTATATTTATTGAATTTCTCAAATGCTTCAGACTTGTGTTTCAATAGGAACACATGTCCGTATCTTGAGAGATCTTCAGTGAATGTAATGAAGTACGAGGAACCATCCCTGGCATGTGTGTACATGGGACCGCATACATCACTATATATCAGTCCCAAGAGTTCCGTAACACTTTCTCCGTGTCCAGTAAACAGAGTTTTGGTCATCTTGCCTTTGAGACATGACTGACAAGTTTCATAAGATGATAATTCGAACGGATTCAAATATTCATCCTTATGTAACTTAGCTAGTCGTGTCGCATTGATATGACCTAGTCTACAATGCTACAAGAAGAATTCGTTCATTTTTGAACTCTTCCTTTTATGTGTGTTTTGTACATTAAGAACCGTGGTTTGATTTAGAACTTATATGCCATTATTTAACGAGCCTGATCCAATCAGCTTTTGATTCAGGAAGATGTTCAAAACATTATCCTGTACTACACAATTATATCCTTCTTTACTTAATAAAGAAACTGATATAAGATTGCATATCAGGGTCGGTATGTAATAGCATTCGTTCAAAATCAATGTATTACCATTTGGAAATACAAGGTGATATTCGCCAACTGCTTTGGCTGCAACATTTGCACCATTCCCTACTCCTACGGAATGATCGCTTAATCCCATTTCTCTACCTTTCCTTAGCCCATGTAACATATTACATATGTGTGTTCCCGATCCAGTATCTAATACCCATGACGTAGAGTGTACTGAGAAACAATTCTCGGTGACTAACACAACCGAAGAAGATGCATAAACATGCTCATTCTTCGTTTGGGTGGCATGGAAATCCGGATATGTCCCTATTCCCTGCTCAGTCTTATAACAATTATAAGAAAGAACGGAACCAACGTTCCCTTGCTCAGTATAACAAGCGGGTTTAGTCAATACATCCATATTATTATCTTGATTAAGGCCTGACATGGTCACTACCTGGAGAGAGAGAAAAGAAAACACTTTAGCGTATGCTCTTGCAAGATTAGATTGGTTATTATCTTATCTAATCAGGATGACTCCCACTGTTTTTATCAAATCTTCCATCAAACCCTAAAAGGTAAGACTAGCTGGGATTAATTACACCTTACAAGTTCGCTAATCTTTCAGCGAGGCCAGTGTCGGTATTTTGAGGGACGTTTCCCATGCTTTCGCACGTACTTAATTAAAATAAACCTCGTTTTCCCAGGGGCGTAACCCCGTTAACACCTTTCTAGACACCTACTTGATCGGCTAATTGTGATGTGTAAAACACTCCCAGGAGTAACTCTTACTCGCAGTGGGTATCGGGATCCAACTATCTCATAGAAGGTATCCAATCTCATTGGAAATTTCAACACTTGAAATTCCCGACAATATTATGCCCCTAGCGTCCTATGACCTTGACGGAGGTCAAAAAACCATAGGCTGCTAGTCAAGTTCAACCCGTCATTTGCTGATTGAATCAAACCCACCCGCATGACCCTTGACGGAGGTCAACAAGGTCGTACGACTACCATAAAACAAACGCATCATATGCAGCAGATAAGTACTAGTCAGCTACCGCACACTACGACTTGACAGAGGTCAACAAACGTAGCACGAATAATAAGTAGGACTTATCTGAAATGACGGAGGGCTTCGACAGGTTTTTAAGAAAACCTTTCGCGCAATGAATTTGATATTGTTGTAGAATCGAGTGATTTTGAAAAGAGTGTTTTTGAGGCTTCTTAGTAGTTTTGCTAAAGAGGTCACTCCCGGTGAAGGGATCTCGGCTCTTTCCTTATCGAATAAGGTGCAGGATATTTCACAAATACCACTATGCAATGCAAGAACTAAAAGAAGCAATCAAAAGACAAAACCGAGTGGGTTGTAGCATCTGCTAGTTTTGCTAAAGAGGTCACTACCGGTGAAGGGATCTTGGATCTTTCCTTATCGAATAAGGTGCTGGATATTTTACAAGGAATACCGCTATGCAAAGCAAGAACTAGAGCTACCCTTTTTGAAAATTTGATTCTACAACATCTTTTAGGTTTCTATTCTTTCATTAATCTCATTAATGAAGTCCCATCATTTATGCTTCCTAAGCATCACAGAAGAAACGAACATACAACGTACGATTATACCATCCGCATTCGCCTCCGTGTCCCGTTATGCACCGTTAAGTTACTTAACTAACGGCATAGTGGGGCGCGACTAGCGCGGGTGCAAAACATAAGCTACGTTTATTATATATCATATATATAATAATAAAGATTTTGACTCACACATATAAAGTGATCACATCACAGAATATCAGCAGCAGAAGATAACATATGAAATATTGGATATATAAAGAATTCCGTGTTTTAAATTAAGCCAGTATAAAACACGGATTCCACGGTCGCGATGAATATCCAAACCCACATCCCTAGACCCCTACGAGAGCGGTAAGAAACCCTACCAATTCTTGAGTTAGGAGACCCGGACTCGACTCCTTGAGATGGTCTCCCACTGGACTCTAGAACCCGGTTGCTTGTGCTCCCTACCTTGGGTATATCCTAATGCTGAAAAGTAAATAATATACATCGATGGTGACATCATCCTCAACCCGAAAGTGCCCCAATAAAAGAATCTTACATACAAGCTTTTACATGAATGAAAATAAAAACTCTCATCTCACATAAAAACCCCGGCTATTCAAAACACGACGATCAAATATAACATATCACAGCAACACATAACATCACATATCATCAACGTAAGTAAGTATGCTTATCCCAATTGTCGTTGACATATAGCAACGAAACCGGCGATACACCACATATTACACTTACGGTCGCAGAAAAGATAATGTCAAACTACAACATTTGGAATCCACAATCACCTTAGACATCATAAACCCGAAATATCACATACTTTGGATTTCATGCCTAACAATATGAATTCCAAATATTGTATCACATTCCAGAAAAAGCTAGACGATGTTAAACATTCCGATCGAATCAAAAACACCCAAAATTTTCCAAAGAGCTCAACACTTGAGCGCAGTTAAAAATACTCAGAACATGCCACGGTACCTATGGACCAACCGTAGAAGGGCCAACCCTTGCCTCACCTATGGCGCCGCGGAACTACCGCAAACCCTAGGGTTTGGAAACGGTTCTTACAGTCATAGAATCAAGTTAGTGTTTTGTTCTTCTAGATGGTCCATCGCATTACTTGCATGAATTTTGAATGTTTGTAAACTTGGAAAAAATCCAACTATTGGAAAAATTTCCCTCGAGAGAAAAATTGGGTTATTGATACCCGTTCAAACTTTTTAACGCCATCTAAATAACCCAACACATTGTTAGAATTACGACTATGAAACACACCAAATTGCCTTTATAGAAAATTAACATCTCATGCAATTTTAGAAAAAACAAGCAACACCTGAAACACCAAATCCCAAAGACTAGAACACCAAACGAATACGAACCAAAATAGTGCATAGGGGGCCGGCCAGCTCGGAAATTGTGGGTATGTCACCGGGTCAAAACCGGCGAAATGGGTCCGTATTTGTTCAGTGTTCATGTTACATCTCATATAACAATCTGCAGTTGGTTAAAAAAAATTTAGAGGCCATTTAAAAATCGACAGAAACTAGATTTCAATGTTTCAAGTTACAGAGTAGTTTCGGTTTCGTAATCTTGCAAACATCGTCTAATTCTCTAGCTTTGCTCTGATACCACTGTAAGGTTACCTAGCACGACAGCAAGGTTTCGGGAGGCATCGTCCATGACATTTTCTAAAATATGCCATGGTACTTAACCCTAACCCTTGAATCTTAACTTGAGAATTAGACAATACAATATATAAACAACTTTATATCTCAGTGAATATAGAATACAACCTTTGTAGACCGGTCCTTCACTTCAAATGCTCCGTATCGAAGTCCCTTCGCTCCAAGTAATGGTGATTCGGACTCTCCGTAGGCTCCACTAGTCGAAATGAACGAGCTTGCTCAATGATCTTCGAGGCCGAAGATGATCTACTTTGAGGAGACACCAACTCAAGTTTAGAATTCTTTTTCTCACTATGTTTCTTCACTTCCTCAAAAGCTAGAGAGCTTTCTCTTGTTGAAGATGAAGATGAAGAAGATAGAATGAATAATGTTATGTGTGAGAATAGCAACCATGGGTGAGATAATATCTCATATTAACCCTTGTAGAGACATTACCATGGCTAAAGATTATGGTTAGGTTAATAAATATCTTATGTAAAACAAATTAGTGGACTAAGCCAACGGCTACTACAAGCTTCATAACCATGACTAATTCCATCTAATTATGAATTACTTAGATAAATAAAAAACCTAATATATAATCTAAAACATGGTGTAAGTCTCATACACTCATGTTGCATTTATAATCAAGCATGACAAAAAGAAAACACAAATAATATATATCACATATATATTAAGTGTGCACATGTGAGAAAAGAAATGTATAAGTGAGAAAATATTAGTTAATGTAAATTAGCATATCAAATATACAATTTTATATTAAATTATTAAATCAACACTTGATTTAATAATCCGGCTATATCACATATAATCGACTAATATTATATGTATCAACTTATCTAATCAACACTTGATTCGATAACCCGGCTATATCACATATAACCGACCGATATCACATATCGCGAGAATAGAATACTGTATCACATAATCGTATTAATCTCGGTCCCGCACATATCATATATGTGCTCCTACTTCGTTTTGCCTGAGCAAAGAAACCTCTATGTCGGACTCTAAAGACTCGTTAATATGCCGACAACAGGTGATGATCATTTCAGTCAACCACAAGACGTCAGCGGTACTATATGGACGTAACGGCTTCCCGGGTATTGAGCGATCAGATGATTAACAAGCAAGCCTGCTCATACTCTTGTAAAGCCTGTCAGTAACACTACTGTACCGTCCCGTCACTTCGTCTGATATGTCGCATATCAAGTCTAGGAGTGGTAAACGTCAGACCCCAGTAACCGATAAGTCGTACCGATGTGAGGCACATAACGGGTCGAGAAAACTACTGATAACACTTACCAGTAGATCTCCATATCAGCCATGGCCGGGGACTTCCTGTTATAGCCAATCGAGCACAGCACAACATCAACCCCCAATATCGGGAGAGACGAATCCCCTCCTATCGCTCATTGCCTCCATGTGATTCGGGACTATACCCAAAAGCCACAGTTTTGCACGTTCTCTTGAACGTGGTAAGGTGGAAATCAAAGCACGGTGTGAATCACACAAGATTCTAAGACGATCTTGGGTTTAGAGACTAACCTGTACCAGTGTCACCAAAGAACTGCTATCTGAGGATAGGTATGATACCATCTAAAAGTTCTCGGCGAGTCCGTTCAGTGTACCCAATCTCCACTGAGCACCCGCATACCATCTTTGATGTCAAACACCAATGGTTGTGGGACCATCCATCGCCCATCATATGGGTCAAGAATCGTATACGCTAGTCTACTTTGGAATATCAATGCCCTGTCTCGATACACCCTCGACTAGGAATAATTAAA
This sequence comes from Agapanthus africanus, assembly GCA_030015575.1. Classification (NCBI taxonomy): domain Eukaryota; kingdom Viridiplantae; phylum Streptophyta; class Magnoliopsida; order Asparagales; family Amaryllidaceae; genus Agapanthus; species Agapanthus africanus. The sequence continues at coordinate 233,739,449 of JASDDO010000031.1, forward strand.
GGATGTACTTGTTGACTACCCTGGCCCCACCAGTATGATCTCCATCATAGTCCTAGTAGTCAAGTACTCGTCCTAAGGGCTTTATCAACATGTGAGAGCAAGACAGTATCACAATACAAGTCTACATGTTAAGACAAAGAGCAACCAGATAGCATACTATCATGTCGACAAAGAAAGTCCTCTCCATATATGTCCAAGCATCCACTATAATATACATCCTATGTACAATAATGGCCTCTAGGGAATACACATAACTAACAATGATCACATCAGTCACCTACAAGCCGTCAGCGGTACTAGCTTGACGTAACGGTTACCCGGGTATTGAGCGATATGAAGATCAACAAGCAAGATTGTCCATAGTTTCCATGAAGCCTATCAGTAACACTATCGTACAGTCCGGTCTCTTCGTATGATATGTCACATATCATGTCTACTGGTGGTAAACGTTAGACCCCAGTAACGTGATAAGTCATGCCGATGTCTGGCCTATAACGGTTCAAGAATGTACTGATAACACTTATCAGTAAATCTCAGCAGCAGCCCTGGCCAGGGACTTCCAGTTATAGCCAATCGAGCATAGCGCAACATCAACCCCCAATACCGGGAGAGACGAAACCCCTACTATCGCTCATTGCCTCTATGTGACTCGGGACAGTACCCAAAATCCACATGTTTGCACAACTCCTCTTGAGCGTGGTAGGGAGAAAATCAAAGTACAGTGGGAGCCACACAAGACTCTATGACGATCTCGGGTCTACAGACTAACCTGTACCAGTGTCACCAGAGGACTCCTATCTGACGATTGGTATACTGCCACATTGGAGTCCTCGGCGAGTCTTGTTCAGTGTACCCATTCTCTAATGAGCACATATGTGCAATCTTTGATGTCACACACCAATGGTTGTGGGATCAACCATCGCCCTCCAAGTGATAAGAAACGTACACACTAGTCTACTCTGGAATATCGATGCCCTAGTCTCGATATTCCCTCGACTAGGAACTGATTAAAGGATGTACTTTTGGAACACCCTGACCCCACTAGTATGATCTCATCATAATCCTGGAAGTCAAGTACATATCCTATGGGATTTATCAACATGTAAGAGATAAACAGTATAAATACCAGTCTAAATGTTAAGATTGTAAGTCTACGCTAGCGCCCCGGCCGTCTACAGACGCCAATTGCGGAACAAAAACTTTTAAACTGGCGCTATCGTATACTTTAACCCGGATCTGCCATTATTGCTAAACTAACAAACTGTAAAGAGTGTAGGAATGTTATACCGAACGATCCGAGTCCTTCGTTCTTCAACCATCATCCCACGCTCCGTTGCGGCTGCTCCGATCTCGTCGATCTCCGATTCCTTCGTCGAGGTGGCACCATATGATCGGTTCTTTAAACGGGCTCCCGCCTTTGACTCGAGGCAACTCGATCGTCAAGTTTGCTAAAAGAGACGACCAAGAATGATGTAGAGAATGAGTAGATGACTTTGTCTCACTCCGTCCAAATCCGTGGACGATCGGTTAATGAAGTTGCCGAGGGAATTGGGTGATGGAATGAAATGAACTGTAAAATTCCATACACCCCAAAATCTATCATATCTTTTTCCCGAATGAAATCAACAACCATGAGAGAGAGAGAGGGGCCGGCCTCTTTATAGAATGAGGGAGGTGACCGTAGGAGAGGGGGGTGACCATAGGATGTAAACTTATCATAACCAAAAGATATTATGAACAAATATCAAGCATAAAGATCTTAAGCAAAACAAGAATGTAATGAAATCAAAGCATGAGTCACTTAGCCTTGTCACAAATTCTAGAACCTTCTAGAACCTTCTAGAAGCACGACTCACTCTCATCCAAGAAAAGATAAATCCGCCTTTAACCAAATGTTAAAAGACAGCAGATAGAAAACTGGAAACTGGCAACTTCCAAAAGTGATCCTGAAACGACTTTCAGGATAACCCCGAAACTGTATAAATATACCCGCATTTGTATTACGACCGAATACAAATGCAACAGAGACAAAGATATTATACCTACTCAATATAATACTCGGATCCGGCTTAAACCAAAGCCGACCAGTATCATCTGTCCGAAAATCGACACGTGCGTAAACGCACGTGCATTTTCCGAACCCTGCCATAAAACCATACGGCCTCTACAACGTTTCTCCCGAACTTGGGAAACTGTCTGTGGGGGACTCTAATGACTCGTCAGTACCCTGGCAGTGGGTTTAACCACAAACCGTCAGCGGCACTAGCTATGCGTAACGGCTGCCCATGGACTGACCTCAAGGGTGGCCGAGGAGCGAACTCAAGGGAGACCGATGAGCGAACTCCTCCGAAAACCCTACTGAGCCTAACAGTGACAATGTATATACAGTCCGGTCCGTTCGTCAATAAGTATCGCATATCCGCCTAGGGGGCTAGTAACGTCAGACCCCCAATAGCAGTATAAGTCGTGTCGGAGTGAAGCCCAATACACCCTGAGATACTACTGGAGTACCTACCAGTAAATCTCCTGCCATGGCCATGGACTTTGTGTAATGGCTCTCCTAGACACAGTACGACCTCGCCCCCAATACCGGGAGAGACGAATCCCCTGCCGATCCGCTCACGTGCCTCCATATGGCTCGGGACTGTACCCAAAAGCTACCTGTTTGCACGACTCCTTTGAGCCGTGGTAGGGTAGAAATCAAAGCACAGTGGGAACTCACACGAGACAAATGACGACCTCAGGTCGATGAACTAACCTGTACACATGTCACCAGGGAACTGCTATCTGACGGTAGATATAATACTAACTAGCAGATTCCCGGCGAGTCCTGTCCGGTGTACTCATAACCCAATGAGCACCTGTATACATCTTAGGTGATCCAACTGACACCAGTGGCTTGTGAGACCGGCCACCGCCCCTCGTCGGGGTCTCGACTGTACACACTAGTCTACTCCGGAGTATCGATGCCCTGTCTCGAAACTCCCACGACTAGGGACCACAATTAAGGATATGCATATAAACTACCCAACTCTCACGTATATGATCGTCATCATACTGTTGGTAGTAAAGCAAGATCCTAAGGGCTCTATCAAAGTGTAACATGCAATCAGTCACCTGAACATGTACACGACTGATAAAGGCAAACCAGATAGCATACTATCATCTCGAGTAAGACTGTCCTACCGGGATAGGTCCTCCGCAATCATTGCAATCACGTACCTGCGATCCAATAATTGACTATGAGGGCACTATCTCCAACAATCTCCCACTTTCACTCAAGGCTAATATTGCGATGTCGACTACTCACAGCCCGTGTGAAACCGAACATCCAACTCCTCTACTAATCAGTTTCACAAAGCCCGTTTGTAAAACTATTGTGTTCGAGAAATAGCCTCAGTGAGTGGATCCGCCTAGAAGTATCTTTCTATATCTCTCTTAATCTCAAGTTCGCGAAGAAAACCATCTCCCGAATTGAGTAATACCTGTCTTAGAACATGTCTGGATATCTGATGGGACCTTAGTTCATAAATGAACTCCATATCCAAACTTCTTAGACTGAATCGATCACTGAACCTAATCAGTATCGGGCACCTTGCTTCCCACAGTATCCTCTTGGACCACCTGTCCATAATACTGTCCCTCTTCGTCAAAGGGAAAAACTAAAACTCTGACAGTCACTCTGTCATCCACGTCACCTTTGAAGCCTGGAATGATTATCGTCTCCCGAATGAGGCTGCCGTCATCAAATCCGTAGAACATGTACTTATGTTCTAAAACTACTTCCTTATGTTTCTCTAGGATTGGATTAATACAAACTTATTGCATCTAGTGCAAAACTAACATTTGGTGTGGTACTTAACATCTCATGATTGACTCAATTGCCTATGCAAGTGATCTGCCAATCATGCACATCCCTCTCCCCTTTAGTCTGTAAGACACCTTTAGAGAGGGTGACTCCATCACCTGCAGGTACACCACCATGCTAGGAGTCAACTATTCCAAAAACCATTAGAATATCTGTCAAAGTACCCACATTGGGAAACTACCCAAATCCAGATCTAAAACCATAGATCTAGAAACCAGAATGTCAAATATTATATCCATATCTTGTCTGGAGAAACAACTGTGTGACGACCACAGTACAACCGATCGTAGTATAGGAATTTTACTTCCTACTCTGTGTGTGTCATCCAGATACCATGACATCACACCCTACTACCTTCTTAACTGATCCATCCCCTATTCTGATTGAAGTCAAACCCATGACTGTCACATCAAAATTAGATGATCTATCTCCGCTATAATTGCTCAAGTCTATAAATAGATATAAGCATCTTGCCCACTATGCTTCGGCTGCTCCTACTGACTACGACAACCCTCCTACCGGGTCTCATATCCTGGAACAACAGTAGTGTTAAGTCTTGGTAGATAAGAACCTCCTTGTCACCGTCTCTGAGGCTACCGAAGTACCTCTCGGGCGTCTGAGGTTACCTACCATACCTGCGGAGTGGCTATTGGAATGTCAAACCTGATTGAATATATAGGTCCTATTAAATTTTCCGTAATCGTTCGCGGTTCTGGAATCACTTCCAGTTCTACCATACTCCCACTACTGTTTTCTGAAAAAGATCCATTTTTACTAAAACTGTGGCGAGTCAAGAACAATATCACTATTGATCTTCCAAATGGTAGAATATCAACCCTCGTCATAGCCAGGGTCAACCCACAAACAGCCATTACAGAAACGTGCCCTGAGTTATCCAGAGTCTGGTTTTAATCATAAGCTGGACAACTCCCCATACCTTAACATCTTTTAAGGTACGATCCATTCTATATCCAATACAGAAACTTTGGCACTTATTTAATTGGAACCAGATTCAAATCATGCAGCTGTCTCCAGTGCATATCAACTTAATGGAAAGAGGCTAATCAGCATTACTCAACTTAGGAATCCATCCAATTATGAGTAACCTGAAAGAGAAACACGTTTCTCGAAACCATCACTATCATCTGAATACCAATCACAAGAATCTACATCTTCGATCTCTTTGAAGAATCCCGATACTTGTGACACCTGGTTCTCTACTTTATTCTTATACCCACAACTTCTCAAAACTTAGACCTTGTATTTCTACGAAACACTCATCTAAATACTAGAGAAGTTATAAGTAAACAGAACATAGTACGAGGACCTACCCCTTTGTCCTGATGGACACTTGGACAACATACAATACTCTGTATAAGTCCGCTGAGTTAAACAACTCAAAACCTGTGCGTTGTAGGTGGAAAACTGTACCCTGGCGATTTCCTCAACTATCACCAATTCCAACGAATTCCGATATAATGAGGATGATCACCTAATTCCCAATATTTTACTCCCATTCATCATCTGTAAAACCATACAGATATGAGAATGAAACCTGGTAAATACATACCCTTGGAGTAAGTGTCTAATCGGGAAAACAGTTTTTCCTTTAACAATGCACTGAAACATGAAAATGTTTCGTAGGGGTATCCTGGTATTCATAGTAATGCCTCTTCCATAATCCAATTCATGACTTCAACCGTATATTTTATTGCCATCTCTCCAAATCCCTTTATTTGTCTTTAGTCGTTACCTTCTGTACACCATCGTTAGGCTAAATGGTTTTCTTCCTTCCCTACCGTTCGGCACCAGCCTATGGTTTGGAAGAAGACTATCCAGTAAGCATAATAGGTGTACCCTCCTAAACCAAGGAGTACTCGCAACTGAGAGAAGGTGACGATAAAAGACAACTGAATAATACCTTATTCTTTTAAAGATGAAATAGGAGCGGCGATGAAGTACGCGGTTTTGGTCGTGAATGATATCAGTCGCAATTTACTTTGCCCTCTTTCTAATCCCTTTATTTTGTCTTTACATATTACCTTCTGCACACCCTACTTAGGCTAATTGGTTTTCTTCATTCCCTACCTTTCGGCACCAGCCTATGGTTTGGAATAAGACTATCCAATAAGCGTAATAGGTGTACTCTCCTAAACTAAGGAGCTCTCGCAACCTGAGAGAAGGTGATAATAAAAGACAACTGAATAAACCAATTCTATTTCTCCTGAACTTTAATCCATCCCCGAAGAAGTCCCTTCGAGTTCGTATATAACCATACGATGGCTCTATACAATGGAAGTGGATATCCGTAGTAATACGGGTGTTCTGAGAAATTCAAAGGGTAAAAGAAGGAGTGGCAATGACTTATGCAACTCAGACAATCCAAAAGCCAGTAATTTTAAGAAGGTTCGGTCAACTTGGTCACTAAGTCATTGTCTAGGGTCGGTCAAAGGTCGCTGCCAAAGAGAGAGAGAGAAAAGAAACACTCTGCATGCACTCTAACCTAGATCAGAATGGTCATAACTTTATCTAATCCGGAAACCTCCCACTGTCCTGTCAAATTCTCCTCCAAACCTAAAGAAGAATCAATCGGGATCACCCGAAGAGTAAACCAACTCATCAGTGGGAATCAGGATCCAACTCTCATCGCATGATAACGTGATGGAATGCATCCACGTTACTCATACTCCAGAAGGTATGCGCATACTTGGCAAGTTTCAATTTCTTTAGAAACTCCCGATATTATTTTTGCCCCATGCTCTTATAACCTTGGCGTTGGTCAAAATGTCATAAGTCACATGCCAAGTTCTACCCGTCACTATCTTGTCAATTTGAACCCACCCGCACATGCCCTTGACGTTGGCCAAAATGGCAGAACGACTGTCCCAAACTAACTCATCTATCTATGCAACAATTGAATACCCAGCAGCTACCAAACACTATGCCTTGGCGTTGGTCAAAATACGTAGCTTGAATACTACTGAATACCCAAAAGAAGTGACGAAGGGCTACGGCTGGTTTTTGGCGAAAAACCTTTAGCGTAGTGAAGTTGATATCGCTGAAGGAACCTGATAGCTTTTTAAAATATAGTGGCGAAAACCTTTTGCTAAAGAGGTCACTCCCGGTAAAGGGATCTCGGCTCTTTCCTCGTGGAATGAGGTGCAGGATATTCCTCTGAATACCGCTATGCAAAGCAACTTGCAATCGACTATAGTAAAGTTATTACTCTGACGCAAACTTCTGTCCAAGGGGTCAGTCCCGGTGAAGGGATATCGGCCCTTGCCCCGTCGAATGAGGTGCAGGATATTCCACTGAATACCGCTATGCATAACAAAAGGAAACGTCTTTGCAATAATACTTTTTAAATTGTTCCAACAACTGTATACAGGTTTGTTTTAACTTTGCATTGATCAGAATCAACGCAGTCCCATCATTTAATCACACCAGAACAGAACGAAAATAAAATGTACGTATATGCCATCCGCATTCGTCACTGGGTCCCGTCTTAACCCGTTAGGTTACTTAACTAACGACAGAGCGGGTGTAAAACATATACAACATCTAATAGTATATAAACCAATATACAATAATCGCTCCAAGCATGATAATATGCAACATTACAGAAAAGTAATAAGCATCACAGAACAATACAGATAATCTGGGATCCCCGGGTTTCACAGAGCCGCTGCTGAAACCCGACGTTCCCCTGTCGTGTGGATAGCTTGTGCAATGAAACTTAGACCCCTACGGGTGCGGCAAGTTACCCGCCAAAACCTGAAGCGAGGTAGTCCCCACAGCATAGTGAATGGAACACCCGGCACTTCACGGAATCCGGTAAATTGAGCACCCCTCCTTGGGTCAACCTGTACCCCCTACGAGTGCGGCGAATAGTCTGCCAATTCTAGAGTGGGACCCCTCTGCCTCTCAAAGCCATGAGATGCGGACCCGTTGCTTCTCAGAACCCGGCTATCCGTGCACTCCGTCTTGGGGTAAAACCTAGTACAGTAATGAAAAATAGTACAATAGGTACATCGACCGCAACCTGGTCGTGCCCCAAAAGAATATTATACAACTGGCAGTGACGGCAGTCCACAAGTTGGACGCTCGCCCCGCAATATCAAATGTACTAATAAACTCAAACTGTACTACCATTGCACACTGCTATCCACCACGACAAATCCGCAATATCACAGCACAACACAGAACATCAACGCGAATGTCACGTTCGCAAACCCGACTAAAAGAACTATATCAATCAGACGCGGTTTACCGATCAAATGACATTCCCGGTCGGAGATATAATGTAAGCACTGTAAACTAACGTGTTTAAATTTCGATCGACCAAAGACCAAATATCAAAAAGTGGGCCCCACTGCTTACTGGTGAACAGTAACAAAATCTGGGCCAAAACGATATTTACCAAAAACCCCAAAATCCAACAGAGAACACACAGAAAAAATTTGATGCACTGATCCCCTAGAACGGCCGCGGATGAGCGGCCAAACCATGGGTTTGGCCACTAATCCGCGGCGCTTTGGTGAGATTGCGTGCCCAAATTTTGTCCGTACGCTTAAAAAACCCTGCACGGAATTTTAAGATATGCAGAATTAATTTCTGAGACCATTTAAAAACAACAGAAACTGTCGAGCTAGGATTTTGCCGTTTTTGATTTTCGGTTCGATCGATGTTTTGAACACGTTAGCACAAGTTAGTATAGCAAAATGGTTAGGCTCTGATACCACTGTAAGTCTACGCTAGCGCCCCGGCCGTCTACAGACGCCAATTGCGGAACAAAAACTTTTAAACTGGCGCTATCGTATACTTTAACCCGGATCTGCCATTATTGCTAAACTAACAAACTGTAAAGAGTGTAGGAATGTTATACCGAACGATCCGAGTCCTTCGTTCTTCAACCATCATCCCACGCTCCGTTGCGGCTGCTCCGATCTCGTCGATCTCCGGTTCCTTCGTCGAGGTGGGACCACATGATCGGTTCTTTAAACGGGCTCTCGCCTCTGACTCAAGGCAACTCGATCGTCAAGTTTGCTAAAAGAGACGACCAAGAATGATGTAGAGAATGAGTAGATGACTTTGTCTCACTCCGTCCAAATCCGTGGACGATCGGTTAATGAAGTTGCCGAGGGAATTGGGTGATGGAATGAAATGAACTGTAAAATTCCATACACCCCAAAATCTATCATATCTTTTTCCCGAATGAAATCAACAACCATGAGAGAGAGAGAGGGGCCGGCCTCTTTATAGAATGAGGGAGGTGACCGTAGGAGAGGGGGGTGACCATAGGATGTAAACTTATCATAACCAAAAGATATTATGAACAAATATCAAGCATAAAGATCTTAAGCAAAACAAGAATGTAATGAAATCAAAGCATGAGTCACTTAGCCTTGTCACAAATTCTAGAACCTTCTAGAACCTTCTAGAAGCACGACTCACTCTCATCCAAGAAAAGATAAATCGGCCTTTAACCAAATGTTAAAAGACGGAGATAGAAAACTGGAAACTGGCAACTTCCAAATGTGATCCTGAAACGACTTTCAGGATAACCCCGAAACTGTATAAATATACCCGCATTTGTATTACGACCGAATACAAATGCAACTGAGACAAAGATACTATACCTACTCAATATAATACTCGGATCCGGCTTAAACCAAAGCCGACCAGTATCATCTGTCCGAAAATCGACACGTGCGTAAACGCACGTGCATTTTCCGAACCCTGCCATAAAACCATACGGCCTCTACAACGTTTCGCCCGAACTTGGGAAACTGTCTGTGGGGGACTCTAATGACTCGTCAGTACCCTGGCAGTGGGTTTAACCACAAACCGTCAGCGGCACTAGCTATGCGTAACGGCTGCACATGGACTGACCACAAGGGTGGCCGAGGAGCGAACTCAAGGGAGACCGATGAGCGAACTCCTCCGAAAACCCTACTGAGCCTAACAGTGACAATGTATATACAGTCCGGTCCGTTCGTCAATGAGTATCGCATATCCGCCTAGGGGGCTAGTAACGTCAGACCCCCAATAGCAGTATAAGTCGTGTCGGAGTGAAGCCCAATACACCCTGAGATACTACTGGAGTACCTACCAGTACGACCTCGCCCCCAATACCGGGAGAGACGAATCCCCTGCCGATCCGCTCACGTGCCTCCATATGGCTCGGGACTGTACCCAAAAGCTACCTGTTTGCACGACTCCTTTGAGCCGTGGTAGGGTAGAAATCAAAGCACAGTGGGAACTCACACGAGACAAATGACGACCTCAGGTCGATGAACTAACCTGTACACATGTCACCAGGGAACTGCTATCTGACGGTATATATAATACTTACTAGCAGATTCCCGGCGAGTCCTGTCCGGTGTACTCATAACCTAATGAGCACCTGTATACATCTTAGGTGATCCAACTGACACCAGTGGCTTGTGAGACCGGCCACCTCCCCTCGTCGGGGTCTCGACTGTACACACTAGTCTACTCCGGAGTATCGATGCCCTGTCTCGAAACTCCCACGACTAGGGACTACAATTAAGGATATGCATATAAACTACCCAACTCTCACGTATATGATCGCCATCATACTGTTGGTAGTAAAGTAAGATCCTAAGGGCTCTATCAGAGTGTAACATGCAATCAGTCACCGGAACATGTACACGACTGATAAAGGCAAACCAGATAGCATACTATCATCTCGAGTAAGACTGTCCTACCGGGATAGGTCCTCCGTAATCATTGCAATCACGTACCTGCGATCCAATAATTGACTATGAGGGCACTATCTCCAACAAAGATAAATGTAAACTGATAGTATACTATCATGTCGAGTAAGAAAGTCCTCTATATATGTGTCCAAGCATCCACTATATCATCAATAATGGCATCTAGGGCATACATATAACTAATAATCTCCCACTAGCACTAAGGCCAGTTGTTGTAGTACCTCATACCCGACATCCCAAAAGTCTCTCGAATAGCATCTGGGGGTTGGCCTCGGTGAGTGGATCCGCTGTGTTATCCTCTGTGTCAACTCTCCTGACCTCAATCTCCCGGAGATCAACTATCTCCCTAATCAGGTGATACTGTCTAAGAATATGTCTGGATCGCTGACGGGACAGGGGTTCCAAGGCCAAAGCCACAACTCCATTGTCATGACAATACACAGGTATTGGATGCCCAATAGTAGGAACAAAGTTCATCATATGAACTTATTCGTCCAGACAACCTCTTTGGCAGCATCGTTGGTAGCGATGTAATTAGCCTCTGTCAACAAGTCTGCTACGGTATATAGCTTGGAACCCTTCCAACATACCGTCCCTCCACTGAGGGTTAAAACAAAACCCGAGACTGACTTTCAGTCGTCCTTATCACTCTGGATGATCAAATCGGTAAAGGACTTCATCTGGAGTTCACCGCTACCATATACCAAGATCCTTCTCAAGCACTTAAGAATGTTCTTCAGCTGTCTAGTGGTTTTCCCAAAGATCATTTTGATACTTACTCACTACACCTAGTGAGTATGCTACATCTGGTCCGGTACACAACATCACATATATGATTGACCCGTCTGCCAAAGCATAGGGCATTCCTTGTATGCGAGCCCTCTCCAAATCAGTCTCGAGAGACTTCTCTTTGGAGAGAGTGATTCCTGAACAAGCGGGTACATTACCACACTTAGAATCATCCATACTAAACCACTTTAGTATGGCGTCTATGTACCTAGATCGGGACAATCCCAAATCCGTTTAGATCTATCTCTATAGATCTATATCCCCAGGATGTAGGAGGCATCAGTTAGATCTTTCATCGAGAACCTGTATGATAAGAGGTGCTTGACCGAGTGTAGCATAGGAACATCGTTTCCAATCAAGGGTATGTCATTCACGTACAATACGAGGAAGATAACCATACTCTATACAACCTTCTTATTTATACATGGTTCATCTACCTTTTTGATGAAGTCAAACACTTTGACAGCTTCATTAAAACAGATGTTCCATCTCCGCGATGCCCGCTTTAACCCGTAGATGGATTTAAGCAGCTTGCACATGCTTCTGCTGCTCCTACTGTCTACGAAGCCCTCTGGCAGTGTCATATACGCTCTCTTCTAAATCACCATTTAGAAAAGCGGTTTTGATGTGCAGTCTGCCAGATATCGTAGTCATGGTATGCAGCAATGGAAAGTAGGATCCTGATGGACTTAAGCATAGCTTTGAAAGTCTTAACTTTTCCATCTGCACCAAATTATCTTTCTCAAAGATCCTCTTGCTCCTGATGGGTTTTACCCCTTCAGGAGCAACATCCAATGTCAATACTTTGTTGGTGTACATGGATTCCATCTAAGATCGCATAGCATCCAGCGATTTCACATAGTCTCCACTTGTGATGTCCTGCTCGAAACTAGTTGGGTCATCATGTCCATGATGCAATCATCTCTCCCAATGTCTACGAGAAAACCGTAGTATCTCTCAGGTGGATGAGGAACCCGACTAGATCTAAGGAGTGGCTTCGGTTCGTCAGGGACTATTGAATCCTCCGGTTCCAACAAATCGCCAGTTATAGTTTTTGTTTGCTGGAACTACTTCCAGTTCTAATTTTTGCCACTAATTTCTTCCACAAGAAATTCCTGTTCTAAAAAGGTGGCATGTCGAGAAACAAAACATCTTTTGTTCCTCGGTGTGGTAGAAGATATACCCTCGTGAATGGTTAGGATATCCTACAAACTTGCACAGAACTGACCTTGCCTCGAGCTTGTCCGGATTTTGCTTTTCAGCATATGCCGGAGAACCTCATATCTTAACTTGTTTAAGAGATGGTCTCTTCCCATTCCATATCTCATAAGGAGTGGTAGGCAACGGATTTGATCGGAACTCTATTCAATAGGTATGCATCTTCTCAAGTGCATGTCCCTGAAAGGAAATAGGCAACTCAGCAGTACTCATCATAGAGCGCACCATATCTCATAGGGCGTGATTCATCCACCCCGATATACCGTTTTGCTGTGGTATATTCGGAGGAGTAAACCGCGAGAGAATCTCATTCTCTTTTAAATAGTCTCGGAATTCCATGCTCAAGTATTCTCCTCCCCGATCGTTTCGAAGGATTTGAAAACTTTTACCCATCTGGTTCTCAACTTCGTACTTATATTCCTTGAAATTCTCAAAAGATTTAGATTTGTGTTTCTATTAGAATACATGTCCTTATCTTAAGAGAACATCGGTGAATGTTATAGAGTACGCGGAACCATCCCTAGCATGTGTGGACATAGGACCACATACATCACTATGTATCTGTCCAAGAGATCAGTAGCTCTTTCTCTGTTTCCAGTAAACGGAGATTTGGTCACCTAGTCTTTGAGACATGACTGGAAAATTTCATAAGATGTAAATTCGAACAGATTCAAATATGCATCCTTATGGAACTTCAGCTAGTCTTGTTTCATCGATGTGACCCGGTCTACTGTTGGGGTCAAAAATTACACCCCGGTTGACCAAGTCAAAGTCAAAGTCCCCTAGCCAGATAGGACCAAGCCCAGGTCAAGTGGGCCCATGCCCAAGTCGAGCCCCGCGGACAACCTCCCCCATGCCAAAATGAAATCATGTAATAAATAATTTTGATGTAATTTTTTATGCATGAATGTAAGAAAAATGGGCATAAAGCCAAATTTTTGTAAAGCCCATGGCTCATGTGCAAAACAAATGAGCACATGAGGCATGGGATTGGCAAGATGCCATTTTGTAGAGCCCAAGAGCTATATGTAAATTTGTATGCCTATAAAAGGCAAAATGATAATGAAATAAAGAAGAACTTTTCATTCCCCATCAAATCTCTAGGGTTTGTGCATCCATCATCACTCTCTCAAGTTCTTCCTTTTCCTTTTCATTTTCTAATTAAATCAAGAGCTTAGCTCACTTTTTCTTAAAACTAAATAAAGTTTTACTATATACCCACTAAAGGAGAGTTTAACTCTCGAATCCGATCGAAGAAAAAAGGGGTTAGATTTTCGCTACCTTCTTCTCCCTCCTCAAGATCCAATTTGAGAGAGGGAGAAGAAGGGAAACCCACCTCCCAAGACTTCATCAAGAGAAGAATCTCTTTTTTAACCATCCAAGATCAAAATCTTTGAGTTTCAAGGGTACCCATTTTGGGTTTCTTCTCAAAAGAGAAAGGAGGAAATCTTTTGGAGTTTAACTCTACAAATAAAATTTTTTTAGAGTTTAACTCCATACTAAAAACCTTTTTTAGGGAGTTTAACTCCAAGTAAAATTGTTTTAGGAGTTTAACTCCGAATAAAATTGTTTTGAGAGTTTAACTCCAAATAAAATCTAATGGAGTTTAACTCCAAAACAAAATAGAGAGAAAAATGGGTCTTTTGGAGCCCCTGCTCTCTCTCACGTGGGGAAGAGGCAACTCCCACTAAGTGGGAGCTTTCTCTCCTCTCATGTAAGGTGGAGGCTCCCATTTAGTGGAGTTTAACTCCACATCAAAAAAAAACCTTTTTGGAGTTCAACTTCATTTAAAATTCTTTTGGAGTTTAACTCCATAACAAAAATTCTTCTGGAGTTTAACTCCACAATAAAATTCTTTTTGGGGAGTTTAACTCCACATTAAATATTTTGAGGAGTGGAACTCCATTTAAAATTCCTTTGGAGTTGAACTCCACAAATAAAATTTCTTTTGGAGTTTAACTCCATACAAATATTTTTGGAGTCTAACTCCTTAAAAATAAAATGAAATAAAATAAAATTAAAAAATTAATTCTTTTGGAACCCCTTTACTCCCTCTCATGTGAGGGGGAGGCTCTGTCACGACCCGAAAATATTAGCTCGTGACCGGCACTTAAATCACGCGACGTCTACTGGCGTAACGTTATTTAAGTAAGCCGAAACCCAGAAATCTAAACCCTTTAAAAGAAAAGAAGTGAGTAATGAAAACATTGATAGAACATTTGAAAATCTTAAATAAAAATCCTTAAACATAATTTTTTTTCTTTTGCTTAAAAAAAATTTCGGCAGCACCTCTTTTGTAAAAACTAGCCCTAAAACGGGTACAACATAGAATATAAAGAAAGCATCTCCAAACGGGAGCAAATCACGCCCAATGGAGAAAACAACCACCACAAGCAAATATATGTATATGACGCCCAACGGCGAAGAACAACAGAAAGGAAAATGAAAAGAAAGACATCAAACCCACCAAGCGAACTTATAACCCATCGCTCTAAGTCTCACAACTACAAGTCTTTCTAATCTTACTACATATACAAACACTAGTTTCTGATTGAAGGAGTTGACTAGATACAATAGGAATAATAATACAAGAGTGACACGAGCCAATGCGTACCACCTACCAAATGCGAATCACCCGAATTTAGCTGTGTGCTGGCGATACCGCTACTGATCCATGCGGTCAACCTACAAGAATTGTGGCACAACGGGGGTGAGCTGCCAACTCAAGAGTAGAAATCGAATAAAACAAAGATTTCCTAGGTCAATTATAACATAAAGGTAATACTATGAAATCTAGGGTGACCGTTTCTACATTTATGCCAATAATAATCAATGCCTGTATGCATGTGGATCTCGTCCAACAATATAATCAATGCATGTATGCAGGTGGATATCGTCCAACAATATAATCAATGCATGTAAGCAGGTGGATCTCGTCCAACAATATAATCAATGCCTGTAAATATATGAGGATATCAAAGAACGTGTGTCCATCAATGACATATCAAATCATGGAACCTGAGTGTCCAACACCGATACTCGAAACATCATGAAACCCGTGTGCAGCATCGACACGTAAATCCTCATATCTCAGGCGCCGAATTCTCTGATCAGCTCTCAGGCGCCGCATACTCTGGTCGGCCCACATCTCCATCTCACGACTCTGGTCGATATCCTCCGGATAACTGCCGAGTCCAAATACTAACACCGGTAGGTAGTGCTCCCCTGCCAGGCTCTCCGCCTAACAATACGAGTATTCTTGCCCCGGGATACCTCACCGGGTCCACCTTGTACCCGCAGACGGTGCCTACCGCTCCTCGAATCAAGTTTCACATGCCAATCTCAGAACCGAGAAAACACATGGTGGACGTCTCGAAATATCCTATCAAGACAAACTGTTTTTTTTAAAACAATACATATTTTTCCTTTGAAATATAACCACGGTTCTCAAATCCAGAATCTCATGAAAACAGCATCTCAATGCGTAATATCATAAAGCATGATGCATGCAACATATCACCAAAATGAGAGCATATCAAGTATATCATGCAATCAAGTATAGTGATATGAGCATAGCAAATATATCATGCAACCAAGTATAGTGATGTGACAATACTGAACAATCCAGAGTAGTAGCACGATGCTGCAATTCTACTGTGTAAGTGACATAGCAATTATCGATGATAAAGTGTGTGAGCCGGCCATTCTATGTATGTGAAACATACGCATCATCGATAATGGTGCAGGTGTACTAGCATCGGTATATGTAATGCAATGAGAATGACATGAACGCAGCATAAGGTACATCATAAGCGAAATTCTGAATGGTATACGTATCGATAATATATCCGAGTCAGTGAATCTATCAATCGACATCCAGCCTCACAACATCACGTACGGTACAATCCATCCTACGGCAGCATTAACCAATTAGGGATTCTATCAACCTATACGACAATGAGGGTACGGACCTAATGTCTCGTACGGCATATCACTCATGATTCACAACATTATATATATTTATATACCTATCTTCCAGGTCACATCCGTATCAGTCACATATCAGGGGACCGACAAAGGTATCCATTATCTCATATCGACTCGCATCTGTATAACGACATATCAACCAAGTCATCATATCTCATCGTATACTCTTTTCATCGCATCAATCTCTCACATCAAGTCATTTTACATATACATTCTATCTTATATATCTCATGTCATGCTACTATAATTCTCATACTTAATCTCGTGCACTATATATCTATATATCGTGATTCACATTCACTTTTCATATCCTTATATATATCAATTCGAGACATCATTTTTATCATATCATGTCAAAGAGTCATGTCCCTACAGCTTTCACCTTATATCTTGATATATATATTCAATCATTCATATCACCTCTAACTATCCTTTTTAACCATATCTATAGTTTTCTAATATATGTTTATCCGACTATATTTTATATCTCGGTTTCCATTCATAATTTGCGGGAGGGCTGTACGCCATCCACTCGACTTCCCCCGTAGATATAAATATACTCACCTGTGGAACTCCTCCTCCAGGTGTAGTCGATGTGCTTCGTCATCTCGGAATCCACGCGAGGGTACCTATAAATCAACACATATCGCAATGTTATGAAAACCAAGTCCGAAAACCGATACGGCATACGGTGCGCTCATAGGTTAGAACCTATAGCCTACGCATGCAAAAACAGCCAAACAACCCCCGTTATTGACGTACAAACGTCCAACGACCAAATACAATATCAAGTCTCAAAACCAAGAATCCCAATACCGGAAAACATAGCCAAAACCCTTACTAGGGTCGCAATTCGTGAAAACCGCCATGCCTAAAACCCAATCGTACCAATCGCTCATTCACAACACAATAAATATTTCACAAGATAATATATATTTCATCACAACGTCAAATAAAACCCACGTCTAGTTATACCGAAAACCTAGTAAGCATTTATTTAATCATTTTATCACAAATCTCGAAGTTTAAACAATTCTAGTGGCCACAATCATCACATAATAGCTTAATTAAGCCACACAAAACCTTATTACAATTTTAATCTCACCCATATAAGATTTAGTAAAAGTTAATTTGCAATCAAGCTTAATTAGACAATTAGGAAAATAACAATTAACAATCTCACAACTAGGTTAGGTTTTCCAAGTCTAAACTACTCAATTAACCATTATAAATAATCAAAACCCTAACTTGATCTTCATAACCCTATCTTGAATTTCCAGACATGATAATTAAAACCATAATTAAACATCTAACAAACTAGATCAAGATATTTAAACAACAACTAAAGTTTAGGGTTAGGATTTTATACCTCACAACTTGATTCTAAATTTGCAAATAAACTTCCAAAATAGCCTCCAAAATGCTAACTTTCTTCAAGAACCAAGCTAAATTAGGCTAATGAATAATGGGTAGGGATTTAATTTAGAGTTTGTGGGATTTTTCTTTGATTTTTGATGAATTTTTTAGAGCTTTTATAAGTGGAAATGGAGCGGGGAAAATGATGGGGCAGCTAAGGGGGGGCTAGGTCAAAGGTGAAGGAGGTAGAATGTTGTGGAGTTGTTTGGAAAATTCTAGTCTAAGTTCACCATTAAAGCTCAATTAATACACCTCACCTCATGCCACCGTCTTAATCATTTCATTTAAAATTTTCTTTAAACCCTTCAAAATATCTAGAAGTCTAAGATATTTTAAAAAGAAGACAAAATGCTTAATCTTGTAATTAAGTTAGCATGGTTCACATTATCATAATTAACCCAAACTAAATTGTAATTACCACTAATTAAGTGTATAATTAAAAGTTTATAATAATATTTTAATTAAGGAAAAAATATATTTAAGTGAACTCAAAATTATAAGCGACCAATCAAAAACCGCATACAAGCAATTTTGTAGTTAAACTAGGTGTATTCAAGTCTATATTGAAAAATGATTATATTCCGGTTTTTACAGAAAACACAAATTATTTACCGATTAACGGAAAATTCGCCTAAACGATTTCTGAAACGTTACAATCTTCCCCCTTAAAGAAATTCGGTCCCCGAATTTAAATTTAAATCCCCAAACAATAAAACATTTCAATAATCAGCTCAAATCAACGGAGCTCCGAAATCACGGAAGATACAGAAATACTACAGCGCCTCGTGTGCGCCTGAAAACGAGTACGAAACCCAAAATCGAACTCTGTCAAGCGTGACGCAATCACTGGAGTTATAATGGAGATACAAATCTCGAAATCCACTACTGAAATCCAATATACACTAGTTGAATACTATAATACGTATATAGTACGCATCCTTGGGAAAATCATATAAAACGGAATAAAACACATGCAAAAATCTTTCTTAAGTCGTCGTGTGATGCGTAACTCACGGCACAAGTGACGGACGCTCAATTGTAAAATGGTAAATATACTTATATATGTCTTGAACAAATATATGTTCCGTCGTTTTTTTTTTGAAATATCCCAAAAAGGTTTTCCTTTATAAACGTTTGTGTCGCTTGCGGACACGTAGGAAATAGCGAGACTATAGCTCCTTTTTTAACACCTCTTATTAAACTTTTAATGCATGCAAAGTACCCAGGTACTGTCCTCAGATCAGTCATATTCGGCAACTACATAATATAATGCCCATCATGAAAACAAAGTGCTCAAGAGAAAAATCAGCCTCAAATGGCGTATCCAACAATCACGTGCGTCTGGTGCGTTGGTTGAAAGAATTAAAGTTAACCGCAATCAAGACAGTGTTGCTTTGCAGCTAGACGGTTGAGCACGGGTCGATCCACAGGGAGACGGGGCGTTTTAATTTCTTGTTCTTATGGGTTAATGCGCGTAGGCGGAATTGTTCATATCTATCCTATGTGTTATATGCAAGTAAAAAGCTTGTTTGGAAACTATAAGATAGTGTAAGTTAATGGATTCCGTATTCAAGTACTTTGAGCCGAACTCAACTAATGAAGCTAGAGCAATCGGCAATAACGTGGATTAGGTTATTTAAGCACGGTATTCGTGGAATCCGGCTTATTCACCCTTGTCCGTCCGTTCTTGTCTCTTGCTTTCGCCTCCGGCCAATCCGAACGCAACCGGTCGCGGTTAGGAATCACCGATACCTTGGTAGGGTAGGGTGCCTAACGGAGCGCTTGCGTACGGTTTGGACGGAGTTTCAAATGGAAAAGACGGGAAAAGGAAATGAGGAACGAAACGTTAACTTACAATATATTTCTCTTTTCTTAACAACATATATTAACCACCATTCACAAAACAAACCAAAAAGAGAAAACAAAAGAACAAAGAAAAGAAAAGAAAAGATTACAAGTAAGTAAGTGCATGGAATTTAAGTGCAAGAAAGAAAATGCAAGTAATAAAAGTGCAAGAAAGAAAGTAAGAAATACTAAGAACCATACAACTCAAGACAAGCCATGGGATCAGTAACCAACCCTTAAACTTGCAAGATCAATCAAGAGGTTGCAAGATCAAGAGAAGGGTAAAGAACTCATGTGAAATGAAGGCAAAGAAGAGAGCTTTATTAATTCCTTAAGTAATGATACAACCCCTTGAGATCAATGACCAAAGCTTAAACTTGCAAGCTCAATGAAGAGGTTGCAAGATCAAGTTAAGGTAGAGAGCTCAAGGGGGGTGCTAAGCTATTTACAAGAGAAAACAAAACGAAGTGTTGCAAAAAGAATGACAAAATTGGACCCTTTCTCCATTGCCCCATGGTCTGCTTTTATAGGAAAGAAAAGAGATTAAGCAAACAATAAAATGAAGACCAAGAGGCAGCATTGGAGACACTGTGAGAAGATGGGGCCCACAGGAAGGGTAGGGCCGGCCAGGCCGGATTTTGCAAGGAAGTGCTCGGCCATTTTCCGAGTGCTGGGTCCCGTATTGCAGTGGTGGTCTTGTCTTGTCCCCAGTATGACTTTGGTGCAGTTTGTTTTCTCAGTAAAGGCTTTGGATCCACCCAGGTTTTGGAGGGAAACTTGGTAGATATGAATCACATCACAACTTTTAGCAATAAATGCACATCACACCATGCCACTAGCAATAGCCCACATGCCATGCTGCCCCCTAGGTCCATGGTCCAAGCCCTAAGAGTTAGTGTATACACATGCTATATGTTGGACCAAAATATTGTGCACACACTTGTTTGCAAAATAACTCTTGGGATATCGGTCGGTTTGCGGTTCTGGTTGCAGTGTCGGCTCACAATTGTAATATCCGTGATTCTGGATGTATTTCTAGTATTTTGTCACGTATACCTGTAATCTGTATTTCTGAGCAAACACCGATTAATAGTACCGATATAATCAAAAAATAGATAATGAATGAGCGGTATTAAAATGCAATATTCTGGTCTGAACAAATACCCCCTAACTTATCTTTTGCTCGTCCCGAGCAAAACAAAATCCTAGCATCACTTTCGCAGGGAACACGATTGCACTGAGCGCATGCAACAAGCCGTTAAACCTCTAGATGTCCCTAGTAGGAGCAGTGTTGTCTCCTGAGGGTTTTCAGCGGATACTACCCACAAAATCCCGTCAAGCTAGTTTCATAAGTTAACGTTGATTCTGCTCCTACAGTTTAGTATCTACGTTAGAAACTCTATCATCCTAAGTTAGATTTATCCAACCCAAATGATTCACACCTCCTATCTATTTAACCTTAGATCATATACATTCCAAAAAAAGTTTAGAAAGCTGTTGGTATCTCCTGAGTATTCCTTCTAAACGTGCGGTCTCAAATCAGGGATTTTTATCAACTTTACAGAAAACATAAGTCTTATTCTTTATTTCTATCTTTTATCCAAACATCAATTGTATACCCCTACGTGTGTGTATAGTTTCACCCCTACACTTAAGAATTCAATTCAAGCTATTGTACCCTTGCCCTAATACCTAATACCACTTCTTTGCATTAAATGATCGACGGTGTTGCTCACACACCTTTCATGCGACTATTAATGCTTCTTGAGGCACTAACAGCCGACTCTTGAATGTGTGAGCTTAAAGCGTAAATAGCAGTTTCCAGGTCTTGACTTTATTTATTTTTCTTTTTCAAGACCGGATATATTTTTCAATGATGCTCTTTTAGGTGTTTAGTTTTAAATATCGTTTTTTCTTTCATACTAAGTTTTCAGGAAAGAGTATTTCTAGGTATCCTCTACTATCCCAAGTTTCAAGTTGCGTGTATGTGCAATTTGTAGGGTATATACTTTCTAAATTTGAACTCAAGAATAGAAACTATTTTTCAGACTTATCTTTCAGTAAAACTTCAATACTTTCCCTTCATCTTGACTTAACTCAAAAACTGAACTCAAGATTACCTATTTCTCAAAAAAACCATAAGGACGTATACTTTCCAATGTTTTATGAGAAAGAGGTTTTTTTTAGAGTTTTCAATTCCTAAGCCTAGGATTTAGTTTTTTCTAACGTATCAACTAAGCTTTCGGAATAAAAATCTAAGTTACCCTATTAGCTAACATGACGACAAAGTTTTTATATTTTTGGAAAAATTTTCGATTTTTTTGGGTTTTTAATAAGGTATGCAAATGCAAAATATACAAATGAATGCGAAGGAAGAAAGCTTACCGAACATACCCCCAAACTTAAACTTGACAGTGCCATCACTGTTTGGCTACACCAAAGGGGTCAAAATTGTCGATGCTCCCTAAAGAAAATTTTTATACAAAATTAAAAGAAAACAAAAAAAATATACACAAAAATATCCCCCCAAACTTAAGTGAAACAGTTTTTCCACAATTAAGCGTTGAAGTTCGGAGTTAGAGGGAGAGAACAATATGAATCTATACAAGGCCTTACACAGGCCAAAGGTGAGCACCAACCATTCAAAAAATTTATCGTTATAATGTGCAGGTTGGTGAAAAAATACGGAGAGGATAGAAATGGAGAATACGCGAGACCGTATGCGGATAGAAGTGGGATACGGTCTCCGTGGAGGAGAAGAAGAATGGCGAAAGGGCAAAAGAAACGGAGTACGAACTTGAGGGCGAAAATGGAGTGAATAGATTAGCACAATTTATGATGACCGATGTGTAAAAAGTGATTGTGCTAATCTATCAACCCGTCGAGAAATGGGGTCAAATTCCTCAAGATTCGTAAGAAAACATGGGTACGCTGAACTTGGTAAACCAGACATAAGAAATGAAAGTGATACGGTGTTTTGCAAGGTCGGAACGATGAAAAGGATAGAGGGGAGGAAGGGTATCAGGTAAAGGTTCAGGAGGGTGTACACAGTCAATGAAAGGGATATGATGAATTGGAAAATCCTACTCATCAAGCAAAACTGGTTCATCCTCAAAATATCCTCAAAATTCCCCTCAAAATTTAGCTCATCCATGAAATTTTCATCAAAATCAAGACGCATATGAAGTTCGGGAAAAACAGTTAATGACTCGGGATGATGAATTAGAGAGAAAAACTCATCCAAAGCAGCAGGTTCATCATCCAAAATATTCCCAGTGTCAATATCCTCAATCAAGTAAAAATCAATTTTCTCAGACACCTCATCAAAAGCATGGATATTAATCAATTCAGGTTCTAAGATGGAGATGTAGAGGTGAAAAGGATTGGGTGCGGTTTCACTTTTAAGGGTCCCTTCACAATCAGGTAAGTCAAATGCTACAAAGTCACACAACTCATTAATTGTTCTATCTCCAATCGATGAATCGTTTGGAACACTAGATAGAAATTCAAAACCGGAATTGTGGGATTCAAGTTGAAATAGGTAGGTTTGATTTGGAAGGGTGTATATCTCACTCTCTCAACTCAAATTCTCAGCCTGTCCTACCACCTCATCATACATTGGAAAATTTGGAGCTTGTTGGAAACTAGCTACCGGTTCACTAGGTTGTATGAGGGCGGACATGGACGCATTCAAATCCATCATCTGATGGTACGACGCTACCCGAAAGTCTTCTAATGACTGTTCCAGCCTAGACATGGGTTGTGGAGGGGTTTCAGTAAAAGATTCAAATTCGTTTGGATACTGGAAACTCCCAAAAGGCGGTGGAGAAGCAATGTCTAGGGAAGGTGTAAAAGTTGGATAGGACTGGTAGGAATTGAATGGTTGGACAGGAGTAGGATCAACATTCGGATATGAAGGTAATTGAAATTGTTGATCTAAAGAGTTGGCAGTGGTGAAAAGAGTGAAAGATCGGTTACGAGATTGTTCAATACGTCAGCAATGGACAAAGGACGACTCGAAAAAGGGGTATCAACGTAAGAAGGTGATGAAGGTTGAAATGGTTGATACAAGCTGGATTGCGAAGTCCAGTTGTTCGTCCTAGACGCGTCTATCCGATCTTTCAAAGAAAGTTTTGGCATGGAGGGATCGTTCGAAATTCAACCAAAGCAAGAACCGTAGGAAGTTATGTCTGGTTGTGGGTACCAAAGTTCGGCAAGAGTTTTTCTGGGTGGGGTACCCATGATATAAAGAGAAGAAGAAGAAGAGAAAGAGTGTTTTTTTTTTATTTTTAAGTTAGTTATGAACAAAAGAATGAAATATACATAATAAGAATCTGGACAAAATCAATCACGACACAAAAATACCACGCACCTAATCGGTCTAGGGTTCACCTAGGTCAACTAGACCAGCTCAAGAACTTGATTGTCGAAGTAAAATTGTGTCGAGAAACGGGCTCAAGATATACTAATCCCGAGGCCAGGTAAGTGCAGAAATAAGGGGAGGTTTTCCGACGCTTTCGCGAAGGTCCTTAATTAAATAACCCTTTCTCTTTTGGCGGTTTCACTATTAACACTTTCCTAGACACCCCGTGAACGATATACCGTTAAGCGGTGTTCTAAACACAGTTAACTTCTCCTAATGAGCGTGAAGTCCGTAAGGCATAAAGTCTAATTTTTTTTAAAAATTTTGTGCGGGTAAACGTTATGTTCAAGTTCGTGATTTGTGGGCCACGGAAAAGGGGATCAAATCCTTTACCGTATGTTGTGGGGTTCGCTTTCCCGTATTAATGTATGCAATGCACAATTTAATAAAAATTCTATAAAGAATCAAACAATTGTTTTTTATATTAAGTACGTCATTGTAACAAATATGGGTTAGTTATTTTTAGCATTTGCTAGCGAACTTGCAAAGAATCCTGCAAAGATGTTATATTGGATGCGTCGGATTTGAGAAAGAAGGTTTTTAAGAAATACGTACCGATAAGTTTTCGGGTTTAGAAACCCCCGTTGAAGTTAAATCCGAATAGCTTGAAATGTTCGCTTGCGCGGGTCAAACTACCTAGATCTTTGGCACTGTACTTCGCAATCAGCTTAGCCTTGAATGTACACTTTGCTCCCCACGATCGCAGTTCGCAAATCCGCAAAAATCTACAAATGTCGGAAAAACGGATATTAGTGAGAAAAAGCGATACGAATGCCCAAATACCTTCACACTAAAACTTATAAAAAACAAACAATAAAAATGGGACAGAAACAGAACACTGGAGCACAGGAATTTTTTTTGGAGCAAACAGGGGTGGTACGGCCGACTAGCTCGGATATCAAGGCTAAGTCGCCGATTCCTTGTTGGATTTTGGGCTCCAAATTTCTTCAGGGGTCCAAGTATTCTACTAGAGTCACACTAGTATTGTTTAATTTTTTAGTTTAGATCCAGAGTTGTAGCAGGTCCAATTTCCAGAGAACAAAATGGTTAGGAAAGTTAGTTTTTTTTTGTTTAGGTTTTTGAAATTTTTACGTTGTTTTGAAAATAGGGTTAGTTGTATAAGTGAGATGTACAATGATTAACCCGAATAACAAAAACAAAAACGTTACCGTCTCCCCGGCAACGGCGCCATTTGGTTGAAAGAATTAAAGTTAACCGCAATCAAGACGGTGTCGCTTTGCAGCTAGCCGGTTGAGCACGGGTCGATCCACAAGAAGACGGAGCGTTTTAATTTCTTGTTCTTACGAGTTAATGCGCGTAGGTTGAATTTTCCATATCTATCCTATGTGTTATATGTAAGTAAAATTCTTGTTAGGAAACGTTTGGATAGTGTAAGTTAATGGATTCCGTATTCAAGTACTTTGAGCTGAACTCAACCAATGAAGCTAGAGCAATCGGCAACAACGTGGATTAGGGTATTTAAGCACGGTATTCGTGGTATCCGGCTTATTGACCCTTGTCTGTCCGTTCTTGTCTCTTGCTTTCGCCTCCGGCCAATCCAAACGCAACCGGTCGCGGTTAGAAATCACCGATACCTTGGAAAGGTAGGGTGCCTAACAGAGCGCTTGCGTACGGTCTGGACGGAGTTTCAAATGGAAAAGACGGGAAAAGGAAATGAGGAACAAAACGTTAAATTACAATATCTTTCTCTTTTCCTAACAACACATATTAACAACCATTCACAAAACAAACCAAAAAGAGAGAACAAAAGAACAAATAAAAGAAAAGAAAAGAAAAGATTACAAGTAATTAAGTTCATGGAATTTAAGTGCAAGAAAGAAAATGCAAGTAATAAAAGTGCAAGAAAGAAAGAAATACTAAGAATCATACAACTCAAGTCAAGCCATGGGATCAATAACCAACCGTTAAACATGCAAGCTCAATCAAAAGGTTGCAAGATCAAGAGAAGGGTAAAGAACTCATGTGAAATGAAGGAAAAGAAGAGAACTTTATTGATTCCTTAAGTAATGATGCAACCCCTTGAGATCAATGACCAAATCTTAAACTTGCAAGCTCAATGAAGGGGTTGCAAGATCATGTTAAGGTAGAGAGCCCAAGGGGGGTGCTAAGCTATTTACAATAGAAAACAAAATGAAGTGTTGCAAAAAGAATGACAAAATTGGACCCTTTCTTCATTGCCCCATGGTTGGCTTTTATAGGAAAGAAAAGAGATTAAGCAAACAATAAAATGAAGACCAAGAGGCAGCATTGGAGACACTATGAGAAGATGGGACCCACAAGAAGGGTGGGGCCGGCTAGGCCGGATTTTGCAAGGAAGTGCTCGGCCATTTTCCGAGGGCTGGGTCCCGTATTGCAGTGGTGGTCCTCTCTTGTCCCCTGTATGACTTTGGTGCAGTTTGTTTTCTCGGTAAAGGCTTTGGATGCACCCAGGTTTTGGAGGTGAACTTGGTAGATATGAATCACATAAATACTTTTAGCAATAAATGCACATCACACCATGCCACTAGCACTAGCCCGCATCCCATGGCTGCCTCCCTAGGTCCATGGTCCAAGCCCCAAGAGTTAGTGTTTACACATGCTATGTGTTGGACCAAAATATTGTGCACACACTTGTTTGCACAATAACTCTTGGGATATCAGTCGGTTTGCGGTTCTGGTTGCAGTGTCGGCTCACAACTGTAATATCCGTGATTCTGGATGTATTTCGAGTATTTTATTATGGATACCAGTAATTTGTATTACTGAGCAAACACCGGTTAATAGTACCGATATATACAAAAAATAGATAATGAATGAGCGGTATTAAAATATAATATTCTGGTCTGAACATGCGCACGAAAATCAAAGCCAAATACAAGTGCTACTAATGTACACAAAACCAAACTAAGTGCAACGGGTGTGCACGATAACATCTGTCCAGTGCAACGGATGTGTACGACAATAATATCAAGTGCACCTACAGTGCATAAAAATCTCAACCCAGTGCCACTAACATGCACGAATGAAAATCCCAATCGAGTGCACCCGGTGTGCACAAAATCACATCTCATATCATGTGCCCAACATGCGCGAAAATCCAAATCAAGTGCATCCGTCATGCACCAACGAAATCTAAATCAAGTGCATCCAACATGCACGAATAAAAAATTAAATCAAGTGCATCCAATGTGCACAAAATCCAACACCAAGCGCCTAACATGCGCAAAAATCCAACACAAGTGCGTCAAGTCCGTAATAAGCATCAAGTGCAGTAGCATGCACGAAAACGAATATCAAGTGCAACTCGCATAAAACATAAATCTGGTGAACAATGCTCAAATACATAAATCGGTGCAACCAATGTACAAAATACAAATTGGCTGCAAAAAGTGCACGAATATGCATCAATAACTCAAATGCGTAAAAAAACAACACCGAGTGTACCATGGTGTATAAAATAAAAAACGCTTGCAACTATGTGCACAAATCTGTATCAATGCACCGCAAGCACATGTGAGCTATACCGAGTGCAAAAATCAATCTAGTGCGTACCACATGCAAAAAATCAAATCAACCGTACGAAATCCATGAAATCATAAACGCGTGCAGCCTAGGCACAAAATCAACATCAAGTGCAATAGATATGCACAAATCGCAACCCATACAACGGTGTATAAAACGTATATCAAGTGCAATAACTGTGCATAAAATGTAAATACCTAGTAGGTGCAACCATAGTGCACGAAAACAATATCATGAAACTCAATCATCAAAACTCAAATCCAAACGATATAAGCGTGATATTCGGAACACAATGCAAATCGTAACAAATGACATTGAGGTATGCCTCCTACAATGTCAAAAAATGTTGGTGTGCCCAAAACTGGCAGAGCAAGAACATCTGCTTGCCTCCTGCTCAATGTGCGGCATCCTCTATCTTTGGGTCCTCATTTCTTTGTGGATTACCAATCTCGCAATCCATCGGCTCGTCGGCCCGGTCAGGTGTGCTACCAGAAACGATTCCGCTCTGGCACTCCTCTGGTCATCTCTCGGCCAATTTGCATGACCACTCGTAAAGCAGCTAGTCACTGGCGTCGGCCTCTGGCCCTCGTGAAAACATGTGACACAAAGTAGTATCCTAGAAAGAACCTGCTCGGGGTCTCTTCCGATCTCACCTATGCCGAACTGTACGGAGGCTGGTACTCTTGCATAATCTTTTCTCGTTTTCTGTACATCTGCGTTCTCAGCACACATTTCCTCGGGAACTGGTTATATCCCAACGCCTCTGTATACATATCAGATCTCTAATCTCAACGGGGAGTAACAACAGCTCGTTAACATCTCGTACGAACCTCTTGTTCCACTCGTCTTTCTTTTCGTCCACCTCGACGTCACGTCTCGCTATCTGCGTACTGCAACTGTTCTTCGCTACAGTCAATCTGGAGTCTCTCACACGGACTCGAAATTGCGAACTCGGTATCTTCATCACTCTATAGATGATATCTAGGCGAACACGTCCTCGGGAACTCGTCCCAATCATCGAAGGAACACTCTATATTCGTCCGTTCTCGATCAACTCACAACGCATCTGGGTGAGGTTCTCTATCTGTAACTGGTAATCTTACTAATCTCCTATCAGATCATCTAACGAACAACGTCATCTCTGGATCGATCTACTCTAGATCCAAGTAAGATTCTCCACACTAGAAATCTTTAACTCAACTGAGCCTGCGTCGGCGCATCAAATCTGACGAATCACCTTCGTCTCTCAACTCCACTCGAGATAGACTAGCTATCTTCTGTCACATCTCTTCCTGGAAACTCCAGTGATCTCAGCTCGTAAGCTCTGGAAGCGACATCCCATCCATCTCAGCAACAGCTGGGTCATCTGTCTGCACGGTAGACGACATCACAAACTCTGAGGTAGGCTGTACATCAACAGTCCTCTCACAACACGCAGCCTCTAACAATGACCCGATCATCCGGTACAAAATCGAACACTCGTCTTAACGATAGGTCATAACACCAACACTAAATCGATACGTTCCCATGTCACCAAGAAAAACATGATGGTCAGTTCTCGTCCATGACGATCTCGCCCTGACCGCATCACTAGCAGCAGCTCAATCTGCGCTCAAACCATGGTGACAGGAACCTCAAGGAAGTATCGATGAAGATATATCAAAGGGATGGAAAGAATCAACAGATCTCAAAATGGATACATGATCATAAGGAGGAACGGAATCAATGAGAGTATGATCCTGGAAACGAATAGAATCAAGGATCACAAATGGATGTATAATAAAGGGAACGAAGAGAATCACAGATCTATGTGTATGTACATCCTAAGGTTTCTTAAGTGGAGTATCGTATCATAAATATGCCGTGGAACATACGTACGGTACGTCACTCTACTCAAGCTACCTACTCCATCAATCAGGGTCAGCCTATGTAACGAAAGTTCGGGTCTAATACCCCCCTATTCCAGTCTAAGTTCCGTAAGGTCATGCCTAGGTTTCAAAATAATTTACGCCCCAGAATCCACATAGTCAAACATAAATTCGAACCAAGGTTAAACCTAACGCTCTGATACCAACTTTGTCATGATCCGAAAATATTAGCTCGTGACCGGCACTTAAATCATGCAACGTCTAAAGGCGTAACGTAACTTAAGTAAGCGGAAGCCCAGAAATCTAAACCCTTTAAAAGAAGTAAGGAATGAAAACATTGATTGAACATTTGAAAATCTTAAATAAAAATCCTTAAACTTATTTTTTTTCTTTTGTTTCATAAAAATTTCGGCAGCACCTCCTTTGTAAAAACTAGCCCTGAAACGGGTACAACATAGAATATAAAGAAAGCATCCCTAAACTGGAGCAAATCACGCCCGATGGTGGAAACAACCACAACAAGAAAATATATGTATACGACGCCCAACGGCGAATATCAACACAAAGGAAAATGAAAAGAAAGAGATCAAACCCACCAAGCGAAATTATAACCCATCGCTCTAAGTCTTACAACTACAAGTCTTACTACATATACAAACACTAGTTTCTGATTGATGGAGTTGACTAGATAAAATAGGAATAATAATACAAGAGTGGTATGAGCCAATGTGTACCACCTACAAAATGCGAATCACCCGAATGTAACTGTGTGCCGGCGATGTCGCTTCTGATCCATGCGGTCAACCTGCAAGAACTGTGGCACAACGAGGGTGGGTTGCCAAGTCGTGAGTAGAAAACATCAGCAGGTAGAAATCGAATAAAACAACGATTTCCTAGGTCAATTATATCATAAAGGTAATACTATGATATCTAGGGTGACTGTGTCTACATATATGCCAATAAGAATCAATGCCTGTATGCATGTGGATCTCGTCCAACAATTTAATCAATGCATGTATGCAGATGGATCACGTCCAATAATATAATCAATGCATGTATGCAGGTGGATCTCGTCAAACAATATAATCAATGCATGTATGCAGGTGGATCCCGTCCAACAATTTAATCAATGCTTGTAAATATATGAGGATATCAAAGAACGTGTGTCCATCAATGACATATCAAATCATGGAACCAAAGTATCCAACACCGACACTCGAAACATCATGAAACCCGTGTCCAGCATCGACATGTAAATCCTCATATCTCAGGCGCCGCATCCTCGGATCTGCCATCAGGCACCGCATACTCTGGTCGGCCCTCATCTCCATCTCACGACTCCGGTCGATATCCTCCGGATAACCGCCGAGTCCAAATACTATCACCGGCAGATAGTTCTCCTCTGCCAGGCTCACCGCCTAATAATACGAGTCTTCTTACCCCGGGGTACCTCACCGGGTCGACCATGTACCCGCAGACGGTGCCTACCGCTCCTCGAATCGGGTTTCACATACCAATCACATAACCGAGAAAACACATGGTGGACGTCTCGAAATATCATATCAAGAGAAACCGTTTTTTTAAAACAAGACATATTTTTCCTTTGAAATATAACCACGGTTCTCAAATCCAGAATCTCATGAAAACATCATCTCAATGCGTAATATCATAAAGCATGATGTATACAACATATCACCGAAATGTGAGCATATCAAGTATATCATTCAACCAAGTATAGTGATGTGTGCATAGAAAATATATCATGCAACCATGTATAGTGATGTGACAATACTGAACAATCCAGAGTAGTACCATAATGCTGCAATTCTACTGTGTAATTGACATAGAAATTATCGATGATAAAGTATGTGAGCCGGCCAATCTGTGTAAGTGTAACATATACATCATCGATAATGGTATAGGTGTACTAGCACAGGTATATGTAATGCAATGAGAATGACATGAACATAGCATAATGTACATCATAAGCGAAATGCTGAAAGGTATACGTATCGATAATATATCCGAGTCGGTGAATCTTTCAATCAGCATCCAGCCTCACAACATCACGTACGGTACAATCCATCGTACGACAGCATTAACCAATTAGGGATTATATCAACCTATACAACAATGAGGGTACGGACATAACGTCTCGTACGACATATCACTCATGATTCACAACATTATATATATTTATATACCTATCTTCTAAGTCACATCCGTATCAATCTCATATCATGGGACCGACAAAGGTATCGATTATCTCATATCGACTCGCATCTGTATAATGACATATCAACCAAGTCATCATATCTCATCGTATACTATTTTCATCGCGTCAATCTCTCACATCAAGTCATTTTACATATACATTCTATCTTATAAATCTCATGCCATGCTACTATAATTCTCATACTTAATCTCGTACACTATATATCTATATATCGTGATTCACATTCACTTTTCATATCCTTATATATATATATATATATATATCAATTCGAGACATCATTTTTATTATATCATGTCAAGGAGTCATGTCCCTATAGCTTTCACCTTCTATCTCGATATATATATTCAATCATTCATATAACCTCTAACTATCCTTTTTTAACCATATATATAGTTTTCTAATATAGGTTTCTCCGACTATATTCTATATCTCGGTTTCCATTCATAATTTGCGAGGGTGCTATACGCCATCCACCCGACTTCCCCTATAGATATAAATCTACTCACCTGTGGAACTCCTCGTCCAGGCATAGTCGATGTGCTTTGTCATCTCGGAATCCACGCGACACATATCGCAATGTTATGAAAACCAAGTCCAAAAACCGATACGCCAAACGGTGCGCTCATAGGTTAGAACCTATAGCCTACGCATGCAAAAACAACCAAACAACCCTCGTCGTTGACGTACAAACGTCCAACGACCAAATACAATATAATGTCTCAAAACCAAGAATCCCAATACTGGAAAACATAGCCAAAACCCTAACTAGGGTCGCTATTCGTGAAAACCTCCAAGCCTAAAACCCAATCGTACCAATCGCTCATTCACAACACAATAAATATCGTACAAGGTAATATATATTTCTTCACAACGTCAAAAAAAAACCACGTCTAGTTTTACCGAAAACCTAGTAAGCATTTTTTAATCGTTTTAGCACAAATCTAGAAGTTTAAACAATTCTAGTGGCCACAATCATCACATAATAGCTTAATTAGACAATTAGGAAAATTACAATTTACAATCTCACAATTAGGTTAGGTTTTCCAAGTCTAAACTACTCAATTAATCATTACAAATAATCAAAAGCCTAACTTGATTCTTCATAACCCTCGTTTTAATTTCCAAACTTGATAATTAAAACCATAATTAAACATCTAATAAACTATATTAATGTATTTAAATAATAACTAAAGCTTAGGGTTAGGATTATATACCTCACAACTTGATTCTAAACTTGCAAATAGACTTCCAAAATAGCCTCCAAAATACTAACTTTCTTCAAGAACCAAGCTAGATTAGGCTAATGAATAATGGGTAGGGATATAATTTAGAGTTTGTGGGATTTTTCTTTGATTTTTTGTAACATTTTCAAAAATATAAAATATTAATTTTGGGAATTTTTATAATTTAATATTATTTTATGGATTATTTTAATATTAAATGCAAATAAATAGGAAAAATGTTAGAAAAATTATGAAAAATTTTAGAAAATTCTAAAATGGGTTAATTGTTGAAATTATGACATTTTTAAGTTGTTGTGATCATTTTGACACTAATTTAGTGCTAATCGCGATTAAAATCGCTAATCGGGTTTTTTGGTAATTTTGTGCAAAACTTTCACATATCACATTTTCTACACTTGTACACTTTTCTTGCCATGGTTTTTCATGTGGGATCACTATTCTTGTGAGAAGGTTTAGGGATTTAAAAGAAAAAGGAAAAAGAAAAGAAAGAGAAAAGGAAATGATGAGGGTAGGTGAGAGAGAGAGGTGGACCTTTGACCTTGTACCCTTGGCCATGCCCCTTCATTCCTCATCATTTTTCCCTCTCCATTCATGGAGTTGCTGCTGCTGCCTTTCCCCCCATCATTCTCCCCTCTTCAACTCCCCACTTCATCTCATAAAACACCCCAAAACCCCAATCTCCTTTCATTAAAAATGTGCAAAATCCCTAGATCTATACGTGGAGCTAAAGAAGTATGGATTTGGCCACTAGAGGGCAACTCAAGAATTTTCTTGAGTTGCTAATGAAGGTAATTTCTGAACCATTTGCTTAATTATAGCCTTTCCTATAAACCCATGTTAAGATTTAATCGATATTGTGTGATATTATGGATTTGATGAAAACCTAGTTAGGGTT
This sequence comes from Agapanthus africanus, assembly GCA_030015575.1. Classification (NCBI taxonomy): domain Eukaryota; kingdom Viridiplantae; phylum Streptophyta; class Magnoliopsida; order Asparagales; family Amaryllidaceae; genus Agapanthus; species Agapanthus africanus. The sequence goes on from JASDDO010000031.1 coordinate 233,773,500, forward strand.
TGAGAGAAACTTGGGTTGTATTGTGAAATTGAGTTCAATTGAGGATACACCAACACCCTAGTGTATGAATTGAGACCCTAACCCGAAACTAGAACCCATAATACGGATTTTAGAAACCTATATCGGGGGAAAAACCTGGAATCTGCCACTGTTATTGGAATCTGCTAACACCCCGAGAACCCTAAAATAATATTGAGTGGGAATTGAGATGTTCAGGCAACCTAGAGGCAACACCCCAAACCCTAGCCCCTAACTCCTCCGTACGGCCGCCAAAATCCCTTTTCTGGCCGCAAATTGCGGCCAGACCTGAGAGGAAATTCCTCGTTTTTCGTGCATGCCCCCATTTCTTCAATTCTTGGCCCTGAGTACTTCTAGTTTTGACAGATTCTTTCTAGGGTGAAATCTGGGACATATATCCTAAGTTGTTGTTTTGGATTCGTATTTCCGTATTCCGTATTTTTGATTCTGAAATGGTGGGATGTGTTTTGCCTCGACTATTTGTCGTTTATACGACGATATAGAGGAGTTATTGATGATTTTGAAGGCGTGCCATAGGTTTTCACCTATAGGCCCCTTATCGTATCGTTTTGGATTTTATGCGCCGTTTTAGCATGGATTTGGTTTAATGCGCATATACGATATTTTGATGTGTAGGTACCCATGAAGACTTCGGGACGACAAGCATACGTGGTGACGTCCGCAATTGGTGATGCAAGGTGAGTAGATTATATCTACAGGAGGAAGTCGGGTGGATGGCGTATAGCACCCCCGCAGTCCGTAGATAGATTACTTTGTAGTTATTGTGATATAGGTGTATTGTGGATTGTGTAGGGTTGTAGTGACTAGTGTAGTTATAGTCGCGAACCCTAGGATAGAATTTCACGTATACACACACCCTTGCTTATCACTTGTACTTGCACTGTGATTGAGGATATGTAATGACTTGGAGATGAGTCGATGATGTGGGCTTGGTGCCCTGGGATCGGTGATTTGATACGATTCATATGTGGGACATGATTTGTGATTCTTGCGGGCTTGAGATATGTGTTTACCCCCGTATGCATACTTCTCTGATGGTATCGACTTGTACTAGACATAGAGTGGTACCCCCAGACTATATGATCTGATGATACTGATACCTGTTATGTGACGAGATAGTGAGTTGTTGACCCCTACCCAGCTATGGGAATGCCGTACGATGATGCACCGTACGAGCCGATATTGATGATAGATCCGCACTCATAACTCGAGGATATGTTACGATATGACATTGAGGCGGGATCACCGACTACATATCTTTATATATATATATATATATTGACTCAGATTTAGGTGGTTTCTACACCTACCCCTCCTGATTGACCGGATACTTAAATGTAGTTTGCATAGTGGATACTTCACTGTGGTGTTGACTACTAGATATCTGCATTTTCCTGCTATTCGCATTGCTGGTATATGTTCATTATTATGCTATTATCATGCTGTTAGGACACCAGCACAATTATCGATGATGCGCATGTTTCACGTACACTATTTGCCGGCTCACACACTTCATCATCGATAATTGCCATGCCACTACACTATAGTACTATTGCATTCATGAGATGATTCTTCCTTCGACTTACGCACATTACTATTCCATGTTGCATGATTTCCGATATGATTACTTTTCTTTACATGTCGCATACATCTTGGATTGATTGCATAGCACATCACATTGGATGTACTTCTTGATGATTGGATTTTCATGGGATTTCTGGATTTGGGAACCGTGTCCTTTTTAATAGCAATCATTTAAAAAACCGGTTCCCTTGATATGATATTTGGGGCGTCGTCCCGTGTTTTCTCGGTGCTAGAGGATGTACTGAGAGAGGGCTGACCCGGACTGACGGAAGCCCGATGGATTGATATAGGGCATGATCCGGAATGACGGATGCCCGATGCATTGAGAGAGGGATGACCCGGACTGACGGATTCCCGATATGTACTTTGAGATAGGGCATGATCCGGAATGACGGATGCCCGATGGATTGATATAGGGCATGATCCGGAATGACGGATGCCCGATGCATTGAGAGAGGGATGACCCGGACTGACGGATTCCCGATATGTACTTTGAGATAGGGCATGATCCGGAATGACGGATGCCCGATGGATTGATATAGGGCATGATCCGGAATGACGGATGCCCGATGCATTGAGAGAGGGATGACCCGGACTGACGGATTCCCGATGTGTACTTTGATATAGGGCATGATCCGGAATGATGGATGCCCGATACAGGAGGATTTACGTGTCGATGCTAGGCACGGGTTTCATGATGTTTTTCCATGATTTTGTTTATATCCTCACATTGCATACATGATGCTTATTGTCATTGGGTGACGGGTGGACGGGTTCCACATACATACAGACTTGGATCATAGACAGACTGGTTTTACATTGATCATACTTCATTTGTATATATAACAGGGCATGAGGGCGCTGTTATATATACCCTTACACCAATATTAGTGGTATGGGACGCTAATATATGTGTATTGATATCATTGATATTTCATCATGGTTACTTCATGCAGACATACCTTACACTAATGATATGTGATTACCTGAGTACCTGGCACTACATACATGATTAGATGTTACCTTGCCACCTTGTTACACTCAGATGTACACTTGTGGATTATATTATTGATCGTTGACTTAGGATTATGTCTTGCATTCGGTTTCTACTTGTAGATGTTTCTATTCACGAGTTGGCAACTCACCCCCGTTGTGCCACAGTTCTTGCAGGTTTTGCCGTACAGGTCCTATTGCGGCATATCTGGCACACTACCTTCTTGCGGGTGATTTGCTTTGGTAGGTGGATTCTTTCGTATCAGGAATCACCTTTGTATTCATTTATTTCATTGTATCTAGCAATTGTCCATCAACCAAAACTTGTATATTCTTTCAGACTCAGAGACAGTGTTGTATTATTCGACCTTAGAGTCGCGCTTAGTAGTATTGCGGTTTTCTTGCTACTTTTGAGCTTTCTTTTGGTTTTGATCCTCGCCACTTGGCGTTGTATATTATTATATCATTGTGTGGTTGTGACCGTCGATTGACGAAGAGCTAGCTCCCGCTTGGGGATGCCTTTATCATTGTATATGTATTGTATCCTTGTTGTACCCCATTCGGGGCCAGTTTTACAAAGGAAACTCTGCCGAAATTTTTAGAAAAGACTTATTGTTTTCAAAACGTACCTTCGGCTTAGTTATTTAAAAACCTTGATTTCAAACCTGTATTTCTTCACTTCTTTAAACCAGTTTTCTTTATTTATTCTTCAAAATGGTTTTAGATTTCTGGGCTTTTGGCTTACTTGGATCAGATGGAGTCCTATAGGCTTCATATGGTTCAAGTGCCAGTCACGTGCTCTTTCGGGTCGTGACAAAGTTGGTATCAAAGCGCTAGGTTGACCTTGGTTCGAGTCTAAGTTTGACTATATGGAGCCTAGGGAGTTGCTTATATACGGAACTTAGGCTTGACCTTACGGAACTTAGACTTGGTCGAGGGGGTGTAAACCCGAACTTTCGTCGTATTAGGATGACCCTTGGTTGATGGATTAGGTGACTAAAGTAGAGTGACGTACCGTTGGTATGTTCCGCGGCATACTTACGACACGCCACTCCGCTTGAGGAACCTTAGGATGTAAGTCTACGCTAGCGCCCCGGCAGTCTACAGACGCCAAATGCGGAACAAAAACTTTTTTAACTGGCGCTATCGTATACTTTAACCCGGATCTGCCATTATTGCTAAACTAACAAACTGTAAAGAGTGTAGGAATGTTATACCGAACGATCCGAGTCCTTCGTTCTTCAACCATCATCCCACGCTCTGTTGCGGCTGCTCCGATCTCGTCGATCTCCGAATCCTTCGTCGAAGTGGCACCACATCGACGATTCTTTAAACGGGCTCCCGCCTCTGACTCGAGGCAACTCGGTCGTCAAGTTTGCTAAAAGAGACGACCAAGAATGATGTAGAGATTGAGTAGATGACTTTGTCTCACTTCGTCCAAGTCCGTGGACGATCGGTTAATGAAGTTGCCGTGGAAATCGGGTGATGGAATGAAATGAACTGTGAATTCCATACACCCCAAAACTATCATATCTTTTCTAACCGAATGAAAACTCAAGTGAGAGTGTGAGAATGAGGAGAGAGAGGGGGCCGGCCTCATATAGGAAGAGGGGGGTGACCGTAGGAGAGGGGGGTGACCACAAGCAAAAAGCCTTATCATCACAAAAGATCTTAAGCAAAACAAAAGGCTTTAAAGAAAACAATGAATCATAAGCATAGTCACCAAAAGCTTTAATGACACCATTAATGCCTAATGAGTCATGAAGCCACATCATCACTTCTAGAAGCTTCTAGAATGATGACTCACTCATATCAGAAGAAAAGATAAATCCGTCTTTAACAGAATGTTAAAAGACGGCTGATAGAAAACTGGAAACTGGCAACTTCCAAAAGTGATCCTGAAACGACTTTCAGGATAACCCCGAAACAGTATAAATATACCCGCATTTGTATTACGACCGAATACAAATGCAACTGAGACAAAGATATTATACCTACTCAATATAATACTCGGATGCGGCTTAAACCAAAGCCGACCAGTATCAACTGTCCGAAAATCGACACGTGCGTAAACGCACGTGCAATTTCCGAACCCTGCCATAAAACCATACGGCCTCTACAACGTTTCGCCCGAACTTGGGAAACTGTCTGTGGGGGACTCTAATGACTCGTCAGTACCCTGGCAGTGGGTTTAACCACAAACCGTCAGCGGCACTAGCTATGCGTAACGGCTGCCCATGGACTGACCTCAAGGGTGGCCGAGGAGCGAACTCAAGGGAGACCGATGAGCGAACTCCTCCGAAAACCCTACTGAGCCTGACAGTGACAATGTATATACAGTCCGGTCCGTTCGTCAATGAGTATCGCATATCTGCCTAGGGGGCTAGTAACGTCAGACCCCCAATAGCAGTATAAGTCGTGTCGGAGTATAGCCCAATAACACCCTGAGATACTACTGGAGTACCTACCAGTAAATCTCCTGCCATGGCCATGGACTTTGTGTAATGGCTCTCCTAGACACAGCACGACCTCGCCCCCAATACCGGGAGAGACGAAACCCCTGCCGATCCGCTCACGTGCCTCTATATGGCTCGGGACTGTACCCAAAAGCTACCTGTTTGCACGACTCCTTTGAGCCGTGGTAGGGTAGAAATCAAAGCACAGTGGGAACTCACACGAGACAAATGACGACCTCAGGTCGATGAACTAACCTGTACACATGTCACCAGGGAACTGCTATCTGACGGTAGATATAATACTAACTAGCAGATTCCCGGCGAGTCCTGTCCGGTGTACTCATAACCCAATGAGCACCTGTATACATCTTAGGTGATCCAACATACACCAGTGGCTTGTGAGACCGGCCACCGCCCCTCGTTGGGGTCTCGACTGTATACACTAGTCTACTCCGGAGTATCGATGCCCTGTCTCGAAACTCCCACGACTAGGGACCATAATAAAGGATATGCATATAAACTACCCAACTCTCACGTATATGATCGCCCTCATACAGTTGGTAGTAAAGCAAGATCCTAAGGGCTCTATCAAAGTGTAACATGCAATCAGTCACCTGAACATATACACAACTGATAAAGGCAAACCAGATAGCATACTATCATTTCGAGTAAGACTGTCCTACCGGGATAGGTCCTCCGCAATCATTGCAATCACGTACCTGCGATCCAATAATTGACTATGAGGGCACTATCTCCAACAATCTCCCACTTGCACTCAAGGCTAATATTGCGATGTCGACTACTCACAGCCCGTGTGAAACCGAACATCCAACTCCTCTACTAATCAGCTTCACAAAGCCCGTTTGTAAAACTATTGTGTTCGAGAAATAGCCTCGGTGAGTGGATCCGCCTAGAAGCTTCTTTCTGTATCTCTCATAATCTCAAGTTCGCGGAGAAAACCATCTCCCGAATTGAGTAGTACCTGTCTAAGAATATGTCTGGATATCTGATGGGACCTTGGTTCATAAATGAACTCCATATCCAAACTTCTTAGACTGAATCGATCACTGAACCTAATCAGTATCGGGCACCTAGCTTCCCACAGTATCCTCTTGGACCACCTGTCCATAATACTGTCCCTCGTCAGAGGGAAAACTAAAACTCTGACAATCACTCTGTCATCGATGTCACCTTTGAAGCCTGGAATGATAACCGTCTCCCGAAAGAGGCTGCCGTCATCAAATCCGTAGAACATGTACCAATGTTCTAAAACTGCTTCCTTATGTTTCTCCAGGATTGGATTAATACAAACTTATTGCATCTAGTGCAAAACCAACATTTGGTGTGGTACTTGACATCACATGATTGACTCAATTGCCTAAGCAAGTGATCCGCCAATCATGCACATCCCTCTCCCCTTTAGTCTGTACGACACCTTTAGAGAGGGTGACTCCATCACCTGCAGGTACACCACCATGCTAGGAGTCAACTATTCCAAAAACCATTAGAATATCTGTCAAAGTACCCACATTGGGAAACTACCCAAATCCAGATCTAAAACCATAGATCTAGAAACCAGAATGTCAAATATTATATCCATATCCTGTCTGGAGAAACAACTGTGCGACGACCACAGTCCAACCGATCGTAGTATAGGAATTTTACTTCCCACTCTGTGTATGTCATCCAGATACTATGACATCACACCCTACTACCTTCTTAACTGATCCATCCCTTATTCTGATTGAAGTCAAACCCATGACTGTCATATCAAAATTAGATGATCTATCTCCGCTATAACTGCTCAAGTCTATAAATAGACATAAGCTATTTGCCCACCATGCTTCCGTTGCTCCCACTGACTACGACAACCCTCCTACCGGGTCTCATATCCTGGAACAACAGTAGTGTCAAGTCTTGGTAGATAAGAACCTCCCTGTCACCGTCTTTGAGCCTACCGAAGTACCTCTCGGGTGTCTGAGGTTACCTACCATACCTGCGGAGTGGCTATTGGAATGTCAAACCTGATTGAATGTATAGGTCCTATTAAATTTTCCGTAATCGTTCGCGGTTCTGGAATCACTTCTAGTTCTACCATACTCCCACTACTGTTTTCTAAAAAAGATCCATTTTTACTAAAACTGTGGCGAGTCAAGAACAATATCACTATTGATCTTCAAATGGTAGAATATCAACCCTTGTCATAGCCAGGGTTAACCCACAAACAGCCATTACAGAAACGTGCCCTGAGTTATCCATTGTCTGGTTTTAATCATGAGCTGGACAACTCTCCGTACCTTAACATCTTTTAGGGTACGATCCATTCTATATCCAATATAGAAACTTTGGCACTTATTTAATTGGAACCATATTCAATCCATGCATCTGTCTCCAGTGCATATCAACTTAATGGAAAGAGGCTAATCAGCATTACTCAACTTAGGAATCCATCCAATTATGAGTAACCTGAAAGAGAAACTCGTTTCTCAAAACCATCACTATTATCTGAATACCAATCACAAGAATCTACATCTTCGATCTCTTTGAAGAATCCCGATACTTGTGATATCTGGTTCTCCACTTTATTCTTATACCCACAACTTCTCAAAACTTAGACCTTGTATTTCTACGAAACACTTGTCTAAATACTAGAGAAGTTATAAGTAAACAGAACATAGTACGAGGACCTACCCCTTTGTCCTGATGGACACTGGACAACATACAATACTCTGTATAAGTCCGCTGAGTTGAACAACTCAAAACCTATGCGTTGTAGGTGGAAAACTGTACCCTGGCGATTTCCTCAAATATCACCAATTACAACGAATTCCGATATAATGAGGATGATCACCTAATTCCCAATATCTTACTCCCACTCATCATCTGTAAAACCATACAGATATGAGAATGAAACCTGGTAAATACATACCCTTGGAGTAAGTGTCTAATCGGGAAAAACAGTTTTTCCTTAACAATGCACTGAAACATGAAAATGTTTCGTAGGGGTATCCTGGTATTCATAGCAATGCCTCTTCCATAATCCAATTCATGACTTCAACCGTATATTTTATTGCCATCTCTCCAAATCACTTTTATTTGTCTTTAGTCGTTACCCTCTGTATACCATCGTTAGGCTAAATGGTTTTCTTCCTTCCCTACCGTTCGGCACCAGCCTATGGTTTGGAAGAAGACTATCCAGTAAGCATAATAGGTGTACCCTCCTAAACCAAGGAGTACTCGCATCTCGAGAGAAGGTGATGATAAAAGACAACTGAATAATACCTTATTCTTTTAAAGGTGAAATAGGAGTGGCGATTAAGTACGCGGTTTTGGTCGTGAATGATAACAGTCGCAATTTACTTTGCCCTCTTTCTAATCCCTTTATTTTGTCTTTACATATTACCTTCTGCACACCCTACTTAGGCTAATTGGTTTTCTTCATTCCCTACCTTTCGGCACCAGCCTATGGTTTGGAATAAGACTATCCAATAGGCGTAATAGGTGTACTCTCCTAAACCAAGGAGCCCTCGCATCTTGAGAGAAGGTGATAATAAAAGACAATTGAATAAGCCAATTCTATTTCTCCTGAACCTGAACCGGGATCCATCCTCGAAGAAGCCCCTTCGAGTTCGTATATAACCATACGATGGATCTATCCAATGGAAGTGGATATCCGTAGTAATACGGGTGTTCTGAGAAATGCAAAGGGTAAAAGAAGGAGTGGCAATGACTTATGCAACATAGACAATCCAAAAGCCAGTATTTTAAGAAGGTTCGGTCAACCTGGTCACTGAGTCATAGTCTAGGGTCGGTCAAAGGTCGCTGCCAAAGAGAGAGAGAGAAAAGAAACACTCTGCGTGCACTCTATCCTAGATCAGAATGGTCATCATTTTATCTAATCCGGAAACCTCCCACTGTCCTGTCAAATTCTCCTCCAAACCTAAAGAAGAATCAATCGGGATCACCCGAAGAGTAAACCAACTCATCAGTGGGAATCAGGATCCAACTCTCATCGCATGATAACGTGATGGAATGCATCCACGTTACTCATACTCCAGAAGGTATGCGCATACTCGGCAAGTTTCAGTTTCTTTAGAAACTCCTGATATCATTTTTGCCCCATGCTCTTATAACCTTGGCGTTGGTCAAAATGTCATAAGTCACATGCCAAGTTCTACCCATCACTATCTTGTCAATTTGAACCCACCCGCACATGCCCCTGACGTTGGCCAATCGGCAGAACGACTGTCCCAAACTAACTCATCTATCTATGCAACAATTGAATACCCAGCAGCTACCAAACACTATGCCTTGGCGTTGGTCAAAATGCGTAGCTTGAATACTACTGAATACCCAAAAGAAGTGACGGAGGGCTACGGCTGGTTTTTGGCGAAAAAACCTTTAGCGTAGTGAACTTGATATCGCTGAAGGAACCTGATAGCTTTTTAAAATATAGTGGCGAAAACACTTTTGCTAAAGAGGTCACTCCCGGTAAAGGGATCTCGGCTCTTTCCTCGTGGAATGAGGTGCAGGATATTCCACTGAATACCGCTATGCAAAGCAACATGTAATCGACTATAGTGAAGTTATTACTCTGACGCAAACTTCTGTCCAAGGGGTCGGTCCCGGTGAAGGGATATCGGCCCTTGCCTCGTCGAATGAGGTGCTGGATATTCCACTGAATACCGCTATGCATAACACAAGAAAACGTCTTTGCAATAACACTTTTTAAATTGTTCCAACAACTGTAAACAGGTTTGTTTTTCTTTGCATTGATCAGAATCAATGCAGTCCCATCAATCAATCACACCAGAAAAGAACGAAAATAAAATGTACGTATATGCCATCCGCATTCGTCACTGGGTCCCGTCATAACCCGTTAGGTTACTTAACTAACGACAGAGCGGGGACTGGACTAGCGCGGGTGTAAAACATATACAACATCTAATAGTATATAAACCAATATACAATAATCGCTCCAGGCGTGATAGTATGCAACATTACAGAAAAGTAATAAGCAACACAGAACAATACAGATATCTGGGATCCCCGAGTTTCACAGAGCCGCTGCTGAAACCCGACGTTCCCCTGTCGTGTGGATAGCCTGTGCAATGAAACCTAGACCCCTACGGTTGCGGCAAGTTACCCGCCAAAACCTGAAGCAAGGCAGCCCCCTACAGCATAGTGAATGGACCACCCAGCACTCCACGGAATCCGGTAATCTTGGGCACCCCTCCTTGGGTCAACCAGTACCCCCTACGAGCGCGGCGAATAGTCTGCCAATTCTGAAGTGGGGCCCCTCTGCCTCTCAAAGCCATGAGATGCGGACCCGTTGCCCTCCCAAACCCGGCTATCCGTGCACTCCGTCTCGGGGTAAAACCTAGTACAGTAATGAAAAATAGTACAACAGGTACATCGACCGCAACCTGGTCGTGCCCCAAAAGAATATTATACAACAGGCAGTGACGGTTGTCCACAAGTTGGACGCTCGCCCCGCAATATCAAATGTACAAATAAACTCAAACTGTACTACCATTGCACACTGCTATCCACCACGACAAATCCGCAACAATACAGCACAACACAACACAGAACATCAACGCGAATGTCACGTTCGCAAACCCGTCTAAAAGAACTATAGCAGTTAAACGCGGTTTACCGATCAAATGACATTCCCGGTCGGAGATATAATGTAAGCACTGTAAACTAACGTGTTTAAATTACGATCGACCAAAGACCAAAAAAAACAAAAAGTGGGCCCCACAGCTTACTGGTGAACAGTAACAAAATCTGGGCCAAAACTTTACATACCAAAAACCACAAAATCCCACCAAGAACCCACTGGCAAAAATTGGGAGCACGTGCTCCTCACATGGCCGCGGAAGGGCGGCCAAACCATGGGTTTGGCCGCGCTTCCACGGCAACTTGGAGGAGTCACGAGTCCAAATTTTGTCGTGGGTCTTAAAATTGCCTGCTCGGATTTTTAAGACATTCAGAAATCAATTTTGACACTGTTCAAAATCAACAGAAACTGTCGGCATAGGATTTTGTAGTTTTCGATTTCCGGTCGGATCGATATTTTAAACGCGTTAGCACAAGTTAGTATAGCAAAATGGTTAGGCTCTGATACCACTGTAAGTCTACGCTAGCGCCCCGGCAGTCTACAGACGCCAAATGCGGAACAAAAACTTTTTTAACTGGCGCTATCGTATACTTTAACCCGGATCTGCCATTATTGCTAAACTAACAAACTGTAAAGAGTGTAGGAATGTTATACCGAACGATCCGAGTCCTTCGTTCTTCAACCATCATCCCACGCTCTGTTGCGGCTGCTCCGATCTCGTCGATCTCCGAATCCTTCGTCGAAGTGGCACCACATCGACGATTCTTTAAACGGGCTCCCGCCTCTGACTCGAGGCAACTCGGTCGTCAAGTTTGCTAAAAGAGATGACCAAGAATGATGTAGAGATTGAGTAGATGACTTTGTCTCACTTCGTCCAAGTCCGTGGACGATCGGTTAATGAAGTTGCCGTGGAAATCGGGTGATGGAATGAAATGAACTGTGAATTCCATACACCCCAAAACTATCATATCTTTTCTAACCGAATGAAAACTCAAGTGAGAGTGTGAGAATGAGGAGAGAGAGGGGGCCGGCCTCATATAGGAAGAGGGGGGTGACCGTAGGAGAGGGGGGTGACCACAAGCAAAAAGCCTTATCATCACAAAAGATCTTAAGCAAAACAAAAGGCTTTAAAGAAAACAATGAATCATAAGCATAGTCACCAAAAGCTTTAATGACACCATTAATGCCTAATGAGTCATGAAGCCACATCATCACTTCTAGAAGCTTCTAGAATGATGACTCACTCATATCAGAAGAAAAGATAAATCCGTCTTTAACAGAATGTTAAAAGACGGCTGATAGAAAACTGGAAACTGGCAACTTCCAAAAGTGATCCTGAAACGACTTTCAGGATAACCCCGAAACAGTATAAATATACTCGCATTTGTATTACGACCGAATACAAATGCAACTGAGACAAAGATATTATACCTACTCAATATAATACTCGGATGCGGCTTAAACCAAAGCCGACCAGTATCAACTGTCCGAAAATCGACACGTGCGTAAACGCACGTGCAATTTCCGAACCCTGCCATAAAACCATACGGCCTCTACAACGTTTCGCCCGAACTTGGGAAACTGTCTGTGGGGGACTCTAATGACTCGTCAGTACCCTGGCAGTGGGTTTAACCACAAACCGTCAGCGGCACTAGCTATGCGTAACGGCTGCCCATGGACTGACCTCAAGGGTGGCCGAGGAGCGAACTCAAGGGAGACCGATGAGCGAACTCCTCCGAAAACCCTACTGAGCCTAACAGTGACAATGTATATACAGTCCGGTCCGTTCGTCAATGAGTATCGCATATCTGCCTAGGGGGCTAGTAACGTCAGACCCCCAATAGCAGTATAAGTCGTGTCGGAGTATAGCCCAATAACACCCTGAGATACTACTGGAGTACCTACCAGTAAATCTCCTGCCATGGCCATGGACTTTGTGTAATGGCTCTCCTAGACACAGCACGACCTCGCCCCCAATACCGGGAGAGACGAAACCCCTGCCGATCCGCTCACGTGCCTCCATATGGCTCGGGACTGTACCCAAAAGCTACCTGTTTGCACGACTCCTTTGAGCCGTGGTAGGGTAGAAATCAAAGCACAGTGGGAACTCACACGAGACAAATGACGACCTCAGGTCGATGAACTAACCTGTACACATGTCACCAGGGAACTGCTATCTGACGGTAGATATAATACTAACTAGCAGATTCCCGGCGAGTCCTGTCCGGTGTACTCATAACCCAATGAGCACCTGTATACATCTTAGGTGATCCAACATACACCAGTGGCTTGTGAGACCGGCCACCGCCCCTCGTCGGGGTCTCGACTGTATACACTAGTCTACTACGGAGTATCGATGCCCTGTCTCGAAACTCCCACGACTAGGGACCATAATAAAGGATATGCATATAAACTACCCAACTCTCACGTATATGATCGCCCTCATACAGTTGGTAGTAAAGCAAGATCCTAAGGGCTCTATCAAAGTGTAACATGCAATCAGTCACCTGAACATATACACAACTGATAAAGGCAAACCAGATAGCATACTATCATTTCGAGTAAGACTGTCCTACCGGGATAGGTCCTCCGCAATCATTGCAATCACGTACCTGCGATCCAATAATTGACTATGAGGGCACTATCTCCAACATAGGATGTACATACTTTTGAGATCAGTGATTCTCTTCATATCCTGGATTATACATCCATTTGAGACTCCCGATTCTATTAGTTTCATGATCATACCTTCATTGATGCTGTTCCTTCCTATGATCATGTATCCACTTTGGATCTGTTGTTTCCCTTCTTGCTGCTGATGCGCTCTCTTTGATACTCGATTGAGATTCCTGTCGCCGTGTTTGAGCGCAGTTTGGGCTGCTGCTAGGGTTACGGCCGGTGTGAGCTCGTTTGGTACGAGGGCCGACCTTTGTGTTTTCTGGTGATATGGGAACGTCTCGAGTTAGTATTGGTGATTGTGACCTCTGGTGGAGGCGAGTGCTTGGTCTTGCACCGGATGATCGGGCCATTGTTAGAGCTGCCAGTTGAGAGATGACTGTTGATGTACAGCATACCTCAGGGATTGTGATGTCGGCTACCGTGCAGACAGATGGACCAGCTGTTGCTGAGATTGACAGGATGTCGCTTTCGGAGCTTACGAGCTGAGATTGCCGGAGCTTTCAGGCAGACACGCGATAGATGATAGCTAGTCTACCCGATTTGAGAGACGAAGGTGATTCGTCCGATTTTGCGCCAGAGCGGGCCCAGTTGAGTTGAAGATTTCCAGTGTGGAGAGTCTTACTCAGATCTAGAGCAGACCGATTCAGAGATGACCGCTTATGTATTGCCTTTCCTGGAGGATTGAGGCGTTGTTCGGCGTACAGGCGTATGAGCCAGTTGCTGCTGCAAATGACGAGATATCGCCCAGATGATTGGAGCTACTGCAGCATGAGCATGTTCTTGGAGATATGATAGTGAGTCGGTAGTCACCGAGGATGAATGACTAGGACGTGTGGTGAGTTCGCTTACCCCGATGCGAGTCATCAGGTGGATTGATTCCAGATAGAGACGACTTCACGCAGGTTCGTTGAGAGTCGATTGAGACGATCGAATGTCAGGAGCCATTTTCCAAGTTTAAAGTATACGGAAAGACATGCAGGTGATTCTATGGACCCTCTAGAAGAATGAAACCCTAACTCGACTTAATGACCGTGTGACAGCCTTTGAACCTTAGGGTTTACGGCGGTTCCGCGGCGCCATTAGTGAGGCTTGGGTTTGCCCTTCTACGGCTGGACCACCGACGCTGTGGCATGTACTCGATACTATTAAACTGTACCCGAGATGTGAGCTCTTGGGGGATTATGAGGATCTGACGAGTCGATCGGATGGTTCGACATCTTTCGGATATCGTGATGGGACACTGCTTGGGAGACTCCAGATGCGAGCATAGCTGTTGGAGCACCGTACATGCAGCCATGATGAGAAGAGTCTGAATCAGTCGACATTGACGCAGAGTGAAGAAAAGAGTCCGTACGAGATTTCGACGAGATGACGTCCCACTCCGCTGACATTAGAGATGTGTTACACATCCCGAGGCGTGGCATATAGATATATCTTCCAGAAAGAAGCGCAATAAGTACGCAGCCGTTCCGGAATAAGCTTTAGCTTCAGCATTGGATGACGACTTCCGGGCATTTCGGCAGGAATGAGATTTGAGAAAGGGACCTCGACAGGACTTTTCTGGAGTACGATACGAGAAGACCTGAACCAGGAGTTGTCGTTTTGCGCACACCCAGCAGGCCAGAGTTCGGCTTTGTGAACGAAGTAGTTGACCAAGTCGGATAAAGGAACTTATCCAGAGGCGTTGCGAATTGATCAAGGACGGACGAGTGATGAGTATTCCTCCGATGGTCGGGACGTGTTCCCGAGGACCAGTTCGGCCCGACATCTGCTACAGAATGATGAAGCTACAGAGTACGCGATTTCGAGTCCGTGTGAGAGACTTCAGATTGGCCGTGGCCGAGGACAGTGCAGTGCATAGTAGCTTGGCGTGACGTCATAGTGGGCAACGATAGAGACAGTTGGTACAAGAGGTTCGTGTGAGACACTGACGAGCTGTCATTACTTCCCGTCGAGACTAGAGACCTAATTTGCTTACAGAGACGTTGGGATGCGACCAGTTTCTGAGGGAATATTGTGCTAAGGACACAGGTGTCTTTTGATCGAGAAGAGGTTGTGCAGGAGAGCCAGCCTCCGTTTGGTTCGGCATAGGCATAATCGGAAGAGACCTTAAGCAGGATTCCTTCCAGGACATTGCTGCAACGATGTTTGCACCCAGGATCAGATGTGAGACGTGCTTTCAGAGAGCCAGAGGCCGACGTCAGTGAATTGCTGCCTTACGAGTGGTCGTGAGGTTTGACCGAGAGGAGACCAGAGAAGTGCCAGAACGGAATCGTCCCCGTTAGCACATCTGACAGGGCCGATGAGCCGGTTGACTGTGAGATTGGTAATCCACAGAGAGGATAAGGACCCAGAGAGTCAGAGGACGCCAGATCGTGAGCAAGTGGCAGGTAGATATCCTGCGCTGCTAGCAGTGGATTGCACTGACTCCTTCTCGACCTTGAAGGAGGATCTACCGAAGACGGTATTTATGATTTGTGATTTTGTGATTCGATTATCACGTATCCGTCATTTTGGATTTCGGTATTTTGGGCGTTTTGTTTGCATGATTTAGTTTTGGCGATTGAGTTTCATGATATTGATTTCATGCACCCACTGGACATTTATATATTTTACGCAGAGTTTTCATGCATTTTAGTGTTATGCTTTGATTCGTGCACGCTGATGCATACGATTGTGAGATTCTCTTTTGCGGTACACCTGATTTTGGTTTGAGCCGCATTATATCGTTGATTTTGACCCGGATTTTGATGGTGAATTTTTGCACTCCGTGCATGTTGAGTGCGCAGGGCCTAGATTTTCATTCGTGCACGATGGATGCACCGGTTTGGATTTTCGCGCATGTTGGGCGCATGTTTTTAGATACGATTTGGGTGCACGCCAGATGTGCTAAATCGGGATTCTTCGTACATGTCACATGCACCTGATTTATTTTGCTGTCAGGCACATACGTTACCCATGACAGATGCTTCGTGCGTACCCGTTGCACCTAGATGTTGTTTTGTGCACCTGTTTAGCACATTTATGGATTTTTTTGATATCCGTGCGCACCAGACGCACAGGATTGTGTTATGTGCATTTTTGGGATTATTCCTTTTGGAGCAGTACCTTTTATGATGTTGGATTTTTGCTTTCATGCTGAGCAGGACTAGTCAGTAGATGGTACCTGGATATACTTTTGCATGCTATTACATCAGCTTTTTACATGTATAGATTGGATGTCTACATGTGTAGTATTGATCCATATCATATCGGGTTTGTATTGAATTTGACATTGTGTTTTTACCTCGACTCCGATGATTGCGAGATGCTTGACGGAGTTTTGCTTTTGAGTTATCTGCTCATTTTTCATGCGCATGCATTGCGATGTGATGTTTTATGTGTTGATATTTTCGGAGCCCCGACAAATGGATTATTACTGAAATTGTTTTTAGTATTGGGGATTTAAATTTAAATTCGGGGACCGAATTTCTTTAAGGGGGGTAGATTGTAACATTTTCAAAAATATAAAATATTAATTTTGGGAATTTTTATAATTTAATATTATTTTAATATTAAATGCAAATAAATAGGAAAAATGTTAGAAAAATTATGAAAAATTTTAGAAAATTCTAAAATGGGTTAATTATTGAAATTATGACATTTTTAAGTTGTTGTGATCATTTTGACAATAATTTAGTGCTAATCGCGATTAAAATCGCTAATCGGGTTTTTTGGTAATTTTGTGCAAAACTTGCACATATCACATTTTCTACACTTGTACACTTTTATTGCCATGGTTTTTCATGTGGGATCACTATTCTTGTGAGAAGGTTTAGGGATTTAAAAGAAAAAGGAAAAAGAAAAGAAAGAGAAAAGGAAATGATGAGGGTAGGTGAGAGAGAGAGGTGGACCTTTGACCTTGTACCCTTGGCCATACCCCTTCATTCCTCATCATTTTTCCCTCTCCATTCATGGAGTTGCTGCTGCTGCCTTTCCCCCCATCATCCTCCCCTCTTCAACTCCCCACTTCATCTCATAAAACACCCCAAAACCCCAATCTCCTTTCATTAAAAATGTGCAAAATCCCTAGATCTATACATGGAGCTAAAGAAGTATGGATTTGGCCACTAGAGGGCAACTCAAGAATTTTCTTGAGTTGCTAATGAAGGTAATTTCTGAACCATTTGCTTAATTATAGCCTTTCCTATAAACCCATGTTAAGATTTAATCGATATTGTGTGATATTATGGATTTGATGAAAACCTAGTTAGGGTTTGAGAGGAACTTGGGTTGTATTGTGAAATTGAGTTCAATTGAGGATACACCAACACCCTAGTGTATGAATTGAGACCCTAACCCGAAGCTAGAACCCATAATACGGATTTTAGAAACCTATATCGGGGGAAAAACCTGGAATCTGCCACTGTTATTGGAATCTGCTAACACCCCGAGAACCCTAAAATAATATTGAGTGGGAATTGAGATGTGCAGGCAACCTAGAGGCAACACCCCAAACCCTAGCCCCTAACTCCTCCGTACGGCAGCCAAAATCCCTTTTCTGGCCGCAAATTGCGGCCAGACCTGAGAGGAAATTCCTCGTTTTTCGTGCATGCCCCCATTTCCTCAATTCTTGGCCCTGAGTACTTCTAGTTTTGACAGATTCTTTCTAGGGTGAAATCTGGGACATATATCCTAAGTTGTTGTTTTGGATTTGTATTTCCGTATTCCGTATTTTTGATTCTGAAATGCTGGGATGTGTTTTGCCTCGACTATTTGTCGTTTATACGACGATATAGAGGAGTTATTGATGATTTTGAAGGCGTGCTATAGGTTTTCACCTATAGGCCCCTTATCGTATCGTTTTGGATTTTATGCGCCGTTTTAGCTTGGATTTGGTTTAATGTGCATATACGATATTTTGATGTGTAGGTATCCATGAAGACTTCGGGACGACAAGCATAGGTGGTGACGTCCGCAATTGGTGATGCAAGGTGAGTAGATTATATCTACAGGGGGAAGTCGGGTGGATGGCGTATAGCACACCCGCAGTCCGTAGATAGATTACTTTGTAGTTATTGTGATATAGGTGTATTGTGGATTGTGTAGGGTTGTAGTGACTAGTGTAGTTATAGTCGCGAACCCTAGGATAGAATTTCACCTATACACACACCCTTGCTTATCACTTATACTTGCACTGTGATTGAGGATATGTAATGACTAGGAGATGAGTCGATGATGTGGGCTTGGTGCCCTGGGATCGGTGATTTGATACGATTCATATGTGGGACATGATTTGTGATTCTTGCGGGCTTGAGATATGTGTTTACCCCCGCATGCATACTTCTCTGATGGTATCGACTTGTACTAGACATAGAGTGGTACTCCCAGACTATATGATCTGATGATACTGATACCTGTTATGTGAAGAGATAGTGAGTTGTTGACCCCTACCCAGCTATGGGAATGCCGTACGATGATGCACCGTACGAGCCGATATTGATGATAGATCCGCACTCATAACTCGAGGATATCTTACGATATGACATTGAGGCGGGATCACCGACTACATATCTTTATATATATATATATATATATTGACTCAGATTTAGGTGGTTTCTACACCTACCCCTCCTGATTGACCGGATACTTAGATGTAGTTTGCATAGTGGATACTTCACTGTGGTGTTGACTACTAGATATCTGCATTTTCCTGCTATTCGCATTGCTGGTATATGTTCATTATTATGCTATTATCATGTTGTTAGGACACCAGCACCATTATCGATGATGCGCATGTTTCACGTACACTATTTGCCGGCTCACACACTTCATCATCGATAATTGCCATGCCACTACACTATAGTACTATTGCATTCATGAGATGATTCTTCCTTCGACTTACGCACATTACTATTCCATGTTGCATGATTTCCGATATGATTACTTTTCTTTACATGTCGCATACATCATGGATTGATTGCATAGCACATCGCATTGGATGTACTTCTTGATGATTGGATTTTCATGGGATTTCTGGATTTGGGAACCGTGTCCTTTTTAATAGCAATCATTTAAAAAACCGGTTCCCTTGATATGATATTTGGGGCGTCGTCCCATGTTTTCTCGGTGCTAGAGGATGTACTGAGAGAGGGCTGACCCGGACTGACGGAAGCCCGATGGATTGATATAGGGCATGATCCGGAATGACGGATGCCCGATGCATTGAGAGAGGGATGACCCGGACTGACGGATTCCCGATATGTACTTTGAGATAGGGCATGATCCGGATTGACGGATGCCCGATGGATTGATACAGGGCATGATCCGGAATGACGGATGCCCGATGCATTGAAAGAGGGATGACCCGGACTGACGGATTCCCGATATGTACTTTGAGATAGGGCATGATCCGGAATGACGGATGCCCGATGGATTGATATAGGGCATGATCCGGAATAACGGATGCCCGATGCATTGAGAGTGGGATGACCCGGACTGACGGATTCCCGATGTGTACTTTGATATAGGGCATGATCCGGAATGACGGATGCCCGATACAGGAGGATTTACGTGTCGATGCTAGGCACGGGTTTCATGATGTTTTTCCATGATTTTGTTTATATCCTCACATTGCATACATGATGCTTATTGTCATTGGGTGACGGGTGGACGGGTTCCACATACATACAGACTTGGATCATAGACAGACTGGTTTTACATTGATCATACTTCATTTGTATATATAACAGGGCATGAGGGCGCTGTTATATATACCCTTACACCAATATTAGTGGTATGGGACGCTAATATATGTGTATTGATATCATTGATATTTCATCATGGTTACTTCATGCAGACATACCTTACACTGATGATATGTGATTACCTGAGTACCTGGCACTACATACCTGATTAGATGTTACCTTGCCACCTTGTTACACTCAGATGTACTCTTGTGGATTATATTATTGATCGTTGACTTAGGATTATGTCTTGCATTCGGTTTCTACTTGTAGATGTTTCTATTCACGAGTTGGCAACTCACCCTCGTTGTGCCACAGTTCTTGCAGGTTTTGCCGTACAGGTCCTATTGCGGCATTTCTGGCACACTACCTTCTTGCGGGTGATTTGCTTTGGTAGGTGGATTCTTTCGTATCAGGAATCACCTTTGTATTCATTTATTTCATTGTATCTAGCAATTTTCCATCAACCAAAACTTGTATATTCTTTCAGACTCAGAGACAGTGTTGTATTATTCGACCTTAGAGTCGCTCTTAGTAGTATTGCGGTTTTCTTGCTACTTTTGAGCTTTCTTTTGGTTTTGATCCTCGCCACTTGGCGTTGTATATTATTATATCATTGTGTGGTTGTGACCGTTGATTGACGAAGAGCTAGCTCCCGCTTGGGGATGCCTTTATCATTGTATATATATTGTATCCTTGTTGTACCCCATTCGGGGCCAGTTTTACAAAGGAAACTCTGCCGAAATTTTTAGAAAAGACTTATTGTTTTCAAAACGTACCTTCGGCTTAGTTATTTAAAAACCTGTATTTCTTCACTTCTTTAAACCAGTTTTCTTTATTTATTCTTCAAAATGGTTTTAGATTTCTGGGCTTTTGGCTTACTTGGATCAGATGGAGTCCTATAGGCTTCATATGGTTCAAGTGCCAGTCACGTGCTCTTTCGGGTCGTGACATTTTTGATGAATTTTTCGAGCTTTTAGAAGTGGAAATGGAGTGGGGAAAATGATGGGGCAGCCAAAGGGGGGTCCGCCAATGGTGAAGGAGGTAGAATGTTGTGGAGTTGTGTGGAAAATTCTCGTCTAAGTTCACCATTAAAGCTCAATTAATCATCTCACCTCATTCCACCTCTTAATCATTTCATTTAAAATTTTCTATAAACCTTTCAAAATATCTATAAGTATAAGATATTTTAAAAAGAAGACAAAATGCTTAATCTTGTAATTAAGTTCGCATGTTTCACATTATCATAATTAACCCAAACCAAATTGTAATTACCACTAATTAAGTGTATAATTAAAAGCTTATACTAATATTTTAATTAAGGAAAAAAAATATTTAAGTGAACTCAAAATTATAAGTGACCAATCAAAAACCGTATACTAGCAATTTCCCAGTTAAACTAGGTGCATTAAAGTCTATATTGAAAAATGATTATATTCCGGTTTTTACGGAAAACACAAATTATTTACCGATTAACAGAAAATTCGCCTAAACGATTCCTGAAACGTTACAGACTCCCATTTTGGGTTGCTCCCTCTCATGTGAGTGGGAGGCTCTCATTTTGGGAGCCCCCTTTCTCCCTCTCATGTGAAGGGGAGGCTCCCATTTTGGGCTGCTCCCTCTCAAGTGAGTGGGAGGCTCCCATTTTGGGATCCCTCATTCTCCTTCTGATATGAGGGGGAGGCTCCCATCTTGGGAGCCCCCTTCCTCTCTCTCACGTGATAGAGAGAAGCCCCCACTCTGCGGGAGCTTCCTTTAAAAAAAATTTAAAAAAATAAATTAATTAATTAAAAATTAAAAAATAAGGTTTTGTCTTTGGAGTTCAACTCGACAATAAAAATTCTTTTGGAGTTTAACTCCATTATAAAAAAAATTCTGGAGTTCAACTCCATTTAAAATTCTTTTGGAGTTTAACTCCACAACAAAAATTCTTTTGGAGTTGAACTCCAAAATAAAATTCTTTTTGGGGAGTTTAACTCCATATTAAATCTTTTTGGAGTTTAATTCCTTAAAAAAAATATAAATAAAATAAATAAATAAATAAAAATTTGTGCCATCTCACATGGGGGCTCCCACTCTGTGGGAGCCCCTGCTCCCCCTCACGTGAAAGGGAGGGACCTCCCACTAAGTGGGAGCTTTTCCCCTCACGTGAGCAGGAGTCTCCCACCAAGTGGGAGCTCCTGCTCCCCCTCACGTGAAAGGGAGGGAGCTCCTACTAAGTGGGAGCTTTTCCCCTCACGTGAGGAAGATGCTCTGCAGGGTTACCTAAGATGGCGACAAGGTTTCGGGAGGCATCTTCCATTCCAAATTCAAAAATTTGCCGTTTTAGCTAACCCTAACAAAGAATCGTTAACTACAAATCGACGGAATATAAAATGCAAACGCTTTGCAAGTCAAGTGAGCAAGAAATACAACCTTTGTAGACCGGTCCTTCACTTCAATAGCTCGGTGTAGTAGTCCCTTTCGCTGCGATCGTGAATTCCAGACTCTTGAGAGGCTCAAATGAAGAAACGAACATACTTGCTTCGAAGACTTCGAGGACGAAAATGATCTACGTCGAGGAGACACTAATGTAAGCTATCTCTTCAGTAATTACGGAATTAGTGAAGCAAACACCCTATACTAAATGGCAAGTAGTAGAGGATGATGAAGTAGGAAGTGGGCTCACTTTAGAATTGATTTTCACACATTTTATCTCATACCTCCATTGAAGCTAGAAATCTTTTTAGGAGGATGAAGAAGAAGAATGAACTCATCAAGTGAGAATAAGAGTGAGATTAGAATTGCAACCATGGTGAGTTAGTGTCATGCCTAACTCATGTAGAGAATAAACCATAGCAATGAGTTAAGGGTTGGGTTAACAAATATCTTAAGGTTGACAAACAAGTGGACTTAGTCAATGAAACCTACAAGCTTCTACAAGCTTTGAACCATGACTCATTATCCAAATGTTTAAAATCCTTAAGAAAAATAAAACCCTAACTTAACCTAGCAGGGTTTGAGTCTTATACTAACTATGTTGGATGTGTAACCAAGCATGACACACTTATATATATCATATATATTTTTTGTGCGAAAAAGAAAACAATACATATATCACATATATGTAAAGTAAATCAAATGTGAGAAAATAAATTATAAATGAGCTAATACTAGTTAATGTGATGTAATATATCAAATATATAATTATACATTAAATTATTAAATCAACCCTTGATTTAATAATCCGGCTATATCACATATAACCGACTAATATCAAATGTAACATCTTATCGAATCAACACTTGATCCGATAACCCGACTATATCGCATATAACCGACCAATGTCACAATTCGCGAGAATAGAATACGGTATCTCATATTGTATTAATCTCGGTTCCGCACATATCACATATGTGCTCCTACTCCGTTTCGCTTGAGCCAGGAAACCCCTGTGTAGGACTCTAAAGACTCGTCAATACGCCGGCAGTAGGTGATGATCATATCAAACAACTGTAAGTCCACGTTGCCAACCCCGGTTCTTGCGGGGAGGCGGAAACGGTATAAAAAATAAATTTTTAGCGCATTAGGCAACATGGACTAACAAAAGTCCGGATCTTTTCTAAACTAAACTAGCTACCAAGCTAAAGAGAGTTAGATACTCGGAAAAGATGTTATACCTAACTTGAACTCCTTCTTCTTTAAACCTTCATAGAGCTTGGATGGTGCTTTCCGCGTCGCCTTCTTCCGTCAAAGATGGATCCACCTGAGGGTTCAACCTTCGGGTTCCTTTCTCGAACTTTGAGAGAACTAGGGTCTTTGGCTTGCTAGACCTCTAACCCTAGAGTGAGTAGAGAGTGGTTTTGGGGTATTTTTATCTCAAGGAGGGGGTTTCTCAACACATGAGAGTGAGTCTCCTTGAACTAGAGGAGGAGGAAGAAGAAGAGAGGAGAGAGAAGTGTTATGATAGAATGAAAACCTTTTTGCAACCATAACATAATATGAAATGAATTATCAAATTAATAATAATAATCTAAATGAAATAGTTGATGGATGGTTTGGAGTGACAATTATCATTACACACATTAAATGGTTTTGCTAGAATCAAAGAGCATCTTTGATATGTAATGATGATAGTCAAAGTTTCAACCATGGTCAACAAGTCAACCTTGTTCAATAAGTCAACCTTGGTCAACAAGTCAACAAACCCAACCATGACACAATTTCATTTAATTAATATTATTAATTGATATATCATAAATTCATTAGGGTTTGGAAAAAGACGACTGTCAACTGTGCATACACACCCGATCCGAAACCCTAATGAAAATCCTCTTCCTCCGCCTCAATCAACTGTGCATACACACCCGCATTCTTGTTCCGAGGAACATGAATACTATGAGATAAAACTAACCACAAAACATATACCAGTATCTGGCTCAAACCAGAGCCCGCTAGTAATATCCGTCCGGACTCCAAACGTGCACAAGTGCGCGGATGAGAACGAACCCTGTCGCAAAACCATCCGACCTCTACTCTGTTTTGCCCAAAGGCGAATAGCCCTCTGTGTGGGACTCTAAAGACTCGAAACTACGCTGGCAGTGGGTTTAACCACAGACCGCAAGCGGCACTAGCTGTGCGTAACGGTCCCCAGGTATATGCCGATAAGAAGACTGACGAGGTGAACCCCATCTGAACTCCTACTGAGTCTGAATGTGACAGTCTCCATACAGTCCGGTCTGTTCGTCTGATACATCGCATGGCGGGCCTAGGGGGAGGTAAACGTCAGTCCCCTAATAGTGGTACAAGTCGTGTCGGAGTGAAGCCCAAAACACCCTGAGATAACACTGGAAGCCTACCGGTATATCTCGCTTGCCCTGGCCAGGGACTACTCGTGTAATGGCTCTCCTAGACATAGCGCGATGTCAACCCCCAATACTGGGAGAGACGAATCCTGTCTAACCGTCACTGCCTCCAAGTGCTTCGGAACTTCACCCAACTACCACCTGTTTGCACGACTCCTTTGAGCCGTGGTAGGGTAGTAATCAAAGTACAGTGGGAACACACTCGAGGCGAAGTGCCAGTGTCAAGTCAGCGGACTAAGCTGTACTCATGTCACCTGGGAACTGATAACTAATGATAGGTATAATACCAACTAGTCAGTTCCCGACGAGTCCTGTCCAGTGTACTCGTAACCTAACGAGCACCCGCATACTATCTCAAGTACGACGTACTGACGGATGTGGGACAGACCGTCTCCCACACTGGGATGAAAAGCGCATGCGCTAGTCTACTCCAGAGTATCGATGCCCTGTCTCGATAGTCCCGCGACTAGGGACCTGCATAAGGATGTGCTTATAGATTACCCAGCCCCCACTAGTGTGACTGCCATCACAACGCTGGTAATCAAGCAAAGATCCTATGGGCTCCACTAATGTGTATAGGTGATATACTAAAATAAACACATGTACACATTGAAGTAGAAACAAACCAAGTAGCATACTACTATTTTGAGCAAGATTGTATATACACGGTGAATATCCCAAGCTTCCATTAAGTAATATACAAACCAGTATGATACAATAATGGCCTCTAGGGCATATACACTAACAACACCCACAAGGCACAAGCGGTCTGCTAAACGTAACGGCCACCGGGCTATTAAGCGATCATAAGATCAAAAAGAAATCCTGCTTGTACTCCTGCGAATCCAATCAGTAACACCACCGTACAGTCTGGTCTCTTCGTCTGATAAGTCGCATATCTCGTCTAGGTGTGGTAAACGTCAGACCCCAGTAATTCGATAAGTCATGTCGATATGAGGCTCATAACGGGTCGAGAAACTACTGGTAACACTTACCACTAAATCTCTAAAGTATCCCTGGCCAGGGACTTCCTGTTATAACCAATCGAGCACAGCGCAACATCAACCCCCAATACCGGGAGAGACGAAACCCCTCCTATCGCTCATTGCCTCCATACGATTCGGGACTGTACCCTAAAGACACCGTTTTACACGTTATCTTAAACGTGGTAAGGTGGAAATCAAAGCACAGTGGGAATCACACAAGACTCTATGACGATCTCGGGTCTACAGACTAACCTGTACCAGTGTCACCAGAGAACTGCCATCTGACGTAAGGTATAATACCATTTGGGAGTTCTCAGCGAGTCCATTCAGTGTACCCAGTCTCCACTGAGCACCCGTATACTAATTCTGATGTCAAACATCAATAGATATGTGATCATCCATCGCCCATCTATATGGGTCGAGAAACTATAGGCTACTCTACTCTGGTATATCGATGCCCTGTCTCGATACACCCTCGACTAGGAACCTTTGATGGATGTACTTAGCGACTACTCTGTCCCCACTAGTATGATCTGCATCATAATCCTGGTAGTCAAGTACTCATCATAAAGGCTTTATCAATATGTAACATAGAGACAATCAGTGTACATGTTAAGATAAAGAGCAACCAGATAGCATACTATCATGTCGAGCAAGAAAGTCCTCCATATATATGTCCAAGGCCTCTAGGGCATACATATCACTAAAAATCTCCCCTTGCACTAGGTCCATCTGTTGTAGTATCTCATACCCAACAATCTGTAGTGGTTGAAGTATCTCATACTCAACCATCCCATAAAAGTCTCTCCTGGGAATATGCCTTTGTGAGTGGATCCGCCGTATTAACCTCTAATTCTACTCTCCTAACCTAGATCTCCCTGGAGGTCAACCATCTCCATGATCAGGTGATACTGCTTAAGAATATGTCTGGATCATAGATGGGATGGGGGTTCCTAGGACAAAGCCACAACTCCATTGTCACACAATGGTAGGAACGAAGTTCATATCATGAATATATATACATCCAGACTGCCTCTTTGGTAGCATCCTTGGTAGCAATGTATCCAGCCTTTATCATCTAGTATGTCACGGTATCTAGCTTGGAACTCTTCCAACATACCGTCCCTCTACTGAGGGTAAAGACAATGCCTCTGACTGACATTCAGTTGACCTTACCAACCTGGAAGCTATCGAGTGATTCTCCCCAAGATCGATTGATACCATCTCCATACCCCTAGTGAGAATCCTAATATCCACTTAGATCTATCTCATAGATCCAAAACCTAGGATTTAGGAGGTATCCCCTTGATCCTATATGGAGAATCAATGTGATAAGAGGAGATTGACCGAGTGTAGCATAGGAAACACCTTCCCTATCAAGAGTATGTCATCCACGTACAATACGAGGATCACCACCATATTCCCTACTACCTTTTTGTATATACAAGGTTCATCTACCATTTTGATGAAGTCAAACTCTTTGACAACCACATCAAAACAGATGTTCCAACTCCGCGATGCCTGCTTTAACTCATAAAGCAACTTGCACACGTTCCCGCTGCTCCCACTGTCTACGAAACCCTCTGGCTGTGTACTTATAGACGCTCTCTTCTAAATCACTATTTAGAAAAGCATTCATGACACCCAACCGCCAGATATCGCAGTCATGGTATGTAGCAATGGCAAGTAGGATCCGGATGGACTTAAGCATAGGCACTAGAAAATGTTTCATCATTATCCACACCTGGTCGATGACGAAAACCTTTTGCAACAAGCCTTAGCTTTGAAAGTCTCAACTTTTCCATGTACAACAAGTAATCTTCTCAAGATTTACTTGCTCCTGATGCGGATTTAACCCTTCAGATAAAGCAACCAAAGTACATACTTTGTTGGTGTATATAGATTCCATCTCAGATCACTTAGCATCCAGCCATTCTCACAGAGTCCCCACTCCTGATGGCCTGCTCGAAACTAGTTGGGTCATCATCTCAAGATGCAATCCTCGCTCCTACTGTCATAGAGAAACCGAAGTGTCTCACAGGTGGATGAAGAACCCTACTAGATCGGCAGAGAGGCTGAGGTTCGTCGGGAGCTATTGAATCCTCCTGTTCTACCAAATCATCAGCTGCAGTTTGTATGGCTGGAACTCCTTCCAGTTCTACCTTATGACCACTAATTTCTTCATAAGAAATTCCCTTTCTAAAAGGTGGCATGCTGAGAAATAAAACACCTTTTGCTCCTTAGTGTGGTAGAAGATATTCCGTTGCGAATGGTTGGGATATCCAACAAACATCCACAGAACTGACCTTGCCTCGAGCTTGTCCGGATTTTGCTTTTAGACATAGGCCGGACAACCCCAAATCATAACTTACTTAAGATATGGGCTCTTCCAATACCATATCGCATAAGGAGTGGTAGGCACCTGATTTGGTTGGAACCCTATTCAATAGGTATGCAGCTTCATAAGTGCATATCCCCCAAAAGGAAATAGGCAACTCAGTAGTACTCATCATAGAGCACACCATATCACATAGGGTACGATTGCTCCGCCCCGATATACCAACGTGCTGTGGTGTATACGGAGGAGTAATGCTTAGAGAGAATCTCATTCTCCTTTAGAATAGTCCAGGAATTCCTTGCTAAAGTATTCTCCTCTCTGATCACATCATAGGACATAATAATTATACCCGTTATGGTTATCTACTTCTAACTTATATTCTTTGAATATCTCAAAAGGTTCAGACTTGTGTTTCAACAAGAACATATTTCCGAATCTTGAGAGATTATCAGTGAATGTAATGAAGTACAAAGAACCGTTCTTGGCATGTGTAGACAAGGGACCTACATACATTATCATGTATCAATCCCAAGAGTTCACTAACTCTTTCTCTGTTTCCAATAAACGAAGATATGGTCATCTTATCTTTGTGACATGACTGGCAAGTTTCACAAGATGTAAATTCAAACTGATTTAAATATGCATCTTAATATAACTTAGCTAGTCGGGTCGTATTGATATGACCTAGTCTACAATGCCTCAAGAAGGATTCGTTCATTCTGAACTCTTCCTCTTGTGTGTGTTCTGTACGTTAAGAACAGTAGTTTGATTTAGAACGTATATGCTTTTAGATAACGTGCCTGAACCGATCAACTGTTGATATAGGAAATGTTCAAAACATTATGCAACAATACAAAATTATATCCTTCTTTACTAAATAAAGAGACTGATATGATATTGTATATCAGGTTCTGTATCTAATAACATTCGTTTAGAATCAATGTATTTGGTAATACAGGGTGATTACTGCCAACAGACTTGGCTGCAACACTTGCACCATTTTTAACTCTTAAAACATATCACCCATTCTCAGTTCTCTACCTATCTTTAGCCCATGTAACAGATTACATTTGTGGAATCATGATCCGGTATCTCATACCCATGAGGTAAAGGATACTGAGAAACAGTTCTCTGTAATGAACACACCCGAAGAAGATGCATCATCATGTACATTCTTCGTTTGGGCGGCACGGGAATCCTGGTAATCCCCTATTTCCTGCTCGGTCTTATAAAAATTATAAGTTAGAGCGGGATCAACGTTCCCCGGCTTAGTATAAGAAGCGGGTTCGGTCAATCATCTATATTATTATCTTGATTAAGGCGTGACATGGTCGCAACCTGGAGAGAGAGAGAAGAAAACACTCAACGTATGCTCTTGCAAGATTAGATTGGTTATTATTTTATCTAATCAGGATGGCTCCCACTGTTTTACTTAAATCTTCCTTCAAACCCTAAAAGAAAAGACTAGCCGGGATTAATTACAGCTTACAAGTTCGCCAATCTTTCGGCCAGGCCAGTGTCGGTATTTTTAGGGAGGTTCCCCGTGCTTTCGCATGGACCTAATTAAAATAAACCTCGTTTACCCAGGGGCGTAACCCCGTTAACACCTTTCTAGACACCTACTTGATCGGCTAATTGTAATGTGTAAAACACTCCCAGGAGTATCTCTTACTCGCAGTGGGTTTCGGGATCCAATTATCTCATAGGTAGTATGCAATCTCATTGCAAATTTCAACACGTGAAATTCCCGATAATATTTTTCCCCTAACCTCCTATGACCTTGACAAAAGCCAACAAACCATAGGATGCTTGGCAAGTTCAACCCGTCATTTCCTGATTGAATTAAACCCACCCGCATTACCCTTGACTAAGGCCAACAAGGTCGCAAAACTACCCTAACTTAATCCCAATATATGCTTATGCAGATAAGAAGTAATCAGCTACCGCACACTACGCCTTGCCAAAGGCCAACAAACACAGCACGAATACTAACTATTACATATCTGAAATGACGAAGGGCTACGGCAGATTTTTAAGAAAACCCTTTGCTTAATGAACTTGATATCGTTGTAGAATCGAGTGAATTTTAAAAGGTGTGGTTTTGAGACTTTTACTAGTTTTGCTAAAGAGGTCACTCCCGGTGACGGGATCTCAGCTCTTTCCTTATCGAATAAGGTGCGGGATATTTCACAAATACCACTATGCAAGCAAAAACTATAAAAGCAATCAAAAGACAAACCGAGTTTGTAGCATCTGTAGTTTCGCTAAAGTGGTCACTCCCGGTGAAGGGATCTCGGCTCTTTCCTTATCGAATAAGGTGTTGGATATTTTACAAGGAATACCGCTATGCAAAGCAAAAACTAGAGCTACCATTTTTCGTGACAAGTTTCTACAATATCCTTAGGTTTCTTTTATTTCATTAATGAAGTCCCATTTAATTATGCTTCCCAAGCATCACATATGAAACGAAAGCAACAATATATAATATATATCATAAATATATATAATATAAGCATTCGTCTAAGAATATAATCAATGATCACATCACGGAATATCGCAGTAGAATAAAACATATGAAATATTGGATATACTAGGATTTTCAGGTTTTATCTTAAGCCTGTATAAAACACGGATTCCACGGACGTGATGAATAGCCAATCCCACAACCCTAGATCCCTACGAGAGCGGCAAGCAACCCTACCAACTCTAGAGTTAGGAGACCCGGTCTCGACTCCTCGAGATGGTCTCCCACTGGACCCTAGAACCCGGTTACTTATGCTCCCCGCCTTGGGTCTATCCTAATGCGGAAAAGTAAATAATATACAATGGTGACGTCATCCTCAACCTGGAAGTGCCCTAATAAAAGCATATTACATTCAATGAATTTTACATGAATGAAAATGAAAAACTCTCATCTCACATAAAAACCCCGGCTATTCAAAACACGACGATCCAATATAACATATCACAACAACACATAACATCACATGTCGTCAACGTAAGTAAATATGCGTATCCCAATTGTCGTTGACATATAGCACCGAAACTGGTGATACACCACATATTACACTTACGGTCGCAGAAAAGAAAGTGAAAAACTACAACAGTTGGAATCCGCAACCACCTTAGACATCACATGCCTAACCATCTGAATTCCTTAGACATCGCATGCCTAACAATTATAAACCCCACATTTTTGTCTCTATCTCGAAAACACTTTTCAATATCAAGTCAGGCAATTCAACAAGATTCCCGAAATCCTGATCGAATGCTTGTCGGAAACTTTAGTAGACGGCCGCAACCCCGAATGCCGACGACGAAGTGCACTAAGGTGGAACACCGCTGCCGCGAGCACCCGAACGGATGCTTTTGGCGACGGGGTTCTCCTACAGTCACTTGGTCGGGGCTATGGGGCGTGGCTATCTAATATGATTTCCCGGCGAGTATCCGCGTACGCTACGTGATTGCGACGGACTCTTGATCACATCAAAATCCCGTGGCAATTGATCAAATGAGACTAATCTGCTAGATTTATAAAATTTAAACTAGTTATCTCATAACTACTTATGGATTCCAAATATTGCATCCCATCACATAATATCCGGACGACGATAAACTCTTCGATCGATTCTTCAAAGTCCCACAATTTCCCGACAGCTCAACACTTGAGCACAGTTTTAATAATACACAGAAGATGCCACAGTACCTATGAACCAGTCGTAGAAGGGTCAAACCAACGCTTCACATGTGACAACGCTGAACTATTACAAACCCTAGGGTTTAGTGGCGGTTCTGACGGTCACATAATCGAGTTAATGTTTCGTTCTTCTAGAGGGTCTACAGAATCACTTCCATATTTTTCCGAATACGTTAAACTTGGAAAAATGGGTTTTTGACATTCGATCGAACTTTTTAACTTCGCCTAGACAATATGTGAATAACCCAAAACATTGTTAAAACTACGAATACAAAACACTCCGAATTGCTTTTTGTGTAAGATTACATCACATGAAAAATTGCCAAAATTAAAAAACACCTGAAACTCCAAAACACAACTCCTGGAACACATAAAAAAATTTAGCTCCAAACTTCACCAAGTGGCCGAGCAGGCCGGATTTAGTGTACATGTTGCCGGGTTTCCGAGCTCTTGGGCTAAATTTTCTTGTGTGTTCATGTTGCATCACATACAACATTCTGCACATTTTTAAAAATTTTTTTGACAACAATTTAAAATCGACAGAAAGTGAGTTTCCGTGTTTTAAGTTTCGGAGTATTTCGGTTTCGTAATCTTAACAAAATCCGTATAAATTTCTAGCATGGCTCTGATACCACTGTAGGGTTACCTAAGACTGCAGCAAGGTTTCGGGAGGCTTCGTCCATGCCAAATTCAAAAATTTTCCGTTTTAGCTAACCATAACAAAGAATCGTTAATTAGAAATCGACGGAATATAAAATGCAAACACTTTGCAAGTCAAGTGAGCAAGGAATACAACCTTTGTAGACAGGTCCTTCACTTCAATAGCTCCATATAGTAGTCCCTTTCGCTGCGATCGTGAACTCCGGACTCTTGAATGACTCCCATGAAGAAACGAACATGCTTGCTTTGAAGACTTCGAGGCCGAAGATGATCTACGTCGAAGAGACACTAACCCAAGCTATCTTTTCACTAATTATGGAAATAGTGAAGCAAACACCCTATACTAAATGGCAAGTAGTAGAGGATGATGAAGTAGGAAGTGGGCTCACTTTAGAATTGATTTTCTCACATTTTATCTCATACCTCCATTGAAGCTAGAAAGCTTTTTAAGAGGAAGAAGAAGAAGAATGAACTTATCAAGTGAGAATAAGAGTAAGGTTAGAATTGCAACCATGGGGAGTTAGTGCCATGCCTAACTCATGTAGAGAATAAACCATGGCTATGAGTTAAGGGTTGGGTTAACAACTGTCTTAAGGTTCACAAACAAGTGGACTTGGTCAATGAAACCCACAAGCTTCTACAAGCTTTGAACCATGCCTCATTATCCAAATGTTTAAAATCCTTAAGAAAAATAAAACCCTAACTTAACCTAGCAGGGTTTGAGTCTCATACGAACTATGTTCCAAGTGTAACCTAACATAACACACTTATATATATCACACATAGATTTTGTGCCAAAAAGAAAACAATACATATATCACATATATGTAAAGTATATCAAATGTGAGAAAAGAAATCATAAGTGAGCTAATACTAGTTAATGTAATGTAATATATCAAATATATAATTATACATTAAATTATTAAATCAAAACTGGATTTAATAATCCGGCTATATCACATATAACCGACTAATATCAAATGTAACATCTTATCGAATCAACACTTGATCCGATAACCCGGCTATATCGCATATAACCGATCAATGTCACAATTCGCGAGAATAGAATACGGTATCTCATATCGTATTAATCCCGGTTACGCACATATCACATATATGCTCCTACTCC
This sequence comes from Agapanthus africanus, assembly GCA_030015575.1. NCBI lineage: Eukaryota > Viridiplantae > Streptophyta > Magnoliopsida > Asparagales > Amaryllidaceae > Agapanthus > Agapanthus africanus. The sequence goes on from JASDDO010000031.1 coordinate 233,807,253, forward strand.
GTTTCGATTGAGCCAGGAAACCCCTGTGTAGGACTCTAAAGACTCGTCAATACGCCGGCAGTAGGTGATGATCACATCAAACACCCACAAGCCGCAACCGGTCTGCTAATCGTAACGGCCACCCGGGTATTGAGCAATCATAAGATCAACAAGCAAGCCTGCTCGTACTCCTGCGAATCCAATCACTAACACTACCGTACTGTCCGGTCTCTTCGTCTGATATGTCGCATATCTCGTCTAGGGGTGGTAAACGTCAGACCCCAGTAACTCTATAAGTCGTGTCGATATGAGGCTCATAAAAGGTCGACAAACTACTGGTAACACTTACCAGTAAATCTTTAAAGCAGCCCTGGCCAGGGACTTCCTGTTATAGCCAATCGAGCACATCGCAACATCAACCCCCGATACCGGGAGAGACGAAACTCCTCATGTCGCTCATTGCCTCCATATGATTCGGGACTGTACCCAAAAGCCACTGTTTTGTACGTTCTCTTGAACGTGGTAAGGTGGAAATCAAAGCCCAGTGGGAATCACACAAGACTCTATGACGATCTCGGGTCTACATACTAACCTGTACCAGTGTAACCAGAGAACTGCCATCTGACGTAAGGTATAATACCATCTTGGAGTTCTCGGGGAGTCCGTTCAGTGTACCCAGTCTCCACTGAACACCCGTATACTGTCTCTGATGTCAAACACCAATGGATATGGGATCATCCATCGCCCATCTACATGGGTCGAGAAGCTATACTCTAGTCTACTCTAGTATATCGATGCCCTGTCTCGATACACCCTCGACTAGGAGCCTTTGAAGGATGTACTTAGTGACTACTCTGTCCCCACTAGTATGATCTGCATCATAATTCTTTTAGTAAAGTACTCTTCTTAAGAGCTTTATCAACAGGTAACATTGAGACAATTAGTGTACATGTTAAGATAAAAAGCAACCAGATAGCATACTATCATGTCGAGCAAGAAAGTCCTCCATATATATGTCCAAGCATCCACTACAATATACATCGTATGTACAGTAATGGCCTCTATGGCAAACATATCACTAACAGGTTCCCCGTCACGGGTGGGGGAGGCTCCCTTTCCCCTTTCACATGAGTGGAGGGGGCTTCCCCTCAACCTTTTTAAATTTTTTTTTGTAAAAAAGAAGATGAAATAAATAAAATAAAATATTAATAATAACTTTTTTTTTAAAAATGTGTTTCTTTAAAGTTTTATTTTATAAAAAAAATAATATACCTTTTTTTACAACTTGAACAAAATAACGAACACGTCCCTATTGTTATATAAAAAAAATAGACCAATACATCACATTGAGTTCGCCTGATCAGTTTTACCCGTCAATAGGAGGTTCTCTCGCTCCAAAAGCGAGGGGTAATTATCGGCAGCTTAGTCCGCGGCTGCCGGAGATTCGGATCCCCAGATTCAACAAACCCCGGCCTGTCCTAGGAAGGAGGAATCTGTAGTACGCCTGAAAAGCGACGCGTATTCCCATCTCAATGGGGTGACGAAAAACACCCTACATCTACAATGCCATAAGAAGATTTCGTTCATTTCTGAACTGTTTCTCTTGTGTGTGTTCTGTACGTTAGAACTGTGTTTTGATTCAGAACGTGTATACTGTTATACAACGTAACATACCCAATCAACACTTGATTCAGGAAAATATTCACAATATTTTGGTACGAAATAACTGTCGCTCAGAATCATTGTATTACCAGTTGGTAACACTAGGTGATATTTGCCAACAGCTTTGGCTGCAACAATTGCACCATCTCTACTACTAGAGATATATCACCCTTTCCCAGTTCTCGACCACACTATATCCCATGTAACTAATTACATGTGTGGGATCCTGATCCGGTATCCAATACCCAGGACGTTGAGTAAACTGAGAAACAGTTCTTGGTAACGAACACACCAGAAGACAATGCATCAGCATACTTTTTCTTCGTTTGGGTGGCGTAAAAATCCGTATATTCCACTATTCCTTACTCAGACTTATGACAATCATACGATAGAGTGGAACCTAGCCTATTATAATAAGTAGGTTCGGTCAATACATCCATATTAATATCTTGATTAAGGCATTTCATTGGTCGCTACTAGGAGAGAGAGAGAAGGATAATCACTTTGCGTGCGCTCTTTACAAGATTAGATTGGTTATTTTATCTAATCAAAATGGCTCCCACTGTTTTTATCAAATCTTCCTTCAAACCCTAAAAGGTAAGATTAGCCAGGATTAATTACACCCTACAGGTTCGCTAATCGTTCGGCCAGGCAGGAATCAGTACTTCGAGGGAGGTTCCCCGTGCTTTCGCACGGACCTAATTAAAATAAATCTCGTTTCCAAAGAGGCATAACCCCGATGACACCTTTCTAGACACCAACGGGATTAGCTAATTGTAAAGTGAAAAATTCTCCCGGGAGTAACTCTTACTCGCAGTGGGTATCGGGATCCAACTATCATAGAAGGTATGCAATCTCATTGCAAATTTCAACACTTGAAATTCCCGATAATCTTTTTACCCCTAACTTCCTATGACCTTGACAAAGGCCAACAAACCATAGGGCGCTAGTCAAGTTCAACCTGTCATTTCCTTATTGAATTAAACCCACCCGCATGACCCTTGACAAAGGCCAACAAGGTCGTACGACTACCCTAATTCAATCGCATCATATAGTTACAGATAAGCACTAATCGGCTACCGCATACTACGCCTTGACAAAGGCCAACAAACGTAGCACGAATACTAAATAGTACTTATCTGAAATGACGGAGGGCTACACAGGTTTTTAAGAAAACCATGAGCGTAATGAACTTGATATCGTCGTAGAATCTAATGATTTTGAAAAGGAGTGTTTTAGAGGATTTTGCTAGTTTTGCTAAAGAGGTCACTCCCGGTGAAGGGATCTCAGCTCTTTCCTCATCGAATGAGGTGCTGGATATTCATGAATACCACTATGCAAAGCAAGAACTAGAGAAGCAGTCAAAAGACAAAACCGAGTGGGTTGTAGCATTTGCTAGTTTCGCTAAAGTGGTCACTCCCGGTGAAGGGATCTCGCCTCTTTCCTCATCGAATGAGGTGCTGGATATTCATCAAGGAATACCAATATGCAATGCAAAAACTAGAGCTACCTTTTTTAAAAGTTTGATTCTACAACATCTTTAGGTTTCTTTCTTTTCATTAATCTCATTAATGAAGTCCCATTATTTAATGTTTCTTAAACATTACAGAAAAGTGAAACGAAAATAGAATGTACGCTTATGCCATCCGCATTCGCCATTGGGCCCCATCATGCACCGTTAGGTTACTTAACTTCCGGCAGAGCGGGGGCTGGACTAGCACGGTTGCAAAACATAAGCAGAGTTTATTATATATCATATATATAATACAACATTCATCTCACGCAGTTATATGATCAACATCACAAAACCAAGCAACATATGAAATATTGGATATACTAGGATTTCCGTGTTTTAAATTTAGCTTGTAATGTAAATCACGGATTCCACGGTCGTGAAGAATAGCCAAACCCACATCCGTAGATCCCTACGAGAGCGGCAAGTAACCCTACCAATTCTAGAGTTAGGAGACCCAGTCTTAACTCCTTGAGATGATCTCCCACTGAACTATAGAACCCGGTTACTTATGCTCCCCACCTTGGGTCTATCATAATAAGGAAAAGTTAATAATATACATAAGTGGTGACATCATCCTCACCCCGGATGTGCCCCAATTAAAGAATATTACATACAAATTTTACAAGAATGAAAATTAAAAATACTCTCATCTCACCTAAAACCCCTGGCTATTCAATCACGACTATCCAATAAAACATATCACCAGCAACACATGATATCACATATCATCAACGTAAGAAAATACGCGTATTCTAAATTCCATTGACATATAGCAATGAGATTTGGGATACCCCACGTATTACACTTACGGTCGCAGAAAAAAATGTAAAACTGCAATAATTAGAATCCGCATATCTTTAGACATCATAAACCCGTAATATCTCATATTCCGAATTTCATGCCTAACATTAAAATACACCGCATTTTAGTCACATATCAAAAACCCTTTTTAATATTTTAGTCGGGTAATTCAACAGGATTCCCGACTACCCGATCGAATACGAGCCGGAAACTATAGTATATGGCCGCATCCCCGATGCCGTCGACAAAGTTCACTTAGGCAGAACACCGTGGCCGCGAGCACCCGAGTGGGTGCTATTGGCAACGAGGTTCTCCTACAGTCACTTGGTTGGGGCAATGGGGCGAGGCTATCTAGTAAAGTTAATCGGCGAGTATTCGCGTATGATACGCGATTGCGACGGAGTTTCGATCCGAATTGAAACTTCGTGGAAATCGATCTTCCGAGACTAAAACTCTAGATTTATAATCATTAACTAGTTTTCACAAAACCAATTAAATGTGGATCCTCACTACTGCATCCATATCAAACTAAACCCGAAACGACGTAACAATTACGACTATGAAACACTCCATATTAGTCCTTTAACAAATTTAACATCCTATGTAATTTTGGACTAATAAAACAATACCTGAAACCCCAAAACCAAGTCACTGGAACACAAAAAAATTTTGAGGCCAAAAAATAAAGAAAAACCGGCCACACCCGTATTTTATGCGTTTTTGCTGGGTCAAAAGTGGTGTTTTGGCCACAAATTTCTCCAGTGTTCATGTTGCATCACATACAACATTCTGTAGTTTCTCAAAAAATATTTAGAGGAAGTTTTAAAGTCGAAAGAAACTGGATTTTTGGGTTTGGGTGTTTCGGAGTTTTTCTGTTTCGAGATTCTAATTACATCGTCTAATCTTCTAGCTTAGGCTCTGAAACCATGAATGTCTACCCCAGCACCAGCAAGTGGTCCAAGTGGCATCAAGCATGCCTAATCAAAATTTTTATGGTGCTAAGCTAGACTATCCAAGATCTTTAGCTTGGTGATTAGGGTTATGGTTTGATATATACTAAACTATGAGGAAGTGAAAGATGGCTATACCCTCGTAGATCGATTCCTTCACTTCACATGCTCCGTGTAGTAGTCCCGCGACTCCACTGGGCTCCACTTGTGGATTTGGACGAGCTTCTTCCGATGACCTTCGTGCCGAAGATGATCCACACGAAGTCCTTCCAACTCAAGCTACATCTACACTAAACTCTTTAGCGTAGGAAACACGCTACACTCGATAGCTAGTCAAGTGTAGGATGGTGAAGTAGGAGATGTTAAAGCTCACAAGTTTGTGTTCAAGCTTCCTGGTTCACATCACATGTGAGGGTTGAAGCTTGAACCATGGGATTGAGGAAGAAGAAGAAGAAGCTAGAAAGAAACCATAGGAGCAACTCAAGAAAATGGCTAAGTGTTGAGAATGAGCTTAGAATGAATGGAAACACTTGACCCCCCACTCATTCGAGCATGGAATTTTGCAATATAAAATTGCAGCCATGCTTGAATAGTAAGTCAAGATGAATAAACAAATATAAAGCCCATGCTTGCAACCATGCTCTCATTTTCCACCTCATTTCTATTTTTCTCAAAAATATAAATCATGCCATGCTTACATATATATATTTAGAGAATAATGGAGGAAATAGGCCATAAGAAGGAATTTCCTCCTGTGGCGTCGAAAAAGTAGGCCCTCCGTCGTGTTTTCCGACGATCGGCACCCATCATCTTCATCGTTATCATTTAAGATGTGGGCACGCCAAATTTCATGTGATTCTACAACTTTTTCACCGTTGATTTAGCAATGTAAAAGGTTCTATTGTCGGTAACCCGTTAAATTTTGAACTCACTAATTCAACGGTGAAAAAGTTGTAGAATCACATAAAATTTGATGTACCCACATCTTAGATGATAACGATGAAGATGATAGGTGCCGATCGTCGGAAAACACGAAGGAGGGCGTACTTTTTCGACGCCGTAATAGGAAATTCCCTCCTATGGCATCTTTTCTCCATTATTCTCATATTTATATATATATATATATATATGTTAATACACATAAGAAAATATTTAGTGAGCTAATGATATTAGTTAAGATATAATTATATCACATTATTAAATCAACACTTGATTTAATTATCCGGTTATATCATATATGACCGACTAATAATCATATATCCGTATATCCCATTATCAAATCAACACTTGATTCGACAATTTGGTTATATCACATATAACCGAACCGATAACAGATAACTGCCAGATTACAATACGGTATCACATACAAGTAATTAATCAGGCCCACACACATATCACATATGTGTCCTACTTCGTTTCGCTTGAACTAGGGAACTTCTGTGCGGGACTCTAAGACTCGTCAATACACCAGCAGTAGGTGATGATCACATCAGTCACCTACATGACGTCAGCGCTACCAGCTGGACATAACGTGTACCCGGGTATTGAGCGATATGAAGATCAACAAGCAAGCTTGTCCACGGTCTCCATGAAGCCTGTCAGTAACACTACCGTACAGTCCGGTCTCTTCGTCTGATATGTCGCATATCATGTCTAGGGGTGGTAAACGTCAGACCCAGTAACGTGAAAAGTCATGCCGATGTCTACCCTATAACGGTTTGAGAAACTACTGATAACACTTATCAGTAAATCTTAGTAGCAGCCCTGGCCAGTGACTTCCAGTTATAGCCAATCGAGCATAGCGCAACATCAACCCCCAATACCGGGTGAGATGAAACCTCTCCTTTAGCTCATTGCCTCCATGTGACTCAGGAGTGTACCCAAATCCACATATTTGCACAACTCCCCTTGAGCGTCGTAGGGAGGAAATCAAAATATAGTGGGAGCTGCACAAGACTCTATGACGATCTCGGCTCTACAGAATAACATGTACCGGTGTCACCAGAGGACTACTATCTGATGATAGGTATACTACCATATAGGAGTCCTCGGTGAGTCCTGTTCGGTGTACCCATTCTCCAATAAGCACCAGTGTACAATCTTTGATGTCACATACCAATGGTTGTGGGATCAACCATCGCCCTCTAAGGGACAAGAAACATACACACTAGTCTACTCTGGAATATCGATGCCCTAGTCTCGATATTCCCTCAACTAGGAACTGATTAAAGGATGTACTGTTGGACCACCCTGGCCCCACTAGTATGATATCATCATAATCCTGGTAGTCAAGTACATATCCTAAGGACTTTATCAACCTGTAAGAGACAAACAATATAAATACTAGTCTAAATGTTAAGATAAAGGTAACCTGATAGCATACTATCATGTCGAGCAAGAAAGTCCTCTATATATATGTTCAAGCATCTACTATATCATCAATAACAGCCTCTAGGGCATACATATTGCTAACATTTCTCAAAAGCCTCAGACTTGTGTTTCAACTGGAACACATGCCCGAATCTTGAGAGATCATCGGTGAATGTAAAGAAGTACGAGGAACCATTCCTGGCATGTGTAGACATGGGAACGCATACATCACTATGTATCAGTCCCAAAAGTTCAGTAACTCTTTCTCCGTATCCAGTAAACGGAGTTTTGGTCATCTTACCTTTTAGACATGACTGGCATGTTTGATAAGATGTAAATTTGAACGGATTCAAATATCTATCCTTATGTAACTTAGTTAGTCGTGTCGCATTAATATGACCTAGTTGTTGGTGCATGTTGCATGCTCCCACAACTCTTGTGAGGCGGCGGAAGCGGTAAACGAAAATTTTCTTTGCATAAAACACGCACTTTTCCAAAGATCTTGTCTATACCATTACTAGAAAACCATAACTAGAGATCTTACCTACTATGTTAGGTATTATACCTTGATGATACGGTCCTTCGGGTCTTCTCTTTGGTGCAACTCTTTTGCTCCTTTCCTTCTCTTTTGATGAACTCCTTAGCTCCTTTGGATGTTGCTGATGTCCTCGATCTCCGGCCACCTCAAGACCTAGATGATCCACGCGAGAGCTATCATTCAAGCTACAAACTCTTCATAAGAGTTAAACCTAGAGATCATGTTTGCTAAAAATGGTCACTAGGATGATGTAGAGATTAGTGTATTGGATTATCTTTGATCCTTGGCTTTTGATTCACATCTCATGTGAGTGTTAAAGCAAGGAAGAAGAAGGTGGAGAGAAGAAGGAGAGAGAAAGTGTTTTTCATCATGAGAAGAAAATCAAGCATGATGAAGGATATGGCACAAATGAAATAACTGAAGCATGTATTATAAAATTAGCACCATGCTTCAATAGTAACTCCAAAACAATAAAATATAATACAAGCCATTCTTACAACCATTCTTAGACTTTCTTAATATCCACCTCATTTATTCATTTTCATAAAATAAATAATGTATTATGAGGTGGCATCTTCTAGAAGGTATTCTTGTAACAATTACAAGAATACCCCTCCTCCGTATACCGTATACCCGTATCCGAATTCCGAAAAATACGAATACCAATAATCCAATAATATAATACCGGTATCCGACTTAAACCAAAGCCTACCAGTATTATCGTTCCGATTATTATTCCTGTAACAATTACACGAACATAATCGAAACCCTGCCGCAACACCTTCCGGTGCCGTAATAACTTACGGCCTCTCCATCTTTCGACTGAATGAGGGAACCCTCTGTATGGGACTATAAAGACTCGACAGTACACTTGCAGTGGGTTTAACCACAAGCACGTCAGCGGCACTAGCTGTGCGTAACGGCTACCCAGGTACAAGACGAAAAGGTTGCCATCGAGCGAACTCATCACAACTCCAACGAGCCTGCAAGCAACACTTACCGTACAGTCCGATCTCTTCGTCTGATACGTCGCATATGAAGTCTGGGGGTGGTATATATCAGACCCCGGTAACTTTATAAGTCATGCTGATTTAAGGCTCATAACAGGTCAAGAAACTACTGATAACACTGATCAGTAGATCTCCATATCAGCCCTGGCCAGGGACTTCCAGTTATTTCCAATCGAGCATAGCGCAACATCAACCCCCAATACCGGGAGAGACGAAACCCCTCCTATCGCTCATTGCCTCCATACGACTCGGGACTGTACCCAAAATCCACCTGTTTGCATGACTCCTCTTGAGCGTGGTAGGGAGGAAATCAAAGCACAGTGGGGGTCGCATAAGACTCTATGACGATCTTGGGTCTACAGACTAACATTTACCAGTGTCACCAGAGGACTGCAATCTAACGATAGGTATACTACCACATAGGAGTCCTCGGTGAGTCTTGTTCAGTGTACCCAGTCTCCACTGAGCACCCGTATACCATCTCTGATGTCAAACACCAATAGATGTGGGATCATCCATCGTCCATCATATGGGTCAAGAGGCGTATACGCTAGTCTACTATGGAATATCGATGCCCTGTCTCGATATTCCCTCGACTAGGAACAATTGAAGGATGTACTAGTGAACTACCCTGGCCCCACTAGTATGATCTCCATCATATTCCTGGTAGTCAAGTATATATCCTAAGGGCTTTATCAATACATGAGATAAAGGTAACCAGATAGCATACTATCATGTCGAGCAAGAAAGTCTTCTCTGTATATAAATATCCAAGTATCCATTATAATATACATCATATGTACAATAATGACCTATAGGGCATACAGATAACTAACAATCTCCCACTTGCACGAAGGCCACATGTTGTAGTATCTCATGCCGAACATCCCAAAAAGTCTCTCAAATTGCGTCTGAGGGAGGGCCTTCGTGAGTGGATCCACTACGTTGTCCTTCTTGTCAACTCTCCTGATCTCGATCTCCCGGCGATCTACTATCTCCCGGATCAGGTGATACCGCCTCAGAATATGTTTGGATATCTGATGGGACCGGGGTTCCTTGGCTAAACCCACCGCTCCATTGTTATCACAATACACAGGTATTGGATGCTCAATGGATGGAATCACACCAAGCTCAGCAATGAACTTCTTCATTCAGACAGATTCTTTGGCAGCATTGTTGGCAGCGATGTATTCAGCCTCCATCGTCGAGTCTGCAATGGTGTCTTGCTTGGAACTCTTCCAACACACCGCCCCTCCGTTAAGGGTAAAGACAAAACCCGGGACCGACTTACTGTCGTCCTTATCACTTTGGAAGCTCGAGTCGGTAAAGGTCTCCACTTTGAGTTCACCGTTACCGTACACCAAGAACATCTCCTTAGTCCTTCTCAAGTATTTGAGAATGTTCTTTACAGCTGTCCAGTGATTCTCTCCTGGATCTGCTTGATACCTACTCACTACACTTAGTGAGTACGCTACATCGGGTCTGGTACATAACATTGCATACATGATAGAGCCTACCGCCGAAGCATAGGGTATCCCTTGCAAGCGAGTTCTCTCCAAATCAGTCTTGGGAGACATCTATTTGGAGAGAGTGAGTCCAGAGATCGTGGGTACATTCCCACACTTGGAATCTTCCATACTTAATCTCTTTAGTACGGTGTCTATGTACCTGCATTGGGACAATCCCAGTATCTGTTTAGATCTATCTCTATAGATCTTAATACCTAAGATGTAGGAGGCATCACCTAGATCTTTCATTGAGAATCTATGTAATAAGAAGAGCTAGACCGAGTGCAGCATAGAAACATCATTTCCTATCAAGAGTATGTCATCCACGTACAATACGAGGAAGACGACCTTACTCTCTGCAACCTTCTTGTATATACAAGGTTCATCTATATTTTTGATGAAGTCAAACTCCTTGACTACCTCATCAAAACAGATGTTCCAACTCCGTGATGCCTGCTTTAACTCGTAAATGGATTTAAGCAGCTTGCAAACCTTTCCACTGCTCCCACTTTCTACGAAGCCCTCCGGCTGAGTCTTGTATACGCTCTCTTCTAAATCACCATTTAGAAAGGCGATCTTAACATCCATTTGCCAGATTTTGTAGTCATGGTATGCAGCGATGGCAAGAAGGATCCGGATGAACTTAAGCATAGCTACTGGAGAAAAGGTTTCATCATAATCCACACCTGGTCGTTGACGAAAACCTTTTGCTACAATTCTATCTATTAAAGTCTCAACTTTTCCATCTACACCAAGTTTCTTCTTAATGATCCATTTGCCCCCAATGGGTTTTACCCCTTCAAGAGCAACTTCCAAAGTCCATACTTTGTTGGTGTACATGGATTCCATCTCAGATCTCATCGCATCCATCCATTTCATAGAGTCCCCACTCATGATGGCCTGCTCGAAGCTAGTTGGGTCATCATCTTCCATGATGCAATCCTCACTCCTACCATCAACAAGAAAATCGTAGTATCTCTCACGTGGATGAGGAACCCTACTAGAACGGCGGAGAGGCTGGGGTTCGTCGGGAACTACTGAATTCTCTGGCTCCACCAAATCTTCTATTGCAGTTTGTGCAGCCGGAACTTCTTCTAGTTCTACCTCCTTGCCAGTAATTTCTTTCGCAAGAAATTCCTTTTCTAAAAAGGTGGCATGGCGAGAAACAAACACCTTTTGTTCTTCGGTGTGGTAGAAGATATACCCTTGTGAATTTTTGGGACATCCTACAAACTTGCATAGAACCGACCTTGCCTCGAGTTTGTCCGGATTGTGCCTTTTGACATAGGCCGGATTACCCCATATCTTCACATAGTTAAGATGTGGTATCTTCCCCTTCCATATCTCATATGGAGTGGTAGGCACTGATTTGGTAGGAACCATATTCAATAGATGTATGGCTGTCTCAGGCGCATACCCCCAAAAGGAAACAGGTAACTTAGCGGTGCTCAACATAGAGGGCACCATATCTAATAGGGTGCGATTCCTCTGCTCCGATACACCGTTGTGCTGTGGTGTATATGGAGGAGTAAGCTTAGAGAGAATACCATTCTCTTTTAGATATTCAAGGAATTTTGTGCTCAAGTATTTTCCTCCTCGATCTGATCGAAGGATTTTAATACTTCTACCCGTTTGGTTCCCGACTTCGGATTTATATTCCTTGAATTTCTCAAAAGCTTCAGATTTGTGTTTCAACAGGAACATATGTCCGTATCTTGAGAAATCGTCAGTGAATGTAATGAAGTACGAGGAACCATTCCTATCATGTGTAGACATGGGACCGCATACATCACTATGTATCAGTCCCAAGAGTTCTGTAATTCTTTCTCCGTGTCCACTAAACGGAGTTTTGGTCATTTTGCCTTTGAGACATGACTGGCAAGTGTCATAAGATGAAAACTTGAACGGATTCTGTATGTCCACGTTGCGACCCCCGGTTCTTACGGGGAGGCGGAAACGGTATAAAACTCAAATTTTTAGCGCATGGGGCAACATGGACTAACAAAGTCGGGATCTTTTCTAAACTAAAACTAGCTATCATGCTAAAGGGAGTTAGCTACTCTGAAAAGAAGTTATACCTAACTTGAACTCCTTCTTCTTGAAACTTTTGTCGGGGTTGATGGTGCTTTCCTCGTTGCCTTCTTCCGTCAAAGATGGATCCACCTGAGGGTTCAACCTTCGGGCTCTTTCTCGAACTTTAAGAGAACTAGAATCATCGGCTTGCTAAACCTTTAACCCTAGAGTGAGTAGAGAGTGTCTTTGGGGTGTTTTTATCTCAAGGAGAGGGATTCTCCTTGAACTAGAGGAGGAAGAAGAACAAGTGAGGAGAGAGAAGTGTTATGATAGAATGAGTTCTTTTCCTTTTGCAACCATAACAAAAGCAAAAAGAATTATCAAATTAATAATAATAATGAAAATGAAATAGTTGATGGAAGGTTTAGGAATGACCATTATCATTTCATTCATAATATGAATTTTGCTAGAATCAAAGAGCAACTTTGCAAAGTAATGATGATGGTCAAACATTCAACTATGGTCAACTAGTCAACCATGGTCAACAAGTCAAAAAAAACCCAACCATGACACAATTTCATTTTATTAATATTATTAATTGATATATCACAAATTCATTAGGGTTTGGAAAAAGACGACTGTCAACTGTGCATGCGCACCCGCTCCGAAACCCTAATGAAAATTCTCTTCCTCTGCCTCAAACAACTGTGCATACACACCCGCATTCTTGTTCCGAGGAACATGAACACAATGAGATAAAATCAACCCCAAAACATATACCAGTATCTGACTCAAACCAGAGCCAGCCAGTAATATCCGTCCGGACTCCAAACGTGCACAAGTGCGCGGATGAGAACGAACCCTGTCGCAAAACCATGCGACCTCTACTCTGTTTTGCCCAATGGCGAATAGCCCTCTCTGTGGGACTCTAAAGAATCGACACTTACGCTGGCAGTGGGTTTAACCACAAACCGTAAGCGGCACTAGCTGTGCGTAACGGTCCCCAGGTAGATGCCGACAAGAAGACTGACGAGATGAACCCCATCTGAACTCCTACTGAGTCTGAGTGTGACAATCTCCGTACAGTCCGGTCTGTTCGTCTGATACATCGCATGGCGGGCCTAGGGGGCGGTAAACGTCAGTCCCCTAATAGCGGTACAAGTCGTGTCGGAGTGAAGCCCAAAACTCCCTGAGATAACACTGGAAGCCTACCAGCATATCTCGCTTGCCCTGGCCAGGGACTACTCGTGTAATGGCTCTCCTAGACACAGCGCGATGTCAACCCCCAATACCGGGAGAGACGAATCCTGTCTAACCGTCACTGCCTCCAAGTGCTTCGGGACTGCACCCAACCATTACCTGTTTGCACGACTCCTTTAAGCCGTGGTAGGGTAGTGATCAAAGTGCAGTGGGAACACAGTCGAGGCGAAGTGCCAGTGTCAAGTCAGCGGACTAAGCTGTACTCATGTCACCTGGGAACTGATAACTGACGATAGGTATAATACCAACCTATCAGTTCCCGACGAGTCCTGTCCAGTGTACTCGTAACCCAACGAGCACACGTATACTATCTCCAGTACGACGTATTAATGGCTGTGGGACAGACCATCTCCCACACTGGGATGAGAAGCGCATACGCTAGTCTACTCCGGAGTATCGATGCCCTGTCTCGATAGTCCTGCGACTAGGGACCTGTATAAGGATGTGCTTATAGATTACCCAGCCCCCACTAGTGTGACTGCTATCACAACGCTGGTAATCAAGCAAAAGATCCTAAGGGCTCCACTAATGCGTATAGGTGATATACTAAAATAAACACATGTACACATTGAAGTAGAAACAAACCAAGTAGCATACTACTATATTGAGCAAGATTGTTTATACAAGGTGAATATCCCAAGCTTCCATTAAGTAATATACAAACTAGTATGATACAGTAATGGCCTCTAGGGCATATACACTAACAATCTCCCACTTGCACTAAGGCCATGTACTGGCGTATCGAAGACCTATCATCTCGATCAGCCGCTCGAACTGAGTCTGGGGCAGGGCCTTACTGAATGGATCTGCAGTGTTTTCTTCTGAAGCAACCCTCCGAACCTCGATCTCCTTGCGATCCACGATCTCCCTGATCAGGTGATACCGCCTCAAGATGTGTCTGGATCTCTGATGGGACCTGGGTTCCTTCGCTAAAGCTATAGCCCCGTTGTTGTCGCAATACAGAGGTATTGGATCAACAATGGACGGAACCACCTGAAGTTCTTTCATGAACTTCCTAATCCAGACGGCTTCTTTTGCGGCATCAGATGCAGCGATGTATTCTTCTTTCATTGTCGAGTCTGCAACGGTTTCTTGTTTGGAACTCTTCCAACACACCGCCCCTCCATTGAGGGTAAAGACAAAACCCGACATGGACTTGGAATCATCCTTGTCACTCTGGAAGCTGGAGTCAGCAAAGGCCTCGATCTGGAGGTCTTTTCCGCCATACACCAAGAACATCTCCTTAGTCCTTCTCAGGTACTTGAGAATGTTCTTTACCGCTATCCAGTGTTTCTCCCCAGGGTTTGACTGATACCAGCTTACCACACTCAGTGCATAAGCTACATCCGGTCTGGTACACAACATCGCATACATTATAGTGCTTACCGCAAAAGCGTAGGGTATAATAGACATGCGATCCCTCTCCAAATCAGTCTTGGGAGACATCTCTTTAGAGAGGGTGATCCCGTGACAAGCGGGTAGGTTACCGCGCTTGGAATCTTCCATACTGAATCTTTTCACTATGGTGTCGATGTACCTGGACTGAGAAAGTCCTAATATCCTCTTGGATCTATCACGATAGATCCGGATCCCCAGGATGTATGAGGCATCACCCAGGTCTTTCATGGAGAACATGTGCGACAAGAACCCCTTGACAGATTGTAGCATAGGAATGTCATTTCCTATTAAGAGAATGTCATCCATGTATAAAACGAGGAATACTACAGTTCTCGCTACAAATCTACTATAGATGCATGGTTCATCTGGATTTTTGATAAAGCCAAATTCCTTGACCGTCTCACCAAAACAGATGTTCCAACTCCGCGATGCCTGCTTTAATCCATAGATGGACTTAAGCAACTTGCACACCTTTCCGCTGCTCCCACTGTGAATGAAACCCTCTGGCTGATCCATATAGACACACTCCTTTAAATTTCCATTTAGAAAAGCGGTCTTTACGTCTATCTGCCAAATCTCATAATCGTGGAAGGCAGCAATGGCAAGAAGGATCCGAATGGATTTCAGCATAGCCACTGGAGAAAAGGTTTCGTCATAGTCCAAACCAGGTCTTTGACGAAAACCCTTTGCAACAAGTCTAGCTTTATAGGTCTCAACCTGTCCATCTACACCAATCTTCCTTTTGAAGATCCACTTGCATCCAACGGGTTTTACCCCGTCTGGAGCAATGTCCAACGTCCATACTTTGTTGGTGTACATGGACTCCATTTCGGTCCGCATTGCATCCATCCATTTAACCGAGTCAACGCTCTGAACGGCCTGCTGGAAGCTAGTAGGCTCATCATAATCTATGATGCAATCCTCTCTATCCCCGTCTATGAGAAAACCGTAGTATCTCTCGGGCGGATGAGACTGCCTACTACTTCTGCGGAGCGGCATAGGAATGTCCTGTTCTTTTGAACCCTCTGGTTCTACTAAGCTTTCAGTAATAGCTCGTGGTTCTGGAATTTTTCCAGTTCTACTGTGCTCCCACTTATCTGGTTTTCCAAAAACTCAGTTTCCAAGAAGTAGGCATGACGAGAAACAAGAACTTTTTATTCCTCTTCACAGTAGAAAAAATATCCCTTGGAGTTCTTTGGATATCCCACGAACTTACACTGTACTGAGCGTGCCTCGAGCTTGTCCGCATGCTGCTTTTTAACAAAAGCTGGACTTCCCCAAGTCTTAATGTGACTGAGATGGGGCCTCTTCCCACACCACATTTCATATGGTGTGGTAGGCACAGTCTTAGTAGGAACTCGGTTCAAAAGATATGCAGCTGATTCTAGCGCATATCCCCAGAATGATCGCGGTAACTCAGCGTTACTCATCATGGACGGTACCATATCCAATAGGGTCCGGTTCCGTCTCTCCGATACACCGTTATGTTGCGGAGTGTATGGAGGAGTAAGCTGAGAGAGAATTCCATTCTCTTTTAAGTAATTCAGGAACTCGGCACTTAAGTATTCTCCACGCGATCCGATCTTAGAATCTTGATACTTTTGCCGGTTTGTTTTTCTACTTCATTCTTATATTCCTGGAACTTTTCAAAAGCTTCGGACTTATGTTTCATTAAGAAGACAAAACCGTACCATGAAAAATCATCCGTGAAAGTAATGAAGTAAGAATAACCGCTTTGCGCATGTGTAGACATTGGACCGCACACGTCACTGTGTACGAGTCCCAAGAGCTCGCTCGCTCTTACTTCGTGTCCAGTGAACGGATTCTTTGTCATCTTTCCTTTGAGACAGGATTGACAAGTGGTATACGATTGATATTCGAACGGATCCAAATACCCTTCTGTATGTAACTTAGTCAACCTTCTCTCATTGATGTGACCCAGTCTACAATGCCATAAGAAAGTCTATTTGATTTCCGGAGTCTTTCTTTTGTGTGTATTCTGGACATTGAAAATCTGTGGTTGGTTTAACACGTATATACCCTTGCTCAATGTACCTGACCCAATCAGAACTTGATTAAGGTGAATGTTTACAACATTACTTACAAACGCAAATTCATAACCTTCTTTAGAAACCAAAGATACAGAAATGATATTACAAGTTGCGTTGGGTACAAAAAAGCAATTACGCAAAACCAAAACATGCCCATCTGACATTCCCAGTTGATAGTCCCCCACGGCTTTAGCATCCATGCTAGCTCCGTTTGCAACTCTGAGGGTCATGTCACCTGCCTTCAAAACCCTACGGTTTCTCAACGCCTGCAAAGAATTACAGATATGAGATCCTGATCCGGTATCCAATACCCAGGAAGTAGAGTTTATTGAAAGACAGTTTTCAATAACATACACACCTGAAGCTGAAGCCGCAACCTGCTTCAATTCCTATGTCCTGGCTTTCCAAGCCCTGCAATCTTTCTTCCAGTGTCCACTCTTATGACAATAGAAGCATTCCTCTTTACCTATAAGATTCCCCGCTATCATTGTTGCCTTTGCCTTTCCCTTCGTATCCACTTTACTAACACCGCCCCTTGGTTTGGCGGGGGATTTCCTCTTCTTTCCCTTGGCTTTCGCCTTGGACCTAGAAGAAGAAGATCCTCCTACAAACAAAGTGGATGTTTCCCTACTTTTCTGTAGGGTGCCCTCTGCGCTCCTCAGCATGTTGAGGAGTTCTGAAAGTTCAACTTCTTTTTCTTATAAGTTAAAGTTCAGGATAAACTGGGCGTAAGTGGAAGGAAGGGACAGGAGGATCAAGTCCGTATAGAGCTCGTTCTCTAACGTGGTCCCATGGTCCGCGAGCTCCTCAATGAAGCCAATCATCTTAAGCACGTGTTCCGCTACCGATGATCCGTTGGCCAACCTTGGCGAAAATAACTTCTTCGACACTTCGTATCTTGCGATACGAGATTGCTCTCCATACAGTTCTTTTGTATGGAGAAATATGGATTCAAGGTCCATATTCTCGTGCCTCCTATGATGTTCGTTGTCCATCGAGGCAAGTACGAGGCACTTGGCCTTCACGCTATCAATCTCCCAAGTCTTACGGATTTCCTTATCCGCGACGCTGGAGGTGGGACTTGGGACGGGGGGAGCTTTGGTGGGAAGAAGATACCCCAGCTTGTCGTAAGTGATTGCCATTTTGACATTCCAGAGCCAATCTTTGTAGTTTGGCCCTGTCAGAATGTTTTTATCTAGAAGTAACTTAAGTCCAGTCATATCGATTGGTCGCTGCAATTAGGAGAGAGGGAAGAAACACTTTAGCACGATGCTCTTGCATGTTTAGAATGGTTTTTAGTTTTTCTAAACAGGATGGCTCCCACTGTCTCTCGAATCCTTCCTCAAACCATAAAGGAAGAATTAGTCGGGATCAATCCCACCGCACAATACTTGCTTAACCGTTCAGCCAGGCCAGTGTCGGTACTTCGAGGGAGGTTTTCCAACGCTTTCGCGAAGTTCCTTAATTAAATAACCTCTTTTCCCTGGGGGCGTAGCCCCGCTAACACCTTTCTAGGCACCTACTAGGTTTATAGCATTGATCGTTTAGTGAGAAATTTCCCGAGGAGTAGCATATACTCACAGTAGGATCGGGATCCAAATATCATCGCGTGACGAAACTGAAGGAATCCTACCAGAATGACCACACTCCAAATGGTATGCAAATCTAGCAAGTTTCAGTATTTATGAAACTCCCGATGTGGATTTTTGCCCCATGCTCTTATGACCTTGACTTTGGCCAACAAATCATAAGTCACATGCCAAGTTCTTCCCGTCGTTCTCCAGGTTAATTTGAATCCACCCGTACCTACCCTTAACTTTGGCCAACAAAGCAGTACGACTGTTCCAAATCAACGCATCTATCTATGCTGCACATGAATACCCAATAGCTACCAATCACTATGCCTTGACTTTGGCCAACAAACACAGCTTGAATACTATTGACTATTCATGTGAAACGACGGAGGGCTACGAATGGTTTTGGCGAAACCGTGAACGTAGTGAACTTGATATAATCGATGGAACGAGATAGCTTTTAGAAGGAGTGGCTCAAGTTCCGCATTTAAAAGTTATTTTTTGAAAAGAACCGAGTGGTTTTTCGAAAGTGTTCCAACGACTTTTGCTTGGTTTATTATCTTGCATTAGTTCTTTTAATGCGTGATATACTTGCATTAGTTCTTTTAATGCGTCCCATCATTTAATCCTACCATTGCAGAAAACAACCAAAATATGACGTACGCTTATGCCATTCGCATTCGCCACGGGGCCCCGTCATCACCCGTTAGGTTACTTAACTAACGACAGAGCGGGGGCTGGGCTAGCACGGCTGTAAAACATAAGCAACGCCTAAATAGTTATATATATATATATATAGCATTGATAGACATTACAGATCACAGATGAATACATTGGATATACTAGGAATCCGCAATCCGTTCGAGCCTGCAACGAAAAGCGGATTACACGGTCGCGGTGAATAGCCAATACCCCACCCAAGACCCCTACGGGTGCGGCAAACTACCCGGCAAGTACCCGGTAGTTTGTGCACCCTTCCATCGGTCTATCCTAGGAGCAAAAACATTAAAAAGAATTATACAATGACGGCTACAACCCCGACCCGGTTGTGCGGCCATACAAATAATAATATTACATCAATTTACATATTACAAATGAATGAAAGAAAAACAAAAGCTCATCTCACATCCACCCCGGCTATTCACCCGCGACATTCCAACGCATAAATATACACAAATCATCATCAAACACAGATCACTGATGTGTATAACCCCGACTAACCGACATATAGCGATTAGCCGACGTTCAATACATGCAAACATCACAGATATAACCATTGTAGTCAAAATGCAGTGAAGTTCGATAAAAATACGGATTTATAGGCCCCCAAAAACAAATTTCTTTTCTGGAAAATCTGGACACAAATAACATATCTGAAAAATCCCAAAACCCTACCAGAAGAACACTGCACAAAACACGATCACAAGAGGAGACAAAACGGCGGCGGTTCCGCGGCCTAAGCCACCCAGTGCCGCGGAACCGCGGCGGTTTGAAGGAATCATGCGATCGTATTTCGTGGGTGTTTTCACAAAACCCTGAGCCGATTTTAGGAGTAAAACTTTTTACTTTTAGAGCACAAAAAATTTCAACAGAAACTTAGGGTTTTTGATTTTCCGGTTTTGCGATTTTTCTCGATCGAACTTCCATACACTTTACTACAAAGCTAGTTTAAGTTTAGTTAGGCTCTGATACCACTGTAAGTCCACGTTGCGACCCCCGGTTCTTACGGGGAGGCGGAAACGGTATAAAACTCAAATTTTTAGCGCATGGGGCAACATGGACTAACAAAGTCGGGATCTTTTCTAAACTAAAACTAGCTATCATGCTAAAGGGAGTTAGCTACTCTGAAAAGAAGTTATACATAACTTGAACTCCTTCTTCTTGAAACCTTTGTAGGGGTTGATGGTGCTTTCCTCGTTGCCTTCTTCCGTCAAAGATGGATCCACCTGAGGGTTCAACCTTCGGGCTCTTTCTCGAACTTTGAGAGAACTAGAATCTTCGGCTAGCTAAACTTTTAACCCTAGAGTGAGTAGAGAGTGTCTTTGGGGTGTTTTTATCTCAAAGAGAGGGATTCTCAACTCATGAGAAGGATTCTCCTTGAACTAGAGGAGGAAGAAGAACAAGTGAGGAGAGAGAAGTGTTATGATAGAATGAGTTCTTTTCCTTTTGCAACCATAACAAAAGCAAAAAGAATTATCAAATTAATAATAATAATGAAAATGTAATAGTTGATGGAAGGTTTAGGAATGACCATTATCATTTAATTCATTAAAAGAATTTTGCTAGAATCAAAGAGCATCTTTGCAAAGTAATGATGATGGTCAAACATTCAACTATGGTCAACTAGCCAACCTTGGTCAACAAGTCAAGAAAAACCCAACCATGACACAATTTCATTTTATTAATATTATTAATTGATATATCACAAATTCATTAGGGTTTGGAAAAAGACGACTGTCAACTGTGCATGCGCACCCGTTCCGAAACCCTAATGAAAATCACTTCCTCCGCCTCAAACAACTGTGCATACACACCCGCATTCTTGTTCCGAGGAACATGAACACAATGAGATAAAATCAACCCTAAAACATATACCAGTATCTGACTCAAACCAGAGCCAGCCAGTAATATCCGTCCAGACTCCAAACGTGCACAAGTGCGCGGATGAGAACGAACCCTGTCGCAAAACCATGCGACCTCTACTCTGTTTTGCCCAATGGCGAATAGCCCTCTGTATGGGACTCTAAAGACTCGACACTTACGCTGGCAGTGGGTTTAACCACAGATCGCAAGCGGCACTAGCTGTGCGTAACGGTCCCCAGGTAGATGCCGACAAGAAGACTGACGAGGTGAACCCCATCTGAACTCCTACTGAGTCTGAGTGTGATAATCTCCATACAGTCCGGTCTGTTCGTCTGATACATCGCATGGCGGGCCTAGGGGGCGGTAATCGTCAGTCCCCTAATAGCGGTACAAGTCGTGTCGGAGTGAAACCCAAAACACCATGAGATAACACTGGAAGCCTACCAGCATATCTCGCTTGCCCTGGCCAGGGACTACTCGTGTAATGGCTCTCCTAGACACAGCGCGATGTCAACCCCCAATACCGGGAGAGACGAATCCTGTCTAACCGTCACTGCCTCCAAGTGCTTCGGGACTGCACCCAACCATTACCTGTTTGCACGACTCCTTTGAGCCGTGGTAGGATAGTGATCAAAGTGCAGTGGGAACACACTCGAGGCGAAGTGCCAGTGTCAAGTCAGCGGACTAAGCTGTACTCATGTCACCTGGGAACTGATAACTGACGATAGGTATAATACCAACCTGTCAGTTCCCGACGATTCCTGTCCAGTGTACTCGTAACCCAACGAGCACCCGTATACTATCTCCAGTACGACGTACTGATGGCTGTGGGACAGACCATCTCCCATAATGGGATGAGAAGCGCATACGCTAGTCTACTCCGGAGTATCGATGCCCTGTCTCGATAGTCCTGCGACTAGGGACCTGTATAAGGATGTGCTTATAGATTACCCAGCCCCCACTAGTGTGACTGCCATCACAACGCTGGTAATCAAGCAAAAGATCCTAAGGGCTCCACTAATGCGTATAGGTGATATACTAAAATAAACACATGTACACATTGAAGTAGAAACAAACCAAGTAGCATACTACTATATTGAGCAAGATTGTTTATACAAGGTGAATATCCCAAGCTTCCATTAAGTAATATACAAACTAGTATGATACAGTAATGGCCTCTAGGGCATATACACTAACAGATTCAAATATCCATCTTTATGCAATTTACCTAGTCGTGTCAAATTGATATGACCTAGTCTACAATGCAACAAGAAGGATTCGTTCATTTCTGAACTCTTCCTCTTGTGTGTGTTTTGTACGTTAAGAACCGTGTTTTGATTTAGAACGTACAATCCGTTACATAACTCACCAAACCCAATCAACACTTGATTTAGGTAAATGTTCATAACATTATTCTCTACTACAAAGTTATATCCTTCTTTATCTAATAAAGAGATTGATATTAAATTGCATATCATAGAGGGTACGTAGTAACAGTCATTCAGGATCAATGATTCCATGTTGGTAATACAAGGTGATATTCACCAATTGTTTTGGCTGCAACATTTGCACCATTCCCTACTTTCAGGGAATGAACACCTTTTCCTAGTTCTCTGCCTTTCCTTAGCCTATGCAATATATTGCATATGTGGGATCCCGATCCGGTATCTAATACCCAGGACATAGAGTGTACTGAGAAGCAGTTATCTGTAACTAACACACCAGAAGAAGATACATCAACATGCTTATTCTTTTTTTGGGTTGCATTGGAATCCGGATATGTTCCTATCCCCTGCTCGGACTTATAACACTTATAAGTTGGAGCGGGACCAACATTCCCCTGCTCAGTATAACAAGCGGGTTCGGTCAATACATCCATATTATTATCTTGATTAAGGCGTGACATTGGTTGCTGCCTGGAGAAAGATGGAAGGAAATGCATTAGCGTGCGCTCTTTGCAAGATTAGGTTGGTTATTATCTTATCTAATCAGGACATCTCCCACTGTTTTTTGTCAATTCTTCCTTCAAACCGTAAAAGGTAAGATTAGCCGTGATTAATTACACCTTACATGTTCGCCAATCATTCAGCCAGGCCAGTGTTGGTACTTTGAGGGAGGTTCCCCGTGCTTTCGCACAGACCTAATTAAAATAAACCTCGTTTTCCCAGGGGCGTAACTGTTGAAGATAGTGCCCTCAAAGTCAATTATTGGATCGCAGGTACGTGATTGCAATGATTGCGGAGGACCTATACCGGTAGGACAGTCTTACTCGAGATGATAGTATGCTATCTGGTTTGCTTTTATCAGTCGTGTACATGTTCAGGTGACTGATTACATGGTACACTTTGATAGAGCCCTTAGGATCTTGCTTTACTACCAACAGTATGATGGCGATTATATACGTGAGAGTTGGGTGGTTTATATGCATATCCTTAATTGTGGTCCCTAGTCGTGGGAGTTTCGAGATAGGGCATCGATACTCCGGAGTAGACTAGTGTGTACAGTTGAGACCCCGACGAGGGGCGGTGGCCGGTCTCACAAGCCACTGGTGTCAGTTGGATCACCTAAGATGTATACAGGTGCTCATTGGGTTATGAGTACACCGGACAGGACTCGCCGGGAATCTGCTAGTTGGTATTATACATATCGTCAGATAGCAGTTCCCTGGGGACATGTGTACAGGTTAGTTCATCGACCTGAGGTCGTCATTTGTCTCGTGTGAGTTCCCACTGTGCTTTGATTTCTACCCTACCACGGCTCAAAGGAGTTGTGCAAACAGGTAGTTTTTGCGTACAGTCCCGAGCCATATGGAGGCACGTGAGCGGATCGGCAGGGGATTCGTCTCTCCCGGTATTGGGGGTGAGGTCGTGCTGTGTCTAGGAGAGCCATTACACAAAGTCCATGGCCATGGCAGGAGATTTACTGGTAGGTACTCTAGTAGTATCTCAGGGTGTTATTGGGCTACACTCCGACACGACATATACTGCTATTGGGGGTCTGACGTTACTAGCCCCCTAGGCAGATATGCGATATTCATAGACGAACGGACCGGACTGTATATACATTTTCACTGTTAGGCTCAGTAGGGTTTCCGGATGAGTTCGCTCATCGGCCTCCCTTGAGGTCAGTCCATGGGCAGCCGTTACGCATAGCTAGTGCCGCTGATGGTTTGTGGTTAAACCCACTTCCAGGGTACTGACGAGTCATTAGAGTCCCCCACAGACAGTTTCCCAAGTTCGGGCGAAACGTTGTAGAGGCCGTATGGTTTTATGGCAGGGTTCGGAAAATGCACATACGTTTACGCACATGTTATTTTTCGGGCAGATGATACTGGTCGGCTTTGGTTTAAGCCGGATCCGAGTATTGTATTGAGTAGATATAATATCTTTTTCTCAGTTGCATTTGTATTCGGTCGTAATACAACTACGGGTATATTTATACAGTTACGGGGTTATTCTGAAAGTCGTTTCAGGATCACATTTGGAAGTTGCCTGTTTCCTGTTTTCTATCAGCTGTCTTTTAACATTCGGTTAAAGATGGATTTATCTTTTCTTGGATGAGGGCGAGTCATGCTTCTAGAAGGTTCTAGAAAGGGTGACTTGGCATGATGAGTCATTAGTGCAATAATGGAGCCATTAATGCAATGGTGACTAGGTTAATGAATCACCATTTGCATTAATGAGGTTTTGTTTGCATGAAGGATATTTGTGGTTGATCTTTTCTCTTGTGGTCACTCTCCCCTCTCCTACACTCACCTCCCTCCATCTATATATGGCCGGCCCCTCCCCTCTCTCATTTTCTTGCTTGATTCATTTGTTAAAAGATTTTGATAGTATTTGGGGTGCATGGAATTTCACAGCTCATTTCATTCCATCACCCGATTCGAGTGGAAACTTCATTAACCGATCGTCCACGGATTTGGACGAAGTGAGACAAAGTCATCTACTCATTCTCTACATCAATCTTGGTCGTCTCTTTTAGCAAACTTGACGACCGAGTTGCCTCGAGTCAGAGGCGGGAGCCCGTTTAAAGAATCGTTGACGTGGTGCCATTTGGACGAGCAGATCGGAGATCGACGAGATCGGAGAAGCCGCAACGGAGCGTGGGATGATTGTTAAAGAACGAAGGACTCGGATCGTTCGGTATAACCTTTCTACACTCTTTACAGTTTGTTAGTTTAGCAATAATGGCAGATCCGGGTTAAAGTATACGATAGCGACATTTAAAAGTTTTTTGTTCCGCATTTGGCGTCTGTAGACGGCCGGGGCGCTACCGTAGACTTACAGTAACCCCGTTAACACCTTTCTAGACACCTACTTGATTTGCTAATTGTGATGTGTAAAACTCTCCCAGGAGTAACTCTTACTCGCAGTGGGTATCGGGATCCAACTATCTCATAGAAGGTATGCAATCTCATTGCAAATTTCAACACTTGAAATTCTCGATAATACTTTTACCCCCAGCATCCTATGACCTTGACGAAAGCCAACAAACCAAAAGATGCTAGTCAAGCTCAACCCATACATTTCTTGATTGAATTAAACCCACCCGTACGACCCTTGACGAAAGCCAACAAAGTCGTACGACTACCCTAATACAATCGCATTTCATCCTTTAGCAGATAAGTACTAATTAGCTACCACACACTACGCCTTGACGAAAGCCAACAAACGTAGTACGAATACTAAATAGTACCTATCTGAAATGACGGAGGGCTATGCAGGTTTTTCAGAAAAACCATGAGCGTAATGAACTTGATATCGTTGTAGAAACTAGTGATTTTGAAAAGGAGTGTTTTTGAGGCTTTTCTAGTTTCGCTAAAGAGTTCACTCCCGGTGAATGGATCTCAGCTTTTTCCTTATCGAATAAGGTGCTGGTTATTCTACAAGGAATACCGCTATGCAAAACAAGAACTATAGAAGCAATCAAAAACTAAACCGAGTGATTTGTAGCATTTGCTAGTTTTGCTAAAGAGGTCACTCCCGGTGAAGGGATCTCGGCTCTTTCCTTATCGAATAAGGTGCTGGATATTCTACAAGGAATACCGCTATGCAAACCAAAAATTAGAGCTACCCTTTTTTGAAAATTTGATTCTACAACATCTTTAGGTTTCTTTTTCTTGACATTAATCATATTAATGTTGTCCCATCATTTACGTTTCCTAAACATCATAGAAAAGAAACGAAAATAGAACGTACGCTTATGCCATCCGTATTCGCCATTGGGTCCCGTCATTCACCGTTAGGTTACTTAACTAACGGCAGAGCGGGGGATGGACTAGCGTGGGTGCAAAACATAAGCAACGTTTATTATATATCTCATATATAAATATAGCCATTACAGATCACAAATGAATACATTGGATATACTAGGAATTCCGCATTTCATTCAAGCCTTAATGAAAGACGGGTTCCACGGTCATGATGAATAGCCAAAACCACACCCTAGACCCCTACGGGTGCGGCAAACTACCCGCCAAATTCCCGAAGTGGAGCAACCTACCTCAACAAAGTGAGTAGGCCACTCGGCACTTCGAAAACCCGGTAGTTTGTGCACCCCACCTTGGGTCTATCCTAGGAGCAAAAACAATAAAAAGAAATTATACAACGGTGGCTACAAACTCATCCCGGATGTGCCCCGCAAAATAATATTACATGGCTTTTTACAAATTACATTGAATGAAAGAAAAGAAAAACGCTCTTCTCACATCCCCCGGCCATTCATCATGATGATCCAACATATTCATATACACATACCATATCATGATATCATTACAGAAGTGTGCAACCCCGACTAATCGACTTATAGCAATTAGTCGACGTTTCAAACACACATAAGAAAAAACTGAAAACCCAATTAGCCAAGCACATTAGAATTTCGATCGATAATTTTAAACCATGACAACACTTATCATCTTCCAGTGCACAAACAACTTTGTGAAAATTCCAGATGTCCCAGAAACACTATTTCCTCAATCTAAGCAAACTGCTGAAAAACGAGTCAACTCGGCCACGACTCGGCCGCGGATCGACGGCCAAACACTGAGTTTGGCCGCGGATCCGCGGCGCTCCTGGCGAGTTAGAGTCTCGTTTTTCTACAGTATTCTTAAAAAACCCTGCATGTATTTTTAAGGTCACTGAAATGATTTTTTGAACACTTTAAAAAATTGATAGCGGCATGGGCAGAAAACATGTTTTCGGGAGAAAAAATTGCCGATCGAGGTTCTAACTTTTGGCTAACAATCTAATTATTGTTTAGTTTGGCTCTGATACCATGTTGGTGCATGTTGCGTGCTCCCACAACTCTTGTGAGGCGGCGGAAGCGGTAAACGAAAATTTTCTTTGCGTACAACACGCACTTTTCCAAAGATCTTGTCTAAACCATAACTAGAAAACCCTAACTAGAGATCTTATCTATTATGTTAGGGATTATACCTTGATGATACGGTCCTTCGGGTCTTCTGTTTGGTGCAACTCTTTTGCTCCTTGCCTTCTCTTTTGATGAACTCCTTAGCTCCTTTGGATGTTGCCGATGTCCTCGATCTCCGGCCACCTCAAGACCAAGTTGATCCACGCGAGAGCTATCATTCAAGCTACAAACTCTTCACAAGAGTTAAACCTAGAGATCAAGTTTGCTAAAAATGGTCACTAGGATGATGTAAAGATTAGTGTATTGGATTATCTTTGATCCTTGGCTTTTGAATCACATTTCATGTGAGTGTTAAAGCAAGGAAGAAGAAGGAGGAGGAGAGAAGAAGGAGAGATAAAGTGTTTTTCATCTTGAGAAGAAAATCAAGCAAGATGAAGGATATGGCACAAATGAAATAATTGAAGCATGCATTATAAAATTAGCACCATGCTTCAATAGTAACTCCAATACAATAAAATATAATACAAGCCATTCTTACAACCATGCTTAGACTTTCTTAATATCCACCACATTTATTCATTTTCATAAAATAAATAATGTATTATGAGGTGGCATCTTCTAGAAGGTATTCTTATAACAATTACAAGAATGCCCCTCCTCCGTATACCGTATCCCGTATACCCATATCCGAATTTCGAAAAATACGAATACGAATAATCTAAAAATATAATACCGGTATTCGGCTTAAACCAAAGCCTACCAGTATTATCGTTCCGATTATTATTCCTGTAAAAATTACACGAACATAATCGAAACCCTGCCGCAACACCATACGGCTACCGTAACATCTTACGGCCTCTACATCTTTCGCCTGAACGAGGGAACCCTCTGTGTGGGACTCTAAAGACTCGATAGTACGCTGGAAGTGGGTTTAACCACAAGCACATCAGCGGCACTAGCTGTGCATAACGGCTACCCAGGTACATGACGAAAAGGTGGCCGACGAGCAAACTCATCACAACCCCAACGAGCCTGCAAGCAATACTTACCGTACAGTCCGGTCTCTTCGTCTGATACGTCGCATATGAAGTCTAGGGGTGGTATATATCAGACCCGAGTAACTTTATAAGTCATGCGGATTTGAGGCTCATAACAGGTCGAGAAACTACTGATAACACTTATCAGTAGATCTCCATATCAGCCCTGGCCAGGGACTTCCAGTTATTGCCAATCGAGCATAGCGCAACATAAAAGCCCCAATATCGAGAGAGACGAAACCCCTCCTATCGCTCATTTCCTCCATACGACTCGGGACTGTACCCAAAATCCACCTGTTTGCACGACTCGACTTGAGCATGGTAGGTAGGAAATCAAAGCACAATGGGAGTCGCATAAGACTCCATGACGATCTCATGTCTACAGACTTACCTGTACCAGTGTCACCAGAGGACTGCTATCTGACGATAGGTATACTACCACATAGGAGTCATCGGTGAGTCCTGTTCAGTGCACCCAGTCTCCACTGAGCACCCGTATACAATCTTTGATGTCAAACACCAATAGATGTGGGATCATCCATCGCCCATCATATGGGTCAATAGGCGTATACGCTAGTCTACTCTGGAATATCGATGCCCTGTCTCGATATTCCCTCGACTAGGAACAATTGAAGGATGTACTTATGAACTACCCTGGCCCCACTAGTATGATCTCCATCATATTCCTGGTAGTCAAGTATATATCCTAAGGGCTTTATCAATAATGAGATAAAGGTAACCATATAGCATACTATCATGTCGAGCAAGAAAGTCTTCTCTGTATATAAATATCCGTGTATCCACTATAATATACATCATATGTACAATAATGGCCTCTAGGGCATACACATAACTAACACTAGTCTACAATTCCATAAGAAAGATTCGTTCATTTCTGAACTTTTCCTCTTGTGTGTGTTCTGTATCTTAAGAACTGTAGTTTGATATAGAACGTATATACCATTATATAACGTGCCTGATCCAATCAACTTTTCATTTAGGAAAACGTTCATAACATTATCCTGCAATACAAGATTATATCCTTCTTTACGTAATAAAGAAACTAATACAATATTGCATATCAGGTTCGGTATGTAATAACATTCGTTCAGAATCAATGTATTACCGGTTGGTAATACAAGGTGATATTCGCCAACTGCTTTGGTTGCAACACTTGCTCCATTCCCTACTTCTAGAGAATGATCACCCTTTCTCAGTTCTCTACCTTTCTTTAGCCCATGTAACATATTACATATATGGGATCTTGATCCGGTATCTAATACCCATGACGTAGATTGTATTGAGAAACAGTTCTTGGTGACAAACACATCCGAAGAAGATGCATCATCATGCTCATTCCTCGTTTGGGTCGCATGGGAATCTGGATATTCCCCTTTTTCCTGCTCGGACTTATATCAATTATAAGATAGAGCGGAACCAACGTTCCCCAGCTTAGTATAACAAGCGGGTTCGGTCAATACATCTATATTATTATCTTGATTAAGGTATGTCACGGTCACTACCTGGAGAGAGAGAAGAAAACACTCTGTGTATGCTCTTACAGGATTAGATTGGTTATTATTTTATCTAATCAGGATGGCTCCCACTGTTTTTATCAAATCTTCCTTCTAACCCTAAAAGGTATGACTAGGCGGGGTTAATTACACCCTACAAGTTCACCAACCGGTCAGCCAGGCCAGTGTCGGTACTTTGAGGGAGGTTCCCCGTTCTTTCGCACGGACAATATTAAAGTAAACATCGTTTTCCCAGAGACATAACCACATTGACACCTTTCTAGACACCTAATGGGTAAGCTAATTGTAAAGTGCAAAACTCTCACAGGAGTAACACTTACACGAAGTGGGTATCGGGATCCAACTATCACATAGAATGTATGCAATCTCATTGCAAATTTCAACTCTTGAAATTACCGATAATATTTTGCTCCAAGCGATTTATGACCTTTACAAGGTCAACAAACCATGAACCGCAAGTCAAGTTCAACCCGTTCATTTCGTGATTGAATTAAACCCACCCGCACGACCCTTGACAAGGTCAACAAGGCTGTACGACTACTCTAATCCAATCGCATCATACGTGTTGCAGATACACAATAATCAGCTACCGCATACTGCGCCTTGACAAGGTCGGCAAATGCAGCACGAATACTAAATAGTCCTTATCTGAAATCTCGGAGGGCTACGACAGGTTTTTAAGAAAATCATTTGCGTAATGAACTTGATATCGTTGTGGAATCGAGGGATTTTGAAAAGGAGTGATTTTGAGGCTTTTATTAGTTTCGCTAAAGAGGTCACTCCCGGTGAAGGGATCTCGCCTCTATCCTCATCGAATGAGGTGCTGGATATTCAAGAATACCACTATGCAAAGAAAGAACTAGAGAAGCAATCAGAAGATAAAACCGAGTGGGTTGTAGAATCTGGTAGTTTCGCTAAAGAGGTCAATCCCGGTGAAGGGATCTCGGCTCCTTCCTCATCGAATGAGGTGCTGGATATTCATCAAGGAATATCACTATACAAAGAAAAAACTAGAGCCACCCTTTTTGAAAATTTGATTCTACAAAATCTTTAGGATTCTTTCCTTTTCATTAATCTCATTAATGAAGTCCCATCATTTATGCTTCCTAAGCAACACAGATAAAGAGACGAAAATACAACGTATGCTTATGCCTTCCGCATTCGGAACGGAGTCCCTTCATGCACCGTTAGGTTACTTAACTACCGGCAGAGCGGTGCAGAACTAGCGCGGATGCAAAACATAAGCTACGTTTATTATAAATCATATATATAATATAAAGCGTTCGTCTCACGCTGTTATATGATCTCATCATAGAACATTGCAGCAGAAGTCGACATATTAAATTTAGGATATACTAGGAGGTCCGTGTTTTAAATCAAGCCAGTAAAAAACACGGATTCCACTGTCGTGATGAATAGCCAAACCAACATCCCTAGACCCTTATGAGAGCGTTAAGAAACCCTACAAATTCTAGAGTTAGGAGACCCGGACTCGACTCCTCGAGATGGTTTCCCAGTAGACTCTAGAACCCGGTTAGTTGTGCTCCCCGCCTTGGGTCTATCTTATTGCGGAAAAGTAAATAATATACATCAATGGTGACAACATCCTTAACCCGGAAGTGCCCCAATAAAAGATTACTACATACAAGTTTTTACATTAATGAAAATGAAAAATTCTCATCTCACGCCAAAAAAAACCCCGACTATTCAAACACAACGATCCAATATAACATATCCCAGCAACACATAACATCACATGTCATCAACGTAAGTAAATATGCGTATCCTAATTGTCATTAACCTATAGCAATGAAACCAGAGATACACCACATATTACACTTACGGTCGTAGAAAATAAAGTGAAAACTACAATAATTGGAATCCGCAACCACCTTAGACATCATAAATCTGAAATATCACATACTTCGGATTTCATTCCTAACCAAATGAATTCCTTGGACATCATAAATCCGGAATATCTCATATTCTGAATTTCATGCCTATCATTATAAACCCCGCATTTTAGTCTCTATATTGAAAAAAAATTCAATAACTAGTCGGGCAATTCAACAAGATTCCCGACATCCTGATCGAATGCTCGTCGGAAACTTTAGTAGACTGCCGTACCCCCGAAGCCATCGACGAAGTGCACTTAGGCGGAACGCCGCAGCCGCGAGCACCAGAACGGATGCTTTAGGAAACAGGATTCTCCTACAGTCACTTGGTCGGGGCTATGGGGCGTGGCTATCTAGTATTGTTACCCGGTGAGTATCCGCGTACACTACGTTATTGCGACGGAGTTTTGATCCATATCAAAACCCCGTGGCAACCGATTAAATGATACTAAATTTCTAGATTTATAAAATTCAAATTAGTTTTTACAAAACTAATTATTATGGATTCAAAATATTGTATCACATATCACAGATAGCTAGACAATGTTAAACATTTCGATCGAATCAACAAACACTCACATTTTCCAGAGAGCTCAACACTTGAGACAGTTTTAAAAATACCCAGAACATGCCACAAGCACCTATGGACCGTCAAAAGAAAGCACACTCCCTACCTCACCAACGGCATGCTTTGGCCGCGCTTCCGCGGCCGTTTGGTCGAGTTCGGTCGTCGTTTTTTTTGTGGGTCCATAGAATATCTTGCATGATTTTTTGAGTATTTTTAACTTGGAAAAATCCAACATTTGGAAAAATTTCCTAAGAGCATGGGAAATATGGGTTTCGGAGTTTGATCGATCTCTTGATGCTCTAACTTGGCTCTGATACCACTGGTGGGTTCCCTTAGCACCCTCATTAGGTTTTGGCACGCATCAAGTATGCAATTTTAAAAATCTAGAGTGCCGAGCGAGCCCGAACCAAGGATCTAACTAGAGAATTAGGGTTTAACTAAGCAAGTAAACAACTTTACTCTAAGTGAACAATGAATACAACCTTTGTAAACCGGTCCTTCACTTCTAAAGCTCAGTGTAGTAGTGTCTTACCTCCAAGTAGTGGTCTCTCAGACTCTCGTTAGGCTCCACTTGGCAAAAGGAACAAGCTTGCTCAAGGATCTTCGAGGTCGAAGATGATCTACGTCGAAGAATCTCTAACTCAAGCTACCTCTTCACTAATTGAGAATTAGTGAAGAAAACAACCTATACTAAATGGCTAATTTGGTATGGATTGATGAAGTAGGAATTTTTCTCACATTAGAAATGTTTTTCTCTCTTTTCTTTTTCACCTCACTCAAAGCTAGAGAGCAAGAAGAAGATGAAGAAGAAACTCAAGTGATCTCAAGTCATGAACCATGGGTAGGAAAATATCTCATATAACTCATGTAGAGACTAGACCATGGCTAAAGATAATTGTTAGGTTAATAAATATCTAGAGTAAAAAACAATTAGTGAACTAAAGTCAAAGCTTCTCCATACTTCCACAAGCCTCTAACCCATGCTAATTTCCACCTAATTTTGATTTTCCCCTTAATATTTAAATACCCAAATTATCATAAGTTAGGTATGAGTCTCATACACCCAAGTCCAATGTATCTTCTAGCATGACACAAATTAAATACATTAATATATATCACATATATATTTGTATGTATTTGGAGAAAAGAATTTCTTAAGTGAGCTAATATTAGTTAATGTAAATTAATATATCAAATATATAATCTTACATTAAATTATTAAATCAATACTTGATTTAATAACCCGACAATATCCCATACAATCGACTAATATCATATAATAAATTATTGAATCAACCCTTGATTCAATAATCCCGTTATATCGCATATAACCTATATCGCGAGATTAGAATACGGTATCACATACACGTATTAATCTCGGTCCCTCACATATCACATATGATCCCTATTTCATTTCGCTTGAGCTAGAAAACCTCTGTATAGGACTCTAAAGACTCGTCAATACGCCAGCTGTAGGTGATGATCAAATCAGTCACCCACAAGCCGTCAGCGGTACTAGCTGGACGTAACGGCTACCCGGGTATTGAGCGATCAGAAGATCAACAAGCAAGCTTGTCCATACTCCCGTGAATCCAATAAGTAACACTACCGTACAGTCCGGTCTCTTCGTCTGATATGTTGCATATCTAGTCTAGGGGTGGTAAATGTCAGACCCCAATAACTTGATAAGTTATGCCAATGTGAGTCTCATAACGGGTCGAGAAACTACTTATAACACTTACCAGTAAATCTTTGTATCAACCCTGGCTAGGGACTTCCTGTTATAGCCAATCGAGCACAGCGCAACATCAACCCCCAATATCGGGAGAGAAGAAACCCCTCCTATCGCTCATTACCTCCATGTGACTCGGGAATGTACCCAAAAACCACCGTTTTGCACACTCACATGAACGTGGTAAATTGGAAATCAAAGCACAGTGGGAATCACACAAGACTCTATGACGGTCTCGGGTCTACAGACTAACCTGTACCAGTGTCACCAGAGAACTGCTATCTGACGATAGGTATAATACCATCAAGAAGTTCTCGGCGAGTCCTGTTCAGTATATCCAGTCTCCACTAAGCACCCGTATACAATCTTTGATGTGAAACACCAATGGATGTGGGATCATCCATCTCCCATCAAATGGGTCAAGAAACGTTTACGCTAGTCTACTCTGGAATATCAATGCCCTGTCTCTATACTCCCATGACTAGGAACAATTAAAGGATGGACTTATGGACTACCCTGGCCCTACTAGTATGATCTCCATCATAGTCCTGGTAGTCAAGTCCACGTCCTATGGGCTTTATCAACATGTAACAGAGAGACAGTACAAGTATACTTGTTAAGATAAAGAGCAACCGGATAGCATACTATCATGTCGAGCAAGAAAGTCCTCTCTATATATGTCCAAGCATCCACTATAATATACAATCAGGTACAATAATGGCCTCTAGGTCATACATACAACTAATACATTACCTACTGCCGACATATTGACGAGTCTTTAGAGTCCTACACAGAGGTTTCCTGGCTCAAGCGAAACGAAGTTGGGCACATATGTGATATGTGCGGGACTGAGATTAATATGTGTATGTGACACAGTATTCTAATATCGCGATATATGATATTAGTCGGTTATATGTGATATAGCCGGATTATTAAATCAAGTGTTGATTTATTAAAATAATATATAATTATATATTTGATTTATTAATATATATTAACAAATATTAGCTCGCCTAAGAACTTCTTTTTCTACTTATACATTTAATATATATTAATGTATTCTCTTTTTGTCATGCTTGATGATACAATGTACATTGGTGTATGAGACTCATACCATACTTAAGATAATTAGGGTGATTATTTATTTAGGGAATAAACAAAATTAGGTGAAAATTGTCATGGGTTGGATGCTTGTAGAAGCTTGTGGAATCTATTGACTTAGTCCGCTAATTTTGTTTAACTCTAGATATTTATTAATCCAACTATTATCTTTAGCCATGGTTAAGTCTCTACAAATATCATTTATGATATTTTCTCACCCATGGTTTCCAATATTAACCACTTCATCTTCTTCTTCATCTCAATTTAGCTCTCTAGGTTTTCTTGAGGTGAAGAAAGAGAGAGAAAAATAATTCTAAAGTGAGCAAAATTCATATTTCATCAATTTATACCAAACTTTCCATTTAGTATAGGTTTTTTACTTCACTAATTCTCAATTAGTGAAGAGGTAGCTTGAGGTAGAGATTCCTCGACGTAAATCATCTTCGGCCTCGAAGATCTTTAAGCAAGCTTATTCCTTTCGCCTAGTGGAGCCTAACGAGAGTCCAGGAGACCACCACTTGGAGCTAATGGACTTCTATACGGAGCTTTAGAAGTGAAGGACCGGTCTACAAAGGTTGTATTCCTTGTTCACATAGAGTAAAGTTGTTTACTTGTGTAGTTAAACCCTAATTCTCTAGTTAGATCCTTGGTTTGGGTTGCTTTGCTCTCTAGATTTTTTAAAATTGCATACTTGATACCTTATAAAACCTAGTGAGAGTGCTAAGGAATCCAACATTGGTATCAGAGCAAAGCTACAGCATTAGGATTGGCCTAGACGACGTTAAAGTGTTCGATCGAACTTCAGAAACCATAAATTACATACTCTCTGGAAATTTTTCCAAATAATAGAATTTTCCATATTAAAAATATTCAAAAAATTGTGCAGGGTATTCTATGGACCCACAAGAAAAACGACGGCCTAACTCGACCAAACGGCCGTGGAAGCGCGGCCAAAGCATGGCTTTAGCGGTGGTTCCACGGCGCCATTGGTGAGGCAGGGAGCGTGGCTTCTTGTGTTGGTCCATAGGTGCTTTGGGCACTGTCTGGGTATTTTTAACTATGACTCAAGTGTTGAGGTCTTTGGGAATTTTGGGAGTTTTTTGATTCGATCGAAATGTTTAGCATCGTCTAGATATCTGTGATTTGTGATACAATATTTGGAATCCACAAAAATTAGTTTTATGAAAACTAGTTTGAATTTTATAAATCTAGAAATTTAGTGTAGGGTTACTAGGCACTCTAAGAATGTTCTACAAGGCATCAACCATGCCGGATTAAAATTTTAGCCGTGCCGAACAACCCTAAACTATATTTTTAAACTAGAGATTAGGCAAAAACTAGCATGTTAAACACTTTAACACTAAGTGAATACGAAATACAACCTTTGTAGATCGGTCCTTCACTTCTTAAGCTCTTTGTAGTAGTCCCTTCGCTGCGATCATCGTGCTCCCGGACTCTCGGACGGCTCCATGAGAAGAGGGCAACGGTTTTGCTTGAAGTCTTCGAGGCCGAAGATGATCTACGTCGAGGGAATAGGAACTCAAGCTTCTACTTCACTAACTAGAGAATTAGTGAAGCAAACACCCTAAACTAAAGTACTAGTCTAGTAGAGGATGATGAAATAGGAAATGGGTACACTTTAGAATTTCTTTTCTCACTATCATTCTCTCTCTTTATCAAACCCTAAAAAGAAATTGAAGGAGGAAGAAGATGAGCTCAAAATGAGAATGAAAACTAATCAAGAGAGAGAGTTTGCTTACCATGGGTGAGTGGGTATCATGTACTAACTCATGTAGAGACATAACCATGGCTAATTATTGTAACGTTTTGAAAATTGTTTTGGTGAAATTTCGAAAAAACGGTAAAATAAGGGGGGTTTTCAGTAAAAAGTCAAAATGCAAATATCTTTATTATAAAATTAAATATACATATTCTAGCTATGTAATTGCTAGTATTTGGTGTTTATTGAGCCACTGGTGAAATTTCAAATTTTCTGAAAAATTTTCCGAAATTAATTATTTTAATATTATTTTAAGTCGTCACTAATACATTTAATTAGGGAAAATTACAAACTGGATTGAGTTGAAATGAATTTTGTGCATCATAACACATTAAACAAAATTTTATCAAGTGGTTTTTGAAATGAAATGGAACTGTCAAACGATGTTAGAAAATATCGAAGAAAAATGCTAAAATTGTGAAGTTAATTAATGTAATTGAGATAAGGGGATATTTCCTTCAATTGGAACTTGCTACACACACCCCCACACTCACACACCCCCATTTTCCCTCCTCTTTTATCCAGAATTCAGCAGCCCTCCCCAATTGTTTTCCCACTTCAAGTAAAAAAGAAAATGAAAAAGGAAACAAGAAATTAAAAGAAAACTAATAAAGAATGAGGTATGGGTTTTGTTGACTTGGAGTTTTTTCCTTGACTTGGCCATAATTCCCTCACCACACTCCCTCATCCTTCCCTCATTTTCTGGCCGAAAATGGCAGCCCCATCTCCCCCATTTTCCCCTCTCATTCCACCTCAAAAACCATTCAAAAAATGCATCAAAAATCCCATAAAATCAAAATCAAAGCCCTACCCATTTTTCTTTAGCCAATTTAGCATGGATCTTGGGGGATGGAAGCTAAGTTGGGAGGCTAGTGGCTAGTGGGATATACAAAAAATTGTGGAGGTATAATCTTAACCATGTAGTTAAATTGTTGATTATTACTTTAATCTAAGTTAATTAAGTGATTAATTAGGTTTTAGATGAGTTTAATTGCATGATTAAGGAATTCAAGTTAGGGTTTTGTTGTGGAATTGGGTTGTGATCAATTGTGCATGGATATGTGATGTGGATTAACATCTTAAGTCTTGTTGAAAGCTAATCTAGTTGTTAATTACAACCATTTCTTAAATGCCCTAATTAAGCTAGTTTGCTAACTAGAGTTTTTGGAAAATTAGCAAATGCTTAGATTAAAATATAATTAAGTTTTCATGTCATTATAAATATTGTATTGAGTGGTATAATGCTTTTAGTTTATGAAAATCCAAGCTAAATTGTTGTTTGTGCATTTTTGCTAAATTGTTAAAATTTGGGTATATTGTTAACTAGGATTTTGGGGTTAATGAAATTTATTGGGATTAAATTATGGAAATTGTTTTTATGACTTATTTAAGATATTTTATAAATATTATGGCCATTAGATTTGTTTAAACGTCGAGTTTTGTACTAAAACGGGTAATTTTTGCTTGCTAGATTTTCGGAAAAATGTCTTTTAAGGTGAATTTGTAGTTTTGATGAATTTGACCATATTTCTTATACAGTTAGCGAGTTTTGAAACCATGATTGGTATGTTTGGTGTTTTTCTTGATCAATCGACGTTTGTACGCCGATGTCGAGGGTTTTGGGGTTGATTTGTGAAAGCAACCATAGGTTTTGACCTATGTGGGATTCGTGTGTCGTTTTGGTCATGAGTCGGATTTTAATGTGATACGGTGCATTATGATATGTAGGTACCCCATGTGGACTTCGAGACGACATGCAAGCGCGTGGCGACGTCGGCACCGGCGAGCGAGGACCAGGTGAGTAGATTTATATCACGGGGAGAAGTCGGGTGGATGGCGTATAGCACCCCCGCAGTCCGTGGTGGTGTATACGGATGCGTATACACACCAACAATTATTATATGTTTTTTGGGATTAATAACGATGTTTAGGATGGATATTGGTGTGTTGGATTATTTTAGTGTTGCGAACCCTAGGGTAGTGTTGCACTACACATACACACATACATACTTGCATACATTCCTATTTATATGTGCTCATGGGATTCTTTATAGTTATGTGTTCACATGGGTATGGGACTATGTGTTCACATACGGATTTGAGGATGATACTTGGGATTGAGCTGAGTCGATGAGATTTGTTTTGTGGTTGTGATATCGGTGATATGGCAGGATTCGTACTTGAGGTACGTCCTGGTGTTATAGCGGATCTTGGGACGACGATACGGGTGAATAGTGTTATTAATAAAATGGTCGACATGTGATCGTGATATAAGATATGATATGCTAGGATTTTGATATTAGGCCGTATCGGGCGATATATACCCCTTGATGATGATATGTGCAGACGATATCGGTTTGTACGAGACTGTCGATCAGTAGTCAGATCATGAGTATATTGAGGATATTAGTATTGTACTAGACATAGGTCAGTACCCTAGACTATGACCTTGAATAAAGAGGATACCCGCGGAATGGTGTGAGGAATATGATATTGACCCGTACCCAGATCTGGGGATGCCGTACGACGGATTTACGTACGAACTATATCTTGATGATTGATCCGCACTCTTGACTTGGGATGTCTGATTGTAGATATGGTATCGGATATGATATTATTGAGGCGGGATCACCGACTAATATATATACATGTATGTATATGGATCGACTCAGATGTTCGGCGGTTTCCTTACCTGTAGTCCAGCTTGTTAGCCTAGCCTTTAGTTTAGTTTAGTTGTTAGATTAGATTCGATTCTTACCTATTTCAAAAACTAACGAATCGTGAGTATTTTAAAAGACAGCCCAAGGGATCCTACGGATATTTCAAAAGACGTATCTTTTCATAAAAACATCGTAGCCCCTATTTTCAAAACCCCATGATTCGTGTTATTTCAGAAGGCACCATTTGTAGGACTTATATTAGATTAATGCAGGTTAGTTACAGTTGCGTCTAGTATACAGCTCCCGCTTATTATTGTGGTTCTCTTCGCATCGCATACTTATGTTATAATTTCTTATTGCAATGTTGATATCATATTGTTAGGACACCAGCACCATTACCGATGATGCGTATGTACCACGTACACTTACTTGCCGGCTCACACACATCTTCATCGGTAATTGCCATGTCACGTACACCTTAGAAAATATTATTGCTTGACTTAGCTTGTTAGTTAGTAATTTGACATGATATTAGTGTACCTTCCTTATATGCCAGCTTAACTTTGTAGTTATTACTTGTCACTTCATGCATACTGTTATTCATTGTTATGCCTATATTCATGGTTTTACATGCTATTGATGATTTGGATTCGGATTTCCATTAAATTTTCTGGATTTGGGAAGAAAACCGCAAAACTTATATAAACCGATTTCTCTCTTTTTAAATAAAAAGTGCTGTTTTTTCCCATGATGTATGAGTCGTCCACCATGAGTTTGCTGATGGATTTCGAGACCCGATTCGAGGAGACGGATGAACCGTTTCGGGTACATGGTGGACCCGGTAAGGTACCCCGGGGCAAGAAGCGCGTGATGATGACGATGTGAGCCTGGCAGGGGAGCACTACCTACCGGTGATTTTACCCGACGCGTCGGATATCCGGAGGATACCGTCGTGGTCTTGAGATGGATGGTAGGGGCCGGTCTGGACTGACGGCGCCCTAGATATTGTGATTGAGACATTGAGATTTCGAGATATTGAGGTACAGAGACTGTGATACAGAGATATCGAGATATTGGGATTACGTTTTGTGCCGATGCTAGGCACTGTTTTATGCTGATTTCATTATGATACCTTATTTTAAAAATACAAAGGAAATCTCACTAAATTATGAAAACAGTTCTTCATTTACATGTATTCTGTTTTCATGCATTCATACCTCATTCATATGATATATTGCTACCTGAGGCACTGACACGCTCACATGAGATTACACTCGGGTTAGATATTTACCCTAGCCTTGTTATAGGTTGCATGTTATATATAATCGAGGATATATTATGATCTTTGACCTAGGTTGCGTTATTTATGCGATTTCTTTCCGTAGATGTTTTTCTGTTCACGAGTTGGTAACTCACCCCCGTTGTGCCCCATTTTCTTGCAGGTTTGCCATACAGGTTTCATTACGGCTTTGCGGGCATAGTTTCCTTCGGGTGATTTGCTAGTAGGTTGGTTTACTTGTATCGTAGCCCCATTATATATTTTGTATATCAATATTTTGTTGTATCTAGAAGTTCCATCAGCCAAACAAGTTTTATTTTTGAGATAGAGACCAGTGATGTTATTCTTTCGACCGTAGAGTCGCGCGTTGTATTTCTGTGGTTTTCTTGTAGTTTTGAGTTTCCTTTTGAGTTTTGATCCTCGCCCTTGGCGTTGTATATTATATTGCTTGTGTGGTTGTGACCGTCGATTGACGAATAGCTAGCTCCCGCTTGGGGATGCCTTTTTTTTGATTTCGTATACTATTCATGTTGTATTCCGCTTGGGGGCCAGTATTTACAAAGGAGACTCTGCCGAAATTTTCAGGAAATATTTGATGTTTTTTTTAAAACCGCATAATTCGGCTTATGCTATTAAAACTACTTGATTTTAAATTGGTTTTCCTTCACTCTACTACTTTTCTTGGTTTTGGATTTCTGGGTTTTCGGCATACTTAGATTACGTACGGCTCGAGACGTTTCGTAGTTTAAGTGCCGGTCATGTTCCGTACTTTCGGGTCGTGACAATTATAGTGGTTAGGTTAATTAATATCTTAAGTAAAACAAAAACTAGTGGACTAAGTCAATGCAACCATAAGCTTCATGAAGCTTCATGCATATGAGCTCATTATCCATTTGTTTTTAGAATTACTTTAAATATAAAAACATAACCAATATAATTATAATGGTGTATGTCTCATACACCCATGTAGTGTGTATCAACAACCATGATACAAAATGAACACAAATTAATATATATCACATATATATTAAGTTGTGCATAAGTGAGAAAAACTAATGCTTAAGTGAACCAATATTAGTTAATGTAAATTAGTATATCACATATACAATTATACACTAAATTATTAAATCAACTCTTGGCTTAATAATCCGGTTATATCTCATATAACCGACTAACACAAAATGTTCCAACTTATCTAATCAATACTTGATTCGATAACCCGGCTATATCTCATATAACCGGCCGATACAATAGTCGCGAGAATAGAATACGGTATCACATACACGCATTATTCTCGGTCCTGCACATATCACATATGCGCTCCTATTTCGTTTTTCCTGATCCAGTAAAACCTCTATGTAGAACTCTAAAGACTTGTCAATACGCCGGCAGTAGGTGATGATCATATCAAGCACCCACAAGCCGTCAGCGGTACTAGATGGACGTAATGGCTACCCGGGTATTGAGCGATCAGAAGATCAGCAAGCAAGCCCGCTCCAACTCCTGCAAAAATCCTGACAGTGACACTACCGTACAGTCTGGTCTCCTCATCTGATATCTCGCATATCAAGTCTAGGGGTGGTAAACGTCAGACCCCAATAACCGATAAGTCATGCCGATATGAGGCTCATAACGGGTCGAGAAATTACTGGTAACACTTACCAGTAAATCTCTAAACTAGCCCTGGCCAGGGACTTCCCTGTTATGGCCAATCGAGCATAGCGCAACATCAACCCCCAATACCGGGAGAGACGAAACCCCTCCTATCGCTCATTGCCTCCATGTGACTCGGGACTGTACCAAAAAACCACCGTTTTGCCTGCCCTCTCGGACGGGGTAAGGTGGAAATCAAAGCACAGTGGGAATCACACAAGACTCTATGACTATCTCGGGTCTACAGACTAACCTGTACTAGTGTCACCAGAGAACTGCCATCTGAGGTAAGGTATAATACCATCTGGGTGTTCTTGGCGAGTCCGTCCAGTGTACCCAGTCTCCACTGAGCACCCGTATATCATCTCTGATGTCAAACACCAATGGATATGGGATCATCCATCGCCCATCTGTTTGGGTCGAGAAGGCATACGCTAGTCTACACTGGTATATCGATGCCCCGTCTCGATACATCCACGACTAGAGACCTTGAAGGATGTACTTATGGACTACCATGTCCCCACTAGTATGATCCGCATCATAGTCCAGGTTGTCAAGTACACATCCTAAGGGCTTTACCAACCTGTAACAGAGAGACAATCAGTGTACACATTAAGGTAAAGAGTAACCAGATAGCATACTATCATGTCGAGCAAGAAAGTCCTCCCTATATATGTCCAAGCATCCACTACAATATACAACTCATGTATAGTAATGGCCTCTAGGGCATACATATAACTAACAATCTCCCACTTGCACTAGGTCCATTTGATAACAGTGGTTGTAGT
The DNA here is from genome assembly GCA_030015575.1 of Agapanthus africanus. Classification (NCBI taxonomy): domain Eukaryota; kingdom Viridiplantae; phylum Streptophyta; class Magnoliopsida; order Asparagales; family Amaryllidaceae; genus Agapanthus; species Agapanthus africanus. The sequence goes on from JASDDO010000031.1 coordinate 233,850,863, forward strand.
ATCTCATACTCAACCATCCCATAATAGTCTCTCTCTGGGAAAAGGCCTTTGTGAGTGGATCCGCCGTGTTTTCCTCTGAGTCTACTCTCCTAACCTCGATCCCCTGGAGATCAACCATCTCCATGATCAGGTGATACTGCCTTAGAATCTGTCTGGATCACTGATGGGACGGGCATTCCTAGGCATAGGCCACAACTCCATTGTCACACAATGGTAGGAACGGAGTTCATCTCATGAACTAATATACACCCAGACTGCCTCTTTGGTAGTATCTTTAGTAGCGATGTATCCAGCCTTTATCGTCTAGTATGCCACGGTATCTATCTTGGAACTCTTCCAACATAATGCCCCTTTACTGAGGGTAAAGACAATGCCTGTGACTGACATTCAGTCGTCCTTATCACCCTGGAACCCTTCCAGTGATTCTCCCCAGGATCAATTGACACCATCTCACTACAGCTAGTGAGTATCCTAACATCGAATTAGATCTATCTCATAGATCAAAACTCAGGATTTAGGAGGTATCATTTTGATCCTATGTGGAGAATCCTTGTGATACGCGGAGATTGATCGAGCGTAGCATAAGAAACTCCTTCCCTATCAAGAGTATGTTATCCACGTACTCTATGAGGATCTCCACCATACTCTCTACTACCTTTTTGTATATACAAGGTTCATCTACCATTTTGATGATGTCAAACTCTTTGACTAACTCATCAAAACAGATGTTCCAACTCCGCGATGCCTGCTTTATCCCATAAAGCAACTTGTATACGCTTCCGCTGCTCCCACTGTCTACGAAGCCCTCTGGCTGTGTACTTATAGACGCTCCCTTCCAAATCAACATTTAGAAAAGCAGTCATGACACCCAACCGCCAGATATCGTAGTCATGGTATGTAGCTGTGGCAAGTAGGATCTGGCTGGACTTAAGCATAGCTACTTAGAAAAGGTTTCATCATAATCCATACCTGGTCAATGATGCAAACTTTTAACAAGTCTAGCTTTGAAAGTCTCAACTTTTCCATGTAGACCAAGTAATATTCTCAAGATATACTTGCTCCTGATGAGGATTTAACCCTTCAGATAAATCAACCAAAGTCCATACTTTGTTGGTGCATAAGGATTCCATCTCAGATCGCTAAGCATCCTGCCATTCTTACAGAATCCCACTCCTGATGGCCAGCTCGAAACTAGTTGGGTCATCATCTCATGATGCAATCCTCGCTCCCACTATCATAGAGAAACCAAAGTATCTCTCAGGTGGGTGAGAAACCCTACTAGATCGGCGGAGAGGCTGAGGTTCGTTGGTTACTATTGAATCCTTTGGTTCTACCAAATCATCAGCTGCAGTTTGTATAGCTGGAACATTTTCCAGTTCTACCTTATGACCATTAATTTCTTCACAAGAAATTCCCTTTCACAAAGGTGGCATATTGAGAAACAAAACATCTTTTGTTCGTCGGTTAGGTAGAAGATATTCCCTTGCGAATGCTTGGGATATCCAACAAACTTCTACAGAACTGACTTTGACTTGAGCTTGTCCGGATTTCGCTTTTAGACATAGGCCGGACAACCCCAAATCTTAACAAAATTAAGATATGGGCTCTTCCCTTTCCATATCTCATATGAAGTGGTAGGCAACTGATTTGATCGGAACCCTATTCAATAGGTATGCAACTTCTCCAGTGCATAACTCCCAAAAGGAAATAGGCAACTCAGTAGTACTCATCATAGAGCACACCTTATCTCATAGGGTGTGATTGCTCCGCCCCGATATACCGACGTGCTGTAGTGTATACGGAGGAGTAATGCTAAGAGAGAATCTCATTCTCCTTTAGAATAGTCTAGGGATCCCGTGCTCAAGTATTCTCCTCCTTGATCACATCAAAGGACATAATACTTATACCCGTTTTGGTTCTCTACTTCTAACTTATATTCTGTCAATATCTCAAAAGCTTCGGACTTGTGTTTCAACAGGAACATATGTCTGAATCTTGAGAGATCATCAAAGAATGTAATGAAGTACAAAGAACCGGTCTTGGCATGTGTAGACAGGGGACCTTCATACAACAACATGAATCATCCCAAGAGTTCATTAACTCTTTCTATGTTTCCTAAAAACAGAGCTATGTTCATCTTAACTCTGTGACATGACCGCCAAGTTTCACAAGATGTAAATTCAAACTAATTTAAATATGCATCTTATATGTACCTTCAGCTAGTCGGGTCGCATTGATATGACCTAGTCTACAATACCTCAAGAAGGATTCGTTCATTTCTGAACTCTTCCTCTTGTGTGTGTTTTGTATACTAAGAACTGTAGTTTGATTTAGAACGTCAATGCTTTTAGATAACGTGCCTGAACCGATCAACTCTTGATATAGGAAATGTTCAAAACATTATCCAACAATACAAAATTATATCCTTTCTTTCCTAATAAAAAGACAAATATGATGTTGTATATCAGTTTCGGTATCTAATGACATTCGTTTAGAATCAATATATTCTGGTAATACAGGGTGATAGTGACCAACACACTTGGCTGCAAAACTTGCACCGTTTTCTATCTCATGAAACCTATCACCCGTTCTCAGTTCTCTACCTATTTGTAGCCCATTTAACATATTACATATGCGGATCCTGATCCGGTATCTCATACCCAGGACGTAAAGGATACTGAGAAACAGTTCTCTGTAATGAACACACACGAAGAAGATGCATTAGCATGCACTTTCTTCGTTTGGGCGGCACGGGAATTCTGGTAATCCCCTATTTCCTGCGCTGTCTTATAACCGTTTATAAGTTGGAGCGGGACCAACGTTCCCCAGCTTAGTATAACAAGCGAGTTCAGTAAATATATCTGTTTTATTATCTTGATTAAGGCATGATATGGTCGCTGCCTGGAGAGAGAGAGAAGAAAACACTCTGCGTGCCCTCTTGCAAGATCAGATTGGTTATTATTTTATCTAATCAGGATGGCTCCCACTGTTTTTATCAAATCTTCTGTCAAACCCTAAAAGGAAAGACTAGCCGGGATTAATTACACCCTACAACATCACCAATCTTTCAGCCAGGACAGTGTCGGTACTTTGAGGGAGGTTCCCCGTGCTTTCTCATGGACCTAATTAAAGTAAACCTCATTTTCCCAGAGGCGTAACCCCGTTGACACCTTTCTAGACACCTACTTGATCGGCTAATTGTAATGTGTAAAACTCTCCCAGGAGTAACAATTACTCGCAGTGGATATCGGGATCCAACTATCTCATAGAAGGTATGCAATCTCATTGCAAATTTCAACACTTGAAATTCCCGATAATATTTTGCCCCGAACGATCTATGACCTTGACAAGGTCAACAAACCATAGACCGTAAGTAAAGTTCAACCCGTCATTTCTTGATTGAATTAAACCCACCCGCACGACCCTGGACAAGGTCAACAAGGCCGTACAACTACCCTAATCCAATCTGCATCATATGCATACGCAGATAAATACTGGTCAGCTACCGCACACTGCGCCTTGACAAGGTCAACAAACGCAGCACGAATACTAAGCAGGACTTATCTGAAATGACGGAGGGCTACGACAGGTTTTTCTGAAAACCTATTGCGTAATGAACTTGATATCGTTGTAGAATAAAATAATTTTAAAATGGCGATTTTTTAGGCTTTTGCTAGTTTCGCTAAAGAGCTCACTCCCGGTGAAGGGATCTCGGCTCTTTCCTCGTCGAATGAGGTGCAGGATATATCATATATATCACTGTGCAAAGCAAGAACTAGAAAAGCAATCAAAATACAAAACAGAGGGGTGTAGCATCTGCTAGTCATTGCTAAAGGGGTCACTCCCGGTTAAGGGATCCCGGCCCTTTCCTTATCGAATAAGGTGCAGGATGTTCAACAAGGAACACCGCGATGCAAAGCATGAACTGTAGCTACATGTTTTTGAAAATTCGATCCCACATCATCTTTCAGGTTTATTTTCTTTTATTAATCATATTAATGAAGTCCCATCATTTAAGTCACCTTAACGTCACAGATAAATACGACGTACACTTATGCCATCCGCATTCGCCTCGATGTCCCCTCGTGCACCGTTAGGTTATGTAACTAACGGCAGAGCGGGGCAGGGCTAGCGCGGGTGTAAAACATAAGTAACGTCTATATAATATATCATATATACTATATACAGTATCCATCACAGAACATATCACACGATCACATCACAGATATCGCAGCAGAAGAATCATATGAAATATTGGATATACTAGGACGTTCGTGTTTTCAATACGAGCCAGTATAAAACACGGATTCCATGGCCGTGATGAATAGCCAAACCCACACCCCTAGACCCCTACGAGAGCGGCATGAAACCCTTCCAATTCTAGAGTTAGGAGACCCGAACTCGACTCCTCGAGTTGGTCTCCCACTGGACTCCAGAACCCGGTTACTTGTGCCACCTCCTTTGGTGTAACCTAGTGCGGAAAAGTAAATAATATAAAAACAGTGACATCAACCTCATCCCGGAAATGCCCCAATAAAAGAATATTACATACAATGAATTTTACATGAATGAAAATAAAAACCCTCATCTCACATAAAACCCCCGGCTATTCAAAACGCGACGATCCAATATAACATATCCAGCAACACATAACATCACATGTCATCAACGTAAGTAAAAATGCGCATCCCAATTGTCGTTGACATATAGCAACGAAACCGGCGATAACACATATTACACTTACGGTCGCAGAAAAGAAAGTGTAAAACTACAACAGTTGGAATCCGCAACCTCCTTAGACATCGCATGCCTAACAATTATAAACCCTGCATTTTAGTCTCTATATCGAAAACACTTTTCAATATCTAGTCGGGCAATTCAACAAGATTCCCGATATACTGATCGGATGCTCGTCGCAAACTTTAGTAGACGGCCGCACCCCCGGATGCCGTCGACGAAGTGCACTAAGGCGGAACACCGCTGCCGCAAGCACCTAAACGGATGCTTTTGGCGACGGGGTTCTCCTACAGTCACTTGGTTGGGGCTTTGGGGCGTGGTTGTCTATTAAGTTTACCCGGCGAGTATCCGCGTACGCTACGTGATTGCGACGGACTTTTGATCGCATCAAAATTCCATGGCAACCGATCATTTGAGACTAAACTTCTATGTTTATAACAATCAAATCAGTTATCTCATAACTACTTGTGGATTCCAAATATTGTATCACATTCTAGATAAACAGACAATGTTAAACATTCCGATCGAATAATCAAACACCTAAGTTTTCCCAAATAGTTCTCAACACTTGAGGGGAGTTTAAAAACATCCATCACATGCCACAGTACCAATGGTCCAGCCGTAGAAGGGTTAAGCCAACGCCTCACATGTGGCAATGCCGTACTGCCCCAAACCCTAAGGTTCAAATGGCAGTTCAAGACGGTCACATAATCGAAGTAAGGTTTGTTGTCTTCTAAAGGGTCCATTGCGTATCTTGCACGATTTAGACGTTCTTAAACAACGGAATAATCCAACACTTGGAAATTTTCCGGGTCGGGAAAAAGTGAGTTATTGATATCCGTTTGAACATTTTAATACTTTCTAAATATCCGTAAAACATAACGAAATTAAATTTTCCGATCAAATCAACGAATGCAAAATAAACCCCAGAACATTCAACACTTGAGTCAGGTTAAAAATACCTAGAAAAAATAACTAGCAGCTACGGGCATTACTGTGCCAAAAGGGTATGGCCGCGGTTCCGCGGCGATCCGTACGTATTACGTCATCATTTTGCACAGTAATTCCTATAATCACCGGCTGAATTTTTTACGTATTTTTAATTCAGAAAAATCACAGTTTTGAAATTTTTTCCAAAGAGTTGGTTATTTCGTCGATTCGGAGTTCGTTCGGAGTTTTAACTTCGTAAACACGTCGCCTAATACTCTAGCTTGGCTCTTATACCATTGTTGGGTTACTAGGCACACAAAGAAGGTTCTACAAGGCATCAACCATGACGGATTAAAATTTTAGCCATGCCGAACAACCCTAAACTAGATCTTTAAACTAGAGATTAGGCAAAAACTAGCATGTTAAACACTTTAACACTAAGTCAATACGAAATACAACCTTTGTAGATCGGTCCTTCATTTCTTAAGCTCCTTGTAGTAGTCCCTTCGCTGTGATCATCGTGCTCCCGGACTCTCGGACGGCTCCATGAGAAGAGGGCAACGGTTTTGCTTGAAGTCATCGAGGCCGAAGATGATCTACGTCGAGGGAATACGAACTCAAGCTTCTACTTCACTAACTAGAGAATTGGTGAAGCAAACACCATAAACTAAAGTGCTAGTCTAGTAGAGGATGATGAAATAGGAAATGGGTACACTTTAGAATTTCTTTTCTCACTATCATTCTCTCTCTTTATCAAACCCTAGAAACAAATTGAAGGAGGAAGAAGATGAGCTCAAAATGAGAATGAGAACTAATCAAGAGAGAGAGTTTTCTAACCATGGGTGAGTGGGTATCATATACTAACTCATGTAGAGACATAACCATGGCTAATTATAGAGGTTAAGTTAATTAATATCTTAAGTAAAACAAAAACTAGTGGACTAAGTCAATGCAACCATAAGCTTCATGAAGCTTCATGCATGCGAGCTCATTATCCATTTGTTTTTAGAATTACTTTAAATATAAAAACCTAACCAATATAATTATAATGGTGTATGTCTCATACACCCATGTAGTGTGTATCAACAACCATGATACAAAATGAACACAAATTAATATATATCACATATATATTAAGTTGTGCACAAGTGAGAAAAACAAATGCTTAAGTGAACCAATGTTAGTTAATGTAAATTACTATATCACATATACAATTATACACTAAATTATTAAATCAACTCTTGACTTAATAATCCGATTATATCTCATATAACCGACTAACACAAAATGTACCAACTTATCGAATCAACACATGATTCGATAACCCGGCTATATCTCATATAACCGGCCGATACAATAGTCGCGAGAATAGAATACGGTATCACATACACGCATTATTCTCGGTCCTGCACATATCACATATGCGCTCCTATTTCGTTTTGCCTCAGCCAGTAAAACCACTATGTAGGACTCTAAAGACTCGTCAATACGCCGGCAGTAGGTGTTGATCATATTAAGTACCCACAAGCCGTCAGCGGTAATAGCTGGACGTAACGGCTACCCGGGTATTGAGCGATCAGATGATCAGCAAGCAAGCTCGCTCCAACTCCTGCAAAAAGCCTGACAGTGACACTACCGTACAGTCCGGTCTCCTCGTCTGATATGTCGCATATCAAGTCTAGGGGTGGTAAACGTCATACCCAAATAACCGATAAGTCATGCCGATATGAGGCTCATAACAGGTCGAGAAACTACTGGTAACACTTACCAGTAAATCTCTAAACAAGCCCTGGCCAGGGACTTCCCTGTAATGGCCAATCGAGCATAGCGCAACATCAACCCCCAATACCGGGAGAGACGAAACCAGTCCTATCGCTCATTGCCTCCATGTGACTCGAGACTGTACCCAAAAACCACCGTTTTGCACGCCCTCTTGGACGTGGTAAGGTGGAAATCAAAGCACTGTAGGAATCACACAAGTCTCTATGACGATCTCGGGTCTACAGACTAATCTGTAACATTGTCACCAGAGAACTGCCATCTGACGTAAGGTATAATACCATCTGGGAGTTCTCGGAGAGTCCGTCCAGTGTACCCAGTCTCCACTGAGCACCCGTATATCATCTCTGATGTCAAACACCAATGGATATGGGATCATCCATCGCCCATCTGTTTGGGTCGAGAAGGCATACGCTAGTCTACACTGGTATATCGATGCCCCGTCTCGATACACCCACGACTAGGGACCTTGAAGGATATACTTATGGACTACCATGTCCCCACTAGTATGATCCGCATCATAGTCCAGGTAGTCAAGAACACATCCTAAGGGCTTTACCAACATGTAACAGAGAGACAATCAGTGTACACGTTAAGATAAAGAGTAACCAGATAGCATACTATCATGTCGACCAAGAAATTCCTCCCTATATATGTCCAAGTATCCACTACAATATACAACTCATGTATAGTAATGGCCTTTAGGGCATACATATAACTAACATTTAGTCTCATTTGATCGGTTGCTACGGGGTTTTGATATGGATCAAAACTCCTTCGCAATCACGTAGTGTACGCGGATACTCGCCGGGTAACATTACTATATAGCCTCGCCCCACAACCTCGACCAAGTGACTGTAGGAGAACCCCGTTGCCAAAAGCAACCTCCCAGGCTCGCGGCCGCGGTGTTCTACGTAAGTGCACTTCGTCGACGGCATCGATGTGTGTGTCCGTCTACTAAATTTTCCGACGAGCATTCGATCTGGTTGTCGGCAATCTTGTTGAATTACTCGACTGGTTATTGAAAAGTGTTTCCAATATTGAGACTAAAATGCGGGGTTTATAAGGTTAGGCATGAAATTCGGAATATGAGACATTCAAGGTTTCTGATGTTTAAGGAATTCATATGGTTAGGAATGAAATCCGAAGAATGTGATATTTCGGGTTTATGATGTCTAAGGATGTTGCGGATTCCAATTGTTGTAGTTTTGACGTTCTTTTCTATGACCGTAAGTGGAACATGTGGTGTATCGCCGGTTTCGTTGCTATACGTCAACGACAATTGGGATACACATATTTACTTACGTTGATGACATATGATGTTATGTGTTTCTGTGATATGTTATATTGGATCGTCGTGTTTTGAATAGCCGGGGGTTACATGAGAGTTTTTCATTTTCATTCATGTAAAAACTTACATATAATATTCTTTTATTGGGACACTTCCGGGTTGAGGATGATGTCACCATTGATGTATATTATTTACTTTTCCGCATTAGGATAGACCCAAGGCGGGGAGCACAAGTAACCGGGTTCTAGATTCCAGTGAGAGACCATCTCGAGGAGTCGAGACTGGGTCTCCTAACTCTAGAATTGGTATGGTTGCTTGCCGCTCTCGTAGGGGTCTAGGGATGTGGGTTTGGCTATTCATCAAGACCGTGGAATCCGTGTTTTTTTATTGGCTTGATTTAAAACACGGACCTCCTAACATATCCTATATTTCATATGTTGACTTCTGCTGTTGTGTTCTGTGATGTGATTATATAACCGCGTATGACGAATGCTTAATATTATATATATGATATATAATAAACGTTGCTTATGTTTTGCATCCGCCCTAGTCCTGCCCCCGCTCTGCCGTTAGTTAACTAACCTAACGGTGCATGACGGGACCTTGTGGCGAATGCGGATAGCATAAGTGTACGTTGTATTTTCGTTTCTTCTGTGATGCTTAGGAAGCATAAATGTGTTAGTTATATGTATTTCCTAGAGGCCATTACTGTACATACGATGTATATTGTAGTGGATGCTTGGACATATATAGGGAGGACTTTCTTGTTCGACATAATAGTATGTTATCTGGTTGCTCTTTATCTTAACTTGTACACTTATTGTCTCTCGATTACATATTTATAAAGGCCTTAGGATGAGTACTTGAATACCAGGATTATGATGCAGATCATACTAGTGGGGACAGTGTAGTCGGTAAGTACATCCTTCAAATGTTCCTAGTCGTGGGAGTATCGAGACCGGGCATCGATATTCCCGAGTAGACTAGCGTATACGCTTCTCAACTCATATGATGGGCGATGGATAATCCCAAATCCATTGGAGTTTGACATCAGAGAAGGTATACGGGTGCTCAGTAGAGACTGGGTACACTGAACGGACTCGGCGAGAACTCTTAGATGGTACTATACCTTTCGTATGATAGCAGTTCTCTAGTGACACTGGTACTGGTTCGTCTGTCGGCCCGAGATCGTCATAGAGTCTTCTGTGATCCCCACTATGCTTTGATTTCCACCTTACCATGTTCAAGAGATGGTGCAAAACGGTGGTTTTTGGGTACAGTCCCGAGTCACATGGAGGCAATGAGCGTTAGGAGGGGATTCGTCTCTCCCGGTATTGGGGGTTGATGTTGCGCTGTGCTCGATTGGCCATAACAGGAAGTCCCTGGCCATGGCTGATACGAAGATTTACTGGTATGTGTTATCAGTGTTTCTCCACCCGTTATGAGCCTCACATCGGCACGACTTATCAAGCTATTGGGGTCTGACGTTTACCACCCCAGGTGAGATATGCGACATATCATACGAAGAGACCGGATTGTACGATATTGTTACTAATTGGATTCGCAGGAGTATGAGCAGGCTTGCTTGTTGATCTTCTGATCGCTCAATACCCGGGTGGCCATTACGTTTAGAAGACCGCTTGCGGCTTGTGGGTGTTTGATATGATCATCACCTACTGCCGACGTATTGACGAGTCTTTAGAGTCCTACATAGAGGTTTCCTGGTTCATGCGAAATGAAGTAGGAGCACATATGCGATATATGCGGTACCGAGATTAATACGATATGTGATACCGTATTCTATTCTCGCGATATGTGATATCGGTCGGTTATATGTGATATAACAGGGTTATCGAATCAAGTGTTGATTCGATAAATTGATTCATATGATATTAGTCGGTTGTATGTGATATAGCCGGATTATTAAATCAATTGTTGATTTGATAATTTATTGTATAATTATATATTTGATATATTAACTTACATTAACTAATATTTGCTCACTAAGTATTTCTTTTTCTCACATGTGCTTTAGTATATATGCGATATATATTAATGTACATTTTTTTGTGTCATCCTAGATGATACATGATGCATGGGTGTATGAGACTTACACTATGCTTATGATGATCCTAAGCTTTTTATATATTTATGAAATTCAAAATTAGTTGGAATTTTGTCATGGCTAGAGGCTTGGAGAAGCTTGTTGAGCCCATTAACTTAGTCGACTAGTTTTGTTTTTCTTAAGATATTTATTAACCCAACCATTATGATTAGCCTTGGTTTAGTCTGTACATGAGTTAGTGTTAGGTCCACGTTACCCACCCCGGTTCTTTCGGGAAGGCGGAATCGGTAAAACGATAAATTTTCCCTAGCTAGGTAACATGGACCGTTTCATGAAGGATCGTTGCTAAACGAAACTAACATAAAATCTACAAGTTCTAACTACTATGTAGAATGGTTATACCTAGTCTTGAACTCCTTCTCTTCTTGTTGTTCTCTTGAACTCCTTCTCTTCTTGTTGTTCTCCTCCTTACTTGCCCCTTGTAGTAGTTTGTACGGCTCCTCCTCGTCGTCTCCTCTTTGTCGATGATAGATCCACCCGAGGGTTCTAACTTGAGCTCCTACCTCAACCTAGAGGTAACTAAGGTGCTTGGTTTGCTAAACCTAGAACCCTAGAAAGAGTAGAGAGTAGTCTTGGTGTTTTATCTCAAAGGAAAATGGTTCTCAACTCATGAGAGGGATTTTCCTTGAGCTAGAGGAAGAAGGAGAGCAATGGATGAGAGAGAAGATGCAAGTGAGAATGATACAATTTAAAACCATGCTCTCATAATTTATAAAAATGATAATAATAATAATAATTAACAATTTGTGATGGTGAGTTGATGAATGACCATTATCATTTCATTCATTAAATGCTTTTGCAAAGAATAAGAAGCATCTTTGAAAAAAATGATGATGGTCAACAAGTCTACTTTGGTCAACTGGTCAACGAAGTCAACAAGTCAACAAAAGTCAAGAATTCAACTCAACCATGGCACAAAAACTGTTAACTAATATTATTAATCATATTTCCTATTCTCATTAGGGTTTGGAAAAAGACAACAGTCAACTGTGCATACACACCCATACCATAACCCTAATGAGAATCCTCTGCCTCTGCCTTAATCAACTGTGCATACACACCCGCATCCGTGATTCGAGGAACACGAATACAATGAGATAAAACTAACCCCAAAACATATACTAGGATCTGGCTTAAACCAAAGCCCACTAGTAATAACTGTCCGGACACCAAACGTGCACACGTGCGCGGATTTGAACGAACCACGTCGCAAAACCATGCGACCTCTACTCAGTTTTGCCCAAAGACGAATAACCCTCTGTGTGGGACTCTAAAGACTCGACACCACACTGGCAGTGGGTATAACCACAGACCGCAAGCGGCACTAGCTGTACGTAACGGTCCCCAGGTAGATGCCGATAAGAAGACTGATGAGGTGAACCCATCCGAACTCCTACTGAACCTATATGTGACAATCTCCGTACAGTCCTGTCTGTTCGTCTGAGAGTATCGCATGGTGGGCCTAGGGGGGGCGGTAAACGTCAGTCCCCTAATAGCGGTACAAGTCGTGTCGGAGTGTAGCCCAAAACACCCTGAGAATCTACTGGAAAACCTACCAGCAATTCTCGCTTGCCTTGGCCAGGGACTTTGTGTAATGGCTCTCCTAGACACAGCGCGATATCAACCCCCAATACCGGGAGAGACGAATCATGTCTAACCGTCACTGCCTCCAAGTGCTTCGGGACTGCACCCAACTCCTACCTGTTTACACGACTCAGTAGAGCCGTGGTAGGGTAGTAATCTAAGAATAGTGGGAACAAACTCGAGGCGAAGTGATAGTGTGAAGTCAGCGGACTAAGCTGTACTCATGTTACCTGGGAACTATTATCTTACGATAGGTATAATACCAACCAACAGTTCCTGACGAGTCCTGTCCAGTGTACTCGTAACCTAATGAGCACCTGCATATTATCTCCAATACGACGTACTGATGGCTGTGGGACAGACCATCTCCCCTGCTGGGAAGAGAAGCGTATGCGCCAGTCTACTCTGGAGTATCAATGCCCTGTCTCGATAATCCTACGACTAGGGACCAAAATAAGGATGTGCTGGACTACCCAGCCCCCACTAGTGTGATCGCCATCACAACGCCGGTAGTCAAGCAAAGATCCTAAGGGCTCTACCAATTTGTTTTTTAGCGATATGTTAAAAGAAACATATACACATATTAAGATAGAAACAAACAAAGTAGCATACTACTATGTCGAGAAAGAATGTCGTAAAACCATATATATATCCCAAGACTCCAAAATGTATTATACAAACCAGTACTATACAATAATTGCCACTTGGGCATACATATCTAACAATCTCCCACTTGCACTAATGGCCAGTAATTGGTGAACCGCATACACAACGTCTGCAGTAAGGCCAGCAGCCGGCGTGCCACATACCCAATAGCTCAAAAAGTCGCTCGAACTGTGTTTGAGGGAGGGCCTTCGTGAACGGATCCGCTGTGTTGTCTTTTGTGTCCACTCTCCGTACCTCGATCTCCTGGCGATCAATGATCACCCTGATCAGGTGATACCGCCTTAAGATGTGTCTGGATTTCTGATGGGACCTTGGTTCCTTCGCTAATGCTATAGCCCCATTGTTATCGCAATACAAAGGTATTGGGTCAACAATGGACGGAACCACCTGAAGTTCACTAATGAACTTCTTTATCCAGACCGCCTCTTTTGCGGCATCACTTGCAGCAATGTATTCAGCCTCCATCGTCGAGTATGCGACGGTATCCTGTTTGGAACTCCTCCAACATACAGCCCCTCCGTTGAGGGTAAACACAAAACCCGAGACAGACTTGCTGTCTTCTTTGTCACTCTAGAAGCTTGAATCGGTAAAGGACTCGACCCTGAGGTCTCCATTACCGTAAACCAGGAACATCTCCTTAGTCCTTCTCAGGTACTTGAGAATGTTCTTCACTGCTGTCCAGTGGTCCTCACCTGGGTCTGACTGATACCGGCTCACCACGCTCTGCGCATAAGCTACATCTGGTCTTGTACATAGCATCGCATACATTATAGATCCTACCGCCGAAGCGTAGGGTATAGTGTTCATGCGAACCCTCTCCTCGTCAGTCTTAGGAGACATCTTCTTGGAGAGGGTAATTCCGTGCAATGCGAGTATGTTACCGTGCTTGGAATCCTCCATACTAAATCTCTTTAGTACGGTCTCTATGTACCTGGACTGCGAAAGTTCCAGTATTCTCTTGGATCTATCTCTGTAGACCTTGATCCCCAGAATGTACGAGGCATCACCCAGGTCCTTCATGGAGAACCGTTGTGACAAGAATAGCTTGACCGATTGTAGCATAGGAATGTCATTTCCTATCAAAAGAATGTCGTCCACGTATAATACTAGGAACACGACAGTTCGTCCTACAATCTTCTTATAGACACAAGGTTCATCTTCGTTCTTGATGAAATCAAATTCCTTGATTGCTTCATCAAAACAGATGTTCCAGCTCCACGATGCTTGCTTCAATCTATAAATGGATTTAAGTAACTTTCACACCTTCCCGCTGCTCCCACTATCTACGAAACCTTCTGGCTGATCCATGTAAACGCATTCTTCTAAACAGCCGTTTAGAAAAGCCGTTTTAACGTCCATTTGCCAGATTTCATAGTCATGAAAGGCAGCAATGGCAAGTAGGATCCGAATGGATTTGAGCATAGCTACTGGAGAAAAAGTTTCGTCATAGTCCAAACCAGGTCTTTGACGAAAACCTTTTGCAACGAGTCTAGCCTTAAAGGTTTCCACCTGCCCATCCACACCAAGTTTCCTTTTGTAGATCCATTGGCATCCAACGGGTTTTACCCCAGGTGGAGCAATATCCAAGGTCCACACTCTATTGGTGTACATGGACTCCATCTCGGATTGCATTGCATCCATCCGCTTATCAGAGTCCCTACTGATAATGGCCTGCCTGAAACTGTTAGAGTCATCTTCTTCCAAGATGCAATCCTCTCGATCCCCGTCTATGAGAAAACCGTTGTATCTCTCGGGTGGATGAGAAATCCTACCAGATCTGCGGAGTTGCTGAGGTTCGTTGGGTGTAACTGAATCTAGCTGTTCCTCCAAATCTTTAGTTAAAGTTTGTGTTTCTGGAATTTCATCTATTTCTACCGTGCTGCTACTAATATTTTTAACAAGAAATTCTTTTTCCAAAAATGTGGCATTCCTGGAAACAATTATCTTCTGTTCCTCTGCATGGTAGAATAGATACCCACTTGAATCTTTTGGGTATCCCACAAACTTACATAAAACTGCCCGTGCCTGAAGTTTGTCTGGGTTCTGCTTTTTGACATAAGCTGGGCAACCCCAAATCTTAATACGTTTAAGATACAAACTATTACCACTCCATATTTCATACGGAGTCTTAGGCACGGATTTGGATGGAACTTGATTCAATAGATGTGCTGTTGTTAAAAGCGCTTGTCCCCAGAATGGAAGAGGCAACTCAGCACTACTCATCATGGAGCGAACCATATCTAATAGGGTACGATTCCTCCGTTCCGATACACCGTTGTGCTGTGGTGTATAAGGAGGAGTAAGCTGAGAGAGAATACCATTCTCTTTTAAGTAATCTAGGAATTCCCTGCTTAAGTACTCCCCTCCTCTATCTGATCGGAGGATCTTGATACGTTTGCTAGTCTGGTTCTCTACTTCGTTTCTGAATTCCTTGAATTTCTCAAAAGCTTCAGATTTTTATTTCATAAGATACACATATCCGAATCTAGAGAGATCGTCAGTGAATGTGATGAAGTACGAGAACCCACCCCTTGCATGTATAGACATCGGACCACATACATCACTGTGTACGAGTCCCAAGAGCTCTGCTGCCCTTTCTCCATGTCTGGTGAACGGAGATTTGGTCATCTTCCCTTTGAGACAAGACTGACAAGTTTCATAAGATGAAAACTCAAACGTATTCAAGAGTCCATCTTTATGCAACTTACTTAGTCTTTTCTCTCCGATATGACTAAGTCTACAATGCCACAAGTAGGATTCATTCGTATCTGAATTCTTCCTCTTGCGTGTGTTTTATATATTGAGAACTGTATTCTGATTTAGAACGTAGATACCATTACACAGTGTACCTTGTGCAAACAGAACCTTATGAAGGTAGATGTTCATGATATTTCTATCAAGAACAAAGTTATATCCATCTTTATCGAGTAAAGAAACTGATATGATGTTGCAAACCATGGAAGGTACATAGTAGCAATCGTTCAAAATCATAGTATTTCCATTTGGCAACACTAGGTGATATTCACAGACGGCTGCAGCATCAACTTGTGCTCCGTTCGCAACTCTGAGCGACATATCACAAGGTACAACTTTCCTACTTTTTCTCAGTCACTGCAATAAATTATAGATATGAGATCCTGATCCGGTATCAAGTACCCAAGAGGTAGGGCTGACCGTAAAGCAGTTCTCAATTACAAGAACACCTGAAGTAGATGCAAAACCATGCTTCTTCTTCAACTGGGTATCCTTGGAATCCATAAAATCCTCTTTCCCTTGCTCATACTTATGACTGTTGTCGTAAGATAGAGCCGAACCAACGTTCCCCAGCCCCGAATAAGAATTCGGATTGGTCAAGCGATACATTTTATTATCTTGATTAGGCGTGAAATGGCTGCTACCTGAAGAGAGAAAAAAGAAACACCCAGCGTGCGCTCTTGCAAGATTAGATTAGTTTATTGATTTATCTAACCAGGATGGCTCCTACTGTTTCCTCAAATTCTTCTTCAAACCATAAAAGAAGAACTAGTCAGGATTAATTGTACGTCACAATACTTGCTTAACCTTTCAGCCAGGCTGGTGTTGGTACTTCGAGGGAGGTTTTCCAACGCTTTCGCGAAGTTCCTTAATTAAATAACCTCTTTTCCCTGGAGGCGTATCCCCGCTAACACCGTTCTAGACACCTACTTGGTTTATAGCATTGATTGTTAAGTGAAATAATCTCCCGAGAGTAATCCAACTCATCAGTGGGATCGGGATCCAACTATCATTGTGCGATGACCTAGATGGAATCCACTCTAGTCACAACACTCCAGAAGGTATGCTGAATCTGCAAGTTTCAGTTTCTTTAGAAACTCCCGATGTGGATTTTTGCCCCTAGGACCCAAGTGATCTTGACACAGTCAACAAATAAAAGAGTCCTACTCAAGTTCAACCCGTCATTATCTTGATTGCATTAAACCCACCCGCATAACCCTTGACACAGTCAACAAGGTTACACGGCTGTCCAAACCAATCATATTGTACCCAGCAGATAAGCAATACTCAGCTACCGTTCACTACGCCTTGACACAGTCAACAAACGCAGCACGAATACAAAGTATAACTTATAAGAAATGACGGAGGGCTACGTCTGGGTTTTAGGCGAAAAACCCGTTAACGTAATGAACTTGATATCGTTGAAGAAACCTGATAACCTTTTGAAAATATAGTGGCGAAAACTTTTGCTAAAGAGGTCACTCCCTGTGAAGGGATCTCGGCTCTTTCCTCATCGAATGAGGTGCAGGATATTCCAAACTGAATACCTCGATGCAAAGCCAGAATAATCGACTATAGTGAAGTTATTACCCTGACGCAAACTTTTTGTCCAAGGGGTCACTCCCGATGAAGGGATCTCGGCCTTTGCCTCGTCGACTGAGGTGCTGGGCATTCATAACCGAATACCTCTATGCAAAACAAAAGAGAACGTCCTTGCAATAACAGCCATTTGAAAATTGTTCCAACAACGTCTTTTTGGTTTATTTTTCTTTGCGTTAATTTAATGCGTCCCATCAGTTAATCCTACCATTGCAGAAAACAACGAAAATATGACGTACGCTTATGCCATCCGCATTCGCCATAGAGTCCTGTCATCACCCGTTAGGTTACTTAACTAACGACAGAGCGGGGGCTGGACTAGCGCGGATGCAAAACATAAGCAACGCCTAAATAGATATCATATATAGATATATTCACATTCGTCAGATGCAATGATAGCCATTCCAGATCACATATGAATACTTTGGATATACTAGGAATCTGCATTCTGTTCGAGCCTGCAACGAAAAACAGATTACACGGTCGCGATGAATAGCTAAATACCCCACACTAAACCCCTACGGGTGCGGCAAACTACCCGCCAAATACCGGAAGTGAAGCAACCTCCCTCAACAAAGTGAGTAGGCCACTCGGCACTTCGAGGTACCCGGTAGTTTGTGCACCCCACCTTGGGTCTATCCTAGGAGCAAAAACAGTAAAAGTAATTATACAATGACGTCTATAATCTCATCCCGGATGTGCGTCCAAACAAATAATATTACATTAATTTACATATTATATGAATTGAAAGATAAAGAAAACTCTCATCTCACAACCACCGGCTATTCATCCGCGATAATCCAACGAATTCATATACACAAACCATCAACATTACAGATCACAGATATGTATAACCCCCACTAATCGACGTATAGCGATTAGTAGACGTTCAATACATAAATCACATTACAGATATAACCCATTAGCCAAAGTCTACAGAGCTTCGATCAAAATATGGATTTGTAACCACCTCAAACACAAATTTGTTCTCTGAAAAATCGGGGCAGAAACAACTTATACTAAAAATCCCAAAACATCCAAATAAGAACACTGCACAAAACCCGGTCCACGGCCGACTCAACTCGGTCGCGGTCCCGCGGCATGAAGCATGATCTTGCCGCGGATCCACGGCGCTTTGACCGAGTCACTGGATCGTTTTTGTTCTGTGTTTTTACAAAACCCTGAGCCGATTTTTCTTGTATGTTAAATCATTTTTAGAGCAGTATAAAAAATCGGCAGAAACATGGTTTTTCCGGACGTGTTTTGCGATTTTTGTCCGATTGAAATTCTAGATAATTTGCTAACATTCTAGTTTGTGTTCAGCTTGGCTCTGATACCATTGTTAGGTCCACGTTACCCACCCCGGTTCTTTCGGGGAGGCGGAATAGGTAAAACAAAATTTTTTCCCTAGCTAGGTAACATGGACCGTTTCATGAAGGATCAATGCTAAACGAAACTAACATAAAATCTACAAGTTCTAACTACTATGTAGAATGGTTATACCTAGTCTTGAACTCCTTCTCTTCTTGTTGTTCTCTTGAACTCCTTCTCTTCTTGTTGTTCTCCTCCTTACTTGCTCCTTGTAGTAGTTTGTATGGCTCCTCGTCGTCGTCACCTCTTTTTCGAAGATAGATCCACCCGAGGGTTTGAACTTAAGCTCCTACCTCAACCTAGAGGTAACTAAGATGCTTAGTTTGCTAAACCTAGAACCCTAGAAAGAGTAGAGAGTAGTCTTGGTGTTTTATCTCAAAGGAAAATGGTTCTCAACTCATGAGAGGGATTTTCCTTGAGCTAGAGAAAGAAGGAGAGCAATGGATGAGAGAGAAGACGCAAGTGAGAATGATACAATTTACAACCATGCTCTCATAATTTAGTAAAATGATAATAATAATAATAATAATTAACAATTTGTGATGGTGAGTTGATGAATGACCATTATCATTTCATTCATTAAATGCTTTTGCAAAGAATAAGAAGTATCTTTGAAAACAAATGATGATGGTCAACAAGTCTACTTTGGTCAACCGGTCAATGAAGTCAATAAGTCAACAAAAGTCAAGAATTCAACTCAACCATGGCACAAAAATTGTTAACTAATATTATTAATCATATTTTCTATTCTCATTAGGGTTTGGAAAAAGACAACAGTCAACTGTGCATACACACCCATACCATAACCCTAATGAGAACCCTCTGCCTCTGCCTCTTCCTCAGTCAACTGTGCATACACACCCGCATCCGTGATCCGAGGAACATGAATACAATGAGATAAAACTAACCACAAAACATATACTAGGATCTGGCTTAAACCAAAGCCGACTAGTAATAACTGTCCGGACACCAAACGTGCATAAGTGCACCGATGTGAACGAACCCCGTCGCAAAACCATGCGACCTCTACTCATTTTTGCCCAAAGGTGAATAACCCTCTGTGTGGGACTCTAAAGACTCGACACTACACTGGCAGTAGGTTTAACCACAGACCGCAAGCGGCACTAGCTGTTTGTAACGGTCCCCAGGTAGATGCAGATAAGAAGACTGATGATATGAACCAATCCGAACTCCTATTGAGCCTATATGTGGCAATCTCCGTACAGTCCGGTCTGTTCGTCTGAGAGTATCGCATGGCGGGCCTAGGGGGCGGTAAACGTCAGTCCCCTAATAGCGGTACAAGTCGTGTCGGAGTGTAGCCCAAAACACCCTCAGAATCTACTGGAAAACCTACCAGCAATTCTCGCTTGCCCTGGCCAGGGACTTTGTGTAATGGATCTCCTAGACACAGCGCGATATCAACCCCCAATACCGGGAGAGATGAATCATGTCTAACTGTTACTGCCTCCAAGTGCTTCGGGATTGCACCCAACTACTACCTGTTTACTGTTGGAGATAGTGCCCTCATAGTCAATTATTGGATCACAGGTACGTGATTGCAATGATTGCGGAGGACCTATACCGGTAGGAAAGTTTTACTCAAGATGATAGTATGCTATCTGGTTTGCCTTTACCAGTCGTGTACATGATCAGGTAACTGATTACATGTTACACTTTGATAGAGCCCTTAGGATCTTGCTTTACCACCAACAGTATGATGGCGATCATATACGTGAGAGTTGGGCGGTTTATACGCATATCCTTAATTGTGGTCCCTAGTCGTGGGAGTTTCGAGACAGGGCATCGATACTCCGGAGTAGACTAGTGTGTATAGTCGAGACCCCGACGAGGGGCGGTGGCCGGTCTCACAAGCCACTGGTGTCAGTTGGATCACCTAAGATGTATACAGGTGCTCATTGGGTTATGAGTACACCGGACAGGACTCGCCGGGAATCTGCTAGTTAGTATTATATCTACCGTCAGATAGCAGTTCCCTGGTGGCATGTGTACAGGTTAGTTCATCGACCTGAGGTCGTCATTTGTCTCGTGTGAGTTCCCACTGTGCTTTGATTTCTACCCTACCATGGCTCAAAGGAGTCGTGCAAACAGGTAGGTTTTTGGTACAGTCCCGAGCCATATGGAGGCACGTGAGCGGATCGGCAGGGGATTCGTCTCTCCCGGTATTGGGGGAGAGGTCGTGCTGTGTCTAGGAGAGCCATTACACAAAGTCCATGGCCATGGCAGGGAATTTACTGGTAGGTACTCCAGTAGTATCTCAGGGTGTTATTGGGCTTCACTCCGACACGACTTATACTGCTATTGGGGGTCTGACGTTACTAGCCCCTGGGCAGATATGCGATACTCATAGACGAACGGACCGGACTGTATATACATTGTCACTGTTAGGCTCAGTAGGGTTTTCCGGATGAGTGCGCTCATCGGCATCCCTTAAGGTCAGTCCATGGGCAGCCGTTATGCATTGCTAGTGCCGCTGACGGTTTGTGGTTAAACCCACTGCCAGGGTACTGACGAGTCATTAGAGTCCCCCACAAACAGTTTCCCAAGTTCGGGCGAAACGTTGTAGAGGCCGTATGGTTTTATGGCAGGGTTCGGAAAATGCACGTGCGTTTACGCACGTGTTATTTTTCGGGCAGATGATACTGGTCGGCTTTGGTTTAAGCCGGATCCGAGTATTATATTGAGTAGGTATAATATCTTTGTCTCAGTTGCATTTGTATTAGGTCGTAATACAAATGCGGGTATATTTATACAGTTTCGGGGTTATCCTGAAAGTCGTTTCAGGATCACTTTTGGAAGTTGCTAGTTTCCAGTTTTCTATCAGCCGTCTTTTAACATTCGGTTAAAGACGGATTTATCTTTTCTTGGATGAGAGAGAGTCATGCTTCTAGAAGCTTCTAGAAGGTTCTAGATGATGACTAGGCTTCATGACTCATTAGTGCATTAATGGGTTTTTGATGATGTGTTTAATGACTCATGCTTTGATATTAATGGTTTTGTTTTCCTTAGGATATTTGTTCATAATATCTTTTGCTTAAGGTTACTCTCCCTCCTCCTACCATCACCTCCCTCCTCTTTATAAGAGGCCGCCCCCCTCCTCTCTCTCTCATGATTGTTGATTTCATTTTAGAGAGAAAAGATTATGATAGTTTTTGGGGTGCATGGAACTTCAAAGTTCATTTCATTCCATCACCCATTCCCACGGCAACTTCATTAACCGATCGTCCACGGATTTGGACGAAGTGAGACAAAGTCATCTTCTCATTCTCTACATCATTCTTGGTCGTCTCTTTTAGCAAACTTGACGATCGAGTTGCCTCAAGTCAGAGGCGAGAGCCCGTTTAAAGAATCGTCAATGTGGTGCCACCTCGACGAGGATATCGGAGATCGACGAGATCGGAGCAGCCGCAACGGAGCGTGGGATGATGGTTAAAGAACGAAGGACTCGGATCATTCGGTATAACCTTTCTACACTCTTTACAGTTTGTTAGTTTAGCAATAATGGCAGATCCGGGTTAAAGTATACGATAGCGCCAGTTAAAAAGTTTTTGTTCCGCATTCGGCGTCTGTAGACGGCCGGGGCGCTAGCGTAGACTTACAGTGGTATCAGAGCCTCACCATTTTGCTATGCTAACTTGCGCTAACGCGTTTAAAACATCGATCGAACCGGAAATCGAAAATTGCAAAATCCTAGCTTGACAGTTTCTGTTGACTTTAAATGGTCTCAAAAATTAATTCTACATGTCTTAAAAAACTGTGCAGGCTTTTCTAAGAACCACGACAAAATTTGGGCTCGTGATTCCTCCAAGCCGCCGCGGAAAAGCGGCCAAACCCATGGTTTGGCCGCGCATCCGCGGCCACTTGGTGAGCTCATGCTCCCAAATTTGTACAGTGGGTTCTCTGATGGATTTTGGGATTTTTGGTATATATCTTTTTGGCCCAGGTTTTGTTACTGTTCACCAGTAAGTCGTGGGGCCCACTTCTTGATATTTGGTCGATCGAAATTTAAACATGTTAGTTTACAGTGCTTACATTATATCTCCGACCGGGAATGTCATTTGATCGGTAAACCGCGTCTGATTGCTATAGTTCTTTTAGACGGGTTTGCGAACGTGACATTCGCGTTGATGTTCTGTGTTGTGCTGTGATGTTGCGGATTTGTCGTGGTGGATAGCAGTGTGCAATGGTAGTACAGTTTGAGTTTATTTGTACATTTGATATTGCGGGGCGAGCGTCCAACTTGTGGACTGCCGTCACTGCCTGTTGTATAATATTCTTTTGGGGCACGACCAGGTTGCGGTCGATGTACCTATTGTACTATTTTCATTTCTGTACTAGGTTTTGCCCCGCGACGGAGTGCACGGATAGCCGGGTTCTGGGGGGCAACGGGTCCGCATCTCATGGCTTTGAGAGGCAGAGGCGTCCCACTCTAGAATTGGCAGACTATTCGCCGCACTCGTAGGGGGTACAGGTTGACCTAAGGAGGGGTGCCCAAGACTACCGGATTCCGTGAAGTGATGGGTGGTCCATTCACTATGCTGTAGGGGGCTGCCTCGCTTCAGGTTTTGGCGGGTAACTTGCCGCACCCGTAGGGGTCTAGGTTTCATTGCACAGGCTATCCACACGACAGGGGAACGTCGGGTTTCAGCAGCGGCTCTGTGAAACCCGGGGATCCCAGATTATCTGTATTGTTCTGTGATGCTTATTACTTTTCTGTAATGTTGCATACTATCACGCCTGGAGCGATTATTGTATATTATTTTATATACTATTAGATGTTGTATATGTTTTACACCCGCGCTAGTCCAGTCCCCGCTCTGTCGTTAGTTAAGTAACCTAACGGGTGATGACGGGACCCGGTGACGAATGCGGATGGCATATACGTACATTTTATTTTCGTTCTTTTCTGGTGTGATTAATTGATGGGACTGCGTTGATTCTGATCAATGCAAAGTAAAGCAAACCTGTTTACAGTTGTTGGAACAAATTTAAAAAGTGTTATTACAAAGACGTTTCCTTTTGTTATGCAAAGCGGTATTCAGTGGAATATCCTGCACCTCATTCGACGGGGCAAGGGCCGATATCCCTTCACCGGGATCGACCCCTCAGACAGAAGTTTGCGTCAGGGTAATAACTTCACTATAGTCGATTACAAGTTGCTTTGCATAGCGGTATTCAGTGGAATATCCTGCACCTCATTCCAAGAGGAAAGAGCCGAGATCCCTTTACCGGGAGTGACCTCTTTAGCAAAAGGTTTTCGCCACTATATTTTAAAAAGCTATCAGGTTCCTTCGGCGATATCAAGTTCACTACGTTAAAGGTTTTTCGCCAAAAACCAGCCGTAGCCCTCCGTCGTTTCTTATGGATGGTCAGTAGTATTCAAGCTATGTTTGTTGGCATACGTCAAGGCATAGTGTTTGGTAGCTGCTGGGTATTCATTTGTTGCATAGATAGATGAGTTGGTTTGGGACAGTCGTATTACCTTGTTGGCATACGTCAAGGGTATGTACGGGTGCGTTCAAATTAACAAGATAATGACGGGCAGAACTTGACATGTGACTTATGATTTGTTGGCATACGTCAAGGTCATAAGAGCAAGGGGCATAAATCATATCGGGAGTTTCTAAAGAAACTGAAACTTGCCAAGTATGCGCATACCATCTGGAGTATGAGTAACGTGGATGCATACCATCACGTTATCATGCGATGAGAGTTGGATCCCGATTCCCACTGATGAGTTGGTTTACTCTTCGGGTGATCCCGATTGATTCTTCTTTAGGTTTGGAGGAGAATTTGACAGGACAGTGGGAGGTTTCCGGATTAGATAAAGTGATGACCATTCTGATCTAGGTTAGAGTGCACGCAGAGTGTTTCTTTTCTCTCTCTCTTTGGCAGCGACCTTTGACCGAACCTAGACTATGACTCAGTGACCAGGTTGACCGAACCTTCTTGAAATACTGGCTTTTGGATTCTCTGTGTTGCATAAGTCATTGCCACTCCTTCTTTTACCCTTTGAATTTCTCATAACACCCGTATTACTACGGATATCCACTTCCATTGGATAGATCCATCGTATGGTTATATACGAACTCGAAGGGACTTCTTCGAGGATGGATCCAGGTTCAGGAGAAATAGAATTGGTTTATTCAGTTGTCTTTTATTATCACCTTCTCTCAGGTTGCGAGTACTCCTTGGTTTAGGAGAGTACACCTATTACGCTTATTGGATAGTCTTATTCCAAACCATAGGCTGGTGCCGAAAGGTAGGGAATGAAGAAAACCAATTAGCCTAAGTAGGGTGTGCAGAAGGTAATATGTAAAGAAAAAATAAAGGGATTAGAAAGAGGGCAAAGTAAATTGCGACTCATATCATTCACGACCAAAACCGCGTACTTCATCGCCACTCCTATTTCACCTTTAAAAGAATAAGGTATTATTCAGTTGTCTTTTATCATCACCTTCTCTCAGTTGCGAGTACTCCTTAGTTTAGGAGGGTACACCTATTATGCTTACTGGATAGTCTTCTTCCAAACCATAGGCTGGTGCCGAACGGTAGGGAAGGAAGAAAACCATTTAGCCTAACGATGGTGTACAGAAGATAAAGACTAAAGACAAATAAAGGGATTTGGAGAGATGGCAATAAAATATACGGTTGAAGTCATGAGTTGGATTATGGAAGAGGCATTGCTATGAATACCAGGATACCCCTACGAAACATTTTCATGTTTCAGTGCATTGTTAAAGGAAAAACTGTTTTCCCGATTAGGCACTTACTCCAAGGGTATGTATTTACCAGGTTTCATTCTCATATCTGTATGGTTTTACAGATGATGAGTGGGAGTAAGATATTGGGAATTAGGTGATTATCCTCATTATATAGGAATTCGTTGTAATTGGTGATATTTGAGGAAATGGCCAGGGTACAGTTTTCCACCTACAACGCACAGGTTTTGATTGTTTAACTCAGCGGACTTATACAGAGTATTGTATGTTGTCCAGTGTCCATCAGGACAAAAGGGTAGGTCCTCGTACTATGTTCTATTTACTTATAACTTCTCTAGTATTTAGACGAGTGTTTCGTAGAAATAGAAGGTCTAAGTTTTGAGAAGTTGTGGGTATAAGAATAAAATAGAGAACCAGGTATCACAAGTATCGGGATTCTTCAAAGAGATCGAAGATGTAGATTCTTGTGATTGGTATTCAGATGATTGTGATGTAAGTCCATATTGCGACCCCCGGTTCTTACGGGGAGGCGGAAACGGTATAAAAACAAATTTTATCGCAAGAGGCAACATGGACTAAACAAGGTCGGGATCGTGTCTAAACAAAACTAGCATACATGCTAAAGAGACTTAGCTACTCGGATGAAGGTTATACCTAAACTTGAACTCCTTCTTCTTCAAACCTTGTAGAGGTTGATGGTTCTTGCCTTGTAGCCTTCTTCCGTCGAAGATGGATCCACCACGAGAGTTCAACCTTTGGGCTCTTCCTCGTGCTTTGAGTGAACTAGGGTTTCCGGCTTGCTAAACCTTGAACCTAGAATGAGTAGAGAGTGTTTAAGAGGTGCTTTTCTTTTAAAAGAGAAGGATTCTCAACACATGAGAAGGTTTCTCTTTTGCTAGAGGAAGAAGAAGATGAAGAGAGGAGAGAGAAGCTAAATGAGATAATGAGACCTCTTTCTCTTTCTTGCAACCATAACAAAAGAAAAAGAATTATCTAAATAACAATAATAATTGAAATGAGAATAGTTGATGGTTGTTTTGGAATGACCACTATCATACTTCATTAAATGAATGTTGGCAAGAATCAAGGAGCATCCTTGCTCAATAATGATAATGGTCAAAAATTCAACCATAGTCAACAAGTCAACCATGGTCAACAAGTCAACAAAACCAACCATAACAAATTTTCATTTAATTACTATTATTAATAGATATCTCACTAATTCATTAGGGTTTGGAAAAAAAAAGACGACTGTCAACTGTGCATGCGCACCCGTTCCGAAACCCTAATGAAAATCATCTTCCTCCTCCTCAAAATAACTGTGCATACACACCTGCATTCTTGTTCCGAGGAACATGAATACTGAGAGATAAAAGCAACCCCAAAACATATACCGGTATCTGACTCAAACCAGAGCCAGCCAGTAATATCCGTCCGGACTCCAAACGTGCACAAGTGCGCGGATGAGAACGAACCCTGTCGCAAAACCATGCGACCTCTACTCTGTTTTGCCCAGAGGCGAATACCCTCTGTGTGGGACTCTAAAGACTCGACACTACGCTGGCAGTGGGTTTAACCACAGACCGCAAGCGGCACTAGCTGTGCGTAACGGTCCCCAGGTAGATGCCGACAAGAAGGCTGACGAGGTGAAACCCCATCTGAACTCCTACTGAGTCTGAATGTGACAGTCTCCGTACAGTCCGGTCTTTTCGTCTGATACATCGCATGTCGGGCCTAGGGGGCGGTAAAATGTCAGTCCCCCAATAGCGGTACAAGTCGTGTCGGAGTGAAGCCCAAAACACCCTGAGATAACACTGGAAACCTACCAGTATATCTCGCTTGCCCTGGCCAGGGGCTACTCGTGTAATGGCTCTCCTAGACACAGCGCGATGTCAACCCCCAATACCGGGAGAGACGAATCCTGTCTAACCGGCACTGCCTCCAAGTGCTTCGGGACTGCACCCAACCACCACCTGTTTGCACGACTCCTTTGAGCCGTGGTAGGGTAGTGATCAAAGTGCAGTGGGAACACACTTGAGGCGAAGTGCCAGTGTCAAGTCAGCGGACTAAGCTGTACTCATGTCACCTGGGAATTGATGACTGACGATAGGTATAATACCAACCTGTCAGTTCCCGACGAGTCCTGTCCAGTGTACTCGTAACCCAACGAGCACCCGTATACTATCTCCAGTACGACGTACTGATGGCTGTGGGACAGACCATCTCCCAAACTGGGATGAGAAGCGCATACGCTAGTCTACTCCGGAGTATCGATGCCCTGTCTCGATAGTCCTGCGACTAGGGACCTGTATAAGGATATGCTTATAGATTACCCAGCCCCCACTAGTGTGACTGCCATCACAACGCTGATAATCAAGCAAAGATCCTAAGGGCTCCACTAATGCGTATAAGTGATATACGGAAATAAACACAAGTACACATTGAAGTAGAAACAAACCAAGTAGCATACTACTATATTGAGCAAGATTGTTTATACAAGGTGAATATCCCAAGCTTCCATTAAGTAATATACAAACTAGTATGATACAGTAATGGCCTCTAGGGCATATACACTAACAATCTCCCACTTGCACTAAGGCCATGTACTGGCGTATCGAAGACCTATCATCTCGATCAGCCGCTCGAACTGAGTCTGGGGTAGGGCCTTGGTGAATGGATCTGCAGTGTTCTCTTCTGAAGCAACCCTCCGAACTTCGATCTCCTTGCGATCCACGATCTCCCTGATCAGGTGATACCGCCTCAAGATGTGCCTGGATCTCTGATGGGACCTGGGTTCCTTCGCTAAAGCTATAGCCCCGTTGTTGTCGCAATACAGAGGTATTGGGTCAACAATGGACGGAACCACCTGAAGTTCTTCTAAGAACTTCCTCAACCAGACAGCTTCTTTTGCGGCATCAGATGCAGCAATGTATTCCGCTTCCATAGTCGAGTCTGCAACGGTTTCCTGTTTGGAGCTATTCCAACACACCGCCCCTCCATTGAGGGTAAAGACAAAACCCGACATAGACTTGGAATCATCCTTGTCACTCTGGAAGCTGGAGTCAGCAAAGGCCTCGATCTGGAGGTCTTTTCTGCCATACACCAAGAACATCTCCTTAGTCCTTCTCAGGTACTTGAGAATGTTCTTTACCGCTATCCAGTGTTTCTCCCCAGGGTTTGACTGATACCGGCTTACCACACTCAGTGCAAAAGCTACATCCGGTCTGGTACACAACATCGCATACATTATAGAGCCTACCGCAGAAGCGTAGGGTATAATAGACATGTGATCCCTCTCCAAATCAGTCTTGGGAGACATCTCTTTAGAGAGGGTGATCCCGTGACAAGCCGGTAGGTTACCGCGCTTGGAATCTTCCATACTGAATCTTTTTACTATGGTGTCGATGTACCTGGACTAAGAAAGTCCTAATATCCTCTTGGATCTATCACGATGGATCCGGATCCCCAGGATGTATGAGGCATCACCCAGGTCTTTCATGGAGAACCTGTGTGACAAGAACCCCTTGACAGATTGTAGCATAGGAATGTCATTTCCTATTAAGAGAATGTCATCCACGTATAGAACGAGGAATACTACAGTTCTCGCTACAAATCTACTATAGATGCATGGTTCATCTGGATTTTTGATAAAGCCAAATTCCTTGACCGTCTCATCAAAACAGATGTTCCAACTCCGCGATGCCTGCTTTAGTCCATAGATGGACTTAAGCAACTTGCACACCTTTCCGCTGCTCCCACTCTGAATGAAACCCTATGGCTGATCCATATAGACACACTCCTCTAAATTTCCATTCAGAAAAGCGGTCTTTACGTCCATCTGCCAAATCTCATAATCGTGGAAGGCAGCAATGGCAAGAAGGATCCGAATGGATTTCAGCATAGCCACTGGAGAAAAGGTTTCGTCATAGTCCAAGCCAGGTCTTTGACGGAAACCCTTTGCTACAAGTCTAGCTTTATGGGTCTCAACCTGTCCATCTACACCAATCTTCCTTTTGAAGATCCACTTGCATCCTACGGGTTTTACCCCGTCTGGAGCAATGTCCAACGTCCATACTTTGTTGGTGTACATGGACTCCATTTCGGTCCGCATTGCATCCAGCCATTTTACCGAGTCAACGCTCTGAACGGCCTGCTGGAAGCTAGTAGGCTCATCATAATCTATGATGCAATCCTCTCGATCCCCGTCTATGAGAAAACCGTAGTATCTCTCGGGCGGATGAGACTGCCTACTACTCCTGCGGAGCGGCATAGGAATGTCTTGTTCATTTGAACCCTCTGGTTCCATTAAGCTTTCAGTAATAGTCTGTGGTTCTGGAATTTCTTCCAGTTCTACTGCGCTCCCACTTGTTTCTTTTTCTATGAACTGGTGTTCTAGAAAGTGGGCATGACGAGAAACAAGAACTTTTTGTTCCTCTTCGTAGTAGAAGAGATATCCCTTGGAATTCTTTGGATATCCCACAAACTTACACAGTATTGAGCGCGCCTCGAGCTTGTCCGCATGCTGCTTTTTAACAAAAGCTGGACTTCCCCAAGTCTTAATGTGACTGAGATGGGGCCTCTTCCCACACCACATCTCATATGGTGTAGTAGGCACAGTCTTAGTAGGAACTCGGTTCAAAAGGTACGCAGCTGATTCTAGCGCATACCCCCAGAAGGATCGCGGTAACTCAGCATTGCTCATCATGGACCGTACCATATCCAATAGGGTTCGGTTCCATCTCTCCGATACACCGTTGTGTTGCGGAGTGTATGGAGGAGTAAGCTGAGAGAGAATTCCGTTCTCTTTTAAATAATTCAGGAACTCGGCACTCAAGTATTCTCCACCTCGATCCGATCTTAGAATCTTGATACTTTTGCCGGTCTGTTTCACTACTTCATTCTTATATTCCTGGAACTTTTCAAAGGCCTCGGACTTATGTTTCATTAAGAAGACATAACCGTACCTTGAAAAATCATCCGTAAAAGTAATGAAGTAAGAGTAACCGCTTCGCGCATGTGTAGACATTGGACCGCACACGTCGCTGTGTACGAGCCCCAAGAGCTCGCTCGCTCTTACTCCGTGTCCAGTGAACGGAGTCTTTGTCATCTTTCCCATGAGACAAGATTCACATGTGGGATAAGACTGATACTCGAACGAATCCAAGTATCCTTCTTTATGTAACTTAGTCAACCGTGTCTCATTGATGTGACCCAGTCTACAATGCCATAAGAAAGTCTGATTGATTTCTGGAGACTTTCTTTTGTGTGTATTCTGAAAATTGAAAATCTGTGGTTGGTTTAATACGTATATACCATTGCTCAGTGTACCTGACCCAATCAAAACTTGATTAAGGTGAATGTTTACAACATTACTTACAAACGCAAATTCATAACCTTCTTTAGAAACCAAAGATACAGAAATGATATTACAAGTTGCGTTGGGTACAAAAAAGCAATACGCAAAACCAAAACATGCCCATCTGACATTCCCAGGTGATAGTCCCCCACGGCTTTAGCATCCATGCTAGCTCCGTTCGCAACTCTGAGGGTCATGTCACCTGCCTTCAAAAACCTACGGTTTCTCAACGCCTGCAAAGAATTACAGATATGAGATCCTGATCCGGTATCCAATACCCAGGAAGTAGAGTTTATAGAAAGACAGTTTTCAATAACATACACACCTGAAGCTGAAGCCGCAACCTGCTACAGTCCCTGTGTCCTGGCCATCCAAGCCCTGCAATCTTTCTTCCAGTGTCCACTCTTATGACAATAGAAGCATTCTTCCTTTCCAACAAGCTTCCCCGCAATCTTTGTTTCCTTTTCCTTTCCCTTCGTACCCACTTTACTAACACCGCCTCTTGGTTTGGCGGGGGCTTTCTTCCTCTTTCCCTTGGCTTTCGCCTTGGACCTAGAAGAAGATGATCCTCCTACAAACAAAGCGGGTGTTTCTCTACCCTTCTGTAGGGTGCCCTCTGCGCTCCTCAGCATGTTGAGGAGTTCTGAAAGTTCAACTTCCTTTTCTTGCAAGTTGAAATTCAGTATGAACTGGGCGTAAGTCGATGGAAGGGACTGGAGAATTATATCCGTATAGAGTTCACTATCCAACGTGGTCCCAAGTTCCGCGAGCTCCTCAGTGTAGCCAATCATCTTAAGCACGTGGTCCGCTACCGATGATCCGACGGCCAACTTTGTCGAAAACAACTTCTTCGACACTTCGTATCTTGCGATACGAGACTGCTCTCCATGCAGTTCTTTTGTATGGAGAAATACGGATTCCAAATCCATATTCTCGTGCCTCCTCTGATGATCGTTGTCCATCGAGGCAAGTACGAGGTACTTGTCCTTCGCGCTGTCAATCTCCCAAGTCTTACGGATTTCCTTATCCGAGACGCTGGAGGTGGGACCTGGGACGGGGGGAGCTTTGGTGGTAAGAAGATACCCCAGCTTGTCGTAAGTGATTGCCAACTTGACATTCCTGAGCCAATCTTTGTAGTTTGGCCCTGTCAATATGTTTTTATCTAGAAGTAACTTAAGTCCAGTCATTTCGATTTGGTCGCTGCAGGGGGGAGAGAAGAAACACTTTAGCACGATGCTCTTGCAAGTTTAGAATGGTTTTTAATTTGTCTAAACAGGATGGCTCCCACTGTCTCTCGAATCCCTCCTCAAACCATAAAGGAAGAATTAGCCGGGATCAATCCCACCGCACAATACTTGCTTAACCGTTCAGCCAGGCCAGTGTCGGTACTTCGAGGGAGGTTTTCCAACGCTTTCGCGAAGTTCCTTAATTAAATAACCTCTTTTCCCTGGGGGCGTAACCCCGCTAACACCTTTCTAGGCACCTACTAGGTTTATAGCATTGATCGTTTAGTGAAAAATTTCCCGAGGAGTAGCATATACTCACAGTAGGATCGGGATCCAAATATTATCGCGTGACGAAACTGAAGGAATCCTACCAGAATCACCACACTCCAAATGGTATGCAAATCTAGCAAGTTTCAGTACTTATGAAACTCCCGATGTGGATTTTTGCCCCATGCTCTTATGACCTTGACTTTGGCCAAAATATCATAAGTCACATGTCAAGTTCTGCCCGTCACTATCCAGGTTAATTTGGATCCATCCGTACATACCCTTGACTTTGGCCAAAATGGCAGCACGACTGTCCCAAACCAATGCATCTATCTATGCTACACACGAACACCCAATAGCTACCAATCACTACGCCTTGACTTTGGCCAAAATACATAGCTTGAATACTATTGCCTATTCATGTGAAGCGACGGAGGGCTACGAATGGTTTTGGTAAAACCGTGAACGTAGTGAACTTGATATAATCGATGGAACGAGATAGCTTTTAGAAGGAGTGGCTCAAGCTCCGCATTTAAAAGTTAGTTTTGAAAAGAACCGAGTGGTTTTTCGAAAGTGTTCCAACGACTTTAACTTGGTTTATTATCTTGCATTAGTTCTTTTAATGGGTGATATTCTTGCATTAGTACTTTTAATGCGTCCCATCATTTAATCCTACCATTGCAGAAAACAACCAAAATATGACGTACGCTTATGCCATTCGCATTCGCCACGGGGTCCCGTCATCACTCGTTAGGTTACTTAACTAACGACAGAGCGGGGGCTGGGCTAGCGCGGCTGTAAAACATAAGCAATGCCTAAATAGAAAGCAATGATAGACATTACAGATCACAGATGAATACATTGGATATATTAGCAATCCGCAATCCTTTCGAGCCTGAAACGAAAAGCGGATTACACGGTCGCGGTGAATAGCCAAATACCCCACCCAAGACCCCTACGGGTGCGGCAAACTACCCGCCAAGTACCCGGCAGTTTGTGCACCCCTCCATGGGTCTATCCTAGGAGCAAAAACAGTAAAAAGAATTATACAATGACGGCTACAACCCCGACCCGGTTGTGCGGCCAAACAAATAATAATTATTACATCAATTTACATTTACAATGAATGAAAGAAAAACAAAAGCTCATCTCACATCCACCCCGGCTATTCACCCGCGACAGTCCAACACATTCATATACACATTCCAATATCAAACACAGATCATGTATAACCCCGACTAATCGTCTTATAGCGATTAGCCGACGTTCAATACATGCAAGCATCACAGATATAACCATCATAGTCAAAGTGCAGTGAAGTTCGGAAAAATACGGAATTATAGGACCCCAAAAGAAAATTTCTTTTCTGGAAAATCTGGGTACATATAATATATTTCAAAAATCCCAAAACCAACACAGACACACACTGCACGAAAAACGATGCACAGAAGACGACAAAGCGCGGCGCTTTCGCGGCACATTCCTACCTCGTGCGGCGGAAGGGCGGCGGTTTGGATGAATTAGGGCATCGTTTTTCTTGGGTGTTCACACAAAACCCTGAGCCGAATTTACAAGTATAAAGTTTTTCATTTAGAGCAGAAAAAATTTCAACAGAAACTTAGGGTTTTTTTTTTCCGGTTTTGTGATTTTTTCGGTTCCGAACTTCGTTACACTTCACTACCAAGCTAGTTTAAGTTTAGTTAGGCTCTGATACCACTGTAAGTCCATATTGCGACCCCCGGTTCTTACGGGGAGGCGGAAACGGTATAAAAACAAATTTTATCGCAAGAGGCAACATGGACTAAACAAGGTCGGGATCGTGTCTAAACTAAACTAGCATACATGCTAAAGAGACTTAGCTACTCGGATGAAGGTTATACCTAAACTTGAACTCCTTCTTCTTCAAACCTTGTAGAGGTTGATGGTTCTTGCCTTGTAGCCTTCTTCTGTCGAAGATGGATCCACCTCGAGAGTTCAACCTTTGGGCTCTTCCTCGTGCTTTGAGTGAACTAGGGTTTCCGGCTTGCTAAACCTTGAACCTAGAATGAGGAGAGAGTGTTTAAGAGGTGCTTTTCTTTTAAAAGAGAAGGATTCTCAACACATGAGAAGGTTTCTCTTTTGCTAGAGGAAGAAGAAGATTAAGAGAGGAGAGAGAAGCTAAATGAGATAATGAGACCTCTTTCTCTTTCTTGCAACCATAACAAAAGAAAAAGAATTATCTAAATAACAATAATAATTGAAATGAGAATAGTTGATGGTTGTTTTGGAATGACCACTATCATACTTCATTAAATGAATGTTGGCAAGAATCAAGGAGCATCCTTGCTCAATAATGATAATGGTCAAAAATTCAACCATAGTCAACAAGTCAACCATGGCCAACAAGTCAACAAAACCAACCATAACATATTTTCATTTAATTACTATTATTAATAGATATCTCACTAATTCATTAGGGTTTGGAAAAAAAAAGACGACTGTCAACTGTGCATGCGCACCCGTTCCGAAACCCTAATGAAAATCATCTTCCTCCTCCTCAAAATAACTGTGCATACACACCTGCATTCTTGTTCCGAGGAACATGAATACTGAGAGATAAAAGCAACCCCAAAACATATACCGGTATCTGACTCAAACCAGAGCCAGCCAGTAATATCCGTCCGGACTCCGAACGTGCACAAGTGCGCGGATGAGAACGAACCCTGTCGCAAAACCATGCGACCTCTACTCTGTTTTGCCCAGAGGCGAATACCCTCTGTGTGGGACTCTAAAGACTCGACACTACGCTGGCAGTGGGTTTAACCACAGACCGCAAGCGGCACTAGCTGTGCGTAACGGTCCCCAGGTAGATGCCGACAAGAAGGCTGACGAGGTGAAACCCCATCTGAACTCCTACTGAGTCTGAATGTGACAGTCTCCGTACAGTCCGGTCTGTTCGTCTGATACATCGCATGTCGGGCCTAGGGGGCGGTAAAACGTCAGTCCCCCAATAGCGGTACAAGTCGTGTCGGAGTGAAGCCCAAAACACCTTGAGATAACACTGGAAACCTACCAGTATATCTCGCTTGCCCTGGCCAGGGACTACTCGTGTAATGGCTCTCCTAGACACAGCGCGATGTCAACCACCAATACCGGGAGAGACGAATCCTGTCTAACCGGCACTGCCTCCAAGTGCTTCGGGACTGCACCCAACCACCACCTGTTTGCACGACTCCTTTGAGCCGTGGTAGGGTAGTGATCAAAGTGCAGTGGGAACACACTTGAGGCGAAGTGCCAGTGTCAAGTCAGCTGACTAAGCTGTACTCATGTCACCTGGGAACTGATGACTGACGATAGGTATAATACCAACCTGTCAGTTCCCGACGAGTCCTGTCCAGTGTACTCGTAACCCAACGAGCACCCGTATACTATCTCCAGTACGACGTACTGATGGCTGTGGGACAGACCATCTCCCAAACGGGGATGAGAAGCGCATACGCTAGTCTACTCGGAGTATCGATGCCCTGTCTCGATAGTCCTGCGACTAGGGACCTGTATAAGGATGTGCTTATAGATTACCCAGCCCCCACTAGTGTGACTGCCATCACAACGCTGATAATCAAGCAAAGATCCTAAGGGCTCCACTAATGCGTATAAGTGATATACGGAAATAAACACAAGTACACATTGAAGTAGAAACAAACCAAGCAGCATACTACTATATTGAGCAAAATTGTTTATACAAGGTGAATATCCCAAGCTTCCATTAAGTAATATACAAACTAGTATGATACAGTAATGGCCTCTAGGGCATATACACTAACAAGTGATGGTTTTGAGAAACGTGTTTCTCTTTCAGGTTGCTCATAATTGGATGGATTCCTAAGTTGAGTAATGCTGATTAGCCTTTTTCCATTAAGATGATATGCACTGGAGACAGCTGCATGGATTGGATATGGTTCAAATTAAATAAGTGCCAAAGTTTCTATATTGGATATAGAAAAGTTCGTACCTTAAAAAGATATTAAGTTACGGGGAGCTGTCCATCTTATGCTTAAAACCAGACTCTGGATAACTCAGGGCACGTTTCTGTAATGGCTGTTTGTGGGTTGACCCTGGATATAACGAGGGTTGATATTCTACCATTTGGAAGATCAATAGTGATATTGTTCTTGACTCGCCACAGTTTTAGTAAAAATGGATCTTTTTCAGAAACAGTAGTGGGGGTATGGTAGAACTGGAAGTGATTCCAGAACCGCAAATGATTACGGAAAATTTAATAGGACCTATACATTCAATCAGGTTTGACATTCCAATAGCCACTCCGCAGATTTGGTGGGTAACCTCAGACACCCGAGAGGTACTCCGGTAGCCTCAAGGACGGTGACAGGGAGGTTCTTATCTACCAAGACTTGACACTGCTGTTGTTCCAGGCTATGAGACCCGGTAGGAGGGTTGTCGTAGTCAGTGGGAGCAGCGGAAGCATAGTGGGCAAGATGCTTATATCTATTTATAGACTTGAGCAGTAATAGCGGAGATAGATCATCTAATTTTGATGTGACAGCCATGGGTTTGACTTCAATTAGAATAAGGGATGGATCAGTTAAGAAGGTAGTAGGGTGTGATGTCATGGTATCTGGATGACATACACAGAGTAGGAAGTAAAATTCCTATACTACGATCGGTTGTACTGTGGTCGTCACACAGTTGTTTCTCCAGACAGGATATGGATATAATATTTGACATTCTGGTTTCTAGATCTATGGTTTTAGATCTGGATTTGGGTAGTTTCCCAATGTGGGTACTTTGACAGATATTCTCATGGTTTTTGGAATAGTTGACTCCTAGCTTGGTAGTGTACCTGCAGGTGATGGAGTCACCCTCTCTAAAGGTGTCTTACAGACTAAAGGGGAGAGGGATGTGCATGCTTGGCAGATCACTTGCTTAGGCAATTGAGTCAATCATGAGATGTCAAGTACCACACCAAATGTTGGTTTTGCACTAGATGCAATAAGTTTGTATTAATCCAATCCTGGAGAAATATGAGGAAGCAGTTTTAGAACATAAGTACATGTTCTATGGATTTGATGACGGCAGCCTCCTTCGGGAGACGGTTATCATTCCAAGCTTCAAAGGTGACATGGATGACAGGGTGATTGTCAGAGTTATAGTTTTTCCTTCTGACGAAGAGGGACAGTATTATGGACAGGTGGTTCAAGAGGATACTGTGGGAGGCATGGTGCCGGATACTGATTAGGTTCAGTGATCGATACAGTCTAAGAAGTTTTGGATTTGGAGTTCATTTATGAACTAAGTCCCATCAGATATCCAGACATATTCTAAGACAGGTATTACTCGATTCGGGAGATGGCTTTCTTCGCGAACTTGAGATTTAGAGAGACATAGAAAGAAACTTCTAGGCGGATCAACTCACTAAGGCTATTTCTCGAACACAATAGTTTTACAAACGGGCTTTGTGATACTGATTAGTAGAGGAGTTGGATGTTCGGTTTCACACGGGCTGTGAGTAGTCGACATCGCAATAATTAGCCTTGAGTGCAAGTGGGAGATTGTTGGAGATAGTGCCCTCATAGTCAATTATTGGATCACAGGTACGTGATTGCAATGATTGCGGAGGACCTATACCGGTAGGACAGTCTTACTCAAGATGATAGTATGCTATCTGGTTTGCCTTTATCAGTCGTGTACATGATCAGGTGACTGATTACATGTTACACTTTGATAGAGCCCTTAGGATCTTGCTTTACCACCAACAGTATGATGGCGATCATATACGTGAGAGTTGGGTGGTTTATACGCATATCCTTAATTGTGGTCCCTAGTCATGGGAGTTTCGAGACAGGGCATCGATACTCCGGAGTAGACTAGTGTGTACAGTCGAGACCCCGACGAGGGGCGGTGGCCGGTCTCACAAGCCACTGGTGTCAGTTGGATCACCTAAGATGTATACAGGTGCTCATTGGGTTATGAGTACACCGGACAGGACTCGCCGGGAATCTGCTAGTTAGTATTATATCTACCGTCAGATAGCAGTTCCCTGGTGGCATGTGTACAGGTTAGTTCATCGACCTGAGGTCGTCATTTGTCTCGTGTGAGTTCCCACTGTGCTTTGATTTCTACCCTACCACGGCTCAAAGGAGTCGTGCAAACAGGTAGTTTTTGGGTACATTCCCGAGCCATATGGAGGCACGTGAGCGGATCGGCAGGGGATTCGTCTCTCCCGGTATTGGGGGCGAGGTCGTGCTGTGTCTAGGAGAGCCATTACACAAAGTCTATGGCCATGGCAGGAGATTTACTGGTAGGTACTCCAGTAGTATCTCAGGGTGTTATTGGGCTTCACTCCGACACGACTTATACTGCTATTGGGGGTCTGACGTTACTAGCCCCCTAGGAAGTTATGCGATACTCATAGACGAACGGACCCGACTGTATATACATTGTCACTGTTAGGCTCAGTAGGGTTTTCCGGATGAGTGCGCTCATCGGCATCCCTTGAGGTCAGTCCATGGGCAGCCGTTATGCATTGCTAGTGCCGCTGACGGTTTGTGGTTAAACCCACTGCCAGGGTACTGACGAGTCATTAGAGTCCCCCACAGACAGTTTCCCAAGTTCGGGCGAAATGTTGTAGAGGCCGTATGGTTTTATGGCAGGGTTCGGAAAATGCACGTGCGTTTACTCACGTGTTATTTTTCGGGCAGATGATACTGGTCGGCTTTGGTTTAAGCCGGATCCGAGTATTATATTGAGTAGGTATAATATCTTTGTCTCAGTTGCATTTGTATTAGGTCGTAATACAAATGCGGGTATATTTATACAGTTTCGGGGTTTCTTGAAAGTCGTTTCAGGATCACTTTTGGAAGTTGCCAGTTTCTAGTTTTCTATCAGCCGTCTTTTAACATTCGGTTAAAGACGGATTTATCTTTTCTTGGATGAGAGAGAGTCATGCTTCTAGAAGCTTCTAGAAGGTTCTAGATGATGACTTGGCTTCATGACTCATTAGTGCATTAATGGGTTTTTGATGATGTGTTTAATGACTCATGCTTTGATATTAATGGTTTTGTTTTCCATAGGATATTTGTTCATAATATCTTTTGCTTAAGGTTACTCTCCCTCGTCCAACCATCACCTCCCTCCTCTTTATAAGAGGCCGGCCCCCTCCTCTCTCTCTCATGACTGTTGATTTCATTTTAGAGAGAAAAGATTATGATAGTTTTTGGGGTGCATGGAACTTCAAAGTTCATTTCATTCCATCACCCATTCCCACGGCAACTTCATTAACCGATCGTCCACGAATTTGGACGAAGTGAGACAAAGTCATCTACTCATTCTCTACATCATTCTTGGTCGTCTCTTTTAGAAAACTTGACGATCGAGTTGCCTCAAGTCAAAGGCGGGAGCCCGTTTAAAGAATCGTCGATGTGGTGCCACCTCGACGAGGATATCGGAGATCGACGAGATCGGAGCAGCCGCAACGGAGCGTGGGATGATGGTTAAAGAACGAAGGACTCGAATCGTTCGGTATAACCTTTCTACACTCTTTACAATTTGTTAGTTTAGCAATAATGGCAGATCCGGGTTAAAGTATACGATAGCGCCAGTTAAAATGGTTTTGTTCCGCATTTGGCGTCTGTAGACGGCCGGGGCGCTAGCGTAGACTTACATTTACACGACTCAGTAGAGCCGTGGTAGGGTAGTAATCTAAGAACAGTGGGAACAAACTCATGGCGAAGTGACAGTGTGAAGTCAGCGGACTAAGCTGTACTCATGTCACCTGGGAACTGTTAACTGACGATAGGTATAATACCAACCAACAGTTCCCGACGAGTCCTGTCCAGTGTACTCGTAACCTAACGAGCAACTGCATACTATCTCCAGTACGACGTAATGATAGCAGTGGGACAGACCATCTCCCCTGCTGGGAAGATGTTGGAAATAGTGCCCTCAGAGTCAATTATTGGATCACAGGCACGTGATTGCAATGATTGAGGGAGGACCTGTCCTAGTAGGACAGTCTTACTCAAGATGATAGTATGCTATCTGGTTTATCTTTATCATCGTGTACTGCTTTAGGTGACCTTACAAGTCGCTATTAGAAGTTGATAGAGCCCCTAGGATTCTTGCTTGACTACCAGCAGTATGAGGGCGATCATATAAGTGAGAGCTGGAGTTTATAAGCACATCCTTAAAAGGTCCATAGTCGAGGGAGTTTCGAGACAGGGCATCAATTCTCCATAGTAGTCTAGTGTGTATACAGTCGAGACCCCGACGAGGGGTGGTGGCCGGTCTCACAAGCCACTGGTGTCAGTTGGTTCACCTAAGATGTATACATGTGCTCATTGGGTTATGAGTACACCGGACAGGACTCGCCGGGAACCTGCTAGTTGGGATTATACCAGACGTCAGATAGCAGTTCCCTGGTGACATGTGTACAGGTTAGTTCATCGACCTGAGATCGTCATTTGTCTTGTGTGAGTTACCACAGTGCATTGATTACTACCCTACCACGGCTCAAAGGAGTCGTGCAAACAGGTTTTAGTTGGGTACAGTCCCGAGCCACATGGAGGTAGTGAGCGGATCTGCAGGGGTTCGTCTCTCCTGGTATTGGGCGTGAGGTCGCGCCGTGTCTAGGAGAGCCAGAACATGAAAAGTCCTTGGCCAAGGCAGGAGATTTGCTGGTAGGTATTCCAGTAGTATCTCAGGGTGTTCTGGGCTACACTCCGACACGACTTGTACCGCTTTTGGGGGTCTGACTTTTACCAAACCCCTAAGCCCTCCATGCGATACTCATAGACGAACGGACTGGACTGTACAGATATTGTCACTGACAGGCTCAGTAGTGTGTCAGGATGAGTTCGCTCATCGACGTCCCTTTTGGTCAATAGCTGGTGGCCCGTCACGTATGGCTAATACCTCTGACGTGCTAGTGGTTAAATCCACAGCCATAGTATTGACGAGTCTTTAGAGTCCACCACATACAGTTACTCAGGTTTCGGGCGAAACGCTGTAGAGGCCGTATGGAGATATTGCACGGTACGATCAGATACGTGCGGTATTGCACGGATCGTGATCGGACGGATTTTACTAGCCGGGTTTGGCTTAAACCGGATCCTAGTATTATATACTGTAGATTTTGTCTCTTTGCATTTGTGTTCAGTGGGATTACAAATGCGAGCACGTATTTGCAGTAGAGGGGTTTTCCTGTAATTTATTACGGGATCAGTTTTCTGTAGTTTCCAGTTTGCATTCCGTTCCGGCCGGTTTTCCTTTGTTCTTTCGCGGCCGGAATTTCTGATGGAGGGTGTTATTTGCAAGTTTGCAAATAACACATAGTGGAGGGGTTTCTTGCATTTGCATAGATTATGAAAGCATCTTTTGATACCATTCTTTTCTATCATCATTTCATTCATTAATGAGATTAAGATTGATTTAGTGTATGATGTGAAGCTTGCTTTTGATATGGTCACTTCCCTTGATCTCCTACACTCACCTCCCTCCATGGATTATTATTCCCTTCACCATTTTGATGAAGAAGAGGGGCCGGCCACTTTTGAGTGAGGGTGAGAGAGAAGTTTCATTTTTAGATAAGGGAAATTTCATTATCTCATTTTTGGCTTGCTTACAAAATCTTTCTCACCTTTCAAAAGTTCATATTGATTCCTCCATCATGGCAACTACACTAAACCCCAAAGAGACAACCATTCTACACTTGTCTACAGCGAATCTTGGACGCGTCGGCTAGCCAACTTCACGCCCGAGTTGCCTCGGTCAAGAGGTGGGAGCCCGTAAAAGATTCCGGCTACGTGGTGCCCTTTCCGACGAGGAGGTGACGGATGGAGATTCCGCGGGAGATCGGAGTGGAGACGAAGAACGAAGGACACGAATCGCTTGGTATACTTCTCTACACTTTTCTTGTTTGCTAGTTGCTAGGTTAGTGGCCCGATCCGGGTGAAAAGTGCGCGGTGGTGCCGGTTCAATAGTTTTTGAAAGTTTTGTTTCCGTGTTTCCAGCGTCAGATCGACGACCGGGGCGCCACTGTGGACATACATTGGTATCAGAGCCATGCCATTAACCATGCCTAGCTTGCTCTAGTATGTTTAGAACTCAATCGAACAAAAATCCCCAAAAACTGTATTTTCAATGCATCGTGTTTCTGTCGAAATTTTTTCTGCTCCAAAATTTTTTTCAGGTTGCTGCAGAATACTGTGCATGTAAATCTAAGCAATCTGGGAAAAGTTGGTCGCGAGATCTTACCATACCGCCGCGGAACCGCGGCCAAACCCATGCTTGGGCCGCGGTCCCGCCGCTTTTTTAACTGTTCAGCGGACCAAATTTTTGCAGTGAGCTCCTGGGTTGAAAATGGGGTTTTTGGAATATTCTTTTTGGGCCTAGACTCTCTTTAAGTGCTACAGTAATGCTTGGGGCCCACTTCGATAAATTTGATTGATCGAAAAGTTTAAACACATTAGTTCACAGTATTTACATTATATCTGCGACCGTGAATGTCACTTGATCGGTAAATCCTGTCTAACTGCTATAGCCCGGTTAGACGGATTTGCGAACGTGACATTCACGTTGATGTTCTGTGATTGTGCTGTGTTGTTGCGGATCGGTCGTGGGGATAGCCTGGTTGCAATGTTAGTATAGTTTTTTTTTATATGTACATTTGATTTTGCGGGGCGAGTGTCCGACATGTGGACTGCCGTCACTGCCTGTTTGTATTATTATTTTGGGGCACGACCAGCTTGCGGTCGATGTACCCGTTGTATGTATATTTTACTTTCTGTACTAGGATTGCCCTAACGAGGGGTGCACGGATAGCCGGGTTCTAGAGGGCAACAAGCCCGCATCTCATGGCGTTGAGACGGAGAGGGCTTTACTCTAGAATTGGCGGGCTATTCGCCGCACTCGTAGGGGGTATAGGTTGACCCAGGAGGGGTGCCCAAGTTACCGGATTCCGTGAAGTGCTGGGTGGTCCACACGACCAGGGGAATGTCGGGTTTCAGCAGCGGCTCTGTGAAACCCGGGGATCCCAGATATCTGTATTATTTTGTGATGCTGTACATTTCTGTGATGTTGCATTTTATCACGCCTTGAGCGAAATATAATATATTGGTATATATACTAGACGATGTTGTATATGTTTTGCATCCGCGCTAGTCCAGTGCCAGCTCTGTCGTTTGTTAAGTAACCTAACGGGTGATGACGGGACCCAGTGGCGAATGCGGATGGCATATACGTACATCAGTATATTTTCATTCTTTGTGGTGTGATCAATTGATGGGACTGCGTTGATTCGGATCAATGCAAGATAAACAAACCTATTCTGATGTTGTTGGAACTCTTTTTCAA
This sequence comes from Agapanthus africanus, assembly GCA_030015575.1. Classification (NCBI taxonomy): domain Eukaryota; kingdom Viridiplantae; phylum Streptophyta; class Magnoliopsida; order Asparagales; family Amaryllidaceae; genus Agapanthus; species Agapanthus africanus. Next base: position 233,894,637 of record JASDDO010000031.1, read on the forward strand.
AAAGCTGTTATTGCAAGGGCGTTCTCTTTTGTTTTGCATCGTGGTATTCAGTTGAAATATCCTGCTCCTCAGTCGACGAGGCAAGGGCCGAGATCCCTTCACCGGGAGTGACCCCTTGGACAAAAGTTTGCGTCAGGGCAATAACTTCACTATAGTCGTTTACTTTTTGCTTTGCATCGTGGTATTCAGTTGGAATATCCTGCACCTCATTCTACGGGGAAAGAGCCGAGATCCCTTCACCGGGAGTGACCTCTTTAGCAAAGGTTTTCGACACTATATTTTTAAATGCTATCCGGTTCCTTCAACGATATCAAGTTCATTACGTTAAAGGTTTTCGCCAGAAACCATTCGTAGCCCTCCGTCATTTCAGGAAGGTAGCACTTATTATTCATGATATGTATGTTGGCCTTCGTCAAGGTATAGTGTATGGTAGCTATTTGTTACTTTTCTACAGCATAGATAGATGCGTTGGTTTGTGACAGTCGTACTACTATTTTGGCCTTCGTCAAGGGTATGTACGGGTGGGTTCAAATTAACTTGGACAATGACGGGTAGAACTTGACATGTGACTTATGATATGTTGGTCTTCGTCAAGGTCATAAGAGCATGGGGCAAAAATCCACATCGGGAGTTTCAAAAGAACTGAAACTTGCCAGATATGCGCATACCTTCTGGAGTGTGATAACGTGAGCGGATTCCGTCACGTTATCATGCAATGATTGTTGGATCCCGATTCCCACTAATGAGTTGGTTTACTCCTCGGGTGATCCCGGCTAATTCTTCTTTCAGGTTTGGGGAAGGATTTGACGTTACAGTGGGAGGTTTTCAGATTAGATAAAGTGATAACCATTATGATCTAGGTTAGAGTGCACGCTGAGTGTTTCTTTTCTCTCTCTCTCTTTGGTAGCGACCATTGACCCGACCCTAGACTATGACTCAGTGACCAAGTTGACTGAACCTTCTTAACACCATCTTTTGGATTGTCAGAGTTGCAGACCTCAATGCCACTCCAATTTTTACCCTTTTTTCTCCGGGACACCCCGTATTACTACGAACGTCCACTTCCATTGGACAAAACCATCGTATAGCTATATACGAACTCGAAGGAATTCGAGGATGGTTTCCGGTTCTGGAGAAAACGAATAGGACTATTCAGATGTCTTTTCCTTTTACCTTCTCTCTCTGATTGCGAGTACTCCTTGGTTTAGGAGATAGTACACCTATTACGCAAATTGGATAGTCTTCTTCCAAACCTTAGGCTGGTGCCGACCGGTAGGGAATGAAGAATGCCAATTAGCCTAAACGGTGTACAGAAGGTATTAAGTTCAGACAAAGCAAGGGATTAGTAAGCGGGCAAAGTAAATTGCGATTAATATTCACGACCAAACCAAGTATTTCTTCGCCAATCCTAAATCACCTTTTTATTTCTCCAGGACACTCCGTATCACTACGAAGATCCCAGTTTATTGGATAATCCATCGTATGGTTATATACGAACTCGAAAGGAACTTGTTCCAGTTCGGGGATGGATCCTGGTTCAGGAGAAATAGGCATTAAGTTCATTCGGTTGTCTTTTATCCACACCTACTCTCGCATTGCGAGTGCTCCTAGGATTAGGACATTACACCCATTATGCTTATTGGATAGTCTTCTTCCAAACCATAGGCTGGTGTCGAATGGTAGGAAAGGAAGAAAACCATTTGGCCAAAAGGGGTGTGCAGAAGGTAATGACTAAAGACATATAAAGGGATTTGGAGAGGTGGCAAAGAATTACACGGTTACAGTCGTGAATCTGGATAATGGAAGAGGCATTACTAGGAATACCAGGATACCACATCGAAACATTTCAATGTTTCGGTTTCACAGTGTACTGTTAAATGAAAACTGATTTCCCAATTAGACACTTGCTCCAGGGTATGTATTTATCAGGTATGATTCTCACATCTGTATGCTTTTACAGATGATGAGTGGGAGTAAGTTATTGGGAATTGGGTGATCATCCTCATTATATCGGGATTCGTTGTAATCGGTGATATTTGAGGAAGTCACCTGGGTTGTTTGCCGGACGGCAAATATTTGGTTTTGAATATCCGGTATTATGCACCAATTTCAAATTGATATATCTCTACGTCTATTTTTATAGAGTGAGACATGCATTTTTGAAATTAAGACTATGACATTTACCTATATCAGTGGATGGTTAGGTAAGGAGCATTGAACAACGGTGTAATTCTTCTTAACCATAAGTACAGTTTTCAACCTACGACACAAAGTGAATGAGTCATTTGACTCAAGGGACTTATACAGAGTATTGTATATTGTCCAGTGTCCATTAGGACAGAGGGGTAGGTCCTCGTACTATATTCGGTTTACTTATAACTTCTCTATTTCTTAGACAAGTGTTTCGTAGAAACACAAGGTCGAAATTTTGTGAAGTTATAGGTATAAGAGTAAAGTATAGAACCAGGTATTGCAAGTATCTGGATTCTTCAAAGTGATCGAAGATGTAGATACTTGTATATGGTATTCAGATGATAGTAATGGTTAAGAGAACTTTCTTCTCTTTCAGGTTACTCATAATTGGAAGCATCCTAAGTTGAGTAACGCTGATCGGCCTCCTTCTATTTAGTTGACATGCACTGGAGACAGCTGCATGATTTGAATCTGGTTCAATTAAATCAGTGCCTCTGTTTCTATATTGGATATAGAACAATTCATATCTTGACATTGTTAAGATACGGGAAGTTGTCTGGCTTATGCTTAAAACCAGACTCCGGATAACTCAAGGCAGGTTTCTGTAATGGCTGTTTGTGGGTTGACCCGGGCTATGACGAGGGTTGACTTTCTACCATCTGGAAGATCAATAGTGATATTGTGCTTGACTCGCCACAGTTTTATTAAAAATGGATTTTTTCAAAAACAGTAATGGTAGTATGGTAGAACTGGAAGTGATTCCAGAACCGCAAACGATTACTGAAGATTTAATAAGAACATAAAGATTCAATCTGGTTTGACATTCCATTGGCCACTCCGCAGATATGGTGGGTAACCTCAGGCGCTCGAGAGGTTCTTCGGTATGCTCAAGGACAGTGGCATGGAGGTTCTTGTTTACCCAGACTTGCCATTGCTGTTGTTCCAGACTGTGAGACCCAGCAGGAGGATGAGTATAGCGTCGTTCTAAACTAGCTTTAGAAGTGCACGTGTATATGACTCTGCCGGTAGTCAGTGGGAGCAGAGGAAGCATTGGTGGACATCAGGCTTATGTCTATTTATAGACTAAAGCAGATATAGCGGAGATAGATCATCTATTTCTGATGTGACAGTCATAGATTTGACTTCATCAGAACAGGGGATGGATCTGTTAAGAAGGTAGTAGGGTGTGATGTCTTGGTATATGATGACATACACAGAGTAGGAAGAAATATTCCTATACTACGATCGGTTATACTTTGGTCGTCACACAGTAGTTTCTCCAAATAGGACATAGATATTATATCAGACATTCTGGTTACTAGATCTATGGTTTTAGATCTAGTTTTGGGTGGTTTCGTAATCTGGGTACCTTGACAGTATTCTATGAGTATTTAGAATGGACGACTCCTGGCACGGTAGTGTACCTGCAGGTAATGGAGTCGGCCTCTCTAAAGGTGCCTTACAGACTAAAGGAGAGAGGGATACGCATGATCGGCAGATCATTTGCTTAGGCAATTGAGTCAATCATGAGATGTCAAGTACCACACCAGATGTTGTTCTTGCAGTAGATGCAATAAGTTGATATTCATCCAATCCTGGAGAAACAATCGGAAGCAGTTTAAGAACATAAGTTGATGTTCTATGGAATTGATAACGGCAGCCCCCTTTAGGAGATGGTTATCATTCCAGGCTTCCAAGGTGACCTGGATCACAGAGTGACTGTCGGAGTTATAATTTTCCCTCTTACGAGGGGCAGTATTTTTGACAGGTGGTCCAGGTGGATACTGAGGGAAGGCATGGCGCAGGATACTGATTAAGTTCAGTTGACAATACAGTCTAAGAAGTTTGGATTTGGAGTTCATTTATGAGCTAGGTCCCATCAGATATCCAGAAACATTCTAAGACAGGTATTGCTCATTTCGGGAGATGGCTTTCTCCGCGAACATGAGATAAAGAGAGACAAAGAAAGAAACATCAGAGCGGATCCACTCACAGAGGCTATTCCTCGAACGCAATAGTTTCGCAAACGAGCTTTGTGAGACTGACTAGTAGAGGAGTTGGGTGTTCGGTATCACACGGGCTGTGAGTATGCGACATCGCAATAATTAGCCTTGAGTGCAAGTAGGAGATTGTTGGAGATAGTGCCCTCAGAGTCAATTATTGGATCACAGGCACGTGATTGCAATGATTGAGGGAGGACCTGTCCCAGTAGGATAGTCTTACTCAAGATGATAGTATGCTATCTTGTTTATCTTTATCATCGTGTACTGCTTTAGATGACCATACGATTCGCTATTACACGTTGATAGAGCCTCTAGGATTCTTGCTTGACTACCAGCAGTATGAGGGCGATCATATAAGTGAGAGCTGGAGTCTATAAGCACATCCTTAAAAGGTACCTAGTCGAGGGAGTTTCTTGACAGGGCATCGATTCTCCAAAGTAGACTAGTGTGTATACAGTCGAGACCGCGACGAGGGGCGGTGGCCGGTCTCACAAGCCAATGGTGTCAGTTGGTTCACCTAAGATGTATACAGGTGCTCATTGGGTTATGAGTACACCGGACAGGACTCACCGGGAACCTGCTAGTTGGGATTATACCAGACGTCAGATAGCAGTTCCCTGGTGACATGTGTATAGGTTAGTTCATCGACCTGAGAAAGTCATTTGTCTTGTGTGAGTTCCCACTTTGCTTTGATTACTACCCTACCACGGCTCAAAGGAGTCGTGCAAACAGGTTTTAGTTGGGTACAGTCCCGAGCCATATGGAGGCAGTGAGCGGATCTGCAGGGGTTCGTCTCTCCCGGTATTGAGGGTGAGGTCGCGCAGTGTCTAGGAGAGCCAGAACATGAAAAGTCCTTGGCCAAGGCAGGAGATTTGCTGGTAGGTATTCCAGTAGTATCTCAGGGTGTTCTGGGCTACACTCCGACACCACTTGTACCGCTTTTGGGGGTCTGACTTTTACCAACCCCCTAGGCCCGCCATGCGATACTCATAGACGAACGGACCGGACTGTACAGATATTGTCACTGACAGGCTCAGTAGGGTGTCAGGATGAGTTCGCTCATCGACATCCCTTTTGGTCAATAGCTGGTGGCCCGTCACGTATGGCTAATACCTCTGACGTGCTAGTGGTTAAATCCACAGCCATAGTATTGACGAGTCTTTAGAGTCCACCACACACAGTTAGTCAGGTTTCGGGCGAAACGCTGTAGAGGCCGTATGGAAATATGGCAGGGTACGATCAGATACGTGCGGTATTGCACGGATCGTGATCGGACGGATTTTACTAGCCGGCTTTGGCTTAAGCCGGATCCTAGTATTAGATAGTGTAGATTTTGTCTCTTTGCATTTGTGTTCAGTGGGAATACAAATGCGAGCACGTATTTGCAGTAGCGGGGTTTTCCTGTAATTTATTACGGGATCAGTTTTCTGTAGTTGCCAGTTTTCATTCCGTTCCGGCCGGTTATCCTTTGTTCTTTCGCGGCCGGACTTTCTGATTGAGGGTGTTATTTGCAAGTTTGCAAATAACACATAGTGGAGGGGTTTCTTGCATTTGCATAGATTTTGAAAGCATCTTTTGATACCATTCTTTACTATCATCATTTCATGCATTAATGAGATTAAGATTGATTTAGTGTATGATGTGAAGCTTGCTTTTGATATGGTCACCACCCTTGATCTCCTACACTCACCTCCCTCCATGGATTATTATTCCCTTCACCATTTTGATGAAGAGGAGGGGCCGGCCACTTTTGAGTGAGGGTGAGAGAGAAGTTTCATTTTTAGATGAGGGAAATTTCATTATCTCATTTTTGGCTTGCTCACAAAATCCTTCTCACCTCTCCAAAGTTCATATTGATTCCTCCATCATGGCAACTACACTAAACCCCAAAGAGACAACCATTCTACACTTGTCTACAGCAAATCTTGGACGCGTCGGCTATCCAACTTCGCGCCCGAGTTGCCTCGGCCAAGAGGTGGGAGCCCGTAAAACATTCCGGCTACGTGGTGCCCTTTCCGACGAGGAGGTGACGGATGGAGATTCCGCGGGTGATCGGAGTGGAGACGAAGAACGAAGGACACAGATCGCTTGGTATACTTCTCTAATCTTTTCTTGTTTGCTAGTTGCTAGGTTAATGGCCCGATCCGGGTGAAAAGTGCGCGGTGGTGCCGGTTCAATAGTTTTTGAAAGTTTTGTTTCCGCGTTTCCGGCGTCGGATCGACGACCGGGGCGCCACTGCGGACTTACAGAAGAGAAGCGTATGCACCAGTCTACTCTATAGTATCGATGCCCTGTCTCGATAATCCTACGACTAGGGACCAAAATAAGGATGTACTTATAGACTACCCAGCCCCCACTAGTGTGATCGCCATCACAACTCCGGTAGTCAAGCAAAGATCTTAAGGGCTCTACCAATATGTTTTTTAGCGATATGTTAAAAGAAACATATACACATATTAAGATAGAAACAAACCAAGTAGCATACTACTATATCGAGCAAGACTGTCGTAAAACCATATATATATCCGAAGCCTCCAAAATGTATTATACAAACCAGTACTATACAATAATGGCCTCTAGGGCATACATATCTAAAAGTTAGTATATGATATTAACTCACCCATGGTTGCCATTCACACTCTCATGAGATGATATTCATTCACCATTCTTCTTCTTCTTCATCTCAAGAAAGCTCACTAGTTTTTCTTGAGGTGAAGAAATATTGTGAGAAAAATATTTCTAAAGTGAGCAAAATTCCTACTTCATCATCCTACACTAGACTAGCCATTTAGCTTAGGGTGTTTGCTTCACTAATCTACCATTAGTGAAGAGGTAGCATAAGCTTGAGTCTCCTCGACGTAGATTATCTTCGGCCACGTAAACTTCGAGCAAGATTATTCATTTCTTCATGTGAACCCTTACTAGAATTCGGGTGTTCATTACTTGGAGCGAAGGGACTACTACACGGAGCTTTAGAAGTGAAGGACCAGTCTACAAAGGTTATATTCCTCATTCACTTAGATGTAAAGTTGTTTACATTCTCATTTCGTCTAAATCTCAAGTTAAGATTCTAGGGTTAGGGTTATTTAACACAACAAATTTTTGAAAATGGCATGGTCGATGCTTCCCGAAACCTTGCTGTCGTGGTAGGTAACCTGCACTGGTATCAGAGCCATGCTAGAGAATTAAATGATGTTTGTTAGATTACGAAACTGAAACAACTCTGAAACAGACGAAACATAATCCTAGTTTCTGTCGAATTTAAAATGGCCTCTACAATTTTTTTAAGCCGTTGCAGAATGTTGCATGAGATGTAACATAAACACCACAAAAATTTGAACCCTCCTCGCCGAATTTTGGCCGGGCACATGAGTGAAAAATCCGAGCTCACCAGTTTTTTAGTGGGATTATGGCTTCAAATTTTTATGGTGTTCCAGTCTCTAGGTTTTGTTGTTTCATGTGTTGCTTGTTTTTACTGATATTGCATGTGATGTTATATTTCTGTAAAGGCATTTCGGAGTGTTTCGTAATCGTAATTCTAACAACTTTTCTGGTAACTTTAGACGACGTTAAAAAGTTCGAACGGATATCAATAATCCATTTTTTCCCTCGCTGGAAATTTTCCAAGAGTTGGATTTTTCCATGTTTAAAATCTTCAGAAAAATCATGCAGGTGTTTTCTGTGGACCCTTTAGATGAACGAAACTTTAACTCGATTCTGTGACCGTTGGAACCGCCGCCAAACCCTTGGGTTTGCAGTAGTTCCGCGACGCCATAGGTGAGGCAAGGGTCGACCCTTCTACGGTTGGTCCATAGGTGCTGTGGCATGTTCTGGGTACTTTTTAAACTCCGCTAAAATGTTGAGCTCTTTTGGAAATTTTAGGTGTTTGTTGATTCGATCGAAAAGTTTAACACCGTCTAGCTATCTGTGATTGTGATAAAATATTTGGAATCCACAATAATTAGTTATGTGATAACTAATTTGAATTTTATAAATCTAGCAATTCAGTATCATTGGATCGGTTGCTACGGGATTTTAATGTGGATCAAAAGTCTGTCGCAATCACGTAGCGTACGCGGATACTCGCCGGGTAGCCTTACTAGATAGCCATGCCCCATAGCCCCGACCAAGTGACTGTAGGAGAACCTCATTTCCTAAATCATCCTTTCGGGTGCACGCAGCCGCGGTGCTCCTCCAAGTGCACTTCGTCGACGGCATCATGGTGCGGCCGTCTATTAAAGTTTTCGACGAGCATTCGATCAGGATGTCGGGAATCTTGTTGAATTACCCGACTGGTTATTGAGAAGTGTTTTCAATATCGAGACTAAAATGCGGGGTTTATAACTGTTAGGCATGTGATGTCTAAGAAATTCATTTGGTTAGGCATGAAATCCAAAGTATGTGATACATTGGATTTATGAGGTCTAAGGTGGTTGCGGATTCCAATTGTTGTAGTTTTTCACTTTCTTTTCTACGACTGTAAGTGTAATATGTGGTGTATCGCCGGTTTTGTTGCTATATGTCAACGACAATTGTGGTACGCATATTTACTTACGTTGATGACATGTGATTTTATGTGTTGCTGGGATATGTTATATTTGATCGTCGTGTGTTGAATAGCCGGGTTTTTTTTTATGTGAGATGGGAGTTTTTCATTTTCATTCATGTAAAAACTTGTATGTAATATGTTGGAGATAGTGCCCTCAGAGTCAATTATTGGATCACAGGCACGTGATTGCAATGATTGAAGGAGGACCTGTCCCAGTAGGACAGTCTTACTCACGGTGATAGTATGCTATCTGGTTTACCTTTACCATCGTGTACTGCTTTACGTGACCTGACATGTCGCTATTACACGTTGATAGAGCCCCTAGGATTCTTGCTTGACCACCAGCAGTATGAGGGCGATCATATAAGTGAGAGCTGGCGGTCTATAAGCACATCCTTAAAAGGTCCCTAGTCGCGGGAGTTTCGAAACAGGGCATCGATACTCCAGAGTAGACTAGTGTGTACATTCGAGACCCCGACGAGGGGCGGTGGCCGGTCTCACAAGCCACTGGTGTCAGTTGGTTCACCTAAGATGTATACAGGTGCTTATTGGGTTATGAGTACATCGGAAAGGACTCGCCGGGAACATGCTAGTTGGTCTTAACCTGTCGTCAGATAGCAGTTCGCTGCTGACATGTGTACAGGTTAGTTTATAGACCTGGGGATCGACATTTGTCTCGTGTGAGTTCCCACTGTACTTTGATTACTACCCTACCATGCTCAAATGAGACGTGCAAACAGGTTTTAGTTGGGTACAGTCCCGAGCCACATGGAGGCAGTGAGCGGATCTTCAGGGGTTCGTCTCTCCCGGTATTGGGGGTGAGGTCGCGCTGTGTCTAGGAGAGCTATTACACGAAGCCCTCGGCCGAGGCAGGAGATTTACTGGTGGGTATTCCAGTAGTATCTCAAGGTGTTCTGGGCTACACTCCGACACGACTTGTACCTCTTTTGGGGGTCTGACTTTTACCAACACCCTATGCCCGCCATGCGATGCTCATAGACGAACGGACCGGACTGTACGGATATTATCACTGACAGGCTCAGTAGGGTGTCAGGATGAGTTCGCTCATCGACGTCCCTTTTGGTCAATAGCTGGTAGCCCGTCATGTATGGCTAATACCTCTGACGTGCTAGTGGTTAAATCCACAGCCATAGTATTGACGAGTCTATAGAGTCCACCACAAATTCAGTTACTCAAGCTTTTGGGCGAAACGCTGTAGAGGCCGTATGGAGATATGGCAAGGTCCGATCAGATACGTGCGGTATTGCACGGATCAGGATCGGACAGTTTGTACTACAGGCTGTATGGATATATGGCAAGGTTCGATCAGATACGTGCGGTATTGCACGGATCAGGATCGAACGGATATTACTAGCCGGCTTTGGTTTAAGCCGGATCCTAGTATAGTACAGTGTAGATTTTGTCTCATTGCATTTGTGTCCGGTCGGAATACAAATGCGGGTGTGTATACACAGTAGCGGGGTTTTCCTGTAATTTATTACGGAACCAGTTTTCTGGAGTTGCCAGTTTGTTTTCCGTTTCGGCCATTTTCATTTGTATCTTTCAATGGCCGAAGATTGGTGGAGGAGGGCTTATTTGCATTTGTGCAAATAGGCAATTTGGAAGGGGGTCTTTACATATTGTTGGATCATGATGGAGGACCAACCCTTGATTTTCTTTTGTTTATGATGGTTTGACCTTTGTATTATGATAGTTGATGGAGTGTAGGACTTGTGGTGTGATCATTGTTTCTCATCATCACTTTTCTCTCTCTCTTGTATCATTGCATTCCACCCATCCCTTGACTTTGCTCTCTCTCTCCACTCACACAATGAAGAGGGGCCGGCCACTTTGGGAGGATGGGGATTGATTTTCATGTGTGGCATTTTGGTTTTCTAAGGGTGCTAAGAAAAGCTCTCTAGTTCATCTCAAAAATCCATTCCTCCACCATCTCAAAAGGCAACCTCCATGAACCCCAAAATGAGACATGGTTCTACACACATTCTACAGCAAACCTTGGGCACGTCGGCTTGCCAACTTCGTGCCCGAGTTGCCTCGGTATAGAGGTGGGAGCCCATAAAAGAAGCCGGCGACGTGGTGCCCTTCCGGTGACGAGGTGGAGACCGGACATTCCGCGGGAGATCGGGACGACGTAAAAGAAGACCGGAGGACACGGATCACTCGGTATATCTCTCTTCCCATCTTGTAGATAGCTAGGACTAGTTTAATGGCATGATCCGAGTTTTAGTTCGCGGTGGTGCCAGTTTGAAAAATTAAAGTTAACCATCGCTTCCGCATTTGGCCTCGGAATGGAGGCCGGGGCGCCGCCGTGCAGTTACAGTGGTATCAGTGCCTCGCCATTAACACAGTCTAGCTTTGTCTAATGTGTTTTACATTCTGATCGAACAATTTTCCAAAAACTTATTTTTCTTCACATCAGTTTCTGTCGAAATTTTTTGAAGTCCAAAAATTTTTCAGGTTGTTCAGAATGATGTGTAGGACAATCTAAGAGTTCTGGGAAAATTTGGTCTCGTGAACAGTCTAAATGACCGCGGAACCGCGGCCAAACCCATGCTTGGGCCGCGGTTCCGCCGCGACTTGAACTGATCAGTGTACCAAAATTTTCCAGAAAGCTCCTGGGTTGAAAATATGGGTTTTGGAATATTAATTTTGGGCCCATAATTTCTTGATGTGCTGCAGTAGTACTTGGGGCCCACTTGTTATAATTTTTATCGATCGGATATTATAAACACATTTTTCACAGTATTTACAATATATCTGCGACCGTGAATGTCACTTGATCGGTAAATCCAGTCTGACTGCTATAACCCGGTTAGACGGATTTGCGAACGTGACTTTCACGTTGATGTTCTGTGTATTGCTGTGATGTTGCGGATCGGTCGTGGGGGATAGCCTGGATGCAATGCTAGTACTGTTTTTGTTGTATTATGTACATTTGATATTGTGGGGCGAGCGTCCGACATGTGGACTGCCGTCACTGCCTGATTGTATTATTATTTTGGGGCACGACCAGGTTGCGGTTGATGTACCCGTTGTATGTATATTTTACTTTCTGTACTAGGATTACCCCAAGGTGGGGTGAACGGATAGCCGGGTTCCAGAGGGCAACGTGCCCGCATATCATGGCATTGAGACGGAGGGGGCCTCACTCTAGGATTGGCGGGCTATTCGCCGCACTCGTAGGGGGTACAGGTTGACCCAGGAGGGGTGCCCAAGTTACCGGATTCCGTGAAGTGCTGGGTGGTCCATTCACGTTACTGAAAGGGGCTGCCTCGCTTCAGGTTTTGGCGGGTAACTTGCCGCGCCCGTAGGGGTCTAGGATTTCATTGCACAGGCTATCCACACGACCAGGGGAACGTCGGGTTTCAGTAGTGGCTCTGTGAAACCCAGGGATCCCAGATATCTGTATTGTTCTGTGATGCTGTACATTTTTGTGATGTTGCATTTTATCACGCCTTGAGCGGAATATAATATATTGGTATATATATTAGTACATGTTGTATATGTTTTGCATCCGCGCTAGTCCAGTCCCTGCTCTATCGTTAGTTAGCTAACCTAACGGGTAATGACGGGACCCAGTGGCGAATGCGGATGTCATATACGTACATCAGTATACTTTCGTTCTTTGTGGTGTGATCAATTGATGGGACTGCGTTGATTCGGATCAATGCAAGTTAAAACAAACCTATTCTGATGTTGTTGGAACACTTTTCAAAAAGGCTGTTATTGCAAGGACGTTCTCTTTTGTTTTGCATCGTGGTATTCAGTTGGAATATCCTGCTCCTCAGTCGACGAGGCAAGGGCCGAGATCCCTTCACCGGGAGTGACCCTTTGGACAAAAAGTTTGCGTCAGGGCAATAACTTCACTATAGCCGATTACTTTTGCTTTGCATCGTGGTATTCAGTTGGAATATCCTGCACCTCATTCTACGAGGAAAGAGCCGAGATCCCTTCACCGGGAGTGACCTCTTTAGCAATGGTTTTCGTCACTATATTTTCAAAAAGCTATCCTATTCCTTCAACAATATCAAGTTCTTTACGTTAAAGGTTTTCGCCAGAAACCATTCGTAGCCCTCCGTCGTTTCAGATGGGAAGCACGTAGTATTCATGCTATGTTTGTTGACCTTCGTCAAGGAATAGTGAATGGTAGTTGCTTGTTACCTTTCTGCTGCATAGATAGATGCGTTGGTTTGGGACAGTCGTATAGCCTTGTTGACCTTCGTCAAGGGCTTGTACGGGTGGGTTCAAATTAACCTGGACAATGACGGGTAGAACTTGACATGCGACTTATGATTTGTTGACCTTCGTCAAGGTCATAAGAGCATGGGGCAAAATTCCACATCGGGAGTTTCTAAAGAAACTGAAACTTGCCAGATATGCGCATACCTTCTGGAGTGTGATGACCTGAGCGGATTCCGTCACATTATCATGCGATGATAGTTGGATCCCGATTCCCACTGATGAGTTGGTTTACTCCTCGGGTGATCCCGACTAGTTCTTTTTTCAGGTTTGGAGGAGAATTTGAGGTGACAGTGGGAGGTTTCCAGATTAGATAAATTGGTAACCATTCCGATCTAGGTTAGAGTGCACGCTGAGTGTTTCTTTTCTCTCTCTCTGGCAGCGACCATTTACCCGACCCTAAGACTATGACTCATTGACCAAGTTGACCGAACCTTCTTATACACTGGCATTTGGATTGTCAGAGTTGCAAACCACATTGCCACTCCTACTTTTACCCTTTTCTCCAGGACACCCCATATTACTACGAACGTCCACTTACATTGGACAAAACCATCGTATGGTTAGATACGAACTCGAAGGAATTTATTCGAGGATGGTTTCCGGTTCTGGAGAAAACGGATAGGACTATTCAGTTGTTTTTTTTCCTTTTACCCTCTCTCAGGTTTTGAGTACTCCTTTGTTTAGGAGTAGTACACCTATTACGCAAATTGGATAGTCTTCTTCCAAACCTTAGGCTGGTGCCGAACGGTGGGGAATGAAGAAAACCAATTAGCATAACGATGGTGTGCAGAAGGTATTAAGTTAAGACAAAGCAAGGGATTAGTAGGAGGGCAAAGTAAATTGCGACTGATATTCACTACCAAACCAAGTATTTCTTCGCCAATCCTAAAATCACCTTTGTATTCCTCCAGGACACACCGTATCATTACGAAGATCCACAGTTTATTGGATACTCCATCGTATGGTTATATACGAACTCGAAAGGAACTTGTTCCAGTTCGGGGATGGATTCTGGCTCAGGAGAAATGGGAATAAGGTTTATTCGGTTGTCTTTTATCTTCACCTTCTCTCGCATTGCGAGTGCTCCTAGGATTAGGACAGCATACCCATTATTCTTATTGGATAGTCTTCTTCCAAACCATAGGTTGGTGCCGAACGGTAGGGAAGGAAGAAAACCATTTGGCCTAAAGGGGTGTGCAGGAGGTAATGACTAAAGACATATAAAGGGATTTGGAGAGATGGCAAAGAATTATACGGTTATAGTCGTGAATAATGGAAGAGGCATTACTAGGAATACAAGGATACCCCAACGAAACATTTCAATGTTTCAGTTTCACTGTTTACTGTTAAAGGAAAACTGATTTCCCGGTTAGACAATAGCTCCAGGGTATGTATTTACCAGGTATGATTCTCACTTCTGTATGGTTTTACAGATGATGCGTGGGAGTAAGTTATTAGGAATTGGGTGATCATCCTCATTATATCGGGATTCGTTATAGTCGGTGATATTTGAGGAAATCACCTGGGTTGTTTGCCGGACGGCAAATATTTGGTTTTGAATATCCGCTGTTATGCACCAATTTCAAATTGATATATCTGTACGTCTATTTTCATAGAGTGAGATATACCTTTTTGAAATTATGTCTATGACATTTACCTATATCAGTGGATGGTTAGGTAAGGAGCATTAAACAGCGGTGTAATTCTTCATAACCATAGTACAGTTTTCAACCTACGACACACAGGGATTGAGTTATTAGACTCAAGGGACTTATACAGAGTATTGTATGTTGTCCAGGGTCCATCAGGACAGAGGGGTTGGTCCTCGCACTATATTCGGTTTACTTATGACTTCTCTAGTTTTTAGACAGGTGTTTCGTGGAAACACAGTGTCCGAATTTTGAGAAGTTATAGGTATTTGAATAAAGTAGAGAACCAGGTATTGCAAGTATCGGGATTCTTCAAAGTGATCGAAGATGTAGATACTTGTGTATGGTATTCAGTTGATAGCAATGATTAGGAGAACTTGCTTCTCTTTCAAGTTACTCATAATTGGAAGCATTCCTAAGTTGAGTAACGCTGATCGGCCTCCTTCCATTTAGTTGACATGCACTGGAGACAGCTGCAAGATTTGAATCTGGTTCAATTAAATCAGTGTCTCTGGTTCTATATTGGATATAGAACAGTTCATATCTTAACGATGTTAAGGTACGGGGAGTTGTCCGGCCTATGCTTAAAACCAGACTCTGGATAACTCAAGGCACGTTTCTGTAATGGCTGTTTGTGGGTTGACCCAGGCTATGACGAGGGTTGACTTTCTACCATCTGGAAGATCAATAGTGATATTGTTCTAGACTCGCCACAGTTTTATTAAAAATGGATTTTTTCAGAAAAACAGTAGTGGGAGTATGGTAGAACTGGAAATGATTCCAGAACCACAAACGATTACTGAAGATTTGAAAGGAACCTAAAGATTCAATCTGGTTTGGCATTCCATTAGCCACTCCGCAGATAAGGTGGGTAACTTCAGGCACCCGAGAGGTACTCCGGGAGCCTCAAGGACGGTGACAGGGAAGTTCTTGTTTACCCAGACTTGCCATTGCTGTTGTTCCAGGCTGCGAGACCCGGCAGGAGGATGAGTATAGCGTCGTTCTAAAGTAGCTTTAGAAGTGCACGTGTATATGACTCTGCCAGAGGGCTGTCGTAGTCAGTGGGAGCAGCGGAAGCTTTGGTGGACATGTAGCTTATGTCTATTTATAGACTAAAGCAGATATAGCGGAAGAGATCATCCATTTCTGATGTGACAGTCATAGGTTTGACTTCATCAGAATAGGGGATGGATCTGTTTAGAAGGTAGTAGGGTGTGATGTCCTGGTATTTGGATGACATACACAGAGTAGGAAGTGATATTCCTATACTACAATCGGTTATACTTTGGTCGTCACACATTAGTTTCTCCACATGGTACTTGGATATTATATCAGACATACTGGTTACTAGATCTATGGTTTTAGATCTAAATTTGGGTGGTTTCCCAATTAAGGGTACTTAGACAGCATTCTAAGGGCATTTAGAATGGACGACTCCTGGCACGGTAGTGTACCTGCAGGTGATGGAGTCACCCTCTCTAAGGGTGTCTTTCAGACTAAAGGGGAGAGGGATGTGCATGATTGGCAGATCACTTGCTCAAGCAATTGAGTCAATCATGAGATGTCATGTACCACACCAGACATTGTTCTTGCACTAGATGCAATAAGTTGACATTGATCCAATCCTGGAGAAACAGTCGGAGGAAGTTTTAGAACATAAGTGAATGTTCTAGGGATATGATAACGACAGCTTCATGCAGGAGACATTTATCATTCCAGGCTTCCAAGGTGACCTGGACGACAAGGAGGTTGTCAGAGTTATAGTTTTTCCTTCTGACGAAGGGCGGTTTTTTTTGGACAGGTGATCCAAGGCAATACTGAGGGAGGCATGGCGCTGGATACTGATTAAGTTCAGTTGTCGATACAGTCTAAGAAGTTTGGATTTGGAGTTCATTTATGAGCTAGGTCCCATCAGACATCCAGACACATTCTAAGACAGGTATTGCTCATTTCGGGAGATGGGTTTCTCCGCGAACTTGAGATATGGAGAGACATAGAGAGAAACATCAAAGTGGATCCACTCACTGAGGCTATTCCTCGAACGCAATAGTTTCGCAAACGAGCTTTGTGAGACTGACTAGTAGAGGAGTTGGGTGTTCGGTATCACACGGGCTGTGAGTATGCGACATCGCAATAATTAGCCTTAAGTGCAAGTGGGAGATTGTTGGAGATAGTGCCCTCAGAGTCAGTTATTGGATCACAGGCACATGATTGCAATGATTGAATGAGGACCTGTCCCAGTAGGACAGTCTTACTCAAGATGATAGTATGCTATCTGGTTTACCTTTATCATCGTGTACTACTTTAGGTGACCTGACATGTCGCTATTACACGTTGATAGAGCCCCTAGGATTCTTGCTTGACCACCAGCAGTATGAGGGCGATCATATAAGTGAGAGCTGGAGGTCTATAAGCAAATCCTTAAAAGGTCCCTAGTCGCGGGAGTTTCGAGACAGGGCATCGATACTCCAGAGTAGACTAGTGTGTACATTCGAGACCCCGATGAGGGGCGGTGGCCGGTCTCACAAGCCACTAGTGTCAGTTGGTTCACCTAAGTTGTATACAGGTGCTCATTGGGTTATGAGTAAACCGGACAGGACTCGCCGGGAACATGCTAGTTGGTCTTATACCTGACGTCAGATAGCCGTTCCCTGGTGACATGTGTACAGTTTAGTTCATCGACCTGGGGATCGTCATTTGTCTCGTATGAGTTCCCACTGTACATTGATTACTACCCTACCACGCTTAAAGGAGACCTGCAAACAGGTTTTAGTTGGGTACAGTCCCGAGCCATATGGAGGCAGTGAGCGGATCTTCAGGGGTTCGTCTCTCCCGGTATTAGGGGTGAGGTCGCGCTGTGTCTAGGAGAGCTATTACACGAAGCCCTCGGCCGAGGCAGGAGATTTACTGGTAGGTATTCCAGTAGTATCTCAGGGTGTTCTGGGCTACACTCCGACACGACTTGTACCAGTTTTAGGGGTCTGACTTTTACCAACCGCCTAGGCCCGCCATGCGATGCTCATAGACGAACGGACCGGAATGTACGGATATTGTCACTGACAAGCTCAGTGGGGTGTCATGATGAGTTCGCTCATCGACATCCCTTTTGGTCAATAACTGGTGGCCCGTCACGTATGGCTAATATCTCTGAAGTGCTAGTGGTTAAATCCACAGCCATAGTATTGACGAGTCTTTAGAGTCCACCACACATTCAGTTACTCAAGCTTTCGGGCGAAACGCTGTAGAGGCCGTATGGAGATATGGCAAGGTCCGATCAGATACGTGCGGTATCGCACGGATCAGGATCGGACATTTTGTACTACAGGACGTATGGATATATAGCAAGGTTCGATCAGATACGTGCGGTATTGCACGGATCAGGATCGAACGGATATTACTAGCCGGCTTAGGTTTAAGCCGGATCCTAGTATAGTACAGTGTAGATTTTGTCTCATTGTATTTGTGTCTGGTAGGAATACAAATGCTGGTTTGTATACACAGTAGCGGTGTTTTCCTGTAATTTATTACGGAACCAGTTTTCTGGAGTTGCCAGTTTGTTTTCCGTTTCGGCCATTTTCATTGTATCTTTCAATGGCCGAAGATTGGTGGAGGAGGGCTTATTTGCATTTGTGCAAATAAGCAATTTGATGGAGGACCAACCCTTGACTTTCTTTTGTTGATGATGGTTTGACCTTTGTATTATGATAGTTGATGGAGTGTAGGACTTGTGGTGTGATCATTGTTTCTCATCATCACTTTTCTCTCTCTCTTGTATCATTGCATTCCACCCACCCCTTGACTTTGCTCTCTCTCTCCACTCACACAATGAAGAGGGGCGGGCCACTTTGGGAGGATGGGGATTGATTTTCATGTGTGGCATTTTGGTTTTCTAAGGGTGCTAAGAAAAGCTCTCTAGTTCATCTCAAAAATCCATTCCTCCACCATCTCAAAATGCAACCTCCTTGAACCCCAAAATGAGACATGGTTCTGCACACATTCTATAGCAAACCTTGGGCACGTCGGCTCGCCAACTTCGTGCCCGAGTTGCCTCGGTATAGAGGTGGGAGCCCGTAAAAGAAGCCGGCGACGTGGTGCCCTTCCGGCGACGAGGTGGAGACCGGACATTCCGTGGGAGATCGGGACGACGACGAGAAGACCGGAGGGCACGGATCACTCGGTATATCTCTCTTCCCATCTTGTAGATAGCTAGGACTAGTTTAATGGCACGATCCGGGTTTTAGTGCGCGGTGGTGCCAGTTTGAAAAATTAAAGTTAACCATCGCTTCCGCATTTGGCCTCGGGATGGAGGCCGGGGCGCCGCCGTGCACTTACATAATATTCTTTTATTAGGGCACTTCCGGGTTGAGGATGGTGTGACCATTGATGGATATTATTTTCTTTTCCGCATTAGGATTGACCCAAGGCGGGGAGCACAAGTAACCGGGTTCTAGAGTCCAGTAGGAGACCATCGCAAAGAGTTGAGACCGGGTCTCCTTACTCTAGAATTGGTAGGGTTGCATGCCGCTCTCGAAGGGTCTAGGGATGTTGGTTTGGTTATTCATCGCGACCGTGGAATCCGTGTTTTATACTAGCTTAATTTAAAATACGGAATTCCTAGTATATCCAATATTTCATATGTGTATCTTCTGCTGCTGATATTCTGTGATGTGATCACTTTATATTCGTGAGACGAATGCTTATATCATATATATGATATATAATAAATATTGCAGTTTTCATTTCTTCTGTGATGCTTAGGAAGCATAATTGATGGGACTTCATTAATGAGATTATTGAAAGAAAAGAAAGCTAAAGATGTTGTAGAATCTTGTTTTAAAAACTGGTAGCTCTAGTTATTGCTTTGCATAGCGGTATTCCTTGTTGAATATCCAGCACCTTATTCGATAAGGAAAGAGCCGAGATCCCTTCACCGGGAGTGACCTCTTTAGCGAAACTGGCAGATGCTACAACCCACTCGGTTTTGTTTTTGACTGCCTTTTTAGTTCATGCTATGCATAATGGTATTTGTGAAATATCCAGCACCTCATTCGATGAGGAAAGAGCCGAGATCCCTTCACCGGGAGTGACTTCTTTAGCAAAACTATTAAAAGCCTAAAAAAACACTCCATTTTCAAAATCACTCGATTCTACAACGAAATCAAGTTCATTACGCAAAAGGTTTTCCTAAAACCCTGTCGTAACCCTCTTTCAATTCAGATAAGTAGTATTTAGTATTCGTGCTATGTTTGTTGGCTTTCGTCAAGGCGTAGTGTCCGGTAGCTGATTAGTACTTATCTTATTAAGCATGAGATGCGATTGGATTAGGGTAGTCGTACGACTTTGTTGGCTTTCGTCATGGGTCGTGCGGGTGGGTTTAATTCAAGCATGAAATGTATGGGTTGAACTTTACTAGCGGACTATGGTTTGTTGCATTTCGTCAAGGTCATAGGACGCTAGGGGTAAAATATTATCAGGAATTTCATGTCTTGAAATTTGCAATGAGATTGCATACTATCTATGAGATAGTTGGATCCTGATACCCACTGCGAGTAAGAGTTACTCCTGGGAGAGTTTTACACATTACAATTAGTCGATCAAGTAGGTGTCTAGAAAGGTGTTAACGGGGTTACGGCCCTGGGAAAATAAGGTTTATTTTAATTAGGTCCGTGCGAAAGCAAGGGGAACCTCCCTCAAAATACTGACACTAGCCTGACTGAAAGATTGGTGAACTTATAGGATGTAATTAATCCAGGCTAGTCTTATCTTTTAGGGTTGAAGGAAGATTTGATAAAAACGTTGGGAGCCATCTTGATTAGATAAAATAATTACCTATCTGATCTTGCAAGAGCGCACACAGAGTGTTTTCTTCACTCTCTCTCTCCTGGTAGAGACCATGTCACTCCTTAATCCAGATAATAATATAGATGTTTTGACCGAACCTGCCTATAATACTGAGCTAGGGAACGTTGGTTCCGCTCCAACTTATAAATGTTATAAGTCCGAGCAGGAAATAGGGGAATACCAGGATTCCCATGCAACCCAATTGAATAAAGTGCGTGTTGATGCATCTTCTTCAGGTGTTCGTTACCGAAAACTGTTTCTCAGTATCCTCTACGTCTTGGGTATGAGATACCGGATCAGGATCCCACATATGTAATATGTTACATGGGCTACAGAAAGGTAAAGAACTGGGAATGAGTGATATTTCTCTAAGTGTAGAGAATGGTGCAAGTGTTGCAGCCAAATCAGTTGGCAGATGTCACCTTGTATTACCAAATACATTGTTTCTGAACGAATGTTATTACGTACCGAACCTGATATACAACATTGCATCGGTTTCTTTATTATGTTAAAGAAGGATATATGTTTGTATTACAGGATAATGTTGTGAACATTTCCCTTAATCAAGAGTTGATTGGATCGGGCACGTTATGTAATGGCATATACGTTCTAAATCAAACCACAGTTCAATGTATATAGAACACACACTTGAGGAGTAGTTCAGAAATGAACGAATCCTTCTTGGGGCATTGTAGACTAGGTCATATCAATGCGGCACAACTAGCTAAGTTACATAAGGATGAATGTTTGAATCTGTTCGAATTTTTCATCTTATGATACTTGCCAGTCTTGTCTTAAAGGTAAAATGACAAATACTCCGTTTACTAGAAACAGAGAAAGAGTTAGGAACTCTTAGGACGGATACATGATGATGTATACGGTCCTATGTCTACAAATGCCAGGGTTGGTTCTTGGTACTTCATTACATTCATCGACGATCTCTCAAGATTCAGACATGTGTTCCTGTTGAAACACGAGTCTGAAGCTTTTGAGAAATTCAAGGAATATAATCTTGAAGTTAAGAACCAGATGGGTAGATGTATTAAGTCTTTTGATGTGATCGAGGAGGAGAATTCTTGGGCTTGGAGTTCCTGAATTATTTAAAAGAGAATGAGATACTCTCTCAGCTTACTCCTTCGTATACACCACAGCACAACGGTATATCGGGGCGGAGGTATCACACACTATGTCATATTGTGCACTCTATGATGAGTATTGTTCAGTTGCCTGTTTCCTTTTGGGGTTACGTACTTGAGAAGCTACATACCTATTGAGTAGGGTTCCATCCAAATCAGTGCCTACAACTCCATATGTGATATGGTATGGGAAGAGACCATGTCTTAAACGAGTTAAGATATGGGGTTGTCCGGCCCATGTTGAAAGGCAAAATCCGGACAAACTCGAGGCAAGGTCAGTTTGGTAAGTTTGTTGGATATCACAAACATTTGCGAGGGAATATCTTTTAACAAACCGAGGAACAAAAGGTGTTTTGTTTCTCAGCATGCCACATTTTTAGAAAAGGAATTTCTTGTAGAAGAAATTTGTGGTCATGAGGTAGAACTGGAAGGAGTTCCAGCTATACAAACTAGGACTGATTATTTAATGGAACCAAAGGATTCAGTAGTCTCCAACGAACCTCAGCCTCTCCGCGAAACTGGTAGGGATCCTCATCCACTTGAGGGACACTACGGTCTTCTCGATGTCAGTGGGAGCGAGGATTGCATCATAGTAGATGATGACACAACTAGGTTCAGGCAGGCCATCATGAGTGGGGACTCTGTGAAATGGCTGGATGCTATTCTATCAAAGATGGAATACATATACACCAACAAAGTATGACTTTGGATGTTGCACCTAAAGGGGTAAAACCCATCGAGTGCAAGTGGATCATGAGAAGATTCATGGTATATATGGAAAATTTGAGACTTTCAATGCTATGTTTAAGTCCATCAGGATTAATACAGGCATCGCGGAGTTGGAACATCTGTTTTGATGTCGCAATCAAAGAGTTTGACTTCATCAAAAAGGTAGATGAATCTAGTATATACAAGAACGTTGTAGAGAGTAAAGTTGTCTTCCACGTATTGTACGTAGATGACCTACTCTTGATAGGAAAGGGTTTCCTATGCTACACTCGGTCAAGCTCCTCTTATCACGAGGATTCTCCATGGAAGATCTGGATGATACCTACTACATCTTGTGTTTAATGATCTATGGTGATAGATCTAAGTGGATGTTGGGAGTATTTCAAATCCAGGTACATTAACACCATACTAAAGGGGTTTAGTACGGAAGATTCTAAGTGTGATGGTTCGCCCACTTACTCAGGAATCACTCTCTCCTAAAAGATGTCTCCCGAGACTGATTTGGAGAGAGCTCGCGTACAAGGGATACCCTATGCTTCGGCACTAGGCTCTATCATGTATGCGATGTTATGTACCAGACTAGATGTAGTTAACTCACTAGGTGTAGTGATCAAGAATCAATAGGATCTTAGGAGAATCACTGGAAAGCTGTGGAGGACATTCTTAAGTACTTCAGAAGCACTAAAAGAATGTTCTTGGTTCGATCATCCAGAGTGATAAAGACGAATGATAGTCAGTCACAGGCTTTGTCTATACCCTCAGTGGAGGGACGGTATGTTGGAAGAGTTCTAAGCTAGATACCGTGGCAGACTAGACGATAAAGGCTCGATACATCTCTACCAACGATGCTGCCAAAGTGGTTGTCTAGGCGTTTCTTGTTCATGAGATGAACATTGTTCCTACCATTGAGCGTCCATTAACTGTTATTGTACATGTAATGGTCCCATCTGGTATTGGCGGGTAACTTTCCGCGCTCGTAAGGGTCTAGGTTTTCATTGCACATGTGTGACGACCCGAAATAGCACGTGACTGGCACTTGAATCATGTGAAGTCTATAGGACCCCACCAAATTCAAGAAAGCCAAAAGCCCAGAAATCTAAACTATTTTAAAGGAGTGAAGAAAATTTGTTTTAAACCAACTGGTTTTAATAAATAAGTGGCATTAAACACTTAAAAGCAATGTCATATTTTCCGAAAATTTCGGCAGAGTCTCCTTTGTAAATACTGGCCACCGAACGGGTACAACACAAGAAATATATATAAGTGATGAATAAAGGCATCCCCAAGCAGGAGCTGGCTCTTTGCCAATTGGCGGATACAACCACGCCAGACATATAATATACAATGCCGAAGGGCGAGGATCAAAACTCAGAATGAAAACCATCATCATCAAGAAAACGAGAGGAAAACCATAATAATACAGCGCGCGACTCTAAGGTCGAAAGAATATACATACTGGTCTTCTAAGTCTATCATCATACAAGTCTGGTTGACAACAATGGAGTTATGCCTTTGGCCTAGGAACGCCTGTCCCATCAGCTATCCAGACGTATTCTGAGGCAGTATCACCTTATCAGAGAGATGGTTGATCTCCACGGGATCGAACCAAGAAGAGTTGACACGATGGATAACAAGGCGGATCCACTCACAGAGGCCTTTCCCTAGAGAGACTTATATAGGATGTTGGGTATGAGATACTATAGCAAATGGCCTTAGTGCAAATGGGAGATTGTTAGTTATATGTATGCCCTGGAAGCCATTACTGTACATACAATGTATATTGTAGTGGATGCTTGGACATATATAAGGATGACTTTCTTGCTCTACATTGTTGGCTATAGTGCCCTCAAGTCAATTATTGGATCACAGGAACGTTATTGGCTATAGGATGACTTTCTTGCTCTACATTGTTGGCTATAGTGGCCCATTCAATTTGATGAAGGGGCTGCGTCGCATCTGGTATTGGCGGGTAACTTTCCGCGCTCGTAGGGGTCTAAGTTTTCATTGCACATGTGTGACGACCCGAAATAGCACGTGACTGGCACTTGAATCATGTGAAGTCTATAGGACCCCACCAAATTCAAGAAAGCCAAAAGCCCAGAAATCTAAACCATTTTAAAGAAGGAGTGAAGAAATTTTGTTTTAAACCAAGTGGTTTTAATAAATAAGTGGCATTAAACACTTAAAAGCAATGTTATATTTTCCCGAAAATTTCGGCAGAGTCTCCTTTGTAAATACTGGCCACCGAACGGGTACAACACAAGAAATATATATAAGTGATGAATAAAGGCATCCCCAAGCAGGAGCTGGCTCTTTGCCAATTGGCGGATACAACCACGCCAGACATATAATATACAACGCCGAAGGGCGAGGATCAAAACTCAGAATGAAAACCATCATCATCAAGAAAACGAGAGGAAAACCATAATAATACAGCGCGCGACTCTAAGGTCGAAAGAATATACATACTGGTCTTCTAAGTCTATCAATATACAAGTCTGGTTGACAACAATGGAGTTATGCCTTTGGCCTAGGAACGCCGGTCTCATCGGCGATCCAGACATATTCTGAGGCAGTATCACCTTATCAGAGAGATGGTTGATCTCCACGGGATCGAGGTTAGAAGAGTTGACACGAAGGATAACAAGGCGGATCCACTCACAGAGGCCTTTCCCTAGAGAGACTTATATAGGATGTTCGGTATTAGATACTATAGCAAATGGCCTTAGTGCAAATTGGAGATTGTTAGTTATATGTATGCCCTGGAGGCCATTACTGTACATACGATGTATATTGTAGTAGATGCTTGGACATATATAAGGATGACTTTATTGCTTTATATTGTTGGCTATAGTGCCCTCAAGTCAATTATTGGATCACAGGAACGTGATTGGAATGATTGAGGGAGGACCTATATCGGTAGAACAGTCTTACTCAAGATGATAGTATGTTATCTGGTTTGTCTTTATTATCGTGTACATGCTTCAGGTGACATTACAGATCACTATTACATGTTGATAGAGCCCATAGGATTCTTGCTTGACTACCAGCAGTATGATGGCGATCATATACGTGAGAGTTGGGTGGTCCATAAGCACATCCTTAAAGTGTCCCTAGTCGTGGGAGTTTCGAGACTGGGCATCGATACTCCAAGAGTAGACTGGTGTATACGGATCGAGACCCCGACGAGTGGCGGTGGCCAGTCTCATAAGCCATTGGTGTCAGTTGGTTCACCTAAGATGTATACAGGTGCTCATTGGGTTATGAGTACACCTGACGGACTCGCCGAGAACATGCTAGTTGGTATTATACCTATTGTCAGATAGCAGTTCCCAGGTGACATTTGTACAGGTTAGTCTATCGACCCGAGATCGTCATTTGTCTCGTGTGAGTTCCCACTGTGCTTTGATTACTACCCTAGCACGGCTAAAAGGAGTCGTGTAAACAGGTTTTAGTTTGGTACAGTCTCGAGCCACATGGAGGCAGTGAGCGGAGCATTAGGTGATTCGTATCTTCTGGTATTGGTAGTTGATGTCGCGGTGTGCACGGGTGGCCATCACCAGAAATCCTCGGCCGGGGTAGACGAGAATTATTGATTCGGATCAGTAGTTTCATAGGTGGTGATGGGCTTCATACCGACACTGAATGCCGCGTTATTAGGGGTCTGACTTTATCCAACCCCCTAGACTCAATATGCGATACTCAAAGACGAACGGACCGGACTGTACGGATATTCTCACTGTCAGGCTCAGTAGGGTTTCAGGACGAGTTTTCTCGTCGGCCTCACTTTCGCTCAATACATGGATAGTTGTTACGTACAGCTAGTGCCACTGGCGTGCTTATGGTTAAACCCACTTGCCAGCGTATTGACGAGTCTTTAGAGTCCCACACAGAGGGTTTCCCTGATTCGGGCAAAACGCTGTAGAGGCCGTATGGTTTTATGGCAGGGTTTGATCATATTCGTGCACTTATGCACAGATCACGATCGGACGGATAATACTAATAGGCTTTGTTTTAAGCCGGATCCTAGTATTATATTGTTGGATTATTTTCGTCTCGTTGTATTCGTATTCAGTCGGAATATGGACGCAGGTATGTATATACGGATGAGGGGTATTCTTGTAATTCGTGACGAGTTTACTTTAGAAGATTGCCATTTCTTTTTGTGTTAAACATTTGGATAAATGTTTATTTGATGGAAATTGTGAGTGCAAGTCTTGGCATATGTCATTGATTATGCATGTGCCTTGGTTTTGTTTTTCTTAAGATTTTTTGTGAGATATTTGTGGTGTGCATGAGAGTGGCAGATCTTTTTTGTGTGTGGGGGGGGGGGGCTTTTATTGAGTTGGTTTTATAATTTCTCACAACAAATACACTCACAAGATATAAGCCAAAAAGAACAGATAATGATTTTCCTTCACAAGCCTTCGCTTAAGCTCACTTTTTCCTCCTATGGCTTCTTCTTCACCTCCACCCATTCCATCTCATGTGTTGAGAATCCTTGGGTGTTTTGAGACAAAGTATTCACACATAATCTCTACTTCATCTTGTGCATCTAGGCTGGCAAACTGGATGCTCGAGTTGCTTCGGTTTTGAAGAGATAGCCCGTATTACTAATCCTCGACGTGGATCGTCTTCGACGAGGGAGAACAGAGACCGAACTTCATCGAGGCAGCCGCGAGGAGCTTTGGCAGAGGTTGAATACCGAAGGACACGGATCGATCGGTATAACCTCTCTAAACTCTTTCCAGTTAACTAGTATAGGGTTAATGGTACGATCCGTCGATTAGGGTTCCGTTTGTGCCGGGTTTTAAAAGTTTGTGTTCCGCGTTTGGCAACGGATTGATGGCCAGGGCGCTGCCGTAACCCTACATGGTATCAGAACCATCCCATTAACCGCATACTAGTTGGTTTAGACAATGTTAAACTATCGAAACCGAAACAACTCCGAAACAATACCCGATATATTCTAGTTTCTGTCATTTTTTCAGTGTCTTCTAAAAATATTTAAGCAACTGCAGAAGACTAATTGTATGACCACTAGACTGCACCCCAAATACGAGCCACTTCCACCCTTTGGGCCGGAGCACATTAAGGAAATTTCCGAGCCGGCCGGCCATTCTTCTGAGTTTGGGCTTTGTATTTTGTGTGTAGTCTAGTCTCTAGAATATTGGTTCAGTGGTATTGCTGGTTTAGCCAACTTTGAATATGGTTTTATCTAGTTGTTTGGGGCTATTCGGGGTTATTTCGAAGTCGGTATTTCTAACATTGTTTAATGTTTACAGTACATACATTTATATCTACGACCATCAATATCATTAGAGCGGTACAACTTGTCTAATTGCTATAGTTCTTTTAGACGGGTTTGCGAACGTGACATTCACATTGATGTTCTGTGTTGTGCTGTGTTGTTGCGGATTTGTCGTGGTGGATAGCTTGGTTGCAATGATAGTGCATTTTAGTTTTATTTGTACATTTGATATCACGGGACGAGCGTCCAACATGTGGACTTCCGTCACTGCCTGTTTGTATATTATTTGTTTGGGGCACAACCGAGTTGAGGTCGATGTCACCGTTATACATATTTTCTTTTCTATACTATGATTACCCCATGATTGAGTGCACGGATAGCCGGGTTCTGGAAGGCAACGGGTCCGCATCTCATGGCGTTGAGAAGGAGGGGGCTCACTCTAGAATTGGCGGGCTATTTGCCGCACTCGTAGGGGGTACAGGTTGACCCAAGGAGGGGTGCTCAAGTTACCGGATTCCGTGAAGTTCTAGGTGGCCCATTCACTTTGATGAAGGGGCTGCGTCGCATCTGGTATTGGCGGGTAACTTTCCGCACTCGTAGGGGTCTAGGTTTTCATTGCACATGTGTGACGACCCGAAATAGCACGTGACTGGCACTTGAATCATGTGAAGTCTATAGGACCCCACCAAATTCAAAAAAGCCAAAAGCCCAGAAATCTAAACCATTTTAAAGAAGGAGTGAAGAAAATTTGTTTTAAACCAAGTGGTTTTAATAAATAAGTGGCATTAAACACTTAAAAGCAATGTCATATTTTCCCGAAAATTTCGGCAGAGTCTCCTTTGTAAATACTGGCCCCCGAATGGGTACAACACAAGAAATATATATAAGTGATGAATAAAGGCATCCTCAAGCAGGAGCTAGCTCTTTGCCAATTGGCGGATATAACCACGCCAGACATATAATATACAACGCCGAAGGGCGAGGATCAAAACTCAGAATGAAAACCATCATCATCAAGAAAACGAGAGGAAAACCATAATAATACAGCGCGCGACTCTAAGGTCGAAAGAATATACAAACTGGTCTTCTAAGTCTATCAATATACAAGTCTGGTTGATGGAGTTTACTAGAAACAACTGAATGGAAATAAAGTACAATGGTGGTCATGATGCAAGTGAACCAACCCACCAAAGAAATCACCCGGAATGAAGTAGTGTGCCAGCAAAGCTGCCAAGGAAACCTGTACGGCAAAACCTGGAAGAAACTATGGCACAACGGGGGTGAGTTTTAAACTCGTGAGTAGAAAACTTCACCGAGCAGAAATCGCATATATGGCTCTATCCTAGGTCATACCATAGTATCCTCAATATATATAAATACCCGAAGCATCTAAATTTGGCAAGGGTAAACATCTATACATATGTGTAATACCAAGTGCTCATGTCAGTGCCTAAGGTAGCAACATATCACATATATGACGTCTGAATGCAATAATAATGAAAACATAATACATCTTAAATAAGGAAACTGTTTTCTTGTCTCAGTGAGATTTCTGTATAAAAACCGATGTATCATCAATGAAATCACATAGAATCCGTGTCAAGCATCGACACAAAACAGATA
This sequence comes from Agapanthus africanus, assembly GCA_030015575.1. Taxonomy (NCBI): domain Eukaryota; kingdom Viridiplantae; phylum Streptophyta; class Magnoliopsida; order Asparagales; family Amaryllidaceae; genus Agapanthus; species Agapanthus africanus. The sequence continues at coordinate 233,923,874 of JASDDO010000031.1, forward strand.
TCCAAGTATCTCAAATCTCGGGGTCTGGCAATCCGGACAGACCCATATCATCAAATCACACTATCTCGGGCTCCGCATGATCAGGATCGGCCCATATCCATCACTCTCATAACTCCGAACGGTATCCTCCGGATATCCGTCGAGTTTCCAAACAATCATCGGTCGGTAGTGGTCCCCTGCCGGGCTTAAACGCCTTTCTATATGATCTTCTTGCCCCGGGGTACCGGACCGGATCCACCATGCACCCGCAGACGGTCCCTCCCCCTACCTCGAATCGGGTGTATGGTACCACTCGAGAACCGAGAAAACACATGGTGGACATCACGGATATCATATCACGAGAAAACCAAAATTTCTATCCATTGAAATGAAAATAAGTTTATAAATCCTTGCGGTTTCTCCAAATCCAGAAATCTCAAGGAAAATCCAAATCCCAAACTCCAAAGTAAATAACAGTGAAATACCGGGATAAGGCCCTATAATATTTCATAACAATGAATAAACATATACATGCACGGGTATCTAAATGAAGAATGAAATATCTAATTTAGCACAGTAATGATATATCGGAACTATCAGCTAGCAAGCGATGTCAATGAAGTAATATTCTCTAAAGTGTACGTGACATGGCAATTACCGATGATGATGTGTGCGAGCCGGCAAGCAAGTGTTCGTAGACATACGCATCATCGGTAATGGTGCTGGTGTCCTGATAACATGGGTTCATAATAAACAAAGGAATCACAAGTATAAGCATGAAATACGATATGAACAACATGAATATACATTTTTATATATACGAGTCATACCGTTTTGGCATTTGAAATAAGCACGAACCGTGGTTTTAGAAAATAGGGCTACGTTATTTTTGAGAAAAGATACATCCCTTGAAAATCCGTAGTATCCTTTGGCCTGTCTTTAAAATACTTACGATTCGTTAAGTTTGAAAATAAGTATGACTCGAGCCCAATCTAACATCTAAAAAGTAAACTACAGTACGAAGCTATGAGACTAATCAAAAGGGTAAGGAAAACCACCTAAGACCGAGTCGATATATCAAGTAGTCGGTGATCTCGCCTCAATAGCGTCACATACGATAAAATTTATAATACGACATCCTCGAGTCAAGAGTGCGGATCAATCATCATATTTATACATCGTACGGAAAAATCTATTGTACGGCATCCCAAATCGGGTTACCGGTCAATTATCACATATAACACATTACTTATTTGGTATCATTATCATTATATTCTGAATTAGGGGTACAAATATAAAGTCTAGTACATTCTGATACCATCAAACATATATATTCGCGTGTGTATGAAAACACATCGCCCAACGATCCACTATAGCATCCTGTCGTATCTTATAATATGACCCAAGTCACATATCCGATCTCACGGCATCATGCCCGATCATATCGACTCTCCTCCGAGTATCATATACTATCCTCATCATATGTGTATACGTATATGTATATATATTTATATATATAGCAACACATCCACCTATATATATATATACATATAACATATACACCAAAACATATCACGTGTGAGCATGTGTGTGTGTATACCTTTACACTAGGGTTTGGTAACTAAGAAATTACACTAAAAGCACTATCTTACAATTACACAAAAACTAACCTGAACCCCTAAAGCCTCTCATGATGATCATTTAGTCTCACAATACGCGTATTTATATATATATATATATATATATATATATATAACGTACCCGTATACTACGCTACGAAACTGTGGGGGTGCTATACGCCATCCACCCGACTTCCCCCGTAGATATATATCTAATCACCTTGATCCTTGCTCGCCGAAGTCGATGTCGCCATCCTCTTCTTCATCGTCCGAACTCCACGTGAGGGTACCTACATATCACATATATCGTATCGCATCAAAACGTCAAATTCAAAACCAAAACGACACGTGAAACACACATAAGTTAAAACCTATGGTCTACTCATGCAAATCAACCAAACAACACCCGATATCGACGTACAAACGTCAAGTGACTAATACAAAACACAAATATCAAAACTTCAATTCAAAAACATCAAGGAATTCAAAGTAGCAACTCAAGAAAATGGTTCCAGATTTTCGTTCAGGTAAAATTTTGATAAACAAACAGTACTGGGTTTTATATAGGAGGTATATGAGCTACATAAGCAACCTAGACCCCAAACTCCACTACTTGGCCGGCCACATGTTAGTGTTTATGCCCTAGAAGGCCATTACTGTATCATACTAGCTTGTATATTACTTAATGGAAGCTTGGGATATTCACATGTATATAACAGTCTTGCTAAACATGGTAGTATGCTACTTGGTTTTTCTATCTTAATATGTGAGTATACGTATTGATAGAGCTCTTAGGATCTTGCTTGTCTACCAGCGTTGTGATGGCAGTCACACTAGTGGGGGCTGGGTAGTCTACAAGCACATCCTTATTCAGGTCCCTGGTCGTTGGATTATCGAGACAGAGCATCGATACTCCGGAGTAGACTAGTGTGTACGCTTCTCATCCCAGTTGGGGAGATGGTCTGTCCCACAGCCGTCAGTACGTCGTACTGGAGATAGTATACAGGTGCTCGTTAGGTTACGGGTACACCGGACAGGACTCACAGGGAACTGTTGGTTGGTTTGATACCAGTCGTCAGTGAACAGTTCCCAGGTGACATGAGTACAGCGTAGTCCGCAGACTTGACACTGCTACTTCGCCTCGAGTGTGTCCCACTGTTCTTAGATTTCTACCCTACCACGGCTCAAAGGAGTCGTGCAAACAGGTAGCAGTTGGGTGCAGTCCCGAGCACTTGGAGGCAGTGGCGGTTAGACAGGATTCGTCCCTCCCGGTATTGGGAGTAGATATCGTGCTGTGTCAGAGAGCCATTACGCAAAGTCCCTGGCCAGGGCAAGCGAGATTTGCTGGTAGGTTCCAGCAGTTTCTCAGGGTGTAATGGGCTTCACTCCGACACGACTTATACCGCTATTAGGGGACTGACGCTTGCCGCCCCCCTAGGCCCGATATGCGATAGTCATGGACGAACGGACCGGACTGTATGGAGATTGTCACATTAGACTCAGTAGGAGTTCGGATGGGTTTACTCATCGGCCTTCTTATCGACAACTACCTGGGGACCGTTACGTACAGCTAGTGCCGCTTGCGGTCTGTGGTTAAACCCACTGCCAGCGTAGTAGTCGAGTCTCTAGAGTCCCACACAGAGAGTTTCCTACTCCAGGCGAAACGATATAGAGGTTGCATGGTTTTGCGACAAAGGGTTCGGACGCATACGTGCGTTTACGCGCGTACGACTTTCGGACAGTTTTTACCAGTCGGCTTTGGTTTAAGCCAGTTACTGGTATCCGGTTATTGGATTTTTACAGTCTAAAGTTTTTCCGTATTTTTGCGGATCGGAGGGGCGTTCTCGTAATTTTGCGAGAAGCTTCTAGAAGTGGTGACTAAGGAGGTTTAGGTGTCATTTGCATTTAATGAGTTTAGTGAGTCATGAGGGTGATTCATGCATATCATTAATGCATGATAAATGCTTAATGAGTCATGGTTATGAATCACCACTTGATATTTATGAAACTTCATTATTCATCATTTTAGTTTTACTTTAATGGATGAATTTTAAAGGTTCATATATATTATGATAGATTTACTATTCTCATTATTCTTATTCTCACCTTCTCTCTCCTCAAGCTCTCTCTCTTCAAAAGACTAATCCTCACCCTCATGTGTTGAGATCTAGGATTAGTAAGACTAATCAATCCATAACCATCTCTATATTACACCTAGCTTCTTTGATTAGCAATCCAAGAAGGTTAGTTGCCTCAAGCTTAGAGGTTTAGCTTGGAGTTTTGCTCTCGGGTGGATCGTCTACTACCTAGAGAAGGCCGAGGAGAACAAGGAGATCGTAAAGACGAAGGACTAGTATCGTTAGGTATAATCCCTAATCACTTATGAAAAGAAACTCATAAGATACGGTTATTTATAGTTTAGCTTCGATTCAAGCGGTTAGTCGATGTGTTCGTTGTTTAAACTTGATCGTTTTTGTAAAATCCGCCTCCCCACAAGTACTGGGGTGTACTACATCGACTTACAGTGGTATCAGAGCCTCGCTAAACACTAAATAACTTAATCGCAAATTTGTACGAATTTCGAACGAAAAAACGAAGCCGGAAAACCCTAATTCTGTTTAGTTTCTGTCGAACTTAAAATGAAGTCCTAAAATTTTTCTGGTGTGTTCAGAGAGCTAGAAAGGAGTCCAGGAGAACACCCAAGAAATTCAAGCCCATGAATCGGCAACTCGGCCGCGGAAGCGCGGCGGATCGGTGGGATCCGCCGCGCTTCCGCTGCGCTTTGGCCGAGTCATGGACTCGTCTTTCTTGTGTGGGTCCCCTGTGACATTTGGGGTTTTCTGGAATATTTAATTATTGCTCAGGTTACTGTTTAACAGAGCAGATTTTGGAGCAATTTTGAAGTTGTTTATTCGATCGAATTGTACAGTATTTGCGTATTGGATTATATCTGTGATTGTTTGATGTGTTCGTAAACCTTCCCCAACTGCTAGTATGTCGGTTGGCAGGGGGTTGCACATTTCTGAAATGGTTATATCTGTTTGTGCATATAAACTGTATTGGACTGTTGTGGTGTATAGCCGGGGTTAGCAAAGGATTATTGTTTAATTCATTTGTTGTAATTGTAATTTGTTGTAATATTATTTTCGCGGGGCACTTCCAGGTTGCGGTTGTAGCCACCGTTGTATTATTTCATTTTACTGTTTTTTGCTCCTTGGACTGACCCAAGGTGGGGTACACAGACTGCCGGGTGGGTAGTTTGCCGTACCCGTAGGGGTCGAGGGTGGGGTAAACGGCTATTCATCACAACTGTGTAATCTGTCTTTTCTTGCAGGCTCAAAAGAAATACAGATTGCTTGCAAATCCAATATTGTTTATCTGTGTTCTGGAATGAATATCATTGCGTCAGACGAATGTAAAATATCTATATTTATTATAGCTATTTAGACGTCACTTATGTTTTACACCCGCGCTAGCCCAGCCCCCGCTCTGTCGTTAGTTAAGTAACCTAACGGGTGATGACGGGACCCCGTGGCGAATGCGGATGGCATAAGAGGACGTTATATTTTCGTTGTTTTCTGCAATGATAGGTTAATGATGGGACGCATTATCTATAATGCAAAGTAAAACAAACCAAAGTTTAAATCGTTGGAACAATTTAAAAGAAACCACTCGGTTATTTTTAAAACAGATATTTTTAAATGCGGAGCTTTAACCACTCCTTTTAAAAAGCTATCAGGTTCCTTCGGTTATATCAAGTTCACTACGTTCACGGTTTCGCCAAAACCAGTCGTAGCCCTCCGTCATTTCTTATGAATGGTCAGTAGTATTCAAGCTATGTTTGTTTGGCCCTTAGTCAAGACATAGTGTTTGGTAGCTGCTGGGGTATTCATTTGTTGCATAGATAGATGAGTTGGTTTGGGACAGTCGTATTACTTTGTTTGGCCCTTAGTCAAGAGTATACGGATGGGTTCAAATCAACAGGATAATGATGGGCAGAACTTGACATGTGACTTATGATTTGTTGGCCCTTAGCCAAGATCATAAGAGCATGGGGCAAAAATCCATATCGGGAATTTCTAAAGAAACTGAAATTTGCAAAGAGATGCATACCATTTGGAGTTTGATGAATGTTGGTAGGATTCCTTCAACATTATCATACGATGATATTTGGATCCCAATCCTACTGTGAGTATATGCTACTTATCAGGATATTCGTCGCTTAACGATCAATGCTATAAACCTAGTAGGTGTCCAGAAAAGTGTCAGCGGGGTTACGCCCCCAGAGAAAAGAGGTTACTTAATTAAGGAACTTCGCGAAAGCGTTGGAAAACCTCCCTCGAAGTATCGACACCGGCCTGGCTGAACGGTTAAGCAAGTATTGTACGGTGAGAATAGTCTTGGCTAATTCTTCTTTTATGGTTTGAGGAAGGATTCGAGAAACAGTGGGAGCCATCCAGTTTAGATAAACTAAAAACCACTCTAAACTTGCAAGAGCATCATGCTAAAGAGTTTTCTTCTCTCTCTCCTAATTGCAGCGACCCTGAAAATGACTGGACTTAAGTTACTTTTAGAGAAAAATATACTGACGGGGCCAAACTATAAAGATTGGCTGCGGAATGTCAAGATGGCTTTGACCTATGACAAACTGGGGTACGTCCTCACCGCTACGGCACCTGCTGTCCCTGGTCCCAAATCCAGCAATGCGGATAAGGAAATCCGCAAAACCTGGGATTTAGATTGCGCGAGAGCCAAGTGCATCGTGCTTGCCTCGATGAATAATGAACATCAGAGGAGGCACGAGGATATGTCCTTAGATGGCATATTTCTCCATACAAAGGAACTTTATGGAGAGCAATCTCGTATAGCAAGATACGAGACCTCAAAGAAATTGTTTCGAGCGAGGTTGGCTGTCGGGTCATCGGTAGGTGAACATGTCCTACAGATGATTGGCTATATAGAAGAGCTCGCAGACCTTGGGACGACTTTGGATAATGAGCTCTATACAGACCTTGTTCTCCAGTCCCTTCCTCCCACCTACGCCCAGTTTATCCTCAACTTCAATCTTCAAGGAAAAGAAGTTGAACTTGCGGAACTCCTGAACATGTTAAGGAGTGCGGAGGGCACCTTGCAGAAGGCAAGGGAAACACCCGCTATGTTTGTTGGCGGAGCATCTTCTTCCGGGTCCAAGGCAAGGGCCAAAGGAAGGAAGAAGAAGGCCGCACCCAGACCTAGAGGAGGTGTTAGTAAGGTGGGAAAGAAGGGAAAGAAAAAGATTGCAGCACCGGTAGTTGGCCTGGATGAGTGCTTCCATTGTCACAGGAAAGGGCACTGGAAGAAGGATTGCAAGGCGTGGAACGCCAAGAACCAGGAACCGAAGCAAGCTGTGGCTTCGACTTCAGGTGTGTTTGTAATTGAGAATTGTCTGTCGATCAACTCTACTTCCTGGGTATTGGATACCGGATCAGGATCTCATATTTGCAATTCATTGCAGGCACTGAGAAACCGTAGAGTGCTGGAGGAAGGTGATATGATCCTCAGGGTTGCTAACGGAGCTAGCGTGGGAGCTGCGTCCGTCGGGGATTATCACCTAGGATTGACGAGTGGACACATTTTGGTTTTACATAACTGTTATTTTGTACCCAGCTTAACGTGTAACATCATATCAGTTTCCTTGTTATCAAATAAAGGTTATGATTTCACGTTTGTAAGAGATGTTGTCAACATCCACCTAAATCATGGTTTGATTGGGTCCGGTACTCTAAATAACGGCATATATGTTTTAAACCAACTCCAAATTTTCAATGTCCAGAACACACTAAAAAGAAAGTCTCCAGATTTAAATAAAGCTTTCTTATGGCATTGTAGACTGGGTCACATCAATGAGAGAAGGTTGACTAAGTTGCATAGAGAAGGATATTTAGACCCGTTCGAATATCAATCTTATGACACTTGTCAATCCTGTCTCAAAGGAAAGATGACAAAGACTCCATTTACTGGACAAGGAGTAAGAGCGAGCGAGCTCTTAGGACTCATACACAGTGATGTATGTGGTCCAATGTCTACACATGCGAGAGGTGGTTATTCCTACTTCATTACTTTTACAGATGATTTCTCTAGGTATGGATATGTTTTCTTAATGAAGCATAAATCAGAAGCCTTTGAGAAATTCCTGGAATTCAAGAGTGAAGCGGAAAACCAAACAGGCAAAAGTATTAAGACACTGAGATCTGATCGAGGTGGAGAATACTTAAGTGCCGAGTTCCTAGGTTACCTAAAAGAGAAAGGAATTCTCTCTCAGCTTACTCCTCCATACACTCCACAGCACAACGGTGTATCGGAGAGACGGAATCGAACCCTATTGGATATGGTACGATCCATGATGAGTAATGCTGAGTTACCGCGATCTTTCTGGGGTTATGCGCTAGAATCAGCGGCATATCTTTTGAACCAGGTTCCAACCAAGACTGTGCCTACCACACCATATCAGATGTGGAGTGGGAAGAAACCCTGTCTAAAACATTTTAGGACATGGGGGTGTCCAGCTTTTGTAAAAAAGCAGCATGTGGACAAGCTCGAGGCACGATCAGTACTGTGTAAGCTTGTGGGATATCCAAAGAACTCCAAGGGATATTATTTCTATTACGCAGAGGAACAAAAGGTCTTTGTTTCTCGTCATGCCACCTTCTTAGAAACTGAATTTTTAGAAAATCAGAAGAGTGGGAGCGAAGTAGAACTGGGAGAAATTCCAGAACCACAAGCTGTTGCTGAAAGTTTGGTAGAACCAGAGGTTCAAGAAGAACAGAACATTCCCGCACCCCTCCGCAGGAGTAGTAGGCCGTCTCGTCCGCCTGAGAGATACTACGGTTTTCTCATAGACGGGGATAGAGAGGATTGCATCATAGATGATGATGAACCCACTGACTTCCAGCAAGCCATCCAGAGCGGCGACTCGGTACGATGGCTAGATGCAATGCGGACCGAGATGGAGTCCATGTACACCAACAAAGTATGGACTTTGGACTTTGCTCCAGATGGGGTAAAACCCATAGGATGCAAATGGATCTTCAAGAAAAAGATTGGTGTAGATGGACAGGTGGAAACCTATAAGGCTAGACTTGTTGCAAAGGGTTTTCGTCAAAGACCTGGTTTGGACTATGACGAAACCTTTTCTCCAGTGGCTATGCTCAAATCCATTCGGGTCCTTCTTGCTATTGCTGCCTTCCATGATTATGAAATCTGGCAGATGGACGTAAAGACGGCTTTTCTGAATGGAAATTTAGAAGAGAGCGTCTATATGGATCAGCCAGAGGGTTTCAATCAGAGTGGGAGCAGCGGGAAAGTATGCAAGCTGCTTAAGTCTATTTATGGACTAAAGCAGGCATCGCGGAGTTGGAACATCTGTTTTGATGAGACAGTCAAAGAATATGACTTTATCAAAAATCCAGATGAACCGTGCATATATAGTAAAGTTGTGGCCAGAAGTGTCGTATTCCTCGTCTTGTACGTGGATGACATTCTATTGATAGGAAATGACATTCCTATGCTACAATCTGTCAAAGGATTCTTGTCACACAGGTTCTCCATGAAAGACCTGGGTGATGCCTCTTACATTCTGGGGATCCGGATCTATCGTGATAGATCCAAGAGGATGTTGGGACTTTCGCAGTCCAGGTATATCGACACTGTACTGAAAAGATTCAGTATGGAAGATTCTAAGCGCGGTAATCTACCGGCTTGTCACGGAATCACCCTCTCCAAAGAGATGTCTCCCAAGACTGATTTGGAAAGGGAACGCATGTCTATTATACCCTACGCTTCTGCGGTAGGCTCTATAATGTATGCGATGTTGTGTACCAGACCAGATGTAGCTTACGCACTAAGCGTGGTAAGCCGGTATCAGTCAGACCCAGGGGAGAAACACTGGATAGCAGTAAAGAACATTCTCAAGTACCTGAGGAGGACTAAGGAGATGTTCTTGGTTTACGGCGGAAAAGACCTCAGGTTGGAGGCCTTTGCTGATTCCGGCTTCCAGAGTGATAAGGACGATTCCAAGTCCATGTCGGGTTATGTCTTTACCCTCAATGGAGGGGCGGTGTGCTGGAAGAGCTCCAAGCAGGACACCGTTGCTGACTCGACGATGGAAGCGGAGTATATAGCTGCTTGCGATGCCGCAAAAGAAGCAGTCTGGATGAAGAAGTTCCTAACAGAACTTCAGGTGGTTCCTACCATAGTTGATCCAATACCTCTGTATTGCGACAACAACGGAGCTATAGCTTTAGCGAAGGAACCAAGGTCCCATCAGAAGTCCAGACACATCTTGAGGCGGTATCACCTGATCAGGGAGATCATTGATCGTCAGGAGATCGAGGTTCGGAGAGTTGCTTCAGAAGAGAACATTGCTGATCCATTCACGAAGGCCCTTCCTCAGATTCAGTTCGAGAGGCTGCTCGAGATCATTGGTCTGCGATATGCCAGTACATGGCCCTAGTGCAAGTGGGAGATTGTTAGTGTTTATGCCCTAGAAGGCCATTACTGTATCATACTAGCTTGTATATTACTTAATGGAAGCTTGGGATATTCACATGTATATAACAGTCTTGCTAAACATGGTAGTATGCTACTTGGTTTTTCTATCTTAATATGTGAGTATACGTATTGATAGAGCTCTTAGGATCTTGCTTGTCTACCAGCGTTGTGATGGCAGTCACACTAGTGGGGGCTGGGTAGTCTACAAGCACATCCTTATTCAGGTCCCTGGTCGTTGGATTATCGAGACAGAGCATCGATACTCCGGAGTAGACTAGTGTGTACGCTTCTCATCCCAGTTGGGGAGATGGTCTGTCCCACAGCCGTCAGTACGTCGTACTGGAGATAGTATACAGGTGCTCGTTAGGTTACGGGTACACCGGACAGGACTCACAGGGAACTGTTGGTTGGTTTGATACCAGTCGTCAGTGAACAGTTCCCAGGTGACATGAGTACAGCGTAGTCCGCAGACTTGACACTGCTACTTCGCCTCGAGTGTGTCCCACTGTTCTTAGATTGCTACCCTACCACGGCTCAAAGGAGTCGTGCAAACAGGTAGCAGTTGGGTGCAGTCCCGAGCACTTGGAGGCAGTGGCGGTTAGACAGGATTCGTCCCTCCCGGTATTGGGAGTAGATATCGTGCTGTGTCAGAGAGCCATTACGCAAAGTCCCTGGCCAGGGCAAGCGAGATTTGCTGGTAGGTTCCAGCAGTTTCTCAGGGTGTAATGGGCTTCACTCCGACACGACTTATACCGCTATTAGGGGACTGACGCTTGCCGCCCCCCTAGGCCCGATATGCGATAGTCATGGACGAACGGACCGGACTGTATGGAGATTGTCACATTAGACTCAGTAGGAGTTCGGATGGGTTTACTCATCGGCCTTCTTATCGACAACTACCTGGGGACCGTTACGTACAGCTAGTGCCGCTTGCGGTCTGTGGTTAAACCCACTGCCAGCGTAGTAGTCGAGTCTCTAGAGTCCCACACAGAGAGTTTCCTACTCCAGGCGAAACGATATAGAGGTTGCATGGTTTTGCGACAAAGGGTTCGGACGCATACGTGCGTTTACGCGCGTACGACTTTTGGACAGTTTTTACCAGTCGGCTTTGGTTTAAGCCAGTTACTGGTATCCGGTTATTGGATTTTTACAGTCTAAAGTTTTTCCGTATTTTTGCGGATCGGAGGGGCGTTCTCGTAATTTTGCGAGAAGCTTCTAGAAGTGGTGACTAAGGAGGTTTAGGTGTCATTTGCATTTAATGAGTTTAGTGAGTCATGAGGGTGATTCATGCATATCATTAATGCATGATAAATGCTTAATGAGTCATGGTTATGAATCACCACTTGATATTTATGAAACTTCATTATTCATCATTTTAGTTTTACTTTAATGGATGAATTTTAAAGGTTCATATATATTATGATGGATTTACTATTCTCATTATTCTTATTCTCACCTTCTCTCTCCTCAAGCTCTCTCTCTTCAAAAGACTAATCCTCACCCTCATGTGTTGAGATCTAGGATTAGTAAGACTAATCAATCCATAACCATCTCTATATTACACCTAGCTTCTTTGATTAGCAATCCAAGAAGGTTAGTTGCCTCAAGCTTAGAGGTTTAGCTTGGAGTTTTGCTCTCGGGTGGATCGTCTACTACCTAGAGAAGGCCGAGGAGAACAAGGAGATCGTAAAGACGAAGGACTAGTATCGTTAGGTATAATCCCTAATCACTTATGAAAAGAAACTCATAAGATACGGTTATTTATAGTTTAGCTTCGATTCAAGCGGTTAGTCGATGTGTTCGTTGTTTAAACTTGATCGTTTTTGTAAAATCCGCCTCCCCACAAGTACTAGGGTGTACTACATCGACTTACACCACATGCCCATGAAATCCGGCAAGATCGGCCATTCCTGCATGGATTTGGTTCGTTTTGATAGGGTGGTCTCGTAGTGGTCCATCTAGGTCACTGGAGTTGTTTGTTTTTCCAGTAAAGTTCTCAGGTCATTCCAGATTCCCTGTTGGCCTCAAAGTCTCACAAAACCGACATTGAACATCTAAAGTCCAAGTCTTTGGTTTGTCACTGGTTTGGTCTACGTTTTAATACGAAAAAGGGGGTTTGTAGTCACTAATACATCTCAATCACAACCTCACACCTCATAGTATCACCTAAACCTTAACTTGGAATTTCAAAGATCATTAAGCCGTAAAAGTTTTAACTCTAACTACAATACGACATACTAAACACTAATACTTTAACTAGGAGTCTAGAATTTTACCTCATTTGGCAACTCAAGAAAATTCTTGAGTTGCCGCAAGTGTTCAAAATACCAACATTCTTTGTTCCCCATGCTTGTAGTGAGCTTGTGCACGTTTTTTGTGAAGGAATTATGGTGTTTTGAGGTGTTTTTGGTGACGTGGTGAGAAGGTAGAGGAGGTGGAGGGAGAAGGGCAGCCATGGGGTCAGAGAGGAAAGGGAAGTGATGGAGATGATGAAGTGAAGACAAAGAGTCATGGTTCATTTGACCCCTCACCCTCTCTCTATCTTGCACATACCTCATTTGTTTATCCTTTTCTTTTTCTTTTCTTTTCTCTTCTTTTAAAACGAAAAAAAATAAAACCATAGAAACCCAAATGAAACCATGCACCATTTAGGATATAAGCCAAGTTTTCAAAAGTGTAAAAAGTGTTAGCAAATATGAAATGGTGCATGTCACATGCACAAAACACCATCAATGTGTGATTAGTGAACATTAATCAAGTTTAGGATAAACTTGTATATAATTAATTATAAAAAATTATAATTTGCTTAAATCACATAAATCCCTCCAAAAATCACCATTTAATTTAATTCTCCAACATTTTCCAAACTATCGGTATATAATTATACCACATCCTTAAAATATTCATAATATTTATTGTATGAATTATATAAATTTCCAAAAATAATATTTTATTTTTCTGAAATGTTACAGTCTTCCCTCCTTAAATAAATTCGGTCCCCGAATTTAAATTTAATCCCTCCAAATACTAAAACATTTCAGCAAGACTATCAAGTCGTCGGGGCTCCGAAATCATCAATACTTAAAACACATCTCAGCGCAATGCCTGCGCATGGAAACGAGTATATAACTCAAAATCAAAACTCCGTCAAGCATCCCGCAATCATCGGAGTCTTCGTGAAGATACCAATGTTAAAGTCTAATACAAAATCTAACATTATATATACTCAAACTATAACATGTACATAGTACTCATCGTTGTAAACTCATCAAAACATCTGAAAAGAAATGCATGTTAACTCTTTCTCAAGTCGCTGTGCGATGCGCGTATCACAGCACAAGTAGCGGACGTTTATTGTAAGAAAATAACTATATATATATATCCTTTGTTTAACATACACGTCCCGCCGTTTTGAAATAATTTAGAAGGGTTTCCTTTATAAATTTTTTCGTGTCATCGCGGACACGTAGGTAAATACTGAGACTATAGCTCCTTTTTGTAAATCCCTTCGGTAACTATCGATGCATGCAAAAACATATTCAGGTACTGTCCTCTGACTAGTCTTGCGCAATTACTATACCAAATGGTAAATGTCATAAAATATACTGCTCTAAAGAACCAATCCCAAAATGTGTATAAGAGTGCTACGTGCGTCTGTTGCGCACAGAATTCGAAATCAATGAATGTGCCATACATGTGCACAGAAACAAAGTCTAAGTGCAACGGGTGTGCACGAAAACACCTGTCAAGGGCAACGGTGTGTGCCTGACAACAACATCAGGTGCATCTGATATGCACGAAGAATCCCGATCTAGAGCATCTGGTGTGCACCAAGATCGCATCAAGCACGCCATGCATGCGCAAGAATCCAACTCAAGTGCACAAGGTGCACGAAAATAAATATCGAATATCATAATCGAAATCGACGGTATACAACATACATCAATCTAAATCAGGTATACTGTAGTATATGATCTCACAACCACGTGCATCAGCGTGCACAAAATCGAATCGAAGTACAAAAAGTGCATGAAAGCTACACCGAAAGCACAAGTCAAATCACCTACATACCATAGGCATGAAATTAAAATCAAACATCTCGAACGACATCAAATTGAAATCGACTACATCTATGGTGCACGAAAACTCAATCATGCAAATAAAGCGCTCAAAATACCGAAATCCAAGATAACGGACACGTGATATTCGTATCACAAAATCGCAATTCGTAAACATTGTCGTCGATATGTCCTTTCCTTCAAAATCAAGAAGGTGTCGGTGCATCCAAAGATAGCAGAGCAAGATATCCACTTTCCTTAAGTTCAGGGTCTGGCACCTTGTGCCTTTAGGCTCTTGTCTCTCACAGCGAATTGCTAGTTACATAGCTCCTCGGCTCAACGGCCCGATGTGGAACGCTGACGGAAACAGTTCCGCTCTGGCACATCCTCTAAAGATCTCTGGCCAACTATCATGGTCACTCATAACATGTCTCGTCGACGATGCCGAACTCTGTCCTACTGGGTGTGCGTAATACGACCGATCCTGGGTCCAAGTCTCCTCGTGTAGTATTCCAGAAAGATCTTGTCGGGGTTTCTCCCAAATCTCATTTCTGCCGAAATGCCCGGAGGTTATCAACCTTTACTAAATCTATTTCTGGTTCCGGAACAGCTGTATACTCATCACGATTCCTTCGAAAAGGTATATCCCTAATCAACCCCTCTGCAAGCGTATCACATCTCTGATGTCAAGGAGTGGAACGCCATCTCGTCAAAATCTCGTACGAACCTCATACTCCACTTTTCTCTAATGTCGACTGATTCGGACTCGTCTCTTCGTAGCTGTATGGACTGCGCTACAACGGCTATACTCATACGTAGAGTCTCCCAAGTAATGTATCCCATCACATGATATCCGGACGATGTCGAACTTTTCGATCGATTCGTCAAAGTCCCATAATTCCCCGAGAGCTCAACTCTTGAATACCGTTTAATAATATCAAGTACATGCCACAGTACCTATGGACCAGCCGTAGAAGGGCAAACCCAAGCCTCATTAATGGCACCGCGGAACTACCGGAAACCCTAAGGTACAAAGGTGTTTCCATGGTCATTATGTCGAGTTAGGGTTTCATTCTTCTGGAGGGTTCACAGAATTACTTGCTGTTTGATATATATGCCCTAGAGGCCATTATTGTATAGTACTAGTTTTTATATTAAATTTTGGAATCTTGGGATATATACATGGATTGACGACAGTCTTGCTCGATATTGTAGTATGCTACTTGGTTTGTTTCTATCTTAATATGTGTATTTGTTTCTTATAACATATCGGTAATACATATAGATGGAGCCCTTAGGATCTTTTCTTGACTACCAGCGTCGTGATAGCGATCACAGTAGTGGGGGCTGGGTAGTCCATAAGCACATCCTTTTACAGGTCCCTAGTCGTAGGATTATCGAGACAGGGCATCGATACTCCAGAGTAGAATAGTGTATACGCTTCTCATCCCAGCAGGGGAGATGGTCTGTCCCACAGCTATCAGTACGTCGTACTAGAGATAGTATGCAGGTGCTCGTTAGGTTACGAGTACAATGGACAGGACTCGTCGGGAACTGTTGGTTTGTATTATACCTATCGCCAGTTAGCAGTTCCCTGGTGACATGAGTACAGCTTAGTCCGTTGACTTGGCACTGCTACTTCGCCTTAAGTGTGTTCCCACTGTTCTTTGATTGCTACCCTACCACGGCTCTATTGAGTCGGGCAAACAGGTAGAAGTTTGGTGCAGTCCTGAAGCACTTGGAGGCAGTGGCGGTTAGACATGATTCTTCTCTCTCGGTATTGGGGGTTGATATCGCGCTGTGTTTAGGAGAGCCATTACACAAAGTCCATAGCCAGGGCAAGTGAGATTTACTGGTAGGGTTTCCAGTAGTTTTTTCGGGTGTTCTCGGCTACACTCCGACACGACTTATACCGCTATTAAGGGTCTGACGTTTTCCACCCCTAGGCCCGATATACGATACTCTTAGACGAACAAACCAGACTGTACGGAGATTGTCACATTCAAGCTCAGTAGGAGTTCGGATTGGTTTTCCTCATCGTCCTTCTTATCGACATCTACCTGGGGACCGTTACGTACAACTAGTACCACTTGCTGCCTGTGGTTAAACCCACTGCCAGCATAGTGTTGAGTCTTTAGAGTCCCACACAGAGGGTTTTCCACCTTTGGACGAAACGAGGTAGAGTCGTCCACCTACGTGCACTTGTACATGTCTAGTGTTCGGGCAGTTGATACTAGTGGACTTTGGTTTAACCCAGATCCTAGTATTTGATTTTGGGTTGGTTCAGTCTCATTGTATTCATGTTCTTCGGAACACCGAAGCGGGTATATATATACAGTTGAAAGAGGCAGAGAAGGAGACACCTCATTAGGGTTTTGACCATTGACTTGATTAAAACCATTATAAGGTGGAGGAAATTGATTACTAATTTTTATTAGAGATAATTGTGTTATGGCTAATTTGGTTTGACTATGTTGACCATTGTTGACTTAGATATTTTTTTTAGCAAAAGATATTTTGCTTAGCATTAAATGTGATATGATAATGGTCAAATCAACATCAATCTTGACAATTATCTAAATAAAACTTATTATTCCTTTTTTCCTAATCTGAGAGCTCACTCTTCATTTATCAAATATACATTTCTCTCTCTTAAGCTCTCTCCTCTCTTTCTTCTTCTCTCAAGCCCAATATGTCTCATGAGATGAGAACCATGGGTTGTTGAGATCAAGCCACTAAAATCTTTCTCTACTCACTCTAAGGTTCTTAGTTTAGCACACCAATCACTCTAGTTACTTCATTATAGAAGTTGGAGCTCAAGGTAGAGACCTTCGGGTGGATTGTAACATTTTCAAAAATATAAAATATTAATTTTGGGAATTTTTATAATTTAATATTATTTTATTGATTTTTTTTTAATATTAAATGCAAATAAATAGGAAAAATGTTAGAAAAATTATGAAAAATTATGGAAAATTCTAAAATAGGGTAAATTAGTGAATTATGACATTTTTAAGTTTTTGTGATTAGTTTGACACTAATTTAGTGCTAATCGCGATTAAAATCGCTAATCGGGTTTTTTGGCAATTTTGTGCAAAACTTGCACATACCACTTTTTCTACACTTGTGTATTTTTAGCCATGGTTTTCTTTTGGGATTACTATTGATGTGAGAAGGTTTGGGAGTTTAAAAGAAAAGAAAAAGGAAAAGTAAGTAATGATGAGAGAGAGAGGAGACAAGTCAACCTTACCTTTTTCAACCATGCCTCCATCATTCCCTTCTCATCTTTCTCTTCCCTCTTCTTCTTGAGCTGCTGCTGCTCTCTCTTCCCTCATTCTCCCCTTTCACTAAAACCCTAGATCCACAATGAAATCAACCCCAAAACCCCATTCCCACTTCACAAGAAATGGTCCCAAGCTCACTAGCTTCACTTTGAGCCTAATAAGATTGGATTTGGAGCACTTTGAACAACTCAAGAATTTTCTTGAGTTGCCAAAGGAGGTAATTTCTGCACCCTCTTGTAGCATTTCAATTTCCTTATGCATCAATTCTAGTTTAGTATCGATATCGTGTCATTTGGTGGACTTTTGAGATTTCAAGTAAAGGGTTAGGGTAAAACTGAAACTAAGATGAAATTGAGGCTTGTTGAGACCATAGAAACCCTGGTGTGATGCTAATTTGAACCCAAACCTGAAATGGGAACAAGAATACGGATTTTAGAAACCGATATCGGGGGAATTTGTGTAATCTGTCACTGTTATTTGGAATCTGCTATCATACGAGGTATCCTAAAATAAAATTGAGTGGACAGTAGCATGTGCAGGCACCCAGGAAACTAACCCCAAAACCCTAGCCCCTAGCTCCTCCGTACGGCCGCCAAAACCTCCATTTTGGCCGCAAATTGCGGCCAGACCAGGGAGGAATCTCCTCGTTTTCTGTGCACAGCCCCAATTCCTCAATTCTTGGCCCTGGGTACTTCTAGTTTTGACAGATTCTATCTAGGGTGAAATCTGGGACATATATCCTAAGTTGCTATTTTGGATTCGTGTTTCCGTATTCCGTATTTTTGATTCTGAAATGGTGGGATGTGTTTTGCCTCGACTATTTGTCGCTTATACGACGATATAGAGGAGTTATTGATGGTTTTGAAGGCGTGCCATAGGTTTTCACCTATAGGCCCCTTATCGTATCGTTTTGGATTTCATGCGCCGTTTTAGCTTGGATTTGGTTTAATGCGCATATACGATATTTGATGTGTAGGTACCTATGAAGACTTCGGGACGACAAGCAAATAGGTGGTGACGTCCGCAATTGGTGATGCAAGGTGAGTAGATTATATCTACAGGGGGAAGTCGGGTGGATGGCGTATAGCACCCCCGCAGTCCGTAGATAGATTGTTATGTAGTTATTGTGATATAGGTGTATTATGGATAATGTAGGGTTAAAAGTGACTAGTGTAGTTCATAGTCGCGAACCCTAGGATAGAATTACACCTACATACACACCCTTGCTTATCACTTGTACTTGCACTGTGATTGATGATATGTGATGACTTTGGAGATGAGTCGATGATGTGGGCTTGGTGCCCTGGGATCGGTGATTTGATACGATTCATATGTGGGATATGACTTGTGATTCTGGCGGGCTTGGGATATGTGTTTACCCCCGCATGCATACTTACTGATGCTACCGTTTTGTACTAGACATAGAGTAGTATTCCAGACTTTATGATCTGATGATGGTGATATCTGTTATGTGATGAGACAGTGAGATGTTGACCCCTACCCAGCTATTGGGGATGCCGTACGATGATTTACCGTACGCGCCGATATTGATGATAGATCCGCACTCATAACTCGAGGATATCTTATGATATGACATTGAGGCGAGATCACCGACTATATATCTTTATATATATATATACCGACTCAGATTTAGGAGGTTTCCACACCTACCCCTCCTGATCGATCTGTTACTTAGATGTAGTTTGCATAGTAGATACTTCCCTGTGGTGTTGACTTTAAGATATCTGCATTTTCCTGCTATTCGCATTGCTGGCATATGTTCATTATTATGCTATTATCATGCTGTTAGGACACCAGCACCATTATCGATGATGCGTATGTTTCACGTACACTATTTGCCGGCTCACACACTTCATCATCGATAATTGCCATGCCACTACACTGTAGTACTGTTGCATTCATGATATGATTACTGCTTGGCATATTGTACACATGTACCTGTACACAAACATAGATGATTCATACTTGATTGAGATTGAGGACTGCAAGATATTCCATGTTGCATGATTTCCGATATGATTACCTTTCTTTACATGTCGCATACATCATGGATTGATTGCATAGCACATCGTATTGGATTTACTTCTTGATGTGGATTTTCATGTGATTTCTGATATTGAGGACCGTGAGATTATTTAAGAAAAGATGCTCTTTTATGAAAAACCCGGTTCCCTTGATATGATATTTGGGGCGTCGCCCCGTGTTTTCTCGGTGCTAGAGGATGTACTGAGAGAGGGCTGACCCGGAATGACGGATGCCCGATGGATTGATATAGGGCTGACCCGGGATGACGGATGCCCGATGTACTGAGAGAGGGATGACCCGGACTGACGGATTCCCGACATATACTCTGAGAGAGGGCTGACCCGGACTGACGGATGCCCGATGGATTGAGAGAGGGCTGACCCGGACTGTCGGATGCCCGATAGATTGATAGAGGGCTGACCCGGACTGACTGATGCCCGATGGATTGAGAGAGGGATGACCCGGACTGACGGATTCCCAGTATATACTTTGAGAGGGGGCTGACCCGGATTGACGGAGCCCCATATGGATGAGGATTTACGTGTCGATGCTAGGCACGGTTTTTCATGATGTTTTTCCATGATATTGTTTATATCCTCATGCTTGCATACATGATGCTTATCGTCAGTGGGTGACGGGTGGACGGGTTCCACATATATACAGACTTGGATCATATACAGACTGGTTTTACATTGATCATACTTTATTTGTATATATAACAGGGTATGAGGGCGCTGTTATATATACCCTTACACCAATATTAGTGCTATGGGACGCTAATATATGTGTATTGATATCATTGATATTTTATTATGGTTACTTCATGCAGACATACCTTACACTGATGACATGTTATTACCTGAGTACCTGGCACTACATACATGATTAGATGTTACCTTGCCACCTTATTACACTCAGATGTACTCTTGTGGATTATATTACTGATCGTTGACTTAGGATTATGTCTTGCATTCGGTTTCTACTTGTAGATGTTTCTATTCACGAGTTGGCAACTCACCCCCGTTGTGCCACAGTTCTTGCAGGTTTTGCCGTACAGGTCCTATTGCGGCATTTCTGGCACACTACCTTCTTGCGGGTGATTTGCTTTGGTAGGTGGATTCTTTCGTATCAGGAATCACCTTTGTATTTATTTATTTCATTGTATCTAGAAATTGTCCATCAACCAAAACTTGTGTATTCTTTCAGACTCAGAGACAGTGTTGTATTATTCGACCTTAGAGTCGCGCTTAGTAGTATTGCGGTTTTCTTGCTACTTTTGAGCTTTCTTTTGGTTTTGATCCTCGCCACTTGGCGTTGTATATTATCATATCTTTGCGTGGTTGTGACCGTCAATTGACGAAGAGCAAGCTCCCGCTTGGGGATGCCTTTATCATTTTATATATTGTTATTCATGTTGTACCCCATTCGGGGCCAGTTTTACAAGAGAAACTCTGCCGAAATTTTTAGAAAAGACTTATTGTTTTCAAAACGTACCTTCGGCTTAGTTATTTAAAAACCTTGATTTCAAACCTGTATTTCTTCACTTCTTTAAACCAGTTTTCTTTATTTATTCTTCAAAATGGTTTTAGATTTCTGGGCTTTTGGCTTACTTGAATCAGATGGAGTCCTATAGGCTTCAAATGTTTCAAGGGCCAGTCACGTGCTCTTTCGGGTCGTGACCAAGTTGGTATCAAAGCGCTAGGTTGACCCTTGGTTGATGAATTAGGTGACTAAAGTAGAGTGACGTACCGTTGGTATGTTCCGCGGCATACTTACGACACGCCACTCCGCTTAAGGAACCTTAGGATGTGCATGTTTTTCGAGATCAGTGATTCTCTTCATATCCTGGATTATACATCCATTTGAGATTACCGCTTCTACTAGTTTCATGATCATACCTCCATTGATGCTGTTCCTTCCTATGATCATGTATCCACTTTGGATCTGTTGTTTCCTTTCTTGCCATTGATGTGCTCTCTTTGATACTCGATTGAGATTCCTGTCACCATGTTTGAGCGCAGTTTAGGCTGCTGCTAGGGTTACGGCCGGTGTGAGCTCGTTTGGTACGAGGGCCGACCTTTGTGTTTTCTGGTGACATGGGAACGTCTCGAGTTAGTGTTGGTGATTGTGACCTCTGGTGGAGGCGAGTGCTTGGTCTTGCACCGGATGATCGGGCCATTGTTAGAGCTGCCAGTTGTGAGAGGACTGTTGATGTACAACATACCTCAGAGATTGCGATGTCGCCTATCGTGCAGACAGATGGACCAGCTGTTGCTGAGATTGACAGGATGTTGCTTTCGGAGCTTACGAGCTGAGATTGCCGGAGCTTTCAGGCAGATATGCGACTGATGATAGCTAGTCTACCCGATTTGAGAGACGAAGGTGATTCGTCCGATTTTGCGCCAGAGCGGGCCCAGGTTAGTGGAAGATCTCCAGTGTGGAGAGTCTTACTCAGATCTAGAGCAGGCTGATTCAGAGATGACCGCTTATGTATTGCCTTTCCTGGAGGATTGAGGCGTTGTTCGGCGTACAGGCATATGAGCCAGTTGTTGCTGCAAATGATGAGATATCGCCCAGATGATTGGAGCTACTGCAGTATGAGCATGTTCTTGGAGATATGATAGCGAGTTGCTAGTCACCGAGGATGGATGACTAGGACGTGTGGTGAGTTCGCTTACCCCGATGCGAGGTCATCAGGTGGATTGATTCCAGCTAGAGACGACTTCACGCAGGTTCGTTGAGAGTCGATAGAGACGATCGAATGTCAGGAGCCTATTTTCCAAGTTTAAAGTTGTCACGACCCGAGAATTCGACTCGTGACCGGCACTTAACCACGCCACGTCTACAGGCGCAACGCGGCTAAGTAAGCCGAACCCAGAATTCAAAACCAATAAAAATAGAGTGATTTAAAACATTTTGTAAAAGCAATAGCAAATGTCTGAAAAACTTCTATTTATTTAGTAGAAATCCCTTTTAAGTTCAAAAGTTATGTGTTTTATAATTTTGGTAACATTTCCTTTTTAAAACATTAGCCCCGAAAGTCGGGTAAAAGCAAGGTGTAACAGAAATAACAATTGACATGAATAAAGTATCACAGTATGATATACGACGCCGTAGCGAAGAATACACAGTAAAACAAGGACAATATCATAAAAGATAAGACCGCATAAAGTAAAGTCGGCTCACATGCGAGCTCGACACCAGAATATAAAATCATACATATCGTCCTCACAACTGTCTCTAAGTCAATACAGAAGGTAGATGGAGAGTACTAGATACATCAATATACAACTGAAAGATAACAGATACCGTACAAAACCCACCTAAACAGCAAAAGGGCTATCTCTGCTCAAAAGGGGTATCTGTGCCAAAAGACGAGATAACAGCCAGCCTTGACTACTCCCAAGGGCAACCTGCAAACACTGTGGCACAACGGGGGTGAGTTGCCAACTCGTGAATAGAGATAACATATAAAGGTGATCGCAAGCATGCACATATAGCGTGGCTCTACTAATGCCAGCAGATGATATCAATGCATGTCAACAGTGGATACAGTAGTAATGCCTGTACTCTAACAGGTAAATGCCACAGGATGAGATGTATAGTAATCAATACTGAGTATGGGATAAATAATATCTACATGGACTATGTCAACATGGAAAGCAATAATCGGTGCCTCAAACTGCACCCAAATCCCACATATACTCAGGCGCCGGCACACCCATCGGCCCTCAAATCCTGTATATCTCGGAGGAATCACGAGTGCCCAACATCGACACCCAAAACATCATGAAATACCCGTGTCCAGCATCGACACGTAAATCCTCGAACATCGGGCGCCGTCTGTCCGGACCGGCCCCACGGGGTCTGTCTGCGGTATCGGCCCTCGGCCCCGGCAGCACGGATCATCCCGCATCCATCACTCGACTCTGGTCAATATCCTCCGGACAACTGCCAGGTCCAACCAATCACCGGTAGATACTCGCCCGCCTCCAGGCTCAATCGGCAAATCCCATCGATCATCTCGCCGAGGGGAACCATACCGGGCCCACCACGAACCCGCAAACGGAACATCCACTCCTCGAATCGGGTTTCAAGCACACGTCTCAGCACCGAGAAAACGCGTGGTGGACGCACCAAAATATCATATCACGAGGTACCGGGTTTTTCAAAATAGCATATCTTTCCTTAAAAATTCCACGGTCCTCAAAACAGAAATCACATGAAAATCCAATACCAATAGTAAAATCCAATGCGAGGTACAATATACATCAATCCATGGTATAGGTATAAGGGGAAAACCGCTTTTTTTTTTTTTAAGTAGTTTCATTTCTGGTTTTAAAAGATGTCATGTGGCTCCCAATATACATGTAGGTCATATCAAATCACATATGAGGCGAACTATAGCAATATAAACATGGCAGCTCTATAGTGAGTGTGACATGACAATTACTAACGGTGTGTGTGTAGCATGTAAATAGTGCCCGTGCAACATAAACCGTTAGTAATAGTGCAGTGTTCTATCAGTTCTAAGCAAGATATATATATCAACACAGCAGAGAATGCAATATGCGATGATAGTCTATGGGGTGCATGCAACATATAGTGAATAAGTCCTATCAGCCCTGACGCATAACGCCATGCGGGCGATATCCCCGTAGATGTGAAATCTACTCACCGTGTCTCGCGCTAAGTGTATCCAACCACTTGCTTGCCCTTCTTTGCGGCGTCCGTCTCACTGGCCTGCGAAACTAGAATCATAAACACATATCACACATATAAGCTCAAATTCGTCAAAAACGCGATATCACGGTCAAACTAGAAACTCGTGTCGCAAACTAATCGCGCGTGTGCGCGATACGCTAAAACGTGTACTCACGCGCCACGAAACTACCCCGACGCGCCGCGATACGCAGAACCCAAACCTACTCACGTATCACGCGTGTCGCGAAGGTTTAGAAAAACGGCAAAACGGGTAACTGGTCCCAGATTTTGCTACAGAACTAGTCTTAAAAATATATATATACCAAAAGACCCTACACACAAAAATACACCTACAGAACCCAAAAATCACCAGAACACCTCCTGTCTGGCCGCAATTTGCGGCCAGAATGGCGGTTTTGGCGGCCAAAGGAGGGAGTTAGGGGGTCGGGTTTCACCTGGTGTATCATCTCCACTCCACTACGCTACAGTCTTCCCAAAATCATTCTGCACTCACCGGGTCAATAGCAGTTCCAGAAAACTCAGATTTTTCCCAAATACGACATTTGCATCCAATATGAAATCTGGTGGTATTTTAGTGTAATAGGGGTTGGACTAGGTTTACATGGTCACAACAAACCTCAAGCATCCTACTGGAACTAATCTACACCTCATTAGCACAAAGTTCACACTAAACACCCCATATCGTACTAAAACACACAAAAATCCATAAACCGATGCAAAACTACACAATCTAAGCTAACTAGGGAATCAAGTTAGGAAATATACCTCACTCTCGACCCTAGGGAGCTGCAGGAAGAAGAAGAAGTGGAGGAAAGAGGCTGCACTAGGAGCTGGAGCTGCTACTGCTCACTGCTGTTGCTGCCAATGCTTGCTGCTGTTGCTGCTGAGTGCTTGCTGCTGCTGCTGAGTGCTTGCTGCTGCTGCTTCAGTTGCTTCTGCTGCTGGGGCTGGAAAGAGGTAAGTGGGTGTGTTGTGTGAGTGTGTGAGTGTTTGTGAGGGAATGGCAAAGGAATGGGGGCAACACTCAAGTCCAAGGTCAACCCTCCTCTCTCTCTCCAGAACATGGCCAAGCATGGCTGAGCCATGCCTCTCTCTCTCTCTCATGCCAACTCAACACAATTAAAATAAAAACAAAAGACTTAATTCTAATATTAACCTACCATGGTAAAATTATGGTATTAACACATTTCAAAAACCCTAGCTTACATGCACAAGTGTGTGCAAGCCTAGGAAAATTTTGGAAAAAATATTTATTAAATTAGGAAAAATATTTAAAACACAATTTGGTAAACTTTTTATTAAAAACCATAATTTAATTATAATTATCCACTAACCCTTATCCTAAGGTGTTACAAAAGTATACGGAAAGACATGCAGGTGATTCTATGGACCCTCTAGAAGAATGAAACCCTAACTCGACTTAATGACCGTGTGACAGCCTTTGAACCTTAGGGTTTACGGCGGTTCCGCGGCGCCATTAGTGAGGCTTGGGTTTGCCCTTCTACGGCTGGACCACCGACGCTGTGGCATGTACTCGATACTATTAAACTGTACCCGAGATGTGAGCTCTTGGGGGATTATGAGGATCTGACGAGTCGATCGGATGGTTCGACATCTTTCGGATATCGTGATGGGACACTGCTTGGGAGACTCCAGATGCGAGCGTAGCCGTCGGAGCGCAGTTCGTGTAGCCACGATGAGACGAGTCCGAATCAGTCGACATTTGAGCAGAATGAAGAAAAGAGTTCGTACGAGATTTTGACGAGATGACGTCCCACTCCGCTGACATTAGAGATGTGTTATGCACCCGAGGTGTGGTATATGGATATATCTTCCAGAAAGAAGCGCGATAAGTATGCAGCCGTTCCGGAATAAGCTTTAGCTTCAGCATGGGATGACGACTTCCGGGCATTTCGGCAGGATTGAGAATTGAGAAAGGAACCCGACAGGACCCTTCGGGAAACGATATGAGAAGACCTAGACCCAGAGTGGTCATTTTGCGCACACCCAGCAGGATAGAGTTCGGCATTGTCGACAAGGTAGTTGACCAAGTTCGGATAAAGGCACTTAACCAGATGCGTTGCGAATTGATCAAGGACGGACGAGTGACGAGTATTCCTCCGATGGTTGGGACGTGTTCCCAAGGACCAGTTCGGCCCGACATCTGCTACAGAATGATGAAGCTACAGAGTACGCGATTTCGAGTCCGTGTGAGAGACTTCAGATTGACCGTGGCCGAGGAAGGTGCAGTGCATAGTAGCTTGGCATGACGTCATAGTGGACGATGATAGAGACAGTTGAAACCAGAGGTTCGTGTGGGACACTGACGAGCTGTCATTGCTTCCCGTCGAGACTAGAGACCTGATTTGCTTACAGAGACGTTGGGATGTGACCAGTTTCTGAGAAATGTTGTTCTGAGGACACAGGTGTCGTTTGAGCGAGAAGAGGTTGTGCAGGAATGCCAGCCTCTGTACAGATCGGCATAGGCATGATTGGAAGAGACCTTGAGCAGGATTCCTTCCAGGACGTTGCTGCAATGATGTTTGCACCCAGGATCATATGTGTGACGTACATTCAGAGAGCCAGAGGCCGACGCCAGTGATATGCTGCCTTACGAGTGGTCGTGAGGTTTGACCGAGAGGTGACCAGAGAAGTGCCAGAACAGAATCGTTCCCGTTAGCACATCTGACAGGGCCGATGAGCCGGTTGACTGTGAGATTGGAAATCCACAGAGAAGATAAAGACCCAGAAGGCCAGAGGATGCCAAATCGTGAGCAAGAGGCAGGTAGATATCCTGCGCTGCTAGCAGTGGATTGCACCGACTCCTTCTCGACCTTGAAGGAGTAACTACCGAAGACGGTATTTATGATTTGTGATTTTGTGATTCGATTATCACGTATCCGTCATTTTGGATTTCGGTATTTTGGGCGTTCTGTTGCATGATTTAGTTTTGATGACTGAGTTTCATGATACTGATTTCATGCACCCACTGGATATTTATATATTTTGCACAGAGTTATTATATTTGAGATATTGATTGAGATTTCATGCCTACAGTATGCAGTGATTTGATTTGCACTCCTAGCGTGGTTTTCATGCACCTTTAGTGTTTTGATATACGATTTTGGTGCACGCCAGATGCACTAAATCGGGATTCTTCCTGCATGTCACATGCACCTGATTTTTCTGTCAGGCACACACGTTGCCTACGACAGATGTTTCGTGCACGCCCGTTGCACCTAGATGTTGTTTTGTATACCTGTTTGACACATTTATGGATTTTGATTCCTTGCGCACAAGACGCATAGGATATTCTTATATATGCATTTTGGGGATTCATTTCTAGTAGAGCAGTATATTTTTATGATGTTCTTACGTGTTGATGTTTTCGGAGCCCCGACAAAACGAATTATACTGAAATTATTTTAGTAGTGGCGGTTTAAATTTAAATTCGGGGACCGAATTTCTTTAAGGGGGGTAGATTGTAACATTTTCAAAATTATAAAATATTAATTTTGGGAATTTTTATAATTTAATATTATTTTATTGATTTTTTTTAATATTAAATGCAAATAAATAGGAAAAATGTTAGAAAAATTATGAAAAATTATGGAAAATTATAAAATAGGGTAAATTAGTGAATTATGACATTTTTAAGTTTTTGTGATTAGTTTGACACTAATTTAGTGCTAATCGCGATTAAAATCGCTAATCGGGTTTTTTGGCAATTTTGTGCAAAACTTGCACATACCACTTTTTCTACACTTGTGTATTTTTAGCCATGGTTTTCTTTTGGGATTACTATTGATGTGAGAAGGTTTGGGAGTTTAAAAGAAAAGAAAAAGGAAAAGTAAGTAATGATGAGAGAGAGAGGAGACAAGTCAACCTTACCTTTTTCAACCATGCCTCCATCATTCCCTTCTCATCTTTCTCTTCCCTCTTCTTCTTGAGCTGCTGCTGCTCTCTCTTCCCTCATTCTCCCCCTTCACTAAAACCCTAGATCCACAATGAAATCAACCACAAAACCCCATTCCCACTTCACAAGAAATGGTCCCAAGCTCACTAGCTTCACTCTGAGCCTAATAAGATTGGATTTGGAGCACTTTGAGCAACTCAAGAATTTTCTTGAGTTGCCAAAGTAGGTAATTTCAGCACCCTCTTGTAGCATTTCAATCTCCTTATGCATCAATTCTAGTTTAGTATCGATATCGTGTCATTTGGTGGACTTTTTAGATTTCAAGTAAAGGGTTAGGGTAAAACTGAAACTAAGATGAAATTGAGGCTTGTTGAGACCCTAGAAACCCTGGTGTGATGCTAATTTGAACCCAAACCTGAAATGGGAACAAGAATACGGATTTTAGAAACCGATATCGGGGGAATTTGTGTAATCTGTCACTGTTATTTGGAATCTGCTATCATACGAGGTATCCTAAAATAAAATTGAGTGGACAGTAGCATGTGCAGGAACCCAGGAAACTAACCCCAAAACCCTAGCCCCTAGCTCCTCCGTACGGCCGCCAAAACCTCCATTCTGGCCACAAATTGCGGCCAGACCAGAGAGGAATCTCCTCGTTTTCTGTGCACAGCCCCAATTCCTCAATTCTTGGCCCTGGGTACTTCTAGTTTTGACAGATTCTATCTAGGGTGAAATCTGGGACATATATCCTAAGTTGCTATTTTGGATTCGTGTTTCCGTATTCCGTATTTTTGATTCTGAAATGGTGGGATGTGTTTTGC
The DNA here is from genome assembly GCA_030015575.1 of Agapanthus africanus. Lineage (NCBI taxonomy): Eukaryota > Viridiplantae > Streptophyta > Magnoliopsida > Asparagales > Amaryllidaceae > Agapanthus > Agapanthus africanus. The sequence goes on from JASDDO010000031.1 coordinate 233,952,851, forward strand.
CTCGACTATTTGTCGTTTATACGACGATATAGAGGAGTTATTGATGGTTTTGAAGGCGTGCCATAGGTTTTCACCTATAGGCCCCTTATCGTATCGTTTTGGATTTCATGCGCCGTTTTAGCTTGGATTTGGTTTAATGCGCATATACGATATTTGATGTGTAGGTACCTATGAAGACTTCGGGACGACAAGCAAATAGGTGGTGACGTCCGCAATTGGTGATGCAAGGTGAGTAGATTATATCTACAGGGGGAAGTCGGGTGGATGGCGTATAGCACCCCCGCAGTCCGTAGATAGATTGTTATGTAGTTATTGTGATATAGGTGTATTATGGATAATATAGGGTTAAAAGTGACTAGTTTAGTTCATAGTCGCGAACCCTAGGATAGAATTACACCTACATACACACCCTTGCTTATCACTTGTACTTGCACTGTGATTGATGATATGTGATGACTTTGGAGATGAGTCGATGATGTGGGCTTGGTGCCCTGGGATCGGTGATTTGATACGATTCATATGTGGGATATGACTTGTGATTCTGGCGGGCTTGGGATATGTGTTTACCCCCGCATGCATACTTACTGATACTACCGTTTTGTACTAGACATAGAGTAGTATTCCAGGCTTTATGATCTGATGATGGTGATATCTGTTATGTGATGAGACAGTGAGATGTTGACCCCTACCCAGCTATTGGGGATGCCGTACGATGATTTACCGTACGCGCCGATATTGATGATAGATCCGCACTCATAACTCGAGGATATCTTATGATATGACATTGAGGCGAGATCACCGACTATATATCTTTATATATATATATACCGACTCAGATTTAGGAGGTTTCCACACCTACCCCTCCTGATCGATCTGTTACTTAGATGTAGTTTGCATAGTAGATACTTCCCTGTGGTGTTGACTTTAAGATATCTGCATTTTCCTGCTATTCGCATTGCTGGCATATATTCATTATTATGCTATTATCATGCTGTTAGGACACCAGAACCATTATCGATGATGCGTATGTTTCACGTACACTATTTGCCGGCTCACACACTTCATCATCGATAATTGCCATGCCACTACACTGTAGTACTGTTGCATTCATGATATGATTACTGCTTGGCATATTGTACACATGCACCTGTACACAAACATAGATGATTCATACTTGATTGAGATTGAGGACTGCAAGATATTCCATGTTGCATGATTTCCGATATGATTACCTTTCTTTACATGTCGCATACATCATGGATTGATTGCATAGCACATCGTATTGGATTTACTTCTTGATGTGGATTTTCATGTGATTTCTGATTTTGAGGACCGTGAGATTATTTAAGAAAAGATGCTCTTTTATGAAAAACCCGGTTCCCTTGATATGATATTTGGGGCGTCGCCCCGTGTTTTCTCGGTGCTAGAGGATGTACTGAGAGAGGGCTGACCCGGAATGACGGATGCCCGATGGATTGATATAGGGCTGACCCGGAATGACGGATGCCCGATGTACTGAGAGAGGGATGACCCGGACTGACGGATTCCCGACATATACTCTGAGAGAGGGCTGACCCGGACTGACGGATGCCCGATGGATTGAGAGAGGGCTGACCCGGACTGACGGATGCCCGATGGATTGATAGAGGGCTGACCCGGACTGACGGATGCCCGATGGATTGAGAGAGGGATGACCCGGACAGACGGATTCCCGGTATATACTTTGAGAGGGGGCTGACCCGGATTGACGGAGCCCCATATGGATGAGGATTTACGTGTCGATGCTAGGCACGGGTTTTCATGATGTTTTTCCATGATATTGTTTATATCCTCATGCTTGCATACATGATGCTTATCGTCAGTGGGTGACGGGTGGACGGGTTCCACATATATACAGACTTGGATCATATACAGACTGGTTTTACATTGATCATACTTTATTTGTATATATAACAGGGTATGAGGGCGCTGTTATATATACCCTTACACCAATATTAGTGGTATGGGACGCTAATATATGTGTATTGATATCATTGATATTTGATTATGGTTACTTCATGCAGACATACCTTACACTGATGACATGTTATTACCTGAGTACCTGGCACTACATACATGATTAGATGTTACCTTGCCACCTTATTACACTCAGATGTACTCTTGTGGATTATATTACTGATCGTTGACTTAGGATTATGTCTTGCATTCGGTTTCTACTTGTAGATGTTTCTGTTCACGAGTTGGCAACTCACCCCCGTTGTGCCACAGTTCTTGCAGGTTTTGCCGTACAGGTCCTATTGCGGCATTTCTGGCACACTACCTTCTTGCGGGTGATTTGCTTTGGTAGGTGGGTTATTTCGTATCAGGAATCACCTTTGTATTTATTTATTTCATTGTATCTAGAAATTGTCCATCAACCAAAACTTGTGTATTCTTTCAGACTCAGAGACAGTGTTGTATTATTCGACCTTAGAGTCGCGCTTAGTAGTATTGCGGTTTTCTTGCTACTTTTGAGCTTTCTTTTGGTTTTGATCCTCGCCACTTGGCGTTGTATATTATCATATCTTTGCGTGGTTGTGACCGTCAATTGACGAAGAGCTAGCTCCCGCTTGGGGATGCCATTATCATTTTATATATTGTTATTCATGTTGTACCCCATTCGGGGCCAGTTTTACAAGAGAAACTCTGCCGAAATTTTTAGAAAAGACTTATTGTTTTCAAAACGTACCTTCGGCTTAGTTATTTAAAAACCTTGATTTCAAACCTGTATTTCTTCACTTCTTTAAACCAGTTTTCTTTATTTATTCTTCAAAATGGTTTTAGATTTCTGGGCTTTTGGCTTACTTGGATCAGATGGAGTCCTATAGGCTTCATATGTTTCAAGGGCCAGTCACGTGCTCTTTCGGGTCGTGACATGGATCATCTTTGACGTTGAGAAATCGGTGAGGAAGCATCATCCACAACCACTCCAAGGAGCTCACTACAAGGAGACGCACAACAAGGAGAAGAAGGAGTTCACGCTTGAGGTATAATCATCTAACCTAGTAGTTAACACTCCTAGTTAGTTTTTTCGTTAGTGTATAGAAAAGATCCTCATGGCTAGTCTATGTTACATTGTAAAGAAAAATTTGATTTTTACCTATTCCGCCTCCCCGCAAACTACCGGGGTTTGTAACATCGTCTAACAGTGGTATCAGAGCCAGGCTAAACCATAACTAACATGTTAGCAAAGTCTTTAGAACTTCGATCACGGAAAAATCCCGAAAACACGAACATAAATTGTCTTTTCTGTCGATTTTTAAAACGGGTCTAAAAATATTTTCAGAGACCTGAATAATACATGCATGCTTTTTCTAGAACACAGAAGAAATTTGGGCGCCAAACTCGGTTTGACCGCCGCGGAACAACGGCCGAACCAAGCGTTCCGCCACGGATCCGCGGCCGAGTCGACTCCGAGTTGGTCCAAATTTTTTCTGGTGCTCTCTGTGTTGGTTTTGTGTCTTCTGCGATATTCTGTTTCTGCTCAGGAATTATTGTGTACTGTGTTGGAGTAGATTCAAATATGGTTATTGATCGGAATTACATAAACTTTATCTAATTGGATTATATCTGTGATGTGTTATATGTGCTGAATGTCTGCTAATCGCTATACGTCGATTTGTGGGGGTTGCACATATCTGTGATCTGGGATATTGGTTTGTGTATATGAACTTGTTGGATTATCGTGGATGAATAGCCGGGGATGTGATGAGATGAGTGTTTTTATCTTTAATTTGATGTAAATTGCAAATTGATGTAATATTATTTTATGGTCGCACATCCGGGTTGAGGTTGTAGCCATCATTGTATATTTTTTCTTTTACTGTTTTCTGCTCCTAGGATAGACCCAAGGTGGGGTGCACAAACTACCGGGTACTTTGATGTGCTGAGTGGCCTACTCACTTTGTTGAGGGAGGTTGCTTCAATTCGGGTATTTGGCGGGTAGTTTGCCGCACCTATAGGGGTCTAGGGTGGGGTTTGGCTATTCATCACGACTGTGTAATCCGTCTTTCATTACAGGCTCAAACGAAACGCGGATTCCCAGCATATCCAATGTGTTCATCTGTGATCTGGAATGACTATCATTGCGTCTGACGAATGTATATATCTATATATGATATTTTAGTAGACGTTGCTTATGTTTTGCATCCGTGGTAGTCCAGCCCCCGCTCTGTCGTTAGTTAAGTAACCTAACGGGTGATGATGGGGCCCCGTGGCGAATGCGGATGGCATAAACGTAAGTTATATTTTCTTTGTTTTCTACAATGGTAGGATTAATTGATGGGACCGCATTAATTTTGATTAATACAAGAAAATAAACCTAAAAGATGTTGTTGGAATTTTTTTTTGAAAAACTATAGTTATATTCTTTCGCTTTGCACAGAGGTATTCGATCATGAATATCCAGCACCTCATTCTACGAGGCAAGAGCCGAGATCCCTTCCCGGGGAGTGACCTCTTGAGCTAAAGTCTGTACTGTAGATTACTCGGTTTTTTCAAAACCAGAAATTTTCAAAAGGAGTAGCTTAAACCACTCCTTTTTCAAAATTGCTCAGGTTCTTTCAACGATATCAAGTTCATTACATTAACGGTTTTTTCGCCAAAAATCCAGTCGTAGCCCTCCGTCATTTCCTACAAGTACTACTTAGTATTCGGGCTAAGTATTTTGGCATTGTCATGGCGTAGTGATCGGTAGCTGAGTATTGCTTGTTTGCAGCTTTATTTCCGATTATTTAGGACAGTCGCATACCTATGTTGGCGTTGTCAAGGGATATGAGGGTGGGTCTAAGTTAATAAAGATAATGACGGGACGAACTTGGATAGCGGACTATGATATGTTGGCATTGTCAAGGCCATGAAGCCGTTAGGGGCAAAAACCACATCGGGAGTTTCAAATATACAGGAAACTTGCAGATTTAGCATACCTTCTTGAGTGTAGTGACTAGAGTGGATTCCATCTAGGTCATTACACAATGATAGTTGGATCCAGATCCCACTGATGAGTTGGATTACTCTCGGGAGATTATTTCACTTAACAATCAATGCTATAAACCAAGTAGGTGTCTAGAACGGTGTAAGCGGGGCTACGCCTCAAGGGAAAAGAAGCTATGTAATTAAGGAACTTCGCGAAAGCGTTGGAAAACCTCACTCGAAGTACCAACACTAGCCTGACTGAAAGGTTAAGCAAGTATTATAAAGTGCAATTAATCTTGACTAGTTCTTCTTTTAAGGTTTGAAGAAGAATTCGAGAAACGGTGGGAGCCATCCTGATTAGATAAAACAATAACCAATCTAATCTTGCAAGAGCACACGCTGAGTGTTTCTTTTCTATCTCTCCATGTATCAACCATTTCACGCCCTAATCAAGATAATAAAATGTATCTCTTGACCGATCGGAATTCTTATTCGGAGCTGGGATACGTCGGTTTGGCTCTAACTTATGATGGCGATCGTAAATATGAGCAGGGGAAAGAGGATAGTTTGAATTCTAAGGAAACCCTATTGAAGAAGAAGCACACTATTGCATCTACTTCAGGTGTTCTTGTAATTGAGAACTGCTTTTCGGTCAGTCCTACCTCCTGGGTATTAGATACCGGATCAGGATCTCATAGCTGTAATTTATTGCAGGGACTGAGAAATAGTAGGATAGTTGGACCTGGTGATATGTCCTTCTGGGTAGGGAACGGAGCACAAGTTAATGCTGCAGCCATCGGTGAATATCACCTAGTGTTGCCAAATGGCAATACTATGATTTTGAACAATTGCTACTATGTACCTTCCATGGTTTGCAACATCATATCAGTTTCTTTACTTAATAAAGATGTATATAACTTTGTTCTTGATAGAAATATCATGAACATTTACCTTGATAAGGTACTGGTTGCAGAAGGTACACTGTGTAATGGTATCTATGTTCTAAATAAGAATACAGTTCTCAATATACAAAACACACGCAAGAGGAAGAGTTTAGATACGAACGAATCCTACTTGTGGCATTGTAGACTTGTTCATATCGGAGAGAAAAGACTAAGTAAGTTACATACAGATGGACTCTTAATTACATTCGAATTTTCATCTTATGAAACTTGTCAATCTTGTCTCAAAGGTAAGATGACCAAATCTCCGTTCACCGGACATGGAGAAAGAGCAGCAGAGCTCTTGGGACTCATACGCAGTGATGTGTGTGGTCCGATGTCTATACATGCAAGGGGTGGGTTCTCGTACTTCATCACATTCACTGACGATCTCTCTAGATTCAGATATGTGTATCTTATGAAACACAAATCTGATGCTTTTGAGAAATTCAAAGAATTCAGAAACGAAGTAGAGAACCAGACTGGCAAAAGTATCAAGATCCTTCGATCTCATAGAGGAGGGGAGTACTTAAGCACTGAATTCAGGGACTTTCTAAAAGAGTGGTATTCTCTCTCAGCTTACTCCTCCGCACACACCACAACACAACGGTGTATCGGAGCGGAGGAACCGTACCCTATTGGACATGGTTCGCTCCATGATGAGTAATGCTGAGTTACCTCATTCATTCTGGGGACTTGCACTTGCAACAGCAGCGTACTTGCCGAGGTTCCGTCTAAGTCTGTGCTGGAGACTCCAGATGAAATATGGAGTGGTAAAAGACCATATCTTGAACGTATTAAGATATGGGGTTGTCCGACCTATGTAAAGATACAAAATCCGGACGAGCTATAGGCACGATCAGTTTTGTGCAAGATTGTAGGATATCCTAGAAATTCTATAGGATATCTGTTCTACCACCCTGAGGAACATAAGGTGTTCGTTGCTCGTCTCGCCACCTTTTCGGAGTGGCGATTTCTTGCAAAAGATATAAGTGGGAGCACGGTAAAACTGAATGAAAAATCAGAACCACAAACTCAAACTGAGGATTTAGTAGAACCAGAAAATTCGATAGTCCCAGAAGAACATCAGCCACTCCGTTGATCTGGTACGATTTCTCATCCGCCCGAGAGATACTACGGTTTTCTTATAGACGGGGATCGAGAGGATTGCATCTTGGAAGAAGATGATCCTACCAGTTTCAGGCAGGCCATTATCTGTACGGACTTTGATAAGTGGCTGGATGCTATGCGATCCGAAATGGAGTCCATGTACACCCATAAAGTGTGGACCTTGGATATTTCTCCACCTGGGGTAAAACCCGTTGGATGCTAATGGATCTACAAAAGGAAACTTGGTGTAGATGGGCAGGTGGAAACCTATAAGGCTAGACTCGTTGCAAAAGGTTTTCGTCAAAGACCTGGTGTGGACTATGACGAAACTTTTTCTCCAGTGGCTATGCTCAAATCCATTCGGATCCTTCTTGCCATTGCTGCCTTCCATGACTATGAAATCTGGCAGATGGACGTAAAAACGGCTTTTCTAAACGGCAGTTTGGAAGAGTGCGTTTATATGGATCATCCAGAAGGTTTTGTAGACAGTGGGAGCAGCGGGAAGGTGTGTATGTTGCTTAAATCCATTTATGGATTAAATCAGGCATCGCGGAGCTGGAACATTTGTTTTGATGAAACAGTCAAGGAATTTGATTTCATCAAGAACGAGGATGAGCCTTGTATTTATAAGAAGATTGTAGGACGAACTGTCGTATTCATAGTCTTGTACGTGGACGAAATTCTTTTGATAGGAAATGACATTCCTATTCTACAATCAGTCAAGCTATTCTTGTCACAACGGTTCTCCATGAAGGACCTAGGTGATGCCTCGTGCATTCTAGGGATCAAGATTTATAGAGATAGATCCAAGAGATTACTGGGACTTTCGCAGTCCAGGTACATAGAGACCGTACGAAATAGATTTAGTATGGAAGATTCCAAGCGCGGTAACGTACCCGCATTACACGGAATCACCCTATCCAAGAAGATGTCTCCCAAGATTGACGACGAGAGGGTTCGCATGAGCACTATACCCAATGCTTCGGCGGTAGGATCTATAATGTATGCTATGCTATGTAGCTTACGTGCTAAGCGTGGTGAGCCGGTATCAGTCAGACCCAGGTGTGAACCACTGGACAGGAGTGAAGAACATTCTCAAGTACCTGAGAAGGACTAAGGAGATGTTCCTGGTTTACGGTAATGGAGACCTCAGGGTCGAGTCCTTTACCGATTCAAGCTTCCAGAGTGACAAGGATGACAGTAAGTCTGTCTCAGGTTTTGTGTTTACCCTCAACGGAGGGGCGGTGTGTTGGAGGAGTTCCAAATAGGATACCGTGGCAGACTCGACTATGGAGGCTGAATACATTGCTGCAAGAGATGCCGCAAAAGAGGCGGTCTGGATGAAGAAGTTCATTAGTGAACTTCAGGTGGTTCCGTCCATTGTTGACCCAATACATTTGTATTGCGATAACAATGGGGCTATAGCATTAGTGATGGAACCAAGGTCCCATCAGAATTCCAAACACATCTTAAGGTGGTATCACCTGATCAGGAAGATCATTGATCGCAAGGAGATCGAGGTACGGAGAGTAGACACTAAAGAAAACACATCGGATCCATTCACAAAAGGCCCTCCCTTAAACACAGTTCGAGCGACTTTTTGAGCTATTGGGTATGCGGTACGCCAGCAGCTGGCCTTCGTGCAGACGTTGGGTATGCGGTACACCAATTATTGGCCTTTAGTGCAAGTGGGAGATTGTTGGATATATATGCCCTGGAGGCCATTATTGTATAGTACTAGTTTGTATATTACATTTTGGAAGCTTGGGATATATACATAGATTGACGACAGTCTTGCTCGATATTGTAGTATGCTACTTTGTTTGTTTCTATCTTAATATGTGTATATGTTTCTTTTAACATATCGGTAATACATATTGATGGAGCCCTTAGGATCTTTGCTTGACTACCAGCGTTGTGATGGCGATCACACTAGTGGGGCAGGATAGTCCATAAGCACATCATTTTACAGGTCCCTAGTCGTATGATTATCGAGACATGGCATCGATACTCCAGAGTAGACTAGTGAATACGCTTCTCATCCCAGCAGGGGAGATGGTCTGTCCCACAGCCATCAGTACGTCGTACTAGAGATAGTATGCAGGTGCTCGTTAGGTTACGAGTACACTGGACAGGACTCGTCGGGAAATGTTGGTTGGTATTATACCTATCGTCAGTTAGTAGTTCCCAGGTGACATGAGTACAGCTTAGTCCGTTGACTTGACACTGCTACTTCGTCTCAAGTGTGTTCCCACTATTCTTTGATTGCTTCCCTACCACGGCTCTATTGAGTCGTGCAAACAGGTAGTAGTTGGGTGCAGTCCCGAAGCACTTGGAAGCTGTGGCGGTTAAACAAGATTCGTCTCTCCCGGTATTGGGTGTTGATATCGCGCTGTGTTCAGGAGAGCCATTACACAAAGTCCCTGGTCAGGGCAAGTGAGATTTACTGGTAGGGTTTCCAGTAGTTTTCTCAGGTTGTTCTGGGATACATTCCGACATGACTTATACCGCTATATGGGGTCTGACGTTTTCTACACCCTAGGCACGATATGCGATACTCTTAGACAAACATACCGGACTGTACGGAGATTGTCACATTCAGGCTCAGTAGGAGTTCGGATGGGTTTTCCTCATCGGCCTTCTTATCGACATCTACCTAGGGACCGTTACGTACAGCTAGTACCGCTTGCGGCCTGTGGTTAAACCCACTGCCAGCGTAGTGTCGAGTCTTTAGAGTCCCACATAGAGGGTTTTCCACCTATGGGCGAAACGAGGTATGGTGGTATGGTTTTACGACAGCGTCCGTCCACTTACGCGCACTTGTGCGTGTTTGGTGTTCGGGCAGTTGATACTAGTGGTCTTTGGTTTAAGCCAGATCCTAGTATTTGATTTTGAGTTGGTTCAGTCTCATTGTATTTGTGTTCTTCGGAACACGGATGCGGGTATGTATATACAGTTGACAGAGGCAGAGAAGGAGACACCTCGTTAGGGTTTTGGCCATTGACTTGAGTAAAACCATTATGAGGTGGAGGAAATTGATTACTAATTTTTATTATAGATAATTGAGTTATGGCTAATTTGGTTTGACCGTGTTGACCATTGTTGACCTAGATATTTTTTTTTTGAGCAAAAGATATTTTGCTTAGCATTAAATGTGACATGATAATGGTCAAATCATCAACCATGACAATTATCTAAATAACACTTTTTATTCCTTTTTCCTAAGATGAGAGCTCACTCTTCATTTATCAAATATACATTTCTCTCACTTAAGCTCTCTCCTCTCCTTCTTCCTCTCTCAAACCCAATATGTCTCATGAGTTGAGAACCATGGGTTGTTGAGATCAAGCCACCAAAATCCTTCTCTACCAACTCTAGGGTTCTTAGTTTAGCACACCAAGCACTCTAGTTACTTCATTATAGAAGTTGGAGCTCAAGGTAGAGACCGTCGGATGGATCTTCTTTGATGTTGAGAAATCAGTGAGGAGGCATCATCCACAACCACTCCAAGGAGCTCACTAGAGGGAGAAGCACAACAAGGAGAAGAAGGAGTTCAAGCTTGAGGTATAATCATCTAATCTAGTAGTTAACACTCCTAGTTAGTTTTTTAGTTAGTGTTTAGCAAAGAATCTCATAGCTAGTCTATGTTACGTTGTAAAGAAAATTTTGATTTTTACCTATTCCGCCTCCCCGCAAACTACCGGGGTGTGTAACATCGTCTAACACTTGCATGTTTTCCGAATACCTTAAACTTGGAAAAATGGGTTTCTGACATTCGATCGTTTTCTATCGACTCTCAACATACTTGCGTGAAGTCTTTTGTAGCTGGAATCAATCAATTTGATGACCTCGCATCTGGGTAAGCAAACGAACCGCATGTCTTAGTCATTCATCCAAGGGTGACTTGCGATCTTCTATCACATCTCTAATTACAACTCGTGCTGTAATAGCTTCAAACATCTTGGGCGATATCTTGTCAGTCGCAGCAACAGCTGGCTCATTCGTCCGCACGGGGAACCGTGTGTCAATCCTCAAGAATAGACGATAGATTTACGGTCATCACATTCTAGCCGGCCTCTAGCAGTGGTCCAATCCTCTGCTGTTGATCTGCACGTTCGAGAAATTTTAGTAATAGCAATCCATCAAACGCTCATAGCGTGAAAAACATAATAAAACGACACATCTATGCAATCGTGTGTCACCGGAATTATGCCCTGGTCAGTCCTCGTCTAAGACGAGCTCATGCTGACCGCAATTCTAGCTGCAGCTCTCTCTGCCTATGCAATCGTGGTAACAAAACCACAAACCAATATCGATGAGGATAGATCATAGAAATGAATATATTACGGTGCAAGGAAATGTACATCCTAAGGCTTCTTAAGTGGAGTGGCATATCATAAGTATGCCGCGGAACATACACGCAGTACGTCACTGTACTTAAGTCACCTACTCCATCATCCAAGGTCAACCTATGTGGCGAAAGTTTGGGTCTAATACCCCCTCGACCAAGTCTAAGTTTCGTAAGGTCAAGCCTAGGTTCCGAATATAAATATACACCCTAGACTCCGCATAGTCAAACATAGATTCGAACCAAGGTTAAACCTAGCGCTCTGATACCAAGTTTGTCACGACCCGAAATAGCACGTGACTGTCACTTGAATCATGTGAAGTTTATAGGACCCCACCTAATTCAATTAAGCCAAAAGACCAGAAATCTAAACCATTTTAAAGAAGGAGTGAAGAAAACTTGTTTTAAAGCAAGCGATTTTAATAAATAAGCGGCATTAAAAATTTAAAAGCAACGCCATATTTTCCCGAAAATTTCGGCAGAGTCTCCTTTATAAATACTGGCCCCCAAACGGGTACAACACTTGAAATATATATAAATGATGAATAAAGGCATCCCCAAGCGGGAGCAAGCTCTTGTTAGTTGTATGAATGCCCTAGAGGCCAGTATTGTACAGATGATGTATATTATATTAGATGCTTGGACATATATAGAGAGGACATTTTTGCTCGATATGATAGTATGCTATCTGGTTGCTCTTTATCTTAACATCTATACTTGTCTCTTGATACTATCTTATAGTTACATGTTGGTAAAGCCCTTAGAATGTGTACTTGACAACCAGGACTATGATGCAGATCATACTAGTGTGGCCATGGTAGTCCATGAGTACATCCTTTAATATTCCTAGTCGTAGGTGTATCGAGACAGGGCATCGATATACCAGAGTAGACTAGCGTATACGCTTCTCGACCCATCAGATGGGCGATGGATGATCCCATATCCATTGGTGTTTGACATCAGAGATAGTATACGGGTGCTCAGTGGAGACTGGGTACACTGGACGGACTCACCGAGAACTCCCAGATGGTATTATAACTCACGTCAGATGGCAGTTTTCTGGTGACACTTGTGCAGGTTAGTCTGTAGACCCTAGATCGTCATAGAGTCTTGTGTGATTCCCACTGTGCTTTGATTTAGACCTTTCCACGTCCAGGAGGACATGCAAAACGGTGGTTTTTGGGTACAGTCCCGAGGAACATGGAGGCAATGAGCGATAGGAGGGGTTTCGTCTCTCCCGGTATTGGGGGTTGATGTTGCGCTATGATCGATTGGCCATAACAGGGAAATCCCTGGCCAGGGCTGATTTAGAGATTTACAGGTAAGTGTTACCAGTAGTTTCTTGACCCGTTATGAGCCTCACATCGGCACGACTTATCGGTTATTGGGGTCTGACGTTTACCACCCCTAAACTTGATATGCGACATATCAGACGAGGAGACCGGACTGTACGGGAAGTGTTACCGTCAGGCTTTTACAGGAGTTAGAGCGGGCTTGCTTGCTGATCTTCTGATCTCTCAATACCTGGATAGCCGTTACGTCCAGCAAGTACCGTCGACGGCTTGTGGGTGCTTGATGTGATCATCACCTACTGCCGGCGTATTGACGAGTCTTTAGAGTCCTACTTAGAGTTTTTACTGGCTTAGGCAAAACGAAATAGGAGCACGTATGTGATATGTGCGGGACCGAGAATAATGCGTCTATGTGATACCGTATTCTATTCCTGCGACTTTTTGTATCGGTCGGTTATATATGATATAGCCGGGTTATCGAATCAAGTGTTGATTCGATAAAACGATACATTGGATGTTAGTCGGTTATATAAGATATAACCGGATTATTAAGTCAAATGTTGACTTAATAATTTAGTGTATAATTGTATATTTGATATACTAATTTACATTAACTAACATTTGTTCACTTAAGGATTTTTCTCACATGTGCACAACTTTAATATGTATGTGATATATATTAAAATGTGTTTTCTTTTTGTATCATGGCTGTTGATACATCATGCATGGGTGTGCAAGACATACACCATTCTATTTTAAATGATGGTCAATAATTATTTAAGGTAATTAAATTTTAGTGGACCTTTTGTCACAAGCATGAAGTTTGTAGAAGCTTGTGGATGCTTTGACAAAGTCCACTAACTTTGTTTTACTTTAGATTTTTATTAACCTAACCATTTAGGATTAGCCAAGGTAATGTCTCTGCACGAGTTAGTATATGATACTCACTCAACATGGTTAGCTCACTCACTTTATCATTATCTTTCTCTCTTTATTTCTTCATCTTCTTCCTTGAGCTAGAAAGCTCTCTAGGGTTTGATCCAAAGTGAGACATTGTGGGAAAATAAATTCTAAAGTGAACCCACTTCCTATTTCTCCATCCTCTACTAGACTAGCACTTTAGTTTAGGGTGTTTGCTTCACTAATTCTTTAGTTAGTGAAGTAGTAGCTTGAGTTGGTATTCCCTCGACATAGATTATCTTCGGCCTCGAAGACTTCAAGCGAGGACGCTTCTTTCGCCTCGTGAAGCCATGCAAGAGCCCGGGAAAACCATGATCGCAGCGAAGGGACTACAACAAGGAGCTTTAGAAGTGAAGGACCGATCTACAAAGGTTGTATTTCGTACTCACTTAGTGATAAATGTTATTTACTTGCATATGTAACCCTAATTATCTAGCAAAAATCATGTTTAGGGTTATTCGGCAGGGTTAAAATTTTAATCGGGCATGGTTGATGCCTTGTAGAACCTTATTAGAGTTCTTAGTAACCCTACAGTGGTATCAGAGCCTGGCCAGAGCATTAGGAGATGTTTTTACGAAGTTAAAACTCCGAACGAACCCCGAAACGTCAAAATGACCCCCTCTCTGGACATTTTTTTAAAATGTGGTTTTTCTGTATTAAAAATACCTAAAAAAATCAGCAGGTAAATATAAGTGTTACTATTGAAAACGAGCTTCCAATTCGTACGGACCGCCACGGAACCGCGGCCAAACCTTGCTTGGGCCGCGGATTCGCGGCCGTACTGTTCAATTGGGCTTTAGGTTAGCAACAGTAATATCCCTATCTGTTAGTTCTATTTTCTGGGTATTTTTAATCTGACTCAAGTGCTGAGTGTTCTGGGATTATTTTGTATACGTTGATTCGATCAGAAAATTTAATTTCGTTATTGTTTTCCGGATATTTAGAAACTGTTAAAATGTTCGAACGGATATCATTAACTCATTTTTTCCCGGCACGAAAAACTTTCATGTGTTGAATTTTTCTTGAGTTTAAATCTTTCGGAAAAACGTGCATGTAACGTGATGGACCCTCTAGAAGGACACAAACCTTAACTCGATTATGTGACCGTCTGAACCGCCTCTAAACCTTAGGGTTTGGGGCAGTACGGCGTGCCACATATGAGACGTTGGCTTGACCCTTCTACGGCTGGACCATTGCTACTGTGACGTATTCTGGAATTTTTGAACTCCGCTCAAGTGTTGAGCTATTTAGGAAATCTTGGGTATTTGATTATTCGATCGGAAATTTAATACTGTCTATTTATCTGGAATGTGATACAATATGTGGAATTCATATAGTTAGGCATGAAATGCGAAGTATGTGATATTTCAGATTTATGATGTCTAAAGAGATTGTGGATTCCAAATGTTGTAGTTTTACACTTTATTTTCTGCGACCGTAAGTGTAATATGTGATTTCGTCGTTTTCGTTGCTATATGTTAACGAAAATTGGGATGCGCATATTTACTTACGTTGATGACATGTGATGTTATGTGTTGCTGGATATGTTATATTGGATCGTCGCGTTTTTGAATAGCCGGGGGTTTTATGTGAGATGAGGGTTTTTATTTTCATTCATGTAAAATTAAATGTATGTAATATTCTTTTATTGGGGCACTTCCGGGATGAGGATGTTGTCACCATTGTATATTATTTACTTTCCCGCACTAGGATAGACCCAAGGAGGAGAGCACAAGTAACCGGGTTCTAGAGTCCAGTGGGAGACCAACTCGAGGAGCCGAGTCCGGGTCTCCTAACTCTAGAATTGGTAGGGTTGATTGCCACTCTCGTAGGGGTCTAGGGGTGTGGGTTTGGCTATTCATCACGACCGTGGAATCCGTGTTTTATAGAGGCTCAAAATAAAACACGGACGTCCTTGTATATCCAATGTTTCATATGTTTCTTCTGCTGCTATATCTGTGATGTGATCATTTGATATGTTGTGATAGATACTTTATATAGTATATATGATATATTATATAGACATTACTTATGTTTTACTCCCGCGCTAGCCCTGCCCCGCTCTGTCGTTAGTTACCTAACCCAACGGTGCACGAGGAAAATGCGGATGGCATAAGTGTACATCATATTTACGTATTTATCTATGATGTTTAGGTGACTTAAATGATAGGACTTCATTAATATGATTAATGAAAGAAATGAATCCTAAAAGATGTTGTAGAATCAATTTTTTCAAAAAAAGGGTAGCTACAGTTTTTGATTTGCATAGCGATATATATGATATATCCTGCACCTTATTCGATGAGGAAAGAGCCGAGATCCCTTCACCGGGAGTGACCTCTTTAGCAAAACTGGCAGATGCTACAACACTCGGTTTGTTTTTGATTGTTTTGGAGTTTTTGCATTGCCTAGCGATATATATGATATATCCTGCAACTTATGCCATAAGGAAAGAGCCGAGATCCCTTCACCGGGAGTGACCTCTTTAGCAAACTAATGAAAGCCTCAAAATCACTCCATTTCAAAATTCACTCGATTCTACAACGATATCAAGTTCATTACGCAATAGGTTTTCAGAAAAACATGAGCTAGCCCTCCGTGATTTCAGATAAATCCTACTTAGTATTCGTGCTACGTTTGTTGACCTCCGTCAAGGCGTAGTGTGTGGTAGCTAACTAGTATTTATCTGCTTATGCATATGATGCAGATTGGATTAGGGTAGTCATACGACCTTGTTCACCTCCGTCAAGGGTCGTGCGGGTGGGTTTGATTCAATCAAGAAATGACGGGTTGAACTTGACTTGCACCCTGTGGTTTGTTGACCTCCGTCAAGGTCATAGGATGCTTGGGGCAAAATATTATCGGGAATTTCAAGTGTTGAAATTTGCAATGAGATTTCATACCTTCTATGAGATAGTTGGATCCCGATACCCACTGCGAGTAATTGTTACTCCTTGGAGAGTTTTAAATAGGATAATTAGTCGATCAAGTAGGTTTCTAGAAAGGTGTCAACGAGGTTACGCCTCTGGGAAAACGAGGTTTACTTTAATTAGGTCCGTGCGAAAGCACGGGGAACCTCCCTCAAAGTACCGACACTGGCCTGGCTGAAAGATTGGCGAAATTGTAGGGTGTAATTAATCCCGGCTAGTCTTTTCTTTTAGGGTTTGAAGGAAGATTTGATAAAAACAGTGTGAGCCATCCTGATTAGATAAAATAATAACCAATCTGATCTTGCAAGAGCATACGCTAAAGTGTTTTTCTTCTCTCTCTGTCCAGGTAGCGACCATATCATGCCTTAATCAAGATAATAATATGGATGTATTGACCGAACCCGCATGTTATACTGTGCTAGGGAACGTTGGTTCCGTTCTTTCTTATAAAAGTTATAAGACTGAACAGGATATAGGGGAATACCAGGATTCTCATGCCACCCGAATGAAGAAAGTACATGTTGATGCATTTTCTTTGGGTGTGTTCGTTACAGAGAACTGTTTCTCAGTTCACTCTACGTCCTGGATATTAGATACCGGATCGGGATCCCATATATGTAATATGTTACATGGGCTACGTAAAGGTAGGGAACTGGGAGAGGGTGATCATTCGGTAAGAGTAGGGAATGGTGAAAATGTTGCAGCCAAAGCAGTTGGCGAATATCACCTTGTGTTACCAAATGGTAATACATTGGTTCTGAACGAATACTACTAAATTCCGACCCTGATATGCAATCTTATATCAGTTTCTTATTGAGCAATGAAGGATATAATTTTGTAGTACAGGATGATGTTATGAACATATTCCTGAATCAAAAGTTGATTGGATCAGGTTCGTTATTTAATGGCATATACGCTCTCAATCAAACTACAGTCCTTAATATACAAAACACACACAAGAGGAAGAGTTCAGAAATGAACGAATCCTTCTTGTTGCATTGTAGACTTGGTCATATAAATGCAACACGGCTAGCTAAGTTGCATAAGGATGGATATTTGAAACCGTTTGAATTTTCATTTTATGACACTTTCCAGTCATGTCTCAAAGGCAAGATGACCAAAACTCCATTTACAGGACACGGAGAAAGAGTTACAGAACTCTTAGGACTGGTACATAGTGATGTATGCGGTCCCATGTCTACACATGCCGGGGATTGTTCTTCGTACTTCATTACATTCACTGACGATCTCTCTAGATTCGGGTATGTGTTCCTGATGAAACACAAATCAGAAGCTTTTGAGAAATTTAGAGAATATAAACAAGAAGTTGAGAACCAAACCGAAAAAAGTATTAAAATCCTTCGATCTGATCGAGGAGGTGAATACTTGAGCAATGAATTCCTGGACTTCCTAAAAGAGAATGGGATTCTCTCTCAGCTAATTCCTCCATATACACCATAGCACAACGGTGTATCAGAATGGAGGAATCGCATCCTATTAGATATGGTGCGCTCTATGATGAGCATAGCTGAGTTGCCTATTTCCTTTTGGGGATATGCACTGGAGACAGCGGCATACCTACTGAATAGGGTTCCTACCTCAGAGCCACTAATTTCTTTCGCAAGAAATTCTTTTTCTAAAAAGGTGGCGTGTTGAGCAACAAACACCCTTTTTTTCTCACCGTGGTAGAGAAGATATACCCTCGCGAATACTTGGGATATCCAACAAACATACACAAAATAGACCTTGCCTCGTGTTTGTCCGGTTTTTGTCTTTTGACATAGGCCGGGCAACCCCATATCTTAATAAAATTAAGATATGGTCTCTTCCCCTCCTCTTCCAGAGTGATAAGGACGACTCTAAGTCGCACTCGGGATTTGTCTTTACCCTTTACGGAGGGGCAGTTAGCTGGAAGAGTTCCAAGCAGGAAACCGTGGCAGACTCGACTATGGAGGCTGAATACATCGCTGCCAACAATGTTGCCAAAGAGGCTGTCTGGATCAAGAAGTTCAATACTGAACTTGGAGTGGTTCCATCCATTGAGCATCCAATACCTTTGTATTGTGATAACAATGGAACAGTGGCTTTGTCCAAGGAACCCAGGTCCCATCAGCGATCTAGGAATATTCTGTGCCTACCACCCCATATGAGATATGGGAGGAGAAGAGACCATATCTTAATTTTATTAAGATATGGGGTTGCCCCGCCTATGTCAAAAGACAAAAACCGGACAAACACGAGGCAAGGTCTATTTTGTGTAACTTTGTTGGATATCCCAAGTATTCGCGAGGGTATATCTTCTACCACGGTGAGGAAAAAAAGGTGTTTGTTGCTCAACACGCCACCTTTTTAGAAAAGGAATTTCTTGCAAAAGAAATTAGTGGCTCTGAGGTAGAACTGGAAGAGGTTCCTGCTGTACAAACCACAACAAAAAATTTGGTGGAACCAGAGGATTCAGTAGTTCCCGATGAACCCCAGCCACTCTGCCATTCTAGTAGGGTTCCTCACCCTCCAGAGAGATACTACGGTTTTCTCATGGATGGTGGATGCGAGGATTGCATCATGGAGGATGATGACCCAACTAGCTTCGAGTAGGCCATCAGGAGTGGGGACTCAGTGAAATGGCCGGATGCAATGCTGTCCGAGATGGAATCCATGTACACCAACAAAGTATGGACTTTGGAAGATGCTCCTGAAGGGGTAAAACCTATTGGGAGCAAGTGGATCTTCAAGAAAAAACTTTGTGTAGATGTGAAAGTGGAGACTTTCAAAGCTAGACTTGTTGCAAAAGGTTTTCGTCAAAGACCAGGTGTGGACTATGAAGAAACATTATCTCTAGTGGCTATGCTTAAATCCATCCGGATCATGCTTGCCATCGCTGCATTTCATAACTATGAAATCTGACAAATGGATGTTAAGACCGCCTTTCTAAACGGTGATTTAGAAGAGAGCGTATACATGACTCAGCCAGAGGGCTTCGTGGCTAGTGGGAGCAGCCGGAAGGTGTGCAAGCTACTTAAATCCATTTATGGATTAAAGCAAGCATCGCGGAGTTGGAACATCTGCTTTGACGTCGTTATCAAAGAGTTTGATTTCATCAAAAACGTAGATGAACCTTGTATCTACAAGAAGGTGGCAGAGAGTAAGGTTGTCTTCCTCGTATTGTACGTGGACGACATACTCTTGATAGGAAATGACATTCCTAAGCTGCAATCGGTCAAGCTCTTCTTATCACAAAGATTCTCAATGAAAGATCTAGGTGATGCCTCGTGCATATTGGGAATTATGATCCATAAAGATAGATCTAAAAGGATATTGGGATTGTCCCAATCCATGTACATTGACACCATACTAAAGAGGTTTAGTATGGAAGAATCCAAGCGTGGGAACTTACCCACGATCTATGGACTCACTCTCTCCAAAGAGATGTCTCCCAAGACTGAATTGGAGAGAGCTCGCATGCAAGGGATACCCTATGCTTCGGCTGTAGGCTCTATCATGTACGCGATGCTATATACCAGACCCTATGTAGCACACTCACAAAGTGTAGTGAGTAGGTATCAAGCTGATCCTGGAGAGAGTCACTGGACAGCTGTGAAGAGCATTCTCAAGTACTTACGAAGGACTAAAGAGATGCTCTTGGTGTATGGTAACGGAGAACTCAAAGTGGAGTCCTTTACCGATTCGAGCTTCCAGAGTGATAAGGACGACTCTAAGTCGCACTCGGGATTTGTCTTTACCCTTTACGGAGGGGCGGTTAGCTGGAAGAGTTCCAAGCAGGAAACCGTGGCAGACTCGACTATGGAGGCTGAATACATCGCTGCCAACAATGCTGCCAAAGAGGCTGTCTGGATCAAGAAGTTCATTACTGAACTTGGAATGGTTCCATCCATTGAGCATCCAATACCTTTGTATTGTGATAACAATGGAGCAGTGGCTTTGTCCAAGGAACCCAGGTCCCATCAGCGATCTAGGAATATTCTGAGGCGGTATCACCTGAGCCGGGAGATAGTAGATCGCCGGGAGATCGAGGTCAGGAGGGTTGACACGATGAACAACACTGCGGATCCGCTCAAGAAGGCCATTCCCCAGATACAGTTTGAGAGACTCTTTGGGATGCTTGGTAAGCGATACTACAGCAGCTAGCCCTAGTGCAAGTGGGAGATTGTTAGTTGTATGTATGCCCTAGAGGCCAGTATTGTACAGATGATGTATATTATATTGGATGCTTGGACATATATAGAGAGGACTTTCTTGCTCAATATGATAGTATGCTATCTGGTTGCTCTTTATCTTAACATGTATACTCGTCTCTTCATACTGTCTTATAGTTACATGTTGGTAAAGCCCTTAGGATGTGTACTTGACTAGCAGGACTATGATGCAGATCATACTACTGGGGCCATGGTAGTCCATGAGTACATCCTTTAATGTTCCTAGTTGTAGGTGTATCGAGACAAGGCATCGATAAGCAAGAGTAGACTAGCCTATACGCTTCTCGACCCATCAGATGGGCGATGGATGATCCCATATCCATTGGTGTTTGACCTAAGAGATGGTATACGGGTGCTCAGTGGAGACTGGGTACACTGGACGGACTCGCCGAGAACTCCCAGATGGTATTATACCTCACGTCAGATGGCAGTTCTCTGGTGACATTTATGCAGGTTAGTCTGTAGACCCGAGATTGTCATAGAGTCTTGTGTGATTCCCACCGTGCTTTGATTTCCACCTTACCATATCCAAGAGGGCGTGCAAAATGGTGGTTTTTGGGTACAGTCCCGAGTCACATGAAGGAAATGAGCGATAGGAGGGGTTTCGTCTCTCCCAGTATTGGGGGTTGATGTTGCACTGTGCTCGATTGGCCATAACAGGGAAGTCCCTCGCCAGGGCTGATTTAGAGATTTACTGGTAAGTGTTACCAGTAGTTTCTCGACCCTTTATGAGCCTCACATGGGAACGAATTATCGGTTATTGTGGTCTGACGTTTACCATCCCTAGACTTGATATGCGACATATCAAACGAGGAGACCAGACTGTACGAGAAGTTTTACCGTCAGGCTTTTACAGGAGTTGGAGCGGGCATGCTTGCTGTTCTTCTGATCGCTCAATACCCGGGTAGCCGTTACGTCCAGTTAGTACCGCTGACGGCTTGTGGGTGCTTGATGTGATCATCACCTACTGCCGGCGTATTGACGAGTCTTTAGAGTCCTATATAGAGTTTTTGCTGGCTCAGGAAAAACGAAATAGGAGCACGTATGTGATATGTGCGGGACCGAGAATAATGCGTGTATGTGATACCGTATTCTATTCTCGCGACTTTTTGTATCGGTCGGTTATATATGATATAACCGGGTTATCGAATCAAGTGTTGATTCGATAAAACGATACATTGGATGTTAGTCGGTTATATAAGATATAACCGGATTATTAAGTCAAATGTTGATTTAATAATTTAGTGTATAATTGTATATTTGATATACTAATTTACATTAACTAACATTTTTTCACTTAAGGATTTTTCTCACATATGCACAACTTTAATATGTATGTGATATATATTAAAATGTGTTTTCTTTTTGTATCATGGTTGTTGATACAACATGCAAGGGTGTGCAAGACATACACCATTCTATTTTAAATGGTGGTTAATAATTATTTAAGGTAATTACAAATTTGTGGACCTTTTGTCACAAGCATGAAGCTTGTAGAAACTTGTGGATGCTTTGACAAAGTCCACTAACTTTGTTTTACTTTAGATTTTTATTAACCTAACCATTTAGGATTAGCCATGGTAATGTCTCTACATGAGTTAGTATATGATACTCACTCACCATGGTTAGCTCACTCACTTGATCATTATATTTCTCTCTTTATTTCTTCATCTTCTTCCTTGAGCAAAAAAACTCTCTAGGGTTTGATCCAAAGTGAGAAACATTGTGAGAAAATAAATTCTAAAGTGAACCTACTTCGTATTTCTCCATCCTCTCATAGACTAGCACTTTAGTTTTCGGTGTTTGCTTCACTAATTCTTTAGTTAATGAAGTAGTAGCTTGAGTTGGTATTCCCTCGACCTAGATCATCTTCGGCCTCGAAGAAATCAAGCAAGGACGCTTCTTTCGCCTCGTGAAGCCATGCAAGAGCCCGAGAGAACCATGATCGCAACGAAAGGACCACAACAAGGAGCTTTAGAAGTGAAGAACCCATCTACAAAGGTTGTATTTCGTATTCACTTAGTGATAAATGTTATTTACTTGCATGTGAACCCTAATTATCTTGCAAAGATCTTGTTTAGGGTTATTCGGCACGGCTAAAATTTTAATCGGGCATGGTTGATGCCTTGTAGAACCTTATTAGAGTGCCTAGTAACCCTACAGCTCTTCGCCAATTGGCGGATACAACCACGCCGGATATATAATATACAACGCCGAAGGGCGATGATCAAAACATAGAATGAAAACCATCATCATCAAGAAAACTAGAGGAAAACCATAACAATACAGCGCGTGACTCTAAGGTCGAAAGAATATATATACTGGCCTTCTAAGTCTATCAATATACAAGTCTGGTTGATGGAGTTTACTAGATACAACTGAATGTAAATAAAGTTCAATGGTGGTCACGATGCAAGTGAACCCACCTACCATAGCAATCACCCGGAATGAAGTAGTGTGCCAGCAAAGCCGCCAAGGAAACATGTACGGCAAAACCTGGAAGAAACTGTGGCACAACAGGGGTGAGTTGCCAACTCGTGAGTAGAAAACATCATCAAAAAAAATCGCATGTATGACTCTATCCAAGGTCATACCATAATATCCTCAATATATATAAATACCCGAAGCATCTAAATATTGCAAGGGTAAACATCTATACATAAGTGTAAACCAAGTGCTCGTGTCAGTGCCTCAAGTAGCAACATATCACATATATGACGTCTGAATGCAATAAGACTTAAAATAGAATACATCCTAAATAAGAAAACTGTTTTCTTATCTCAGTGAGATTTCTGTATAAAAACCGATGTATCATCAATAAAATCACATAGAATCGGTGTCAAGCATCGACACAAAACAGATATCCAAATATCTCAAATCTCGGGCTCCAGCAATCCGGACTGACCCATATCATCAAATCTCACTATCTCGGGCTCCGCATGATCAGGATCGGCCCATATCCATTTCTCTCATAACTCCGAACGATATCCTCCGGATATCCGTCGAGTTTCCATACAATCAACGATCGATAGTGCTCCCTGCCGGGCTCAAACGCCATTCTATACCATCTTCTTGCCCCGGGGTACCGCACCGGGTCCACCATGCACCTGCAGACGGTCCTTCCCCTTACCTCAAATCGGGTGTATGATACCACTCGAGAACCGAAAAAACTCATGGTGGACATCACAAATATCATATCACGAGAAAACCGTAAATTTCTATCCTTTGAAATGAAAATAAGATTATAAATCCTTGCGGTTTCTCCCAATCCATAAATCTCATAGAAAATCCGAATCCCAAACTCCAAAGTAAATAACAGTGAAATACCGGCATAAAGACCGATAATATTGCATAACAATGAATATACATATACTTGCATGGGTATCTAAATGGAGAATGCAATATCTAATATAGCACAGTAATGATATATCGGAATTATCAGCTAGCAAGCGATGTCAAAGAAGTAATATTCTCTAAAGTGTACGTGACATGGCAATTACCGATGATGATGTGTGTGAGCCGGCAAGCAAGTGTTCGTAGACATACGCATCATCGGTAATGGTGCTGGTGTCCTGATAACATGGGTTCATAATAAACAAAGGAATCATAACTATAAGCATGAAATGCGATATGAACAACATGAATATACATTTATATATATACGAGTCATACCGTTTTGGCATTTGAAATAAGCACGAATCGTGGTTTTAGAAAATAGGGCTACGGCGTTTTTTGAGAAAAGATACATCCCTTGAAAATCTGCAGTATCCCTAGGCCTGTCTTTAAAATACTCACGATTCGATAAGTTTGAAAATAAATATGACTCGAGCCCAATCTAACATCTACCAAGTAAACTACAGTACGAAGCTAAGAGACTAATCAAAAGGGTAAGGAAAACCACCTAAGTCCGAGTCGATATATCTAGTAGTCGGTGATCCCGCCTCAATAGCGTCACGTACGATAAAATATATAATACGACATCCTCGAGTCAAGAGTGTGGATCAATTATCATATTTATACATCGTACGGAAAAATCCATCGCACGACATCCCAAATCGTGGTACGGGTCAATTATCACATATAAAACATTACTTATCTGGTACCATTATCATCATATTCTGAATTAGGGGTACTGATCTAAAGTCTAGTACATTCCAATACCATCAAACATATATATTTGCGTGTGTATGAAAACACATCACCCAACGATCCGCTATAACATCGTGTCGTATCTCATAATACGACCCAAGTCACATATCCGATCTCACGTTATCATGCCCGATCATATCGACTCTCCTCTGAGTATCATATACTATCCTCATCATATGTATATACGTATATGTATATATATATATATATATAGCAACACATCAATATACATATATATATATATACATATAACATATACACCAAAACATATCACGTGTGTGCATGTGTGTGTGTATACCTTTACACTAGGATTTCGTAACAAAGAAATTACACTATAAGCACTATCTTACAATTACACTAAAACTAACCCGTGAACACCTAAAGCCTATATTGATGATCATTTAGTCTCACAATACGCGTATTTATATATATATATATATATATATATATTTAGATATAAATATAACATACTCGTATACTACACTATGAAACTGCGGTGGTGCTATACGCCATCCACCCGACTTCCCCTGTAGATATATATCTACTCACCTTGATCCTTGCTTGCCGAAGTCATTGCCGCCATCCTCTTCTTCATCGTCCGAAGTCCACGTGAGGGTACCTACATATCATATATATCGTATCGCATAAAAACTTCCAATTCAAAACCAAAACGACACGCGAATCACACATAGGCTAAAACCTATGGTCTACTAACGCAAATCAACCAAACAACACACGATATCGACGTACAAATATAAAGTGACCGATACAAAACACAAATATCAAAACTTCAATTCATAAACTTCAAGGAATTCAAAGCAGAAACTTAAGAAAATGGTTCCAGATTTTGGTTCAGGTAAGATTGGGCTAAACAAACAGTACTGGGGTGTTGTATAGGAGGTATATGAGCTACAGAAGCAACCATGACCCCAAACACCACAACTTGGCCGGCCACATGCCCATGAAATCCGGCCAGATCGGCCATACCTGCTTGGATTGGGTTCGTTTTCATAGGGTGGTCTCGTAGTGGTCCATCTAGGTCAATGGAGTTGTTTGTTTTTCCAGTAAAGTTCTCAGGTCATTCCAGATTCCCTTTAGGCCTCAAATTCTCACAAAAACCAACATTGAACATCTAAAGTCCAAGTGTGGGGTTTGTCACTGGTTTGGTCTAAGTTTTAAGACCAAAAAGGGGGTTTTTAGTCACTAATACATCTCAATTACAACCTCACACCTCATAGTATCACGTAAACCTCAACATGGAATTTCAAAGATCCATAAACCGTAAAAGTTTTAACTCTTACTACAATACGACATACTAAACACTAATACTTTAACTAGGAGTCTAGAATTTTACCTCATTTGGCAACTCAAGAAAATTCTTGAGTTGCCCCAATTGTTCAAAATCCCAACTTTCTTGGTTCCCCATGCTTGTAGTGAGCTTGTGCACATTTTTTCTGAAGGAATTATGGTGTTTTGAGGTGTTTTTGGTGATGTAGTGAGAAGGTAGAGGAGGTGGAGGGAGGAGGGCAGCCATGGGGTGAGAGAGGAGAGAGAAGTGATGAAGATGATGAAGTGAAGACAAAGAGTTATGGTTCAATTGACCCCTCACCCTCTCTCTCTCTCTCTCTCTCTCTCTTGCCCATACCTCATTTGCTTATCCTTTTCTTTTTCTTTTCTTTTCTCTTCTTTTAAAACCAAAACAAATAAAACTATAGAAACCCAAAAGAAACCATGCACCATTTAGGATTTAAGCCATGTTTTCAAAAATGTAACTAGTGTTAGCAAATATGAAATGGTGCATGTCACATGCACAAAACGCCATCAATGTGTGATTAGTGAACATTAATCAAGTTAAGGATAAACTTGTATATAATTAATTATAAAAATTTATAATTTGCCTAAATCACATAAATCCCTCCTAAAATCTCCATTTAATTTAATGCTCCAAGATTCTCCAAACTATCTCTATATAATTATACCACATCATTAAAATATTCATAATATTTATTATATTAATTATATAAATTCACAAAATTAATACTTTATTTTTCTGAAATGTTACAACAGGCTATCTACACGACCAGGGGAACGTCGGGTTTCACTTGCGGCTCAAAGGAAACCCGGGGCTCCCAGATTATCTGTATTGTTCTGTGATGCTTATTGCTTTTCTGCGATTTTGCATTTATCACGACTGGTGCGATTATTATATATTGCTATATATATAGTAGTAGATTTTGTATATGTTTTAAACTCGCGCTAGTCCAGTCTCCGCTCCGTCGTTAGTTAAGTAACCTAACGGCTGATGACGAGACCCAGTGGCGAATGTGGACGGCATATACGTACATCATATTTTCGTTCTTTTGTGGTGTGATTAATTGATGGGACTGCGTTGATTCTGATCAATGCAAGGAAAACAGACCTATTCGATGTTGTTGGAACAATTTTCAAAAGCTGTTATTACAAGGACGTTTTCTTTTGTTTTGCACAGCGGTATTCGGTTATGAATATCCAGCACCATATTGCACGAGGCAAGAGCCGAGATCCCCTCACAGGGAGTGACCTCTTGGGCAGAAGTTTGCGTCAGGGTGATAACTTCACTATAGTCGATTACTTTTTTGCTTTGCATCTAGGTATTCAGTTGGAATATCGTGCACCTTATTCCACGAGGAAAGAGCCAAGATCCCTTCACAGGGAGTGACCTCTTTAGCAATGGTTTTCGCCACTATGTATTTATAAAAATCTATCTGGTTCCTTCAACGATATCAAGTTCATTACGTTAAAGGTTTTTCGCCAAAAACCATTCGTAGCCCTCCGTCATTTCAGACGGGTAGCACTTTGTATTCATACTATATTTGTTGGCCTTCGTCATGGCATAGTGTGTGGTAGCTATTTGTTACTTTTCTGTTGCATAGATAGATGCGTTGGTTTGTGACAGTCGTACTACTATTTTGGCATTCGTTAAGGGTATGTACGGGTGGGTTCAAATTAACCTGGACAATGACGGGTAGAACATGACATGTGACATATGATATGTTGGCCTTCGTCACGGTCATAAGTGCATGGGGTAGAAATCACATCGGGAGTTTCAAACATACAGGAAACATGGCAGACATGCGCATACCTTCTGAAGTGTGATAACTTTAGTGGATTCCATCAGGTTATCATGCGATGATATTTGGATCCCGATACCGACTGATGAGTTGGTTTAATCCTCGGGAGATTTTAGATGATCCCGACTAATTCTTCTTTCAGGTTTGGATGAGAATTTGAGGATACAGTAGGAGACATCCTGATTAGATAAAATTATTAACAATTCTGATCTAGGTTAGAGTGCATGCTGAGTGTTTCTTTTTTCTCTCTTTTTGGCAGCGAACATGTCCCGATCCTAGACTATAACTCGGTAACCAAGTTAACCGAACCTTCTTAAAACACAATGGCTTTTGGATTGTCATAGTTGCATACTTCATTGCCACTCCTACTTTTACCTTTTTCTTTTCTCCGGAACATTCCATATCACTACGAAGGTCCACATTTCTTGGATATGACCATCGTATAGTTACATATGAACTCGAAGAAACTTTTTTCAGATTCTAGGATGGTTTCCGGTTCTGGAGAAATTGAATAGGACTATTCAGTTGTCTTTTCCTTTTACATTCTCTCAGGTTATGAGGGCTCCTAGTATTAGGAGAAAGTACACCTAATGCTCTTATTGGATAGTCTTCTTTCAAACCATTGGCAGGTGCCGAAAGGTGGGGATGGAAGAAAACTAATTAGCCTAAGTGTGGTGTACATAAGGTAATAATAAAGACAAATAAAGGGATTAGAAAGAGGGCAAAGTAAATTGCGACTGCTATCATTCATGACCAAACCGCGTAGCTCATCGCCACTCCTACTTCACCTTTGCATTTCTCTGGTTCAGGAGAAATTGAATAAGGTTTATTCAGTTGTCTTTTATCTTTATCTTCTCTCAAGTTGCGAGTACTCTTAGGATTATGAGAATACACCTGTTACGCTTATTGGATAGTCTTCTTCCAAACCATAGGCTGGTACCGAACGGTAGGGAAGGAAGAAAACCATTTGGCATAAGGGTGGTGTACAAAAAGTAATGAGTAAAGACAAATAAATGGATTTGGAGAGATGGCAATGAAATATATGGTTACAGTCATGACTCTGGATAATGAAAGAGGCAATACTAGGAATACCCGGCTACCCTTTCGAAACATTTTCATGTTTCAATTTCACTGTGAGTTGTTAATTGAAAACAGATTTTCCAATTAGATCCTTACTCCTGGGTATGTATTTACCTGGTTTGATTCTCACATCTGTTTGGTTTTTACAGATGATGAGTGGGAGTAAGT
This sequence comes from Agapanthus africanus, assembly GCA_030015575.1. Lineage (NCBI taxonomy): Eukaryota > Viridiplantae > Streptophyta > Magnoliopsida > Asparagales > Amaryllidaceae > Agapanthus > Agapanthus africanus. Next base: position 233,982,106 of record JASDDO010000031.1, read on the forward strand.
TATTGGGAATTAGGTGATTATATCCTCATTATATCGGAATTCGTTGTAATTGGAGATATTTGAGGAAATCACATGGGGTTTTGCCTGACGGTAAATATATGGTTTTGAATATCCATTGTTATGCACCAATTTCAAATTGATATATATGTACGTTTATTTTATAAAGTGATATATAACTTTTTAAAATTATGTCCATAACATTTACCTATATCAGTTGATGATTAGGTAAGGAGCATTAAACAACGGTGTAATTCTTCTTAACCATAGTACAGTTTCAACCTACGACGTACAGGGTTTGAGTTATTCTGTAAGGTTAGTATAGCACCCTATGAAGAGTTTTGAAGCATCACATGACCCAAAGTTATAATTTTTAAGGTGCTAAACTAACATGCAAAGGGATCGATCCTAGAAAATTAGGGTTATTAAACATTAAGCTAGAAAAGATTAGGGTTTGAAGGCTACAACCTCTGTAGCTCCCCTTTGCTAGACTCCTTAGGTTCTTGGGTGTTGGAAGAAGGTCCTCTTGTTGTCCTCTTACGTCCACGACGATCCACCCGGAGTTTCCCGTCCAAGCTAGCTACTTTGGAAAAACAAAGAGAACACTCTAATCAAGTCGGCTAAACTTGATTAGAATGATGTTGTGGCTATGGATCTCACTTCAAAATCCTATTTTTATGAGTATTTTACTCTCTTATAAGAACTAGAGAGCAAAGCATGGAGGTTGATGAAGATGGTGGTCTTTTGTGAAGAAGAGAATGAATTATCCTTGAAAGAGAAAAGAAAAATAACTATATATATTTTTCTTTCTCACAACCAACCATGGTTAGATTTAAAGATATCATTTGATTTAAGTTAAAAGCATAATAAGAAAATAAACCATGGGTTAAAAGTTAGGTGAGCATGGTAGAGTTTAGAAGAGTGTAGAAACTCATAAATGATTTAACCCATTTTTCATTTCCTTTTGCTTTAATTTAAATCCAATAATAATCCAAAAATAACCATGGTGTAATTCTTATATATCCACCATTCTCATTGTATAAACAACCATGATAAAAATTGATGTATGTATGCATGTGTGCTTGCACATCAATATGTGCATGAACAAGAATAAATGCATACAAGCATGCATACATCCAAAACAAGCAAGATAGGATTTGTAGTGAGAAACTAATGATGAATCAACACTTGATTCACTAATCCAGTCATATCACATATGACCCGACCATTAGCAAGCCGCCCAATTAATATATGGTATCCTATACACGCATTTTAATCGGGTCCAAGCGCATATCGCATACGCGCACCACAACTTTTCGCCTGGACTAGGTAACTCCTATGTGGGACTCTAAGACTCGTCAATACGCTGACAGTGGGTGATGATCATATCAAGCACCCCCAAGCCGCAAGCGGTCAGCTAAACGTAACGGCCACCCGGGTATTGGGCGATTAGAAGAAAATAAGCGAACCTGTTACAACTCCCGTCGAGCCATCCGGCAACACTACCGTACAGTCCGGTCTCTTCGTCAGATATGCTGCATATCGAGCCTAGGGATGGTCACGTCGACCCCAATAACTCAATAAGTCATGCCGGTGAATGGTCTATAACAGATCGAGAAACTACTGATAACACTTATCAGCAAATCTCAGCAGCCCTGGCCAGGGACTTGCTGTTATAACCAGTCGGGCACAGTACAGCATCAACTCCCAATATTGGGAGAAACGAAACCCCTCCTATCGCTCATTGCCTTCGTGTGTCTCGGGACTGTACCCAACGGCCACCTGTTTGCACGACTCAGTAGGGCCGTGGTAGGGTGGCAATCAAAGTACAGTGGGAGAACACACAAGACTCCATGACGATCTCGGGTCTACAGACTAACCTGTACCAGTGTCGCCTGAGAACTGCTATCCGACGATAGATATAATTCCATATAGGAGTTCTCGGTGAGTCCGTCCAGTGTACCCAGTCACCACTGAGCACCCGTATATGATCTTGATGTCAAACATCGATGAATGTGGGAACATTCATCGCCCATCGTATGGGTCTAGTATCATATACGCTAGTCTACTCTGGTATATCAATGCCCCGTCTCGATATACCTACGACTAGGGACGTTCCAGGATACGCTTATAGACTACAGATGTCCCACTAGTATGATCTGCATCATAATCAGAGTAGTCAAGCCGATATCCTCAGGGCTTTATCAGCATGTATGAATGAATAGAAGCATGATCAAATAAACATGTCAGATAAAGAAGAACCAGATAGCATACTATCATGTCGAGCAAGAATGCAAACTGAATATACATACATGTATAGATACATCCACTATCACATAATGGCCTCTAGGGCATACATATATCCAACAATCTCCCACTTGCACTAAGGCCAGTTATTGGCGTATCTCATACCCAACATCTCAAAAAGTCGCCCATGCTGTGGCTGAGGGAGGGCCTTGGTGAGTGGATCCGCGGCGTTGTTCTTTGTGTCTACTCTCTTAATCTCGATCTCGGGGCGATCTACAATCTCCCGGATCAAATGAAAGCGCCTCAGGATATGTCTGGACCGTTGATGGGATCTGGGCTCCTTGGCTAACGCCATTGCCCCATTATTGTCACAATACAAAGGTATTGGATCAATAATGGTTGGAACTACTCCTAGCTCCGAGACGAACTTCTTCATCCAGACGGCTTCCTTGGCGGCATCATTTGCAGCAATGTTCTCAGCTTCCATCGTAGAGTCTGCAACGGTATCTTGTTTGGAACTCTTCCAACTTACCGCCCCTCCATTGTGGGTAAATACAAACCCTGAGATAGATTTGCTGTCATCCTTATCGCTCTGGAAGCTCGAATCGGTAAAGGCCTCCATTTGGAAATCTGTATTACCATACACCAAGAACAATTCTTTAGTCTTTCGTAAGTATTTAAGAATGTTCTTCACAGCTGTCCAGTGGTTCTCCCCTGGGTTGGATTGATACCTGCTTACAACACTAAGTGCATAAGCTACATCTGGGCCTGTGCATAACATCGCATACATTATAGATCCTACTGCCGAAGAATAAGGTATAATGCTCATGCGAGCTCTCTCTTCATCGGTCTTTGGACAAGAATCCTTGGAGAGAGTGACTCCATGGCAAGCGGGTAAGGCACCCCGCTTGGAGTCTTCCATACTAAACCTTTTTAGGATGGTGTTGATGTACCTGGTTTGGGACAATCCCAATAACTTTTTGGATCTATCCCTATAGATCCTTATGCCCAGGATGTATGTGGCATCACCCAGGTCCTTCATGGAGAACCTCAGTGATAAGAATGATTTGACCGACTGTAGCATAGGAATATCATTTCCTATCAGAAGAATGGCATCCACGTACAATACGAGGAATGTGACAGCTCTTCCTACAGCCTTCCTATAAACACAAGGTTCATCTGGATTTTTGATGAAATCAAACTCTTTGATAACATCATCGAAACAGATGTTCCAACTCCGAGATGCCTGCTTTAACCCATATATGGATTTAAGCAATCTACATGCTTTCCCGCTGCTCCCACTGTCAATGAAGCCCTCTGGCTGATCCATATAAACGCATTCTTCTAAGTCTCCATTTAGAAATGCCGTTTTAACGTCCATCTGCCAGATTTCATAGTCGTAGTGAGTAGCAATAGCAAGTAGGATCCGAATGGATTTAAGCATGGCTACGAGCGAAAAAGTTTCGTCATAGTCCAAACCTGGTGTTTGACGAAAACCTTTCGCCACAAGTCTTGCCTTATAGGTCTCTACCTGCATATCCACACCAATCTTTCTTTTAAAGATCCATTTGCACCCTACAGGTTTTACCCCAGGGGGTACAACGTCCAAAGTCCATACTTTGTTGGTGTACATAGAGTCCATTTCGGATCTCATGGCATCCAGCCACTTCACAGAGTCACCACTCGTGATAGCTTGCTGAAAACTGGTAGGATCATCATCTTCCATGATACAGACTTCTCTGTCACCATCAATGAGGAAACCGTAATACCTCTCCGATGGGCGAGAAGTCCTACCAGACCTACGGAGTGGCCGAGATTCTTCAGTTTCTGTTGTAACAGCCGGTTCAACCAAATCGTCATTTGTAGTTTGTGTCTCCAGAACCTCTTCCAGATCTACTACCTTGCCATCATCTTTATCTGTGAAAAACTCTTTTTCCAAGAATGTGGCATACTGAGAAACAAACACCTTTTGGTCCTCTTTGTGGTAGAACAGATATCCATAAGAATTCTTTGGATATCCCACAAAGTTACACATGACTGACCGTGTCTCGAGTTTGTCCGGATTCTGCTTTTTAACATAGCCCGGGCAACCCTAAATCTTAATTCTCTTAAGAGATGGTCTCTTCCCATGCCATATCTCATATGGCGTGGTAGACACGGCTTTGGTAGGAACCCTGTTTAGCAGAAACGCTGCAGTCTCCAATGCATGCCCCCAAAACGAGACTGGTAACTCAGCGTCACTCATCATGGACCGGACCATATCTAATAGGGTCCTATTCCGTTGTTCTGACACACCGTTGTTCTGTGGTGTGTAAGGAGGAGTGAGCTGAGAGAGAATCCCATTCTCTTTTAGGAAGTTTGCAAATTCTGTACTGAGATACTCTCCACCTCGATCTGATCGAAGCATCTTAATACTCAAGCCGGTTTGTTTTTCTACTTCTTGTTTATATTCAATGAATTTCTCGAAAGCATCGGACTTATGCTTTAATAAAAATACATGACCGAATCTTGAGAAATCGTTAGTGAATGTAATGAAGTATGAAAATCCGCCTCTAGCCTGTGTAGACATAGGCCCACATACATCACTATGTATGAGGCCCAGGAGCTGAGTAGCTCTTTCTCCGTGTCCGGTAAATGGAGTTTTGGTCATTTTACCCTTGATACAAGACTGGCAAGTCACATAAGATTTATATTCAAAAGAATTTAAATATCCATCTTTGTGTAACTTGTTTAGTCTTGTTTCGTTAATATGACCAAGTCTACAGTGCCAAAGAAAAGCTTCATTTAATTCTGAAAGTTTTCTTTTATTAGTGTGTTGTATACTGAAAACTGTGTGTTGATTTAGGACATATATTCCGTTATTAAGTGTACCATACCCAACCAACATTTGATTCTGGTGAATGTTCATAACATTGTTTTGCAATACAAAATTATACCCTTCATTGTCCAACAAAGAAACGGATATTATATTACATAGCATATTTGGTACAAAATAACATGGATTCAAAATCAAAATACATCCAGATGGCAACCCCAAGTGATACTCTCCCACTGCGACTGTATGTACATTGGAACCATTTCCAACGCGGAGAGTATGGTCACCTGTCCTCAAAACCTTGCTATTTCTCAGCCCCTGCATAGAATTGCAAATGTGAGAACCTGAACCGGTATCCAATACCCAGGAAGCAGAGTTTAAAGAAAAACAGTTTTCAGTCACAAACGCACCTGAGGCAGAAGCATCACCATGCTTCTTCTTGAGACTTAGGTACTCTGTGCAGTTGCGCTTCCAATGTCCTGTCTTGTGGCAATGAAAACACTCGCCCTTCCCCGGGTCTCCAGCTGTGGACTTTCCCTTTCCCTTCACCTTTTTGACTCCGCCCTTAGGATTAGTGGGTTTCTTCTTTTTCTTTCCCTTGGCCTTAGCTTTCGGGAGAGAAGATGAAGACTGTCCAATAGTCATAACGGGAGTCTTTGCTGATTTCATAGTGCTCTCTGCACTCCTTAACATATTAAGGAGTTCAGGGAGTTCCTTCTCCATGCCATGCATGTTAAAGTTCACTATGAACTGAGCAAAGGTGGAGGGGAGGGACTGCAGAATAATATCTATATATTGTTCATTGTCCATTGTCCATCCGAGGCCCTCAAGCTCTTCTATAAGAGCTATCATCTTCAAAACATGGTCTGCTACTGGTGTGCCAGGGGCCATCCGCATCTGAAACAGTTTCTTTGATGCTTCGTATCGTAATATGCGGGACTGCTCCCCATACAACTCCTTTGTATGGAGCAATATCCCGTGGATGTCCATGTCCTCGTGCTGCTTTTGATGTGTGTTATCCATCGATGCAAGCGCGAGGCATTTTGCCGTGGCACAGTCAGCGTCCCATGTCTTGCGGACTTCAATGTCCGCAACTGAGGACTTTGGGCCTGGGACGGGCGGGGCTGAAGCCGTGAGGACATATGATACTTTATCATAAGTCAAGGCGATCTTTAGATTCCTCAGCCAGTCTTTATAGTTGGTCCCATTCAGTTTGTTCTTATCTAGTAGAAGCTTAAGTCCAGTCATTGGTATCTTCCATTAAGAGAGAGAAAAGAATACACTCAGCGAAAGCTCTTGCACAGATTAGATTGGTTTATTATCTTGTCTAATCGATGTTTCCCACTGCTTTTTATCAAGTTTTCTTTCAAACCTTAAAAAGAAAAACTAGCCAGGATTAATTACAGTCTACAACTTCGCTAACCGTTCAGCCAAGCCAGTGTCGGTACTTTGAGGGAGGTTCCCCGTGCTTTCACACGGACCTAATTAGAGTAAACCTCGTTTTCCCAGAGGCGGAGCCCCGTTAACACCTTTCTAGACACCTAATGAGTTAGCTAATTGTAAACTGTAAAACTCTCCTAGGAGCAACTATTGCCCACAGTGGGATCGGGATCCAACCATCACATGGAAGGTATGCAATCTCAATGCAAATTTCAACACTTGAAATTCCCGATGTAATTTTTACCCCTAGTACTTATGAGTACCAGTCAAGTTCTACCCGTCATTTCTTGATCAATTAGACCCACCCATATGACCCTTAACTATGGTCAACAAAGTCGCATGAATGTCCTAATTAATCTGCATCATATGCAGTGTAGGAAGACATCACTTAGCTACCGTACACTACGCCTTAACTAAAGTCAACAAACGTAGCACGAATACTAAGTACTCTACTTCCTAAAATGACGGAGGGTTGCGAATGATTTTTAAGAAAATCTTTAACGCTTTGAACTTGATATCGTTGTAGAATCAAACAGTTTTCAAAAGGAGTGGCTTAGGCTCCGCAGTTTTGAAATGTAGCTTTTTCATAAATAGCCGAGTAGTTTTTAAATCCGATTCTACAACATCTTTTAGGTTTATTTTCTTTACATTAATCACATTAATGTAATCCCATCATTTAAGTCCTAAAGCCAATCACAGAAAAGAAACGAAAATAACACGTACGCTTATGCCATCCGCATTCGCCGCAATGTACCGTTAGGTTACTTAACTAACGGCATACCGGGACGGGACTAGCGCGGGTGTAAAAAATAAGCAACGTCTACTATATATCATATATATAATATGTCATTCGTCTCAGATATCATAGAACACAGGCAGCAGAAACATAGATATAATGTGGGATATCCTAGGACGTCCGTATTTAGTACTTAGCCAGAATAGAAAATACGGATTCCACAGTCGCGATGAATAGCCAAGCCCACACCCTGGACCCCTACGAGAGCGGCAAGTGACCCTACCAATCCTGGAGTTTAGGAGACCCGATCTCGACTCCTCGAGATGGCCTCCCACTGAACCCCAGAACCCGGTCACCTGTGCTCCCCTCCTTGGGTCCATCCTAATGCGGAAAAGTAAATAATATACAACACTGGTGACACAACCGCAACCTGGAAGTGCCCGAAATAAAAGAATATTACAAATATTACATTTGAATTTACATGAATGAAAATATAAAACTCTCATCTGACAAAAACCCCCGGCTATTCGATCGCGACAATCCAACACATCATATCTCAGCAACACAGAATATCACATATCATCAACGTAAGTAAGTATGCATACCCCAATTGTCGTTGATGTATAGCAACGAAACCGGCGATATATAACATACTACACTTACGGTCACAGAAAAGAAAGTGTAAAACTACAATATTTGGAATCCAGATTCTCTTTAGACATCATAAATGCGAAATATCACATATTTCGTATTTCATGCCTAAACCATATGAATTCCACATATTGTATCACATTCCAGAAAAACAGACAGTATTAAAGTTTTCGAACGAATAATCAAGCACCCAAGATTCACTAATGCTCAACACTTGAGCAGGGTTCAAAAGATCCGGAGTGTGACACAGTAGTGGCGGTCCAGCCGCAGAAGGGTCAAGCCAACGCCTCACATGTGGCACGCCGTACTGCCCCAAACCCTAGGGTTCAAAGGGCATTTCGAGACGGTCACATAATCGAGTTAAGGTTTGTTGTCTTCTAGAGGGACCACCGCAAAAAAAACTTACACGTATCTCCAAACTATTTAAACCCCGTGAATATTGAGTAAATGATATTCGTTCAAACACTTCAATACTTTCTAGTTTACCCGGAAAAGAAAACGAAATGAAAATTCCGATCGAAACCATGAGTTCAGAACCATCTCCAGAATTTTTCAACAGCAGATTCAGATTAAACATACTCAAAATACACTATAGCAGGTAAGAAAAAATTCTGTGCAAAATCGAGTAAACGACCCCCTCTTATGGCCACGGAACCGCGGCCTAAGCCTGCTTAGGCCGCGTTTCAGCGGTCAAAATTACTGTTCATGGCCACGAATTTCCCAGATTGTCTTATTTTTACCTGGTCTATTTTTTGAGAATTTTTAATTCTGAAAAAAGTCAGTTTTTAAAAAATTTCCAGATAGTGTCCCGTAAATCCGTATTTTGGTTCGATCGGACTTTTTACTTCGCAAAAAGGTCGCCTAATGTTCTAGGTCGGCTCTGATACCAATGTAAGGTTAGTATAGCACCCTATGAAGAGTTTTGAAGCATCACATGACCCAAAGTTATAATTTTTAAGGTGCTAAACTAACATGCAAAGGGATCGATCCTAGAAAATTAGGGTTATTAAACATTAAGCTAGAAAAGATTAGGGTTTGAAGGCTACAACCTTTGTAGCTCCCCTTTGCTAGACTCCTTAGGTTCTTGGGTGTTGGAAGAAGGTCCTCTTGTTGTCCTCTTACGTCCACGACGATCCACCCGGAGTTTCCCGTCCAAGCTAGCTACTTTGGAAAAACCAAGAGAACACTCTAATCAAGTCGGCTAAACTTGATTAGAATGATGTTGTGGCTATGGATCTCACTTCAAAATCCTATTTTTATGAGTATTTTACTCTCTTATAAGAACTAGAGAGCAAAGCATGGAGGTTGATGAAGATGGTGGTCTTTTGTGAAGAAGAGAATGAATTATCCTTGAAAGAGAAAAGAAAAATAACTATATATATTTTTCTTTCTCACAACCAACCATGGTTAGATTTAAAGATATCATTTGATTTAAGTTAAAAGCATAATAAGAAAATAAACCATGGGTTAAAAGTTAGGTGAGCATGGTAGAGTTTAGAAGAGTGTAGAAACTCATAAATGATTTAACCCATTTTTCATTTCCTTTTTCTTTAATTTAAATCCAATAATAATCCAAAAATAACTATGGTGTAATTCTTATATATCCACCATTCTCATTGTATAAACAACCATGATAAAAATTGATGTATGTATGCATGTGTGCTTGCACATCAATATGTGCATGAACAAGAATAAATGCATACAAGCATGCATACATCCAAAAAAAGCAAGATAGGATTTGTAGTGAGAAACTAATGATGAATCAACACTTGATTCACTAATCCGGTCATATCACATATGACCCGACCATTAGCAAGCCGCCCAATTAATATACGGTATCCTATACATGCATTTTAATCGGGTCTAAGCGCATATCGCATACGCGCACCACAACTTTTCGCCTGGACTAGGTAACTCCTATGTGGGACTCTAAGACTCGTCAATACGCCGGCAGTGGGTGATGATCATATCAAGCACCCCCAAGCCGCAAGCGGTCAGCTAAACGTAACGGCCACCCGGGTATTGAGCGATTAGAAGAAAACAAGCGAACCTGTTACAACTCCCGTCGAGCCATCCGGCAACACTACCGTACAGTCCGGTCTCTTCGTCAGATATGCTGCATATCGAGCCTAGGGATGGTCACGTCGACCCCAATAACTCAATAAGTCATGCCGGTGAATGGTCTATAACAGATCGAGAAACTACTGATAACACTTATCAGCAAATCTCAGCAGCCCTGGCCAGGGACTTGCTGTTATAACCAGTCGGGCACAGTACAGCATCAACTCCCAATATTGGGAGAAACGAAACCCCTCCTATCGCTCATTGCCTTCGTGTGTCTCGGGACTGTACCCAACGGCCACCTGTTTGCACGACTCAGTAGGGCCGTGGTAGGGTGGCAATCAAAGTACAGTGGGAGAACACACAAGACTCCATGACGATCTCGGGTCTACAGACTAACCTGTACCAGTGTCGCCTGAGAACTGCTATCCGACGATAGATATAATTCCATATAGGAGTTCTCGGTGAGTCCGTCCAGTGTACCCAGTCACCACTGAACACCCGTATATGATCTTGATGTCAAACATCGATGAACCTGGGAACATTCATCGCCCATCTATGGGTCTAGTATCATATACGCTAGTCTACTCTGGTATATCAATGCCCCGTCTCGATATACCTACGACTAGGGATGTTCCAGGATACGCTTATAGACTACAGATGTCCCACTAGTATGATCTGCATCATAATTAGAGTAGTCAAGCCGATATCCTCAGGGCTTTATCAGCATGTATGAATGAATAGAAGCATGATCAAATAAACATGTCAGATAAAGAAGAACCAGATAGCATACTATCATGTCGAGCAAGAATGCAAACTGAATATACATACATGTATAGATACATCCACTATCACATAATGGCCTCTAGGGCATACATATATCCAACATATTCAACTCAGGGGACTTATACAAAGTATTGTATGTTGTCCAGTGTCCATTAGGACAAAGTGTTTGGTCGCCGTACTATATTCTTTTTACTTGTGACTTCTCCAGTTTTAGACAAGTATTTCGCAGAAATACAAGGTCCAAGTTATGAGAAGTTATAGGTATAAGAATAAAGTAGATAACCATATGATGCAAGTATCATAGTTCTTAAAGGTGATCGAAGATGTGGATATTTGTGTCAGGTATTTAGTTGATAGTAATGGTTTTGAGAACTTGCTTCTCTTTCAGATTACTCATATCTGGATGCACTCCAATGTTGAGTAATGTGGATCGGTCTCTCTTCATTTAGTTGACATGCACTAGAGAAAGCTGCATGATTTGAATCTCGTTCCAATTAAATCAGTGCCTATGTTTCTATATTGTATATAGAATGGTTCATACCTTAACGATGTTAAGGTATATGGAGTTGTACGGCTTATGCTTAAAACCAAACTCTGGATAACTCAAGGCACATTTCTGTAATGGCAGTTTGTGGGTTATCCCGGGCTATGACGAGGGTTAACTTTCTACCATCTGGATGATCAATAGTGATATTGTTCTTGACTCGCCACAGTTTTAGCAAAATGGATTTTTTTTCAGAAAACAGTAGTAGGAGTATGGTAGAACAGGAAGTGATTCCAGAACCACAAACTATTACTGAAAATTTAATAGAACCAAAAGATTCAATAGGGTTTGACATTCCATTAGCCACTGCGCAGATATGGTGGGTAACCTTAGCCACCTGTAACATTTCAGAAAATATAAAATATTATTTTTGGAATTTTATATTAAAATAATATATTTCCCGAAAACTGCCCGATTTGCGAAATTGGAGTTTTCGAAAAAGGGTATAAATATATACCAATATTTGTGAAATAAATAGAAATTAAAATGATTTATTCATTTAAAAATATATTTTAAGGATTTGGCATTTTAAAAATTATTATACGCAGTTTTGATAAAAACCCGATTAGTGCACTGCTAATCGCGATTAAGCCAAATCCGTGTTTCTACAGTTTTCATGGTTAGTGCACCATGACATGTCTCATTTGGTTACATGTTATTTCTATGTGGTTTTATATGGGTGTATGTATTTTTGGTGAGAAAAAAAAGGAAAAGGTCAAAGGTGACATAATGAGTGGGTTAGGTATACTTGGAGAGAGAGAGAGAGAAGGTGTGAGTATGTGAGAAAGAGGGAGGGGGGGCTGCCACTTTGAAGCCCCATTTTTTTTCATCCCCCTCTTCATCTTCTCAACTCCACAACCCTCGACATAAACCCTAGATCTACGTCCAATAAATCCCCAAAACCATACACCCCCTTCACAAAACTTAATCCCTATCTCCTCTTCTACACGATGAACCGAGCAATGTGGGATTTTGACGATGTTGGAAAGTTAGTGCTGCCTTGAGTGGACTAGATGAGGTATAATTCCTTCCCTTTAGATTAGTTTTGTGTGATATCGTGTTTTGGAGGTCGTTTTATGATGTTGCTGACCTGCTGTTACCCCGAGCACCCACTGGGAAAACAAACAGTGTCATTGAGTTGTACTGGTAACCCTAAGTGACTACCTGAAGAACGAGACCCTTCCCACCGGTTCAGGCCGGCGACCATTGGAGAAAATCCGGCGACCCCGGGTGATTAGGTGAGCTAGGGTTTGGATTTTGTAGGGTGGTTACCTGATGATGTTTAGAGGTGTTTGGTCCTGCTGGATTTTTGTGTAATGACTATGGGTAAAATCAGGGGGCTGTTGTAAGTATTTGCTTGACCATGGGAACATAATCCCTGACCTGAGCAATAGACCTGAACCAGATGCTCCAACTTTAGAATTGACTCATATCATTTTTGTGACTTTGAGTGTGCCTATGGGGTCTGGAGCAACCCAGGGAATTACTGAGGCAACCAAACAATACTAGTGGCCTAGATATACTACTAGGAGACCTCTCTGACCTGATGAACCCTAACAGAGACCCCTGGCCGGCGAGGCCGGATTTTTATGGTATGTGGCCGGCCACTTGGTGAGGGTAGGAGCCTAGGTTGGTTCAGTAGCTCACATATACCTTATACATCACCCTAAACTTGTTTGCTTGGATTTATTTGACCTGAGTAAAAATCTGGGAACACTTGTGTGTTATTTACGATATGTTTTCCGTATTTTGAATGATGAGTTTTGACAATTGGATTCGTTTTTGGTTGTCGCATGTTTGTACATCGATAACAAGGGTTGTTCGATTGATTTTGTACGCATATGCTATAGGTTCTAACCTACGAGCAGTGCGCGTGCCGTTTTGTTTTTCCGCCTTGATTTTAATATCATTTCGATATGTGTTGTTATTGTAGGTATCTTCGCGTGGATTCCGAAGTGACGAAGCGAGGCGTCATCGACTTCGGCGAGCGAGGGCTACGGTGAGTAGATCTATATCTACCGGGGAAGTCGGGTGGATGGCGTATAGCACCCCCGCAAACTTTTGATGGAAAACCGATTTATAGAATATGGTTAGAAAAACTAGATTTGGAAACTAGGGTTAGAATGAGATGGCTATGAAACCATATTAGAAACTAGAGGATAGTTAGAAGTGATATGTTACTACTATCGTAGGATGACGTTTAGCGATATTACCGTTTAGGGTACTGTAGGAATAGATAGTCGATGTAGATTCGTCATCCGAACCATACATTTTTCTAAACCGAAGAATCGTATGTACGTTTTAAGTATATACTTTGAGGGATGTTACAGATTTTCAAATGATATCACTTTCTTAAAAACACCGTAACCCCTATTTTCAAAACTACGATTCGCTTCTTTAAAAATCCGATTGTATGGTTCAGATGTGTATGTTAGATTAGATACTGTAAGTACACGGCAGCGCCCCGGCCGTCTAACAGACACCAAATGCGGAACAAAAACCTTTTGACTGGCGCTATCGTATACTATAACCCGGATCTGCCATTAAAACTAAACTAACAAAGTGGGTAGAAATGTTATACCGAACGATCCTAGTCCTTCGGTCTTCAACCGTCATCCCACGCTTTGTTGTGGCTGCTCCGATCTCCTGAATCTCCAGTCTTCTCGTCCAGGTGGCACCACGTCGACGGATCATTAAACAGGCTCCCGCCTCTGAACCGAGGCAACTCGATCATCAAGTTTGCTAAAAGAGATGACCAAGATTGATGTAGATGTTAGTTATATGTATGCCCTAGAGGCCATTACTGTACATGAGATGTATATTGTAGTGGATGTTGGGTCATATATAGGTAGGACTTTCTTGCTCGACATGATAGTACGTTATCTGGTTGCTCTTTATCTTAACATGTATACTTACTGTATCTCTGTTACATATTGATAAAGCCCTTAGGATGTGTACTCGACTTGCAGGACTATGATGCAGATCAAACGAGTATGGCCTGGGTAGTCCATGAGTACATCCTTCAATGTTCCTAGTCATGGGAATATCGAGACGGGTCATCGATATTCTAGAGTAGACTAGCGTATATCTTCTCGACCAATGTGATAGGCGATGGATGATCCCATATCCATTGGTGTTTGACATCAGAGATGGTATGCGGGTGCTCAGTGGTGACTGGGTACACTGAACGGACTCGCCGAGAACTCCCAGATGGTATTATACCTCATGTCAGATGGCAGTTCTCTGGTGACACTGGTACAGCTTAGTCTGTTGACCCGAGATCGCCATAGAGTCTTGTGTGTCTCCCACCATGCTTTGATTTCCAACCTACCACGGCTCTGCTGAGTCGTGCAAATAGGTGGTTTTTGGGTACAGTCCCGATTCACATGGAGGCAATGAGCGATATGAGAGGATTCGTCTTTTCCTGTATTGGGGGTTGATGTTGCGCTATGCTCGACTGGCCATAACTGGAAATCCCTGGCCATGGTTGCAGTGATTTACTGGAAAGAGTTATCAATAGTTTCACGCTTGTTATGGACCTTACATCGGCATGACTTTTCCAGCTGCTGGGGTCTGACGTTTACCACCCCTAGGCGAGATATGCGACATATCAGACGAACAGACCAGACTGTGCGGTAAGTGTTACTGATTGGATTCGCAGGAGTGTGAGCAGGCTTGCTCGTTGATCTTCTGATCGCTCAATACCCTGGTGGCCGTTATGTTTAGCAGAACACTTGCGGCTTGTCGGTGATTGATATGATCACCACCTACTACCGGCGTATTGACGAGTCTTTAGAGTCCTACACAGAGGTTTCCTGGCTCAAGCGAAACGAAAAAGGAGCGCATATGAGATATGTGCGGGACCGAGAATAATATCAGTATGTGATACTGTATTATATTCTCGCGATTTGTATCATCGGTCGGTTATATGAGATATAGCCGGGTAACCGAATCAAGTGTTGATTCGATATATTGATACACAATATATTAGTCGGTTATATGCGATATGACCGGATCATTAAATCAAATGTTGATTTAATGATTTGATGTATAATTATATATGTGATATCTTACATTACAATAACTAGTATTGGTTCACTTAAGATTGATTTTCTCACTTGATGTGCACAAGTTGTATATGTGATATATGTTTGTGCAGTAGTTTGTATCATGATTGATGATACATGCAAACTTGGGTGTGTGTATGACTTACACCATATTTAAGATAATGGTTTAGGTTTTTATTTATTTTGGTAAAACAAAATGGTGGTTTTCTTTGTCTTGGCTTGAAATTTAATGAAGCTTTTAAGCATCTTTGACAAAGTCCGCTCATTTTGTTTTGCATAAGATTTTCATTAACCAAACCTTTACCTCAAACTATGGTTTAGTCTCTACAAAGGTAAACTCACCCATGGTTGCATTATGATAGACTTCACTTGATTATTCATTTTAGATAATTCATTATTCTTATTCTTTTCTTTCTTCTTCTTCTTCTTCAAGAAGAAGAAAAGCTTGCTAGAAATTTTCAAGTGAAGAAATAGAGTGAGAAATCCAAATACAAAGTGAACCCACTTCTATTTCATCATCCTCTACTACTTTACATTTAGTTTATGGTGTTCTCATCACAAAGTTCTTGACCTAGTGAAGATGGATCTTGAGTTTGAGTCTCCTCGATGTAGATCATCTTCGGCCTCGAAGTCAACGACCTAGCCCGCTAATTTCTCCGAGGAAACCATCGCTAGAGTCCGGGATCACGATGATCGCAGCGAAGGGACGTCAACACGGAGCTTTAGAAGTGAAGGACTGGATCTACAAAGGTTGTAATCCTTTTCACTTAGTGTTAAGTTGTTCACTTGCTTATAGTTTTCGCATAATCTCTAGTATACGATCTTGGTTAGGGTTGTTCGGCACGTTAAATTTTTTGAATCGGGCATGGTTGATGCCTTGTAGAACCTTGTGACAGTGCCCAGGAACCCTACAGTGGTATCAGATCCATGGTTAGAGCTTTAGGCGAAATCTAGACGAAGTTAAAAGTCCGATCAAACCCGTATAACCCCGATTAAACCCTTCTCTAGACTTTTTTTAAATTGTGATTTTTTGTGAATTATAAATGCTCAAAAAATCAACAGGGAATTCTAAGGCCTTGTGTGAAAAACGATCCAGTATTACGCTTAAGGCGCCGCGGAACCGCGGCAGGAGCATGCCTTCCGCGGCGGTTCCGCGGCGCCACAGTGCGTTTATGGTGCGTTGTTTACACAGTAACTTCTGTACGAATTTTCTGAGATTTATGGGAATTTTTAATTTATACTCAAATGTTGAGTTTTCTGGGCTGTATTGGGGACTCGTTGATTCGATCGGATAATTTAACTTCGTTTAAGTTATTCCGGATAATTTTAGAACGTGTTAAAAAGTTCGACCGGATATCAATAACTCACTTTTTCTCCTGCCGGAAAATTTTCAAGTGTTGGATTTTTCCGTAGTTTAAGAACGTCTAAATCGTGCAAGTTACGCAATGAACCCTCTAGAAGACCA
Source organism: Agapanthus africanus (assembly GCA_030015575.1). Lineage (NCBI taxonomy): Eukaryota > Viridiplantae > Streptophyta > Magnoliopsida > Asparagales > Amaryllidaceae > Agapanthus > Agapanthus africanus. The sequence goes on from JASDDO010000031.1 coordinate 233,998,915, forward strand.
CAAAACATAACTCGATTATGTGACCGTCTTCAACTGCCTTTTGAACCTTAGGGTTTGGGGCAGTACGGCATTGCCACATGTGAGGCGTTGGCTTGACCCTTCTACGGCTGGACCATTGGTACTGTGGCATGTGATGGATGTTTTTAAACTCCCCTCAAGTGTTGAGAACTATTTGGGAAAACATGGGTGTTTGATTATTCGATCGGAAAGTTTAACATTGTCTATTTATCTGGAATGTGATACAATATTTGGAATCCACAAGTAGTTATGAGATAACTAATTTGAATGTTATTAACATAGCAGTTTATCTCAAATGATCGGTTGCCACGGAATTTTGATGCGATCAAAAGTCCATCGCAATCACGTAGCGTACGCGGATACTCGCCGGGTAAATTTAATAGACAGCCATGCCCCATAGCCCCGACCAAGTGACTATAGGAGAACCCCGTCGCCAAAAGCATCCGTTCGGGTGCTCGCGGCAGCGGTGTTCCGCCTTAGTGCACTTCGTCGACGGAATCCGCGGGTACGGCCGTCTACTAAAGTTTGCGACGAGCATTCGATCAGGATGTCGGGAATCTTGTTGAATTGCCCCATTAGATATTGAAAAGTGTTTTCGATAATGAGACTAAAATGCGGGGTTTATAATTGTTAGGCATGCGATGTCTAAGAAATTCATTTGGTTAGGCAAGCGGTGTCTAAGGAGGTTGCGGATTCCAACTGTTGTAGTTTTACACTTTCTTTTCTGCGACCGTAAGTGTAATATGTGGTGTATCGCCGGTTTCGTTGCTATACATCAACGACGATTGGGATACGCATATTTACTTACGTTGATGACATGTGATGTTATGTGTTGCTGGATATGTTATATTTGATCATCGTGTTTGAATAGCCGGGTTTTTTTAAGTGAGATGAGAGTTTTTCATTTTCATTCATGTAAAATTCATTGTATGTAATATTCTTTTATTGGGGCACTTCCGGGATGAGGATGATGTCACCATTGTATATAATTTACTTTTCCGCATTAGGATAGACCCAAGGTGGGGAGCACAAGTAACCGGGTTCTAGGGTCCAGTTGGAGACCATCTCGAGGAGTCGAGTCCGGGTCACCTAACTCTAGAATTGGTAGGGTTGCTTGCCGCTCTCGTAGGGGTCTAGGGGTGTGGGATTGGCTATTCATCACGACCGTGGAATCCGTGTTTTATAGGGGCTAAAAATAAAACGGACGTCCTAGTATATCCAATATTTCATATGTTGTTTTCTGCTGCGTTATCTGTGATGTGATCATATGATATGTTCATATAGATATTGTATATAATATATATGATATATTATATAGGCGTTGCTTATGTTTTACACCCGCGCTAGCCCTGCCCTGCTCTGCCGTTAGTTACCTAACCTAACGGTGCAGACGGGACATCGAGGAGAATGCGTATGGCATAAGTGTACATTGTATTTATCTGTGATGTTTAGGTGGACTTAAATGATGGGACATTCATTAATTAGATTAATGAAAGAAAATAAACCTAAAAGATGTTGTGGAATCGAATTTCAAAAATTAGGTAGCTCTAGTTGTTGCTTTGCATAGCGGTGTTCCTTATAGAACATCCAGTACCTTATTCGATAAGGAAAGAGCTGAGATCCCTTCACCGGGAGTGGCCTCTTTAGCAATAACTAGCAGATGCTACAACCTTCGGTTTGTCTTTTGACTGCTTTTCTAGTTCTTGCTTTGTATAGTGGTATTGTGAATATCCCGCACCTCATTCGACGAGGAAAGAGCCGAGATCCCTTCACCGGGAGTGACCTCTTTAGCAAAACTAGCGAAATCCTCAAACACACTCCATTTAAAACCATTTGATTCTGCAACGAGATCAAGTTCAAAGCGTTAAAGGTTTTCTTAAATACCATCCGCAACCCTCCGTCATTTTAGGAAGTAGAGTACTTAGTATTCATGCTGTGTTTGTTGACCATAGTCAAGGCACAGTGTACGGTAGCTAAGTGGTGTCTTCCTACACAGCATATTGTTAGGTCCACGTTACCTCTCCCGGTACTTTCGGGGTTGCGGAAACGGTAAATCAAAATTTTTCTAAACTTTGTAACATGGACCGTAAAAGCCGGATCTTTGCTAAACTAAACTAGCATACTTGCAAAGAAGAATTAACTACTCGGCAAAGTGGTTATACCTCAACTTGAACTCCTTCACTTCTTGTTGTTGTTCTTCTTTGATGTTCTTCTCTCCTTGTTGTTCTTTTCATGGCTTGCTCAAAGGTTGATCCGGACTTCGGTCACCTCCGCGGCCTCCTTAAGTCGAAGACGATCCACCCGAGAGATGTACGCCGAGCTCCACCTCAAGCCGAGGTAATTAGGGCAAGGAGATTGCTAATCTAGAAGCCCTAGGTTGTGTAGAGAGGATGTATGGATGTGTTTGTCAAGTAGAATCCTTTTTCTCTCAACACATGAGATCAAAGGAGAAGATCAAGAGGAGGAAGAAGAAGGAGATTATCTAGCAACCATGGAGCTTCTCATTTCAAGAGAGAGAATGAGAATGAGCAAATGAAAATGCTTAACCAAGAGAAAAGCTAACCATGGTTGCAATAAAGCATAAACATCATCATTACAAATCCAATCAAGATAAAGGTGATGGCTACAAATGACATGACCATTATCATAACTAAATAAAAAGAAAACCAAAGATTACTTTAGATCTTCTAAGAAGGTCCAAGTCAACTTTGGTCAAACGGTCAACAAAGTCAAGATGGTCAAATGGTCAATGTAATTAGCCATAACAAAATTATCAAGGAAAGGATTAGTAAATAATGTCCCCGGCTCATTATGGTTTTGACCAAACGAACTGTCGAAACCCTAATGAGTCGGCCTCAAAATGGTTTTGACCGAATCAACTGTCAAAACCCTAATGAGCCTGCCACATAGCGGTTTTGGCCGAACCATCTGCCAAAACCCTAATGAGGCACCTCCTCCTTCATCGCTCCATAAAACTGTGCATACACACATGCATCCGTATTCCGTAGAATGCGGATGCGCAGAAGACAAAAACACATCCATCCGTGCAATACTAGGATCTGGCTTAAACCAAAGCCCACTAGTACTGCCTGCCCGAACATCATACGCAAACTAGTGTACGCAAGTGATCGCAGCCCTGCCGTAAAACCATACGGCCTCTACACGTTTCGCTCAGTGCAGGGAAACTCTCTGTGTGGGACTCTAAAGACTCGACACTACGCTGGCAGTGGGTTTAACCACAGACCGCAAGCGGCACTAGCTGTACGTAACGGTCCCCAGGTAGATGTCGATAAGAAGGCCGATGAGGTAAACCCATCCGAACTCCTACTGAGTCTGTATGTGACAATCTCCGTACAGTCCGGTCTGTTCGTCTGATACATCGCATGGCGGGCCTAGGGGGGCGGCAAGCGTCAGACCCCTAATAGCGGTACAAGTCGTGTCGGAGTGAAGCCCAGAACACCCTGAGATAACACTGGAACCTACCAGTATATCTCTCTTGCCCTGGCCAGGGACTACTCGTGTAATGGCTCTCCTAGACACAGCGCGATGTCAACCCCCAATACCGGGAGAGACGAATCCTGTCTAACCGTCACTGCCTCCAAGTGCTTCGGGACTGCTCCCAACTACTATCTATTTGCACGACTCGGTAGAGCCGTGGTAGGGTAGTAATCAAAGAACAGTGGGAACACACTCGAGGCGAAGTGACAGTGTCAAGTCAGCGGACTAAGCTGTACTCATGTCACCTGGGAACTGATAACTAACGATAGGTATAATACCAACCATCAGTTCCCGACGAGTCCTGTCCAGTGTACTCGTAACCTAACGAGCACCCGCATACTATCTCAAGTACGACGTACCGACGGCTGTGGGATAGACCGTCTCCCGTGCTGGGATGAGAACCGCATACGCTAGTCTACTCCGGAGTATCGATGCCCTATCTCGGTACTCCCACGACTAGGGACGTGTATAAGGATGTGCTTGTAGATTACCCAGCCCCCACGAGTGTGATCGCCATCACAACGCCGGTAATCAAGCAAAGATCCTAAGGGCTCCACTAATGCGTATAGGTGATATAATAAATAAACACACATGTACACATTAAAGCAGAGACAAACCAAGTAGCATACTACTATATTGAGCAAGATTGTCTGTACAACTGTGAATATCCCAAGTATCCATCAAGTAATATACATACTAGTATGATACAGTAATGGCCTCTAGGGCATATACACTAACAATCTCCCACTTGCACTAAGGCCATGTACTGGCGTATCGAAGACCTATCATCTCGATTAGCCGCTCGAACTGAGTCTGGGGTAAAGCCTTTGTGAATGGGTCCGCAGTGTTGTTCTTTGTGTCCACTCTCCGCACCTCGATCTCCTGTCGATCAATGATCTCCCTGATCAGGTGATACCGCCTTAAGATGTGCCTGGATTTCTGATGGGACCTTGGTTCCTTCGCTAATGCTATAGCCCCATTGTTATCGCAATACAGAGGTATTGGGTCAACAATGGACGGAACCACCTGAAGTTCACTAATGAACTTCTTTATCCAGACCGCCTCTTTTGCGGCATCGCTTGCAGCAATGTATTCAGCCTCCATCGTCGAGTCTGCGACGGTATCCTGCTTGGAACTCCTCCAACATACCGCCCCTCCGTTGAGGGTAAACACAAAACCCGAGACAGACTTGCTGTCATCTTTGTCACTCTGGAAGCTTGAATCGGTAAAGGACTCGACCCTGAGGTCTCCATTACCGTAAACCATGAACATCTCCTTACTCCTTCTCAGGTACTTGAGAATGTTCTTCACTGCTGTCCAGTGGTCCTCCCCTGGGTCTGACTGATACCGGCTCACCGCGCTCAACGCGTAAGCTACATCTGGTCTTGTACATAGCATCGCATACATTATAGATCCTACCGCCGAAGCGTAGGGTATAGTGCTCATGCGAACCCTCTCCTCGTCAGTCTTAGGAGACATCTTCTTGGAGAGGGTAATTCCGTGCAATGCGGGTATGTTACCGCGCTTGGAACCCTCCATACTAAATCTCTTTAGTATGGTCTCTATGTACCTGGACTGTGAAAGTCCCAACAGTTTCTTGGATCTATCTCTATAGATCTTGATCCCCAGAATGTACGAGGCATCACCCAGGTCCTTCATGGAGAACCTTTGTGACAAAAATAGCTTGACCGACTGTAGCATAGGAATATCATTTCCTATCAAAAGAATGTCGTCCACGTACAAGACTAGGAATACGACAGTTCGTCCTACAATCTTCTTGTAAACGCAGGGTTCATCTTCGTTCTTGATGAAATAAAATTCCTTGATTGCCTCATCAAAACAGATGTTCCAGCTCCGCGATGCCTGCTTTAATCCATAAATGGATTTAAGCAACTTGCACACCTTTCCGCTGCTCCCACTGTCTATGAAACCTTCTGGTTGATCCATGTAAACGCACTCTTCCAAACAACCGTTTAGGAAAGCCGTCTTAACATCCATCTGCCAGATTTCATAGTCATGGAAGGCAGCAATGGCAAGTAAGATCCGAATGGATTTGAGCATAGCCACCGGAGAAAAAGTCTCGTCATAGTCCAAACCAGGTCTTTGACGAAAACCTTTTGCAACGAGTCTAGCTTTATAGGTTTCCACCTGCCCATCTACACCAAGTTTCCTTTTGTAGATCCATTTGCATCCAACGGGTTTTACCCCAGGTGGAGCAACATCCAAGGTCCACACTTTATTGGCGTACATGGACTCCATTTCGGATTGCATTGCTTCCTGCCACTTATCAGAGTCCCTACTGATAATGGCCTGCCTAAAACTGGTAGGGTCATCTTCTTCCAAGATGCAATCCTCTCGATCCCTGTCAATGAGAAAACCGTAGTATCTCTCGGGCGGATGAGAAATCCTACCAGATCTGCGGAGTGGCTGAGGTTCGTTTGGGGTTATTGAATCTAGCGGTTCCTCCAAATCTTTTGTTAAAGTTTGTGTTTCTGGAATTTCATCCAGTTCTACCGTGCTGCCACTAAGGTTTTTAACAAGAAATTCTTTTTCTAAAAATGTGGCATTTCTTGAAACAATTATCTTCTGTTCCTCTGCATGGTAGAACAGATACCCACTTGAATCTTTTGGGTATCCCACAAACTTACACAAAACTGCCCGTGCCTCAAGTTTGTCTGGGTTCTGCTTTTTGACATAAGCTGGGCAACCCCAAATCTTAACACGTTTAAGATACAAACTCTTACCACTCCATATTTCATACGGAGTCTTAGGCACGGATTTGGATGGAACTTGATTCAATAGATGTGCTGCAGTTTGAAGTGCATATCCCCAGAATGAAAGAGGCAACTCAGCACTACTCATCATGGAGCGAACCATATCCAATAGGGTACGATTCCTCCGCTCCGATACACCGTTGTGCTGTGGTGTATAAGGAGGAGTAAGCTGAGAGAGAATACCATTCTCTTTTAAGTAATCTAGGAATTCCTTGCTTAAGTACTCCCCTCCCCTGTCAGACCGGAGGATCTTGATACTTTTGCCTGTCTGGTTCTCTACTTCTTTTCTGAATTCCTTGAATTTCTCAAAAGCTTCAGATTTGTGTTTCATCAGATACACATATCCGAACCTAGAGAGATCGTCAGTGAATGTGATGAAGTACGAGAACCCACCCCTTGCATGTATAGACATCGGACCACATACATCACTATGTACGAGTCCCAAGAGCTCTGCTGCTATTTCTCCATGTCCGGTGAACGGAGATTTGGTCATTTTTCCTTTGAGACAATACTGACAAGTTTCATAAGATGAAAACTCGAACGCATCCAAGAGTCCATCTTTATGCAACTTACTCAGTCTTTTCTCTCCGATATGACCTAGTCTACAATGCCACAAGTAGGATTTATTCGTATCTGAATTCTTCCTCTTGCGTGTGTTTTGTATATTGAGAACTGTATTCTGATTTAGAACGTAGATACCATTAAACAGTGTACCCTCTGCAACCATCACCTCATCAAGGTAAATGTTCATGATATTCTTTTCAAGAACAAACTTATATCTATCTTTATCGAGTAAAGAAACTGATATGATGTTGCAAACCATGGAGGGTACATAGTAGCAATCGTTCAAAATCATAGTCTTGCCATTCGGCAATACTAGGTGATATTCACCGACGGCTGCCGCATTAACTTGTGCTCCGTTCGCTACTCTGAGCGACATATCACCCGGTGCAACTTTCCTACTTTTTCTCAGTCCTTGCAATAAATTACAGATATGAGATCCTGATCCGGTATCAAGTACCCAGGAGGTAGGGCTGACCGTAAAACAGTTCTCAATTACAAGAACACCTGAAGTAGATGCAAAACCATGCTTCTTCTTCAACTGGGTATCCTGGAAATCCATACTTTCCTCTTTCCCATTCTCATACTCATGACTGTTGTCACAAGTTAGAGCTGAACCAACTTTCCCCAGTCCCGAATAAGAATTCGGTTCGGTCAAGCGATACATTTTGTTATCTTGATTAGGGCATGAAAAGGTTGCTGCCTGGAGAGAGAGAAAAGAAACACTCAGCGTATGCTCTTGCAAGATTAGATTGGTTTATTAATTTATCTAACCAGGATGTCTCCCACTGTTTCCTCAAATTCTTCTTAAAACCTTTTTAAAAGAAGAACTAGCCGGGTTTTAATTCACGTCACAATACTTGCTTAACCTTTCAGCCAGGCTAGTGTCGGTACTTCGAGGGAGGTTTTCCAACGCTTTCGCGAAGTTCCTTAATTAAAGAACCTCTTTTCCCTGGGGGCGTAACCCCGCTAACACCTTTCTAGGCACCTACTAGGTTTATAGCATTGATTGTTAAGTGAAATAATCTCCCGAGAGTAAACCAACTCATCAGTGGGATCGGGATCCAACTGTCATTGTGTGATAACCTAGATAGAATCCACTCTAGTCACTACACTCCAGAAGGTATGCTAAATCTGCAAGTTTCAGTTCTTTTGAAAATCCCGATGTGGTTTTTGCCCCTAGGACCCAAGTGATCTTGACACAGTCAACAAATCAAAAAGTCCTAGTCAAGTTCATCCCGTCGTTGTCTTGATTGCATTAAACCCACCTGCATAACCCTTGACACAGTCAACAAGGTTACACAAGTGTCCTAACCAATCACATTGTATCCAGCAAATAAGCAACACTTAGCTACCGTTCACTGCGCCTTGACACAGTCAACAAACGCAGCACGAATACTAAGTATAACTTATATGAAACGACGGAGGGCTACGGCTGGGTTTTTGGCGAAAAACCCGTTAACGTAATGAACTTGATATCGTTGAAGGAACATGATACAGGTCTTTGAAAATATAGTGGCGAAAACTTTTTGCTAAAGAGGTCACTCCCTGCAAAGGGATCTCGGCTCTTTCCTCGTCGAATGAGGTGCAGGATATTCCAAATGAATACCTCGATGCAAAGCAAGAATAATCGACTATAGTGAAGTTATTACCCTGACGCAAACTTTTGTCCAAGGGGTCACTCCCGATGAAGGGATCTCGGCCCTTGCCTCGTCGACTGAGGTGCTGGGCATTCAGAACCGAATACCACTATGCAAAGCAAAAATGAACGTCCTTGTAATAACAGCTTTTTTTTTTTTGAAAAACTTGTTCCAACAACGTCTTTTAGGTTTATTTTCTTGCATTAGTTCTTTTAATGCGTCCCATCATTTTAATCCTACCATTGCAGAAAACAACCAAAATATGACGTACGCTTATGCCATTCGCATTCGCCACGGGGCCCCGTCATCACCCGTTAGGTTACTTAACTAACGACAGAGCGGGGGCTGGGCTAGCGCGGCTGTAAAACATAAGCAACGCCTAAATAGAAAGCAATGATAGACATTACAGATCACAGATGAATGCATTGGATATACTAGCAATCCGCAATCCTTTCGAGCCTGAAACGAAAAGCGGATAACACGGTCGCGGTGAATAGCCAAATACCCCACCCAAGACCCCTACGGGTGCGGCAAACCACCCGCCAAGTACCCGAAGCGTAGCACCCTCCCTCATCTCCATGAGTAGGCCACTCGACACTTCGGCATACCCGGTAGTTTGTGCACCCCTCCATGGGTCTATCCTAGGAGCAAAAACAGTAAAAAGAATTATACAATGACGGCTACAACCCCGACCCGGTTGTGCGGCCAAACAAATAATATTATTACATCAATTTACATTTACAATGAATGAAAGTAAAAACAAAAGCTCATCTCACATCCACCCCGGCTATTCACCCGCGACAGTCCAACACATTCATATACACATTCCAGCACATTACAGATCATGTATAACCCCGACTAATCGTCTTATAGCGATTAGCCGACGTTCAATACATGCAAACATCACAGATATAACCATCATAGTCAAAATGCAGTGAAGTTCGGAAAAATACGGAATTATAGGCCCCCAAAAGTAAATTTTAGTTCTGGAAAATCTGGGCATATAATATATATCCTAAAAATCCCAAAATCAACACAAAAAGACACTGCACGAAAAACGATGCAGAGAGGACATTAAGTAGCGGCGGTTCCGCGGCGGCCAAGAAGGCTCACGCGGCGGAAGGGCGGTGGCTTAGATGAATCTCTGTGTCGTTTTTCATGGGTGTTTTTAGAAAACCCTGAGATGAATTTACAAATATAAAGTTTTTCATTTTGAGCCCAAAAAATTTCAACAGAAACTCGGGTTTTGAAAAATACGGTTTTTGGGTTTTTTACGGTTCCGAACTTCGTTACACTTCACTACCAAGCTAGTTTAAGTTTAGTTAGGCTCTGATACCACTGTTAGGTCCACGTTACCTCTCCCGGTACTTTCGGGGTTGCGGAAACGGTAAATCAAAATTTTTCTAAACTTTGTAACATGGACCGTAAAAGCCGGATCTTTGCTAAACTAAACTAGCATACTTGCAAAGAAGAATTAACTACTCGGCAAAGTGGTTATACCTCAACTTGAACTCCTTCACTTCTTGTTGTTGTTCTTCTTTGATGTTCTTCTCTCCTTGTTGTTCTTTTCATGGCTTGCTCAAAGGTGGATCCGGACTTCGGTCACCTCCGCGGCCTCCTTGAGTCGAAGACGATCCACCCGAGAGATGTACGCCGAGCTCCACCTCAAGCCGAGGTAACTAGGGCAAGGAGATTGCTAATCTAGAAGCCCTAGGTTGTGTAGAGAGGATGTATGGATGTGTTTGTCAAGTAGAATCCTTTTTCTCTCAACACATGAGATCAAAGGAGAAGATCAAGAGGAGGAAGAAGAAGGAGATTATCTAGCAACCATGGAGCTTCTCATTTCAAGAGAGAGAATGAGAATGAGCAAATGAAAATGCTTAACCAAGAGAAAAGCTAACCATGGTTGCAATAAAGCATAAACATCATCATTACAAATCCAATCAAGATAAAGGTGATGGCTACAAATGACATGACCATTATCATAACTAAATAAAAAGAAAACCAAAGATTACTTTAGATCTTCTAAGAAGGTCCAAGTCAACTTTGGTCAAACGGTCAACAAAGTCAAGATGGTCAAATGGTCAATGTAATTAGCCATAACAAAATTATCAAGGAAAGGATTAGTAAATAATGTCCCCGGCTCATTATGGTTTTGACCAAACGAACTGTCGAAACCCTAATGAGTCGGCCTCAAAATGGTTTTGACCGAATCAACTGTCAAAACCCTAATGAGCCTGCCACATAGCGGTTTTGGCCGAACCATCTGCCAAAACCCTAATGAGGCACCTCCTCCTTCATCGCTCCATAAAACTGTGCATACACACCTGCATCCGTATTCCGTAGAATGCGGATGCGCAGAAGACAAAAACACATCCATCCGTGCAATACTAGGATCTGGCTTAAACCAAAGCCCACTAGTACTGCCTGCCCGAACATCATACGCACACTAGTGTACGCAAGTGATCGCAGCCCTGCCGTAAAACCATACGGCCTCTACACGTTTCGCTCAGTGCAGGGAAACTCTCTGTGTGGGACTCTAAAGACTCGACACTACGCTGGCAGTGGGTTTAACCACAGACCGCAAGCGGCACTAGCTGTACGTAACGGTCCCCAGGTAGATGTCGATAAGAAGGCCGATGAGGTAAACCCATCCGAACTCCTACTGAGTCTGTATGTGACAATCTCCGTACAGTCCGGTCTGTTCGTCTGATACATCGCATGGCGGGCCTAGGGGGGCGGCAAGCGTCAGACCCCTAATAGCGGTACAAGTCGTGTCGGAGTGAAGCCCAGAACACCCTGAGATAACACTGGAACCTACCAGTATATCTCGCTTGCCCTGGCCAGGGACTACTCGTGTAATGGCTCTCCTAGACACAGCGCGATGTCAACCCCCAATACCGGGAGAGACGAATCCTGTCTAACCGTCACTGCCTCCAAGTGCTTCGGGACTGCTCCCAACTACTATCTGTTTGCACGACTCGGTAGAGCCGTGGTAGGGTAGTAATCAAAGAACAGTGGGAACACACTCGAGGCGAAGTGACAGTGTCAAGTCAGCGGACTAAGCTGTACTCATGTCACCTGGGAACTGATAACTGACGATAGGTATAATACCAACCATCAGTTCCCGACGAGTCCTGTCCAGTGTACTCGTAACCTAACGAGCACCCGCATACTATCTCAAGTACGACGTACCGACGGCTGTGGGACAGACCGTCTCCCGTGCTGGGATGAGAACCGCATACGCTAGTCTACTCCGGAGTATCGATGCCCTATCTCGGTACTCCCACGACTAGGGACGTGTATAAGGATGTGCTTGTAGATTACCCAGCCCCCACGAGTGTGATCGCCATCACAACGCCGGTAATCAAGCAAAGATCCTAAGGGCTCCACTAATGCGTATAGGTGATATAATAAATAAACACACATGTACACATTAAAGCAGAGACAAACCAAGTAGCATACTACTATATTGAGCAAGATTGTCTGTACAACTGTGAATATCCCAAGCATCCATCAAGTAATATACATACTAGTATGATACAGTAATGGCCTCTAGGGCATATACACTAACACATATGATGCGATTAGTTAGGACAGTCATGTGACTTTGTTGACCTTAGTTAAGGGTCATGTGGGTAGGTCTAATTAATCATGAAATGGCGATGAGTGCTTGACTAGTGCTTATGATTTGTTGACAATAGTTAAGGTCATAAGTGCTAGGGGTAAAAACCTTTATCGGGAGTTTCAACTGTTGAAATTTGAAATGAGATTGCATACCTTCTATGAGATAGTTGGATCCCGATACCCACTGCGAGTAATTGTTACTCCTGGGAGAGTTTTGCACTTTGCAATTAGTCGTTCAAGTAGGTGTCTAGAAAGGTGTCAACGGGGTTACGCCCCTGGGAAAACGAGGTTTATTTTAATTAGGTCCGTGCGAAAGCACGAGGAGCCTCCCTCAAACTACCGGCACTGGCCTGGACGAAAGATTGGCGAACTTGTAGAGTGTAATTAATCCTGGCTAGTCATTCCTTTTAGGGTTTGAAGGAAGATTTGATAAAAAAAAGTGGGAGCCATCCTGATTAGATAAAATATATAACCAATCTAATCTTGCAAGAGCGCACGCAGCGTGTTTTCTTCTCTCTCTCTCCAGGTAGCGACCATGTCACGTCTTAATCAAGATAATAATATGGATGTATTGACCGAACCCGCTTGTTATACTGAGCTGGGGAACGTTGGTCCCGCTCCAACTTATAATTGTTATAAGACCGAGCAGAAATAGGGGAATACCAGGATTCCCATGCTACCCAAACGAAGAAAGTGCATGATGATGCATCTTCTTCGGGTGTGTTTACTACAAAGAACTGTTTCTCAGTATCCTCTACGTCCTGGGTATTGGATACCGGATCAGGATCCCATATATGTAATCTGTTACGTGGGCTACAGATAGGTAGAGAACTGAGAACGGGTGATAAGTTTCAAGAGTTGAAAACGGTGCAATTGTTGCAGCCAAGATGTTGGCAATTATCACCCTGTATTACCAAATACATTGATTCAGAACGAATGTTACTAGATACCGAACCCGACATACAACATAATATCAGTCTCTTTTTTTTATTAAAGAAAGATATAATTTTGTATTGTTGGATAAAGTTTTGCACATTTCCTATATCAAGTGTTGACCGGTTCAGGCATGTTATCTAAAAGCATATATATTCTAAATCAAACCACAGTTCTTAACGTACAAAACACACACAAGAGGAAGAGCTCAGAAATGAATGAATCCTTCTTGAAGCATTATAGACTAGGTCATATCAATGCGACCCGGCTAGCTAAGTTATATTTAGATGCATATTTAAATCAGTTTGAATTTACATCTTATGAAACTTGCCAGTCATGTCACAAAGATAAGATGACCATAGCTCCGTTTACTGGAAACAGAGAAAGAGTTAGTGAACTCTTGGGACTAATACATAGTGATGTATGAAGGTCCCCAGTCTACATATGCCATGACCGGTTCTTTGTACTTCCATACATTCACTGATGATCTCTCAAGATTCGGACACATGTTCTTGTTGAAACACATGTCTGAAGCTTTTGAGAAATTCAAAGAATATAAGTCAGAAGTAGAGAACCAAAACGGGTATAAGTATTACGTCCTATGATGAGATCAGGGTGGAGAATACTTGTGCATGGAATTGTTGGACTATTCTAAACGAGAATGAGATTCACTCTCGGTGTTACTCCTCTGAATACACCACAGCACAACGGTGTATCGGGGCGGAGCAATCTCACCCTATGAGATATGGTGCGCTCTATGATCAGTACTACTGAGTTACATATCTCCTTTTTGTGGTTGTGCACTTGAGAAGCTGCATACCTATTGAATTAGATTCCAATCAAATTAATACCTACCACTCTATATGAGATATAGTATGGGAAGAGCCCATCTCTAAAGTAAGTTAAAATTTAGGATTGTCCGGCCTATGTCAAAAGCAAAATCCGGACAAGATCGAGTCAAGGACAGTTCTGTAGAACTGGAAAAAGTTCCAGCTTACAAACTACAGCAGATGATTTGATGGAACCAAAGGATTCAATAGTCGCCGACGAACCTCAGCCTCTCCGCCAATCTAGCAGGGTTCCTCACCTGCCTGAGAGATACTTCGGTTTCTCGATGAAAGTGGGAGCGAGGATTGCATTATGAGACGATGACCCAACTAGTTTCGAGCAGGCCATCAAGAGTAGGGACTCTGTAAGAATGGCTGGATGCTTAGCGATCTGTGATGGAATCCATGTACACCAACAAAGTATGGACTTTGGCTGCTATATCTTAAGGGTTAAATCCCCATCAGGAGCAAGTATATCTTGAGAAGATTACTTGGTGTAGATGGAAAAGTTGAGACTTTCGAAGCCAGACTTGTTAAAGGTTTTCGTCATCGACCAGGCGTGGATAATGATGAAACCTTTTTCCAGTGGTTATGCTTAAGTCCATCCAGATCCTACTTGCCACGGCTACATACCATGACTTCGAAATCTGGCAGTTGGGTGCCATGACTGCTTTTCTAAATGATGTTTTGGAAGAAAGCGTCTATAAGTACACAGCCAGAGGGCTTCGTAGACAGTGGGAGCAACGGAAACATGTGCAAGATGATTTGTGTGATAAAGCAGGCATCGTGGAGTTGGAACATCTGTTTTAATGTGGTAGTCAAAGAGTTTGACTTTATCAAAATAGTAGATGAACCTTGTACATACAAAAAAGGTAATAGAGAGTAAGGTGGTCATCCACGTATTGCACGTGGACAACATACTCTTGATAGGAAAAGAGTTTCCTATGCTACGGACGGTCAATCTCCACTTATCACAAGGATTCTCCAAATAGGATAAAGGTGATACCTCCTAAATCCTGGGATTTGGATCTATGAGATAGATCTAAATGGATGTTAGGATTCTCACTAGGTGTAGTGAGATGGTATCAATCGATCCTGGGGAGAATCACTGGACAGCTTCCAGGGTGGTAAGGTTGACTGAATGTCAGTCACAGGAATTGTCTTTACCCTAAGTGGAGGGACGGTATGTTGGAAGAGTTCCAAGCTAGATACCGTGGCAAACTAGACGATAAAGGCTGTTGACATCGCTATCAAAAATACTACCAAAGAGGAAGTTTGGGTGTATATTAGTTCATGAGATGAACTAGGTTCCTACCATTGTATGACAATGGAAATGTGGTTTTGACCCAGGATCCACGGTCCCATCAGTGACCAAGACATATTCCAAGGCAGTATCACCTGATCATGGAGATAGTAGATCTCCAGGGTGATCGAGGTTAGGAGAGTAGACTCAGAGGACAACACGGCAGATCCACTCACAAAGGCCTTTTCCAGAGAGAGACTTATATGGGATGGTTGAGTATAAGATACTGCAACCACTGCTACAGATGGCCCTAGTGCAATTAGGAGATTGTTAGTTATATGTATGCCCTAGAGGCCATTATTGTATATGAGATGTATATTGTAGTGGATGCTGGGACATATATAGGTAGGACTTTCTTGCTCGACATGATAGTACGCTATTTGGTTGCTCTTTATCTTAACATGTACACTTACTGTCTCTTTGTTACATGTTGATAAAGCCCTTAGGATGTGTACTCGACTTGCAGGGCTATGATGCAGATTATACTGGTGGGGCATGGGTAGTCCATGAGTACAACCTTCAATGTTCCTACTCGTGGAAATATCGAGACGGGGCATCGATATTCCAAAGTAGACTAGCGTATATCTTCTCGACCCATCTGATGGGTGATGGATGATCCCATATCTATTGGTGTTTGACATCAGAGAAGGTATGCGGGTGCTCAGTGGTGACTGGGTACTCTGAACGGACTCGCCGAGAACTCCCAGATGATATTATACCTCACGTCAGATGGCAGTTCTCTAGTAACACTGTTACAGCTTAGTCTGTTGACCCGAGATCGTCATAGAGTCTTGTGTGTCTCCCACTGTGCTCTGATTTCCACCCTACCACGGCTCTGCTGAGTCGTGCAAACAGGTGGTTTTTAGGTACATTCCCGATTTACATGGAGGCAACGAGCGATAAGAAGGGATTCGTCACTCCCGGTATTGGGGTTTGATGTTGTGCTATGCTCGACTGACCATAACTGGAAATCCCCGGCCAGAGTTGCAGTGAGTTACTGGTAAGAGTTATCAGTAGTTTCACGCTTGTTATGGACCTTACATCGGCATGACTTATCAAGTTGCTGGGGTCTGACGTTTACCACCCCTAGGCGAGATATGCGACATATCAGACGAACAGACCGG
Source organism: Agapanthus africanus (assembly GCA_030015575.1). Classification (NCBI taxonomy): domain Eukaryota; kingdom Viridiplantae; phylum Streptophyta; class Magnoliopsida; order Asparagales; family Amaryllidaceae; genus Agapanthus; species Agapanthus africanus. The sequence goes on from JASDDO010000031.1 coordinate 234,015,220, forward strand.
ACTGTGCGGTAAGTGTTACTGATTGGATTCGCAGGAGTGTGAGCAGACTTGCTCGTTGATCTTCTGATCGCTCAATACCCGGGTGTCCGTTACGTTTAGCAGACCGCTTGAGGCTTGTGGGTGATTGATATGATCACCACCTACTGCCGGCGTATTGACGAGTCTTTAGAGTCCTACACAGAGGTTTCCTGGCTCAAGCGAAACGAAATAGGGGCGCATATGAGATATGTGCGGGACCGAGAATAATACCAGTATGTGATACTGTATTATATTCTCGTGATTTGTATCATCGGTCGGTTATATGTGATTTAGCCGGGTTACCGAATCAAGTGTTGATTCGATATATGGATACACTATATATTAGTCGGTTATATGCGATATGACCGAATCATTAAATCAAATGTTGATTTAATGATTTCATGTATAATTATATATGTGATATATTACTTTACATTAATTAGTATTGGTTCACTTAAGATTGATTTTCTCACTTGATGTGCACAAGTTGTATATGTGATATATGTTTGTGCACTAGTTTGTATCATGATTGATGATACATGCAAACTTGGGTGTGTGTATGACTTACACCATATTTAAGATAATGGTTTAGGTTTTTATTTATTTTGGTAAAACAAAATGGTGGTTTTCTTTGTCTTGGCTTGAAGCTCTATGAAGCTTTTAAGCTTTATGATGCTTTTAAGCATCTTTGACAAAGTTGCCTTTTGAATCGGAAATGATAAATGAACTTGTGAAATTTTCATGAAGCAAATTCCTTAATCTCTTTTTTCTCTCAAGCAAAAACTATTCCCCACAAGGAATGGTCGGCCCCATATATGAGCAAGGGGGGTGAGTGTAGGAGGAGGGAGAGTGACCATTAGCATTAAAGAGAAGAATGTGTCATCTAACACCTTGCACAAAACATTAATGCATAAAATGATTCATCTAACCTAGTCATCAACTCATTAAATGAACAATTAATGCACTAATGACTCACTAGCCTAGCCACCATCTAGAATCTTCTATAACCACGACTCACCCTCATGACTCACCCTAGTGACGAAAAGAAAAATCCACATTTAATCGAATGTTAAAGCGGGTGATAAAAAACTGGAAACTGGCAAATTCCAAAAGCGATCCTGAAACGAATTTCAGGATAACCCCGTAATGGTATAAACATACCCGCATTTATATTACGACCGAATACAAATGCAACTGAGACAAAGATATTATATCTACACAGTATAATACTCGGATCCGGTTTAAACCAAAGCCCACCAGTATTCTCTGCCCGAAATATGACACGTGCGTAAACGTACGTGCATTTTCCGAACCCTGCCATAAAACCATACGGCCTCTACAACGTTTCGCCCGAACTTGGGAAACTGTCTGTGGGGGACTCTAATGACTCATCAACACACTGGCACTGTGTATAACTACTAGCACGTCAGAGGTACAAGATGTACGTAACGGTTTCCTATGTATTGATTGGAAGGAAAGCTGACGAGCAAACTCATCCAGAAACCCTACTGAGCCAGACAGTGACAATATCCGCATAGCCCGGTCCGTTCGTCTAAGAGTATCGCATATCGAGTCTAGGGGGTGGATAAAATCAGACCCCTAATAACGCGATAATTCGTGTCGGTATGAAGCCTATCACCGCCTGAGAAACTACTGATCCAAATCAGTAATTCTCCACTACCTCGGCTGAGGATTTCTAGTGATGGCCACCCGTGCACTGTGCGACATCAACCCCCAATACCGGGAGAGACGAATCCCCGACGATCCGCTCACTGCCTCCATGTGGCTCGGGACTATACCCAACTAAAACCTGTTTGCACGTCTCCTTTGAGCGTGGTAGGGAAGTAATCAAAGCACAGTGGGAACTCACATGAGACAAATGACGATCTCAGGTCGACAAACTAACCTGTACACATGTCACCAGGGAACTGCTATCTGACGATATGTATAATACCAACTAGCATGTTCCCGGCGAGTCCTGTCCGGTGTACTCATAACCTAATGAGCACATTTATACATCTTAGGTGATCCAACTAACAACAGTGGCTTGTGAGACCGGCCACCGCCCCTCGTCGGGGTCTCAACTGTATACAATAGTCTACTCTAGAGTATCGATTCCCTGTCTCGAAACTCCCACGACTAGGGACACTTTAAGGATGTGCTTATAGACCCCAGCTCCCACGTATATGACCGCCATCATACTGCTGGCAGTCAAGCAAGAATCCTATGGCCTCTATCATCATGCAATAGTGAACTAAAGCATATATACGATGATAAAGACAAACCAGATAGCATACTATCATCTCGATCAAGACTGTCATATCGGTATAGGTCCTCCCTCAATCATTGCAATCACGTACCTGCGATCCAATAATTGACTTTGAGGGCACTATATCCAACAATCTCCCACTTGCACTTAAGGCTAATTATTGCGATGTCGCATACTCACAGCCCGTGTGATACCGAACATCCAACTCCTCTACTAATCAGTTTCACAAAAACCGTTTGTAAAACTATTGGGTTCGAGAAATAGCCTCAGTGAGTGGATCCGCCCTGATGTTTCTTTCTATGTCTCTCTTAATCTCAAGTTCGCGGAGAAAGCCATCTCCCGAATCGAGTAATACCTGTCTTAGAATATGTCTGGATATCTGATGAGACCTAGTTCATCAATGAACTACAAATCCAAACTTCTTAGACTGTATCGTCAACTGAACCTAATCAGTATCTTGCACCATGCCTCCCACAGTATCCTCTTGGACCACCTGTCTACAATACTGTCCCTCGTCAGAGGGAAAACTATAACTCTAACAATCACTCTTTCATCCATGTCACCTTTCAAGCCTGGAATGATAACCGTCTCCCGAAGGAGGCTGCCGTCATCAAATCCGTAGAACATTCACTTATGTTCTAAAACTGCTTCCTTATGTTTCTTCAGGATTGGATTAATATAAACTTATCGTAGCTAGTGCTAAAACAACATCTGGTGTAGTACTTGACATCTCACGATTGACTCAATTTCCTAAGCAAGTGATCTGCCAATCATGCACATCCCTCTCCCCTTTAGTCTGTAACACACCTTTAGAGAGGGTGACTCCATCACCTACAGGTACACCACCATGCCAGGAGTCATCTATTCTAAAATACTATTAGAATACTGTCAAAGTACCCACATTGGGAAACTACCCAAATCCAGATCTAAAACCATAGATCTAGTAACCAGAATGTCAGATATTATATCCATGTCCTGTGTGAAGAAATAACTGTGTGACGACCACAGTATAACCGATCGTAGTATAGTAATTTTACTCCCTACTCTATGTATGTCATCCAAATACAAGGACATCACACCCTACTACCTTCTTAACAGATCCATCCCCTATTCTGATGAAGTCAAACCTATGACTGTCACATCAAAATTAGATGATCTATCTCCGCTATATTTGCTCATGTCTATAAATAGACATAAGCTACTTGCCCACTGTGCTTCCGCTGCTCCCACTCACTACGACAACCCTCTGGCAGAATAATATATACGTGCACTTCTAAAGCTAGTTTAGAACGACGCTATACTTATCCTCCTGCCGGGTCTCATAGTCGGGAACAACAGTAGTGTCTAGTCTGGGTAAACAAGAACCTCCCTGTCACCGTCCTTGAGGCTACCTGAGTACCTCTCGAGTGTCTGAGATTACCCACCATACCTGTGGAGTGGCTAATGGAATGTCAAACCTGATTGAATATATAGGTCCGATTAAATTTTCCGTAATCGTTTGCGGTTCTGGAATCTCTTCCAGTTCTACCATACTCCCACTACTGTTTTCTGAAAAAAAATCCATTTTACTAAAACTGTGGCGAGTCAAGAATAATGTCACTATTGATCTTCCAGATGGTAGAAAATCAACCCTCGTTAAAGCCAGGGTCAACCCACAAACTGCCATTACAGAAACGTGCCTTGAGTTATCCAGTGTCTGGTTTTAAGCATAAACTGGATAACTCCCCATACCTTAATATCGTTAAGATATGAACCATTCTATATCGAATATAGAAACTTTGGCACTTATTTAATTGGAACCAGATTCAAATCATGCAGTTGTCTCCAGTGCATATCAACTTAATGGAGAGAGGCTAATCAGCATTACTCAACTTAGGAATACATCCAATTATGAGTAACGTGAAAGAGAAACAAGTTTCTCAAAAACATTACTATCATCTGAATACCAATCACAAGAATCTACATCTTCGATCTCTTTAAAGAATCCCGATACTTGTGACACCTGGTTCTCTACTTTATTCTTATACCCACAACTTCTCAAAACTTAGACCTTGTATTTCTATGAAACACTTGTCTAAAATCTAGAGAAGTCATAAGTAAACAGAACATAGTACGAGGACCAACCCCTTTGTCCTAACGGACTCTGGACAACATACAATACTCTGTATAAGTCCGCTGAGTCGAATAACTCAAAACCTGTGCATCGTAGGTTGAAAACTGTACTTATGGTTAAGAACTACTCCGTTGTTCAATGCTCCTTACCCAATCGTCAACTGATATTGGTAAATGTCACAGACATAATTTCAAAAAGTTATATCTCACTTTATAAAAATAAACGTACAGATATATCATTTTGAAATTGGTGCACAACAATGGATATTCAAAACCAAATACATGCCGTCTGGCATAAACTCAGGCGACTTCCTCAAATATCACCAATTACAACGAATTCTGATATAATGTAAGTCGATGTACTACACCCCAATACTTGTGGGGAGGCGGAATTTTCAAAAACGAACTTGTTTAGTGAACGAACATCGACTAACCGCTTGAATCGAAGCTAAACTATAAATAACCAAACACAAAGTGTTTCTAAACTACTGTGTTTAGGGATTATACCTAATGAACCAACTCCTTCGTCTTTAGGAACTCCTTGTTCTCCTCGGCCTTCTCGAAGTAGTAGACGATCCACCCGAGAGCAAAACTCCAATCTTAGCCTCTAAAGTTGAGGCAACTAACCTTCTTGGATTGCTAATCAAAGAAGATAGATTGAGATAGAGTGATGGTTATGGATTGTTTAGTCTTACTAACCCTTGTACTCTACTTATGAGAGGAGAGGATTAGTCTTTTTGAAGAGAGAGAGCTTCAGGAGAGAGAAGATGAAGATAATAATGAAATGAGAATAGTGAGTCAAGAAGATATATATCAAGCATTTCTTTTAACAAGAAAAGAATAAGAAATGAATTTAGCAACCATGCTTGATAATATCTAGTGATGATTCATTATAATGACAAAAGACTTCTATGAATCATCTAGGTGACTCACTAATCACAATCATTTCATATGCCACCTTAACCTCCTTAGTCACCACCTTCTAGAAGCTTCTCGCATAATTACGAGAACGCCCCTCCTTTCCGCAAAAATACGGAAAAACTTTAGACTGTAAAAATCCAATAACCGGATACCAGTAACTGGCTTAAACCAAAGCCCACTGGTAAAAACTGTCCGAAAGTCGTACGTGCGTAAACGCACGTACGCGTCCGAACCCTTGTCGTAAAACCATACGACCTCTATATCGTTTCGCCTGGAATAGGAAACTCTCTGTGTGGGACTCTAGAGACTCGACTACTACGCTGGCAGTGGGTTTAACCACAGACCGCAAGCGGCACTAGCTGTACGTAACGGTCCCCAGGTAGTTGTCGATAAGAAGGCCGATGAGGAAACCCATCCGAACTCCTACTGAGTCTGATGTGACAATCTCCATACAGTCCGGTCCGTTCGTCCAAGACTATCGCATATCCTGCCTAGGGGGCGGCAAGCGTCAGTCCCCTAAAAGTAGTATAAGTCGTGTCGGAGGGAAGCCCATTACACCCTGAGAAACTACTGGAACCTACCAGCAAATCTCGCTTGCCCTGGCCAGGAACTTTGCGTAATGGCTCTCTGACACAGCACGATATCAACTCCCAATACCGGGAGGGATGAATCCTGTCTAACCGCCGCTGCCTCCAAGTGCTCGGGACTGCACCCAACTACTACCTGTTTGCACGACTCCTTTGAGCCGTGGTAGGGTAGCAATCTAAGAACAGTGGGACACACTCGAGGCGAAGTAGCTCTGTCAAGTCTGCGGACTACGCTGTACTCATGTCACCTGGGAACTGTTCACTGACGACTGGTATAAAACCAACCAACAGTTCCCTGTGAGTCCTGTCCGGTGTACCCGTAACCTAACGAGCACTTGTATACTATCTCCAGTACGATGTACTGACGGCTGTGGGACAGACCATCTCCCCAACTGGGATGAGAAGCGTACACACTAGTCTACTCCGGAGTATCGATGCTCAGTCTCGATAATCCAACGACCAGGGACCTGAATAAGGATGTGCTTGTAGACTACCCAGCCCCCACTAGTGTGACTGCCATCACAACGCCGGTAGTCAAGCAAGATCCTAAGAGCTCTATCAATACGTACACTCACATATTAAGATAGAAAAACCAAGTAGCATACTACCATGTTTAGCAAGACTGTTATATACATGTGAATATCCCAAGCTTCCATTAAGTAATATACAAACTAGTATGATACAGTAATGGCCTTCTAGGGCATAAACACTAACAATCTCCCATTTGCACTAGGGCCATGTACTGGCATATCGAAGACCAATGATCTCGAGTAGCCTCTCGAACTGCGTCTGAGGTAGGGCCTTCGTGAATGGATCAGCAATGTTCTCTTCTGAAGCAACTCTCCGAACCTCGATCTCCTGATGATCAATGATCTCCCTGATCAGGTGATACCGTCTCAAGATGTGTCTGGACTTCTGATGGGACCTTGGTTCCTTCGCTAAAGCTATAGCTCCGTTGTTGTCACAATACAGAGGTATTGGATCAACTATGGTAGGAACCACCTGAAGTTCTGTTAGGAACTTCTTCATCCAGACTGCTTCTTTTGCGGCATCGCAAGCAGCTATATACTCCGCTTCCATCGTCGAGTCAGCAACGGTGTCCTGCTTGGAGCTCTTCCAGCACACCGCTCCTCCATTGAGGGTAAAGACATAACCCGACATGGACTTGGAATCGTCCTTATCACTCCGGAAGCCGGAATCAGCAAAGGCCTCCAACCTGAGGTCTTTTCCGCCGTAAGCCAAGAACATCTCCTTAGTCCTCCTCAGGTACTTGAGAATGTTCTTTACTGCTATCCAGTGTTTCTCCCCTGGGTCTGACTGATACCGGCTCACCACGCTCAGTGCGTAAGCTACATCTGGTCTGGTACACAACATCGCATACATTATAGAGCCTACCGCAGAAGCGTAGGGTATAATAGAAATGCGTTCCCTTTCCAAATCAGTCTTGGGAGACATCTCTTTGGAGAGGGTGATTCCGTGACAAGCCGGTAGATTACCGCGCTTAGAATCTTCCATACTGAATCTTTTCGGTACAGTGTCGATATACCTGGACTGCGAAAGTCCCAACATCCTCTTGGATCTATCACGATAGATCCGGATCCCCAGAATGTAAGAGGCATCACCCAGGTCTTTCATGGAGAACCTGTGTGACAAGAATCCTTTGACAGATTGTAGCATAGGAATGTCATTTCCTATCAATAGAATGTCATCCACGTACAAGACGAGGAATACGACACTTCTGGCTACAACTTTACTATATATGCACGGTTCATCTGGATTTTTGATAAAGTCATATTCTTTGACTGTCTCATCAAAACAGATGTTCCAACTCCGCGATGCCTGCTTTAGTCCATAAATGGACTTAATCAGCTTGCATACTTTCCCGCTGCTCCCACTCTGATTGAAACCCTCTGGCTGATCCATATAGACGCTCTCTTCTAAATTTCCATTCAGAAAAGCCGTCTTTACGTCCATCTGCCAGATTTCATAATCATGGAAGGCAGCAATGGCAAGAAGGACCCGAATGGATTTGAGCATAGCCACTGGAGAAAAAGTTTCGTCATAGTCCAAACCAGGTCTTTGACGAAAACCCTTTGCAACAAGTCTAGCCTTATAGGTTTCCACCTGTCCATCTACACCAATCTTTTTCTTGAAGATCCATTTGCATCCTATGGGTTTTACCCCATCTGGAGCGAAGTCAAAAGTCCATACTTTGTTGGTGTACATGGACTCCATTTCGGTCCGCATTGCATCTAGCCATCATACCGAGTCGCCGCTCTGGATGGCCTGCTGGAAGTCAGTAGGTTCATCATCATCTATGATGCAATCCTCTCTATCCCCATCTATGAGAAAACCGTAGTATCTCTCTGGCCGATGAGACGGCCTACTACTCCTGCGGAGGGGTGCGGGAATGTCCTGTACTTCTTGAACCTCTGGTTCTACCAAACTTTCAGTAGCAGCTTGTGGTTCTAGAATTTCTTCCAGTTCTACTACTCTCCCACTCTTCTGATTTTCTAAAAATTCAGTTTCTAAGAAGCGGGCATGACGAGAAACAAAAACCTTTTGTTCCTCTGCGTAATAGAAACAATATTCTGTAGAGTTCTTTGGATATCCCACAAACTTACACTCTACTGAGCGTGCCTCGAGCTTGTCCGGATGCTGCTTTTTTACAAAAGCTGGACATCCCCATGTCTTCAGGTACTGAAGATAGGGTTTCTTCCCACTCCACATCTGATATGGTGTGGTAGGCACAGTTTTGGTTGGAACTCCGTTCAAAAGATGTGTCGCTGATTCTAGCGCATATCCCCAGAAAGATCGCGGTAACTCAGCATTACTCATCATGGATCGTATCATATCCAATATGGTTCGATTCCGTCTCTCCGATACACCGTTGTGCTGTGGAGTGTATGGAGGAGTAAGCTGAGAGAGAATTCCTTTCTCTTTTAGGTAACCTAGGAACTCGGCACTTAAGTATTCTCCACCTCGATCAGATCTCAGTGTCTTAATACTTTTGCCTGTTTGGTTTTCCGCTTCACTCTTGTATTCCAGGAATTTCTCAAAGGCCTCGGATTTATGCTTCATCAAGAAGACATGTCCAAACCTAGACAAATCATCTGTAAAAGTAATGAAGTAGGAATAACCACCTCTCGCATGTGTAGACATTGGACCACATACATCGCTGTGTATGAGTCCTAAGAGCTCGCTCGCTCTTACTCCTTGTCCAGTGAATGGAGTCTTTGTCATCTTTCCTTTGAGACAAGATTGACAAGTGTCATAAGATTGATATTCGAACGAGTCCAAATATCCTTCTCTATGCAACTTAGTCTACCTTCTCTCATTGATGTGACCCAGTCTACAATGCCATAAGAAAGCTTTATTTAAATCTGGAGACTTTCTTTTTAGTGTGTTCTGGACATTGAAAATTTGGAGTTGGTTTAAAACATATATTCCGTTATTTAGTGTACCTGACCCAATCAAACCATGATTAAGGTGGATGTTGACAACATCTCTTACAAACATGAAATCATAACCTTTATTTGATAACAAGGAAACTGATATGATATTACACGTTAAGCTTGGTACAAAATAACAGTTATGTAAAACCAAAATGTGTCCACTCGTCAATCCTAGGTGATAATCCCCGACGGACGCAGCTCCCACGCTAGCTCCGTTAGCAACGTTTAGGGTCATATCACCTTCCTTCAGCACTCTACGGTTTCTCAGTGCCTGCAATGAATTGCAAATATGAGATCCTGATCCGGTATCCAATACCCAGGAAGTAGAGTTGATCGACAGACAATTCTCAATTACAAACACACCTGAAGTCGAAGCCACAGCTTGCTTCGGTTCCTGGTTCTTGGCGTTCCACGCCTTGCAATCCATCTTCCAGTGCCCTTTCCTGTGACAATGGAAGCACTCATCCTGGCCAACTACCGGTGCTGCAAACTTTTTCTTTCCCTTCCCTCCCACCTTACTAACACCTCCTCTAGGTCTGGGTGCGGCCTTCTTCTTCCTTCCTTTAGCCCTTGCCTTGGACCCGGAAGAAGATGTACCGCCAACAAACATAGCGGGTGTTTCCCTTGAATTCTTCAAGGTGCCCTCTGCACTCCTTAACATGTTTAGGAGTTCCGGAAGTTCAACTTCTTTTCTTTGAAGGTTGAAGTTCAGGATAAACTGGGCGTAGGTGTGAGGAAGGGACTGGAGAATATGGTCTGTATAGAGCTCATTATCCAAAGTCGTCCCAAGGTCTGCGAGCTCTTCTATATAGCCGATCATCTTTAGGACATGTTCTCCTACCGATGACCCGACAGCCAACCTCGCTCGAAACAAGTTCTTTGAGGTCTCGTATCTTGCTATACGAGATTGCTCTCCATAAAGTTCCTTTGTATGGAGAAATATGCCATCAAGGTCCATATCCTTGTGCCTCCTCTGATGTTCATTGTTCATCGAGGCAAGCACGATGCACTTGGCTTTCGCGCAATCTAAATCCCAGGTTTTGCGGATTTCCTTATCCGCATTGCTGGATTTAGGACCAGGGACAGCAGGTGCCGTAGCGGTGAGGAAGTAACCCAGTTTGTCATAGGTCAAAGCCATTTTGACATTCCGCAGCCAATCTTTATAGTTTGGCCCTGTCAGTATATTTTTCTCTAAAAGTAACTTAAGTCCAGTCATTTTCAGGGTCGCTGCAATTAGGAGAGAGAGAAGAAAACTCTTTAGCATGATGCTCTTGCAAGTTTAGAGTGGTTTTTAGTTTATCTAAACTGGATGGCTCCCACTGTTTCTCGAATCCTTCCTCAAACCATAAAAGAAGAATTAGCCAGGACTATTCTCACCGTACAATACTTGCTTAATCGTTCAGCCAGGCTGGTGTCGATACTTCGAGGGAGGTTTTCCAACGCTTTCGCGAAGTTCCTTAATTAAATAACCTCTTTTCTCTGGGAGCGTAACCCCGCTGACACTTTTCTGGACACCTACTAGGTTTATAGCATTGATCGTTAAGTGAGGAATATCCTGATAAGTAGCATATACTCACAGTAGGATCGGGATCCAAATATCATCGTATGATAATGTTGAAGGAATCCTACCAACATTCATCAAACTCCAAATGGTATGCATCTCTTTGCAAATTTCAGTTTCTTTAGAAATTCCCGATATAAGTTTTTGCCCCATGCTCTTATGACCTTGACGTATGCCAACAAATCATAAGTCACATGTCAAGTTCTTCCCATCATTATCTTGTTAATTTGAACTCACCCGTATATACCCTTGACGTATGCCAACAAGGTAATGCGACTGTCCCAAACCAACACATCTATCTATGCAACAAATGAATACCCCAGCAGCTACCAAACACTATGCCTTGACGTATGCCAACAAGCATAGCTTGAATACTACTGACCATCCATAAGAAATGACGGAGGGGTACGACTGGTTTTGGCGAAACCGTGAACGTAGTGAACTTGATATAACCGAAGGAACCTGATAGCTTTTAAAAGGAGTTGTTAAAGCTCCGCATTTAAAAATATCTATTTTTAAAATTAACCGAGTGGTTTCTTTTAAATTGTTCCAACGATTTCAACTTGGTTTATTTTTCTTTGCATTATAGATAATGCATCCCATCATTAACCTATCATTGCAGAAAACAACGAAAATATGACGTCCTCTTATGCCACCTGCATTCGCCACTGGGTCCCGTCATCACCCGTTAGGTTACTTAACTAACGACAGAGCGGGGACTGGGCTAGGCCGGGTGTAAAACATAAGTGACGTCTAAAATAGCTACAGTATATATAGATATTTTACATTCGTCTGACGCAATGATATACATTCCAGAACACAGATAAACTTTATTGGATTTGCAAGCAATCTGTATTTCTTTTGAGCCTGCAAGAAAAGACAGATTACACAGTTGTGATGAATAGCCGTTACCCCACCCAAGATCCCTACGGGTACGGCAAACTACCCGCCCGGCAGTTTGTGTACCCCACCTTGGATCTGTCCTAAGAGCAAAAACAGTAAAATGAAATAATATAACGGTGGCTACAACCGCAACCTGGATGTGCCCCGCAAAATAAAATTACAACAAATTACATTTACAACAAATGAATTAAATAATATCTATTTCGAAACCCCGGCTATACACCACAACAGTCCAATACAGTTTATATGCACAAACAGATAAAACCATTTCAGAAATGTGCAACCCCCTACCAACTGACATAATAGCAGTTAGGGGAAGTTTACGAACACATTAAACAATCACATATATAATCCAATATGCAAATACTGTACAATTTCGATCGATTAAACACCATTAATATTGCTCCAAAAACTGCTCTGTAAAATTGAAACCTGAGCATATATTAAATATTCCAGAAAATCCTAAATACCACAGAGAAGCAACACAGGAAATTTGGCTTCCTGACTCGGCAACTCGACGGCGGAAGCGCGGCGGATCGGTGCGGTCTGCCGCGGTTCCGCGGCCGCGTTGTCGATTCAGGAGCCCAAATTTCTTGGGTGTTCTTCTGGTGTCTTTTCAAGCTTTCTGAACTTACCTGAAAAATTTTTGGACATCATTTTAAAATCGACAGAAACTTGATATTTTTAGGGTTTTCCGGCTTCGTTTTTCCGTTCGAAATTCGTACAAATTTGCAATTAAGTTATTTATTGTTTAGCGAGGCTCTGATACCACTGTAAGTCGATGTACTACATCCCAATACTTGTGGGGAGGCGGAATTTTCAAAAACGAACTTCTTTAGTGAACGAACATCGACTAACCGCTTGAATCGAAGCTAAACTATAAATAACCAAACACAAAGTGTTTCTAAACTACTGTGTTTAGAGATTATACCTAATGAACCAACTCCTTCGTCTTTAGGAACTCCTTGTTCTCCTCGGCCTTCTCGAAGTAGTAGACGATCCACTCGAGAGCAAAACTCCAAGCTTACCCTCTAAACTTGAGGCAACTAACCTTCTTGGATTGCTAATCAAAGAAGATAGATTGAGACAGAGTGATGGTTATGGATTGTTTAGTCTTACTAACCCTTGTACTCTACTCATGAGAGGGGAGGATTAGTCTTTTTGAAGAGAGAGAGCTTGAGGAGAGAGAAGATGAAGATAATAATGAAATGAGAATAGTGAGTCAAGAAGATATATATCAAGGATTTCTTTTAACAAGAAAAGAATAAGAAATGAATTTAGCAACCATGCTTGATAATATCTAGTGATGATTCATTATAATGACAAAAGACTTCTATGAATCATCTAGGTGACTCACTAATCACAATCATTTCATATGCCACCTTAACCTCCTTAGTCACCACCTTCTAGAAGCTTCTCGCATAATTACGAGAATGCCCCTCCTTTCCGTAAAAAAACGGAAAAACTTTAGACTGTAAAAATCCAATAACCGGATACCGGTAACTGGCTTAAACCAAAGCCGACTGGTAAAAACTGTCCGAAAGTCGTACGTGCGTAAACGCACGTACGCGTCCGAACCCTTGTCATAAAACCATACGACCTCTATATCGTTTCGCCTGGAATAGGAAACTCTCTGTGTGGGACTCTAGAGACTCGAGTACTACGCTGGCAGTGGGTTTAACCACAGACCGCAAGCGGCACTAGCTGTACGTAACGGTCCCCAGGTAGTTGTCGATAAGAAGGCCGATGAGGAAACCCATCCGAACTCCTACTGAGTCTGATGTGAAAATCTCCATACAGTCCGGTCCGTTCGTCCAAGACTATCGCATATCCTGCCTAGGGGGCGGCAAGCGTCAGTCCCCTAAAAGCAGTATAAGTCGTGTCGGAGGGAAGCCCATTACACCCTGAGAAACTACTGGAACCTACCAGCAAATCTCGCTTGCCCTGGCCAGGGACTTTGCGTAATGGCTCTCTGACACAGCACGATATCAACTCCCAATACCGGGAGGGACGAATCTTGTCTAACCGCCGCTGCCTCCAAGTGCTCGGGACTGCACCCAACTGCTACCTGTTTGCACGACTCCTTTGAGCCGTGGTAGGGTAGCAATCTAAGAACAGTGGGACACACTCGAGGCGAAGTAGCAGAGTCAAGTCTGCGGACTACGCTGTACTCATGTCACCTGGGAACTGTTCACTGACGACTGGTATAAAACCAACCAACAGTTCCCTGTGAGTCCTGTCCGGTGTACCCGTAACCTAACGAGCACCTGTATACTCTCTCCAGTACGACGTACTGACGGCTGTGGGACATACCATCTCCCCAACTGGGATGAGAAGCGTACACACTAGTCTACTCCGGAGTATCGATGCTCTGTCTCGATAATCCAACGACCAGGGACCTGAATAAGGATGTGCTTATAGACTACCCAGCCCCCACTAGTGTGACTGCCATCACAACGCTGGTAGTCAAGCAAGATCCTAAGAGCTCTATCAATACGTACACTCACATATTAAGATAGAAAAACCAAGTAGCATACTACCATGTTTAGCAAGACTGTTATATACATGTGAATATCCCAAGCTTCCATTAAGTAATATACAAACTAGTATGATACAGTAATGGCCTTCTAGGGCATAAACACTAACAATGAGGATGATCACCTTAATCCCAATAACCTACTCCAACTCATCATCTGTAAAACTATATAGATGTGAGAATCATACCTGGTAAATACATACCCTGGAGTAAGTATCTAATCAGGAAATCAGTTTTCCATTAACAATGCATTGAAACAAAAAAATGTTTCATAGGGGTATCCTGGTATTCATAGTAATGCCTCTTCCAAAATCCAATTCATGATTTTAACCGTATATTTCATTGCCTTGTCCCCAAATCCCTTTATTTGTCTTTATTCATTACCTTCTGTACACACCTTTAGGCTAAGTGGTTTTCTTCCTTCCCTACTGTTCGGCACCAGCCTATGGTTTGGAAGAAGACTATCCAGTAAGCATAATGGGTGTACTCTCCTAATCCTAGGAGTACTCGCAACTTGAGAGAAGGTGATGATAAAAGACAACTGAATAATACTTTATTCTATTTCTCCCGAACTGGGGAAAATAGCAAAGGTGAAATAGGAGTGGCGATGAAATACGAGGTTTGGTCGTGAATTATAGCAGTCGCAATTTACTTTGGCCTCTTTCTAATCCCTTTATTTTGTCTTTAGTTATTACCTTCTGTACACTCTACTTAGGCTAATTGGTTTTCTTCATTCCCTACCTTTCGACACCTGCCTATGGTTTGAAATAAGACTGTCCAATAAGCGTAATAGGTGTACCTGTTGGAGATAGTGCCCTCATAGTCAATTATTGGATCGCAGGTACGTGATTGCAATGATTGCGGAGGACCTATCCCGGTAGGACAGTCTTACTCGAGATGATAGTATGCTATCTGGTTTGCCTTTATCAGTCGTGTTCATGTTCAGGTGACTGATTGCATGTTACACTTTGATAGAGCCCTTAGGATCTTGCTTTACTACCAACAGTATGATGGCGATCATATACGTGAGAGTTGGGTAGTTTATATGCATATCCTTAATTGTGGTCCCTAGTCGTGGGAGTTTCGAGACAGGGCATCGATACTCCGGAGTAGACTAGTGTGTACAGTCGAGACCCCGACGAGGGGCGGTGGCCGGTCTCACAAGCCACTGGTGTCAGTTGGATCACCTAAGATGTATACAGGTGCTCATTGGGTTATGAGTACACCGGACAGGACTCGCCGGGAATCTGCTAGTTAGTACTTTACCTATCGTCAGATAGCAGTTCCCTGGTGACATGTGTACAGGTTAGTTCATCGACCTGAGGTCGTCATTTGTCTCGTATGAGTTCCCACTGTGCTTTGATTTCTACCCTACCACGGCTCAAAGGAGTCGTGCAAACAGGTAGCTTTTGGGTACAGTCCCGAGCCATATGGAGGCATGTGAGCGGATCGGCAGGGGATTCGTCTCTCCCGGTATTGGGGGCGAGATCGTGCTGTGTCTAGGAGAGCCATTACGCAAAGCCCTCGGCCGAGGCAGGAGATTTACTGGTAGGTATTCCAGTAGTATCTCAGGGCGTTCTGGGCTACACTCCGACACGACTTATACTGCTAATGGGGGTCTGACGTTACTAGCCCCCTAGGCGGATATGCGATACTCATTGACGAACGGACCGGACTGTATATACATTGTCACTGTTAGGCTCACTAGGGTTTTCGGAGGAGTTCGCTCATCGGACTCCCTTGAGTTCGCTCCTCGGCCACCCTTGAGGTCAGTCCATGGGCAGCCGTTACGCATAGCTAGTGCCGCTGACGGTTTGTGGTTAAACCCACTGCCAGGGTGCTGACGAGTCATTAGAGTCCCCCACAGACAGTTTCCCAAGTTCGGGCGAAACGTTGTAGAGGCCGTATGGTTTTATGGCAGGGTTCGGAAAATGCACGTGCGTTTACGCACGTGTCTATTTTCGGACAGATGATACTGATCGGCTTTGGTTTAAGCCGGATCCGAGTATTATATTGAGTAGGTATAATATCTTTGTCTCAGTTGCTTTTATATTCGGTCGTAATATAAATGCGGGTATATTTATACAGTTTCGGGGTTATCCTGAAAGTTGTTTCAGGATCACTTTTGGAAGTTGCCAGTTTCCAGTTTTCTATCAGCCGTCTTTTAACATTCGGTTAAAGACGGATTTGTCTTTTCTTGAGATGAGTGTGGATTCTTCTAGAAGGTTCTAGATGAGGTGACTAGGATTAAATGGTGTTAAGTTCTAATTGGTTGCATTTATTAGATGATGACTAGCCTAATGACTCATGCTTTGTGATTAATTCCTTTTGGATTGCTTAAGATATTTTGTAGTGAGAAGCTTTTAGCTTAAGGTCACCCCCTTCTCCTACGGTCACCTCCCTCTTGCTATATATGGCTTGCCCTCTCTCTCTCTCCTAAAAAAAAACACTCTCACTTGAGTTTTCATTTCGGTTAGAAAAGATATGATAGTTTTGGGGTGTATGGAATTCACAGTTCATTTCATTCCATCACCCGATTTCCACGGCAACTTCATTAACCGATCTTCCACGGATTTGGACGAAGTGAGACAAAGTCATCTACTCATTATCTACATCAATCTTGGTCGTCTCTTTTAGCAAACTTGACGATCGAGTTGCCTCGAGTCAGAGGCGGGAGCCCGTTTAAAGAACCGATCATGTGGTGCCACCTCGACGAGGAGATCGGAGATCGACGAGATCGGAGCAGCCGCAACGGAGCATGGGATGATGGTTGAAGAACGAAGGACTCGGATCGTTCGGTACAATCTTCCTACAATCTTTACAGTATGTTAGTTTAGCAATAATGGCAGATCCGGGTTAAAGTATACGATAGCGCCAGTTAAAAAGTTTTTGTTCCGCATTTGGCGTCTGTAGACTGCCGGGGCGCTAGCGTAGACTTACAGTACCCTCCTAAACCAAGGAGCTCTCGCAACCTGAGAGAAGGTGATAATAAAAGACAACTGAATAATAACTTATTCTATTTCTCCTGAACCTGGATCCATCCTCGAAGAAGTCCTTCGGATTCGTATATAACCATACGATGGATCTATCCAATGGAAGTGGATGTCCGTAGTAATACGGGGTGTTCTGAGAAATGCAAAGGGTAAAAGAAGGAGCGGCAATGACTTATGCAACTAGGACAATCCAAAAGCCAGTATTTTAAGAAGGTTCAGTCAAATTGGTCACTGAGTCATAGTCTATTGTCGGTCAAAGGTCGCTGCCAAAGAGAGAGAGAGAAAAGAAACACTCTGCGTGCGCTCTAACCTAGATCAGAATGGTTATCACTTTATCTAATCAGGAAACCTCCCACAGTACCGTCAAATTCTCCTCCAAACCTAGAAGAAGAATCTATCGGGATCACCCGAAGAGTAAACCAACTCATCAGTGGGAATCGGGATCCAACTCTCATCGCATGATAACGTGATGGAATCCACTCATGTTATCACACTCCAGAAGGTATGCGCATACTTGGCAAGTTTCAGTTTCTTTAGAAACTCCCGATATGATTTTTGTACCATGCTCTTATGACCTTGGCGTTAGGTCAAAATATCATAAGTCACATGTCAAGTTCTAGCTGTCATTATCCAGGTTAATTTGAACCCACCCGCACAAGCCCTTGGCGTTAGGTCAAAATGGCAGAACAACTGTCCCAAACCAACTCATTTATCTATGCAACAAATGATACCCAGCAGCTACCAAACACTATGCCTTGGCGTTAGGTCAAAATAAATAGCTTGAATACTACTGAATACCTAAAAGAAATGACGGAGGGCTACGGCTGGTTTTTGGCAAAAAAGCTTTAACGTAACGAACTTGATCTCGTTAAAGGAACTTAATAGCTTTTTATAAAAATATAGTGGCGAAAACCTTTTGCTAAAGAGGTCACTCCCAGTGAAGGGATCTCGGCTCTTTCCTCGTGGAATGAGGTGCAGGATATTCTAACTGAATACCGGAATGCAAATCAACTTGTAATCGACTATAGTGAAGTTATTACCCTGACGCAAACTTCTGCCTAAGGGGTCATTCCCGGTGAAGGGATATCGGCCCTTGCCTCGTCGAATGAGGTGCAGGATATTCCAACCGAATACCGCTATGCAAAACAAAAGGAAACATCTTTGTAATAACACCTTTTAAAATTTGTTCCAACAACATCAAATATAGGTTTGTTTTATCCTTGCATTGATAAGAATCAATGCAGTCCCATCAATCAATCACACCAGAAAAGAACGAAAATATAATGTACGTATATGCCATCCTCATTCGCCACTGGGTCCCGTCATCCCCCGTTAAGTTACTTAACTAACGACAGAGCGGGGACTGGACTAGAGCAGGTGTAAAACATATACAACATCTAATAGTATATACACCAATATACAATAATCGCTCCAGGCGTGATAATATGCAACATTACAGAAAAGCAATAAGCATCACAGAACTATACAGATAATCTGGGATCCCCGGGTTTCACAGAGCCGCTACTGAAACCAGACGTTCCCTGGTCGTGTAGATAGCCTGTGCAATGAAACCTAGACCCCTACGGGTGCGGCAAGTTACCCGCCAAAACCTGAAGAGAGGAAGCCCCCTACAACATAGTGAATGGACTACCCGACACTTCACAGAATCCGGTAACTTGAGCTCCCCTCCTTGGGTCACCCTGTACCCCCTACGAGTGCGGCGAATAGTCTGCCAATTCTAGAGTGAGGCCCCTCCGCCTCTCATAGCCATGAGATACGGACCCGTTGCAATCCAGAACCCGGTTATCCGTGCACTCCGTCGCTGGGTAAACCTAGTACAGAAATAAAAATATGTACAACGGTTATATCGACCTCAGCCCGGTCGTGCCCCAAAAGAATATTATACAAACAGGCAGTGACGGCAGTCTACATGTTGGACGCTCTCCCCGCAATATCAAATGTACAAATAAATTCAAATAGCACTACCATTGCACACTGCTATCCACCACGACAAATCTGCAACATCACAGTACAATACAGAACATCAACGCGAATGTCACGTTCGCAAATCCGTCTAAAAGGACTATAGCAATTAGACGCAATTTACCGCTCAAATGACATTCCCGGTCGGAGATATAATATAATTACTGCATACTAATAACTTTAAAATTTCGATCGACAAAACATCCCGACCCTGTTAGTGTATATGCCCTAGAGGCCATTACTGTATCATACTAGTTTGTATATTACTTAATGGAAGCTTGGGATATTCACCTTGTATAAACAATCTTGCTCAAAATAGTAGTATGCTACTTGGTTTTTTTCTACTTCAATGTGTACATGTGTTTATTTTAGTATATCGCCTATACACATTAGTGGAGCTCTTAGGATCTTTGCTTGATTACCAGCGTTGTGATGGCAGTCACACTAGTGGGGCTGCGTAATCTATAAGCACATCCTTACGCAGGTCCCTGGTCGCAGGACTATCGAGACAGGGCATCGATACTCCGGAGTAGACTAGCGTGTGCGCTTCTCATCCCAGTGTGGGAGATGGTCTGTCCCACAGCCATCAGTACGTCGTACTTGAGAGAGTATGCGGGTGCTCGTTGGGTTACGAGTACACTGGACAGGACTCGTCGGGAACTGACTAGTTGGTATTATGCCTATCGTCAGTTATCAGTTCCCAGGTGACATGAGTACAGCTTAGTCCGCTGACTTGACACTGTCACTTCACCTCGAGTGTGTTCCCACTGTACTTTGATTACTACCCTACCACGGCTCAAAGGAGCCGTGCAAACAGGTAATAGTTGGGTGCAGTCCCGAAGCACTTGGAGGCAGTGACGGTTAGACAGGATTCGTCTCTCCCGGTATTGGGGGTTGACATCGCGCTGTGTCTAGGAGAGCCGTTACACGAGTAGTCCCTGGCCAGGGCAAACGAGATATACTGGTAGGCTTCCAGTATTATCTCAGGGTGTTTTAGGCTTCGCTCCGGCACGACTTGTACCGCTATTAGGAGACTGACGTTTACCGCCCCCTAGGCCCGCCATGCGATGTATCAGACGAACAGACCGGACTGTACGGAGAATGTCACATTCAGACTGAGTAGGAGTTCAGATGGGTTTCGCCTCGTCGGTCTTCTTGTCGGCATTACCTGGGGACCATTACGCACAGGTAGTGCCGCTTGCGGTCTGTGGTTAAACCCACTGCCAGCGTAGTGTCGAGTCTTTAGAGTCCCACACAGAAAGCTTTTCGCCTTTAGGCAAAAGAGTAGAGGTCGCGTGGTTTTGCGACAGGTCGCATGGTTTTGCGACAGGGTTCGGTCACATCCGTGCACTTGTGCACGTACAGTGTCCGGACAGTTTACACTAGCGGGCTTTGGTTTAAGCCGGATCCTAGTGTGCATATTGGGATTGGATTTATCCAGTTTGTATTCGTGTTCCTCGGAACGTGGATGCGGGTGTGTATGCACAGTTGACGGGGAGACAGAGGCAGCGGATTCTCATTAGGGTTGTTGACCGTTGACTATTTGACTTTTAGCTCAACCCTAATGAGAATATGATATATGATTAACAATTATATTAATTAAGTATTATGGTGACATGGTTGTTGACTTGTTGACTTTTGTTGACTTGTTGGCTTTGTTGACCGGTTGACTAGGCTTGACTAGTTGACCATCATGATAACCATAGCCATCATTTCATGGCAAATACTTTTGCTTGCTTGCTCATTTGTGCAAAATGAGTGCATGAAATGATATGGTTATGGTTGCTTCAACCATCACATAACACTTGATTGGTATGATGAGTTATCATTGTTTTTGGATTATGAGAGGGTGAAAGGAAAAAGAGAGGCTCATTCTTACTTGCTCATTCTCTCTCTTGTTCTTGAGCTCTCTCTTGTTTTTGCTCTCACCCTCTTCCTCTTGCCCCCTCTCTTGACTCTATGGTTCTCTTGTCTCATGAGTTAAGAATCAAGAACCATAGATAAAATCCCATACAAACTCTTCTCTACTAACTCTAGTTCACAAGGTTTAGCAAACCGAGTGAACTAGTTTCTTCAAAGTTCGAAGAAGGAGCCAAAGGTTGGAGCTTTCAGGTGGATCTATCTTCGGCGTAAGGAGACGACGGGATGAAGCCGATCCGGACCACCATCGGAGTTTGAAGACGAAGGAGTTCAAGACAAGAAAGGTATAACCCCCTAACCGAGTAGTTAGCAACTCGTAGATAGGTTGTTAGTTAGATGTTTAACAAAGATCCGGGTTATAAGTCCATGTTACCACCTCTATAAAAATCGTTTTTTACCAAATTCCGCATGCCCGAAAGTACCGGGAGAGGTAGCATGGACTTACAGTGGTATCAGAGCCCAGTTAAACTCTATCTAACATGTTAGCAAGTAGCTAGAAGATCGATCAAAGAAAAAGTCCCGAAATGAACCCCGTTTTTCAAAGTTGCTGTCTATTTTTTATGTTCTGTAAAAGTGATAAATCATGCATGAAAAATCGGCTCAGGGTTTTTAAAAGATACTGAAGAAAAATCACCCAGAGATCCCCCTAAACGACCGCGGAAACGCGGCAATAGCTTGCTATTGCCGCGGTTCCGCGGCCTCCTTGGCCCCTCTCTGGTGTTTCTTTGCTGGAGTATGGTTGTAAGGGTATTTTGGGAATTTTGGAATATGTGTTTTCTGCCCAGATTTTCCAGAACCAAAATTTTATTTTTGGGGTCCTGAAAATCCGTATTTTTGATTGAACATCTAAAAGACTTAAGATGACGGGTTTTTCTGTAATGTTATATTTGTATTGAACGTCTACTAATCGCTATATGTCGATTAATGGGGGTTATACAAATCTGTGATCTGTAATGTTGCTGGAATGTGTATATGAATATGTTGGATTATCGCGGGTGAATAGCCGGAGGTTGTGAGACGAGAGTTTTCTTTTCTTTCAATTCATGTAAATTTATAAATTGATGTAAAAATTATTTGTATGGCCGCACAACCGGGTCGGGGTTGTAGCCGTCATTGTATAAATTCTTTTTACTGTTTTTGCTCCTAGGATAGACCCATGGAGGGGTGCACAAACTACCGGGTATGCCGAAGTGCCGAGTGGCCTACTCATGTAGATGAGGGAGGTTGCTTCGCTTCGGGTACTTGGCGGGTAGTTTGCCGCACCCGTAGGGGTCTTAGGTGGGGTTTTGGCTATTCACCGCGACCGTGTAATCTGCCTTTCGTTACAGGCTCGTACGAATTGCAGGTTCCTAGTATATCTAATGTGTGCATCTGTGATCTGAAATGTTTATCATTGCAGTATATCTATATATGATATTATTTAGGCGTTGCTTATGTTTTACAGCCGCGCTAGCCCAGCACCCGCTCTGTCGTTAGTTAAGTAACCTAACTGGTAAGTACGGGGCCCCGTGGCGAATGCGAATGGCATAAGTGTACGTCATATTTTGGTTGTTTTCTGCAATGGTAGGTTTAAATGATGGGACGCATTAAAAGAACTAATGCAAGAATATCACGCATTAAAAGAACTAATGCAAGAAAATAAACCAAGTAAAAGTCGTTGGAACACTTTCGAAAAACCACTCGGTTCTTTTCAAAACAAACTTTTAAAATGCGGAGTTTGAGCCACTCCATTTAAAAGCTATCTCGTTCCATCGACTAAATCAAGTTCACTACGTTCACGGTTTTGCCAAAACCATTCGTAGCCCTCCGTCGTTTCGTATGAATATTCAATAGTATTCAAGCTATGTTTGTTGACCTTCGTCAAGGCATAGTGATTGGTAGCTGTTGGGTATTCATATGTAGCATAGATAGATGCGTTGGTTTGGGATAGTCGTATTACCTTGTTGACTTTCGTCAAGGGTATATACGGGTGGGTTCAAATTAACGTGGATAATGACAGGTAGAACTTGACATGTGACTTATGATTTGTTGACCTTCGTCAAGGTCATAAGAGCATGTGGCAAAAATCCACATCGGGAGTTTCAAAAGAACTGAAACTTGCTAGCGTTGCATACCATTTGGAGTGTGATGATTCTGGTAGTATTCCTTCAGTTTTGTCACGTGATGATATTTGGATCCCGATCCTACTGTGAGTATATGCTACTCCTCGGGAAATTTCTCACTTAACGATCAATGCTATAAACCAAGTAGGTGTCTAGAAAGGTGTTAGCGGGGCTACGCCCACAGGGAAAAGAGGTTATTTAATTAAGGAACTTCGCGAAAGCGTTGGAAAACCTCCCTCAAAGTACAGACACCAGCCTGGCCGAACGGTTAAGCAAGTATTGTACGGTGGGATTAATCCTGACTAATTCTTCCTTTTTGGTTTTGAGGAGGGATTCGAGAGACAGTGGGAGCCATCCTGTTTAGACAAATTAAAAACCACTCTAAACTTGCAAGAGCATCATGCTGAGTGTTTTCTTCTATCTATCTTAATTGCAGCGACCCTGTGACCGCACCTAGGTTACATCTAGATAAAAATATGACTGAACCTGACTGTTATGACTGGCAAAGGTCTATCCAGATGTCCATTGCCCATGACAAGCTGGGACACCTCTTAACTAATCAAATCCCTGCTGTCTCAGGTCCAGTTTCCCCTGTCACGGATGTTAACATCCGCAGGACATCGGAAAAGGATTGTGCGAAAGCCAAGTGCCTCGTGTTAGCCTCAGTTAATGGTGCAAACCAGAGGCAGCACGAGAAGATGGACTCAGTTTCTATCTTCCTCCATAACAAAGTTTTATATGGAGAGCAATCTCGTATCGCAAGATATGAGACCTCGAACGAATTGCTTCAAGCGAGGTTGGCTGTCGGGTCATCTGTAGGGGGCAACGTCCTTACAGAGACCAGCTATTTTAAGCTCACGGACCTGGAGACCACGTTGGAGAATGGGTCAAGTACTGACCTAATTCTACAGTCCCTGCCCTCCGCTTATACCCTGAAAGAAACCAGGGAAGAAGAAGGAAAAGGAAGGGCAAAAGTTTCGGGACTGGATATGATTAAAGAGGGATGTTCCTATTGTAACGGGAATGAACTATGGCAGAGAGATTGCAGGGCTTGTAAAGCCAGTAGCCAGAATTCGAAGCATGTTGTGGCTTCGGCTTCGAGTGTGTTTGTGATTGAGAACTGTATGTCAGTTAACCCTACTTCCTGGGTATTGGATACCGGATCAAGATCTCATATCTGTAATTCGTTACAGGCTCTGAGAAACCGTAGGGTTATCAGGAAAGGTGATATGACTCTCAGGGTTGCTAACGGAATGAGCATGGATGCTGAATCCGTAGGGGAATATCATCTTGGACTGACAACTGGGCAGATATTGATTTTGCGTAACTGTTTGTATATACCAGATGCGACTTGTAATATCATATCTGTATCCTTACTTTCTAAGGAAGGATATGAATTTACTTTTGTAAGCGATGTAGTACACATCCACCTAAATCAAGTTCTGATTGGGTCAGGTATATTACAGAACGGAATATACGTGTTAAATCAAGCTCAGATTTTCAGTGTCCAGAGCACACTTAAAAGAAAGTCTCCGGAAACAAATCAGGCTTTCTTATGGCATTGTAGACTGGGTCACATTAATGAAACACGATTAAGTAAGTTACATAAAGAAGGGTACATGAATCCGTTCGAGTATCAGTCTTATGCCACTTGTGAATCTTGTCTCATGGGAAAGATGACAAAGACTCCGTTCACTGGACGCGGAGAAAGAGCGAGCAAGCTCTTGGGACTCATACACAGTGATGTGTGTGGTCCAATGTCTACAGATGCGCGAAGTGGTTATTCATACTTCATTACTTTCACGGATGATTTCTCTAGGTATGGACATGTCTTCTTAATGAAGCACAAATCCGAGGCCTTTAGGAAATTTCAAGAATACAAGAATGAAGTTGAAAACCAAACCGGCAAAAGTATCAAGATTCTAAGATCGGATCGAGGTGGAGAATACTTGAGTGCCGAGTTTCTGGGCTACTTAAAAGAGAATGGAATTCTCTCTCAACTTACTCCTCCATACACACCACAACACAACGGTGTATCGGAAAGGAGGAATCGGACCCTATTGGATATGGTTCGTTCCATGATGAGTAAGGCTGAGTTACCGCGATCTTTCTGGGGTTATGCACTAGAAGCAGCTGCATATCTCTTGAACAAGGCTCCAACCAAGACTGTGCCTACCACCCCATATCAGATGTGGAGTGGGAAGAAACCCTGTCTTAAGTATCTTAAGGTATGGGGATGTCCAGCTTTTGTAAAAAAGCAGCATGCGGACAAGCTCGAGGCACGCTCAGTACTGTGTAAGTTTGTGGGATACCCAAAGAACTCCAGAGGGTATCTTTTCTATTCCGCAGAAGAACAAAAAGTTTTTGTTTCTCCGCATGCCCACTTCTTGGAAACTGAATTTTTGGAAAATCAGATAAGTGGGAAATTCCAGAACCACAAGCTGTTACTGAAAGCTTGGATGAACCAGACGTTTCAGGAGAACCGGACATTCCTACGCCGCTCCGCAGGAGTAATAGGCAGTCTCATCCGCCCGAGAGATACTACGGTTTTCTCATAGACGGGGATAGAGAGGATTGCATCATAGATTATGATGAGCCTACTAGCTTCCAGCAAGCCATTCAGAGCGGTGACTCCATAAAATGGCTTGATGCAATGCGGACCAAGATGGATTCCATGTACACCAACAAAGTTTGGACTTTGGACTTTGCTCCAGAAGGGGTAAAACCCGTAGGCTGCAAATGGATCTTCAGAAAGAAGATTGGTGTAGATGGGCAGGTTGAAACCTATAAAGCTAGGCTCGTTGCAAAGGGTTTTCATCAAAGACCTGGTTTGGACTATGACGAGACCTTTTCTCCGGTAGCCATGCTTAAATCCATTCGGATCCTTCTTGCCATTGCTGCCTTCCACGATTATGAGATCTGGCAGAAGGACATAAAGACGGCTTTCCTAAATGGAAATTTGGAAGAGTGCGTCTATATGGATCAGCCAGAAGGATTCATTCAGAGTGGAAGCAGCGGTAAAGTGTGCAAGTTGCTCAAGTCCATCTATGGACTTAAGCAGGCATCGCGGAGTTGGAACATCTGCTTTGATGATACTGTCAAAGAATTCGACTTTGTCAAAAACCCAGATGAACCATGCATTTACAGTAAGATTGTAGGGAGAAATGTGGTATTCCTCGTCTTGTACGTCGATGACATTCTCCTAATAGGAAATGATATTCCTATGCTACAGTCAGTCAAAGGATTCTTGTCACAGAAGTTCTCCATGAAGGACCTGGGCGATGCCAACTATATTCTGGGGATCCAGATCTATCGTGATAGATCTAAGAGGATGTTGGGACTTTCACAGTCAAGGTACATCGACACCATACTGAAACGATTCAGTATGGAAGATTCCAAGCGCTGTAATCTACCGGCTTGTAACGGAATCACCCTCTCCAAAGAGATGTCTCCCAAGACTGATTTGGAAAGGGCTCGCATGTCATCAATACTCTACGCATCTGCGGTAGGCTCTATTATGTATGCGATGTTATGTACCAGACCAGATGTAGCATACGCATTGAGCGTTGTAAGCCGGTATCAGTCGGACCCAGGGGAGAAACACTGGATAGCAGTAAAGAACATTCTCAAGTACCTGAGAAGGACTAAGGAGATGTTCTTGGTGTATGGCGGAAAAGACCTCCAGATTGAGGCCTTTGCTGACTCCAGCTTCCATAGTGACAAGGATGACTCCAAATCCATGTCGGGTTATGTCTTTACCCTCAATGGAGGGGCGGTTTGCTGGAAGAGTTCCAAGCAGGAAACCGTTGCTGACTCAACCATGGAAGCGGAGTACATAGCTGCTTGCGATGCCGCAAAGGAAGCTGTCTGGATGAAGAAGTTCCTCACGGAACTTCAGGTGGTTCCTACCAGTGTTGATCCAATACCACTGTATTGTGACAACAACGGCGCTATAGCTTTAGCGAAGGAACCCAGGTCCCATCAGAAGTCCAGGCACATTTTGAGGCGGTTCCACCTGATCAGGGAGATCATTGATCGCCGGGAGATCGAGGTAAAGAGAGTAAAATCAGAAGATAACACTGCAGATCCATTCACCAAGGCCTTGCCCCAGACTCAGTTCGAGCGGCTGATCGAGATGATAGGTCTTCGATACGCCAGTACATGGCCTTAGTGCAAGTGGGAGATTGTTAGTGTATATGTCCTAGAGGCCATTACTGTATCATACTAGTTTGTATATTACTTAATGGAAGCTTGGGATATTCACCTTGTATAAACAATCTTGCTCAAAATAGTAGTATGCTACTTGGTTTGTTTCCACTTCAATGTGTACATGTGTTTATTTTAGTATATCGCCTATACACATTAGTGGAGCTCTTAGGATCTTTGCTTGATTACCAGCGTTGTGATGGCAGTCACACTAGTGGGGCTGGGTAATCTATAAGCACATCCTTACGCAAGTCCCTGGTCGCAGGACTATCGAGACAGGGCATCGATACTCCGGAGTAGACTAGCGTGTGCGCTTCTTATCCCGGTGTGGGAGATGGTCTGTCCCACAGCCATCAGTACGTCGTACTTGAGAGAGTATGCGGGTGCTCGTTGGGTTACGAGTACACTGGACAGGACTCGTCGAGAACTGACTAGTTGGTATTTTGCCTATCGTCAGTTATCAATTCCCAGGTGACATGAGTACAGCTTAGTCCGCTGACTTGACACTGTCACTTCGCCTCGAGGGTGTTCCCACTGTACTTTGATTACTACCCTACCACGGCTCAAAGGAGCCGTGCAAACAGGTAGTAGTTGGGTGCAGTCCCGAAGCACTTGGAGGCAGTGATGGTTAGACAGGATTCGTCTCTCCCGGTATTGGGGGTTGACATCGCGCTGTGTCTAGGAGAGCCATTACACGAGTAGTCCCTGGCCAGGGCAAACGAGATATACTGGTAGGCTTCCAGTGTTATCTCAGGGTGTTTTGGGCTTCGCTCCGGCACGACTAGTACCGCTATTGGGGGACTGACGTTTACCGCCCCCTAGGCCCGCCATGCGATGTATCAGACGAACAGACCGGACTGTACGGAGAATGTCACATTCAGACTAAGTAGGAGTTCAGATGGGTTTCGCCTCGTCGGTCTTCTTGTCGGCATTACCTGGGGACCGTTACGCACAGCTAGTGCCGCTTGCGGTCTGTGGTTAAACCCACTGCCAGCGTAGTATCGAGTCTTTAGAGTCCCACACAGAAAGCTTTTCGCCTTTAGGCAAAAGAGTAGAGGTCGCATGGTTTTGCGACAGGTCGCATGGTTTTGCGACAGGGTTCGGTCACATCCGTGCACTTGTGCACGTACAGTGTCCGGACAGTTTACACTAGCGGGCTTTGGTTTAAGCCGGATCTTAGTGTGCGTATTGGGATTGGATTTATCCAGTTTGTATTCGTGTTCCTTGGAACGCGGATGCGGGTGTGTATGCACAGTGGACGGGGAGACAGAGGCAGCGGATTCTCATTAGGGTTGTTGACAGTTGACCGTTGACTATTTGACTTTTAGCTCAACCCTAATGAGAATATGATATATGATTAACAATTATATTAATTAAGTATTATGGTGACATGGTTGTTGACTTGTTGACTTTTGTTGACTTGTTGGCTTTGTTGACCGGTTGACTAGGCTTGACTAGTTGACCATCATGATAACCATAGCCATCATTTCATGGCAAAGACTTTTGCTTGCTTGCTCATTTGTGCAAAATGAGTGCATGAATTGATATGGTTATGGTTGCTTCAACCATCACATAACACTTGATTGGTATGATGAGTTATCATTGTTTTTGGATTATGAGAGGGTGAAAGGAAAAAGAGAGGCTCATTCTTACTTGCTCATTCTCTCTCTTGTTCTTGAGCTCTCTCTTGTTTTTTCTCTCACCCTCTTCCTCTTGCTCCCTCTCTTGACTCTATGGTTCTCTTGTCTCATGAGTTGAGAATCAAGAACCATAGATAAAATCCCATACAAACTCTTCTCTACTCACTCTAGTTCACAAGGTTTAGCAAACCGAGTGAACAAGTTTCTTCAATGTTCGAAGAAGGAGCCAAAGGTTGGAGCTTTCAGGTGGATCTATCTTCGGCATAAGGAGACGACGGGAAGAAGCCGATCCGGACCACCATCGGAGTTTGAAGACTTAGGAGTTTAAGACAAGAAAGGTATAACCCCCAAACCGAGTAGTTAGCAACGTGTAGTTAGGTTGTCAGTTAGATGTTTAACAAAGATCCGGGTCATAAGTCCATGTTACCACCTCTATAAAAATCGTTTTTTACCAAATTCCGCATGCCCGAAAGTACCGGGAGAGGTAGCATGGACATACAGGCCCCACGTACTTCTGGTGTACAGTAATAAAATCTGGGCCCAAAGGAAATATTCCAGAAACCACAATTTACAATGAAGAACATACTGTTGAAAATTGGAGCATTGATCCCACAATATGGCGGCGGATCCGCGGCCAAACCCTGGTTTTGTCCGCGGATCCGCGGCTGTACAGTAAGATCACTCGAACAATTTTCACCAGTTTTCTTAGAAAAGCCTGCACAATTTTCTGTGATGCTCAAAATAATTTTTAGACCAGATTTAAAATCGACAGAAACTTTGTACAGAAAAATTGTAGTTTTCGAAAATCCGTTCGATAGATGTTTTAAATGTGTTAGCACAAGTTAGTAAAGCTTAATGATGAGGCTCTGATACCACTGTAAGAACACGGTAGCGCCCCGGCCATCTAACAGACGCCAAATGCGGAACAAAAACTTTTTGACTGGCGCTATTGTATACTATAACCCGGATCTGCCATTAAAGCTAAACTAACAAACTACAAAGTGGGTAGAAATGTTATACCGAACGATCCGAGTCCTTCGGTCTTCAACCATCATCCCACGCTTTCTTGCGGCTGCTCTGATCTCCTGAATCTCCAGTCTTCTCGTCCAGGTGGCACCACGTCGACAGATGTTTAAACGGGCTCCCGCCTCTGAACTGAGGCAACTCGATCATCAAGTTTGCTAAATGAGATGACCAAGATTATTGTAGAGAATGAGTAGAACACTTTGTCTCTCTTCGTCCAAAGGTATGGACGAACGGTTAATGAAGTTGCCTTTTGAATCGGAAATGATAAATGAACTTGTGAAATTTTCATGAAGCAAATTCCTTAATCTCTTTTTTCTCTCAAGCAAAAACTATTCCCCACAAGGAATGGCCGGCCACATATATGAGCAAGGGAGGTGAGTGTAGGAGGAGGGAGAGTGACCATTAGCATTAAAGAGAAGAATGTGTCATCTAACACCTTGCACAAAACATTAATGCATAGAAATGATTCATCTAACCTAGTCATCAACTCATTAAATGAACAATTAATGCACTAATGACTCACTAGCCTAGTCACCATCTAGAATCTTCTAGAACCACGACTCACCCTCATGACTCACCCTAGTGACGAAAAGATAAATCCGCATTTAACCGAATGTTAAAGCGGGTGATAGAAAACTGGAAACTGGCAGCTTCCAAAAGCGATCCTGAAACGAATTTCAGGATAACACTGTAATGGTATAAACATACCTGCATTTGTATTACGATCGAATACAAATGCAACTGAGACAAAGATATTATATCTACACAGTATAATACTCGGATCCGGCTTAAACCAAAGCCCACTAGTATTATCTGCCCGAAATATGACACCTGCGTAAACGCACGTGCATTTTCCGAACCCTGCCATAAAACCATACAGCCTCTACAACGTTTCGCCCGAACTTGGGAAACTGTTTGTGGGGGACTCTAATGACTCATGAACACACTGGCACTGGGTATAACCACTAGCACGTCAGAGTTACAAGCTGTACGTAACGGTTGCCTATGTATTTATTGTAAGGGAAGCTGACGAGCGAACTCATCTAGAAACCCTACTGAGCCTGACAGTGACAATATCCGTACAGTCCGGTACATTCGTCTAAGAGTATCGCATATCGAGTCTAGGGGGTGGATAAAGTCAGACCCCTAATAACGCGATAATTCGTGTCGGTATGAAGCCCATCACCACCTGAGAAACTACTGATCCAAATCAGTAATTCTCCACTACCTCGGCCGAGGATTTCTAGTGATGGCCACCCGTGCACTGTGCGACATCAACCCCCAATACCGGGAGAGACGAATCCCCGACGATCCGCTCACTGCCTCCATGTGGCTCGGGACTGTACCCAACTAAAACCTGTT
Organism: Agapanthus africanus; assembly: GCA_030015575.1. NCBI lineage: Eukaryota > Viridiplantae > Streptophyta > Magnoliopsida > Asparagales > Amaryllidaceae > Agapanthus > Agapanthus africanus. The sequence continues at coordinate 234,046,814 of JASDDO010000031.1, forward strand.
TGCACGTCTCCTTTGAGCGTGGTGGGGTAGTAATCAAAGCTTAGTGGGAACTCATACGAGACAAATGACGATATCAGGTCGACAAACTAACCTGTACACATGTCACCAGGGAGCTACTATCTGACGATATTTGTAATACCAACTAGCATGTTCCCGGCGAGTCCTGTCCGGTGTACTCATAACCTAATGAGCACCTGTATACACTTAGGTGATCCAACTGACACCAGTGGCTTGTGAGACCGGCCACCGCCCCTCGTCGGGGTCTTGACTGTATACACTAGTCTACTCTGTAGTATCGATGCCCTGCCTCGAAACTCCCACGACTAGGGACACTTTAAGGATGTGCTTATAAACCCCAGCTCCCACGTATATGATCGCCATCATACTGCTGGCAGTCAAGCAATAATCATATGGGCTCTATCATCATGCAATAGTGAACTAAAGCATATATACGATGATAAAGACAAACCAGATAGCATACTATCATCTCGATCAAGACTGTCATATCGGTATACGTCCTCCCTCAATCATTGCAATCACGTACCTGCGATCCAATAATTGACTTTGAGGGCACTATATCCAACAGATACTTTTACTTGTAGTGATAGAATGTTTATGCAATTCGATTTGATAGGTGATTTAAATGAGATGAAAGAATATAAGACTGATATGATGACATGATGATATGATGGTATACGGATGCGAGTCGATCGAGTTGATTTATACTCTGCCGGTCCCCTAATATGAGATTATTGCGGATGTGAACCGGGACATAGGCTCATAGATGTACATACATTTATAGAATGTTGTGAATCATGGATGTTAGGCCATATGTGATATTAGGCCGTACCCTCTTTTGTCGTATAGGATGATAAGGTCCCTATTAGTTTAATGCTGCCGCACGATGATATTCCGTGCGTGATGATTGATCCTTACCCTTGATTAGAGGTTGCCGCACGATGGATTATACCGTACGCGATGTTACTGGGCTTGATGCCGACTGATAGATTCACCGACTCGGACATATGATAGTTATGTATACCTTACAGCTTTTAGCTGATGATTTACCTTGTGGTGCATTCATGATATGATTATTGCATCGCAAATACCTGTGATAGTACACCTGCACCATTATCGATGATTTGTATACCATACGTACACAGTTTATAGGCTCACACACTGTAACGTTTCAGAAATCGTTTTGCGAATTTTTCTGTTTTAGGGCAAAATTGTCGGTATTTTCCGTTTTAATCCGATTTCGATCAAACTTCCGTAGAAACTTCCTGGCACCTAATTTAGCTAAAATAAAGCTAGTGCGTGAATTTTGGGGGTATTTGGGATGTTTTGGTTCAGATAGATGTTTTCCCAAATAAAATATTATTTTAGCCGGTAAAATATGCACGTAAATCGGGAAATTTCTTCTAAATGTAAATTCTTGAAAATCATCACTACAATTATTTTAGAACCTTCTTTTTAAATATCTAGATTTTTTTTGTTCAAAGGATTTAATTTTTTTAAAGAAAAAGAAAAAGAATGAAAGGTGGCAAAATACATTTAATGAAGCATTTATTGTATTTTTACTAGAACTTTCTTCAAAAAAATTCATAAAAACACCCCCCTCACCTCCTTGACCGGCCCCTCTCTCCCCTTTGCTGCCCTTGTGCTTCCTCACTCAATTTTCTTCATTTCTAGCCAAAATAAATCATGAAAAATTCAAATAAAATCACAAAAATTCAAATATAATCATTTTCCTTCATTTCCTGAACCCTAAACCATGCTTGGTTCTTCATGAAGTCTTGATTTTGGAGGCTAATCTTGATTTTCTTGTTGCAAGTTTTTGAATTAATTGGAGGTATGAAATCCTAACCCAAATCCTTAATTATTAAGTTTAAATCTTTATGCTAGCTTAATTAGATGTTAATTTAAGCCTTAAATTTCATGTTTCAAAATTCTAGAAATGGTTTTCGATATTAAAGTTAAGGTTAAACCTTTATTTAAGTGTTTGATGTTTAATTGAAGTGTTAATTTGTGTTTAGGAAAAGCTTAACCTAGTAGGAAATGATAATTATTGTTAATTACTACTTAGTTTAATTATGAAATATTGCTTACTAGGTTTTTGCTAAAACTTATTTTGCAAGTATTAAAAATATAGAAATGGTTTGGATATCTTAGTTAAGCTATTATAAGATGTTTGAAATCGCTAGAAATGTGTTAGCTTGATTCTACTGCGAAATATTGCGATAAGTTGTTTTCTAGATTTCGGGGTTTTTCCGACATGGGATCGATTAGTCGTTTCGAGATTATATCTATTATATTCCTCGTATTTATTATGTAGTGTTCCGCAATCGGGACGATCGGAGTCTAGACCTGGTGTTTTGTAGTTTAGCAACCCTAGTTACTGTTTTTGGCTGATGTCGTGCGCGATAGATGCGCTAAGTGCGCAGTGCATTTTTCAGGGTGTTATCCTTGCGTTTCGTTGTCTTTTCGTCGTTTCAGGATATTTAGCTTATGTGATGTGTTTGTGAAATTTTAGGTTCACAGGCGGTGACTTCGGACGCTGCGACGAAGGGAAAACAGGTGGCAGGCTTCACTTTGCCAGGAGCGTTGGTGAGTAGATTTAACGTCTACAGGGGAATCGCCCGCATGGCGTTATGCGTCTAGGCTAGAGATGACTTGACTTGTCGCACATTCTATTTCATATTTAGAATTTGCGCATACACCTTATTTCTTAATTAATTGTTGTACTTAGACTAGTACCCTTAGGACACTGTATTTATTATTGAAGGCTCTTGTTGCATGAGCACTGATTGTATGCCACACACACCGTCAATAATTACCATGTCACGCACAACACCCGTATAGATATAATATTTTTTGGATAGGGAAATTGAGACATTGATTCATATTTCTTTATGCATGTGACATATAGCATACCTGTATACCTACATGCTACACATATGCCTTGACATGCTTACATGCTAGTTACCAGTATACCTATAGAGTATTGTACCATTAGCGATAGGTACATACAAACTTCATGACATACCTATAGGTATACTTTGCACACATACTTCAGTTATACCCAGGAGGTATATTACATCATTACTTATAGGTAGATACATATACCTTGCTATACCTTTATGTTTACACATATATCTAGTTATAGCTACATGTTTACCTTTACTTGATGTTATTTAGAATTGGAGTAAATAGGAACCGCATGATATTTTATATTAACTTGTTGCAGTTAATTAGCGGATTTCCCTTTATATGCTTTCATTACAGTTTTATGTTGCATATATTATATTCTTGGATTTTCGCATTGAGATATGGATTTTTCATGATGTTTTCTGGATTTGGGGACCGTGGGAGTTCATGAAATTAGGCATTATTTGAAAAATCCCGGTTTCCCTTGATATGATATTTCAGCAGCCACCATGAGATTTATCGGTTCGGATATATATATACCCCACGCGAGGAATGGAGGGGTCCGTGTGCGGGTACATGGTGGGGCCCGGAGGTACCCAGGGGCAAGAATCTCAGTGAGGAGATGAGTTAGTGGGGGAACCATTCTTTCCGGTGACATTACCAATGACCCGGTGGTTATCATGGGGATACCGACGGGAGTGATGTGCGTATGGATGCGTCGAGAGGTGAGGGGGAGAGGTAGGCACTCGAGCTTTCGGGATAGCGTATGATACGTACCTATCAGGGGGCCAGTCTTGGTGACAGCACCTGATAGATCAGCATTTCTGTGTCAAAGCTTGACACATTGGGTTCATGATATTTCTTTTTACTCCTAAATATATAATAGTGGAATGGGACGCTGTTATATATGCCTTTACACCAATATTAGTGGAATGAGACGCTAATATATATGTATTGATATCAATTTATATACATCATCATATTTATTCATGCAAATATATTTAGGATGTTAGAGATTTATTTGATATTGTATTTGGGATATAGGTGATTCATTTGATATTGGATACAGGATATATATAAGATTTATTCGATATTGTTCATTAAGGATTTGTGAGACTTATATGATATGAGAGCCAATTTGGGGGCTCATTTGGCGAAATTGGGATTTGGATTGTCTTGATGGACTTTGATCCTACCACGATGTTGCGTATATACATTGTCATATCATCGCTTCATGTATTAGTTGTAACTGATAGAGTACCTTACATGATTGTTGCAAAAAGATTTTCATATTACTGCTTCATGTATTAGTGATACCTGCTAGTGTACCTTTCATGACTATTGCACACATATGACTTTTATTGCTATTAGTTTGCATATGTTAGATTCGCGTTGTACGTGCATATTTACGATTACCTGCATATGTTATTTACTATTCACGAGTTGGCAACTCACCCCCGTTGTGCCACAGTGTTTTCAGGTTGTTCCCCAGAGTAGTCGAGGCGGCTATTCATCTATCTTATCATCTTTTGCTGTGGATACCGCATCAGCTCACAGTGTGCAGTTTGCTTAGGTGGGTCTGTGGTTATTCGTTGTTGTATTGTATATTCATTTTATCCTTGTACTCTACATCTACTATTTTCATGTTAACTTAGAGACTTGTTGATGACGATATTGTATATTATTTTGTGATTGGGTTGTCTTTTATACAGTTTCCATTTTATCGTCTTTTATTTCTTCGCTACGGCGTCGTATATCTGTTGTGGTGGTTGTTTTCCGCCGTCGGGCATGGATTTGCTCCCGTTGGGGATGCTTTACTTTATATTTTTGTTGTACACATTTTTGGGGTTGGTTTTTACAAAGGAGGTGCTGCCGAAATTTTCAAGAAAGTAAATTGGACTTAAAAAATTTATACTTGAGATTTTCAAAAGATTAAACAATGTTTCTTATCTTTTCTGGTCTTTTAATGGTTTAGATTTCTGGGTTTTGGCTTTCTTTTTCTGCGTTACGCCTGTAGACGTTGCGTAGTATTATGGCCGTCACGTGCCAATTTCGGGTCGTGACAAAGTTGGTATCAGAGCGCTAGGTTTTTACATTTCGGAGTGTAGGATGACCTTGGTATGATGGAGTAGGTAGCTTAAGCAGAGTAACGTAGTGTGTATGTCCGCGGCATACTCACGATGCAGTACTCCGCCTAAAGTGACCTAAGTACAAATTGCTTGAAATTCCTTCCTTGATGACATATCCTTGTGATTCGATTTCCGTGTTCATATTGAATCTTATTTCTATTTATAGCCTTTGCCGCCGATGACTTTGGGGACTCAGAGTGATGCAGCGAGGGCCGAGGTCAGGATTGACTCGGGTAGGACGAGGACTGACCAGGATGGCACGCTCGTTGCACAGGAGCAGATGGATCCGCCTTCGACAGATAGTATCGCTCGGCTTGTGGCAGAGATGCAGGACATGCGCCAGACGATGAGTTCATAGGTTGAGGTTGTTCGAGCTCAGCGACAGGAGGTTGTCATCCCTGTTACCCAGTTGTTCCTTGCAATCACCATGCAGCATTCCGTCACCTACACAGTACTAGTGGATGCAGCCCAGTTGACGAGACACATCTTCCTGAGACTTTGGGAGTTCCGGAATAGTGGTGGACTCGTACAGATGTACCAGCTCAGGGACAGAGGCTTAGTCATCGAGACAGATTTCGTGACCGTCATTGGAGTAGCAGAGGCATGGGACGAAGACAGTCGTTCTGCTCTCATCCCCAGGAGGGTCAGCAGTCATCGCGTGGATGTTTTCGATGCGGGAGCTTTCTTCACTTCGTCAGACATTGTTCCTTAGCACCGTGTCAGGCTTATGTGCATAGAGGTCGTGGGCGCAGAGGATTCGTTCAGAGGGGACAGGTTGGCAGAGAAAGATTTCAGCAAGTTGCGGGTAGGGGGCAGACACGAGAGTTTGCTTCTACTTATCGGGACGCGCGGGCGTCCAATGCAGAGTTTTCAGGTATTCTAAATTCGTATGTTCTGTTGATGTACTTGTTTGTTTTATACACTTGTGTCGTGGTTGGGACGAGAGCCGGTAAGCTAAATCAGTCGTTTGTTCTGTTAACTTCTGTCAGCGATTCTTTTGTTGCGCGACACGTAATTTAGTCGTGTGCCAATCGGATAAGAGATAGAGATTCGTCCGTCGTTTTGATCCTTCTAGAGATGTTGGATTTGACGTTCTGCTGGGCATGGGCTGGTTACTTACATGCTATGCGTCTATGGACTGCCTTGAGAAAACAGACACGGTTTGTTTTCCCGGTGAGTCAGTTCTTGTTGTGCATGGGAGGGCAGTGGTGTCGCCTCACACAGCTTGAATTCAGCCTTTTTCGCTAGTCTGCTTTTGAGGAGAAGATGTCGAGGATTCTTGGCGTTCATTTGTGTTACCGGATCCACGGTGAGTTGTTGGACCGGGTTCCCTTCGTGCGAGAGTCTTCCGACGTTGTTCCAGATGAGCCGGCGGTGCTTAGGGAGCTTAAGGATAAGCTGCAGAGTTATTTGTTGGAGGGTTTGTTCGTCTGTGTGTTTCGCTTTGGGGAGCTCCTATGTTGTTTGTCATGGAGAAAGACGACGGTGATGTTTTGTATTGATGGATCGTCAATCGAACCGGCTTACGGTGTGGATAGGTATCCTTTACCTCGAATTGACGATTTCTTCAATCAGCTCCAGAGTGCGAGACTTTTCTAAGTTTGTTTGGGAACGGGTCATCATTGGTTGCGGGTTAGGAGTGATGACATTCCGAAGACTGCTTTTGTGCGTGCTACGGGCTTTGTGTGTTTTGGTGGTGTCATTGGACTCACCAATGCCCTAGTAGCATTCGTAGATATGGTGAACCAGATTTCTTCAGGCCGCTCCTCGACCAGTTATTGTTGTGTTATTGATGACATTCTGGTCTATTCAATGTGTCGTGAGGAACAGGAGCAGCACTTGAGGATTTGTTTTGCAGACATTGAGAGAGCGCCAGCTGTTTGCTAGATTCTTGGAGTGTTCCTTCAGGCTTGTTTGTGTTGACTCCTAGGTCTTGTAGTTACGGGAGACGGTTTTTGTATGGTCCCGAGGAAGATTGAGGCCGTACAGCTTTAGCCCAGACTTGTGTACGGACGAAGTTCCGCAGATCTTTGGGCTTAGCAGGTTGTTACCGCCGTTTCATGCAGTATTACTAGTGTATCGCTGCACCGTTGACTGGACTGACCGGAAAGGAGGTTCCTTTTTCTTTGGACTGAGGCATGCGTGCGGAGTTTTCGGCAGTTGAAGACCCGGTTAACAACTGCATCAGTTCTTTCTTTGCTTCTGGTTCGGGCGACCATGTTGTTTAACTATGATGTTTCGCGAGTGGGGCTCGACTGTGTACTAAGGTGACACTATAGAGTTATCGCTTTTACATCCCGACAGTTAGAGGAAGTACGAGCAGGATATCCCACTCATGATCTGGTGATGGCCGCGGTGGCTTTGCGTTAGAAATTTGGGAAACACTACTTGTCCGGAGAGTCGTGGAAGATTTTCACGGACCACCAGAACTTAATGTACATCTTCCTGCAGTGGATTTTGATTGTTGAGATAGTCTTCTGCAGATTTACAGTTCTTGTTCGATCGTTGAGTACAGCTTAAGTTCGCCTCTACTGAGGGTACAGCTTGCTCATGTCCGCGCCCGACCGCTTTTCCTTAATCGCTTTCGCGAGGCACTACCCACCGATGCTCGTTCGTCAGAGATACTTGAGCATACTTGGCTGGGTAATGATTCGGAGTCCTTGATTTGTGTCAAAGGTGTGCTACATTTAGGGACGCATTTGTGTACCTATTGCTGATGGGCAGAGACGCGAAATCCTAGAGCAGGCACATCAGTCAACTTTCGGTGTTCATTCAAGTTCCACCAATTTGTAGCGTGACTTATGAGATAGTTACGGGTGGGCAGTGGTGAAGAGTGAAGTTTCGGATTTCGTTTCAGGGTGTCTGTCTTGTTGCGTGCTAAGGTTGAGCGTCTGTGACCGTCTGGAGAGTTGCAACCTTTAACTATTCAGGAGTGGGAATGGGAGCAGGTCTCCATTAATATTCCTTATGGCGTCTAACCAGGTTTAGTCAGGGTGTGACTCAATTCGGATGCAAGTTGTCCGGTTATACTCGGGTTGCTCAGTTGTTCTTTGTTAAGTTTGTGCGTTGCACGGAGTTCCTTCATGGGTCGTATCCAATGAAGGCAACATGTTCGCTTGCCGTCTTAAGCAGGAGCTTCAGGAAGCCTTGGGTACTGGTTGAGCTTTAGCTCCGCCTTTCCATCCGCAGGATGATGGTTTTGTGAGAGCGGGCTATACCGACTCTGTAGGGTTCCTAGGCACTCTCAAGGGATCTCACAAGGCATCAACCATGCCCGTTTCAAAAATTACGGTGCCGAGAAACCCTAGAATACGGATCGTTGGCTAGATGTTTAGGCGAAACAGAAACAAGTTTACAATTAAACTAAAAGAACGGACATACAACCTTTGTAGATCCGTTTCTCCACCTCCATGGCTCCTTGATGAAGTCTCCTCGCTGTACAAATCGGATCTTGGGCTCTAGCGTCGGCTTCATCGGAGAATGGACGGGCTAGGTCATCGACGACGATGCCGAAGATGATCTACGTCGAGGCATCACTAGATCAAGCTCCAACTTCACCAAGTCAAGAAAACTTATGAAGGAAACACACTCTACTACTTGCAAGAGGTAGAGGATGAAGTAATAGGAAGTGGGTTCATTTTAGAATTGGATTTCTCACTCATTTTCATCAATAACCATTGATGAAGCAAGCTTTCTTCATGTGATGAAGAAGATGAATATTATGATGAGTATTTTCCAAAAATAAAATAAAAAGAATACTTATCATAATGTAACCATGGTCAAGTGTAGAGAATAGACTAAGGTTAAGTGGAATGGTTAGGGTTAAGCATGAGACAGAATGGTCACTAAGTCAAAGCTTCATGAAGCTTCATAATACAAACAAAGTTAGCAACCATTTTTCTCTTTATGCTTTTCATTTTCCATAAAGAATAAATAAATAAATAAATGAATAAGAAAATGAAAATGAAACCCTAACCACTTAAGTAACCATGGTTTAATTCTTTAAACAAACCCAAACTAGCATGTATCATCAAACATGATACAATCTTGTGCACAAAAAATATATCATATATACAATGTGCACAAACAAGTGAGAAAATCCATTTAAGTGAACCTATATTAGTTAATGTAAAGTGATATATCAAATATATAATTATACATTAAATCATTAAATCAACACTTGATTTAACGACCCGGTCATATCGCATATAACCGACTAATATCAATAGTAACAACTTATCGAATCAACACTTGATCCGATAACCCGGCTATAACGCATATAACCGATCAATGTTACAAATCGCGAGAATCGAATACAGTATCACATACTGGTATTATTCTCGGTCCCGCACATATCTCATATGCGCTCCTATTTCGTTTTGCTTGAGCCAGGAAACCTCTGTGTAGGACTCTAAAGACTCGTCAATACGCCGGTAGCAGATGATGATCATATCAAGCACCTACAAGCCGCAAGCGGTCTGGTAAACGTAACGGCCACCCGGGTATTGAGCGATCAGAAGATCGATGAGCAAGCCCGCTCACACTATAGTGAATCCAACCAGTAACACTACCGTACAGTCCGGTCTCGTCGTCTGATATGTCGCATATCATGCCTAGGGGTGGTAAACGTCAGACCCCAATAGCTCGATAAGTCGTGTCGATATGAGGTCTATAACAATTCTAGAAACTACTGGTAACACATACCAGTAAATCTCAGCAACCCTGGCCAGGGATTTCCTGTTATAGCCAATCGAACACAGCGCAACATCAACCCCCTATACCGGGAGAGACGAATCCCCTCCTATCGCTCATTGCCTCCATGTGACTCGGGACTGTACCCAAAAACCATCGTTTTGCACGCCCTCTTGGACGTGGTAAGATGGAAATCAAAGCACAGTGGGAACCACACAAGACTCTATGACGATCTCGGGTCAACAGACTACTCTGTACTAGTGTCACCAGAGAACTGCCATCTGACGTAAGGTATAATACCATCTGGGAGTTCTTGGCGAGTCCGTCCAGTGTACCCAGTCTCTACTAAGCACCCGTATATCATCTCTGATGTCAAACACCAATGGATATGGGATCATCCATCGCCCATCTGTATGGGTCGAGAAGGTATACGCTAGTCTACTCTGGTATATCGATGCCCCGTCTCGATATACCCACGACTAGGGACTTTGAAGGATGTACTTATGGACTACCATGTCCCCACTAGTATGATCCGCATCATAGTCCAGGTAGTCAAGTACACATCCTAAGGGCTTTACCAACATGTAACAGAGAGACAATCAGTATACACGTTAAGGTATAGAGCAACCAGAAAGCATACTATCATGTCGAGCAAGAAAGTCCTCCCAATATACGTCCCAGCATCCACTACAATATACATCCTATGTAGAGTAATGGCCTCTAGGGCATACATATAACTAACAATCTCCCACTTGCACTAGGGCCATCTGTAGCAGTGGTTGCAGTATCTAATACTCAACCATCTCATAAAAGTCTCTCTCTGGGAATAGGCCTTCGTGAGTGGATCCGCCGTGTCATCCTCTGAGTCTACTCTCCTAACCTCGATCCCTTAGAGATCAACCATCTCCATGATCAGGTGATACTGCCTTAGAATATGTCTGGATCACTGATGGGACCAGCATTCCTTGGCATAAGACACAACTCCATTGTCTCACAATGGTAGGAACATAGTTCATCTCATGAACAAATATACATCCAGACTGCCTTCTTGGTAGCATCTTAAGTAGCAATGTATCCAGCCTTTATCATCTAGTATGTCACGGTATCTAGCTTGGAACTTTTCCAACATACCGTCCCTTTACTAAGGGTAAAGACAAAGCCTGTGACTGACATTCAGTCGTCTTTATCACCCTGGAACCCTTCCAGTGATTCTCCCCAGGATCAATTGATACCATCTCACTACAACTAGTGAGTGTCCTAATATCCAATTAGATTTATCTCATAGATCCAAAATCCAGGATTTAGTAGGTATCAGTTTGATCCTAATTGGAGAATCCATGTGATAAGCGGAGATCGACCAAGCGTAGCATAGGAAACTCCTTCCCTATCATGAGTATGTCATCCACGTACTCTACGAGGATCACCACCATACTCTCTACTACCTTTTTGTTTATACAAGATTCATCTACCATTTTGATGATGTCAAACTCTTTGACTAACTCATCAAAACAGATGTTCCAACTCCGCGATGCCTGCTTTATCACATAAAACATCTTGCACACGTTTCCGCTGCTCCCACTGTTTACGAAGCCTTCTGACTGTGTACTTACAGACTCTCTCTTCTAAAACATCATTTAGAAAAGCAGTCATGACACCCAACCGCCAGATATCGTAGTTATGGTATGTAGCCATGGCAAGTAGGATCCGGATGGACTTAAGCATAGCTACTTGAAAAGGTTTCATCATTATCCACACCAGGTCAATGATGCAAACTTTTAACAAGTCTAGCTTTGAAAGTCTCAACTTTTCTATGTACACCAAGTAATCTTCTCAAGATATACTTGCTCCTGATGGGGATTTAACCCTTCAGATATAGCAACTAAAGTCCATACTTTGTTGGTGTATAAGGATTCCATCTCAGATCGCTAAGCATCCAGCCATTCTTACAGAGTCCCACTCCTGATGGCCTGTTCGAAACTAGTTGGGTCATCATCTCATGATGCAATCCTCGCTCCCACTGTCATAGAGAAACCGAAGTATCTCTCAGGTGGGTGAGGAACCCTACTAGATCGGCGGAGAGGCCGAGGTTCGTTGGAATCTACTGAATCCTTCGGTTCTACCAAATCATCAGCTGCAGTTTGTATAGCTGGAACGTTTCCAGTTCTACATAACAGACGTTGCCTCGAGCTTGTCCGGATTTTGGTTTTCAGACATAGGCCGGACAACCCCAAATCTTAATTAACTTAAGATATGGGCTCTTCCCTTTCCATATCACATATGAAGTGGTTGGTAACTGATTTGATCGAAAACCTATTCAATAGCTATGCAACTTCATAAGTGCGTAACTCCCTAAAGGAAATAGGTAACTCAGTAATACTCATCATAGAGCACACCTTATCAAATAGGGTGTATCTGCTCCGCCCTGATATACCATCGTGCTATGGTGTATTCCGAGGAGTAATGCTGAGAGAGAATCTCATTCTCCTTTAGAATAGTCCAGGATTTCCTTGCTCAAGTATTCTCCTCCTCGATCACATCAAAGGACATAATACTTATACCCGTATTTTGGTTCTCTACTTCTAACTTATATTCTGTGAATATATCAAAAGATTCGGACTTGTGTTTCAACATGAACATATGACTAAATCTTGAGAGATTATCAGAGAACGTAATGAAGTATAAAGAACCATTCCTGGCATAAGTAGACAGGGGACCTTACATACATCAACATGTATCAATCCCAAGAGTTCATTAACTCTTTCTCTGTTTCCAATAAACGGAGCTATGGTCATTTTATCTTTGTGACATGACTAGCAAGTTTCACAAGATGTAAATTCAAACTAATTTAAATATGCATCTCTATGAAACTCTAGCTAGTCGGGTCACATTGATCTGACCTAGTCTACAATACCTCAAGAAGAATTCATTCATTTCTGAACTCTTCCTCTTGTGTGTGTTCCGTATACTAAGAATTGTAGTTTTATTTAGAACATTAATGCTTTTAGATAACGTTCCTGAACCGATCAACTTTTGATATAGGAAATGTTCAAAACATTATCCAGCAATACAAAATTTTATCATTTCTTTACTTATATAGAGACTGATATGATTTTGTATATCAGGTTCGGTATCTAATAACATTCGTTCAGAATCAATGTATTGGTAATACAGGGTGACAGTGACCAACAGACTTGGATGCAACACTTGCCCCGTTTTCTGCCTCATGAAACTTATCACCCGTTCTCAGTTTTTCTACCCTTTTGCAGCCCTATGTAACAGATTACATATCTGGGATCCTGATCCGGTATCATATACCCAGGATTCAGAGGATACTGAGAAACAGTTCTGTGTAACGAACACACCCGAAGATGATGCATCAATATGCACTCTCTTCGTTTGGGCGGCACGGGAATTCTGGTAATCCCCAATTTCCTGCTCGATCTTATAACAATTATAAGTTGGAGCGGGACCAACGTTTCCCAGCTCAGTATAACAAGCGGGTTCGGTCAATATTCCGTATTATTATCTTGATTAAGGCGTGATATGGTCGCTACCTGGAGAGAGAGAAAAGAAAACACTCAGCGTGCGCTCTAACAAGAATAGATTAGTTATTATTTTATCTAATCAGGATGGCTCCCACTGCTTTTTATCAAATCTTCCTTCAAACCCTAAAAGGAAAGACTAGCCGGGATTAATTACACACTACAAGTTCGCCAATCTTTCAGCCAGGCCAGTGTCGGTACTTTGAGGGAGGTCCCCCGTGCTTTCGCACGAACCTAATTAATGTAAACCTCGTTTTCCCAGAGGCGTAACCTCGTTAACACCTTTCTAGACACCTGCTTGATCGGCTAATTGTAATGTGTAAAACTCTCCCAGGAGTAACTCTTACTCGCAGCGGGTTTCGGGATCCAACTATCTCATAGAAGGTATGCAATCTCATTGCAAATTTCAACACTTGAAATTCCCGATAATATTTTGCCCCTAACCTCCTATGACCTTGACAAAGGCCAACAAACCATAGGATGCTAGTCAAGTTCAACCCGTCATTTCCTGATTGAATTAAACCCACCCGCACGGCCCTTGACAAAGGCCAACAAGGTCGCACGACTACCCTAACCCAATCTGCATCATATGCATAAACAGATAAGCACCAGTTAGCTACCGCACACTACGCCTTGACAAAGGCCAACAAACGCAGCACGAATACTAACTACTACTTATCTGAAATGACGGAGGGCTACGACAGGTTTTTCTGAAAACCTATTGCGTAATGAACTTGATATCGTTGTAGAATCAAATGATTTTGAAATGGAGTGCTTTTGAGGCTTTTCTAGTTTTGCTAAAGGAGTCACTCCCGGTGAAGGGATCGTCGGTCCTTTCCTCGTCGAATGAGGTGCGGGATATATCATATATATCACTATGCAAAGCAAAAACACTTAAAAGCAATCAAAAGACAAACCGAGTGTGTAGCATCTGCCAGTTATTGCTAAAGGAGTCACTCCCGGTGAAGGGATCTCGGTCCTTTCCTCATCGAATAAGGTGCAGGATATATCACATATACCGCTGTGCAAAGCAAGAACTGTAGCTACCTGTTTTATTTTGAAATTCGATTCTACAACATCTTAGGTTTCTTTTATTTCATTAATCTCATTAATGAAGTCCCATCAGTTAAGTACCTAAACATCACAGATAAATACGATGTACACTTATGCCATCCGCATTCGCCTCGATGTCCCCTCGTGCACCGTTAGGTTAGGTGACTAACGGCAGAGCGGGGCAGGGCTAGCGCGGGTGTAAAACATAAGTAACGCCTATATAATATATCATATATAATATATACTGTATCTATCACAGAACATCACATGATCACATCACAGATATCGCCGCAGAAGAATCATATGAAATATTGGATATACTAGGACGTCCGTGTTTTCAATACGAGCCAGTATAAAACACGGATTCCACGGTCGTGATGAATAGCCAATCCCACACCCCTAGACCCCTACGAGAGCGGCAAGCAACCCTACCAATTCTAGAGTTAGGAGTCCCGGACTTGACTCCTCGAGTTGGTCTCCCACAGGACTCCAGAACCCGGTTACTTATGCCCTCCTCCTTGGGTCTATCCTAGTGCGGAAAAGTAAATAATATACAAAAGGTGACATCTTCCGCAACCTGGAAGTGCCCCAATAAAAGAATATTACATACAAGTTTTACATGAATGAAAATGAAAAACACTCATCTCACATAAAACCCCCCGGCTATTCAACACGACGATCCAATATAACATATCCAGCAACACATAACATCACATGTCATCAGCGTAAGTAAATATGCGCATCCCAATTGTCGTTGACATATAGCAACGAAACCGGTGATATCACATATTACACTTACGGTCACAGAAAAGAAAGTGTAAAACTACAACAGTTGGAATCCGCAATCTCTTTAGACATCGCATGCCGAATCAAATGAATTCTTTAGACATCGCATGCCTAACAATTATAAACCCCGCATTTTAGTTTCAAAATCGAAAACTCTTTTCAATATCAAGTCGGGCAATTCAACAAGATTCCCGACATCCTGATCGAATGCTCGTCGCAAACTTTAGTAGACGGCCGCACCCCCGACGCCGTCGACGAAGTGCACCAAGGCGGAACACCGCCACCGCGAGCACCCGAACGGATGCTTTCGGCGACGGGGTTCTCCTACAGTCACTTGGTCAGGGCTATGGGGTGAGGCTGTCTATTAAGTTTATCCGGCGAGTATCCGCGTACGCTACGTGATTGCGACGGACTTTTGATCACATCAAAATTCCGTGGCAACCGATCAAGTGAGACTAAAGTGCTACGTTTATAACATTCATTCAGTTATCTCATAACTACTTGTGAATTCCAATTATTGTATCCCATTCCAGATAAACAGAAAATGTTAAACTTTCCGATCGAACAGTCGAACACTCAAGTTTTCCCGATACAGATCAACACATGAAATAAGTCTAACAACATTCAGTTCGTGCCTCAGTACCAACGGTCCAGCCGTAGAAGGGTCAAGCCAACGCCTCACATGTGGCACGCCGTACGGCCCCAAACCCGAAGGTTCAAAGGGCAGTTCAAGACGGTCATATAATCGAGTTAAGGTTTGTTGTCTTCTAGAGGGTCCATCGCGTTACTTGCACTACTTAGAACGTCGTTAAACTACGGAAAAATCCAACACTTGGAAATTTCCCGACAGGGGAAAAGGTGGGTATTTATATCCGGTCCAACTTTTTAACATATTCAAAAAATTATCCAGAAAGCCACTTAGACAAAATCTGATACTCCGATCAAAACACCAAATCCCAAAAACAACTCCAGAAAATTCAACTCTTGAATAAATTTTAAAAATACCCAGAGAACTCAGCACCTGAAACAATGAATTACTGTGCAAACAGTTAGGGCTGACGTCACACTTCTGCCGCGGAACCGCCGCATATGCTAGGCTTGTGCCGCGGTTCCGCCGCCGATTTCACTGTTCATGAAATAAATTTTGGGCCGTAATTCTTAGAATTCCCTGCTGAGTTTTCTGCATATTTTTAATTTGGAAAAAACCACGATTTTAGAAATTGTCCAGAGAGCATGGAAATTTTGGGGTTTCGGTTCGTTCGGACTTCAAACTCCGTCTAGACTTTGCCTAAGGCTCTAGCTAGGCTTTGATACCACTGTAGGGTTCCTAGGCACTCTCAAGGGGTCTCACAAGGCATCAACCATGCCCGTTTCAAAAATTACAGTGCCGAGAAACCCTAGACTACGGATCGTTGGCTAGATGTCTAGGCGAAACAGAAACAAGTTTACAATTAAACTAAAAGAATGGACATACAACCTTTGTAGATACGTTTCTCCACCTCCATGGCTCTGCGATGAAGTCTCCTCGCTGTACAAATCGGATCTTGGGATCTAGCGTCGGCTTCATCAGAGAATGGACGGGCTAGGTCATCGACGACGATGCCGAAGATGATCTACGTCGAGGCATCACTAGATCAAGCTCCAACTTCACCAAGTCAAGAAAACTTGTGAAGGAAACACACTCTACTACTTGGCAAGAGGTAGAGGATGAAGAAATAGGAAGTGGGTTCATTTTAGAATTGGATTTCTCACTCATTTTCATCAATCACTTTTGATGAAGCAAGCTTTCTTCATGTGATGAAGAAGAAGAAGAAGATGAATATTATGATGAGTATTTTCCAAAAATGAAATAAAAAGAATACTTATCATAATGTAACCATGGTCAGGTGTAGAGAATAGACTAGGGTTAAGTGGAATGGTTAGGGTTAAGCATGAAACAAAATGGTCACTAAGTCAAAGCTTCATGAAGCTTCATAATACAAACAAAGTTAGCAACCATTTTTATCTTTATGCTTTTCATTTTCCATAAAGAATAAATAAATAAATAAATGAATAAGAAAATGAAAATTAAACCCTAACCACTTAAGTAACCATGGTTTAATTCTTTACACAAACCTAAACTAGCATGTATCATCAAACATGATACAATCTTGTGCACAAAAAATATATCATATATACAATGTGCACAAACAAGTGAGAAAATCCATTTAAGTGAACCTATATTAGTTAATGTAAAGTGATATATCAAATATATAATTATACATTAAATCATTAAATCAACACTTGATTTAACGACCCGGTCATATCGCATATAACCGACTAATATCAATAGTAACAACTTATCGAATCAACACTTGATCCGATAACCCGGCTATAACGTATATAACCGATCAATGTTACAAATCGCGAGAATCGAATACAGTATCACATACTGGCATTATTCTCGGTCCCGCACATATCTCATATGCGCTCCTATTTCGTTTTGCTTGAGCCAGGAAACCTCTGTGTAGGACTCTAAAGACTCGTCAATACGCCGGTAGCAGATGATGATCATATCAAGCACCCACAAGCCGCAAGCGGTCTGCTAAACGTAACGGCCACCCGGGTATTGAGCGATCAGAAGATCGACGAGCAAGCCCGCTCACACTCCAGTGAATCCAACCAGTAACACTACCGTACAGTCCGGTCTCGTCGTCTGATATGTCGCATATCTTGCCTAGGGGTGGTAAACGTCAGACCCCAATAGCTCGATAAGTCGTGTCGATATGAGGTCTATAACAATTCGAGAAACTACTGGTAACACTTACCAGTAAATCTCAGCAACCCTGGCCAGGGATTTCCTGTTATAGCCAATCGAACACAGCGCAACATCAACCCCCTATACCGGGAGAGACGAATCCCCTCTTATCGCTCATTGCCTCCATGTGACTCGGGACTGTAACCAAAAACCATCGTTTTGCACGCCTTCTTGGACGTGGTAAGATGGAAATCAAAGCACAGTGGGAACCACACAAGACTCTATGACGATCTCGGATCAACAGACTACTCTGTACCAGTGTCACCAGAGAACTGCCATCTGACGTAAGGTATAATACCATCTGGGAGTTCTCGGCGAGTCCATCCAGTGTACCCAGTCTCTACTGAGCACCCGTATATCATCTCTGATGTCAAACACCAATGGATATGGGATCATCCATCGCCCATCTGTATGGGTCGAGAAGGTATACGCTAGTCTACTCTGGTATATCGATGCCCCGTCTCGATATACCTACGACTAGGGACTTTGAAGGATGTACTTATGGACTACCATGTCCCCACTAGTATGATCCGCATCATAGTCCAGATAGTCACGTACACATCCTAAGGGCTTTACCAACATGTAACAGAGAGACAATCAGTATACACGTTAAGGTATAGAGCAACCAGATAGCATACTATCATGTCGAGCAAGAAAGTCCTCCCTATATACGTCCCAGCATCCACTACAATATACATCCTATGTACAGTAATGGCCTCTAGGGCATACATATAACTAACAGACTCTGGAGGATATGCTTGTGCGTGCGTACTAATTGTTGTCGGCTGTGGGGATGGTCACATGCCATTGTTAGGGTTCTCCTTCGATAGCAGTTTTCAGGAGGCACTCCAATTGGCAACCTTTAAGTTTAGTTGTTAGGTCGTGTCGATTACTAGTCTATTTTCTGACTCTGCGTAAGTAGGATTTTTGAACCCCAGCTAGTCTTGAGATTTCGATGATGATCCAGTTGGTTCAGGTCAGGATGAGAGTGGCCCAGTGCAGACATAGGTCTTATGCCGACCGTAGTGGTCGCAGACTTGAGTTCGCGGTGGGATATCATGTATTCCTATGGGGGTTTCCGATGAATGACGTGTTGAGTTTTGGGAAGTATCCCAGGATTGTAGGTCCTTTTGAGATCCATGAAGCGAGTTGGTTCCGTTGCCTATAATTTGGCACTTCCGCCCAGGTTTTTGAGTATTTACCCATATTCCTTGTGTCAATACTTCGCAATTACCTTCATGACCTTTTTCACATGATTCAGCATCAGACTAATTAGCTTGGACGCGATCTTTCGTTCACCAGCAGCCGCTAGTTATAGTGGATCAGCAGGTGGAGAAACTTCGGTCAAAGGTCTTGCCGTCTGTGAAGGTTCTTTGGCGTAGCTGTATAGTGAGGTGATCACTTGGCAAGCTGCGAGCGAAATTTGGGAGTTTTGTACTCATCTTCTTGAAGGTACGCGTAGATGAATTTTAATTCGAGGACCGAATTTCTTTAAGGGGGGAAGATTGTAACATTTCATAAATAGTTTTGCGAATTTTTCCGTTTTAGTGCAAAATTGTCGGTATTTTCCGTTTTAACCCGATTTCAATCAAACGTCATTAGAAACTTCCCGACACCTAGTTTAGCTAAAATAAAGCTAGTGCGCAAACTTTGGCGGTATTTGGGAGGTTTTGGTTCAGATATAATTTTTCCCAAATAAAATATTATTTTAGCCGGTAAAATATGCACGTAAATCGGGAAATTTCTTCTAAATGAAAATTCTTGGAAATCGTCCCTACAATTATTTTAGAACCTTCTTTTTAAATATCTAGATTTTTTTTGTCAAAGGATTTAATTTTTTTAAAGAAAAAGAAAAAGAAAGAAAGGTGGCAAAATGCATTTAACGAAGCATTTATTGTATTTTTACTAGAACTTTCTTCAAAAAAATTCATAAAAACACCCCCCCAACCACCTTGGCCGGCCCCTCTCTCCCCCTTGCTGCCCTTGTGCTTCCTCACTCAATTTTCTTCATTTCTAGCCAAAATAAATCATGAAAAATCCAAATAAAATCACAAAAATACAAATATAATCATTTTTTCCTTCATTTCCTTAACCCTAAACCATGCTTGGTTCTTCATGAAGTCTTGATTTTGGAGGCTAATATTGGTTTTCTTCTTGCAAGTTTTTGAATCAATTGGAGGTATAAAATCCTAACCCAAATCCTTAATTGTTAAGTTTAAATCTTTATGCTAGCTTAATTAGATGTTAATTTAAGCTTTAAATTTTATGTTTCAAAATTCTAAAAATGGTTTTTGATATTCAAGTTAAGGTTAAATTTTTATTTAAGTGTTTAATGTTTAATTGAAGTGTTAATTTGTGTTTAGGAAAAGCTTAACCTAGTAGTAAATGATAATTATTGTTAATTACTACTTTGTTTAATTAGGAAATATTGCTTACTAGGTTTTTGCTAAAACTTATTTTGCAAGTGTTAAAAATATAGAAATGGTTTGGATAACTTAGTTAAGCTATTATAAGATGTTTGAAATCGCTAGAAATGTGTTAGCTTGATTCTACTGCGAAATATTGCGATAAGTTGTTTTCTAGGTTTCGGGGTTTTTCCGACGTGGGTTCGATTAGTCGTTTCGAGTTTATATCTATTATATTCCTCGTATTTATTATGTTGTATTGCTCAATCGGGATGATCGGAGTCTAGACTTGGTGTTTCGTAGTTTAGCGACACTAGTTAGTGTTTTTGTCCGATGTCGTGCGCGATAGATGCGCTAAGTGCGCAGTACATTTTTCAGGGCGTTATCCTTGCGTTTCGTTGTCTTTCCATCGTTTCAGGATATTTAGCTTATGTGATGTGTTTGTGAAATTTAATGTTCGCATGCGGTGACTTCGGACGCTGCGACGAAGGGAAAATAGGTGGTAGGCTTCACTTAGCTAGGAGCGTTGGTGAGTAGATTTAACATCTACAGGGGAATCGCCCGCATAGCGTTTTGCGTCTGGGCTAGAGATGCCTTGACTTGTCGCATATTCTATTTCATATTTAGAATTTACGCATACACCTTATTGCTTAATTAATTGTTGTGCTTAAACTAGTACTCTTAGGACACTGTACATATTATTGATGGCTCTTGTTGCACGAGCACTGATTGTATGCCACACACACCGTCAATAATTTCCATGTCACGCACAACACCCGTATAGATATAATATTGTTAGGAAAGGGAAATTGAGACATTGATTCATATTTCTTTATGCATATGACATATAGCATACCTTTATACCTACATGCTTACACATATGCCTTGACATGCTCACATGCTAGTTACCTGTATACCAATAGAGTATTGTACCATTAGCGATAGGTACATACACACTTCATGACATAGCTACAGGTATACCTTGCTCACATACTTCACTTATACCCAGGGGTTATATTACATCATTACTTATAGATAGATACATATACCTTGCTATACCTTTATGTTTACACATATATCTGGTTATAGCTACATGTTTACCTTTACTTGATGTTATTTAGAATTGGAGAAAATCGGAACCGCATTATATTTTATATTAACTTGTTGCGGTTAATTAGCGGCTTTCCCTTTATATGCTTTCATTACAGTTTTATGTTGCATATATTATATTCATGGATTTTCGCATTGAGATATAGATTTTTCATGATGTTTTCTGGATTTGGGGACCGTGGGAGTTCATGAAATTATGCATTATTTGAAAAAACCCGGTTTCCCTTGATATGATATTTCAGCAGCCACCATGAGATTTATCGGTTCGGATATATATATATATATATACCCCATGCGAGGAACGGAGGGGTCCGAGTGCGGGTACATGGTGGGGCCCGGAGGTACCCGGGGCAAGAATCTCAGTGAGGAGATGAGTTAGTAGGGCAACTATACTTTCCGGTGACATTACCAATGACTCGGCGGTTATCATAGGGATACTGATTGGTAGAGATTCTGCGTGTTCAAGTTTAGTTAATTACCGCAATCAAAACGGTTTCGCTTGTAGCTAGCCGGTTGAGTACGGGTCGTCCGCAGGGAGATGGGAATCATTTTCTATGTGTCTTAACGAGTTAAGTCCGAAAGTCCAGATTTTTTTGTGATTAACTAAGTGTTTAAAATGATTGTAAAGAGAGCTTGTTAGGGTTAGGATTAGGTTAGTTTGAGTTAGGAGTCGCTCACCTCTTTCGTTGCCACTCTTAATATCGGTGTTACGGTAATCGGCAACAACGGGGATTAGCACGACTAGGAAGGAACTTGCGAGTATATGCAAGGCTTTCCAACGTTTAAGTTCTTCCTTTTGGTGCTTGTCCGTCCGTTCTTGGCTCTTAGCCATAACCTCCGGTTAATTCAACCACAACCGGTCTCACTACGGAATCACCGCTATCATGTAGGATAGGGTGCAGTAAGGAGCAGATTGTGGTTCAATTAACGGGAGTCGATTTAAGATGTTGGGCAAGGAAAGAATGAGAGAAATTTCCTTCTCTCAAACTTCCCTTATCCTACCCTAACAAGTATGGAAATTACTCACCCATTACAAGAAGAACGAAAAATAAAACAAAGGAGGAAGATAGAAAGAAAAAGATTAGAAGATAACAACTAGCTATTTGCGACCTCACCTTGGCAAGGATCAAGCGTAAGCATCATGGTTGTTTAAGGATAAAGGAAAAGAGAAAAGAAAGAAACAACAATAAATAACAACAACTAAATTATCAATTAAAGATTACAAGTAATTAACATAACAAGAGCAAGACAAGTATAATAACAAAATGAACTTCTTTATTCATCATTCTTCACTCACAAAAGCTCACTACAAGTTTTTTAATGGAGAAGAGATGAGAAGAGGAAGAAGAACAACAAGTATTCTAAAACCTAAAAATACAAGATTAAGCACCCTTGGCTTCACAAGGTTCTGGGCAATTTATAGGCAGGGAGATGGAAACCTAGGGCAAAATTCCGCTTCTACATGAAATGTCCAAAGTACCCCTGAAATACGACACTATGAAGAGACCATACGGCCGCGGTTCCGCGGCCTAGACCCCCTATTGGCCGCGGAACCGCGGCCATATAGAGGAGTTAGGTCAAGGGCTTTTGAGTGCTTC
The DNA here is from genome assembly GCA_030015575.1 of Agapanthus africanus. Taxonomy (NCBI): domain Eukaryota; kingdom Viridiplantae; phylum Streptophyta; class Magnoliopsida; order Asparagales; family Amaryllidaceae; genus Agapanthus; species Agapanthus africanus. The sequence continues at coordinate 234,069,854 of JASDDO010000031.1, forward strand.
CCTGGTCTGCTGTCCCCTTTTGTCTGGTACATGATTTTTCTTTTAATCTTTCCACATTTCTTCTAAAATTCTAGTGGATCAAAAGGTGATTGGATGTGGATCTTTTGTCATGATTTTCTTGAGCTCCGCGTAGATTTCTTGGATCTTGTGTTGCCATTGAGCTTTGTGCATGAAAATGACATTGATTTGCCATTTTGTCTCTTAAACTGGTGTGTGGAAACAGACGGATAAAGAGCGGAGACCCGTGTTTTATCTGTGGTTTGCAGGAACCCGGATTTTGTCGTGTTTTTCCATGAATTTCACCGTTTAGAGCCGAGAACCTGTATCCTGCAATTGACTAGCAAACACGGCTCAAGAGTACCTACCGATAAGCAATATGATAAAAATTGGGCGGTATAAAAATGCAAAAATCTGATATGAACAAATACCCCCAAACTTATCATTTGCTCGTCCCGACCAAAGCCAATTTATTCACAAAAATTTCCTAACCTCACTTTCGCAGGGAACGCGATTGCACTGAGCATGTGCAACAAGCCGTTAAACCTCTAGGTGTCCCTAGTAGGAGGAGTGTTGTCTCCTGAGGGTTTTCAGCGGATACTACCCACAAAATCCGGTCAAGCTAGTTTGGTAAAATAACTATGATTCAAACCCTAAAGTTTTGTTTCAGAAAAAAACAATTCTATTATCCTACATCTAGACTATCGAACCCTTATTTTTCACACCTCGTTTCTTATTTAACTACAGATTTTATATGTCTTTACGTGCAGTGCAAATAGTGTCGTTAAGTTCCAGAAGGATCGATTAAAGTCATCATGTCACACAATAAAGCCCAGATAACAATTTTAAAAGGATCACATAAGTTTTATAAAGGGTTAAGCATTTTTCAAGTTTCGTTTTCCAGTAAGGTTTCAACCTCAGAATTTCTATCTTCCTTAACAGGAAACTAGGTCTTATTTTTCACTCCACCTTTTTCTTGTTTTCATTTCATACACACCTCTGTGAACGTGCAATAGTCTTTATCATTTAATAAAACCTTCATATCTCCGCTAAAATATTTTTTATAAAAGCCTGTCTTTTACCAAGATTATTCTCACACAAAGAACCGTTAGGAATTTTAACTCGGAGAGAACACTTGCTTGACTTTGTTTTAATTCGGAATTTCTAGGCTTCTTAACGAGCTTTGGGCCAATGCACCCAAACCAGTTGGCTTTAGGGAATTAGGTGTAGAAACACCCTAGCGGACTTAATTACTCAAGTTACCTAGGTCCAAAAACAAAAGACAGTTTGGCGTGAAAATCAAGATGATTCAATACGAACGGAGACATAACCGGTAGTTCAATTATTTTTTTTGGATAAAAGACGTGTTTAGTGGGTTCGGTGTGTAATCATTCCAATCAAGTTCCAGATGGGTTATTTTTCAGACTTAGATCCAATTAACGCATCAATAACATTCCTTCATATTCACTTTACTTCATAAACTTTTCTTGATATTACTTATTTCAGAACAAACCTATTTGATCCTCAGAAAATCATTTATCCATTTAAAAGTTTTTTAGACATAAAAGACTAGTCATCTAATTTCCAAAACTCACAATACGTGTAGTGTGATGTAAAGACGTATATCAGCTATAGTTAACTTCAAAGTAGAGTTATCTTTCAGGTTTTCAAAATCTAAAAATAAGATTTAGTTATTCTTATCTCATCAAACAAAACCGTCGAAATGTTGAATCAGAGTCCTCCCACTAGCTAACTTGACAAAAAAGATTTTATGTTTTTAGAAAATTTTCAGATTTTTATGGATTTTATGGATTTTAATATGTAGATGCAAAATATACATATGAATGCGAAGGTTAGAAATGCGTACCGAGCGTACCACCAAACTTAAACTGGACAGTGTCCTCACTGTCATCGCAGGAAGAGAACATTTGAAGGGTCAAAAATGTCGGTTAGATATACAGAATTTTTTTTATGTTTTTAAATAGTAAAGAAAATGGAAAAGAATATCCATAAATAAATACAAAAAGGTATATACATACCCCCAAACTTATTTGGAACAGTGTCCACTATTTTTGGCTGGATAACCGAAGTTTGGTGGTAGGCAGAGGAAGATTATGCAGGGTAAACCGGCTCCTGTAAGACCAGGAGCTCCTCTGTTGGTTCGGCGCTAAGGTACGGTTTTAGTCGCTGTCCGTTCACTTTGAAAAATGAACCATCCTTTGGATTCTCCAAATCCACAGCGCCCTGCGGATACACATTCCGCACAAAATAGGGCCCTTTCCAGCGAGATCTGAGCTTTCCTGGATGGAAGTGTAGCCGGGTGTCGTAAAGCAGTACCTGTTGACCTGGTACGAAAGTTTTGCGCAAAAGGTGTTTATCGTGAAACACCTTCGTTCGGTTCTTAACGACAACCGCGTTATCGTAAGCCTCGTCCCTAAGCTCGCTCAATTCGTTCAGTTGCAGCTTCCGATGGCTGCCCACATCTTCGAGAGACAGATTCAGCTCCTTTATCGCCCAAAATGCGCGATGCTCTATTTCGACAGGTAGGTGGCAAGCCTTTCCGTACACAAGACGATAGGGAGACATGCCAAGATCGGTCTTATAAGCCGTTCGAAATGCCCAAAGGGCATCAGTGAGTTTCAACGACCAATCTTTTCGGTTCTTGGAAACCGTCTTCTCCAGTATCTACATGATTTGCCGATTTGAAACTTCGGCTTGCCCACAGGTCTGGGGGTGGTATGGCGTGGATAGCTTATGATTAATGGAATATTTCCGCATCAAGGCCTCGAAAGTCTTATTGCAGAAATGAGTTCCATTGTCGCCAATGATCGTTCGGGGGTGCCCAAAACGGGAGAAAATGTTTTCTTTAAGAAATCCAACGACAATCTTGTTATCGTTAGTCTGACTGGGCACAGCCTCGACCCACTTAGAGACGTAATCAACAGCGAGAAGGATGTACAAGTTCCCAAAAGAGCTGGGAAACGGCCCCATGAAATCTATCACCCAAACGTCGAAAATCTCCACAACGAAGATCGGTTGGAGCGGCATCTCGTTCCTCCGGAATATCCGGCCCAAGTGTTGGCACCGTGAGCAAGTCTTGCAAAAGTCATGAGCGTCTTTGAAGAGTTGTGGCCAGTAGAAACCACATTGCAAGATCTTCTCAGCTGTCTTTCTAGGGCCAAAGTGCCCGCCACACGCTTGATCGTGGCAAAATGACAGCACACACTTGAATTCCTCGTCAGGGACATGTAGGGTTCCTAGGCACACTAATGAGGTCTCACAAGTGATCAAACATGGCCAATTAAAATTTTACATGTGCCGAGAAACCCAAATACGGATCGTTAACTAGATATATAGGCGATGCAATGCAAATAAACGAATTTATAGCTATAGGGAAGGGGCTACAACCTTTGTAGATCCGGTCCTCCACCTCCATGGCTCCGTGATGAAGTCCCCTCGCTGTCCATATCGGATCCCGGACTCTAGCATCGGCTTCATCGGAGAAATGGGCGGGCTAGGTCGTCGGCTTCGATGCCGAAGATGATCTACGTCGAGGCAACACAAAATCAAGCTCCAACTTCACCAAGCCATGAAACTTGTGAAGAAAACACCCTATACTACTTGGCAAGAGGTAGAGGATGAAGAAATAGGGAGTGGGGGTTGGAGATAGTGCCCTCAGAGTCAATTATTGGATCACAGGCACATGATTGCAATGATTGAGGGAGGACCTATCCCGGTAGGACAGTCTTACTCAAGATGATAGTATGCTATCTGGTTTACCTTTATCATCGTGTACTACTTGAGGTGACATGACATGTCGCTATTGCACGTTGATAGAGCCCCTAGGATTCTTGCTTGACTGCCAGCAGTATGAGGGCGATCATATAAGTGAGAGCTGGAGTCTATAAGCGAATCCTTAAAAGATCCCTAGTCGTAGGAGTTTCGAGACAGGGCATCGATTCTCCAGAGTAGACTAGTGTATACAGTCGAGACCCCGACGAGGGGCGGTGGCCGGTCTCACAAGCCACTGGTGTCAGTTGGTTCACCTAAGATGTATACAGGTGCTCATTGGGTTATGAGTACACCGGACAGGACTCGCCGGGAACCTGCTAGTTGGGATTATACTTGACGTCAGATAGCAGTTCCCTGGTGACATGTGTACAGGTTAGTTCATCGACCTGGGGATCGTCATTTGTCTCGTGTGAGTTCCCACTGTACTTTGATTACTACCCTACCACGGCTCAAAGGAGTCGTGCAAACAGGTTTTAGTTGGGTACAGTCCCGAGCCACATGGAGGCAGCGAGCGGATCTTCGGGGGTTCGTCTCTCCCGGTATTGGGGGTGAGGTCGCGCTGTGTCTAGGAGAGCCATTACACGAAGACCTTGGCCAAGGCAGGAGATTTACTGGTAGGTATTCCAGTAGTATATCAGGGTGTTCTGGGCTACACTCCGACACGACTTGTACCGCTTTTGGGGGTCTGACTTTTACCAACCCCCTAGGCCCGACATGCGATGCTCATAGACGAACGGACCGGACTGTACGGATATTGTCACTGACAGGCTCAGTAGGGTGTAAGGATGAGTTCGCTCATCGACGTCCCTTTTAGTCAATAGCTGGTGGCCCGTCACGTATTGGCATATACCTCTGACGTGTTAGTGGTTAAATCCACAGCCATAGTATTGACGAGTCTTTAGAGTCCACCACACTTTCAGTTACTCAGCTTTCGGGCGAAACGCTGTAGAGGCCGTATGGAGATATGGCAGGGTCCGATCAGATACGTGCGGTATTGCACGGATCAGGATCGGACAGTTTTGTACTAGTGGCCGTATGATTATATGGCAGCGTTCGATCAGATACATGCGGTATTGCACGATCAGGATCCGACGGATATTACTAGCCGGCTTTGGTTTAAGCCGGATCCTAGTATAGTACAGTGTAGATTTTGTCTCATTGCATTTGTATCCGGACGGAATACAGATGCGGGCGTGTAAGCACAGTATGGGTGTTTTCCTGTAATTTATTACGGGACCAGTTTTCTGGAGTTGCCAGTTTGCATTCCGTTCCGGCCGGTTTTCCTTTGTTCTTTCCCGGCCGGACTTTTCCGATGGAGGGGGTTATTTGCAATTGTGCAAATAACTTTTGTGGAGGGGGTTTCTTGCTATTGTGTTGGTTATGATAAGCATCTTTGCTTTATCATCCATGTTATGCATTAATGAGATTTGAAATGAAAAGATGTTATAAGCATGGTTGATGTTTTGTTTAGGGTCACCACTTGCTTTATCCTACACTCACCTCCCTCTTGATTCCCTTCATATCTCTTGATCACCCTCCACCCTTCCCCACTTGGTGTGGCCGGCCATTCATGAGAGGGAGAGAGAGAGTTTTGATTTGGTGTATCATTTTGGTTCATCTCATTTTCCTTGCAAAATTGATAGCTTCATTTCCCTCCAAAGCTCAATCTTCATTCCTCCATCCAAAGGCAACAAACCCCAATGAGACATAAGCACTACACTTCCTACAGCACGTCTTGAGCATGTCGAGTTGCCGGCTTCATGCCCGAGTTGCCTCGGTATAGAGGCGGGAGCCCGTAAAAGATGCCGGCGACGTGGTGCCCTTCCGGCGAAGAGGCGACGACCGGAGATCCCGCAAGGAGATCGGAGTGGAGATGAAGACCGGAGGACTCGGATAAGTCGGTATATCTCTAACCCATCTTCTAGTTAGCTTAGACTTGTTAATGGTTACGATCCGGGTGTTTAGTACGCGGTAGTGCCGGTTTGCTATGTCCGCAAAATTAATGTTTATCACCGTTTCCGCGTTTGGCCGTCGGATTGACGGCCGGGGCGCCGCCGTGCACTTACAGTGGTATCAGAGCCTCGCCATTAACTTCGTCTAGCTTCGTTTGGTGTGTTTGCATTTCCGATCGACCAAAATTTCCAAAAACCGTATTTTTTTGTTCACATCAGTTTCTGTCGAAATTTTTTGGAGTCTAAAAATTTTTCAGATGATCTCAGAATGATGTGCAGGGAGTTCTAAGAACACTGAAAAAATTTGGTGACACGATTCCTCCGTACGACCGCGGAAGGGCGGCCAAAACCCCCTTCTGGCCGCGCTTCCGCCGCAGGAGTGTGGGTTCGTGTGATTATTTTTTTGCAGTGGGCTTATGGGCTGTAATTAGGGGTTTTGGAATATTAAAATTGGGCCCAGGTTTTCTGTGAGTGCTACAGTTTTGATTGGGGGCCCACTTGTTAATTTTTGGTCAATCGGAAAATTTTAAACACATTTTTCACAGTATTTACATTATATCTGCGACCGTGAATGTCACTCGATCGGTAAATCCGGTCTAACTGCTATAGCCCGGTTAGACGGATTTGCGAACGTGACTTTCACGTTGATGTTCTGTTTTTGCTGTGATGTTGCAGATCAGTCGTGGGGGGTAGCCTGGATGCAATGCTAGTACAGTGTTGTTGTATTATGTACATTTGATATTGCGGGACGAGCGTCCGACATGTGGACTGCCGTCACTGCCTGATTGTATTATTCTTTTGGGGCACGACCTGGTTGCGGTCGATGTACCCGGTGTATGTATATTTTACTTTCTGTACTAGGATTGCCCCGCGGTGGGGTGCACGGATAGCCGGGTTCTGGAGGGCAACAAGCCCGCATCTCATGGCATTGAGACGGAGGGGGCTTCACTCTAGGATTGGCGGGCTATTCGCCGCACTCGTAGGGGGTACAGGTTGACCCAGGAGGGGTGCCCAAGTTGCCGGATTCCGTGGAGTGCTGGTTGGTCCATTCACGGAGCTGAAGGGGGCTGCCTCGCTTCAGGTTTTGGCGGGTGACTTGCCGCACCCGTAGGGGTCTAGGATATCTTTGCACAGGCTATCCACACGACCACGGGAACGTCGGGTTTCAGTAGTGGCTCTGTGAAACCCGGGGATCCCAGATATCTGTATTGTTCTGTGATGCTGTACATTTCTGTGATGTTGCATTTCTTTTCACGCCTTGAGCGAAATATAATATATTGGTATATATATTAGTAGATGTTGTATATGTTTTTCATCCGCGCTAGTCCAGTCCCCGCTCTGCCGTTAGTAAGCTAACCTAACGGGTGATGACGGGACCCAGTGGCGAATGCGGATGGCATATACGTACGTCAGTATATTTTCGTTCTTTGTGGTGTGATCAATTGATGGGACTGCATTGATTCGGATCAATGCAAGTTAAACAAACCTATTCTGATGTTGTTGGAACACTTTTCAAAAAGCTGTTATTGCAAGGACGTTCACTTTTGTTTTGCATCGTGGTATTCATTTGGAATATCCTGCTCCTCAGTCGACGAGGCAAGGGCCGAGATCCCTTCACCGGGAGTGACCCCTTGGACAGAAGTTTGCGTCAGGGCATTAACTTCACTATAGCCGATTACTTTTGCTTTGCATCGTGGTATTCATTTGGAATATCCTGCACCCCATTCTACGGGGAAAGTGCCGAGATCCCTTCACCGGGAGTGACCTCTTTAGTAAAGGTTTTCGTCACTATATTTTCTAAAAAGCTATCCGTTCCTTCAACGAGATCAAGTTCATTACGTTAAAGGTTTTCGCCAGAAACCATTCGTAGCCCTCCGTCGTTTCATATGGGTAGTCAATAGTATTCAAGCTGTGTTTGTTGGCCTAAGTCAAGGCACAGTGTTTGGTAGCTATTGGGTATTCATATGCTGCATAGATAGATGTGTTGGTTTGGGACAGTCGTATAGCCTTCTTGGCCTTAGTCAAGGGCTTGTACGGGTGGGTTCAAATCAACCTGGACAATGACGGGTAGAACTTGACATGTGACTTATGATTTGTTGGCCTTAGTCAAGGTCATAAGAGCATGGGGCAGAAATCACATCGGGAGTTTCAAAAGAACTGAAACTTGCCAGATATGCGCATACCTTCTGGAGTGTGATACCGTGAGCGGATTCCCTCACGTTATCATGCGATGAGAGTTGGATCCCGATTCCTACTGATGAGTTAGTTTACTCCTCGGGTGACCTCGACTAATTCTTCTTTCAGGTTTGGAGGAGAATTTGAGGTACAGTGGGAGGTTTCCAGATTAGATAAATTGGTAACCATTTTGATATAGGATAGATTGCATGCTGAGTGTTTCTTTTCTCTCTCTCTGGCAGCGACCATTGACCCGACCCTAGACTATGACTCAGTGACCAAGTTGACCGAACCTTCTTAACACTGGCTTTTGGATTGTCAGAGTTGCAGACCTCATTGCCACTCCTACTTTTACCCTTTTCTCCAGGACACCCCGTATTACTGCGAACGTCCACTTCCATTGGACAAAGCCATCGTATGGTTAGATACGAACTCGAAGGAATTCGAGGATGGTTTCCGGTTCTGGAGAAAACGGATAGGATTATTCAGTTGTCTTTTCTTTTCACCCTCTCTCAGGTTGCGAGTACTCCTTAGTTTAGGAGTAGTACACCTATTACGCAAATTGGATAGTCTTCTTCCAAACCATAGGCTGGTGCCGACCGGTAGGGAATGAAGAAAACCAATTAGCCTAAACGGTGTACAGAAGGTATTAAGATTAAGACAAAGCAAGGGATTAGTAAGAGGGCAAAGTAAATTGCGACTGATATTTCACGACCAAACCAAGTATTCCTTCGCCAATCCTAAAATCACCTTTGTATTTCTCCAGGACACTCCGTGTCACTACGAAGATCCACAGTTTATTGGATAATCCATCGTATGGTTATATACGAACTCGAAAGGAACTTGTTCCAGTTCGGGGATGGATCCTGGTTCAGGAGAAATAGGAATAAAGTACATTCAGGTGTCTTTTATCTTCACCTTCTCTCGCGATGCGAGTGCTCCTAGGAAAAGGACAGTACACCCTTTGTGCTTATTGGATAGTCTTCTTCCAAACCATAGGCTGGTGCCGAACGGTAGGGAAGGAAGAAAACCAATTGGCCTAAAGGGGTGTGCAGAAGGTAATGACTAAAGACATATAAAGGGATTTGGAGAGGTGGCAAAGAATTATACGGTTATAGTTGTGAATCTGGATAATGGATGAGGCATTACTAGGAATACCAGGAAACCCCAACGAAACATTTCAATGTTTCAGTTTCACTGTGTACTGTTAATGGAAAACTGATTTCCCGATTAGACACTTACTCCAGGGTATGTATTTACCAGGTATGATTCTTACATCTGTATGGTTTTACAGATGATGAGTGGGAGTAAGTTATTGGGAATTGGGTGATCATCCTCATTATATCGGAATTCGTTGTAATTGGTGATATTTGAGGATGCCACCTGGGTTGTTTGCCGGTCGGCAAATATTTGGTTTTGAATATCCGCTGTTGTGCACCAATTTCAAATTGATATATCTGTACGTCTATTTTCATAGAGTGAGATATACCTTTTGATATTATGTCGATGACATTTACCTATATCAGTGGATGGTTAGGTAAGGAGCATTAAACAGCGGTGTAATTCTTCTTAACCATAAGTACAGTTTTCAACCTACGACATACAGTGAATGAGTTGTTAGACTCAGTGGACTTATACAGAGTATTGTATGTTGTCCAGTGTCCATTAGGACATAGGGGTTGGTCCTCATACTATATTCTATTTACTTTTAACTTCTCTAGTTATTAGACATGTGTTTCGTAGAAACACAGGGTCTAAGTTTTGAGGAGTTATAGGTATTTGAATAGAGTAGAGAACCAGGTGTAGCAAGTATCGGGATTCTTCAAAGTGATCGAAGATGTAGATACTTGTGTATGGTATTCAGTTGATAGTAATGATAAAGAGAAATTGCTTCTCTTTCAGGTTACTCATAATTGGAAGCATTCCTAAGTTGAGTAACGCTGATCGGCCTCTCTCCATTTAGTTGACATGCACTGGAGACAGTTGCATGATTTGAATCTGGTTAAATTAAATCAGTGCCTCTGGTTCTATATTGGATATAGAACAGTTCATGTCTTAACGTTGTTAAGGTACGGGGAGTTGTCCGGCTTATGATTAAAACCAGACTCTGGATAACTCAAGGCACGTTTCTGTAATGGCTGTTTGTGGGTTGACCCAGGCTATGACGAGGGTTGATTTTCTACCATCTGGCAGATCAATAGTAATATTGTTCTAGACTCGCCACAGTTTTAATAAAATGGATTTTTTCAAAAACAGTAGTGGGAGTATAGTAGAACTGGAAGTGATTCCAGAACCGCAAACGATTACTGATGATTTGATAAGGAACCTAAAGATTCAATCTGTTTTGACATTCCATTGGCCCCTCCGTAGAAAGGTGGGTAACTTCAGGCACCCGAGAGGTACTCCGGTAGCCTCAAGGACGGTGACAGGGAAGTTCTTGTTTACCCACACTCGGCATTGTTGTTGTTCCAGGCTGCGAGACCCGGCAGGAGGATGAGTATAGCGTCGTTCTAAACTAGTATTAGAAGTGCACGTCTATATGACTCTGGCAGAGGGTTGTCGTAGTCAGTGGAGCAGCGGAAGCATTGGTGGACATCAGGCTTATGTCTATTTATAGACTAAAGCAGATGTAGCGGAGATAGATCATCTATTTCTGATGTGACAGTCATAGGTTTGACGTCATCAGAATAGGGGATGGATCTGTTGAGAAGGTAGTAGGAAGTGATATTCCTATACTTCGATCGGTTATACTTCGGTCGTCACACAGTGGTTTCTCCACAAAGGAAATGGATTTTATATCAGACATACTGGTTACTAGATCTATGGTTTTAGATATAGATTTGGGTGGTTTCCCAATCAGGGTACTTTGACAGCATTCTAAGAGTATTTAGAATGGACGACTCCTGGCACGGTAGTGTACCTGCAAGTGATGGAGTCACCCTCTCTAAAGGTGTCTTATAGACTAAAGTAGAGAGGGATGTGCATGATTGGCAGATCACTTGCTTAGGCAATTGAGTCAATCATGAGATGTCAAGTACCACACCAGATGTTGTTCTTGCACTAGATGCAATAAGTTGACATTGATCCAATCCTGGAGAAACAGTCGGAAGCAGTTTTAGAACATAAGTAAATGTTTTAGGGATATGATAACGGCTGCCTCCTTTAGGAGACGGTTACCACTCCAGGCTTCCAAGGTGACACGGACGACGGGGAGGTTGTCAGAGTTATAGTTTTCCTTCTGACGAGGGGCAGTATTTTGGACAGGTGGTCCAAGGCAATGCTGAGGGAGGCATGGCGCAGGATACTGATTAAGTTCAGTTGACGATACAGTCTAAAGAAGTTTGGATTTGGAGTTCATTTATGAGCTAGGTCCCATCAGACATCCAGACACTCTAAGACAGGTATTGCTCATTTCAGGAGATGGCTTTCTCTGCGAACTTGAGATATAGAGAGACATAGAAAGAAACATCAAGGCGGATCCACTCAATGAGGCTATTCCTCGAACGCAATAGTTTCACAAACGGTTTTTGTGAGACTGACTAGTAGAGGAGTTGGGTGTTCGGTATCACACGGGCTGTGAGTATGCGACATCGCAATAATTAGCCTTGAGTGCAAGTGGGAGATTGTTGGAGATAGTGCCCTCTGAGTCAATTATTGGATCACAGGCACGTGATTGCAATAATTGAGGGAGGACCTATCCCGGTAGGACAGTCTTACTCAAGATGATAGTATGCTATCTGGTTTACCTTTATCATCGTGTACTGCTTGAGGTGAGATGACATGTCGCTATTGCACGTTGATAGAGCCCCTAGGATTCTTGCTTGACAGCCAGCAGTATGAGGGCGATCATATAAGTGAGAGCTGGAGTCTATAAGCGAATCCTTAAAAGGTCCCTAGTCGTAGGAGTTTCGAGACAGGGCATCGATTCTCCAGAGTAGACTAGTGTATACAGTCGAGACCCCGACGAGGGGCGGTGGCCGGTCTCACAAGCCACTGGTGTCAGTTGGTTCACCTAAGATGTATACAGGTGCTCATTGGGTTATGAGTACACCGGACAGGACTCGCCGGGAACCTGCTAGTTGGGATTATACTTGACGTCAGATAGCAGTTCCCTGGTGACATGTGTACAGGTTAGTTCATCGACCTGGGGATCGTCATTTGTCTCGTGTGAGTTCCCACTGTACTTTGATAACTACCTTACCACGGCTCAAAAGAGTCGTGCAAACAGGTTTTAGTTGGGTACAGTCCCGAGCCACATGGAGGCAGCGAGCGGATCTTCGGGGGTTCGTCTCTCCCGGTATTGGGGGTGAGGTCGCGCTGTGTCTAGGAGAGCCATTACACGATGACCTTGGCCAAGGCAGGAGATTTACTGGTAGGTATTCCAGTAGTATCTCAGGGTGTTCTGGGCTACACTCCGACACGACTTGTACCGCTTTTGGGGGTCTGACTTTTACCAACCCCCTAGGCCCGACATGCGATGCTCATAGACGAACGGACCGGACTGTACGGATATTGTCACTGACAGGCTCAGTAGGGTGTAAGAATGAGTTCGCTCATCGACGTCCCTTTTAGTCAATAGCTGGTGGCCCGTCACGTATTGGCATATACCTCTGACGTGCTAGTGGTTAAATCCACAGCCATAGTATTGACGAGTTTTTAGAGTCCACCACACTTTCAGTTACTCAGCTTTCGGGCGAAACGCTGTAGAGGCCGTATGGAGATATGGCAGGGTCCGATCAGATACGTGCGGTATTGCACGGATCAGGATCGGACAGTTTTGTACTAGTGGCCGTATGATTATATGGCAGCGTTCGATCAGATACGTGCGGTATTGCACGGATCAGGATCCGACGGATATTACTAGCCGGCTTTGGTTTAAGCCGGATCCTAGTATAGTACAGTGTAGATTTTGTCTCATTGCATTTGTATCCGGACGGAATACAGATGCGGGTGTGTATGCACAGTATGGGGGTTTTCCTGTAATTTATTATGGGACCAGTTTTCTGGAGTTGCCAGTTTGCATTCCGTTCCGGCCGGTTTTCCTTTGTTCTTTCCCGGCCGGACTTTTCCGATGGAGGGGGTTATTTGCAATTGTGCAAATAACTTTTGTGGATAGGGTTTCTTGCTATTGTGTTGGTTATGATAAGCATCTTTGCTTTATCATCCATGTTGTGCATTAATGAGATTTGAAATGAAAAGATGTTATAAGCATGGTTGATGTTTTGTTTAGGGTCACCACTTGCTTTATCCTACACTCACCTCCCTCTTGATTACCTTCATATCTCTTGATCACCCTCCAACCTTCCCTACTTGGTGTGGCCGGCCATTCATGAGAGGGAGAGAGAGAGTTTTAATTTGGTGTATCATTTTGGTTCATCTCATTTTCCTTGCAAAATTGATAGCTTCATTTCCCTCCAAAGCTCAATCTTCATTCCTCCATCCAAAGGCAACAAACCCCAATGAGACATAAGCACTACACTTCCTACAGCACGTCTTGAGCATGTCGAGTTGCGGCTTCATGCCCGAGTTGCCTCGGTATAGAGGCGGGAGCCCGTAAAAGATGCAGGCGACGTGGTGCCCTTCCGGCGAAGAGGCGACGACCGGAGATCCCGCAAGGAGATCGGAGTGGAGATGAAGACCGGAGGACTCGGATCAGTCGGTATATCTCTAACCCATCTTCTAGTTAGCTTAGACTTGTTAATGGTTACGATCCGGGTGTTTAGTGCGCGGTGGTGCCGGTTTGCTAAGTCCGCAAAATTAAAGTTTATCACCGTTTCCGCGTTTGGCCGTCGGATTGACGGCCGGGGCGCCGCCGTGCACTTACAGTGGGTTCACTTTAGAATTGGATTTCTCACTCTTTTTCTCAAGTTGCCATTGATGGTTGCAAGGTTTCTTTATTGTTGAAGACGAAGAAGATGAAGAAAGAATAAGATAAGTATTATTTAAAATAGAAAACAATATGATACTTATCATAATCTTAACCTTAGTTAGGTTTAGAGAATTGACTAAGGTTAGGTTGAATGGTTAGGGTTAAGCATGAGACAAGAATGGTGGACTTGTTCAAAGCTTCATGAAGCTTCAACAAACAAACAAAGAAAGCCACCATGATTTATTTATCTTTCCAAAATGAAAAAAAAATGAATAAGATAAAAGTAAACCCTAACCACTAACTTAACCATGGTTTAATTCTTTACACAAACCTAAGTGAGTATGTATCATCAAACATGATACAAACAAGTGCACAAAAATATATCACATATACAATGTGCATATTAAGTGAGAAAATCCTTTTTAAGTGAACCAATACTAGTTAATGCAAAGCAATATATCAAATATATAATTATGCATTAAATCATTAAATCAACACTTGATTTAACGATCCGGTCATATCACATATAACCGACTAATATCCAATGTATCGGCTTATCGAATCAATCCTTGATTCGATAACTATGTTATATCGCATACAACCATTCGATACATTCATCATGAGAATAGAATATGGTATCACATACACGCAATATTCTTGGTCCCGCACATATCTCATATGCGCTCCTATTTCGTTTCGCTTGAGCCAGGAAACCTCTGTGTAGGACTCTAAAGACTCGTCAATACGCCGGCAGCAGATGATGATCATATGAAGCACCCACAAGCCGCAAGCGGTCTGCTAAACGTAACGGCCACCCGGGTATTGAGCGATCAGAAGATCGACGAGCAAGCCATCTCACACTCATGTGAATCCAACCAGTAACACTTACCGTATAGTCCGGTCTGTTCGTCTGATATGTCGCATATCTCGCCTAGGTGTGGTAAACGTCAGACCCCAGTAGCTTGATAAGTCATGCCGACGTGTGGTCCATAACAATCGTGAAACTACTGATAACTCTTATCAGTAGATCACTGCAACCCTGGCCAGGGATTTCCTGTTATCGCCAGTCGAGCATAGCGCAACATCCACCCCCAATACCGGGAGAGACAAATCCCTTCCTATCTCTCATTGCCTCCATGTGAATCGGGACTGTACCCAAAAACCACCTGTTTGCACGACTCAGTAGAGCCGTGGTAGCGTGGAAATCAAAGCACATTGGGAGACACACAAGACTCTATGACGATCTCGGGTCAACAGACTAAGCTGTACCAGTGTCACCAGAGAACTGCCATCTGACGTGAGGTATAATACCATCTGGGAGTTCCCGGCGAGTCTGTTCAGTGTACCCAGTCTCCACTGAGCACCCTCATACCATCTCCGATGTCAAACACCAATGGATATGGGATCATCCATCGCCCATCACATGGGTCGAGAAGATATATGCTAGTCTACTTTGGAATATCGATGCCCCGTCTCGATATTCCCACGACTAGGAACAATGAAGGATGTACTCATTGACTACCCAGGCCCCACTAGTATAATCTTCATCATAGTCCTGGAAGTCGAGTACACATCCTAAGGGCTTTATCAACATGTAATAGAGAGACTGCAAGTATACATGTTAAGATAAAGAGCAACCAGATAGCGCACTATCATGTCGAGCAAGAAAGTCCTACCTATATATGTCCCAGCCTCCACTACAATATACATCTCATATACAGTAATAGCCTCTAGGGCATACATATAACTAACAATCTCCCACTTGCACTAGGGCTATCTATAGCAGTGGTTGTAGTATCACATACTCAACCATCCCATAAAAGTCTCTCTTTGGGAAAAGGCCTTCGTGAGTGGATCCGCTGTGTTCTCCTCTGATTCTACTCTCCTTACCTCGATCACCCTGGAGATCAACTATCTCCATGATCAGGTGTTGCTGCCTCAGAATATGTCTGGGTCACAGATGGGATGATGGTTCCTTGGCCAAAGCCACACTTCCATTGTCACACAATGGTGGGAACTTTGTTCATCTTATGAACCAATATACACCCAAACTGCCTCTTTGGTAGTATCTTTAATAGCGATGTTACCAGCCTTTATCTTCTAGTTTGCCACGGTATCAAGCTTGGAACTCTTCCAACATACCGTCCCTTTACTGAGGGTAAAGAAAACGCCTGCGACTGACACTCAGTCGTCCTTATCACCCTGGAACGTTTCCAGTGATTCTCCCTAGGATCAACTGATATTATCTCACTATATTTAGTAAGAATCCTAACATCCATTTAGATCTATCTCATAGATCCAAATCCCAGGATTTAGAAGGTATCACTTTGATCCTATATGGAGAATCTATGTGATAAGAGGAGATCGACCGATCGTATTATAGGAAACTCCTTTCCTATCAAGAGTATGTCATCCACGTAATCTACGAGGATCATTACCATACTCCATACTACCCTTTTGTACATACAAGGTTCATCTACCATTTTGATGAAGTCAAACTCTTTGACTACCACATCAAAACAGATGTTCCAACTCCGCGATGCCCGCTTTATCCTGTAAAGCAACTTGCACACGTTTCCGCTGCTCCCCTATTTACGAAGCCCTCTGGCTGTGTTCTTATAGACGTTCTCTTCTAAATCAATATTTAGAAAAGTAGTCAGGGCACCCAACGACCAGATATCGTAGTTATGGTATGTAGCAATGTTAAGTAGGATCCGGATGGACTTAAGCATAGTCACTTGGAAAAGGTTTCATCATTATCCATGCCTGGTCGATGACGAAAAAACCATCAACAAGTCTAGCTTTGAAAGTCTCAACTTTTCCATCTACACCAAGTAATCTTTCTCAAGATATACTTGCTCCTGATGGGGATTTAACCCTTCAGATATAGCAACTAAAGTCCATACTTTGTTGGTGTACATGGATTCCATCTCAGATCGCTAAGCATCCAGCCATTCTTACAGAGTCCCTACTTTTGATGGCCTGCTCGAAACTAGTTGGGTCATCATCTCATGATACATTCCTCGCTCCCACTGTCATCGAGAAACCGAGGTATCTCTCAGGCGGATGAGAAACCCTACTAGATCGGCGGAGAGGCTGAGGTTCGTCGGGGACTATAGAATCCTTTGGTTATGTCAAATCATCAACTGTTGTTTTATATAGCTGGAACCTTTCCAGTTCTACAGAACTGACCTTGCCTCGATCTTGTCCGGATTTTGCTTTAGACATAGGCCGGACAATCCCAAATCTTAACTTACTTAAGAGATAGGCTCTTCCATACCATATCTCATATGGAATGGTAGGCAGTGATCTGATTCGAACCTAATTCAATAGGTATGCAGCTTCTCAAGCGCATAACTCCCAAAAGGAAATAGGAAACTCAGTAGTACTCATCATAGAGCAGACCATATCTAATATTGTGTGTTTGCTCCACCCCGATACACCGTTGTGCTGTGGTGTATTCAGAGGAGTAACACTGAGAGAGAATCTCATTCTCCTTTAGAATAGTCCAGGAATTCTTTGCACAAGTATTCTCCTCCCTGATCTCATCATAGGACATAATACTTATAACCTGTTATTGGTTCTCTACTTCTAACTTATATTCTGTGAATACCTCAAAAGCTTCGGACTTATGTTTCAATAGAAACATATGACTGAATCTTGAGAGAATATCAGAGAATATAATGAAGTATAAAGAACCAGTCCTGGCATGTGCAGACAGGAGACCTTACATACATCATCATGTATCAGTCCCAAGAGTTCAATAACTCTTTCTCTGTTTCAAATAAACAGGGCTATGGTCATCTAATCTTTGTGACAGGACTGGCAAGTTTCACAAGATGTAAATTCAAACTGATTTAAATATTCATCTAAAATGTAACTTCATCCAGTTGGGTCGCATTGATATGACCTAGTCTACAATGCCTCAAGAAGGATTCGTTCATTTCTGAACTCTTCCTTTTGTGTGTGTTCTGTATACTAGGAACTGTAGTTTGATTTAGAACGTCAATGCTATTAGATAACGTGCCTGAACCGATCAACTTTTGATATAGGAAATGTTCAAAACATTATCCATCAATACAAAATTTTATCATTACTTTAATAAATAAAAAGATTGATATGATTTTGTATATCAGGTTCGGTATCTAATAGCATTTGTTCAGAATCAATGTATTGGTAATACAGGGTGACAGTGACCAACAGACTTGGCTGCAACACTTGCCTCGTTTTCTGTCTCATGAAACTTATCACCCGTTCTCAGTTTTTCTACCTTTTTGTAGCCCTATGTAACAGATTACATATCTGGGATCCTGATCCGGTATCAAATACCCAGGATGCGGAGGATACTGAAAAACAGTTCTTTGTAATGAACATACCCGAAGGAGATGCATCATATGCACTTTCTTCGTTGGGCGGCATAGGAATTCTGGTATTCCCCTATTTCCTGCTCTGTCTTATAACACTTATAAGTCGGAGCGGGACCAACGTTCCCCAGCTCAGAATAACAAGCGGGTTCAGTCAATACATCCATATTATTATCTTGATTAAGGCGTGACATGGTCGCTACCTGGAGAGAGAGAGAAGAAAACACTCAGCGTGCGCTCTTGCAAGATCAGATTGGTTATTTATTTTATCTAATCAGGATGGCTCCCACTGTTTTTATCAAATCTTCCTTCAAACCCTAAAAGGAAAGACTAGCCGGGATTAATTACACTCTACAAGTTCGCCAATCTTTCAGCCAGGCCAGTGTCGGTACTTTGAGGGAGGTTCCCCGGGCTTTCACACGGACCTAATTAATGTAAACCTCGTTTTCCCAGAGGCGTAACCCTATTGACACCTTTCTAGACACCTACTTGATCGGATAATTGTAAAGTGCAAAACTCTCCCAGGAGTAACAATTACTCGCAGTGGGTATCGGGATCCAACTATCATATAGAAGGTATGCAATCTCATTGCAAATTTCAACACTTGAAACTCCCGATAAAGGTTTTTACCCCTAGCACCTATGACCTTAACTATGGTCAACAAATCATAAGCACTAGTCAAGTGCTACCCATCATTTCGTGATTAATTAGACCCACCGAAATGACCCTTAACTAAGGTCAACAAAGTCACACGACTGTCCTAACTAATCGCATCATATGCGGTGTAGGAAGACATCACTTAGCTACCGTACACTGTGCCTTGACTATGGTCAACAAACACAGCACGAATACTAAGTACTCTACTTCCTAAAATGACGGAGGGTTGCGGCTGGTTTTAAGAAAACCTTTAACGTTTTGAACTTGATCTCGTTGGGGAATCAAATGGGTTTAAAATGGAATGTTTTTTAGGCTTTTCTAGTTTTGCTAAAGGGGTCACTCCCGGTGAAGGGATCGTCGGCCCTTTCCTCGTCGAATGAGGTGCGGGATATATCATATATATCACTGTGCAAAGCAGAAACTATAGAAACAATCAAAAGACAAGCTGAGTGTTGTAGCATCTGCCAGTTATTACTAAAGGAGTCACTCCCAGTGAAGGGATCTCGGTCCTTTCCTCACCGAATAAGGTGCAGGATGTTCTACAAGGAACACCACGATGCAAAGTAAGAACTGTAGCTACCTGTTTTATTTTTGAAATTCGATTCCACAACATCAATTTGGTTTATTTTCTTTCATTAATCTCATTAATGAATATCCCATCATTTAAGTCCACCTAATCATCACAGATAAATATAACGTACGCTTATGCCATCCGCATTCGCCTTGATGTCCCGTCTGCACCGTTAGGTTAGGTAACTAACGCCAGAACGAGACAGGGCTAGCGCGGGTGTAAAACATAAGCAACGTCTATATAAATATCATATATACTATATACTATATCTATCTGAACACATCACATGATCACATCACAGATAACGCAGTAGAAGAATCATATGAAACTTTGGATATACTAGGACGTCCGTGTTTTTAATACGAGCCAGTATAAAACACGGATTCCACGGTCGCGATGAATAGCCAATCCCACACCCCTAGACCCCTACGAGAGCGGCAAGCAACCCTGCCAATTCTATGGTTAGGAGACTCGAACTCGACTCCTCGAGATGGTCTCCCACTGGACCCTAGAACCCGGTTACTTGTGCTCCCCTCCTTGGGTATATCCTAATGCGGAAAAGTAAATAATATACAATGGGTGACATCTTCCGCAACCTGGAAGTGCCCAATAAAAGAACATTACATACAATTTTTTACATGAATGAAAAAGAAAAACACTCATCTCACATAAAAAAACCCCGGCTATTCGAACACGACGATCCAATATAACATATCCAGCAACACATAACATCACATGTCATCAACGTAAGTAAATATGCCCATCCCAATTGTCGTTGACATATAGCAACGAAACCGGCGATATCACATATTACACTTACGGTCACAGAAAAGAAAGTGTAAAACTACAACAGTTGGAATCCGCAACCTCTTTAGACATCGCATGCCTAAACAAATGAATTCCTTAGACATCGCATGCCTAACAATTATAAACCCCGCATTTTAGTCTCATTATCGAAAACACTTTTCAATATCATGTCGGGCAATTCAACAAGATTCCCGACATTCTATTCGAATGCTCGTCGCAAACTTTAGTAGGCGGCCGCACACCTCATACCGTCGACGAAGTGCACTAAGGAGGAACACCGCTACCGCGAGCACCCGAACGGATGCTTTCGGCGACGGGGTTCTCCTACAGTCACTTGGTCGGGGCTATGGAGTGAGGCTGTCTATTAAGTTTACCCGGCGAGTATCCGCGTACGCTACATGATTGCGACGGACTTTCAATCACATCGAAATTCCATGGCAACCGATCAAGTGAGACTAAACTGCTATGTTTATAACTTCATTCAGTTATTTCATAACTACTTGTGAATTCCAAATATTGTATCACATTCCGGATAAATAGAAAAATGTTAAACTTTCCGATCGAACAATCGAACACCCAAGTTTTCCCGATACAACTCAACACATGAAATAAGTCTAAAAACATTCAGTTCGTGCCTCAGTACCAACGGTCCAGCCGTAGAAGGGTCAAGCCAACGCCTCACATGTGGCACGCCGTACTGCCCCAAACCCTAAGGTTCAAAGGGCAGTTCAAGACGGTCACATAATCGAGTTAAGGTTTGTTGTCTTCTAGAGGGACCATCGCGTTACTTGCACTACTTAGAACGTCGTTAAACTACGGAAAAATCCAACAATTGGAAATTTCTCGGCAGGGGAAAAAGTGGGTATTGATATCCGGTCGAACTTTTTAACATATTCTAAAATTACCCGGAAAAACACACAGACAAAATTAGACAATTCGATCGAAACACCGAGTCCCCAATACAACCCAGAAAACTTAACTCTTGAGTTCAGATTAAAAATTCCCAGGAAAACCAGCACTGTAATGTAGGAATTACTGTGCAAATTTCAAAGCAAGAGGAGACTAAACGGCCGCGGAACCGCCGCATTAGCCATGCTAATGCCGCGGTTCCGCCGCTCTTTGATGGACTCAGGAGTACGGGCTTCTCAGTAATTCTTAGAATCACCTGCTGGTATTTCTGCATATTTTTAATTCTCCAAAATCCACGTTTTCAAAAAATGTACAGAGAGCAACTTTGAATTAGGGTTTCGGTTCGATCGGACTTCTATCTCCGTCTACGCATCGCCTAAGGCTCTAGCTAGGCTCTGATACCACTGTAGGGTTCCTAGGCACACTAATGAGGTCTCACAAGTGATCAAACATGGCCAATTAAAATTTTACAAGTGCCGAGAAAATACGGATCGTTAACTAGATATATAGGCGATGCAATGCAAATAAACGAATTTATAGCTAAAGGGAAGGGGCTACAACCTTTGTAGATCCGGTCCTCCACCTCCATGGCTCCGTGATGAAGTCCCCTCGCTGTCCATATCGGATCCCGGACTCTAGCATCGGCTTCATCGGAGAAATGGGCGGGCTAGGTCGTCGGCTTCGATGCCGAAGATGATCTACGTCGAGGCAACACAAGATCAAGCTCCAACTTCACCAAGCCATGAAACTTGTGAAGAAAACACCCTATACTACTTGGCAAGAGGTAGAAGATGAAGAAATAGGAAGTGGGTTCACTTTAGAACTGGATTTCTCACTCTTTTTCTCAAGTTGCCATTGATGGTTGCAAGGTTTCTTCATTGCTGAAGATGAAGAAGATGAAGAAAGAATATGATAAGTATTATTTAAAATAGAAAACAATATGATACTTATCATAATCTTAACCTTAGTTAGGTGTAGAGAATTGACTAAGGTTAGGTTGAATGGTTAGGGTTAAGCATGAGACAAGAATGGTGGACTTGTTCAAAGCTTCATGAAGCTTCAACAAACAAACAAAGAAAGCCACCATGATTTATTTATCTTTCCAAAATGAAAAAAAAATAAATGAATAAGATAAAAGTAAACCTTAACCACTAACTTAACCATGGTTTAATTCTTTACACAAACCTAAGTGAGTATGTATCATCAAACATGATACAAACAAGTGCACAAAAATATATCACATATACAATGTGCATATCAAGTGAGAAAATCCTTTTTAAGTGAACCATTACTAGTTAATGCAAAGCAATATATCAAATATATAATTATGCATTAAATCATTAAATCAACACTTGATTTAACGATCCGGTCATATCACATATAACCGGCTAATATCCAATGTATCGGCTTATCGAATCAATCCTTGATTCGATAACTATGTTATATCGCATACAACCATTCGATACATTCATCGCGAGAATAGAATACGGTATCACATACACGCATTATTCTCGGTCACGCACATATCTCATATGCGCTCCTATTTCGTTTCGCTTGAGCCAGGAAACCTCTGTGTAAGACTCTAAAGACTCGTCAATACGCCGGCAGCAGATGATGATCATATCAAGCACCCACAAGCCGCAAGCGGTCTGCTAAACGTAACGGCCACCCGGGTATTGAGCGATCAGAATATTGACGAGCAAGCCCGCTCACACTCCTGTGAATCCAACCAGTAACACTTACCGTACAGTCCTGTTTGTTCGTCTGATATGTCGCATATCTCGCCTAGGGGTGGTAAACGTCAGACCCCAGTAGCTTGATAAGTCATGCCGACGTGTGGTCCATAATAATCGTGAAACTACTGATAACTCTTATCAGTAGATCACTGCAACCCTGGCCAGGGATTTCCTGTTATGGCCAGTCGAGCATAGCGCAACATCCACCCCCAATACCGGGAGAGACGAATCCCCTCCTATCGCTCATTGCCTCCATGTGAATCGGGACTGTACCCAAAAACCACCTGTTTGCACGACTCAGAAGAGCCATGGTAGAGTGGAAATCAAAGCACAGTGGGAGACACATAAGACTCTATGACGATCTTGGGTCATCAGACTAAGCTGTACCAGTGTCACCAGAGAACTGCCATCTGACGTGAGGTATAATACCATCTGGGAGTTCTCGGCGAGTCCGTTCAGTGTACCCAGTCTCCACTGAGCACCCGCATACCATCTCTGATGTCAAACACCAATGGATATGGGATCATCCATCGCCCATCACATGGGTCGAGAAGATATACGCTAGTGTACTCTGGAATATCGATGCCCCGTCTCGATATTCCCACGACTAGGAACAATGAAGGATGTACTCATTGACTACCCAGGCCCCACTAGTATGATCTTCATCATAGTCCTGGAAGTCGAGTACACATCCTAAGGGCTTTATCAACATGTAATAGAGAGACTGAAAGTATACATGTTAAGATAAAGAGCAACCAGATAGCGCACTATCATGTCGAGCAAGAAAGTCCTACCTATATATGTCCCAGCATCCACTACAATATACATCTCATATATAGTAATGGCCTCTAGGTCATACATATAACTAACAGGACACACCGACGAATAATCGGGTCGGGACAGTACTTGAACAGATAGGGTTCGTCCCAGTAAAAGTATTTTACTTGGGATAAGAATCGAAGTCTGTCCTGACTTGACCATTCAGTCGGTAATAACCCTGTAGCCAAATAGTTCACAATATCTGCGAACCAGGGTTCGCAAGATACTGTCAAGAGTTGTTCATCCGGTAAAACGTCGTTGATCGGAATTTGAAACGAAGGCGAAGAAGGAAGTCGTGAGAGATGGTCGGCAACTACGTTTTCACATCCTCATTTGTCCTTAATGACAAGGTAAAACTCTTGAAGCAAGAGGATCCAACGTATTAGCCGCGATTTTGCATCTTTCTTCGCAAAAAGATGGCGCAGAGCAGAATGGTCTCTGTAGACAAAGACTGGAGAGCCGATGAGGTAGGGTCTGAACTTTTCTAAAGCAAATACAACAGCCAAGAATTCCTTCTCAGTTGTTGTATAATTGAGTTGTGCGTCGTTCAGGGTACGGCTCGCATAATAGATTACGTGCGGCATCTTGTTGATGTGTTGTCCAAGGACAGCACCAATGGCAAAGTCGGAT
This sequence comes from Agapanthus africanus, assembly GCA_030015575.1. Taxonomy (NCBI): domain Eukaryota; kingdom Viridiplantae; phylum Streptophyta; class Magnoliopsida; order Asparagales; family Amaryllidaceae; genus Agapanthus; species Agapanthus africanus. The sequence goes on from JASDDO010000031.1 coordinate 234,094,132, forward strand.
GCATCGCACATAATCTCAAATGGGTGCGTCCAGTCAGGTGAAGAAAGTACGGGAGCAGAAGTGAGTGAGCTTTTCAATGACTCGAACGCAGTCACACAGCTCGAGTTGAAGTCGAATGGCGTGTCCTTAGCCAGCAAAAGAGTCAAGGTCCTAGCAATCTTTCTAAAGTCCTTGATGAACCGTCTATAGAAACCGACATGGCCAAGGAAGGCTCAGATGTCTCTGACGCATCTGGGAGGAGGGAGATTGGAAATGACCTCAATCTTCTCCTTGTCAACCTCTATGCCATTTTGCGAAATGATATGTCCTAAGACAATACCCTCGCGCACCATGAAGTGGCACTTCTCCCAATTCAAAGTGAGGTTCCTGTCCTTACATCGTGTAAGGACAGCGTCGAGATGCAGCAAACACTCGTTGAAGGAATCGCCGAAGATGGAGATATCGTCCATGAAGATCTCGAAGAATTTTTCCACCATGTCTGAGAAGATTCCCATCATACACCGCTGGAAGGTAGCGGGCGCATTGCATAACCCGAAGGGCATGCGACGATATGCGAACGTGCCGAAAGGACAAGTCAATGTGGTCTTGTCCTGGTCTTTTTCGGCGATGGGAATTTTATTATAGCCGGAGTAGCCATCAAGAAAGCAGTAGTACTCGTGTCCGGCCAATCGTTCAAGCATCTGGTCAATGAAAGGTAGCGGAAAGTTTTCTGTAATCGATGCATACTCGCCACCCAGTTTGGGTGCGAGTAGGGATTAACTCATTCGCCTCGTTGGTTATGACCGTTATACCTGATTTCTTGGGGACAACGTGAATGGGGATAACCAACTGGCTATCAGAGATAGGGTAAATGATACCACTATCTAGACATTTGACGATTTCCTTCTTCACCGCCTCTTTCATGACTGGGTTGAGACGTCTTTATGGATCCCTGGCTGGTTTGGCATCATCCATCAGATGAATGTGATGTTCAACGATCAGGGGACTAATCCCCTTGATGTCCGCCATGGACCAGCCAAAAGCTTGCCTACTGCTGTGCAAGACCGCAAGAAGGGCTTTCTCTTGCTCGGGAGCTAGAGAAGCCGAGATGATGACAGGGAGGGTCTCGTTCTCACCTAAGTAAGCGTACTTAAGGTTAGACGGCAAAGGCTTGAGTTCGAGCGTTGGAGGTGAAACGATTGAAGGCAAGATTGGTGCAAAGGTCTCGAACTCAAAAGATTCCAGCAAAGGTTCAAAACGAGTGTAAGCGACCGAGTTGGATGGTTCAGGTAACTCATCCGGAAATTCGAAGGATTCAAACTCGGGTTGTGAGCGGCTAAGATCGTTCAAGAACGTGAAACATGTAAGTCTACGTTGCCCACCCCGGTGCTTACTGGGAGGCGGAAAACGGAATAAAAATCAAATTTTTATCATACTAGGCAACATGGACTAGACAAAGGAGGATCTTTGCTAAACAAAAGCAAGCTAAAGCTAACTAGAAACTAGCTAAATGTTAGAATGGTTATACCTTGGTCTTTATGTCCTTCTCTCCTTGCTCCTTGGAGTAGTAGAAAGGGATCACCTTTATCGTCTTCTCACGTCGAAGAAGGATCCACCCGAAAGCCTCAACCTTTGGCTTCAACTCCAAGCTAGTAGTAACTAGGGTGCTAGAAGTGCCAATCCTAGAACCCTAGATGAGAGTAGAGATTACTATGGAATGGTTTTTCTCAAGCTCAAGTTTTTCCCAACACATGAGAGGGGAGAGCTTGAGGAAGAGGAAGAGCAAGAGAGAGAAAGTAAATAATAGAATGAGAGAAATATGAAGCATTCTCACATATATGTGTGAATTATTGTAAATAGATAATTAGTGAGATAATTGTCATGGCTTAATCAAGACATGACCATTATCATTTCATTTTTAATGCAAATTGCAAGTATCAAAGAGCATCTTCCAAATGAAATGATGATGGTCAAAGTGTCAACCTAGGTCAACAAGTCAAGAATGTCAAATGTTCAACAACCATAACCATGCACAATTATATTAAACTAATATCAATTAACCATAATACACACATAAGCATTAGGGTTAATAAAATGACAATGGTCATTAACCCTAATCAAAGTCCTCTCCCTCTGTCTCAAGCAACTGTGCATACGCACCCGTATTCGTGATCCGGGGAACACGAATACAAAGAGATAAAACCAATCCCAAATCATATACTAGGATCCGGCTTAAACCAAAGCCCTCTAGTATAAGCTGTCCGGACAGCAAACGTGCACAAGTGCGAGGATGTGAACGAACCCTGTCGCAAAACCATGCGACCTCTACTCATTTTGCCTAAAGGCGAATAGCTCTCTGTGTGGGACTCTAAAGACTCGACACTACGCTGGCAGTGGGTTTAACCACAGACCGCAAGCGGCACTAGCTGTACGTAACGGTCCCCAGGTAGATGCCGATAAGAAGACTGACGAGGTGACCCCATCTGAACTCCTACTGAGCCTGTATGTGACAGTCTCCGTACAGTCCGGTCTGTTCGTCTGATACATCGCATGGCGGGCCTAGGGGGCGGTGAACGTCAGTCCCCTAATAGCTGTACAAGTCGTGTCGGAGTGTAGCCCAGAACACCCTGAGATAACACTGGAAACCTACCAGTATATCTCGCTTGCCCTGGCCAGGGACTACTTGTGTAATGGCTCTCCTGGACACAGCGCGATGTCAACCCCCAATACCGGGAGAGACGAATCCTGTCTAACCGTCACAGCCTCCAAGTGCTTCGGGACTGCACCCAAAAACTACCTGTTTGCACGACTCCTTTGAGCCGTGGTAGGGTAGTAATCAAAGTTCAGGGGGAACACACTCGAGGCGAAGTGACAGTGTCAAGTCAGCGGACTAAGCTGTATTCATGTCACCTGGGAACTGATAACTGACGATAGGTATAATACCAACCAACAGTGTACTCGTAACCTAATGAGCACCCGTATACTATCTCAAGAACGACGTACTGACGGCTGTGGGACAGACCGTCTCCCACACTGGGATGAGAAGCGCATACGCTAGTCTACTCCGGAGTATCGATGCCCTGTCTCGATAGTCCAACGACCAGGGACCTGTATGAGGATGTGCTTATGGATTATCCAGCCCCCACAAGTGTGAGCGCCATCACAACGCTGGTAATCAGGCAAAAATCCTAAGGGCTCTACTAATATGTATATCAGCGATATGCTAAAATAAACACATGCACATATTAAAGCAGAGACAAACCAAGTAGCATACTACCATTTCGAGCAAGATTGTATATACAACTGTGAATATCCTAAGCTTCCATCATGTAATATACAAACTAGTATGATACAGTAATAGCCTCTAGGGCATATACACTGACAATCTCCCACTTGCACTAAGGCCATGTACTGGCGTATCGAAGACCTATCATCTCGATCAGCCGCTCGAACTGAGTCTGGGGCAAAGCCTTGGTGAATGGATCTGCAGTGTTATCTTCCGAATCAACCCTCCGAACCTCGATCTCATGGCGATCCACGATCTCCCTGATCAGGTGATACCGCCTCAAGATGTGTCTGGATTTCTGATGGGACCTGGGTTCCTTCGCTAAAGCTATAGCCCCGTTGTTGTCGCAATACATAGGTATTGGGTCAATAATGGATGGAACCACCTGATGTTCTTTCAAGAACTTCCTCATCCAGACAGCTTCTTTTGCGGCATCAGATGCAGCGATGTATTCCGCTTCCATAGTAGAGTCAGCAACGGTTTCCTGTTTGGAGCTCTTCCAACACACCGCCCCTCCATTGAGGGTAAAGACAAAACCCGACATGGACTTGGAATCATCCTTGTCACTCTGGAAGCTGGAGTCAGCAAAGGCCTCAATTTGGAGGTATTTTCCGCCATACACCCAGAACATCTCCTTAGTCCTTCTCAGGTACTTGAGAATGTTCTTTACGGCTATCCAATGTTTCTCTCCAGGGTTTGACTGATACCTGCTTACCACACTCATTGCATAAGCCACATCCAGTCTGGTACACAACATCGCATACATTATAGAGCCTACCGCAGAAGCGTAGGGTATAATAGACATGCGATCACTCTCCAAATCAGTCTTGGGAGACATCTCTTTTGAGAGGGTGATCCCGTGACAAGCCGGTAGATTACCGCGCTTGGAATCTTCCATACTGAATCTCTTCAGTATGGTGTCGATGTACCTGGACTGTGAAAGTCCTAATATCCTCTAGGATCTGTCACGGTAGATCCGGATACCCAGAATGTATGAGGTATCACCCAGGTCTTTCATGGAGAACCTGTGTGACAAGAACCCCTTGACAGATTGAAGCATAGGAATGTCATTTCCTATTAAGAGAATGGCATCCACGTATAAAACGAGCAATACTACAGTTCTCGCTACAAATCTACAATAGATGCATGGTTCATCTGGATTTTTGATAAAGCCAAATTCCTTGACCGTCTCATCAAAACAGATGTTCCAACTCCGCGATGCCTGCTTTAGTCCATAAATGGATTTAAGCAACTTGCACACCTTTCCGCTGCTCCCACTCTGAATGAAACCCTCTGGCTGGTCCATATAGACACACTCCTCTAAATGTCCATTTAGAAAAGCTGTCTTTACGTCCATCTGCCAAATCTCATAATCGTGGAAGGCAGCAATGGCAAGAAGGATCCGAATGGATTTCAGCATAGCTACTGGAGAAAAGGTTTCGTCATAGTCCAAACCAGGTCTTTGACGAAAACCCTTTGCAACCAGTCTAGCTTTATAGGTCTCAACCTGTCCATCTACACCAATCTTCCTTTTGAAGATCCACTTGTATCCTAAGGGTTTTACCCCATCTGGAGCAATGTCCAATTTCCATACTTTGTTGGTGTACATGGACTCCATTTCGGTCCGCATTGCATACAGCCATTTTACCAAGTCGACGCTCTGAATGGCTTGCTGGAAGCTAGTAGGCTCATCACAATCTATGATGCAATCCTCTCTATCCCCATCAATGAGAAAACCGTAGTATCTCTCGGGCGGATGAGACTGCCTACTACTCCTGCGGAGTGGCGTGGGAATGTCTTGATCTTTCGAACCCTCTGGTTCGACTAAGCTTTCAGTAATAGCTTGTGGTTCTGGAATTTCTTCCAGTTCTATTGCGCTCCAACTTATTTCTTTTTCTAAGAACTGATGTTCTATAAAATGGGCATTTCGAGAAACAAGGACTTTTTGTTCCTCTGCGTAATAGAAAAGATACCCCTTGGAGTTCTTTGGGTATCCCACAAACTTGCACGGTACTGAGCGTTCCTCTAGTTTGAACGCATGCTGCTTTTTGACATAAGCTGGACATCCCCAAATCTTCAAGTATTGAAGATAGGGTTTCTTCCCACTCCATAAATCATATGGTGTGGTAGGCACAGTCTTAGTGGGAACTCGGTTCAAAAGGTATGCAGCTGATTCTAGCGCATATCCCCAGAACGATCGCGGCAACTCAGCGTTACTCATTATGGACCGTACCATATCCAATAGGGTTCGGTTCCGTCTCTCCGATACACCGTTGTGTTGCGGAGTGTATGGAGGAGTAAGTTGAGAGTGAATTCCATTCTCTTTTAAGTAACCCAGGAACTCGGCACTCAAGTATTCACCACCTCGATCAGATCTCAGTTTCTTGATACTTTTGCCTGTTTGTTTTTCTACTTCATTCTTATATTCCTGGAACTTTTCAAAAGCTTCGGATTTATGCTTCATCAAGAAGACATGTCCGAACCTTGAGAAATCATCTGTAAAAGTAATGAAGTAAGAATAACCGCTTCGTGCATGTGTAGACATTGGACCACACACGTCGCTGTGTACGAGTCCCAAGAGCTCGCTCGCTCTTACTCCGTGCCCAGTGAACGGAGTCTTTGTCATCTTTCCTTTGAGACAGGATTGACAAGTTGCATACTATTGATATTCGAACGGATCCAAATATCCTTCTACATGTAACTTAGTCAACCTTCTCTCATAGATGTGACCCAGTCTACAATGCCATAAGAAAGTTTTATTGATTTCTGGAGACTTTCTTTTGTGTGTATTCTGGACATTGAAAATCTATGGTTGGTTTAAAATGTATATACCATTGTTCAATGTACCTGACCCAATCAAAACTTGATTAAGGTGAATGTTCACTACATTACTTACAAATGCAAATTCATAACCTTCTTTAGATAATAAAGATACATAAATGATATTACAGGTTGCATTTGGTACATAATAACAACTACGCAAAACCAAAAAGTGTCCATCCGACAATCCCAGGTGATAATCCCCCACGGCCTCAGCATCCATGCTAGCACCGTTTGCAACTCTGAGGGTCATGTCACCTGCCTTCAAAACTCTACGCTTTCTCAACGCCTGCAAAGAATTACATATATGAGATCCTGATCCGGTATCCAATACCCAGGATGTAGAGTTTATTAATAGACAGTTTTCAATAACATACACACCCGAAGCTGAAGCCGCAACTCGCTTCAAATCCTGTGTTCGGGCCTTCCAAGCCTGGCACTCCTATTTCCAGTGACCACTTTTGTGACAGTAGAAGCATTCTTCCTTTCCCACCAGCTTTCCCGCTACCTTTGTTGCCTTTCCCTTTCCCTTCGTATCCACTTTACTGACACCGCCTCTTGCTTTGGCGGGGGCTTTCATCTTCTTACCCTTGGCTTTCGCCCTGGATCTAGAAGAGGAAGATCCTCCTACAAACAAAGTGGATGTCTCCCTACCTTTCTGTAGGGTGCCCTCAGCACTCCTCAACATGTTCAGAAGTTCGGAAAGTTCAACCTCCTTTCCTTGCATGTTGAAGTTAAGGATAAACTGGGCGTAAGTGGAAGTAAGGGACTGGAGAATCAAATCAGTATAGAGTTCATTCTCCAACGTGGTCCCAAGGTCCGCGAGCTCCTCTATGTAGCCAATCATCTTAAGCACGTGTTCCGCTACCGATGATCTGACGGCCAATCTTGCCGAAAATAGCTTCTTCGACACTTCGTATCTTGCGATACGAGACTGCTCTCCATACAGTTCTTTTGTATGGAGAAATATGGACTCCAGGTCCATATTCTCATGCCTCCTCTGATGTTCGTTGTCCATCGCGGCAAGCATGAGGCATTTGGCCTTCGCGCAATCGATCTCCCATGTCTTACGGATTTCTTTATCCGCGACGCTGGAGGTGGGACCTGGGACAGGAGGAGCTTTGGTGGTAAGGACATACCCCAACTTGTCGTAAGTGATTGCCATCTTGACATTCCTGAGCCAATCTTTGTAGTTTGTCCCTGTCAGTATGTTTTTATCTAGTAATAACTTAAGTCCGGTCATGTTGAATGGTCGGTGCAATTAGGAGAGAGAAAAGAAACACTTTAGCATGATGCTCTTGCAAGTTTAGAGTGGTTTTTAGTTTGTCCAAACTGGATGGCTCCCACTGTCTCTCGAATCCCTTCTCAAACCGTAAAGAAAAGATTAGTCAGGATCAATCCCACCGTACAATACTTGCTTAACCGTTCAGCCAGGCCAGTGTCGGTACTTCGAGGGAGGTTTTCCAACGCTTTCGTGAAGTTCCTTAATTAAGTAACCTCTTTTCCCTATGGGCGTAGCCCCGCTAACACCTTTCTAGACACCTACTAGGTTTATAGCATTGATCGTTAAGTGAGAGTTTTCCCGAGGAGTAGCATATACTCACAGTAGGATCGGGATCCAAATATCATCGCGTGATAAAACCGAAGGAATCCTACCAGAATTATCACACTCCAAATGGTATGCAGCGCTAGCAAGTTTCAGTACTTATGAAACTCCCGATGTGGATTTTTGCCCCATGCTCTTATGACCTTGGCGTGAGGTCAAAATGTCATAAGTCACATGTCAAGTTCTTCCCATCATTATCCCGGTTAATTTGAACCCACCCGTACCTACCCTTGACGTAGGCAAAAATGGCAGTACGACTGTCTCAAACCAACGCATTCTATCTATGCTACAGATAAATATCCGGCAGTTACCAATCACTATGCCTTGGCGTGAGGTCAAAATACATAGCTTGAATACTACCAAATATTTAACTGAAATGATGGAGGGCTACGAATGGTTTTGGTGAAACCGTGAACGTAGTGAACTTGATATAATCGATGGAACGAGATAGCTTTTAAAAGGAGTGGTTCAAGCTCCGCATTTAAAAGTTTAGTTTTGAAAAGAACCGAGTGGTTTTCAAAGTGTTCCAATCGACTTTTACTTGGTTTATTTTCTTGCATTAGTTCTGTTAATGCGTCCCATCATTTAATCCTACCATTGCAGAAAACAACCAAAATATGACGTACACTTATGACATTCGCATTCGCCACGAGGCCCCATCATCACCCGTTAGGTTACTTAACTAACGACAGAGCGGGGGCTGGGCTAGCGCGGCTGTAAAACATAAGCAACGCCTAAATAGTTATAGTATATAGATATAAAGCAATGATAGACATTACAGATCACAGATGAATACATTGGATATACTAGGAATCCGCAATCAGTTCGAGCCTGCAACGAAAAGCGGATTACACGGTCGCGGTGAATAGCCAATACCCCACCCAAGACCACTACGGGTGCGGCAAACTACCCGCCAAGTACCCGAAGCGAAGCAACCTCCCTCAACACCGTGAGTAGGCCACTCGGCACTTCGAGATACCCGGTAGTTTGTGTACCCCCTCTATGGGTCTATCCTAGGAGCAAAAACAGTAAAAAGAAATATACAATGACGGCTACAACCCCGGCCCGGTTGTGCGGCCAAACAAATAATATTACATCAATTTACATATTACATGAATGAAAGAAAAAGAAACACTCAACTCACATCCACCCCGGCTATTCACCCGCGACAATCAAACGCATTCATATACACAAACCAGCATCAAACACAGATCACAGATATGTATAACCCCCACTAATCGACATATAGTGATTAGCCGACGTTCAATACATATAAACATCACAGATATAACCCTTTAGTCAAAGTGTAGTGAAGTTCGATCAAAAATACGGATTTGTAGGCCCCCAAAAACAAATTTCTTTTCTGGAAAACCTGGGCACAAATAAACCATCTTAAAAATCCAAAAACCAAGCCAGAAGAACACTGCACCAAACTCGACCCAGAACCGAGTCAAAACGGTCGCGGTTGCGCGGCAATAGCTTGCTATTGCCGCGGAACCGCGGCGCTTTGAACGATTCACTGGATCGTTTTTGGTGGCTTTCTTCACAAAACCCTGAGATGATTTTTGACGTACGATTTATTTTATTTTGAACAGAAAAAAAATAACAGAAAGTTAGGGTTTTTGTAAACTCGGTTTTGCGATTTTTCCGATTGAACTTCCATACACTTTACTACCTAGCTAGTTTATGTTTAGTTAGGCTCTGATACCACTGTAAGTCCACGTTTCCCACCCTGGTGCTTACGGGGAGGCGGAAAACGGAATAAAAAACAAATTTTTATCATACTAGGCAAAATGGACTAGACAAAGGAGGATCTTTGCTAAACAAAAGCAAGCTAAAGCTAACTAGAAACTAGCTAAAGGTTAGAATGGTTATACCTAGGGCTTTATGTCCTTCTCTCCTTGCTCTTTGGAGTAGTAGAAAGGGATCACCTTTGTCGTCTTCTCACGTCGAAGAAGGATCCACCCGAAAGCCTCAACCTTTGGCTTCAACTCCAAGCTAGAAGTAACTAGGGTGCTAGAAGTGCCAATCCTAGAGCCCTAGATGAGAGTAGAGATTACTATGGAATGGTTTTTCTCAAGCTCAAGTGTTTCTCAACACATGAGAGGGGAGAGCTTGAGGAAGAGGAAGAGCAAGAGAGAGAAAGTAAATAATAGAAAGAGAGAAATATGAAGCATTCTCACATATATGTGTGAATTATTGTAAATAGATAATTAGTGAGATAATTGTCATGGCTTAATCAAGACATGACCATTATTATTTCATTTTTAATGCAAATTGCAAGGATCAAAGAGCATCTTCCAAATGAAATGATGATGGTCAAAGTGTCAACCTAGGTCAACAAGTCAAGAATGTCAAATGGTCAACAACCATAACCATGCACAATTATATTAAACTAATATCAATTAACCAAAATACACACATAAGCATTAGGGTTAATAAAATGACAATGGTCATTAACCCTAATCAAAATCCTCTCTCTCTGTCTCAAGCAACGGTGCATACGCACCCGTATTCGTGATCCGGGGAACACGAATACAAAGAGATAAAACCAATCCCAAATCATATACTAGGATCCGGCTTAAACCAAAGCCCGCTAGTATAAGCTGTCCGGACAGCAAACGTGCACAAGTGCGCGGATGTGAACGAACCCTGTCGCAAAACCATGCGACCTCTACTCATTTTGCCTAAAGGCGAATAGCTCTCTGTGTGGGACTCTAAAGACTCGACACTACGCTGGTAGTGGGTTTAACCACAGACCGCAAGCGGCACTAGCTGTACGTAACGGTCCCCAGGTAGATGCCAATAAGAAGACCGACGAGGTGACCCCATCTGAACTCCTACTGAGCCTGTATGTGACAGTCTCCGTACAGTCCGGTCTGTTCGTCTGATACATCGCATGGCGGGCCTAGGGGGCGGTGAACGTCAGTCTCCTAATAGCGGTACAAGTCGTGTCGGAGTGTAGCCCAGAACACCATGAGATAACACTGGAAACCTACCAGTATATCTCGCTTGCCCTGGCCAGGGACAACTTGTGTAATGGCTCTCCTGGACACAGCGCGATGTCAACCCTCAATACCGGGAGAGACGAATCCTGTCTAACCGTCACAGCCTCCAAGTGCTTCGGGATTGCACCTAAAAACTACCTGTTTGCACGACTCCTTTGAGCCGTGGTAGGGTAGTAATCAAAGTGCAGTGGGAACACACTCGATGCGAAGTGACAGTGTCAAGTCAGCAGACTAAGCTGTACTCATGTCACCTGGGAACTGACAACTAACGATAGGTATAATACCAACCAACAGTTCCCGATGAGTCCTGTCCAGTGTACTCGTAACCTAATGAGCACCCGTATACTATCTCAAGTACGACGTACTGACGGCTGTGGGACAGACCGTCTCCCACACTGGGATGAGAAGCGCATACGCTAGTCTACTCCGGAGTATCGATGCCCTGTCTCGATAGTCCAACGACCAGGGACCTATATAAGGATGTGCTTATGGATTACCCAGTCCCCACGAGTGTGAGCGCCATCACAACGATGGTAATCTAGCAAAAATCCTAAGGGCTCTACTAATATGTATATCAGCGATATGCTAAAAGAAACACATGCACATATTAAAGCAGAGACAAACCAAGTAGCATACTACCATTTCGAGCAAGATTGTATATACAACTTGTTGGAGATAGTGCCCTCAGAGTCAATTATTGGATCACAGGCACGTGATTGCAATGATTGAGGGAGGACCTATCCCGGTAGGACAGTCTTACTCGAGATGATAGTATGCTATCTGGTTTATCTTTTTCATCGTGTACTGCTTCAGGTGACCTTACAGGTCGCTATTACACGCTGATAGAGCCCCGAGGATTCTTGCTTGACTGCCGGCAGTATGATGGCGATCATATACGTGAGAGCTGGTGGTCTATAAGCACATCCTTAAAAGGTCCCTAGTCGTGGGAGTTTTGAGACAGGGCATCGATTCTCCAGAGTAGACTAGTGTATGCAGTCGAGACCCCGACGAGGGGCGGTGGCCGGTGTCACAAGCCACTGGTGTCAGTTGGTTCACCTAAGATGTATACAGGTGCTCATTGGGTTATGAGTACACCGGACAGGACTCGCCGGGAACATGCTAGTTGGTCTTATACCCGACGTCAGATAGCAGTTCCCTGGTGACATGTGTACAGGTTAGTTCATCGACCCGGGGATCGTCATTTGTCTCGTGTAAGTTCCCACTGTACTTTGATTACTACCCTACCACGGCTCAAAGGAGTCGTGCAAATAGGTTTTAGTTGGGTACAGTCCCGAGCCACATGGAGGAAGTGAGCGGATCTTCAGGGGTTCGTCTCTCCCGGTATTGGGGGTGAGGTCGCGCTGTGTCTAGGAGAGCCATTACGCAAAGCCCTCGGCCGAGGCAGGAGATTTACTGGTAGGTATTCCAGTAGTATCTCAGGGCGTTCTGGGCTACACTCCGACACGACTTGTACGGCTTTTGGGGGTCTGACTTTTACCAACCCCCTAGGCCCGACATGCGATGCTCATAGACGAACGGACCGGACTGTACGGATATTGTCACTGACAGGCTCAGTAGGGTGTCAGGATGAGTTCGCTCATCGACGTCCCTTTTGGTCAATAGCTGGTGGCCCGTCACGTATTGGCTTATACCTCTGACGTGCTAGTGGTTAAATCCACAGCCATAGTATTGACGAGTTTTTAGAGTCCACCACACTTACATTTACTCAGCTTTCGGGCGAAACGCTGTAGAGGCCGTATGAAGATATGGCAGGGTCCGATCAGATACGTGCGGTATTGCACGGATCAGGATCAGACAGTTTTGTACTAGTGGCCGTATAGTTATATGGCAGGGTTCGATCTGATACGTGCGGTATTGCACGGATCAGGATCGAACGGATATTACTAGCCGGCTTTGGCTTAAGCCGGTCCTAGTTTATTACAGTGTAGTTTTTGTCTCATTGCATTTGTATCCGGTCGGAATACAGATGCGGGTGTGTATGCACAGTATCGTGGTTTTCCTGTAATTTATTACGGGACCAGTTTTCTGGAGTTTCCAGTTTGCATTCTGTTCCGGCCGGTTTTCCTTTGTTCTTTCCCGGCCGGACTTTTTCGATGGAGGGGGTTATTTGCAAGTTTGCAAATAACACATTGTGGAGGGGTTTCTTGCAAATGTATTGATTATGATAGCATCTTTTTGATACCATTCTTTTCTATCATCATTTCTTGCTTTTTTGAGATTAGAAAGGATTTGAGGTTGATGTGAATTTGTTATGATGATGTTTAGGTTATGGTCACCTCTTGCTTTCTCCTACCATTACCTCCCTTCATGGTTTTGGATGATGTATTCTTTCCTCCACCATTCTAACATGATAAGGTTTCATTTTGAGAAAAGAGAAGATGAGAGTTTCATTCTTGAGAGTGTGGCATTCTTGATCTCATTTTCATGCTAGAAAAATGCAAGCACCATCTTTCTTATCTTGATTCCTCCATCATCTTCAAATGGCAACAAAACCCCAAATGAGACATAACCTCTACACTACACATTCTACAGCAAATCTTGGACGCGTCGGCCAGCCAACTTCGCGCCCGAGTTGCCTCGGTATTGAGGTGGGAGCCCGTAAAAGATACAGGCGATGTGGTGCCCTTCCGGCAAGGAGGCGACGACCGTAGTTTCCGCAGGAGATCGGTACGATGACGAAAAGACCGGAGGACTCGGATCACTCGGTATATCTCTCACCCCCTCTCTAGTTAGCTAGTATCGGTTAATGGTTACGATCCGGGTATATTGTCCGCGGTAGCGCCAGTTTCCAAGTAAGGAAAATTTTTGATTCCGCATTTTGGCCTCGGATAGACGGCCGGGGCGCTGCCGTGGCGCAACATGGTATCAGAGCCACGCCATTAACCTTGTCTAGCTTTGTCTAATGTGTTTTACATCTCCGATCGACGAAAATTCCAAAAAACCGCGTTTTCTTTACATCAGTTTTCTGTTGAATTTTTTCTTGCTCAAAATTTTTTTCAGGTTGCTGAAAAGTGATGTACTGAAAAATATAAGGCTACTGTAGAAATACAACAGAGTGATTCCATAGTGGGAGCGCGGAACCGCGGCTAAACCCCCCTTTGGGCCGCGGTTCCGCCGCACTATGAATAGATCACTGTGTCATTTTTCTTCAGTTGCTTTCTGGGCTGATTTTAGGGGTTTTGGAATATTCTGTTTGGGCCCAGATTTTCTGCAAGTGCTACAGTAATGCTTTGGGGCCCACTTGGTAAAATTTGATCGATCGGACATTTTAAACACATTATTTCATAGTATTTACATTATATCTGCGACCGTGAATTTCACTCGATCGGTAAATCCTGTCTAACTGCTATAGCCCGGTTAGACGGATTTGCGAACGTGACATTCACGTTGATGTTCTCTGTTTTTGCTGTGTTGTTGCGGATCGGTCGTGGGGGATAGCCTGGATGCAATTCTAGTACAGTTTTGTTGTATTATGTACATTTGATATTGCGGGGCGAGCGTCCGACATGTGGACTACCGTCACTACCTGTTTGTATTATTCTTTTGGGGCACGACCTGGTTGCGGTCGATGTACCCGTTGTATGTATATTTTACTTTCTGTACTAGGATTACCCCGCGGAGGGGTGCACGGATAGCCGGGTTTTGGAGGGCAACGGGCCCGCATCTCATGGCATTGAGACGGAGGGTGCTTCACTCTAGGATTGGTGGGCTATTCGCCGCACTCGTAGGGGGTACAGGTTGACCCAGGAGGGGTGCCCAAGTTACCGGATTCCATGAAGTGCTGGGTGGTCCATTCACGGTGCTGAAGGGGGCTGCCTCGCTTCAGGTTTTGGCGGGTGACTTGCCGCGCCCGTAGGGTTCTAGGATCTCATTGCATAGGCTATCCACACGACCAGGGGAACGTCGGGTTTCAGCAGCGGCTCTGTGAAACCCGGGGCTTCAGATATCTGTATTGTTCTGAGATGCTGTATATTTCTGTGGTGTTGCTTTTTATCACGCCTTGAGCGAATATAATATATTGGTATATATATTAGTAAATGTTGTATATGTTTTACATCCGCGCTAGTCCAGTCCCCGCTCTGTCGTTCGTTAGCTAACCTAACGGGTAATGACGGGACCCAGTGGCGAATGCGGATGGCATACACGTACATCAGTATATTTTCGTTCTTTATGGTGTGATCAATTGATGGGACTGCGTTGATTCGGATCAATGCAAGCAAAACAAACCTATTCTGATGTTGTTGGAACATTTTTTTTCAAAAAAAAGCTGTTATTGTAAAGGCGTTCTCTTTTGTTTTGCATAGTGGTATTCAGTTAGAATATCCTGCTCCTCAGTCGACGAGGCAAGGGCCGAGATCCCTTCACCGGGAGTGACCCCTTGGACAGAAGTTTGTGTCAGGGCAATAACTTCACTCTAGCCGATTACTTTTGCTTTGCATCGTGGTATTCATTTGGAATATCCTGCACCTCATTCTACGGGGAAAGAGCCGAGATCCCTTCACCGGGAGTGACCTCTTTAGCAAAGGTTTTCGTCACTATATTTTTATAAAAGGCTATCCAGTTCCTTCAACGATATCAAGTTCATTACGTTAAAGGTTTTTCGCCAAAAACTAGCCGTAGCCCTCCGTAATTTCAGATTAGTATTGCTTAGTATTCGTGCTACGTATGTCGTGCTCAGCCGAGGCGTAGTGTGCGGTAGCTCTGTAATGCTTTTCTGCCTTATGGATATGTGATTGGTTAGGACAGTCGTACGGTCATTTTGGCTCAGTCAAGGACTAGTGCGGGTGGGTCTAATGCAATCAAGATAATGACGGGTTGAACTTGACTAGGATCCTTTGATATGTTGGCTCAGTCAAGGTCACTTGGGTCCTAGGGGTAAAAATCACATCGGGAGTTTCAAAAGTACTGAAACTTGCCAGATATGCGCATACCTTCTGGAGTGTGATGACGTGAGCGGATTCTGTCACGTTATCATGCAATGATAGTTGGATCCCGATTCCCACTGATGAGTTAGTTTACTCCTCGGGTGATCCCGACTAATTCTTCTTTCAGGTTTGGAGGAGAATTTGAGGTGACAGTAGGAGGTTTCCTGATTAGATAAAGTGGTAACCATTCTGATCTAGGTTAGAGTGCACGCTGAGTGTTTCTTTTCTCTCTCTCTTTGGCAGCGACCATTGACCCGACCCTAGACTATGACTCAGTGACCAAGTTGACCGAACCTTCATAAACACTGGCTTTTGGATTGTCAGAGTCGCTAACCTCATTGCCACTCCTACTTTTACCCTTTTCTCCAGGACACCCCGTATTACTACGAACGTCCACTTCCAATGGACAAAACCATCGTATGGTTATATACGAACTCGAAGGAATTCGAGGATGGTTTCTGGTTCTGGAGAAAACGAATAGGATTATTCAGTTGTCTTTTCCTTTTACCTTCTCTCTCAGATTGCGAGAACTCCTTGGCTTAGGAGATAGTACACCTATTACGCAAATTGGATAGTCTTCTTCCAAACCATAGGCAGGTGCCTACCGGTAGGGAATGAAGAAAGCCAATTAGCCTGAACGGTGTGCAGAAGGTATTAAGTTCAGACAAAGCAAGGGATTAGTAAGAGGGCAAAGTAAATTGCGACTACTATTCACGACCAAACCAAGTATTTCTTCGCCAATCCTAAATCACCTTTGTATTTCTCCAGGACACTCCGTATCACTATGAAGATCCCAGTTGATTGGAAAATCCATCGTATGGTTATATACGAACTCGAAAGGAACTTGTTCCAGTTCGGGGATGGATCCTGGTTCAGGAGAAATAGGAATAAAGTACATTCATGTGTTTTTTTATCTTCACCTTCTCTCGCGTTGCGAGTGCTCCTAGGATTAGGACAGTACACCCTTTATGCTTTTTGGATAGTCTTCTTCCAAACCATAGGCTGGTGCCGAACGGTAGGGAAAGAAGAAAACCATTTGGCCAAAAGGGGTGTACAGAAGGTAATGACGAAAGACATATAAAGGGATATGGAGAAGTGGCAAAGAATTATACGGTTACAGTTGTGAATCTGGATAATGGAAGAGGCATTACTAGGAATACCAGGATACCCCAACGAAACATTTCAATGTTTCAGTTTCACTGTATACTGTTGATGGAAAAATAATTTCCCGATTAGACACTTACTCCAGGGTATGTATTTACCAGGTATGATTCTCACATCTGTATGGTTTTACAGATGATGAGTGGGAGTAAGTTATTGGGAATTGGGTGATTATCCTCATTATATCCGGATTCGTTGTAATCGGTGATATTTGAGGAAGTCACCTGGGTTATTTGCCGGTCGGCAAATATTTGGTTTTGAATATCCGTGGTTATGCACCAATTTCAAATTGATATATCTGTACGTCTATTTTTATAGAGTGAGATATACCTTTTGAAGTTATGTCGATGACATTTACCTATATCAGTGGATGGTTAGGTAAGGAGCATTAAACAGCGGTGTAATTCTTCTTAACCATAAGTACAGTTTTCAACCTACGACACACAGTGAATGAGTTATCAGACTCAAGGGACTTATACAGAGTATTGTATGTTGTCCAGGGTCCATCAGGATAGAGGGGTTGGTCCTCGTACTATATTCGGTTTACTTACGACTTCTCTAGTTTTTAGACAGGCGTTTCGTGGAAACACAGGGTCCGAATTTTGAGAAGTTATAGGTATTTGAATAAAGTAGAGAACCAGGTATTGCAAGTATCGGGATTCTTCAAAGTGATCGAAGATGTAGATACTTGTATATGGTATTCAGTTGATAGTAATGATTAAGAGAACTAGTTTCTCTTTCAGGTTACTCATAATTGGAAGCACTCCTAAGTTGAGTAACGTTGATCGGCCTCCTTCCATTTAGTTGACATGCACTGGAGACAGCTGCATGATTTGAATCTGGTTAAATTAAATCAGTGCCTCTATTTCTATATTGGATATAGAACAGTTCATATCTTGACATTGTTAAGGTACGGGGAGTTGTCCGGCTTATGCTTAAAACCAGACTCCGGATAACTCAAGGCACGTTTCTGTAATGGCTGTTTGTGGGTTGACCCAGGCTATGACGAGGGTTGACTTTCTACCATCTGGAAGATCAATAGTGATATTGTTCTTGACTCGCCACAGTTTTAATAAAAATGGATTTTTTTTCAGAAAACAGTAGTGGGAGTATGGTAGAACTGGAAGTGATTCCAAAACCGCAAACGATTAATGAAGATTTCATAAGAACCTAAAGATTCAATCTGGATTGACATTCCATTGGCCACTCCACAGAAATGATGGGTAACCTCAGGCACTCGAGAGGTACTTCGGTATGCTCAAGGACGGTGGAAAGGAGGTTCTTGTTTACCCAGACTTACCATTGCTGTTGTTCCAGACTGTGAGACCCGGCAGGAGGATGAGTATAGCGTCGTTCTAAACTAGCTTTAGAAGTGCACGTCTATATGACTCTGGCAGAGGGTTGTCGTAGTCAGTGGGAGCAGCGGAAGCATTGGTGGTCATCAGGCTTATGTCTATTTATAGACTAAAGCAGTTACAGCGGAGATAGATCATCTATTTCTGATGTGACAGTCATAGGTTTGACTTCATCAGAATAGGGGATGGATTTGTTAAGAAGGCAGTAGGGTGTGATGTCCTGGTATTTGGATGACATACACAGAGTAGGAAGTGATATTCCTATACTACGATCGGTTATAATTTGGTTGTCACACAGTAGTTTCTCCACACAGGACTTGGATATTATATCAGACATTCTTGTTACTAGATCTATGGTTTTAGATCTAGATTTGGGTAGTTTCCCAATCTGGGTACCTTGACAGCATTCTATGAGTATTTAGAATGGACGACTCCTGGCACGGTTGTGTACCTGCAGGTGATGGAGTCACCTTCTCTAAAGGTGTCTTACAGACTAAAGGGGAGAGGGATACACATGATTGACAGATCACTAGCTTAGGCAATTAAGTCAATCATGAGATGTCAAGTACCACACCAGATGTTGTTCTTGCAGTAGATGCAATAAGTTGATATTGATCCAATCCTGGAGAAACAATCGGAAGCAGTTTTAGAACATAAGTGCGTGTTCTAGGGATTTGATAACAGCAGCCTCCTTTAGGAGACGGTTATCATTCCAGGCTTCCAAGGTGACATGGACGACAGGTTGGTCGTCAGAGTCATGATTTTCCCTCTGATGAGGGGCAGTATTTTGGACAGGTGGTCCAGGTGGATACTGAGGGAAAGGCATGGCGCAGGATACTGATTAAGTTCAATTGATGATACAGTCTAAGAAGTTTGGATTTGGAGTTCATTTATGAGCTAGGTCCCATCAGAAATCCAGACGTTCCAAGACAGGTATTGCTCATTTCTGGAGATGGCTTTCTCCACGAACTTGAGATATAGAGAGACATAGAAAGAAACTTCACTGCGGATCCACTCACTGAGGCTATTCCTCGAACGCAATAGTTTCGCAAACGGGTTTTGTGAGACTGACTAGTAGAGGAGTTGGGTGTTCGGTATCACACGGGCTGTGAGTATGCGACATCGCAATAATTAGCCTTGAGTGCAAGTGGGAGATTGTTGGAGATAGTGCCCTCAGAGTCAATTATTGGATCACAGGCACATGATTGCAATGATTGAGGGAGGACCTATCCCGGTAGGACAGTCTTACTCGAGATGATAGTATGCTATCTGGTTTATCATTATCATTGTGTACTGCTTCAGGTGACCTTACAGGTCGCTATTACACGCTGATAGAGCCCCTAGGATTCTTGCTTGACTGCCGGCAGTATGATGGCGATCATATACGTGAGAGCTGGTGGTCTATAAGCACATCCTTAAAAGGTCCCTAGTCGTGGGAGTTTCGAGACAGGGTATCGATTCTCCAGAGTAGACTAGTGTATGCAGTCGAGACCCCGACGAGGGGCGGTGGCCGGTCTCACAAGCCACTGGTGTCAGTTGGTTCACCTAAGATGTAGACAGGTGCTCATTGGGTTATGAGTACACCGGACAGGACTCGCCGGGAACATGCTAGTTGGTCTTATACCTGACGTCAGATAGCAGTTCCCTGGTGACATGTGTACAGGTTAGTTCATCGACCTGGGGATCGTCATTTGTCTCGTGTGAGTTCCTACTGTACTTTGATTACTACCCCTACCACGGCTCAAAGGAGTCGTGCAAATAGGTTTTAGTTGGGTACGGTCCCGAGCCACATGGAGGCAGTGAGCGGATCTTCAGGGGTTCGTCTCTCCCGGTATTGGGGGTGAGGTCGCGCTGTGTCTAGGAGAGCCATTACGCAAAGCCCTCGGCCGAGGCAGGAGATTTGCTGGTAGGTATTCCAGTAGTATCTCAGGGCATTCTGGGCTACACTCCGACACGACTTGTACCGCTTTGGGGGGTCTGACTTTTACCAACCCCCTAGGCCCGACATGCGATGCTCATAGACGAACGGACCGGACTGTACGGATATTGTCACTGACAGGCTCAGTAGGGTGTCAGGATGAGTTCGCTCATCGACGTCCCTTTTGGTCAATAGCTGGTAGCCCGTCACGTATTGGCTTATACCTCTGACGTGCTAGTGGTTAAATCCACAGCCATAGTATTGACGAGTCTTTAGAGTCCACCACACTTACAGTTACTCAGCTTTCGGCGAAACGCTGTAGAGGCCGTATGGAGATATGGCAGGGTCCGATCAGATACGTGCGGTATTGCACGGATCAGGATCATACAGTTTTGTACTAGTGGCCGTATAGTTATATGGCAGGGTTTGATCTGATACGTGCGGTATTGCACGGATCAGGATCGAACGGATATTACTAGCCGGCTTTGGCTTAAGCCGGTCCTAGTTTAGTACAGTGTAGTTTTTGTCTCATTGCATTTGTATCCGGTCGGAATACAGATGCGGGTGTGTACGCACAGTATCGGGGTTTTCCTGTAATTTATTACGGGACCAGTTTTCTGGAGTTGCCAGTTTGCATTCCGTTCCGGCCGGTTTTCCTTTGTTCTTTCCCGGCCGGACTTTTTCTATGGAGGTGGTTATTTGCAAGTTTGCAAATAACACATTGTGGAGGGGTTTCTTGCAAATGTATTGATTATGATAGCATCTTTTTGATACAATTCTTTTCTATCATCATTTCTTGCTTTTGTGAGATTAGAAAGGATTTGAGGTTGATGTGAATTTGTTATGATGATGTTTAGGTTATGGTCACCTCTTGCTTTCTCCTACCATTACCTCCCTTCATTGTTTTGGATGATGTATTCTTTCCTCCACCATTCTAACATGATAAGGTTTCATTTTGAGAAAAGAGAAGATGAGAGTTTCATTCTTGAGAGTGTGGCATTCTCGATCTCATTTTCATGCTAGAAAAATGCAAGCACCATTTTTCTTATCTTGATTCCTCCATCATCTTCAAATGGCAACAAAACCCAAATAATACATAGCCTCTACACTACACATTCTACAGCAAATCTTGGACGCGTCGGCCAGCCAACTTCGCGCCCGAGTTGCCTCGGTATTGAGGTGGGAGCCCATAAAAGATAGAGGCGATGTGGTGCCCTTCCGGCAAGGAGGCGACGACCGGAGTTTCCGCAGGAGATCGGGACGATGACGAGAAGACCGGAGGACTCGGATCACTCGGTATATCTCTCACCCCCTCTCTTGTTAGCTAGTATCGGTTAATGGTTACGATCCGGGTATATTGTCCGCGGTAGCGCCAGTTTCCAAGTAAGGAAAATTTTGATTCCGCATTTTGGCCTCGGATAGACGGCCGTGGCGCAACACAACTGTGAATATCCCAAACTTCCATCAAGTAATATACAAACTAGTATGATACAGTAATGGCCTCCAGGGCATATACACTAACAAAACACTCGTAGTCGTTATCGGGAACAGAAACAGCAGCAGGTTCGAAGAGGAACACACTAGTGGCGTTAAGGTTATCGTGTTCGAACAGAAACTCCTGGAATTCACACTCTTCTGGGGTGATCTCCTGGATCGAGCAAACGTCCAGTATATGAGCATTAGGTTCGGAGGGCTGATTCCCCAACCTAAAATGTTGAGTTCAATTGTCATATTTCCAAAAGATAGGTTCATCGAAACATTGCGACAATTGATCACAGCATTTGAGGTTGCAATGAAGGGGCGACCGAGTATCACCGGAATTTGATTCCGGGGGTTAGCTACAGGCTGTGTGTCCAATACAATGAAGTCAACGGGGAATATGAAGTCCCCGACTTTGATTAACACATCCTCTTACTCACCTCTAGGATGGGTGATCGATCGGTCGGCCATTTGGAGAGTGCAGTGTGTGGGTTTCAGCTCTCCTACGCCTAATTGCTCGTATACTGAGTACGGAAGCAGGTTAACACTGGCACCAAGATCTAATAGTGCGCGGTTGATGTTCTTATCCCTAATGGTAATAGAAATCGTAGGACAGCCAGGGTCCTTCCGTTTTGTGGTAAAGATTGGGTAAGAGCATCACTCACAGCACTAGCCAAGAAAACTTTCTTTGGTACCTGAGACTTCCTCTTTTTCGTGCACAAGTCCTTTAAGATTTTCGCGTAGGACGGGACATGTTGGACGGCATCTAAAGAGGAATGTTAATGTTAACCTTCTTAAATAACACCAGAATCTTCACCATTTGTTGATTTTGTTTGGTGGACTTCAACCGGTTTGGAAATGGAACGTTTTTAAAATTAGTTGAGTCCAATGCTTGTGGAGGAGATTGTGGAGCTGGAGCGGATCCCAGAACTGGTGTTTTCGTGGAGTGAGAAGTGGGTCCGTTCAGAGTAGAGGAAGAAGAAGAGCCTTTTGAAGAATGGAGAATAGTCTCAGAAGACGAAGAAGCAGTAGAAGAAGAAGAAGAAGACGCGGCCAGGGTATCATCGTTGATCCGTGTGCCGATGTTGTTTTGCAGCACCCTTCCCGATCTCAATGTGGTCACGGCACTCACATTATGGTTCTGTTGTTCAAGAGCAACATGTACATTATGTGGGTGACCGGGATTTGGGAGTGGCTGGGACGGGAGCTTCCCCTTCTCCCGCTCGCTTAAGGCCGCATTCAGCTGTGCAATCTGGGCCTCGATGGTCTTGATGCTTTGCCCGTGAGCGGCAGTGTGTTGGACTAAGGACTGAATGGAAGACTGGATGTTGGCGGTGGACTGAGTTGATTATTTAACGAACGCCTCCAAACTTCGTTCGAGCGAGGAAACCTTATCGTTGTTTGACGGAACAATGTTGTTTGGTGGAAAATAATTGTTGCGTGCAAAGTTGTTCGTCTAATTTTGAAAAGGTTGGGGTTGGAAGGGCTGCTGAAATTGAGTTTGTTGTTGCGCTTGTTGTTGCGAAGGAGGGGGCCTCTGGAAATTGTTGCCTTGGAATTGATTCTGATTCTGATTCCATGCGAAATTGGGGTGGTTCCTCCAACCGGGATTGTAGGTGGAAGAGTATGGATCATTCCTCGGTCTTTGCTGAAATGCAGCATTAACCTGATCCTGTCCTTGCGATTGTGGATTGTAAGGACACTCTTCGGTTAAGTGAGAAGGATCGGAACAACAAGCGCAAATGGTACGAAGGGGAAGAACAGGGGCAGGAGCAGGAGAAGAAAATTTGCTTTCTATTGCTTCAAGTTTTCTTGTTATTGCAGCCATTTCAGCTTTCATCGCAATAGATACATCAAGTTAGTGAATTCCTACCCTATACTGGCCGGTAGAAGTGGAGGTAGAAGAAGAAGAAGTCGGTCTGGTGCTTCCTATTGTAGCGTTTGCTCCGCAAGGTCGTCGAAGAATTGCCATGCTTCCTTGTCAGATTTCGATAGGAAGTGGCCCTGACAAATGGTTTCCAACAACTGCTTGGTTGCTGGGTTCAGGCCCACGTATAAGGTTTGGCAAAGTTGCCATCTCTCGATACCATGGTGAGGACACTGAACAAGAATGTCTTTATACCGGTCAAAGCACTTCCAGAAGGGTTCAGAAGGAAGCTGAGAGAATTGGTTTATTTCATTGCGGATCCTTGCGGTTTTATGATTCGGATAAAATTTCTTGAGAAACTCTTTAACAAACTCGTCCCAACTGGTTATGGAGTGGGAAGCGGTGCTATACAGCCATTTTTCAGCAAGATCGCATAAAGTGAACGGAATGACCCATAGCCGTATATCATCGTCCGACAGTTGGGTAGTTTTCATCATGGCACAAACGTTTTGAAATTTATTGATGAAGATATAAGCATCTTCAGATTCAAGCCCATGAAATCGCGGAAGCATATTGATGAAGTGGGGCTTAATTTCAAAATTATCCCCATTGGCCGGTGGAAGAGAAACACAGGTGGGAAGTGCAGAACGGGTGGGATAGAAACGATCCTGGAGCGCGATTCGCTGCGGCGCTACAACAGGCGGCGGTGGTGGGTTATTCGTATCCATAGGAGGTCGAATCAATCCCGGGGGAGTTGTAGGGATGTTTGGATTAAATCCTGACATCGCGGAAGAAGTGGTTGGTGATGGTGAAGGTGAAGATGTTGAACAGAATTCCGGTCAACGTCGGAGTTGGCCGGCAAAGGTAAGGGTGAAAGAGGCGTGGACGGAGTTTCGACGTCGGAGTCGATCGCGTAGTCGGTAGCGACTAACGTAACGCGGACTAGGCGGGCGCTAGTGTCCCGTGTCCAAGCGGACATACACTAAACGAGTTTAGTATAGTCAAAGCGGAGAAGGTGAGGGTAAGAAAATGTCAATGGAGAAATACGATGGGTGGTGGGTGAAAATTGGATTCTGGCGACAAAGGGCAAGTTTTTATAAAAGTTTTTGATTTTTTTCTTTTTTCTTTTTTAGAAAGAGCTTTACAGAAATATGTACGGATTTACGGCTTCAAGCAATCACAAACAATATATGCACAATCACACCTAGATCTAGGGTCACCTAGGTCAGCTAGACAGCTCCTAACTGTTCTAAAGAGCTAGAAACATGACCTCAAACCGCCTTTTCTCCAACAATTGCGGCCAGGTAAGTGCCAGGTAAGTGGGAGGCTCCCCACTACGTAAGTAGTGGTCCTAATTAAGTAACCACTTTCCTTCGACACACTTGCCGAGACACCGCAAAAGTCAGGATAGGATAAACGGCCGATGCCTGTAACTAGTCCTCTGTCCTATTGAGCGCGAAGTCCTTAGGGCTGAGTCTAGTATTTTTTAATTTAACAATGGTCAATGCATATGCTTTTTGTGATTTCTGGGGTCCTGGGAAGGGTGATGAAATCCCCACCCAATCTGAATAGGTTTCAAGCCCCTTAAAGTCTGTATTAATAAATGCAAAGCAGTAACAAATCAACTGCAAACAATTTTTATTTTAGCGCGGCGCAAAGAATCCTGCACAAAAACAGTTTATTGGAAGGGGGAAGAGAGTTTGCGCAAAGAATGCTGCAGAAAACACAGTTTAGTGGAGTTTAGAGGAGTGGGGGAGAGAAGAGAGACTCACCAAAAAAATTTGGAACCCTGAAGGCACCAAACGGCCGCGGTTCCGCGGCCAAACACGTGCTAAGGCCGCGGTTCCGCGGTCGAACAGAGAGATTGATATTCCATTTTTTTTGTGTGCTGGTATGGGAGTCCTCTGCTTTTCTGGATTTCCTGAATCTTGATGTGCTCACTGGAACTGCTCCAGAATCTTTCAGTAGACCGTTTTATCCGTCTTGAATCTGTAGCGGTGTAGCCGCGAAATATGGGTCTATCTTTCCATGTCTTTGGCACTGAACTCGAACTTCGTATTATCCTGCACACTTGCACAAAAACTAATAAAAAATAATAAGATGATTTTTTTTTTTACAAAGTATATTTTTTTGTTTTGTTTTTCGGTTATATTTATATTCACAAATTAACCCGAAATTACACAAAGAAATAAACTACCGTCTCCCCGGCAACGGCGCCATTTGATTTGTAGAGATCCTGCGTGTTCAAGTTTAGTTAATTATCGCAATCAAAACGGTTTCGCTTGTAGCTAGCCGGTTGAGTACGGATCGTCCGCAGGGAGATGGGAATCTTTTTCTATGTGTCTTAACGAGTTAAGTCCGAAAGTACAGATTTGTTTGTGATTAACTAAGTGTTTAAAATGATTGTAAAGAGAGCTTGTTAAGTTAGGATTAGGTTAGTTTGAGTTAGGAGTCGCTCACCTCTTTCGTTGCCATTCTTAATATCGGTGTTACGGTAATCGGCAACAACGGGAATTAGCACGACTAGGAAGGAACTTGCGAGTATAAGCTAGGCTTTCCAACGCATAAGTTCTTCCTTTTGGTGCTTGTCCGTCCGTTCTTGGCTCTTAGCCATAACCTCCGGTTAATTCAACCACAACCGGTCTCACTACGGAATCATCGCTATCATGTAAGATAGGGTGCCGTAAGGAGCGGATTGTGGTTCAATTAACGGGTGTCGATTTAAGATGTTGGGCAAGGAAAGAGTGAGAGAGATTTCATTCTCTCAAACTTCCCTTATCCTACCCTAACAAGTATGGAAATTACTCACCCATTACAAGAAGAACGAAAAATAAAACAAAGGAGGAAGATAGAAAGAAAGAGATTAGAAGATAACAACTAGCTATTTGCGACCTCACCTTGGCTAGGATCAAGCGTAACCATCATGGTTGTTTAAGGATAAAGGAAAAGAGAAAAGAAAGAAACAACAATAAATAACAGCAACTAAATTATCAATTAAAGAATACAAGCAATTAACATAACAAGAGCAAGACAAGTATAATAACAAAATGAACTTCTTTATTCATCATTCTTCACTCACAAAAGCTCACTACAAGTTTTTCAATGGAGAAGAGATGAGAAGAGGAAGAAGAACAACAAGTATTCTAAAACCTAAAAATACAAGATTAACCACCCTTGGCTTCACAAGGTTCTGGGCTATTTATAGGCAGGGAGATGGAAACCTAGGGCAAAATTCTGCTTCTACATGAAATGTCCAAAGTACCCCTGAAAAACGACACCATGAAGAGAACATACGGCCGCAGTTCCACGGTCTAGACCCTCTATTGGCCGCGGAACCGCGGCTATATAGAAGAGTTAGGTCAAGGGCTTTTGAGTGCTTCCCTGGTCTGCTGTCCCCTTTTGTCTGGTACATGATTTTTCTGATAATCTTTCCACATTTCTTCCAGAATTCTAGTGGATCAAAAGGTGATTGGATGTGGATCTTTTGTCATGATTTTCTTGAGCTCCGCGTAGATTTCTTGGATCTTGTGTTGCCATTGAGCTTTGTGCTTGAAAATGACATTGATTTGCCATTTTATCTCTTAAACTGGTGTGTGGCAACAGACGGATAAAGAGCGGAGACCCGTGTTTTATCTGTGGTTGGCAGGAACCCGGATTTTGTCGTGTTTTTCCATGAATTTCACCGTTTAGAGCCAAGAACCTGTATCCTGCAATTGACTAACAAACACGGCTCAAGAGTACCTACCGATAAGCAATATGATAAAAATTGGGCGGTATAAAAATGCAAAAATATGATATGAACAGATACCGACGGGAGTCATGTGCGTATGGATGCGTCGAGAGGTGAGGGCCAGAGCTAGGCACTCGAGCGTTCGGGATAGCGTAAGATACATACCTATCAGGGGGCCAGCCTTGATGACAGCACCTGATAGATCAGCATTTCTGTGTCAATGCTTGACACATTGGTTTCATGATATTTCTTTTTACTCCTATGTATATATAACAGTGGAATAGGACACTGTTATATAAGCCTTTACACCAATATTAGTGGAAAGGGACGCTAATATATGTGTATTGATATCAATTTATATACAACATCATATTTATTCATGCAAATATATTTAGGACGTTAGAGATTTAATTGATATTGGATTTGGGATATAGGTGATTCATTTGATATTGGATACAGGATATATATGAGATTTATTCGATATTTTACATTAAGGATTTGTGAGACTTATATGATATGAGAGCCAATTTGGGGGCTGATTTGGGGAAATTGATTTTTGGATTGTCTTGATGGACTTTGATCCTACCACGATGTCAGGATTCCGTGGAAATAACATGTTTCATTCCATACTCCACATTTATTGTTTATGCATTGTTTCATGTATTAGTAGTACCTGATAGAGTACCTTCCATGACTGTTGCATTTACATACTTTTACTTTATATGCATTGCTTCATATACTAGTGGTACCTGATAGAGTACCTTTCACGATTGTTGCGTGTATACATTGTCATATCATCGTTTCATGTATTAGTTGATAGAGTACCATAAATGATTGTTGCATACAGATTGTCATATTACTGCTTCATGTATTAGTGATACCTGCTAGTGTACCTTTCATGACTATTGTACACATATGACTTTTATTGCTATTAGCTTGCATATGTTAGATTCGCACTGTACGTGCATACTTGCGATTAACTTCATATGTTATTTACTATTCATGAGTTGGCAACTCACCCCCGTTGTGCCACAGTGTTTGCAGGTTGTTCCCCAGAGTAGTCGAGGCAGGCTATTCATCTATCTTATCATCTTTTGCCGCGGATACCGCATCAGCACACAGTGTGCAGTTTGCTTAAGTGGGTTTTGTGGTTATTCGTTTTTGTATTGTATATTCGTTGTATCCTTGTACTCTCTAACTACTATTTTCATGTTAACTTAGAGACTTGGTGAGGACAATATTGTATATTATTTTGTGACTGGTTTGTCTTTTATACAGTTTCCATTTTATCGTCTTTTATTTCTTCGCTACGGCGTCGTATATCTGTTGTGGTGGTTGTTTTCCGCTGTTGGGCGTGGATTTGCTCCCGTTGGGGTTGCGTTACTTTATATTTTTGTTGTACCCATTTTTGGGGTTGGTTTTTACAAAGGAGGTGCTGCCGAAATTTTCAAGAAAGTAAATTGGACTTAAAAAATTTATACGTGAGATTTTCAAAATATTTAACAATGTTTCTTATCTTTTCTTGTCTTTTAATGGTTTTGATTTCTGGGTTTTGGCTTTCTTTTACTGCGTTACGCCTGTAGACGTTGCGTAGTATTAGAGCCGTCACGTGCCAATTTCGGGTCGTGACACACACTTCAACATCGATAATTGCCATGTCACTACACAGTAGGATTGCTGCATCATGATATGACTCTTCGCATAACCTGCTTTCACATATACATTGATATATTCATACTTGTGCACATATACATTGATATATTCATACTTGTGCACATATACATTGATACATTCGTACTTGCGGATATACACATTTGTATATCCATATTCGTGCACATATACATTGATACATTCATACTTGCGGATATACACATTTGTATATCCATATTCGTGCACATATACATTGTTACATTCATACTTGCGGATATACACATTTGTATATCCATATTCTTGCACATATACATTGATACATTCATACTTGCGGATATACACATTTGTATATCCATATTCGTGCACGCATACATTGGTACATCTATACTTGCACATATACATATTGTACCTACATAGATCACTGGTTTTATTGGGAGTTTGGGAACCGCATGTTATATTTTAAAAATTGTAATCATTTTAAAAGAGCGGTTTCCCCTTAATATATCATATCACTATTCCAGGCTGCATGATATATTGATATGCTTACATTTCTTTTATATGTCGCATACATCATGCTTTACGCTTTTACGCATTGAGTTTGGATTTATGGCATTTCTGGATTTGAGAACCATGGTATTATTTTAAGAAAATACGCACTGTTTTAAAAACCCGGTTTCTCTTGATATGATATTTCAGTGCGTCCACCATGAGTTTTCTCGGTTCCAGAGAGCTTGTGTGAGTATACCCGATTCGAGGAGTGGTAGGAACCGATTGCGGGTACATGGTGGACCCGGTGAGGTATCCCGGGGCAAGAAGACTCGTATATGTTAGACGGTGAGCCCGGCAGGGGAGCCTACCTACTGGTGATAGTATTTGGACGCGGCGGTTATCCGGAGGATACCGACCGGAGTAGCGAGATGGATACAGGCCGAAACATACTGCTGGGTCCGAGGGCCGATTTCGCAGACGGAGCCCATGGGCCGATCCGAACTGACGGAGCCCGATATATGAGGATTTACGTGCCGATGCTGGGCACGGTTTTCATAATGTTTTTGAGTGTCGATGCTAGGAATTCAGGTTCCATGATTTGATGTGTCGGGAGGGACACCGTTTATATATATATCCTCATACTTTCATGCACACTCTTTTATGATATTTGCATGCATGATATTGTTGCATCAGTGGTTGACGCGTGGACTAGATCCATATACATACACTGATTCTACTATTGGAGATTATATACATGCTCATAGACATTGATTATATAGGTGGACGAGATCCACATGCATACATACCTTAATTTTGGTTGGACGAGATCCATATACATGCATTGATTATTACTGCAGGATGTTATCCACATGCATATGTATGGTTGCTATGCACGCGCACAAGGGTCTACGAGGCATCAACAATGCCCGATTAAAAATTTAGCCGTGCCGAACAACCCGAATACGGATCTTTAAACTAGAGATTAGGCGAAAACTAACATGTTAACAACTTAACACTAAGTGAGAGGGATTACAACCTTTGTAGATCCGGTCCTTCACTTCATATGCTCCGTGTTGTGGTCCCTTCGCTGCGATCATCGGGTTCCGGACTCTCGAGAAGTTCCACGAAGAGAAAGATGCAACCTTTGCTTCCGATCTTCGATACTAAGATGATCTATCTTGAAGTTTCTTTAACACAAGCTAACACTCATGAAATGATGTGAACACCCTCATCTAAATGGCAAGGGAAGATGAGGATGATGAAGTAGGATTTTTGCTCTCTTTATTTATCTTTTTCTCATATTTATCCATCACAAAAATCAAAGCAAGAAAGCATTTCAAGCAAAGAAGAAGAAGGAAGAAGATGAACAATATTAAGAATCCTTTTGTGATGAATAAGAAATGAAATGATATGATGAATAATGCAACCATGGTCAAACTAACCTTTGTAGAGAATTAACTAGGGTTAGGGTTTGGGTTTGGTTAAAGATGAGTCATACACAAATATCTTTATCATGACAAAATGAAAAGCTTCTAGAATCAACTAGAAGACTAAACCATAACCCAAACCCTAATCATGTTTAAACTCCACTAAACATGTTGCATTAGTTATCATATCATGTTACAATATTATATATCACATATATAATATTTATCGTAACAAAATAAAATAATACATTTAACATATATCGCATATATATATCAATGTATTACCCGAGTGAGAAAAAGAATCTTTTAGTGAGCAAATATTAGTTAATGCAATTTAATATATCATATATATTATTATAAATTAAATTATCGAATCAACACTTGATCCGACAATCCGGCTATATCGCATATAACCGACTAATATTTATCCGTACCGATTAATCGAATCAACACTTGA
The DNA here is from genome assembly GCA_030015575.1 of Agapanthus africanus. NCBI lineage: Eukaryota > Viridiplantae > Streptophyta > Magnoliopsida > Asparagales > Amaryllidaceae > Agapanthus > Agapanthus africanus. Next base: position 234,125,310 of record JASDDO010000031.1, read on the forward strand.
TCCGATGACCCGGCTGATATCAAATATCATGATAATAGAATACGGTATCTCATATCGTATTATCCTCGGTCCCGCACATATCACATATGTGCCCCTACTCCGTTTTGCCTGAGTCAAGAAACCTCTGTGTAGGACTCTAAAGAATCGTCAATACACCGGCAGTAGGTGATGATCATATCAAACACCCACAAGCTGCAAGCGGTCAGCTAAACGTAACAGCTACCCAGGTATTGAGCGCTCAGAAGATCAACAAGAAAGCCTGTACATTCTCCTGTGAATCCAAACAGTAACACTCCCGTACAGTCCGGTCTCGTCGTCTGATATGTTGCATATCTCGCCTAGGGGTGGTAAACGTCAGACCCCAGTAGCTCGATAAGTCGTGTCGATTTGAGGTCTATAACTGTTCGAGAAACTACTGATAACACTTATCAGTAAATCTAAGCAATCCTGGCCAGGGATTTCCGGTTATAGCCAATCGAACACAGCACAACATCAACTCCCTATACCGGGAGAGACGAATCCCCTCCTATCGCTCATTGCCTCCATGTGATTCGGGACTGTACCCAAAAGCCAACTTTTTGCACGCCCTCTTGGACGTGGTATGATGGAAATTAAAGCACAGTGGGAATCACACAAGACTTTATGACGATCTCGGGTCAACAGACTACTCTGTACCAGTGTCACCGGAGAACTGCCATCTGACGTATGGTATAATACCATCTGGGAGTTCTCGGCTAGTCCGTCCAGTGTACCCAGTCTCCACTGAGCACCCGTACACCATCCTTGATGTCAAACACCGATGGATATGGGATCATCCATCGCCCATCATATGGGTCAAGATGCGTATACGCTAGTCTACTCTGGTGCATCGATGCCCTGTCTCGATACACCCACGACTTGGAATAATTATAGGATGTACTCGTCGACTACCGTGGCCCCACTAGTATGATCTCATCATAGTCCCAGTAGTCGAGTACATATCCAAAGGGCTTTATCAACATGTAATATAGAGACAATCAGAGTACATGTTAAGATAAAGTACAACCGGATAGCATACTATCATGTCGAGCAAGAAAGTCCTCCCTATATATGTCCTAGCATCCACTACAATATACATCGTATGCACAGTAATGGCCTCTAGGGCATACATATAACTAAAAATCTCCCACTTGCACTAGGGCCATCTGTTATGGTATCGCATAACCAACAATTAGCTGCGGTTGAAGTATCTCATACTCAACCATCCCATAAAAGTCTCTACTGGGAAAAAGGCCTTTGTGAGTGGATCCGCGCTGTCGTCCTCTGTGTCTACTCTCCTAACCTCGATCTACCTGGAGATCAACCATCTCCATGATCAGGTGATACTGCCTAAGAATTATATCTGGATTTCTGATGGGACGGTAGTTCCTTGGCATAAGCCACAACTCCATTGTCACATAATGGTAGGAACAAAGTTCATCTTATGAACTTATATATATCCAGACTGCCTCTTTGGTAGCATCCTTGGTAACGATGTATCTTGCCTTTAATCGTCTAGTATGTCACGGTATCTAGCTTGGAACTCTTCCAACATACCGTCCCTCCACTGAGGGTATAGACAAGCCTGCGACTGACATTCAGTCATCCTTATCACCCTGGAACCCTTCCAGTGATTCTCCCCAGGATCGATTGATACCATCTCACTACTAATAGTGAGTTTCCTAACATCCAATTAGATCTATCTCATAGATCCAAAACCCAGGATTTAGGAGGTATCACTTTGGTCCTATATGGAGAATCCTTGTGATAAGCGGAGATTGACTGAGCGTAGCATAGGAAACTCCTTCCCTATCAAGAGTATGTCATCCACGTACTCTACGAGGATCACCACCATACTCTCTACTACCTTTTCGTATATACAAGGTTCATCTACCATTTTGTTGAAGTCAAACTCTTTGACTACCACATCAAAACAGATGTTCCAACTCCGCGATGCCTGTTTTATCATATAAAACATCTTGCACACGTTTCCGCTGCTCCCACTGTCTACGAAGCCCTCTGGCTGTGTACTTATAGACGTTCTCTTATAAAACATCACTTAGAAAAGCATCATGACACCCAACCACCAGATATCGTAGTCATGGTATGTAGCCGTGGCAAGTAGGATCTGGATGGACTTAAGCATAGATCCTTAGAAAAGGTTTCAACATAATCCATACCTGGTCTATGATGCAAACCTTTAAGAAGTCTAGCTTTGAAAGTCTAAACTTTTCTATGTACACCAAGTAATCTTCTCAAGATATACTTGCTCCTGATGGGGATTTAACCCTTCAGATAAAGCAACCAAAGTCCATACTTTGTTGGTGTATAAGGATTCCATCTCAGATCGATAAGCACCCAGCCATTCTTACAGAGTCCCACTCCTGATGGCCAGCTCGAAACTAGTTGGGTCATCATCTCATGATGCAATCCTCGCTCCCACTGTTATAGAGAAACCGAAGTATCTCTCAGGTGGGTGAGGAACCCTACAAGATTGGCGGAGTGGCTGAGGTTCGTTGGAAACTATTGAATCCTTTGGTTCTACCAAATCATCGGCTGTTTTTGTATAGCTGGAACCTTTCCAGTTGTACATAACAGACCTTGCCTCGAGCTTGTCCGGATTTTGGTTTTAGACATAGGCCGGACAACCCCTAATCTTAATAAGCTTAAGATATGGGCTCTTCCTTTTCCATATCACATATGAAGTGGTAGGCAACTGATTTGATTTGAACCCTATTCAATAGGTATGCAGCTTCTCAAGTGCATAACTCCCAAAAGGAAATAGGCAACTCAGTAGTACTCATAATAGAGCACACCATATCACATAGGGTGCTATTGCTCCGTCCCGATATACCATCGTGCTATGGTGTATTCGGAGGAGTAATGCTGAGAGAGAATCTCATTCTCCTTTAGAATAGTCCAGGAATCCCGTGCTCAAGTATTCTCCTCCTTGATCTCATCAAAGGACATAATACTTATACCCGTATTTTGGTTCTCTACTTCTAATTTATATTCTGTGAATATCTCAAAAGGTTCAGACTTGTGTTTCAGCAGGAACATATGTCTGAATCTTGAGAGATCATCAGAGAATGTAATGAAGTACAAAGAACCAGTATTCTCCTCCTTGATCTCATCAAAGGACATAATACTTATACCCGTATTTTGGTTCTCTACTTCTAATTTATATTCTGTGAATATCTCAAAAGGTTCAGACTTGTGTTTCAGCAGGAACATATGTCTGAATCTTGAGAGATCATCAGAGAATGTAATGAAGTACAAAGAACCAGTCTTGGCATGTGTAGACAGGGGATCTTCATACATCATCATGTATCAATCCCAAAAGTTTACTAACTCTTTCTCTGTTTCCAACAAACAGAGTTGTGGTCATCTTATCTTTGTGACATGACCGGCAAGTTTCACAAGATGTAAATTCAAACTAATTTAAATATGCATCTCTATGTAACTTCAGCCAGTCGGGTCGCATTGATATGACCTAGTCTACAATGCCTCAAGAAGGATTTGTTCATATCTGAACTCTTCCTCTTGTGTGTGTTCTGTATACTAAGAACTGTGGTTTGATTTAGAACGTCAATGCTTTTAGATAACGTGCCTGAACCGATCAACTCTTGATATAGGAAATGTTCAAAACATTATCCAACAATACAAAATTATATTCTTTCTTTACTAATAAAGAGACTGATATGATTTTGTATATCATGTTCGGTATCTAATAACATTTGTTCAGAATCAATGTATTCCGGTAATACAGGGTGACAGTGACCAACAGACTTGGTTGCAACACTTGCACCGTTTTCTGTCTCATGAAACTTATCACCCGTTCTCAGTTCTCTACCTATCTGTAGCCCATGTAACAGATTGCATATACGGGATCCTGATCCGGTATCACATACCCAGGACGTAAAGGATACTGAGAAACAGTTCTTTGTAATGAACACACCCGAAGATGATGCATCAACATGTACTTTCTTCGTTTGGGCGGCACGGGAATTCTGGTAATCCCCAATTTCCTGCTCTGTCTTGTAACAATTATAAGTTGGAGCGGGACCAACGTTCCCCAGCTCAGTATAACAAGCGGGTTCGGTCAATATATCCGTTTTATTATCTTGATTAAGGCGTGATATGGTCGCTACCTGGAGAGAGAGAGAGAAGAAAACACTCAGCGTACGCTCTTGCAAGATTAGATTGGTTATCTATTATATCTAATCAGGATGTCTCCCACTGTTTTAATCAATACTTCCATCAAACCCTAAAAGGAAAGACTAGCCGGGATTAATTACACGCTACAAGTTCGCCAATCTTTCAGCCAGGCCAGTGTCGGTACATTGAGGGAGGTCCCCCGTGCTTTCGCACGAACCTAATTAATGTAAACCTCGTTTTCCCAGAGGCGTAACCCCGTTAACACCTTTCTAGACACCTACTTGATCGGCTAATTGTAATGTGTAAAACTCTCCCAGGAGTAACTCTTACTCGCAGCGGGTATCGGGATCCAACTATCTCATAGAAGGTATGCAATCTCATTGCAAATTTCAACACTTGAAATTCCCAATAGTATTTTACCCCTAGCGTGCTATGACCTTGACGCATGCCAAACAACCCATAGTCCGCTAGTCAAGTTCAACCCGTACATTTCTTGATTGAATTAAACCCACCCGCACGACCCTTGACGCATGCCAAACAACGCCGTACGAATAACCTAATCCAATCGCATCGTATGCTAGCAGATAAGCACTAGTTAGCTACCGTACACTACGCCTTGACGCATGCCAAAATACCGCAGCACGAATACTAACTAGTACTTATCTGAAATGACGGAGGGCTACGACAGGTTTTTAAGAAAACCCTTTGCGTAATGAACATGATATCGTTGTAGAATCGAGTGATTTTAAATGGAGTGTTTTTTAGGCTTTTCTAGTTTTGCTAAAGGGGTCACTCCCGGTGAAGGGATCGTCGGCCCTTTCCTCATCGAATAAGGTGCAGGATATATCATATATACCGCTGTGCAAAGCAAGAACTATAGAAGCAATCAAAAGACAGACCGAGTTTGTAGCATCTGCCAGTTATTGCTAAAGGAGTCACTCCCGATGAAGGGATCTCGGTCCTTTCCATATCGAATAAGGTGTTGGATGTTCTACAAGGAACACCGCTATGCAAAGCAACAATTAGAGCTACCAGTTTTTATAAACAAGTTTCTACAACATCTTAGGATTCTTTTATTTCATTAATCTCATTAATGAAGTCCCATTTTATTTTGCTTCACAAGCATCTCTTTTGAAACGAAATCTGCAATATAACATATATCTCATATATATATAATATAAACATTCGTCTCAGGCAGTAATATGATCTCATCACAGAACATTGCAGCAGAAGAACATATATGAAATATTGGATATAATAGGACGTCCGTGTTTTCAATACGAGCCTGTATAAAACACGGATTCCACGGTCGCGATGAATAGCCAAACCCACATCCCTAGACCCCTACGAGAGCGGAAAATAACACTGCCAATTCTAGGGTTAGGAGACCCGGTCTCGACTCCTCGAGATGGTCTCCCACTGGACCCTAGAACCCGGTTACTTGTGCTCCCCGCCTTGGGTCTACCTAATGCGGAAAAATAAATAATATACAACGGTGACATCTTCCGCTACCTGGAAGTGCCCCAATAAAAGAATATTACATACAAATGAATTTTACATGAATGAAAAAGAAAAACTCTCATCTCACATAAAACCCCCGGCTATTCAAACGCGACGATCCAATACAACATATCACAGCAACACATAATATCTCATATCATCAACGTAAGCAAGTATGCGTATCCCGATTGTCGTTGATGTATAGCAACGAAGCCGGCGATACACTACATACTACGCTTACGGTCACAGAAAAGAAAGTGTAAAACTACAACAGTTGGAATCCGCAACCTCCTTAGACATCGCATGCCTAACCAAATGAAATCCTTAGACATCGCATGCCTAACAATTATAAACCCAGCATTTTAGTCTCATTATCGAAAACTCTTTTCAATATCAAGTCGGGCAATTCAACAAGATTCCCGACGTCCTGATCGAATGCTCGTCGCAAACTTTAGTAGACGGTCGCACCCCCAGATGCCGTCGACGAAGTGCACTAAGGCGGAACACCGCTGCCACGAGCACCCGAACGGATGTTTTCGGCGACGGGGTTCTCCTACAGTCACTTGGTCGGTGCTATGGGGCGTAGCTGTCTATTAAGTTTACCCGGCAAGTATCCGCGTACGCTACGTGATTGCGATGGACTTTTGATCGCATCAAAATTCCGTGACAACCGATCATCTGAGACTAAACTGCTATGTTTATAATATTCAAATCAGTTATCTCATAACTACCTGTGGATTCCAATTATTGTATCACATTCCAGATAAATAAAAAAAAAGTTAAACTTTCCGATCGAATCATCAAGCACCCAAGATTTCCCCAATATATCTCAACACTTGAAATCAGTTTAAAAACATCCATCACATGCCACACTACTAATGGTCCAGCCGTAGAAGGGTCAAGCCAACGCCTCACATGTGGCACGCCGTACTGCCCCAAACCCTAAGGTTCAAAAGGCAGTTCAAGACGGTCACATAATCGAGTTAAGGTTTGTTGTCTTCTAGAGGGTCCACCGAGTTACTTGCACGACTTAGAACATTCTTAAACACGAGAAAAAATCCAACTTTTGAAAAAAATTCCGACAGGGGAAAAAGTGAGTTATTGATATCCGTTCGAAATTTTTAACAGTTTCTAAAAGTTATCCGGAAAACCACATAGACAAAATCTGATACTCCGATCGAAACACCGAATCCCCAAAACAACCCCAGAAAATTCAACTCTTGAATAAATATTAAAAATTCCCAGAAAATCCAGCATAATAAAATAGGAGTTACTGTGCAAACAGGGAATGATGACGTCATCAATGTGCCGCGGAACCGCCGCAGAAGGCATGCTTCTGCCGCGGTCCCGCCGCACTTTTTACTGTTCATTGAAAACTTTTTGCACCGTAATTCTTAGAATTCCCTGCTGAATTTTTTAAGCATTTTTAATTTGGAAAAATCCCAGTTTTTAGAAAATTTCCAGAGAACATGTTTCGGGTTAGGTTTTTGGTTCGATCGGACTTCAAACTCCGTCTAGACTTCGCCTAATGCTCTAGCTTGGCTCTGATACCACTGTATGGTTGCTATGCACGCGCACAAGGGTCTACGAGGCATCAACCATGCCCGATTAAAAATTTAGCCGTGCCGAACAACCCGAATACGGATCTTTAAACTAGAGATTAGGCGAAAACTAACATGTTAACAACTTAACACTAAGTGAGAGGGATTACAACCTTTGTAGATCCGGTCCTTCACTTCATATGCTCCGTGTTGTGGTCCCTTCGCTGCGATCATCGGGTTCCGGACTCTCGAGAAGTTCCATGAAGAGAAAGATGCAACCTTTGCTTCCGATCTTCGATACTAAGAAGATCTACCTTGAAGTTTCTTCAACACAAGCTAACACTCATGAAATGATGTGAACACCCTCATCTAAATGGCAAGGGAAGATGAGGATGATGAAGTAGGATTTTTGCTCTCTTTATTTATCTTTTTCTCATATTTATCCATCACAAAAATCAAAGCAAGAAAGCATTTCAAGCAAAGAAGAAGAAGGAAGAAGATGAACAATATTAAGAATCCTTTTGTGATGAATAAGAAATGAAATGATATGATGAATAATGCAACCATGGTCAAACTAACCTTTGTAGAGAATTAACTAGGGTTAGGGTTTGGGTTTGGTTAAAGATGAGTCATACACAAATATCTTTATCATGACAAAATGAAAAGCTTCTAGAATCAACTAGAAGAGTAAACCCTAATCCAAACCCTAATCATGTTTAAACTCCACTAAACATGTTGCATTAGTTATCATATCATGTTAGAATATTATATATCACATATATAATATTTATCGTAACAAAATAAAATAATACATTTAACATATATCGCATATATATATCAATGTATTACCTGAGTGAGAAAAAGAATCTTTTAGTGAGCAAATATTAGTTAATGCAATTTAATATATCATATATATTATTATACATTAAATTATCGAATCAACACTTGATCCGACAATCCGGCTATATCGCATATAACCGACTAATATTTATCCGTACCGATTCATCGAATCAACACTTGATGCGATGACCCGGCTGATATCAAATATCGCGAGAATAGAATACGGTATCTCATATCATATTATCCTCGGTCCCGCACATATCACATATGTGCCCCTACTCCGTTTTGCCTGAGTCAAGAAACCTCTGTGTAGGTCTCTAAAGAATCGTCAATACGCCGGCAGTAGGTGATGATCATATCAAACACCCATAAGCTGCAAGCGGTCAGCTAAACGTAACAGCTACCCAGGTATTGAGCGCTCAGAAGATCAACAAGCAAGCCTGTACATTCTCCTGTGAATCCAAACAGTAACACTCCCGTACAGTCCGGTCTCGTCGTCTGATATGTTGCATATCTCGCCTAGGGGTGGTAAACGTCAGACCCCAGTAGCTCGATAAGTCGTGTCGATTTGAGGTCTATAACTGTTCGAGAAACTACTGATAACACTTATCAGTAAATCTCAGCAACCCTGGCCAGGGATTTCCGGTTATATCCAATCGAACACAGCACAACATCAACTCCCTATACCGGGAGAGACGAATCCCCTCCTATCGCTCATTGCCTCCATGTGATTCGGGACTGTACCCAAAAGCCACCTTTTTGCATGCCTTCTTGGACGTGGTATGATGGAAATCAAAGAACAGTGGGAATCACACAAGACTCTATGACGATCTCGGGTCAACAGACTACTCTGTACCAGTGTCACCGGAGAACTGCCATCTGACGTATGGTATAATACCATCTGGGAGTTCTCGGCGAGTCCGTCCAGTGTACCCAGTCTCTACTGAGCACCCGTACACCATCCTTGATGTCAAACACCGATGGATATGGGATCATCCATCGCCCTTCATATGGGTCAAGATGCGTATACGCTAGTCTACTCTGGTGCATCGATGCCCTGTCTCGATACACCCACGACTAGGAACAATTATAGGATGTACTCGTTGACTACCGTGGCCCCACTGTATGATCTCATCATAGTCCCAGTAGTCGAGTACATATCCTAAGGGCTTTATCAACATGTAATATAGAGACAATCAGAGTACATGTTCAGATAAAGTACAACCAGATAGCATACTATCATGTCGAGCAAGAAAGTCCTCCCTATATATGTCCTAGCATCCACTACAATATACATCGTATGCACAGTAATGGCCTCTAGGGCATACATATAACTAACAGCATATAGGTATTGACTACCTTGTTGGCACATACGACCCGGTCACCCTAGATATCATAGTATTACCTTGATGATATAGTTGATCTAGGAGTTGTTGTTTATTCGATTTCTACTTGTAGATATATTTCTATTCACGAGCTGGCAACTCACCCCCGTTGTGCCACAGTTCTTGCTGGTCGACCGCGTGGATCAGTAGCGGCATCGCTGGCACACAGTTTCCTTTGGGTGTTTTGCAGTGGTAGGTGGGACATTTGTATCGTACCCACTCTTGTATTATATTTCATATTGTATCTAGTTAACTCCATCAATCAATCAGAATTTGAATTTGTATAAGTAATGAGACTTAGTGGGATTGTGGTTGCGAGACTTAGAATGAGAGGTTTTCCGCTATTTATGATTTATATGTCTTGCTTTTCTTTACCTCTTTGTGGTGATCTTCGCCGTTGGGCGTCGTATGCTTATTTATACTGTCTTTCGTGGTTGTGATCTGCCGTTTGGCGAATAGCTAGCTCCCGCTTGGTGATGCCATTATTCTTATTATGTACTTGTGGTTTTAGATCAAAATATACAAAGGAAGTGCTGCCAAAATTTTAAAAGACAAAACATGTTTCAAACTAGTAAATTTCACTTGCATCATTCATCTTCTTTTCCTTTGCATTAAGAAAACTTGATTTCATTATACTTTTATTTCAAAACTTCACTTCCTTTATTTTACTTAAAAGGTTTAGATTTTTAGGTTTCATCTTACTTGAATTCCGTTACGCCTTTAGACGTTGCGTGATTCAAGTGCAGGTCACGAGATAATATTTCGGGTCGTGACTCCACCCGAGAGGTACTTCGGTATCCTTAAAGACGGTGACAGGGAGGTTCTTGTTTACCCAGACTTGTCATTACTGCTGTTCTAGATATGGGACCTGGCAGGAGGATGAGTATAGCATCGTTCTAAACTTGCTTTAGAAGTGCACGTGTATATGACTATGCCAGAGGGTTGTTGTAGTCAGTCGGAGCAGCGGAAGCATAGTGGACAAGGAGCTCATGTCTATTTATAGACTAAAGCAAGTATAGTGGAAATAGATCATCTATTTCTGATGTGACAGTCATAGGCTCTGACTTCATCAGAATAGGAGATGGATCTGTTAAGAAGGTTGTAGGGTGTGATGTCCTGGTATTTGGATGACATCCACTTTATGGGAAGTGAAATTCCTATACTACGATCGGTTATACTGTGGTTGTCACACGGTTGTTTCTCCACATAGGATATGGATATTATATCTGGCATTCTGGTTACTAGATCTATGGTTTTCGATCTAGATTTGGGTAGTTTTACAATCTGGGTACTTAGACAGTATTCAAAAGGTGTTTTAGAATAGACGATGGCGGTGTACCTACAGGTGATGAAGTCACCCTCTCTGAAGGTGTCTTACAGACTAAAGATGAGAGGGATGTGCATTATTGGCATATCACTTGCTTAGGCAATTGAGTCAATCATGAGATATCAAGCACCACACCAGATGTTGTTTTTGCACTAGATGTAATAAGTTTATATATTAATCCAATCCTGGAAAAACGTTCGGAAGCAGTTTATGAACATAAGTGGATGTTCTAGGGATTTGGTAACGGATGCCTCCATCGGTAGACGGTTATCATTCCAGGCTTCCAAGGTGACCTGGATGACAGAGTGACCGTCAGAGGTATAGTTTTCCCTCTTTTAAGGGGTAGTTGTTTGGACAGGTGGTCCAAGCGGATACTGAGGGAGGAATGGCGCAGGATACTTAATAAAATCAGTTGACGATACAGTCTAAGAAGTTTACTCAATTTGGAGTTCATTTGTGAACTGGGTCCCATCAGATATCCAGACATATTCTAAGACAAGTATTGCTCTTTTTGGGAGATGGTTTTCTCCGCGAACTTGAGATAAAGAGAGACATAGAACGAAACATTGGAGCAGATCCACTCATTGAGGCTATTTCTCGAACACAATAGGTTTACAAACTGCAGGGTTACATAAGACGGCAACAAGGTTTCGAGAGGCATCGTCCATGCAAAATTCAAAAATTTGTCGTTTTACTTAACCCTAACTAAGAATCGTTAGAAATCGACGGAAACGAAATGCAAACACTTTGCAAGTAAAGTGAGCAAGGAATACAACCTTTGTAGACCGGTCCTTCACTTCAATAGCTCCGTGTAGCTGTCCCCTTCGCTGCGATCATGAACTTCGGACTCTGGAGAGGCTCCCTTGAAGAAACGAACATGCTTGCTTCGAAGACTTCGAGGCCGAAGATGATTTACGTAGAGGAGACACTAACCCAAGATATCTCTTCACTAATCATTGAATTATTGAAGCAAACACCCTATACTAAATGGCAAGTAGTAGAGGATGATGAAGTAGGAATTTTGCTCACATTAGAAATCAGTTTCTCACTCAAAATCATCACTTTCCATTGAAGCTAGAAGCTTGAGAGGAAGAAGAAAATCAAGAAGAATGAACTCATCATATGAGTTATGTGTGTGAGGTTAGAAATGAAACCAAGGGTTAAGCATGTCATGCTTAACCCTTGTAGAGAGTTAACCATGAGCTAGGGTTAAAGGTTAGGTCAAAAAATATCTTAAGCTAGACAAAGAGAAAGGAAAAAGTCAAAGATGCCTTGAAGCTTCTACAAGCTTTCAACAAATATCATCCATGACAAATATCCATTGTCACGACCCGAAAGTACGAAACATGACCGACACTTAGACTTCGGAACGTCTCGAGGCGTACGTAATCTAAGTTAGCCGAAAACCCAGAAAGCAGTAGAGTGAAGGAAAACCAAATAAAGCAAGTAGTTTTAATAGCATAAGCCGAATTATACGATTTAAAAAAAACATGATGTATTTTCTGAAAATTTCGGCATAGTCTCCTTTGTAAATACTGGCCCCCAAACGGGATACAACATGAATAGTATACGAAATCAATAAAAAGGCATCCCTAAGCGGGAGCTAGCTCTTCGTCAATCGACGGTCATAACCACGCAAGCAATATAATATACAACGCCAAGGGCAAGGATCAAAATTCAAAAGGACACACAAAACAGCAAGAATCCATAGAAATACAACGCGCTACTCTATGGTCGAAAGAATAAACATCACTGGTCTCTATCTCTGAAATAAATACATGTTTGGTTGATGGAACTTCTAGATACAACAGAATAATAATATACAAGGTATAATGATGGGTACGATACAAATAAACCCACATACTAGCAAATCACCCGGAAAGGAAACAGTGCCAGCAAGCCGTAAAGAAACTTGTACGGCAAAACCTGCAAGAAACTGGGGCACAACGGGGGTGAGTTGCCAACTCGTGAGTAGAAAGACATCTACGAACAGAAATCACATGGACAACGCAATCCTAGGTCATATGATTATAATATACCCTCGAATATATAACCAGCAGCCTATAAGAATGGATAGGGTAAATATATATCCGAAGTGTAATCCCATGTGCCCGTGTCAGTACCTCAGGTAGCAATTATCATATGGATGGTGTATGAATGCATGAAACAGAATGCATGTACTGAAGAAAACTGTTTTCTTAAATTAGTGAGATTTCTGTATCTTTATAAAAATGAGGTATCATAAATGAAATTAGCATAAACAGTGTCTAGCATCGACACAAAACATAAATCCCAATATCTCAATATCTCAGGCTCCGGCTATCCGGACTGGCCTGGATCATCAATCTCAGTACCTCGATGTCTCAAAATCTCAATGTCTCAATCTCACTATCTAGGGCGCCATCAGTCCGGACCGGCCCCTACCATCAATCTCAAGACCACGGCGGTATCCTCTGGATATCCGACGCGTCGGGTAAAATCACTAGTAGGTAGTCTTCCCCTACCAGGCTCATCGTCATCACCACGAGCTTCTTACCCCGTGGTACCTTACCGGGTCCACCATGTACCCGAAATGGTTCATCCAACTCCTCGAATCGGGCTTCGAAATACATCAACAAACTCATGGTGGACGACTCATACATCATGGGAAAACCGCAGTTTTCATTTAAAAAGAGAGAGAAAAGTAGTTTGTAAATGTTTTTGCGGTTTTCTCCCAAATCCTGGAAATCTCATGAAATCCGAATCCAAATCATCAATAGCATGTAAACAATGAATATAGTCATAAAATCCAAGAATGTGGCATAACAGTGAATAATAACATGCATGAAGCAGCAAGTAATAATTACAATGTCTAAACTAGCATGTAAGGCAAGTACACTAATAACATGTCTAAACTATTAGCTAACAAACTATGTCAATGAAATAGTATTTTCTAAAGTGTTCGTGACATGGCAATTACCGATGAAGATGTGTGTGAGCCGGCAAGCAAGTGTACGTGGAACAAACGCATCATCGGTAATGGTGCTGGTGTCCTAACAGCATGATATCAACAAGCAATATGAAATCACAATATAAGTATGCGATGCAGAGCGAACAACAATAATGAGCGGGAGCTAAATACTAGACACAATGATAACAAATCTACATTTAATATAAATCTAGTCTAACAACTACACTAAACTATACGGCCGAGCTAACAAGCTAAACTAAAGGTAAGGAAACCGCCTAACATCTGAGTCGATATATTTATAGTCGGTGATCCCGCCTCGATAATATAACATCCGATACCATATCTATAATCAAATATTCCCAAGTCAAAAGTGCGGATCAAACATCAATATATAGCTCGTACGTAAATCCGCCGTACGGCATCCCAAATCTGGATACGGGTGAATATCACATTCATCACATTATTCATCTGGTACCCTCTTTATCCAAGATCATAATCTGGGTACTGATCTACGTCTAGTACGATACTAATATCATCAAAATAATCAGGATCTGACCACTGATCGACAGTCTCGTACAAACCGATATCATCAGCACATATCATCATAAAGAAGTATACATCGCCCAATGCGGCCTATCATAAACATCCTAACATATCATATCTCATAACACGATCACATGTCGATTATTTCATTATTATCACTATTCACATGGTATCGTCGTCCAAAGATCCGCTATGACATCATGACGTATCTCAAATACGAATCCTGCTATATCACCGTTCTCACGGTCTCAAATCAATCTCATCGACTCACCTCAAATCCCAAATACTATCCTTAAATCCAGTATGTGAACACATAGTCCCATACCCATGTGAACACATAAATACATATTCCCGTATAAGCAAAAATGAAAGAAGAATGTATGCAAGTATGGGTGTGTGCGTGTATGTGTGGTGCAACCACTACTCTAGGGTTTCACAACACAAACCTATCCAATCACACCTAAAATCTATCTTTATCATCAATAAACATAACAATATATAATCAATATATATGTGTGTTTACGTATTCGTATACATCACCACGAACTGTGGGGGTGCTATACGCCATCCACCAGACTTCTCCCCATAGATATAAATCTACTCACCTGGTCCTCGCTCGCCGGTGCCGACGTCGCCACGCACTTGCTTGTCCTCTCAAAGTCCACATGGGGTACCAACATATCAAAACGCACCGCATCGCATTAAAATATGACTCTTGACCGAAACGACACACCAATCCCACATAGGTCAAAACCTATGGTTTGCTTTCACAAATCAACCCAAAACCCTCGACATCGGAGTACAAACGCCGAGTGATCGCGAAAAACTCAAACGCACCAATCGTGGTTTCAAAACTCACTAATTATATAAGAAATAGGTTTTAATTCATCAAAACCATAAAAGTAAACAAATCGTTTTATTTCCCAAAAATCTAGTTAGCGGTCGTTAACCATTTTAATACAAATCTTGATGTTTAAACAAAACTAATGGCCATAATATTTACTAAATAACTTAAATAATCCATACAAACCATTTCCACAATTTAATTTCACCAAACTATATACGTTCAAAGTAACTAGTTTGCAATTTACCCAAATTTCAACCATTTTAGCAAAAATGCATAAACAACAATTTAGCTTGGATTTGCATGATCTAAAATATTAAAATGTTAATATTACCATGAATACCCTAATTATATTTTTATCCCAATTGATTAATTAAATTCCCAAAACCTAGTTAACAAAATTAACACAATTAGCAAAATTTTACACTAACAAATAGCAACTAGTAACTAGCTTTTCCTTACATGACTTAAGATCACAATTTACGACACACAAATCATGATCCAAATACCCAAAACTCTAATTTGATCACAACCCCTTCTCTTGAATTTTCAATCATGCAATTTGAACCCTTATAAAACCTAATTAACACTTAATTAAGCTAACATAAGCATTAATCAACAATTTAACAAAAAGGTCAAGATTTTTATACCTCACAACCCATTGATCCAACTTGAAATCTAGCCTCTCAAATTTCCATCTTGTTCCCTAGATCCATACTAGAATGGTCAAATAAAAATGGGCAGGGATTAGATTTTGATTTTGTGGGATTTTTGAAGTATTTTGGATGATTTTTTGATGGAATTTTGAAGAGAAAAGAGAAGGAGAAATGGGGGGGCTGCTGTTGCAGGTTTCGGCCAAAGGGGAGAGGGGGAAAAGGTGAGGGAATGGTGCCAAAAGATCCAACTCAAAGCCCTTCCCAATTACCATAATACCCCCACCCAACTAATATATATAAAAGCCTATATTTTAAACCATTTAAATGAGTTAAAGAAGCAAAAGAATGGAGGAGGGGGGGAATGTGGGCTGCAGGTGGTAGTGGGGCCGGCCAAGGGGAGGCGAGGGTGTGTAAGCGGGTGTACAAGAAAATTTCATGCTAAAAGAACCCCTCAAGTTACAAAGATGCAAGTTTTATTTTAATTATTTAAATTTTAGTTTTTCCTTAATTATAACCAATTAGAACTTGAAATAAATTGCTAAAAATTTATATTACTAACTAGATTTTAGTTGTCATGGTTCTATAGGGTGTAATTAGCCTATTCAAATTTGTATTTATCGCTAATTTAATGTATTTTTAACAACTTAAAATAATATTAAAATAATTAATTTCAGAAATTTTTTCAGAAAATTAGAAATTTTACGATTGGCTCAATAAACACCAAATACTATCAATTACATAGCTAGAATATGTATATTTAATTTTATAATAAAGTTATTTTTATTTTGACTTTTTACCGAAACCCCCCTTATTTTACCGATTTTTCCGAAATTTCACCGAAACGATTTTCAAAACGTTACAATCTTGCCCCCTTAAAGAAATTCGGTCCCCGAATTTAAATTAAAACTCCCCCCGAATTCTAAAACATCTAAGCAAAACCATCAGGTCGTCGGGGCTCCGAAATCATAAATACATAAAACAAATCGTAGCGCAACGCATGCGCATGAAAAATGAGCATATAACGAAAAATCAAAACTCCGTCAAGCATCCCGTAATTATCGGAGTCATAGGGAAGACATCAATGCCAAATCCAAAGCAAAACCAATATGATATAACTAGAAACTATACATGTAAATATCAAATCTATATATGCAAATATCTGAAGGTAATGCATGCCAAATCTACTAAAGTCGATGTGCAATGCGCATAACACTACACAGTGGCGGACGTCTATCATAAGAAAATAACCATATACATATATACCTTTTGTTTAATGTGCACGTTTCGCCGTTTTTGAAAATAATTTAGAAGGGTTTCCTTGTTTTAAACGTTTCGTGTCATATCTAACACTTAGGTAAATACCGAGACTATAGTTCGCTTTTTGGAAATCCCTTGAAATCTATCAATGCATGCAAAATATATTCAGGTACTGTCCTCTGACTAGTCCTGCTCCGTACAAAAACACATAGCCAATATCATAAAAACGTACTACCCCATAGGAAATCAATCCCAAAATATGCATATGAATACTACGTGCGTCTGGTGCGCACGGAAATCAAAATCCATGGATGTGCCATACATGTACACAAAACAACATCAAGGTGCAACTGGTGTGCACGAAACATCTGTCATAGGCAATGTGTGTGCCTGACAGCAAAATCAGGTGCATCTGACATGCACGAAAAATCTTGATTTAGTGCATCTTGTGTGCACTAAAATCGCATCTCAAAACATGCGCTCAACATGTGCGAAAATCAAAATCCGATGCATCCATCATGCACGAAATCATGAAATCCAATATCAAGCGCCGAACATGCGCAAAATCCAATCAGGTGCATAAGGTGCACAAAACAATATCGAATATCACAATTGAAATCGAAGTCCAGTGTATCTAAGTGCACAAAATGCGTATCACTGCACTGCAAGCATATGTGAACTATACCGAGAAACCAAAGCGTGTGTGTACATATGCACACAATCAACTCACTGTATGAAACCCATAAAATCATAAACATGAGAAACCAAGGCAAGAAAATGATATTAAGTGCAACAACTGTGCAAAAATCGTAAATACTCAGTAGATGCAACCATGATGCATGAAAACAAATATCATGAAACTCAATCATCAAAATTAGTCATGCGAATAGATCTCCCAAAATACCGAAAGCAAGTATGGCGTAATAGTCCCGCTCAAGCACATCCTTCAAGAATCTCTTGACAACTATCGTGGTCACTCATAGCATGTCTCGTCGACGATCCTGAACTCTGGCCTGCCGATGTGCGTAACGTGACCACTCCTGGGTCCAGTCTTCTCGTAATTTATTCCAGAAAGGTCCTGCCGAGGTCTCTCCTAAATCTCGTCTCTGCCGAACTATCCGGAAGTCATCGTCCTTTACATTATCTGTTTCTTGTTCCGGAACGGCTACATACTTATCACGACTCCTTCTGGAAAGTATATCCAAGTGCAATGCCTCGGCATGCATATCGCATCTCTGATGTCGGCGGAGTGGAACGTCATCTTATCCAGATCTTGTACGAACCTCTTACTCCACTTCTCTCTAATGTCGACTGCTTCGGACTCGTCTCGTTGTGGCTGCATGGACTGATCTCCAACGGCTATCCTCTTATCTGGAGTCTCGCAAGAAGTGCATCTCACCACCTAGCATCCGAATGAAGTCGAACCATCCGATCGATTCGTCAAAACCTCATAATCCCCCAAGAGCTCAACATCATGGGTAGAGTTTAACAGTATCGAGTATGTACCACTGCATCGATGGTCCAATCGTAGAAGGGCAAACCCAAGCCTCATTAATGGCGCCGCGGAACTGCCGCAAAACCTAAGGTTCAAAGGCTTTCACACGGTCATTAAGTCGAGTTAGGGTTTCATTCTTCTAGAGGGTCCATATAATTGCCTTCATGTCTTTCCGAATACTTTAAACTTGGAATAATAGGTTTCTGACATTCGATCGTCTCTGTCGACTCTCAACGTCTCCGCGTGAAGTCTTCTCTAGCTGGAATCAATCTATCTGATGACCTCGCATCGGGGTAGCGAACGAACCACATGTCCTAGTCATTCATCCTCGGTGACTCGCGACCTACAATCATCTCTTAGTACAACTCGTACTACAATAGCTCCAACATATGGGGCAATATCTCGTCGTTCGCAGCAAAAACTGGCTCACTCGTCTACACGCTGAACAGTACCTCAATCATCATAAATAAGCAATACGTCAACGGTCATCAAAATCTGGTTGGCCTCTATCATTGGCTCAATCCTCTGCACGTCCGAGTAACCTCATATAGCGATCCATCAAACGCTCGTGGTGCGAAAACACAATAAAAAGACACATCTCTGCAATCGTGTGTCGCCGGAATTACGCCCTGGTCAGTCCTCGTTCGTGACGAGCTCGTGTAGACCGCAACTCTGGCCGTAGCTCTCCCTGCCAGTAATCGTGGCCGTAAAACCATAACTGGTACCGATGAGGCTAGATCAGGAATGAATATAATACTGAGCAAAGAAATATACATCCTAAGGCTTCTTAAGTGGAGTAACGTATCGTAAGTATGCCGCGGAACATACCCACGGTACGTCACTCTACTTTAGTCACCTATTCCATCAACCAAAGTTCATCCTACGCTCCGAAGATAAAACCTAACACTCTGATACCAACTTTGTCACGACCCGAAAGTACGGAACATGACCGGCACTTAGACTACGAAACGTCTCGAGCCGTACGTAATCTAAGTTAGACGAAAACCCAGAAAGCAGCAGAGTGAAGGAAAAACCAACTGAAGCAAGTAGTTTTAATAGCATAAGCCGAATTATGCGATTTAAAAAAAACATCACGTATTTTCTGAAAATTTCGGCAGAGTCTCCTTTGTAAATACTGGCCCCCAAACGGGATACAACATGAATAGTATACGAAATCAATAAAAAGGAATCCCCAAGCGGGAGCTAGCTCTTCGTCAATCGACGGTCAGAACTACGCAAGCAATATAATATACAACGCCAAGGGCGAGGATCAAAACTCAAAAGGAAACTCAAAACAGCAAGAATCCATAGAAATACAACGCGCGACTCTAAGGTCAAAAGTATAAACATCACTGGTCTCTATCTCTAAAATAAATACATGTTTGGTTGATGGAACTTCTAGATACAACAGAATAATAATATACAGGGTATAATGATGGGTACGATACAAATAAACCCACCTACTAGCAAATCACCCGGAAAGGAAATAGTGCCAGCAAGCCGTAATGAAACCTGTACGGCAAAACCTGCAAGAAACTGGGGCACAACGGGGGTGAGTTGCCAACTCGTGAGTAGAAAGACATCTATGAACAGAAATCGCGTGGACAACGCAATCCTAGGTCATATGATCATAATATACCCTCGAATATATAACCAGCAGCCAATAACAGTGGCTAGGGTAAATATCTATCCCAAGTGTAATCCCATGTGCACGTGTCAGTACCTCAGGTAGCAATTATCATATGGATGATGTATGAATGCATGTACTGAAGAAAACTGCATTCATAAATTAGTGAGATTTCTGTATCTTTTTAAAAACTATGTATCATAAATGAAATCAACATAAATAGTGTCTAGCATCGACACAAAACATAAATCCCAATATCTCAATATCTCAGGCTCCGGCTATCCGTACTGGCCTGGATCATCAATCTCAGTACCTCGATGTCTCAAAATCTCAATGTCTCAATCTCACTATCTTGGGCGCCGTCAGTTCGGACCGGCCCCTACCATCAATCTCAAGTCCACGACGGTATCCTCCGTATATCCGACGCGTCGGGTAAAATCACCGGTAGGTAGTCTTCCCCTGGAAGGCTCATCGTCATCACCACGAGCTTCTTGCCCCGGGGTACCTTACCGGGTCCACCATGTACCAGAAACGGTTCATCCAACTCCTCGAATCAGGCTTCGAAATCCATCAGCAAACTCATGGTGGACGACTCATACATCATGGGAAAACCGCAGTTTTCATTTAAAAAGAGAGAGAAAAGAAGTTTGTAAATGTTTTTGCGGTTTTCCCCCAAATCCAGAAAATCTCATGAAATCCGAATCCAAATCATCAATATCATGTAAACAATGAATATAGGCATAAAATCCATGAATGCGGTATAACAGTGAATAATAACATGCTTGAAGCAACAAGTAATAACTACAATGTCTAAACTAGCATGTAAGGAAAGTACACTAATATCATGTCTAAACTAGCATGTAAGGAAAGTACACTAATATCATGTCTAAACTATTGGCTAACAAACTATATCAATGAAATAGTATTTTCTAAAGTGTTCGTGAAATGGCAATTACCGATGAAGATGTGTGTGAGCCGGCAAGCAAGTGTACGTGGAAAATACGCATCATCGGTAATGGTGCTGGTGTCCTAATTGCATGATATCAACAAGCAATATGAAATCACAATATAAGTATGCGATGCGGAGCGAACAACAATAATGAGCGGGAGCTAAATACTAGACACAATGATAACAAATCTACATTTAATATAAATCTAGTCTAACAACTACACTAAACTATATGGCCGAGCTAACAAGCTAAACTAAAGGTAAGGAAACCGCCTAACATCTGAGTCGATACATATATATATATATATATATATATATATATATATATATATGTATGTATGTATGTATATATAGCCGGTGATCCCGCCTCGATAATATCACATCTGATTGCATATCTATAATTAAATATTCCCAAGTCAAGAGTGCGGATCAAACATCAATATATAGCTCGTACGTAAATCCGTCGTACGGCAATCCAAATCTGGGTATGGGTCAATATCACATTCATCACATTATTCATCCGGTATCCTCTTTATCCAATATCATAATCCGGGGACTGATCTACGTCTACTACGATACTAATATCATCAATATAATCATGATCTGACCACTGATCGACAGTCTCGTACAAACCGATATCATCAGCACATATCATCATAAATAAGTATACATCGCCCAATGCGGCCTATTATAAACATCGTAACATATCATATCTCATAACACGATCACAGGTCGATCATTTCGTTATTATCACTATTCACATGGTATCGTCGTCCAAAGATCCGCTATGACATCATGACGTATCTCAAATACGAATCCTGCTATATCAGCGATCTTACTGTCTCAAACCAGTCTCATCGACTCACCTCAAATCCCAAATACTATACTCAAATCCAATATGTGAACACATAGTCCTATAACCATGTGAACACATAAATACATATTCCCGTATAAGCACAAATGAAAGAAGAATGTATGCAAGTATGGGTGTGTGTGTGTTTGTGTGGTGCAACCACTACTCTAGGCTTTCGCAACACTAAACCTATCCAATCACAACTAAAATCTATCTTTATCATCAATAAACACAACAATATATAATCAATATGTGTGTGTGTATACGTATTCATATACATCACCACGAATTGCGGGGGTGCTATACGCCATCCACCCGACTTCTCCCCGTAGATATAAATTTACTCACCTGGTCCTCGCTAGCCGGTGCCGACGTCGTCACGCGCTTTCTTGTCGTCTCGAAGTCCACATAGGGTACCTACATATCATAACGCACTATATTGCATTAAAATCCGACTCATGACCAAAACGACACACGAATCCCACATAGGTCAAAACCTATGTTTTGCTTTCACAAATCAAGCCAAAACCCTCGACATCGACGTACAAACGCCGAGTGATCGCGAAAAACTCAAACGCACCAACCATGGTTTCAAAACTCACTAATTATATAAGAAATATGTTTTAATTCATCAATACCATAAAAGTAAACAAATCGTTTTATTTCCCAAAAATCTAGTTAGCGGTCGTTAACCGTTTTAATACAAATCTTGATGTTTAAACAAAACTAATGGCCATAATATTTACTAAATAACTTAAATGATCCATATAAACCATTTCCACAATTTAATTTCACCAAACTATATACGTTCAAAAAAACTAGTTTGCAATTTTACCCAAATTTCAACCATTTTAGCAAAAATGCATAAACAACAATTTAGCTTTGATTTACATGATCTAAAATATTAAAATACAATTTAAAATGTTAATAATACCATGAATACCCTAATTAGATTTTTATCCCAATTGATTAATTAAATTCCAAAAACCTAGTTAACACAATTAGCAAAATTTTACACTAACAAATAGCAACTAGTAACTAGCTTTTCCTTACATGACTTAAGATCTCAATTTACAACACACAAATCATGATCCAAATACCCAAAACTCTAATTTGATCACAACCCCTTCTCTTGAATTTTCAATCATGCAATTTGAACCCATAAAAAACCTAATTAACACTTAATTAATCTAACATAAGCATTAATCAACAATTTAACAAAAAGGTCAAGATTTTTATACCTCACAACCCATTGATCCAACTTGAAATCTAGCCTCTCAAATTTCCATCTTGTTCCCTAGATCCATACTAGAATGGTCAAGTAAAAATGGGTAGGGATTAGATTTTGATTTTGTGGGATTTTTGAAGCATTTTGGAGGATTTTTTGATGGAATTTTGAAGAGAAAAGAGAAGGAGAAAGAGGGGCTGCTGCTGTTGCATGTTTCGGCCAAGGGGGAGAGGGGGAAAAGGTGAGGGGATGGTGCCAAAAGATCCAAGTCAAAGCCCCTCCCAATTACCATAATACCCCCACCCAACTAATATATATAAAAGCCTATATTTTAAACCATTTAAATGAGTTAAAGAAGCAAAAGAATGGAGGGGGGGCAAGTGGGCTGCAGGTGGTAGTGGGGCCGGCCAAGGGGAGGTGAGGGTGTGTGAGAGAGTGTACAAGAAAATTTCATGCAAAAAGAACCCTTCAAGTTACAAAGATGCAAGTTTTAGTTTAATTATTTAAATTTTAGTTTTCCCTTAATTTTAGCCAATTAGAACTTGAAATAAAATGCTAAAAAATTATATTACTAACTAGATTTTAGTTGTCATGGTTCTATAGGGTGTAATTAGCCTATTCAAATTTTTATTTATCTCTAATTTAATGTATTTTTAACAGCTTAAAATAATATTAAAATAATTAATTTCGGAAAATTTTTCGGAAAATTAGAAATTTTACGAGTGGCTCAATAAACACCAAATACTAGCAATTACATAGCTAAAATATGTATATTTAATTTTATAAAAAAGGAATTTGTATTTTGACTTTTTACAGAAAACCCTCTTATTTTACCGATTTTTCCGAAATTTCACCGAAACGATTTTCAAAACGTTACATCCATAATCTTTGAATTACTTTATGATAAATTATAAACCCTAATCTTAACCCTAGCATGGTGTCACGACCCAAAATATTAGCTCGCGACTAACATTTAAATCACGCGACGTCCACAGGTGTAACGTAATTCAAGTAAGCTGAAACCCAGAAATCTAAACCTTTTTAAGAAATAAAGATACAATAAATCATGTTTTTTCTTTTGAAAAATTGTGCAGCACCTACTTTGTAAAAACTAACCCCGAAAATGGTTACAACAAAGAAAAATATAAAGCATCCCCAAACGGGAGCAAATCACGCCCAACGGCCGAAAAAACCACCACAAGTAAAAATAACAAGTATACGACGCCCAACGGTGAAGATCCACACACGGAAATAAAGTAAAGCAAGACTTCAACCCCAAAGCGAACATAAACCCATCGCTCAAGTCTCGCAACTACAAGTCTTCTAATTCTGCAACATATACAATTACTAGTCTTGATTTGATGGAGTGACTAGATACAATATGAAAAAAATAATACAAGAGGGGCACGATCCAACATGTACCACCTACTACAAGCAAGTCACCCGAAAATAGCTGTGTGCCAGCGATGCCGCTACTGATCCATGCGGACAACCTGCAAGAACTGTGGCACAACGGGGGTGAGTTGCCAACTCGTGAATAGAAAAAACATCACCAAGTAGAAATCGAAATAAACCACGATTCCTAGGTCAACTATATCAAACAGATAATAATATGATATCTAGGGTGACCGTATCTGCATAAGTGCCAACACATAATAAATGCCTATCAGCAAGTGGATATCATCCAACAATATAATCAATGCATGTATGCAAGTGGATCCCGTCCACGTGTGAACCACTGACACAACAACTCCTGTATGTAAATGTCATAAAAGCATATGCAGGTAAATATGAGGATATAAAACAACGTGTGTCCCTCGCGACACAACAAAATCATGGAAACCTGAGTGTCTAACCCTGACACTCGAAACATCATGAAACCCGTGTCACGACCCGAAATTGGCACGTGACGGCACTAATACTACGCAACGTCTACAGGCGTAACGCGGTAAAAGAAAGCCAAAACCCATAAATCTAAACCAGTAAAATACAAGAAAAGATAAGAAACATTGTTTAAAAGTTTTTGAAATCACAACCCAAATTCTTTAAAAGTCCAACTTTATTTCCTTTAAAATTTTGGCAGCACCTCCTTTGTAAAAGCTAGCCCCAAAAATGGGTACAACATAAATATAAAGTAAAGCATCCCCAACGGGAGCTAATCCACGCCCAAAGGCGGAAAACAACCACCACAACAAATATACGATGCCGTAGCGAAGAAATAAAAGGCGGTAGAAAGGAAACTGTATAAAAGACAACAAGTCACAAATAATATACAATATCGTCCTCACCAAGTCTCTAAGTCAACAAGAAAATATTAGATGGAGAGTACAGGGATACAACGAATATACAATACAACGAATAACCACAAAACCCACCTAAGCAAACTGCACACTGTGAGCTGATGCGGTATCCGTAGCAAAAGGTGATAAGATGTGTGATAATAGCCTGCCTCTGACTATCCTGAGGAACACCTGCAAACACTGTGGCACAACAGGGGTGAGTTGCCAACTTGTGAATAGTAAATAACATATGCAGGTAATCGCGAGTATGCACGTACAACGTGAATCTAACATGTGCAATTAATAGCAATAAAAAGTCATATGAATGCAATAATCATGAAAGGTACACTAGCAGGTACAACTAATACATGAAGCAATGCATATGAATAAAGGTATGTAAATGGAACAGTCATGAAAGGTACTCTAACAGGTTCTACTAATACATGAAGAAATGATATGAATAAAGGTATGTAAACGCAACAGTCATGAAAGGTACTCTAACAGGTACACTAATGCATGAAGCAGTGCATAAACAGTAAATGTAGAGTATGGAATGAAATATGTCATTTGCACGGAATCCTGACATCATGGTAGGATCAAAATCCATCAAGACAATTCAAATCCCAATTTCCTCAAATCAGCCCCCAATTTGGCTATCATATCAAGTAAGTCTCACATATCCTTAATGTACAATATCAAGTAGATCTCCCATATCCCGTATGTACAATATCAAGTATATCTCACATACCCCGAATGTACAATATCAAGTAGATCTCACATATCCCGTAATCAATATCAAATAAATTCTCAAATGTCCTAAATCCAATGTCAATGAGTCCTTTACATTCTAGGTATATTTTCATGAATAAATATGATGATGTATATAATTTAATGTCAATACACATATATTAGCGTCCCATTCCACAAATAATGGTGTAAGGACATTTATAACAGCGGCCTAAACCCCTGTTATATATACAAAGGAGTAAAAAAGAAATATCATGAAACCAATGTGTCAAGCATCGACACAGAAATGCAGGTCTATCAGGTGCTGTCACCACGACTGGCACCCTGATATGTACGTATCATACGCTACCCCGAAAGCTCGAGTGCCTAGCTCTGACCCTCGCTTCTCGATGTATCTATACGTACATGACTCCCATCGGTATCCACATGATAACCGCCGAGTCATAGGTAATTTCACCGGATGGTATGGTTCCCCCACTAACTCATCGTCTACTCCACGACTCTTGCCTCGGGGTACCTCCGGGCCCCACCATGTACCCGCACACGGACCCCTCCGTTCCTCGCGTGGGGTATATATATCCGAAACGATAAATCTCATGGTGGCTGCTGAAATATCATATCAAGGGAAACTGGGTTTTTCAAATAATGCATAATTTCATGAACTCCCACGGTCCCAAATCCAGAAAATATCATGAAAAATCCATATCTCAATGCGAAAATCCATGAATATAATATACGCATCATAAATCTGAAATGCGAACATATAAAGGAAAAGCAGCAATTAACTGTAACAAGTTAATATAATCCAAATCTTTCCAATTCAAAAATAACATCAAGTAAAGGTAAACATGTAGCTATAACCAGATATATGTGCAACATAAAGGTATAGCAAGATATATGTATCTACCTATAAGTAAATGATGTAGTATACCCCCTGGGTATAAGCGAAATAGGTGTGCTAGGTATACCTATAGTTATGTCGTAAAGTGTGCATGTACCTATGACTAATGGTACAATACTCTATAGGTATACAGGTAACTAGCATGTAAGTATGTCAGAACATATGTGTAAGCATGTAGGTATACAGGTATGCTATAAGTCAATACGTAAAGAAATATGAATCAAAATCTCAATGTCCCTAACCAAGCAATATTATATTTATAAGTGGGTTATGCGTGACATGACAATTATTGATGGTGTGTGTAGCATACAATCAGTGCTCGTGCAACATGAATCGTCAATAATATGTGCAGTGTCCTAATGATACTAGTCCAAGAACAACAATATCTAAGTAATAGGGTAAATGCGCAGTTCTAAATATGACATAGAATATGCAACAGAAATAACATCTCTAGCCCAGACGCATAACGCCATGCGGGCGATTCCCTTGTAGATACTAAATCTACTCACCAACGCTCCTGGCTAAGTGAAGCCTACAACCTGTTTTCCCTTTTCGTAGTGTCCGAAGTCCCCGCTTGCGAACCTAAAATTTCACAAACACATCACATAAGAAAAAATCCTACATCGACGAAAAGACATCGAAACGCAAGAATAACACCCTGAAAATTACACTGCGCGCTTAGCGCATCTATCGCGCACGACATCGGCGAAAAACCCTAATTGGGGTCTCTAAACTACAAAACACAAGTCTAGACCCTGATCATCCCGATCGCGGAACACAACACAAAAATTACGAAGAATACAATAGATATAAACTCGCAACGACCAATCGAACCCACGTCGGAAAAACCCCGAAATCTAGTAAGCAACCTATCGCAAAATTTCGCACTAGATTCAAGCTAACGCATATCTAGCGATTACATACACCTTAAAATAGCTTAACTAATCTATCAAAACCATATCTATATTTGTAACACTTGCTAAATAAATTTTAGCAAAAACCTAGTAAGCAAAATTGCATAATTAAACAAAGTGTTCATTAGCAAAAATTAAAATTTTCTACTAGGTTAATCTTCTCCAAAACAAAAATTAACACTTCAAAAAAACATTAAACACATAAATCAAGTTTTACCCTAACTAGATTATTATAAAAATCAAGTCTTGAATTTCAAACATGAAATTAAAAGCTTAAATAAACAATTAATATACTAATTAGAAATTTAGAAACAACAAAAAGGATTAGGGTTAGGGTTTTATACCTCCACAAAAGATAAAAACCAAGAAACCAAACTCATCATTTTATCCTCCAAAATGATGTTTTGAATGAAGATCCAAGCTAGCTTTGAGTTCAAGAATGAAGGAAAATAAATATATTTGAGTTTTTGTGATTTTATTTGGATTTTTCATGATTTATTTGATGCAAAATGAGTTGAAAAAGAGTGAGAATGATAAGGGGCAGCAAAGGGAAGGGAAGGGCAGGCCAAGGGGGTGAGGGGGGTATTTTTGTGAATTTTTGTGAAGAAAATGCTAGGGAAAAGAGTAGTAATTGCTAATAAATGTTATATGCCACCTTTACACATTTTCTTTTCTTTTTAAGATAAACCTTTTGCACTCCAAAAAATATCTAGATATTTAAAAAGAAGTTTCCAAAATATTCTAGTGACAAAAAAATA
This sequence comes from Agapanthus africanus, assembly GCA_030015575.1. NCBI lineage: Eukaryota > Viridiplantae > Streptophyta > Magnoliopsida > Asparagales > Amaryllidaceae > Agapanthus > Agapanthus africanus. Next base: position 234,154,080 of record JASDDO010000031.1, read on the forward strand.
ATTTATTCTCAAGAAAAGAAATTTCCCGATTTACGAGCACCAAATACTGCTTAAAATAATATTTTATTTGGGAAAAATTCTATCTGAACCAAAACCTCCCAAATAACCCTAAAGTTCACGCACAAGCTTTATTTTAGCTAAAAAAGGTGCCGACAAGTTTATACGGACGTTTGATCGAAATCGGGTTAAAACGGAAAATACCGACAATTTTGCCCTAAAACGGGAAAATTCGCAAAATGATTTCTGAAATGTTACAATCTCCCCACCTTATAAAAATTCGTCCCCGAATTAAAAATTTTTACCAAGCATACCTTCAAAGAGAGGATTACTAAACTCTCATATCTCGTTCGCTGCCTCCCAAGTGATTACCTCACTATACGGCTACGTCCAAGAAAAACCCTTCACAGATGGCAAGACCCTTGACCGAAGTTTCTCCACCCGCCTAGCCATTAACACAATTGGCTTCTTGTGAACGAAAGATCGCGTCGAAGCTAAATGGTCTGGTACTGAATCATGTGAGAAAGGTCAAGAAGGTAATTGCAAAGTATCGACACAAGGAATACGGGGTGAATACTCAATAATCTGGACGGAAGTGCCAAACTAAAGGCAACGAAACTAACTTACTTTAAGGATCTCGAAATGACCTACAATTCTGGGTAAGCTTCCCAAAACTCAACACGTCCTTCATCGGAAATATTCGTAGGAATACATGATCTCCCACTGCGAACTCGAGCCTGCGATTATCATGGTCGGCATAAGACCTCTGTCCGCACAGGACTGTCATCATCATCACCTGAAACAGCTGGATCATTTCCGAAGTCTCTAGACTAGCTGGGGTCCAAAAATCCTACTACGCAGAGTCAGAAAAACAGACTGGAGATCGACACCACCTAACAAACAAAACTTAAAGGTTGCCAATTGGAATGTCTCCTGATAACTGCTATCGAAGGAGAGTCCTAACAATGGCAAGTGACGATCCCAACTGCCGACAACAATTAGTACGTATGCACGAGTATAACCTCTAGAGTCGGTATAGCCCGCTTTCACAAAACCATCATCCTGCGGATGGAAAGACGGAGCTAAAGCTCAACCAGTACCCAAGGCTTCCTAAAACTCCTGCCCAAGACGACAAGCGAATAGGGTGCCTTCATTGGATACGACCCATGAAGGAACTCCATGCAACACACAAACTTAACAAAGAACAACTGAGCAAACTGAGTATAACCGGACAACAAGCATCCGAATGGAGTCACACCCTGACTAAACCTGGGTATACGCCATAACGAATATTCATGGAGATCTGCTCCCATTCCCACTTCGAAATGGTTTAAGGTTGCAACTCTCCATCCGGTCTCAGATGCTCAACCAAAACACACAACAAGACAACACCTTGAAACGAAATCCGAAACTTCTCTTTACATCGTTGCCCACCCATAACTATCTCACAAGTCACGTCAAATGCTGGTGGAACTTGAATGAGTACAGAGAGTTGACAGATGTGCCTGCTCTAGGATTTCACGTCTCTACCCAATAATATCAGGTACACAAACGCATCCCTAAACTCATCACACCCTTGTCACAAATCAAGGACTCCGAATCATTTCCCAGCTGAGTATGCTCAAGTATTTCTGACGAACGAGCATCGGCGGGCAGTGTCTCGCGAAAGCGATTAAGGAAAAGTGGTCGGGCGCGGACATGAGCAAGCTGTCTCCTCAGTAGAGACGAACTTAAGCTGTGCTGCACGATCATACAAGAACTGTGAATCTGCTGAAGACTATCTCAACAATCAAAATCCGCTGCAGGAAGGTGTACATTAAGCTCTGATAGTCCGTGAAAATCTGACACGACTCTCGAACAAGTAGTGTCTCTAAATCTCCAACGCAAGACCACCGCGGCTATCTCCAGATCGTGAGTGGAATATACTGCTAGTACTTCCTCTAAATGTAGGGAAGCAAAAGCGATATGTCACGACCCAAAAATTGGACCATGACGGACCTAATACTACGCAACGCCTAAAGACGTAGCGAAGTAAAAGAAAGCCAAAACCCAGAAATCTAAACCATAAAAATACGGAAAAGATAATATAATATTTTGAAACTTTTGAAATCGCAACCCAAATTCTTTAAAAGTCCTATTTTAATTCTTTAAAAGTCCTATTTTAATTCTTTAAAATTTTAGCAACACCCCTTTTTTTGTAAAAACCAGCCAAGATGAATACAACACTAAAATATGAAGCTATAGCGAAGCAGTAAAGACAATAGAGAGAAAGCTGTATATAAAAGACAACAAATCCACAAATAATATACTGTAACGTCCTCACCAAGTCTCTAAGTCAACAATACAATAGTAGATGGAGAGTACAAGATACAACGAATGTACAATACAAAATACAGATGACCACCAAAACCCACCTAAGCAAAATAGTACTGTGAGCTGATGCGGTATCTGTAGCAAAAGATAATAGCTGAAAAGCCGAATAGCCTGCCTCGACTACTCTGGGGAACAACCTGAAACACCTGTGGCACAACGGGGGTGAGTTGCCAACTCGTGAATAGTAGATAACATATGCAGGTAATCGCAGGAATGCACGTACAGCATGAATCTAAGATATGCGATTACAGTAATAACATGTCATGCAAATGCTGAATAAAGGTAAGTACACTAGCAGGTACAATCAAAATATGAAGCAACAGTAACATGACAATAATATGCAATAACCATGCAATAGAGATATGAGAATGTGAATATGCAACTATCATAAGGGTACACTAACAGGTACAATCAATATATGAATCTGTGCATAAAATAGATAAGAGTGAGGTATGGGGTGGAATATGTCATTTCCACGGAAACCTGACATCGTGGCAGGATCACAATCCATCAAGACACTCAAATCCACAATTCCTCAAATCAGCCCCCAAACTGGGCTCTCACATCAAATAAGTCTCACATCTCCTCAATGTACAATATCGAGTAATCTCTTATTTTCCGAATGTACAATCAACAATCTCTTTCATATCTAATATCCAATCTCAATGAATCATCTATATCCCAAGTCGAATCTCAAGTAAGTTTCTAACATCCTAAAGGTATATATATATTTGCAGAAATAAATATGATGAGGGCAATACACATATATTAGCGTCCCATTCCACTAATATTGGTGTAAGGGTGTATATAACAACGGCTAATCCCCTGTTATATATACAAAGGTATTGAAAGAAATATCATGAAAACAATGTGCCAAGCATCGACACAGAAATCCTGATAGGTACGTATCATACGCTGCCCGAAAGCACGAGTGCCTAGCTCTGACCCTCGCCTTTCGACGTATGCATACGTGCATGACTCCCAACGGTGTCTCCATGACCCCCGACGAGTCATTAGTACTGTCACCGGTAGGTACTAGCCCGCCTCCAGGCTCAATCGGCAACATCCATCGATCTTCTTGCCGAGGGGAACCATACCGGGCCCCACCATGTACTCTCATACGGCAACCACACCTCGTATGGAGTATATAATCAGAACCAATAAATCTCATGGTGGCTGCGCAAATATCATATCAAGGAAACCGGGTTTTTCAATGTATGCATAATTTCATGAACTCCCGCGGATCCCAAATCCAGAAATCATCATGTGAAATCCAAATAACAATGCGCAAATCCAGGAATAAATATATGCGATATATCTGAAATGCGAGCATATAAATGAGAATATGTAGCTAAAACCAGATGTATGCGTAACCAATGAGGTATAACTAAGTAACATGAGTAAAGGTAAATATATGATTGCAACTGAATATGTGTGTAACATACAGGTGTAGCAATGTATAGGTATCTACCTATAGCAACTGATGTCGTATACCCCCTGGGTATAAGAAGAATATGAGTAAGATATCCCCCCGGTATAAGTAAAATATGTAAAAGGTATACCTGTAGCTGTATCGCAAGGTGTAAATGTACCTATCACTAAAGGTATGATACACTATAGGTATACCGGTAAGCTAGATGTCATGTGTAACAAGCAATAGTATCTATAAGGGATAGTGTGTGACATGGCAATTATTGACGGTGTGTGTTTAGCATACAATCCGTGCTCGTGCAACATGAACCGTCAATAATATGTGCAGTGTCCTACGGCTGCTAGTCACAGTATAACTACATCAAGGAAATAAAGTAAAGGCGCAATTCTATAATGACGTAGAATGTGCGACAGGTATTTGAATCCTAACCCAGACGCATAACGCCAAGCGGCCGATTCTCCTGTATATGTTAAATCTACTCACCTACACTCCACGCTAGGTGAATCCTACCATGTGCTCCTCCCTGCAGCAGTGTCCGTAGTCCCTGCCTGCAAACCTGCAATTAAGACACGGAAATCATATATAAGCCAAATATTCCGCGAAACGCGATATCGAACCGAAACGAGAAACTCGCGTCGCGAACTAAACGCGTGTGTGCACGATACGCTAAAACGTGTGTATACGCGTCTAAAACCATCGCGACACGCCGCGATACGCTGGATCACAGAACCCTCTCACGTATCACGCGTATCGCGCAAACACAACGAACACCAAATACGATATATAGTCCCATATTTTTCTACAGGCCAAAACTTACAAAACTAGACATGCCAAAACACTACACTACACAGCAGACTACCATACCCAAAACCCCAAGTCCCAACACCCCTTCCTGGCCACAAATTGCGGCCAGAATGAATTAATTTGCGGCCTGGGTTGGGAGATAGGGGCTCGTGCTCTGGTGGTGTATTCTAGACCTAACAAGTATGTTCGAGTTTCCTCAATTTTGTTCTGTAGGGTCCGGGTCAAAAGCAGATCACAGATATCCAATATATCGTATAAAAACGACAATTTAGCACAAAAGCAAACCCTATGGTATTTTAGTGTAATATGGGCTATTTCTCAGTTGAAGTGACCCTATAAACACTAAAATAGGCTAGGTTATCTAACACAATCATCAATTATCCAAAAGTCCACACAAAACATCATAATTAGCACTAAACTAGCTATTTAACACTAATCGAAGCAATCGATGCACAACTTAAGCAAACCACGAAATGGGGTTAAAGAAATATACCCTAATGAACCCTAGAAGGCAGGTGAAGAAGTGGAAGGAGCTGATGCAAGTTGCTGGAGCTCCTGCTGCTGCTGTTGCTGCCTGCTGTTGCTGCTGCTGCTGATGATGATGATTGCTGCTACTGCTGATGATGATGATGATTGCAGCTGCTACTGCTGCTGATGATGATGATTGCTGCTGTTGCTGCTGATGATGATGATGCTGCTGCTGCTGCTGAAGATGATGATGATGATGCTGCTGCTGCTGAAGATGATGATGATGATGCTGCTGCTGCTGAAGATGCTGTTATTGTTGTTGTTGTTGTTGTAGTTGTTCCTGCTGTGGCTGCTGCTGAAGATGCTGATGGGTGTGTGTGTGAGTGTGTGTTTGAGAGAGTATGAGAGAATGAGTGAGAAATGAGGGAACACTCAATAACCCCTCCCATTCTCTTTCTCTTTCTTCAATTAAGGAAGCATGGCTTGGCCATGTAGCACCATGCTTCCCTCTCTCTCAAGTCAACCATTCAACCAAAAAAATAAAACCCTTTTAAATAAAAAAAATCATTTTCCAAATTCATTCTCATTTTAAAACCATCAAGAATAAATACAACCATAATCCACCTAACAACCCAAAGCACTTAAACAAAGACTAAAACTAGATTAAGAGATGGTTAAACCCCAAATTAACACCTTAGCTAACATGCACAAGTGTGTGTGTGCCTAACAAAATTCTAATAAAATACTCATTAAATAGGATAAGATATTTAAAACTTAATTTGGAAAACTTTTTATTAAAACCACACATTAAAATATAATTAGCTACAAAACACATTCTAAGGTGTTACAATCTCCCCCCTTAAAAGAAATTCGTCCCCGAATTTAAAAATATACCAATACGCGTACCTTCAAAGAGAAGATTAAAATCCTCAAATCTCGCTCACAGCCTCCCAAGTGACTATCTCACTATACGGCTGCGTCCAAGGAAACCCTTCACAGATGGCAAGACCCTTGACCGATGTCCCTCCACCTGTCGAGCCATTAATACCACTGGCTGCTGGTGAACGAAGGATCGCGTCCAAGCTACATGGTGTGGTGCTAAATCATGTGAGGAAGGTCAAGAAGGTAATTGTAAAGCATCATCACAAGGAATACGGGGTGAAAACTCAATAATCTGGGCGGAAGTGCCAATTTAAAGGCAACGAAAATAACTCGCTTATATGACCTCAGAAAGACCTAAATCCTGGGACAAACTTCCCACAATCCAACACGTCATTCATCGGAAAGTCCGTAGGAATACATGATCTGTCCCTGCGGACTCGAGTCTATGGCTAACACAGTCGGCATAAGACCTCAGTTCGCAATGGACAATTTCCATCCTGACCTAATACATCTGGACTATCTCCGATGTCTCAAGACTAGCTGGGGTCCAAAGTCCTACTTACGCAGAGTCAGAAAAACAACAGACCGGTGATCGACACGACCTAACCCCTAAACCTAAAGGTGGCAAATTGGAGTGTCTCCTGATAACAACTATGGAAGGAGAACCCTAACGATGGCGAGTGACGATCCCAAACTGCTGACAACAATCCAAACAAACACTCAACTTTAACAAAAACAACTGAGCAAATTGAGTATAACCGGACGACAAGAATCCGAAAGGAGTCACACCCTGACCAAACTTGGGTAGAAACCATAACGAAATTCGTGGTGATCTGCTCCCATTCCTACTTCGGAACGGTAAAAGGTTGCAACTCTCCAGCCGGCCTCAGATGCTCGACTCAAGCACACATCAAGACTGACACCTTGAAACGAAACCTGAAACTTCTCTTCACATCCCTGTCCACTCGTAACTATCTCACAAGTCATGCCAAAGCTGGTGGAACTTGAATGAATACAGAGAGTTGACTGATGTGCTTACTCTAGGATTGCACGTCTCTACCTGATAATGTCAGATACACAAACGTGTCCCTAACTTAGCACGTCATTGTCACAAATCAAGGTCTCCGAATCATTACCCAACCGAGTATGCTCAAGTATCTCTGACGACGAGCATCGGTGGGCGGTGCCTCGTGAAAACGATTTAAGGAAGGTGGTCGGGCGCAGACATGAGCAAGCTGTCCCCTCCGTAGAAACGAACTTAAGCTATACTCGACGATCATACAAGAACTGTAAATCTGCAGAAGACTATCACAACAATCCAAATCCGCTGCAGGAAGATGTACATTAAGCTTTGGTGGTCCGTGAAAATCTGACATGACTATCGAACAGATAGTGTCTCCAAATCTCCAACACAAAACCACCGCGGCCATCTCCAGATCATGAGTGGAATATCCTCCTCGTTCTTCCTCCAAATGTAGGGAAGCAAAAGCGATAACTCTATAGTGTCACCTCAGTACACACTCGAGCCCACTCAAGAAACATTACAGTTAAACAACAAGGTCGCCCGAACCAGAAAGCAAAGAAAGAACTGATGCAGTTGTTAACCGAATCTCCAACTGCCGAAAACTCCGTACACATGCCTCAGTCCACAGAAAAGAAACCTCCTTTCCGGTCAATTCAGTCGACGGTGCAGCACTACTCTAGCAATCCTGCATGAAACGGCGGTAAAAACCTGCTAAGCCTAACAATTTGCGGATCTCCGTCCAGCACACAAGTCTGGGCCTAAGCTGTACGGCCACGATCTCCCTCGGGAACATACAAAACCGTCTCCCGCGACTACAAGACCTATGAGTCAACACAAACAAGCCTGAAGAAACACTCCGAGAATCTAGCAAACTGCTGGTACTCTCCCAGTATCTACATAACAAATCCTCAAGTGCTACTACTGTCCCTCAAGACACATTAGATAGACCGGAATCTCGTAAATAACATAACAGAAACTGGTCGAGGAACGGCCTGAAGAAATCTGGTTCACCACATCTACGAATGCTGCTAGGGCATCAGTGAATCCAACGACTCACAAAAACACCCAAAGCCCATAGCACGCATAAGGCAGTCCTCGGAATGCCATCACCCCGAATCCACAATAATGATGACCTGATCCCGAACAAACTTAGAAAATGTCTCGCACTCTGGAGCTGATCGAAGAAATCGTCACGGCGAGGTGAAGGATACCTATCCACACCGTAAGCCGGTTCAATTAACGATCCGTCGATACACAATCTCAAACTGCCTTCTTCCTCCTCGACGAATAGAAATAGGAGCCTCCAAAAGCGAAACACTCCGACGCACAAGACTCCCCAAACCACAACTCTGCAGCTGATCCTTTAACTCCCAAACTTCGCCGGCTCACCCGGAACAACGTCGGAAAAACTCTCGCACGAAAGAAACCCGGTCCAACAATCCCACTGTGGCTCCGGTGTCACGAATGAACGCCAAGAATCCACGACATCTCCTCAGAAGCCGACTAGCGAAAAAGGCTGAATTCAAGCTGTGAGGGGCGGCACCACTATCCACCTGCACAACAAGAACTAACTTGCCGGGGAAAACAAAACCTAACTTGACTGTCTCCTCGCGGTAGTCCACAGACGCCTAGCACGTAATTAACCAGTCCGTGCCCAGGAGAACGTCAAATCCAATATCTCTAGAAGGATCAAAACGACGGACGAATCTCTATCTCCTATCCGATTAGCACACAACTGAAATAATTGTCGCGCAACAAAAGAATCGCTGACAGAAGTTAAAACAACAACTACGACTAATCTACCCAACCACGGTACAAACATGAAAAACAAACGAATACATCAAAAGAACATATAAATAAAAGATACCTGAAAACTCCACATTGGACGTCTGCGCGTCCCGATGAGTAGAAGCAAACTCCTGTGTCTGCCCTCTACTCGCAGCTGGATGAACTCCTCTGGTCGACTGAGCCCTCTGAGCAAATCTTCCACGTCCACGGCCTCTTTGAGTACGATCCTGACGCCGTGCTGAGGAACAATCCTTGACGAAGTGCTGAAGGCTTCCGCATCGAAAACATCCACGCGCTGACCATCCTGGGGATGAGAGCTGAACGACTGTCCTCGTCCTAAGCCTCTGCTACTCCCGCGACGGCCACGAAATCTACCTCGATGACCAAACCTCTGCCTCTGGGCTAGTACGCTGGTACGAGTCCTCCACTGTCCTGGGACTCTCTGAGCCTCTGGAATATGTGCCTCGTCAACTGGAGATGCAACCACTGGTGCTATGTAGGTGACGGACTGCTGCACGCTGATCGTAAGTGACAACTGAGTAACAGGGGTGACAACCTCCTGTCGTAGCTCCCGAACGATATCAACCAAAGAACTCATAGTCTGGCGGAAGTCCTGCATCTCTACCAAAAGTCTATCAATAGTATATGTCGTAGGCTGATCCGTCTGCACCTGTGCAACTAGAGTGCCATCCTGGTCAGTACTCATCTCAACCGAGCCAACTATGACCTCGGCCCTCGCTGCATCACTCTGAGTCCCCATAGTCATCGATGGCAAGGCTATAAATAGATATAAGATTAGATTCGACAAGAATAAGGAAATCGAATCTCAAGGATATGGATCATCAAGGAAGGAATTTAAAGCAAATTGTACTTAGGGCACTTAATACAAGGTACCGCATCGTGGGTATGCTGCAGACATACACACACTACGTTACTCTGCATAAGCTACCTACTCCATCATACTAAAGTCATCCTACATTCCGAAAGGTAAAACCTAGCGCTCTGATACCAACTTTGTCACGACCCAAAAATTGGCCCGTGACGGCCCTAATACTACGCAACGCCTAAAGACGTAGCGCAGTAAAAGAAAGCCGAAACCTAGAAATCTAAACCATAAAAATACAGAAAAGATAATATAAGATTTTGAAACATTTGAAATCGCAACCCAAATTCTTTAAAAGTCCTATTTTAATTCTTTAAAATTTTAGCAACACCCCCTTTTTTGTAAAAACCAGCTAAGATGAATACAACACAAAAATATGAAGCTATAGCGAAGCAGTAAAGACAATAGAGAGAAAGCTGTATATAAAAGACAACAAATCCACAAATAATATACAGTAACGTCCTCACCAAGTCTCTAAGTCAATAGTACAAAAGTAGATGGAGAGTACAAGATACAACGAATGTACAATACAAAATACAGATGACCACCAAAACCTACCTAAGGAAAATAGTACTGTGAGCTGATGCGGTATCTGTAGCAAAAGATAATAGCTGAAAAGCGGAATAGCCTGCCTCGACTACTCTGGGGAACAACCTGAAACACCTGTTGCACAACGGGGGTGAGTTGCCAACTCGTGAATAGTAGATAACATATGCAGGTAATCGCAGGAATGCACGTACAACATGAATCTAAGATATGCGATTACAGTAATAACATGTCATGCAAATGCTGAATAAAGGTAAGTACACTAGCAGGTACAATCAAAATATGAAGCAACAGTAACATGACAATAATATGCAATAACCATGCAATAGGGATATGAGAATGTGAATATGCAACTATCATAAGGGTACACTAACATGTACAATCAATATATGAATCTGTGCATAAAATAGATAAGAGTGAGGTATGGGGTGGAATATGTCATTTCCACGGAAACCTGACATCGTGGCAGGATCACAATCCATCAAGACACTCAAATCCACAATTCCTCAAATCAGCCCCTAAACTGGGCTCCCACATCAAATAAGTCTCACATCTCCTCAATGTACAATATCGAGTAATCTCCTATATCCCGAATGTACAATCAACAATCTCTTTCATATCTAATATCCAATCTCAATGAATCATCTATATCCCAAGTCAAATCTCAAGTAAGTTTCTAACATCCTAAAGGTATATATAGATTTGCAGAAATAAATATGATGAGGGCAATACACATATATTAGCGTCCCATTCCACTAATATTGGTGTAAGGGTATATATAACAACGGCTAATCCCCTGTTATATATACAAAGGTATTGAAAGAAATATCATGAAAACAATGTGCCAAGCATCGACACAGAAATCCTGATAGGTACGTATCATACGCTGTCCCGAAAGCACGAGTGCCTAGCTCTGACCCTCGCCTTTCGACGTATGCATATGTGCATGACTCCCAACGGTGTCTCCATGACCCCCTCCGAGTCACTAGTACTGTCACCGGTAGGTACTAGCCCGCTGTTAGGTCCACGTTACCTCTCCCGGTACTTTCGGGGTTGCGGAAACGGTAAAACAAAAATTTTTCTGGACTTGGCAACATGGACCGTAAAAGCCGGATCTTTGCTAAACAATACACTAGCATCCTAACTAGAGATTTATCAACTCGGTTAGGGGTTATACCTCAACTTGAAATCCTTCTCTTCTTCTTGTTCTTCTCCTTGCTTGCTCCAAGAGTTGATCCGGACTTTGGTCACTCAACATGAACTCCTTCTGTTCTTGTTGTTCTTCTCCTTGCTTGCTCCGAGGGTTGATCCGGACTATGGTCACCTCCGCGGCCTCCTTGAGTCGAAAACGATCCACCCGAGAGATGTGCACCAAGCTCCACCTCGAGCCGAGATAACTAGGGCAAAGAGATTGCTAATCTAGAAGCCCTAGGTTGTGTAGAAGTGATGAAGGGATGGTTTTGTCTTTGTGGGATCTTTATCTCCCAACACATGAGATCAAAAGATTAATCAAGAGGAGGAAGAAGGAGGAGCTAGCTAACAACCATGGAGCTTCTCATTTCAAGAGAGAGAATGAGAATGAGCAAATGAAAAGCTTAACCAAGAGAAAACCTGCAATAATACAAAAACATTATCATTACTAATCTCATCAAGATAAAGGTGATGGCTACAAATGACATGACCATTATCATAACAAAAAGAAAAAGAAAACCAAAGAATACTTTAGATCTTTCAAGAAGATCTTAGTCAACTTTGGTCAAATGGTCAACAAAGTCAAGATGGTCAAATGGTCAATGTAATTAGCCATAACAAAATTATCAATGAAAGGATTAGTAAATAATGTCCCCGGCTCATAATGGTTTTGACCAAACGAACTGTCAAAACCCTAACGAGTCCGCCTCAAAATGGTTTTGACCGAATCAACTGTCAAAACCCTAATGAGCCTGCCACATAACGGTTTTGGCCGAACCAACTGCCAAAACCCTAATGAGGCACCTCCTCCTTCACTGCTCCGGAAAACTGTGCATACACACTTGCATCCGTATTCCGTAGAATGCGGATGCACAGAAGACAAAACAAATCCATCCGTGCAATACTAGGATCTGGCTTAAACCAAAGCCCACTAGTATTGCCTGCCCGAACACCACACGCACACAAGTGTACGTAAGTGATCGCAGCCCTGCCGTAAAACCATACGGCCTCTACACGTTTCGCTCAGTGCAGGGAAACCCTCTGTGTGGGAATCTAAAGACTCGACACTACGCTGGCAGTGGGTTTAACCACAGACCGCAAGCGGCACTAGCTGTACGTAACGGTCGCCAGGTAGATGTCGATAAGAAGGCCGATGAGGTAAACCCATCCGAACTCCTACTGAGTCTGTATGTGACAATCTCCGTACAGTCCGGTCTGTTCGTCTGATACATCGCATGGCGGGCCTAGGGGGGCGGTAAACGTCAGTCCCCTAATAGCGGTACAAGTCGTGTCGGAGTGAAGCCCAATACACCCTGAGATAACACTGGAAATCTACCAGTATATCTCGGTTGCCCTGGCCAGGGACTACTCGTGTAATGGCTCTCCTAGACACAGCGCGATGTCAACCCCCAATACCGGGAGAGACGAATCCTGTCTAACCGTCACTGCATCCAAGTGCTTCGGGACTGCTCCCTACTACTACCTGTTTGCACGACTCAGTAGAGCCGTGGTAGGGTAGTAATCAAAGAACAGTGGGAACACACTCGAGGCGAAGTGACAGTGTCAAGTCAGCGGACTAAGTTGTACTCATGTCACCTGGGAACTGATAACTGACGATAGGTATAATACCAACCATCAGTTCCCGACGAGTCCTGTCCAGTGTACTCGTAACCTAACGAGCACCCGCATACTATCACAAGTACGACGTACCGACGGCTGTGGGACAGACCGTCTCCCGTGCTGGGATGAGAAGCGCATACGCTAGTCTACTCCGGAGTATCGATGCCCTATCTCGATACTCCCATGACTAGGGACGTGTATAAGGATGTGCTTGTAGATTACCCAGCCCCCACGAGTGTGATCGCCATCACAACGCCGGTAATCATGCAAAGATCCTAAGGGCACTACTAATGCGTATAGGTGATATAATAAATAAACACACATGTACACATTAAAGCAGAGACAAACCAAGTAGCATACTACTATATTGAGCAAGATTGTCTGTACAACTGTGAATATCCCAAGCTTCTATCAAGTAATATACATACTAGTATGATACAGTAATGGCCTCTAGGGCATATACACTAAGAATCTCCCACTTGCACTAAGGCCATGTACTGGCGTATCGAAGACCTATCATCTCGATCAGCCGCTCGAACTGAGTCTGGGGTAAAGCCTTCGTGAATGGGTCCGCAGTGTTGTCCTTTGTGTCCACTCTCCGCACCTCGATCTCCTGGCGATCAATGATCTCCCTGATCAGGTGATACCGCCTTAAGATGTGCCTGGATTTCTGATGGGACCTTGGTTCCTTCGCTAAAGCTATAGCCCCATTGTTATCGCAATACAAAGGTATTGGGTCAACAATGGACGGAACCACCTGAAGTTCACTAATGAACTTCTTTATCCAGACTGCCTCTTTTGCGGCATCGCTTGCAGCAATGTATTCAGCCTCCATCGTCGAGTCTGCTTGGAACTCCTCCAACATACCGCCCCTCCGTTGCGGGTAAACACAAAACCCGAGACGGACTTGCTTTCATCTTTGTCACTCTGGAACCTTGAATCGGTAAAGGACTCAACCCTGAGGTCTCTATTACCGTAAACCAGGAACATCTCCTTAGTCCTTCTCAGGTACTTGAGAATGTTCTTCACTGCTGTCCAGTGGTCCTCCCCTGGGTCTGACTGATACCGGCTTACCGCGCTCAGCACGTAAGCTACATCTGGTCTTGTACATAGCATAGCATACATTATAGATCCTACCGCCGAAGCGTAGTGTATAGTGCTCATGCGAACCCTCTCCTCGTCAGTCTTAGGAGACATCTTCTTGGAGAGGGTAATTCCGTGCAATGCGGGTATGTTACCGCGCTTGGAATCCTCCATACTAAATCTCTTTAGTACAGTCTCTATGTACCTGGACTGCGAAAGTCCCAGTAGTCTCTTGGATCTATCTCTATAGATCTTGATCCCCAGAATGTACGAGGCATCACCCAGGTCCTTCATGGAGAACCTTCGTGACAAAAATAGCTTGACCGATTGTAGCATAGGAATATCATTTCCTATCAAAAGAATGTCGTCCACGTACAAGACTAGGAATACGACAGTTCGTCCTACAATCTTCTTATAGACACAGGGTTCATCTTCGATCATGATGAAATCAAATTCCTTGATTACCTCATCAAAACAGATGTTCCAGCTCCGCGATGCCTGCTTTAATCCATAAATGGATTTAAGCAACTTGCACACCTTCCCGTTGCTCCCACTGTCTACGAAACCTTCTGGTTGATCCATGTAAACGCACTCTTCCAAACAACCGTTTAGGAAAGCCGTTTTAACATCCATCTGCCAGATTTCATAGTCATGGAAGGAAGCAATGGCAAGTAGGATCCGAATGGATTTGAGCATAGCCACCGGAGAAAAAGTTTCATCATAGTCCAAACCAGGTCTTTGACGAAAACCTTTTGCAACGAGTCTAGCTTTATAGGTTTCCACCTGCCCATCTACACCAAGTTTCCTTTTGTAGATCCATTTGCATCCAACGGGTTTTACCCCAGGTGGAGCAATATCCAAGGTCCACACTTTATTGGCGTACATGGACTCCATTTCGGATTGCATGGCTTCCTGCCACTTATCAGAGTCCTTACTGATAATGGCCTGCCTGAAACTGGTAGGGTCATCTTCTTCCAAGATGCAATCCTCTCGATTCCCGTCTATGAGAAAACCGTAGTATCTCTCGGGCGGATGAGAAATCCTACCAGATCTGCGGAGTGGCTGAGGTTCGTTTGGGGTTATTGAATGTTCTGGTTCTGCTAAATCCTCAGTTTGAGTTTGTGGATCAGATATTTCATCCAGTTCTACCGTGCTCCCACTTATTTCTTTTGCAAGAAATTGCCACTCTAAAAAGGTGGCGCGACGAGCAACGAACACCTTCGGTTCCTCAGTGTGGTAGAATAGATATCCCAGAGAATTTCTAGGATATCCCACAAACTTGCGTAAAACTGACCGTGCCTCAAGCTTGTCCGGTTTTTGTACTTTTACATAGGCCGGACAACCCCATATCTTAATTCGTCCGAGATATGGTTTCTTACCACTCCATATTTCATATGGAGTCTTAGGCACAGATTTAGACGGAACCTGATTCAGTAAGTACGCCGCTGTGTCTAGCGCAAGTCCCCAAAATGAAAGAGGTAACTCAGCATTACTCATCATGGATCGAACCATATCCAATAGGGTACGATTCCTTCTCTCCGATACACCGTTGTGCTGTGGTGTATAAGGAGGAGTAAGATGAGAGAGAATACCATTCTCTTTTAAGTAATCTCGAAATTCCGTGCTTAAGTACTCCCTCCTCTATCAGACCGGAGGATCTTGATACTTTTGCCAATCTGGTTCTCTACTTCCTTTCTGAATTCCTTGAATTTCTCAAAAGCTTCAGATTTGTGTTTCATCAGATACACATATCCGAACCTAGAGAGATAGTCAGTGAATGTGATGAAGTACGAGAACCCACCCCTTGCATGTATAGACATCGGACCACACACATCACTGTGTATGAGTCCCAAGAGCTCTGCTGCTCTTTCTCCATGTCCGGTGAACGGAGATTTGGTCATCTTCCCTTTGAGACAAGACTGACAAGTTTCATAAGATGAAAACTCGAACGCATTCAAGAGTCCATCTTTATGCAACTTACTCAGTCTTTTCTCTCCGATATGACCAAGTCTACAATGCCACAAGTAGGATTCATTCGTATCTGAATTCTTCCTCTTGCGTGTGTTTTGTATATTGAGAACTGTATTCTGATTTAGAACGTAGATACCATTACACAGTGTACCCTCTGCAACCAGTACCTTATGAAGGTAAATGTTCTTGATATTCTTTTCAAGAACAAAGTTATATCCATCTTTATCGAGTAAAGAAACTGATATGATGTTGCAAACTATGGAGGGTACATAGTAGCAATCGTTCAAAATCATAGTCTTGCCATTTGGCAATACTAGGTGATATTCACCGACGGCTGCCGCATAAACTTGTGCTCCGTTCGCTACTCTGAGCGACATATCACCCGGTGCAACTTTCCTACTTTTTCTCAGTCCCTGTAATAAATTACAGATATGAGATCCTGATCCGGTATCAAGTACCCAGGAGGTAGGGCTGACCGTAAAACAGTTCTCAATTACAAGAACACCTGAAGTAGATGCAAAACCATGCTTCTTCTTCAACTGGGTATCCTGGAAATCCATACAATCCCCTTTCCCTTTCTCATACTCATGACTGTTGTCACAAGTTAGAGCTGAACCAACTTTCCCCAGTCACTAATAAGAATTCGGATCGGTCAAGCGATACATTTTATTATCTTGATTAGGGCGTGAAAAGGTTGCTGACTGGAGAGAGAGAAAAGAAACACTCAGCGTATGCTCTTGCAAGATTAGATTGGTTAAT
Source organism: Agapanthus africanus (assembly GCA_030015575.1). Classification (NCBI taxonomy): domain Eukaryota; kingdom Viridiplantae; phylum Streptophyta; class Magnoliopsida; order Asparagales; family Amaryllidaceae; genus Agapanthus; species Agapanthus africanus. The sequence goes on from JASDDO010000031.1 coordinate 234,170,901, forward strand.
TAATTTATCTAACTAGGATGTCTCCCACTGTTTACTCAAATTCTTCTTAAAACCTTTTTAAAAGAAGAACTAGCCGGGTTTTAATTCACGTCACAATACTTGCATAACCTTTCAGCCAGGCTAGTGTCGGTACTTCGAGGGAGGTTTTCCAACGCTTTCGCGAAGTTCCTTAATTAAAGAACCTCTTTTCCCTGGGGGCGTAGCCCCGCTAACACCTTTCTAGACACCTACTAGGTTTATAGCATTGATCGTTAAGTGAAATAATCTCCCGAGAGTAATCCAACTCATCAGTGGGATCGGGATCCAACTATCATAGTGTGATGACCAAGATGGAATCCACTCTAGTCACTACACTCCAGAAGGTATGCTAAATCTGCAAGTTTCAGTACTTTTGAAACTCCCGATGTGGTTTTTGCCCCTAACTATTCATGACCTTGACAATGCCAACATATCATGAACCGTTAGTCAAGTTCGGCCCGTCATTATCTTGATTAACTTAGACCCACCCATACAACTCTTGACAATGCCAACAATGCTATGCGACTGTCCTAAATAATCCGAAAAAATAAGGCTGCAAACAAGCAATACTTAGCTACCGATCACCACGCCTTGACAATGCCAAAATACGTAGCTCGAATACTAAGTAGTACTTGTAGCAAATGACGGAGGGCTACGGCTGGGTTTTTGGCAAAAAACCCGTTAACGTAATGAACTTGATATCGTTGAAGGAACATGGTTGCCTTTTTGAAAATATAGTGGCGAAAACTTTTGCTAAAGAAGTCACTCCCTGTGAAGGGATCTCGGCTCTTTCCTCGTCGAATGAGGTGCAGGATATTCCAAACTGAATACCTCGATGCAAAGCAAGAATAATCGACTATAGTGAAGTTATTACCCTGACGCAAACTTTTGTCCAAGGGGTCACTCCCGATGAAGGGATCTCGGCCCTTGCCTCGTCGACTGAGGTGCTAGGCATTCATAACCGAATACCTCGATGCAAAACAAAAGTGAACGTCCTTTTAATAACAGCTTTTGAAAAAACTTGTTCCAACAACGTCTTTTAGGTTTATTTTCTTGCATTAGTTCTTTTAATGCGTCCCATCATTTAAATCCTACCATTGCAGAAAACAACCAAAATATGACGTACGCTTATGCCATTCGCATTCGCCACGGGGCCCGTCATCACCCGTTAGGTTACTTAACTAACGACAGAGCGGGGGCTGGGCTAGCGCGGCTGTAAAACATAAGCAACGCCTAAATAGTTATTATATATAACAATATAGCAATGATAGCCAATCCAGATCACAGATGAACACTTTGGATATACTAGGAACCCGCGATTCGTTCGAGCCTGCAACGAAAAGCGGATTACACGGTCACGATGAACAGCCAATACCCCACCCAAGACCCCTACGGGTGCGGCAAACTACCCGTCAAGTACCCAAAGCGAAGCAACCTCCCTCAACGCCATGAGTAGACCACTCGGCACTTCGAGATACCCGGTAGTTTGTGCACCCCCTCCATGGGTCTATCCTAGGAGGAAAAACAGTAAAAAGAATTATACAATGACGGCTACAACCCCGACCCGGTTGTGCGGCCATACAAATAATATTACATCAATTTACAAATTTATTACATGAATGAAAGAAAAAGAAACTCTCTTCTCACACCCATCCCGGCTATTCATCCGCGACAATCCAACGAGTTCATATACACAAATCATCAACAACACAGATCACAGATGTGTATAACCCCCACTAATCGGCGTATAGCGATTAGTAGACGTTCAATACACATATAACATTACAGATATAACCATTAGCCAAAGTCTACAGAACATCGACCAAAAATACGGATTTTTGAGCCCCAAAAACAAATTTTGCTTTCTGGAAAATCTGGGCAGAAAAGTCATATCCAAAAATCCCAAAATACCCCTATAAGAAAACTGCAAGAAAAAGATTCCCCAACGGAGCCAACGCCGCCGCGGTTCCGCGGCATAAGCAAGCTTATGCCGCGGAAACGCGGCGCTTTAGACGAGTTGGGGGATGAAATTTCTCCAGTTTTCTAACAAAAGCCTGAGCCGATTTTTAGTGTATGATTTATTGATTTTGGAACAGTTCTAAAATTCGGCAGAAACTGAATTTTCCGGGGTAATTTTGCGGGTTTTTGTCCGGTCGATATTCTTAATACTTTGCTAACATGCTAGGGTGTGTTTAGTTAGGCTCTGATACCACTGTTAGGTCCACGTTACCTCTCCCGGTACTTTCGGGGTTGCGGAAACGGTAAAACAAAAATTTTTCTGGACTTGGCAACATGGACCGTAAAAGCCGGATCTTTGCTAAACAATACACTAGCATCCTAACTAGAGATTTATCTACTCGGTTAGGGGTTATACCTCAACTTGAAATCCTTCTCTTCTTCTTGTTCTTCTCCTTGCTTGCTCCAAGAGTTGATCCGGACTTTGGTCACTCAACTTGAACTCCTTCTCTTCTTGTTGTTCTTCTCCTTGCTTGCTCGGAGGGTTGATCCGGACTATGGTCACCTCCGCGGCTTCTTTGAGTCGAAGACGATCCACCCTAGAGATGTGCACCAAGCTCCACCTCGAGCCGAGATAACTAGGGCAAAGAGATTGCTAATCTAGAAGCCCTAGGTTGTGTAGAAGTGATGAAGGGATGGTTTTGTCTTTGTGGGATCTTTATCTCCCAACACATGAGATCAAAAGATTAATCAAGAGGAGGAAGAAGGAGGAGCTAGCTAACAACCATGGAGCTTCTCATTTCAAGAGAGAGAATGAGAATGAGCAAATGAAAAGCTTAACCAAGAGAAAACCCAACCATGGTTGTAATAATGCAAAAACATTATCATTACTAATCCCATCAAGATAAAGGTGATGGCTACAAATGACATGACCATTATCATAACAAAAAGAAAAAGAAAACCAAAGAATACTTTAGATCTTTCAAGAAGATCTTAGTCAACTTTGGTCAAATGGTCAACAAAGTCAAGATGGTCAAATGGTCAATGTAATTAGCCAAAACAAAATTATCAATGAAAGGATTAGTAAATAATGTCCCCGGCTCATAATGGTTTTGACCAAACGAACTGTCAAAACCCTAACGAGTCCGCCTCAAAATGGTTTTGACCGAATCAACTGTCAAAACCCTAATGAGCCTGCCACATAACGGTTTTGGCCGAACCAACAGCCAAAACCCTAATGAGGCACCTCCTCCTTCACTGCTCCGGAAAACTGTGCATACACACCAGCATCCGTATTCCGTAGAATGCGGAAGCACAGAAGACAAAAAAAATCCATCCGTGCAATACTAGGATCTGGCTTAAACCAAAGCATACTAGTATTGCCTGCCCGAACACCACACGCACACAAGTGTACGTAAGTGATCGCAGCCCTGCCGTAAAACCATACGGCCTCTACACGTTTCGCTTAGTGCAGGGAAACTCTCTGTATGGGACTCTAAAGACTCGACACTACGCTGGCAGTGGGTTTAACCACAGACCGCAAGCGGCACAAGCTGTACGTAACGGTCCCCAGGTAGATGTCGATAGGAAGGCCGATGAGGTAAACCCATCCGAACTCCTACTGATTCTGTATGTGACAATCTCCGTACAGTCCGGTCTGTTCGTCTGATACATCGCATGGCGGGCCTAGGGGGCGGTAAACGTCAGTTCCCTAATAGCGGTACAAGTCGTGTCGGAGTGAAGCCCAATACACCCTGAGATAACACCGGAAACCTACCAGTATATCTCGCTTGCCCTGGCCAGGGACTACTCGTCTAATGGCTCTCTTAGACACATCGCGATATCAACCCCTAATACCGGGAGAGACGAATCCTATCTAACCGTCACTGCCTCCAAGTGCTTCGGGACTGCTCCCAAGTACTACCTGTTTGCACGACTCAGTAGAGCCGTGGTAGGGTAGTAATCAAAGAACAGTGGGAACACACTCGAGGCGAAGTGACAGTGTCAAGTCAACGGACTAAGCTGTACTCATGTTACCAGGGAACTGATAACTGACGATAGGTATAATACCAACCATCAGTTCCCGAAGAGTCCTATCAAGTGTACTCGTAACCTAACGAGCACCCGCATACGATCTCAAGTACGACGTACCGACGGCTGTGGGACAGACCGTCTCCCGTGCTGGGATGAGAAGCGCATACGCTAGTCTACTCCGGAGTATCGATGCCCTATCTCGATACTCCCACGACTAGGGACGTGTATAAGGATGTGCTTGTAGATTACCTAGCCCCCACGAGTGTGATCGCCATCACAACGCCGGTAATCAAGCAAAGATCTTAAGGGCTCTACTAATGCGTATAAGTGATATAATAAATAAACACACATGTACCCATTAAAGCAGAGACAAACCAAGTAGCATACTACTATATTGAGCAAGATTGTTTGTACAACTGTGAATATCCCAAGCTTCCAACAAGTAATATACATACTAGTATGATACAGTAATGGCCTCTAGGGAATATACACTAACACCCGCCTCCAGGCTCAATCGGCAACATCCATCGATCTTCTTGCCGAGAGGAACCATACCGGGCCCCACCATGTACTCTCATACGGCAACCACACCTCATATGGAGTATATAATCAGAACCGATAAATCTCATGATTGCTGCGCAAATATCATATCAAGGAAACCGGGTTTTTCAATGTATGCATAATTTCATAAACTCCCGCGGTTCCCAAATCCAGAAATCATCATGTGAAATCCAAATAACAATGCGCAAATCCAGGAATAAATATATGCGATATATCTGAAATGCGAGCATATAAATGAGAATATGTAGCTAAAACCATATGTATGCGAAACTAATGAGGTACAACTAAGTAACATAAGTAAAGGTAAATATATGATTGCAACTGAATATGTGTGTAACATACAGGTGTAGCAATGTATAGGTATCTACCTATAGGAACTGATGTCGTATACCCCCTGGGTATAAGAAGAATATGAGTAAGATATCCCCCGGTATAAGTAAAATATGTAAAAGGTATACCTGTAGCTTTATCGCAAGGTGTAAATGTACCAATCACTAAAGGTATGATACACTATAGGTATACCGGTAAGCTAGATGTCATGTGTGACAAGCAATAGTATCTATAAGGGGTAGTGTGTGACATGGAAATTATTGACGGTGTGTGTGTAGCATACAATCCGTGCTCGTGCAACATGAACCGTCAATAATATATGCAGTGTCCTACGGCTGCTAGTCACAGTATAACTACATCAAGGAAATAAAGTAAAGGCGCAATTCTACAATGACGTAGAATGTGCGACAGGTATTTGAATCCTAGCCCAGACGCATAACGCCATGCGGGCGATTCCCCTGTAGATGTTAAATCTACTCACCTACACTCCCCCCTGTGGCAGTGTCCGTAGTCCCTGCCTGCAAACCTGCAATTAAGACACGGAAATCATATATAAGCCAAATATTCTGCGAAACGCGATATCGAACCAAAACAAGAAATTCGCGTCGCGAACTAAACGCGCGTGTGCACGATACGCTAAAACGTGTGTATACGCGTCTAAAACCATCGCGACATGCCGCGATACGCTGGATCACAGAACCCTCTCACGTATCGCGTGTATCGCGTAAACACAACGAACACCAAATACGATATATAGTCTCAGATTTTCCTACAGGCCAAAACTTACAAAACTAGACATGCCAAAACATTACACTACACAGCAGATTACCATTCCCAAAACCCCAAGTCCCAACACCCCTTCCTGGCCGCAAATTGCAGCCAGAATGAATTAATTTGCGGCCTGGGTTTGGAGATAGGGGCTCGTGCTCTGGTGGTGTATTCTAAACCTAACAAGTATGTTCCAGTTTCCTCAATTTTGTTCTGTAGGGTCCGGGTCAAAAGCAGATCACAGATATCCAATATATCGTATAAAAACGACAATTTAGCACAAAAGCAAACCCTATGGTATTTTAGTATAATCTGGCCTATTTCTCAGTTGAAGTGACCCTATTAACACTAAAATAGGCTAGGTTATCTAACACAATCATCAATTATCCAAAAGTTCACACAAAACATCATAATTAGCACTAAACTAGCTATTTAACACTAATCGAAGCAATCGATGCACAACTTAAGCAAACCACGAAATGGGGTTCAAGAAATATACCCTAATGAACCCTAGAAGGCATGTGAAGAAGTGGAAGGAGCTGATGCAAGTTGCTGGAGCTCCTGCTGCTGCTGTTGCTGCCTGTTGCTGCTGCTGCTGCTGATGATGATGATTGCTGCTGCTGCTGCTGATGATGATGATGATTGCTGCTGTTGCTGAAGATGATGATGATGATGATGCTGCTGCTGCTGCTGAAGATGATGATGATGATGATGATGATGATGCTGAAGATGCTGTTATTGTTGTTGTTGTTGTTCCTGCTATGGCTGCTGCTGAAGATGCTGATGGGTGTGTGTGTGAGTGTGTGTGAGTGTGTGTTTGAGAGAGTATGAGAGAATGAGTGAGAAATGAGGGAACACTCAATAACCCCTCCCGTTCTCTTTCTCTTTCTTCAATTAAGGAAGCATGGCTTGGCCATGTAGCACCATGCTTCCCTCTCTCTCAAGTCAACCATTCAACCAAAAAAATAAAACCCTTTTAAATAAAAAAAATTATTTTCCAAATTCATTCTCATTTTAAAACCATCAAGAATAAATACAACCATAACACACCTAACAACCCAAAGCACTTAAACAAAGCCTAAAACTAGATTAAGAGATGGTTAAACCCCAAATTAACACCCTAGCTAACATGCACAAGTGTGTGTGTGCCTAACAAAATTCTAATAAAATACTCATTAAATAGGATAAGATATTTAAAACTTAATTTGGTAAACTTTTTATTAAAAACCACACATTAAAATATAATTAGCTACAAAACACATTCTAAGGTGTTACACGATAACTCTATAGTGTCACCTCAGTACACAACCAAGCCCCACTCGCCAAACATCAAAGTTAAAACAACAAAGTCGCCCGAACCAAAAAGCAAGAAGAACTGGTACAGTTGTTAACCGAATCTCCAACAGTTGAAAAACTCCGCACGCATGCCTCAGTCCAAAGAAAAAGAAACCTCCTTTCATGTCAGTCCAGTCAACGGTGCAGCACTACACTAGCAATCCTGCATGAAACGGCGATAAAAACCTGTTAAGCCCAAAATCTGCGGACTTCCGTCCCATATACAAGTCTGGGCCAAACCTGTATGGCCTCGATCTTCCTCGGAACCATATGAAAACCGTCTCCCGTAACTACAAGGCCTAGGAGTCAACACAACAAGTCTGAAGGAACACTTCGAGAATCTAGCAAACCGCTGAGGCTCTCTCAGTATCTGCAAATCAAATCTTCAAGTGCTGCTCCGGTCCCTAAAGACACATTAAATAGACCAGAATGTCATAAATAACACAACAATAACTGGTCGAGGAATGGCTTGATGAAATCCGGTTCATCACATCTACGAATGCTGCTAGGGCATTGGTGAGTCCAATGACACAACATCACACACAAAGCCCGTAGCACACACAAGGCAGTCTTCGGAATGTCATCACTCTGAACCCGCAACAATGATGACCTGATCCCTAAACAAACTTAGAAAAAATGTCTCGCACTTAGGAGCTGATCGAAGAAATCGTCAATGCGAGGTAAATGATACCTGTCCGCACCGTAAGTCGGTTCAATTGACGATCCATCAATACATAACCTCAAACTGTCGTCTTCCTCCTTGACGAACAAAAATAGGAGCTCCCCAATGCGAAACACTCAGACGCACAATCCCCCCAACAAACAACTCTGCAGCTGATCCTTAAGCTCCCTAAGCTCTGCCGGCTCATGTGGAACAACGTCGGATAACTCTCTCACGATAAGAACCCGGTCCAACAAACCCACTATGGCTCCGGTATCACGAATGACCGCCAAGAATCCTCGACATCCTCTCCTCAAAAGCCGACTAGCGAAAAAGGCTGAATTCGAGCTGTGAGAGGCGGCACCACTGTCCCCCTGCACAACAAGAACCGACTTGCCTGAAAAACAAACCTGACTATTCCTCGCGGTACTCCACAGACGCCTAGCACGTAACTAACCAGTCCATGCCCAGGAGAACGTCAAATCAAACATCTCAAGAAGGATCAAGTGACGGATGAATCTCCTGACCGATTGGCATACGACTGAAATACGTGTCGCGCAACAAAAGAATAGCTGACAGAAATTAACACAACAAACAGCTGATCTAGCTAAGACGAATCCCCTCGTCCCAAACCTCTGCTACTCCCGCAACGGTCACGAAACCTATCTCGACGACTAGTCCTCTGTCTCTGGGTTGGTACACCGGTACAAGTCCTCTACTGTTCCGGAACTCACAAAGTCTCAGGAATACGTGTCTCGTCAACTAGGGCTGCATCCACTAGTGCTATGTAGGTGACGGAATACTGTGTGCTGATCGCAAGGAACAACTGGGTAGAAGGGTTGAAAACCTCATGTCGCTGCGCTCGAATGGCCTCAACCAATGAACTCATCGTCTGGCGCATGTCCTGTATCTCTGCCACAAGCTTAGCGATACTATTTGTTGAAGGCGGATCCGTCTACACCTATGCAACGAGCGTGCCATCCTGGTCAGTCCTTGACCCACCCGAGTCAACTCTGACCTCGGCCCTCGCTGCACCTCACTGAGCCCCCATAGTCGTCGGCGGCAAAGGCTATAAATATGGATAGGATTCGATATGAACACGGAAATCGAATCACAAGGTTATGAATCATCAAGGAAAGAATTTCAAGTAATTGTACTTAGGTCACTTTAGGCGGAGTACTGCATCGTGAGTAAGTTGCAGACATACACACACTACGTTACTCTGCTTAAGCTACCTACTCAATCATATCAAGGTCATCCGACACTCCGTAAGGTAAAAACCTAGCGCTCTGATACCAACTTTGTCACGACCCGAAATTGGAATGTGGCGGCCCTAATACTACGCAACGTCTACAGGCGTAACGCAGTAAAAGAAAGCCAAAACCTAGAAATCTAAACCAGTAAAAGATAAGAAAAGATAAGAAACATTGTTTAAAAGTCTTTGAAATCACAACCCAAATTCTTTAAAAGTCCAACTTTATTTCCTTTAAAATTTTGGCAGCACCTCCTTTGTAAAAGCTAGCCCCAAAAATGGGTACAACATAAATATAATGTAAAGCATCCCCAACGGGAGAAAATCCACGCACAAAGGCGGAAAACAACCACCACAACAAATATACGACGCCGTAGCGAAGAAATAAAAGACAGTAGAAAGGAAACTGTATAAAAGACAAGTCACAAATAATATACAATATCGTCCTCACCAAGTCTCTAAGTCAACACGAAAATATTAGATGGAGAGTACAGGGAAACAACGAATATACAATACAACGAATAACCACAAAACCCACCTAAGCAAACTGCACACTGTGAGCTGATGCGGTATCCGTAGCAAAAGATGATAAGATGTGTGATAATAGCCTGCCTCTGACTATCCTGAGGAACACCTGCAAACACTATGGCACAACGGGGCGAGTTGCCAACTCGTGAATAGTAAATAACATATGCAGGTAATCGCGAGTATGCACGTACAGCGTGAATCTAACATGTGCAATTAATAGCAATAAAAAGTCATTTGAATGCAATAATCATGAAAGGTACACTAGCAGGTACAACTAATACATGAAGAAATGCATATGAATAAAGGTATGTAAATGCAACAGTCATGAAAGATACTCTAACAGGTACTACTAATACTTGAAGAAATGATATGAATAAAGGTATGTAAACGCAACAGTCAAGAAAGGTACTCTAACAGGTACACTAATGCATGAAACAGTGCATAAACAGTAAATGTAGAGTATGGAATGAAATATGCCATTTCCACGGAATCCTGACATCGTGGTAGGATCAAAATCCATCAAGAAAATCCAAATCCCAATTTCCTCAAATCAGCCCCCAATTTGGCTATCATATCAAGTAAGTCTCACATATCCTTAATGTACAATATCAAGTAGATCTCACATATCTCGTATGTACAATATCAAGTATATCTCACATACCCCGAATGTACAATATCAAGCAGATCTCACATATCCCGTAATCAATATCAAATAAATTCTCAAATGTCCTAAATCCAATGTCAATGAGTCCTTTACATTCTAGGTATATTTGCATGAATAAATATGATGATGTATATAATTTAATGTCAATACACATATATTAGCGTCTCATTCCACTAATATTGGTGTAAGGGCATATATAACAGCGGTCTAAACCCCTGTTATATATACAAAGGAGTAAAAAGAAATATCATGAAACCAATGTGTCAAGCATCGACACAGAAATGCAGGTCTATCAGGTGCTGTCACCACGACTGGCACCCTGATAGGTGCGTATCATACGCTATCCCGACGTATCTATACGTACAAGACTCCCATCGGTATCCACATGATAACCGCCGAGTCATAGGTAATGTCACCGGATGGTATGGTTCCCCCACTAACTCATTGTCTACTCCACGACTCTTGCCCCGGGGTACCTCCGGGCCCCACCATGTACCCGCACACGGACCCCTCAGTTTCTCGCATGGGGTATATATATTCGAACCGATAAATCTCATGGCGGCTGCTGAAATATCATATCAAGGGAAACCGGGTTTTTCAAAAAATGCATAATTTCATGAACTCCCACGGTCCCCAAATCCAGAAAACATCATGAAAAATCCATATCTCAATGCGAAAATCCATGAATATAATATACGCATCATAAATCTGAAATGCGAACATATAAAGGAAAAGCACCAATTAACTGTAACAAGCTAATATAATATCATGCGGTTCCTAATCTCTCCAATTCTAAAATAACATCAAGTAAAGGTAAACATGTAACTATAACCAGATATATGTGCAACATAAAGGTATAGCAAGATATATGTATCTATCTATAAGTAAATGATGTAGTATACCCCCTGCGTATAAGCGAAATAGGTGTGCAAGGTATACCTGTAGTTATGTCGTAAAGTGTGCATGTACCTATCACTAATGGTACAATACTCTATAGGTATACAGGTAACTAGCATGTAAGTATGTGAGAACATATGTGTAAGCATGTAGGTATACAGGTATGCTATAAGTCATTGCGTAAAGAAATATGAATCAAAGTCTCAATGTCCCTAACCAAGCAATGTTATATCTATAAGTGGGTTATGCATGACATGGCAATTATTGACGGTGTGTAGCATACATTCAGTGCTCGTGCAAAATGAATCGTCAATAATATGTGCAGTGTCCTAAGGATACTAGTCCAAGAACAACAATATCTAAGTAATAGGGTAAATGCACAATTCTAAATATGACATAGAATATTCGACAGAAATAACATCTCTAGCCCAGACGCATAACGCCATGCGGGCGATTCCCCTGTAGATGTGAAATCTACTCACCAACGCTCCTGGCTAAGTGAAGCCTACCACCTGTTTTTCCTTGTCGTAGCGTCCGAAGTCCCCGCTTGTGAACCTAAAATTTCACAAACACATCAAATAAGCAAAAATCCTACATCGACGAAAAGACAACGAAACGCAAGAATAACGCCCTGAAAATTACACTGCGTGCTTAGCGCATCTATCGCGCACGACATCGGCCAAAAACCCTAATTGGGGACTCTAAACTACAAAACACAAGTCTAGACCCCGATCGTCCCGATCGCGGAACACAACACAAAAATTACGAGGAATACAATAGATATAACCTCGCAACGACCAATCGAACCCAAGTCGGAAAAACCCCGAAATCTAGTAAGCAACCTATCGCAAAATTTCGCATTAGATTCAAGCTAACACATATCTAGCGATTACATACACCTTAAAATAGCTTAACTAAGCTATCAAAACCATTTCTATATTTTTAACACCTGCTAAATAAATTTTAGCAAAAACCTAGTAAGCAAAATTGCATAATTAAACAAAGTGTTCATTAGCAAAAATTAACATTTTCTACTAGGTTAATCTTCACCAAAACACAAATTAACACTTCAAATAAACATTAAACACATAAATCAAGTTTTACCCTAACTAGATTATCATAAAAATCAAGTCTTGAATTTCAAACATGAAATTAAAAGCTTAAATAAACAATTAATACACTAATTAGAAATTTAGAAACAACAAAAAGGATTAGGTTTAGGGTTTTATACCTCCACAAAAGATCAAAACCAAGAAACCAAACTCATCATCTTTTCCTCCAAAATGATGTTTTGAATGAAGATCCAAGCTTGCTTTGAGTTCAAGAATGAAGGAAAATGAATTTATTTGAGTTTTTGTGATTTTATTTGGAATTTTCATGATTTATTTGATGCAAAATGAGTTGAAAAAGAGTGGGAATTATAATGGGCAGCAAAGGGAAGGGAAGGGCCGGCCAAAGGGGTGAGGGGGGTATTTTTGTGAATTTTTGTGAAGAAAATGCTAGGAAAAAGAGTAATAAATGCTAATAAATGCTATATGCCACCTTTACACATTTTCGTTTCTTTTTAAAATAAAACCTTTTGCACTCCAAAAAATATCTAGATATTTAAAAAGAACTTTCCAAAATATTCTAGTGACAAAAAAATAATTTATTCTCAAGACAAGAAATTTCCCGATTTACATGCACCAAATATCGCTTAAAATAATATTTTATTTGGGAAAAATTCTATCTGACCCAAAATCTCCCAAATACCCCTAAAGTTCACGCACAATCTTTATTTTAGCTAAAAAAAAGGTGCCGACAAGCTTATACGGACGTTTGATCGAAATCGGGTTAAAACGGAAAATACCGACAATTTTGCCCTAAAACGGGAAAATTCGCAAAAGGATTTCTTAAATGTTACAACCCGTGTCCAGGATCGGCACGTAAATCCTCATAACTCATGCACCGTCACCACGACTGGTCCTGATGTCATGTTTGTACATCACTCCGGTCGGTATCCCCACGATAACCGCCGAGTCCAAATACTATCACCGGTAGGTTGTTGTCCCTTCTGTCAGGCTTATCGTCTGCAGCACGAAATCACCACTCGTCCCAGGGTACCATACCGGGTCCACCATGTACCTGCAGATGGTGCCTCCCGCTCCTCGAATCGGGTTTCACATGCCAATCTCAGAACCGAGAAATCGCATGGTGGATGCACTGAAATATCATATCAAGAGAAACCGGGTTTTCAAACAACACATAATTTCTTGAAATACCCCTACGGTTCTCAAATCCATATATCACATGAAATCCATATCTCAATGTGTAAATCCATGAAAACTGATATATGCAACATAAAACAACAATATGAGCATATTAAGGAAAAACCGCTCTTTTAAATGAATCCAGCTTAAAAATATATCAGGCGGTCCCCAAATTCTTCGAAAAACAAGTGCAGCATCATATGCGGTGTACCTGTAACTGTAGCAAGGTATAAGTATCTACATGTAAGCAAGTATGTATGATGCATTTCATAAGCGCAATAGCACAATAGTCAACGTCCCAATATCACATGTCAATACAATACCACTTAGGGGTATATGCAACTATAGCAAGATATGTGGGTGTACATATCAGTATGTAGGCATGATGTACATGTAGCTGTAGCAGAGTAGTGTACATGCCAGTATATCATGCAACCTAGCATAGTGATATGAACATGGTAGTATATCATAGCATGATGTACCAATTCTACTGTGTAAGTGACATAGCAATTATCGATGATGAAGTGTGTGAGCCGGCAATCTGTGTAAGTGTAACATACGCATCATCGATAATGGTGTAGATGTACTAGTCCAGGCATAAGAAATGCAATGAGAATTGCATGAATGCAGCACAATGCATATAGTGAATCAAATGCTATAAGGTATACATATCAACAAGACCGAGTCGGTGAATCTATCAATCGACATCTAGCCTCACAACATCACGTACGGTACAATCCATCGTACGGCATCCTCTAATCAGGGGTATGGATAAATCAGCAAGTAAAACTCATCGTGTACGGTAATTTAACGTACCGCGGCATTAAACAAATAGGGATCCTATCAACCTATAACCTCGGGGTACGGATCTAAGTCTCGTACGACATATCACTCAATATGCAAAACATTATACATACATATATACATATCTCTGAGGTCACATCCATGTCAAACTCGTATCAGGGGACCTACAAAGGTATCAATAATCTCATATCGACTCGAATCCACCAAATGACATATCACACTAAGTCATCATATCACATCGTATACTCGTTCATCACATTAATATCTCGCATCACATTAAATAAACGACACACTTGTTCTCTTTTAAATCGTACTTATCATGATTCACTTATCATTTCATTTTCTCCTAAGTCAATTGTTCATTAGCATCAACTTCAATCACATTATCGTTTGTAAATCCTACAATCATGTCCGTCGCATATCATTATCAAGATATAATAATCAAACGATAATCCATATCAATGGTTGCGAGGGTGCTATACGCCATCCACCTGACTTCCCACGTAGATATAAATCTACTCACCTGCTAAACTCCTCGCATAGCCATAGTCGATGCGCTTCGTCGTCTCGAAATCCACGCGAAGGTACCTACAATCAATATGAAATCGCAATGCTATTAACATCAAATTCTGAAATCCAAATATGGCACGTGGTGCGCTCATTGGTTAGAACCTATAGCCTACGCATGCAAAACAACCAAACAACCATCGTCGTTGACGTAAAAACGTCCAACGACCAAATACAATATCATAACTCAAAAACAAAGATTCCAAGTACCGGAAAAACATAGACAAAACCCTAAATTGGGTCGCTATACATGAAAACCGCTACGCCAAAAACCCAATAGTACTAATACTCATTCACAACACATATAATATCGTAGGTAATAATATTCACTTCATTCACACGTCCATTAAAACTCACGTCTAAGTTTTACCGAAAACTTAGTAAGCAACTTTAACCGCAATTTAGCACAAGTCTAGAAATTTAACAATTCTAGAAATTTCCAACAACACAAAGTAGCATAATTTAGTGATTCAAACCATTTTCCTAATTTTAATCTCACCCAAAAATGATTTAGAAAAGAAATCATAAGTGAGCTAATACTAGCTAATGTAATGTAATATATCAAATATATAATTATACATTAGATTATCAAATCAACTCTTGATTTAATAATCCGTCTATATAACCTATAACCGACTAGTATCATATGAATCAACTTATCGAATCAACACTTAATCCGATAACCCGGCTATATCATATATAATCGACCGATATCTCATATCGCGAGAATAGACGACAGTATCTCATATCGTATTAATCTCAGTCCCGCACATATCACATATGTGCTCCTACTCCGTTTCTCTTGAGCCAGGAAACCCCTTTGTAGGACTCTAAAGACTCGTCTATGTGCCGGCAGTAGGTGATGATCATATCAAACACCAACAAGTCGCAAGCGGTCTGCTAAACGTAACGGCCACCCGGGTATTGAGCGATCAGAAGATCAACAACCAAGCTTGCTCACACTCCTGCGAATCCAATCAGTAACACTACCGTACAGTCCGGTCTCTTCGTCTGATATGTCGCATATCTCGTCTATGGGTGGTAAACGTCAGACCCCAGTAACTCGATAAGTCGTGTCGATATGAGGCTCATAACGGGTCGAGAAACTACTGATAACACTTAACAGTATATCTCTGAAGCAGCCTTGGCTAAGGACTTCCTGTTATAGCCAATCGAGCACAGCGCAACATCAACTCCCAATACCGGGAGAGACGAAACCCCTTCTATCGCTCATTGCCTCCATGTGACTCGGGACTGTACCCAAAAGCCACCGTTTTGCACGTTCTCTTGAACGTGGTAAGGTGGAAATCAAAGCACGGTAGGAATCACACAAGACTCTATGACGATCTCGGGTCTACAGACTAACCTGTACTAGTGTCACCAGAGAACTGCCATCTGACGTGATACCATTTGGGAGTTCTCGGCGAGTCCGTTCAGTGTACCCAGTCTGCAATAAGCACCCGTATACTGTCTCTGATGTCAAACACCAATGGATATGGGATCATCCAACGCCCATCTACATGGGTCGAGAAGCTATACACTAGTCTACTATGATATATTGATGCCCTGTCTCGATACACCCACGACTAGGAACATTTGAAGGATGTACTTAGCGACTACTCTGTCCCTACTAGTATGATCTGCATCATAGTCCTGGTAGTCAAGTACACATCCTAAGGGCTTTATCAACATGTAACATAGAGACAATCATAGTACATGTTAAGATAAAGTGCAACCAGATAGCATGCAATCATGTCGAGCAAGAAAGTCCTCCCTATATATGTCCAAGTATCCACTACAATATACATCGTATATACAGTAATGGCCTCTATGGCATATATATCACTAACAATCTCCCATTTGCACTAGGGCCATCTGTTGTAGTATCTCATACCCAACAATAAGCAATGGTTGATGTATCTCATACTCAACCATCCCATAAAAGTCTCTACTGGGAAATAGGCCTTTGTGAGTGGATCCGCACTGTTTTCCTCTGTGTCTACTCTCCTATCCTCGATCTCCCTGGAGATCAACCATCTCCATGATCAGGTGATACTGCCTATGAATATGTATGGATCACTGATGGGACGGGGGTTCCTAGGCATAAGTCACAACTCCATTATCACACAATGGTAGGAACGAAGTTCATCTCATGAACTTTTATACATCCAGACTACCTCTTTTGTAGCATGCTTCGTAGCAATGTATCCAGCCTTTATCGTCTAGTATGCCACGGTATCTACTTTGGAACTCTTCCAACATACCATCCCTCCACTGAGGGTAAAGATAATACATGTGACTGACATTCAGTCGTCCTTACCACCCTGGAAGCTATCCAGTGATTCTCCCCAAGATCGATTGATACCATCTCACTACACCTAGTGAGAATCCTAACATCCACTTAGATCTATCTCAAAGATCCAAAACCCAGGATTTAGGAGGTATAAGCTTGATCCTATATGGAGAATCCATGTGATAAGAGGAGATTGACCGAGCGTAGCATAGGAAACTCCTTTCCTATCAAGAGTATGTAATCCACGTACAATACGAAGATCACCACCATACTCCCTACTATCTTTTTGTATATACAAGGTTCATCTACCATTTTGATGAAGTAAAACGCTTTGACTACCACATCAAAGCAGATGTTCCAACTCCGCGATGCCTGTTTTACCTCATAAAGCAACTTGCACACGTTTCCGCTGCTCCCACTGTCTATGAAGCCCTTTAGCTGTGTACTTATAGACGCTCTCTTCTAAATCACTATCTAGAAAAGCAGTCATGACACCCAACCGCCAGATATCGTAGTCATGGTATGTAGCAATGGCAAGTAGGATCCGGATGGACTTAGGCATAGGCACTAGAAAAGGTTTTATCATAATCCACACCTCGTCAGTGACGAGAACCTTTTACAACAAGCCTTAGCTTTGAAAGTCTCAACATTTTCATGTACACCAAGTAATCTTCTCAAGATATATTTGCTCCTGATGGGGATTTAACCCATCAGATATAGCAACCAAAGTCCATACTTTGTTGGTGTATATGGATTCCATCTCCGATCACTTAGCATCCAGCCGTTCTTACAAAGTCCCCACTCCTGATGGCCTGCTCGAAACAAGTTGGGTCGTTTTCTCATGATGGAATCCTCGCTCCCACTGTCATAGAGAAAACAGAAGTATCTCTCAGGTGGGTGAGGAACCCTACTAGATCGGCGGGGAGGCTGAGGTTCGTTGGGAGCTATTGAATCCTCCGGTTCTACCAAATCATCGGCTGCAGTTTGTATAGCTGGAACTCCTTCCAGTTCTACCTCATGACCACTAATTTCTTCACAAGAAATTCTCTTTCCCAAAGGTAGCATGCTGAGAAACAATACACCTTTTGCTCCTCTGTGTTGTAGAAGATATTACCTTGCGAATGCTTGGGATATCCAACAAACATCCACAGAACTGACCTTGCCTCGTGCTTGTCCGGATTTTGCTTTTAGACATAGGCCGGACAACCCCAAATCTTAACATCCTTAAGATATGGGCTCTTCCCATACCATATCACATATGGAGTGGTAGGTACCATTTTTGATTGGAACCCTATTCAATAGGTATGCAGCTTCACATGTGCATAACCCCAAATGGAAATAGGTAACTCAGTAGTACTCATCATAGAGCACACCATATCACATAGGGTGCGATTGCTCCGTCCCGTTATACCAACGTGCTGTGGTGTATACGGAGGAGTAATGCTGAGAGAGAATCTCATTCTCATTTAGAATAGTCCAGGAATTCCGTGCTCAATTATTCTCCTACTCGATCACATCATAGGACATAATACTTATACCCGTTTTGGTTCTCAAATTCTAACTTATATTCTT
This sequence comes from Agapanthus africanus, assembly GCA_030015575.1. Taxonomy (NCBI): domain Eukaryota; kingdom Viridiplantae; phylum Streptophyta; class Magnoliopsida; order Asparagales; family Amaryllidaceae; genus Agapanthus; species Agapanthus africanus. Next base: position 234,189,390 of record JASDDO010000031.1, read on the forward strand.
CGAATTTCTCAAAAGCTTCAGATTTTTGTTTCAACAGGAAATATGTCCGAATCTTGAGAGATTATCAGTAAATGTAATGAAGTACAAAGTGTAGGGTTCCTAGGAACACTAATGAGGTCTCACAAGGTATCAACCATGCCAATTTCAAATTTTACAAGTGCCGAGAAACCCTAATACGGATCGTTGACTAGAGTTTAGACGATAACTACAACTAGTAAACTACTTTACTAAGAAGTGAACGGAAATACAACCTTTGTAGATCCGGTCCTCCACCTCCTAGGCTCCGTGTCCGCTGTCCATATCGAATCCCAGACTCTAGCATCGGCTTCATCGGAGAAATGGGCGGGCTAGGTTGCCGACTTCGATGCCGCAGATGATCTACGTCGAGGAAACACAAGATCAAGCTCCAACTTCACCAAGCCATGAGACTTGTGAAGAAAACACCCTATACTACTTGGCAAGTGGTAGAGGATGAAGAAATAGGAAGTGGGTTCACTTTAGAATTGGATTTCTCACTCTTTTTCTCAAGTTGCCATTGTTGGTAGCAAGCTTTTTCTTCTTGAAGAAGAAGATGAAGATAATATGATAAGTTCATTTAAAAATAGAAAACAAAATGATACTTATCATAATATCAACCATGGTTAGGTGTAGATAATTAACTAGGGTTAGATGAATGGTTAGGGTTAGGAGAAGAAGACAAGAATGGTCACTTAGTCAAAGTTACATGAAGCATCAAGAAGCTTCATGTAAGAAAGAAACCATTTTGTTTTCTTTTATCTTTTTCTCAAAAAGAATAGATAAATAAATAATTGAAATGAAACCCTAACCATTTACTAAACATGGTTTAAGTGTTTACACAAAACCAAGTTTGCATGTATCATCAAACATGATACAAACAAGTGCACAAAACTATATCATATATACAATGTGCACATTCGAGTGAGAAAATCCATTTAATGTGAACCAATACTAGTTAATGCTAAGTAATATATCAAATATATAGAATTAAACCTTAAATCATTAAATCAACACTTGATTTAATGATCCGGTCATATCGCATATAACCGACTAGTATCAAGTGTATCAATGTATCGAATCAACACTTGATTCGGTAACTCGGCTATATCACATACAACCTACCGATGATAGAAAGCGCAAGAATAGAATACGGTATCACATACACGCATTATTCTTGGTCGCGCACATATCTCATATGCGCTCCTATTTCGTTTCGCTTGAGCCAGGAAACCTCTGTGTTGGACTCTAAAGACTCGTCAATATGCCGGCAGCAGGTGATGATCATATCAAACACCCACAAGCCGCAAGCGGTCTGCTAAACGTTACGGCCACCCGGGTATTGAACGATCAGAAGATCGACGAGCAAGCCCGCTCACACTCCTGTGAATCCAACCAGTAACACTTACCGTACAGTCCGGTCTCGTCGTCTGATATGTCGCATATCTCGCCTAGGGGTGGTAAACGTCAGACCCCAATAGCTCGATAAGTCGTGTCGATATGAGGTCTATAACAGTTCGAGAAACTACTGGTAACACTTACCAGTAAATCTCAGCAACCCTGGCCAGGGACTTCCGGTTATAGCAAATCGAACACAGTGCAACATCAACTCCCTATACCGGGAGAGACGAATCCCCTCCTATCGCTCATTGCCTCCATGTGATTCGGGACTGTACCCAAAAACCACCGTTTTGCACGCCCTCTTGGACGTGGTATGGTGGAAATCAAAGAACAGTGGGAACCACACAAGACTCTATAACGATCTCGGGTCAACAGACTACTCTGTACTAGTGTCACCAGAGAACTGCCATCTGACGTAAGGTATAATACCATTTGGGAGTTCTCGGCGAGTCCGTCCAGTATACCCAGTCTCCACTGAGCACCCATATATCATATCTGATGTCAAACACCAATGGATATGGGATCATCCATCGCCCATATGTATGGGTCGAGATAGTATACGCTAGTCTACTCTGGTATATCGATGCCCCATCTCAATACACCCACGACTAGGGACCTTGAAGGATGTACTTATGGACTACCATGTCCCCACTAGTATGATCCGCATCATTGTCCAGGTAGTCAAGTACACATCCTAAGGGTTTTACCAACATGTAACAGAGAGACAATCAGTATACACGTTAAGGTAAAGAGTAACCAGATAGCATATTATCATGTCGAGCAAGAAAGTCCTACCTATATATGTCCAAGCATCCACTACAATATACATCCTATGTACAGTAATGGCCTCTAGGGCATACATATAACTAACAATCTCCCACTTGCACTATCTGTAGCAGTGGTTGTAGTATCTCATACTCAACCATCCCATAAAAATCTCTCTCTGGGAAAAGGCCTTTGTGAGTGGATCCGCCGTGTTGTCCTCTGAGTCTGCTCTCCTAACCTCGATCATCTTCGAGATCAGCCATCTCCATAATCAGGTGATACTGCCTTAGAATATGTCTGGATCACTGATGGGACGGGTGTTCCTTGGCATAAGCCACAACTCCATTGTCACACAATGGGAGGAACGAAGTTCATCTCATGAACTAATATACACCCAGACTGCCTCTTTGGTAGCATCTTAAGTAGCGATGTATCCAGCCTTTATCGTCTAGTATGCCACGGTATCTAGCTTGGAACTCTTCCAACATACCGTCCCTTTACTGAGGGTAAAGTCAATGCCTACGACTGACATTCAGTCGTCTTTATCACACTGGAACCTCTCCAGTGATTCTCCCCTTGATCAATTGATACCATCTCACTACAGCTAGTGAGTATTTTAACACCCAAATAACATCTATCTCATAGATGAAGACTCAGGATTTAGGAGGTATCACTTTAATCCTACATGGAGAATCCATGTGATAAGCGGAGATTGACCGAGCGTAGCATAGGAAACTCCTTTCTTATCAAGAGTATGTCATCCACATACTCTACGAGGATCACCACCATACTCCCTACTACCTTTTTGTATATACAAGGTTCATCTACTATTTTGATGAAGTCAAACTCTTTGACAACTACATCAAAACAGACGTTCCAACTCCGCGATTCCTGCTTTATCATATTAAACATCTTGCACACGTTTCCGCTGCTCCTACTGTCTACGAAGCCCTCTGGCTGTGTACTTATAGACGCTTTCTTCCAAAACATCATTTAGAAAAGCAGTCATGGCACCCGACCGCCAGATTTCGTAGTCATGGTATGTAGCCATGGCAAGTAGGATCTGGATGGACTTAAGCATAGCCACTGGAAAAAGGTTTCATCATTATCCACGCCTGGTCGATGACGAAAACCTTTAACAAGTCTAGCTTCGAAAGTCTCAACTTTTCCATCTACACCAAGTAATCTTCTCAAGATTTACTTGCTCCTGATGGGGATTTAACCCTTCAGATATAGCAGCCAAGTTCCTTACTTTGTTGGTGTATAAGGATTCCATCTCAGATCGATAAACATCCAGCCATTCTTACAGAGTCTCACTCCTGATGGCCTGCTCGAAACTAGTCGGGTCATTATCTCATGATGCAATCCTCGCTCCCACTGTCATAGAGGAACCGAAGTAACTCTCATGTGGGTGAGGAACCCTACTAGATCGGCGGAGAGGCTGAGGTTCGTTGGTTACTATTGAATCCTTCGGTTCTACCAAATCATCAGCTGCAATTTGTATAGCTGGAACATTTCCAGTTCTACATAACAGACCTTGCCTCGAGCTTGTCCGGATTTTGCTTTTAGACATAGGCCGGACAACCCCAAATCATAACTAACTTAAGATATGGGCTCTTCCCTTTCCATATCACATATGAAGCGGTAGGCAACTGATTTGATTGAAACCCTATTCAATAGGTATGCAACTTCTCAAGTGCATAACTCCCAAAAGAAAATAGGTAACTCAGTAGTACTAATCATAGAGCACACCTTATCATATAGGGTGTGATTGCTCCGCCCCGATACACCGTTGTGTTGTGGTGTATACGGAGGAGTAATTCTGAGAGAGAATCTCATTCTCCTTTAGAATAGTCCTGGATTTCCGTGCTCTAGTATTCTCCTCCTCGATCACATCAAAGGATATAATACTTATACCCATATTTGGTTCTCTACTTCTAACTTATATTCTGTGAATATCTCAAAAGGTTCGGACTCATGTTTCAACAGGAACATATGACTGAATCTTGAGAGATCATCATAGAATGTAATGAAGTATAAAGAACCGGTCTTGGCATGTGTAGACAGGGGACCTTCATACATCAACATGTATCATCCCAAGAGTTTACTAAATCTTTCTCTGTTTCCAGTAAACGGAGCTATGGTCATTTTATCTTTGTGACATGACTGGCAAGTTTCATAAGATGTAAATTCAAACTGATTTAAATATGCATCTAAATGTAACTTTAGCTAGTCGGGTCACATTGATCTGACCTAGTCTACAATGCCTCAAGAAGGATCCGTTCATATCTGAACTCTTTCTCTTGTGTGTGTTCCGTATACTAAGAACTGTAGTTTGATTTAGAACATCAATGCTTTTAGATAACGTGTCTGAACCGATCAACTTTTGATATAGGAAATGTTCAAAACATTATCCAACAATACAAAATTATATCCTTCTTTAATGAATAAAGAGACTGATATGATTTTGTATATCAGGTTCGGTATCTAATAGCATTTGTTCAGAATCAATATATAGATAATACAGGGTGACAGTGACCAACAGACTTGGCTGCAACACTTGCCCCGTTTTCTGCCTCATGAAACTTATCACCCATTCTCAGTTCTCTACCTTTCTGTAGCCCATGTAACGGATTACATATGGGGGATCCTAATCCGGTATCACATACCCACGACGTAAAGAATACTGAGAAACAGTTCTGTGTAATGAACGCACCCGAAGAAGATGCATCATCATGCACTTCCTTCGTTTGGGCGGCAAAGGAATCCTGGTAATCCCCAATTTCCTGCTCTGTCTTATAACAATTATAAGTTGAAGCGGGACCAACGTTCCCCAGCTCAGTATAACAAGCGGGTTCGGTCAATATATCCGTTTTATTATCTTGATTAAGGCGTGACATGGTCGCTACCAGGAGAGAGAGAGAATAAAACACTCAGCGTGCGCTCTTGCAAGATCAGATTGGTTATTATTTTATCTAATCAGGATTGCTCCCACTGTTTTTATCAAATCTTCCTTCAAACCCAAAAAAGAAAGACTAGCTGGGATTAATTACACGCTACAAGTTCGCCAATCTTTCAGCCAGGCTAGTGTCGGTATTTTGAGGGAGGTCCCCCGTGCTTTCGCACGAACCTAATTAATGTAAACCCCGTTTTCCCAGAGGCGTAACCCCGTTGACACCTTTCTAGACACCAACTTGATCGGCTAATTGTAATGTGTAAAACTCTTCCAGGAGTAACTCTTACTCGCAGCGGGTATCGGGATCCAACTATCTCATAGAAGGTATGCAATCTCATTGCAAATTTCAACACTTGAAATTCCCGATAATTTGCCCCTAATCTCCTATGACCTTGACAAAGGCCAACAAACCATAGGATGCTAGTCAAGTTCAACCCGTCATTTCCTGATTGAATTAAACCCACCCGCACGACCCTTGACAAAGGCCAACAAGGTCGTACGACTACCCTAACCCAATCTGCATCATATGCATAAGCAGATAAGCACCAGTTAGCTACCGCACATACGCCTTGACAAAGGCCAACAAACGCAGCACGAATACTAACTACTACTTATCTGAAATGACGGAGGGCTACGACAGGTTTTTCTGAAAACCTATTGCGTAATGAACATGATATCGTTGTAGAATCAAATGATTTTGAAATGGAATGTTTTTGAGGCTTTTCTAGTTTTGCTAAAGGGATCACTCCCGGTGAAGGGATCGTCGGCCCTTTCCTCGTCGAATGAGGTGCGGGATATATCATATATATCACTGTGCAAAGCAGAAACTATAGAAGTGATCAAAAGACAAACCGAGGGGTGTAGCATCTGCCAGTTATTGCTAAAGGAGTCACTCCCGGTGAAGGGATCTCGGTCCTTTCCTTATCGAATAAGGTGCAGGATATATCACATATACCGCTGTGCAAAGCAAGAACTGTAGCTACCTGTTTTATTTAGAAATTCGATTCCACAACATCTTAGGTTTCTTTTCTTTCATTAATCACATTAATGAAGTCCCATCAGTTAAGTACCTAAACATCACAGATAAATACAACGTACACTTATGCCATCCGCATTCGCCTCGATGTCCTCTCGTGCACCGTTAGGTTAGGTAACTAACGGCAGAGCAGGGCAGGGCTAGCGCGTGTGTAAAACATAAGTAACGTCTATATAATATATCATATATACTATATACAGTATCCATCACATAACATATCACATGAACACATCACAGATATCGCAGCAGAAGAATCATATGAAATATTGGATATACTAGGACGTTCGTGTTTTCAATACGGGCCAGTATAAAACACGGATTCCACGGTCGCGATGAATAGCCAAAACCCACACTCCTAGACCCCTACGAAAGCGGCAAGCAACCCTACCAATTCTAGAGTTAGGAGACCCGGACTCGACTCCTCGAGTTGGTCTCCCACTGGACTCCAGAACCCGGTTACTTGTGCCCTCCTCTTTAGGTCTATCCTAGTGCGGAAAAGTAAATAATATACAAAAGGTGACATCTTCCGCAACCTGGAAGTGCCCCAATAAAAGAATATTACATACAAGTTTATACATGAATGAAAATGAAAAACACTCATCTCACATAAAAAACCCCGGCTATTCAAACACGACGATCCAATATAACATATCCAGCAACACATAACATCACATGTCATCAACGTAAGTAAATATGCGCATCCCAATTGTCGTTGACATATAGCAACGAAACCGGCGATATCACATATTACACTTACGGTCACAGAAAAGAAAGTGTAAAATTACAACAGTTGGAATCCGCAACCTCTTTAGACATCGCATGCCTAAACAAATGAATTTCTTAGACATCGCATGCCTAACAATTATAAACCCCGCACTTCAGTCTCTTTATCGAAAACTCTTTTCAATATCGAGTCGGGCAATTCAACAAGATTCCCGACAACCGGTACGAATGCTCGTCGCAAACTTTAGTAGACGGCTGCACCCCCGATACCGTCGACGAAGTGCACTAAGGAGAAACACCGCTACCACGAGCACCCGAACGGATGCTTTCGGCGACGGGGTTCTCCTACAGTCACTTGGTCGGGGCTATGGGATGAGGCTGTCTATTAAGTTTACCCGGCAAGTATCCGCGTACCGTACATGATTGCGACGGACTTTTGATCACATCAAAATCCCGTGGCAACCAATCAAGTGAGACTAAACTGCTATGTTTATAACATTCATTTAGTTATCTCATAACTACTTGTGAATTCCAATTATTGTATCACATTCCAGATAAAATAGAAAATGTTAAACTTCCGATCGAACATTCAAACACCCAAGTTTTCCCGAAACAGCTCAACACATGAAACAAGTTTAAAAACATTCACTTCGTGCCTCAGTACCAACGGTCCAGCCATAGAAGGGTCAAGCCAACGCCTCACATGTGGCACGCCGTACTGCCCCAAACCCTAAGTTTTAAAGGGCAGTTCAAGACGGTCACATAATCGAGTTAAGGTTTGTTGTCTTCTAGAGGGTCCATCGCGCTACTTGCACTACTTAGAACGTCTTTAAACTACGGAAAGATCCAACACTTGGAAATTTCCCGACGGGGGAAAAATTGGGTATTTATATCCGGTCGAACTTTTCAAGATATTCTAAAATTATCCGGAAAAACACAGAAGAAGTTAAACTTCCCGATCGAAACACGGAGTCCCGATACAACCCAGAATACTCAACTATTGAGTAAAAGTTAAAATATCCGAGAAAATAAAGCACTACAAATTAGGAATTACTGTGCAAATTAAAAAAGCTGATGTGACTAATTGGCCGCGGAACCGCCGCACGAGCCATGCTCGTGCCGCGGTTCCGCCGCACTTTAGAGGAATCATGAGCACGTGCTCCACAGTAATTCTTCAAATTCCCTGCTGAATTTTTTGGCAATTTTTAATTCACTAAAATCCAAATTTTCAGAAAATTTCCAGAGAGTGATTTGGAGTTAGGGTTTCGGGTTCGATCGGGTTTCTAACATCGTCTACGCATCGCCTAAGGCTCTAGCTAGGCTCTGATACCACTGTAGGGTTCCTAGGCACACTAATGAGATCTCACAAGGTATCAACCATGCCAATTTAAAAGTTACAAGTGCTGAGAAACCCTAATACGGATCGTTGACTAAAGTTTAGACGATAACTACAACTAGTAAACTACTTTACTAAGAAGTGAACGGAAATACAACCTTTGTAGATCCGGTCCTCCACCTCCTAGGCTCCATGATGACGTCCCTCCGCTGTCCATATCGAATCCCGGACTCTAGCATCGGCTTAATCGGAGAAATGGGCGGGCTAGGTCGCCGACTTCGATGCCGAAGATGATCTACGTCGAGGCAACACAAGATCAAGCTCCAACTTCACCAAGCCATGAGACTTGTGAAGAAAACACCCTATACTACTTGGCAAGTGGTAGAGAATGAAGAAATAGAGTGGGTTCACTTTAGAATTGGATTTCTCACTCTTTTTCTCAAGTTGCCATTGTTGGTAGCAAGCTTTTTCTTCTTGAAGAAGAAGAAGAAGATGAAGATAATATGATAAGATCATTTAAAAAGAGAAAACAAAATGATACTTATCATAATATCAACCATGGTTAGGTGTAGAGAATTAACTAGGGTTAGATGAATGGTTAGGGTTAGGAGAAGAAGACAAGAATGGTCACTTAGTCAAAGTTACATGAAGCATCAAGAAGCTTCATGTTAGAAAGCAACCATTTTGTTTTCTTTTCTATTTTTCTCAAAAAGAATAGATAAATAAATAATTGAAATGAAACCCTAACCATTCACTAAACATGGTTTAAGTCTTTACACAAAACCAAGTTTGCATGTATCATCAAACATGATACAAACAAGTGCACAAAACTATATCATATATACAATGTGCACATTCGAGTGAGAAAATCCATTTAATGTGAACCAATACTAGTTAATGCTAAGTAATATATCAAATATATATAATTAAACATTAAATCATTAAATCAACACTTGATTTAATGATCCGGTCATATCGCATATAACCGACTAGTATCAAGTGTATCAATGTATCGAATCAACACTTGATTCGGTAACTCGGCTATATCACATATAACCTACCGATGATACAAATCGCGAGAATAGAATACGGTATCACATACACGCATTATTCTTGGTCCCGCACATATCTCATATGCGCTCCTATTTCGTTTCGCTTGAGCCAGGAAACCTCTGTGTAAGACTCTAAAGACTCGTCAATACGCTGGCAGCAGGTGATGATCATATCAAACACCCACAAGCCGCAAGCGGTCTGCTAAACGTAACGGCCACCCGGGTATTGAACGATCAGAAGATCGACGAGCAATCCCGCTCACACTGCTGTGAATCCAACCAGTAACACTTACCGTACAGTCCGGTCTCGTCGTCTGATATGTCACATATCTCGCCTAGGGGTGGTAAACGTCAGACCCCAATAGCTCGATAAGTCGTGTCGATATGAGGTCTATAACAGTTCGAGAAACTACTGGTAACACTTACCAGTAAATCTCAGCAACCCTGGCCAGGTATTTCCGATTATAGCCAATCGAACACAGTGCAACATCAACTCCCTATACCGGGAGAGACGAATCCCCTCCTATCGCTCATTGCCTCCATGTGATTCGGGACTGTACCCAAAAACCACCGTTTTGCACGCCCTCTTGGACGTGGTAAGGTGGAAATCAAAGCACAGTGGGAACCACACAAGACTCTATGACGATCTCGGGTCAACAGACTACTCTGTACTAGTGTCACCAGAGAACTGCCATCTGACGTAAGGTATAATACCATCTGGGAGTTCTCGGCGAGTCCGTCCAGTGTACCCAGTCTCCACTGAGCACCCGTATATCTTCTCTAATGTCAAACACCAATGGATATGGGATCATCCATCGCCCATCTGTATGGGTCGAGAAGGTATACGCTAGTCTACTCTGGTATATCGATGCCCCGTCTCGATACACCCATGACTAGGGACCTTGAAGAATGTACTTATGGACTACCATGTCCCCACTAGTATGATCCGCAACATAGTCCAGGTAGTCAAGTACACTTCCTAAGGGTTTTACCAACATGTAACAGATAGACAATCGGTATACACGTTAAGGTAAAGAGCAACCAGATAGCATACTATCATGTCGAGCAAGAAAGTCCTCCCTATATATGTCCAAGCATCCACTACAATATACATCCTATGTACTGTAATGGCCTCTAGGGCTTACATATAACTAACAATAAGAACCAGTCCTGGCATGTGTAGACAGGGGACCTTCATACATCAGCATGTATCATTCCCAAGAGTTCACTAACTCTTTCTCTGTTTCTTATAAACAGAGCTATGGTCATCTTATCTTAGTGACGTGACTGGAAAGTTTCACAAGATGTAAGTTCAAACTGATCTAAATATGCATCTAAATGTAACTTAGCTAGTAGGGTCGCATTGATATGACCTAGTCTATAATGCCTTAAGAAGGATTCGTTCATTTCTGAACTCATTCTCTTGTATGTGTTCTGTACGTTAAGAACTGTGATTTGATTTAGAACGTATATGCTTTTAGATAACGTGCCAGAACCGATCAACTCTTGATATATGAAATGTTCAAAACATTATCCAACAATACAAAATTATATTCTTCTATACAAAATAAAGAGACTGATATGAAGTTGTATATCAGGTTCGGTATCTAATAACATTCGTTCGGGATCAATGTATTTGGTAATACAGGGTGAGAACTGCCAACAATCTTTGCTGCAACACTTGCAACATTTCCAACTCTTGAAACTTATCACCCATTCTCAGTTCTCTACCTATCAATAGCCCATGTAACTGATTACATATGCGTGATCCTAATCCGGTATCACTTACCCAGAACGTAAAGGATACTGAGAAACAGTTCTCTCTAATGAACACATTCGAAGATGATGCATCAGCATGCACTTTCTTCGTTTGGGCAGCACGGGAATCCTGATAATCCCTTATTTCCTGCTTGGACTTATAACAATTATAAATTGGAGCGGGACCAACGTTCCCTAGCTCAGTATAACAAGCGGGTTCGGTCAGTACATCCGTATTATTGTCTTGATTAAGTCATGACATGGACACTACCTGGAGAGAGAGAGAAGAAAACACTCAGCGTATGCTCTTGCAAGATTAGATTGGTTATTAATATATCTAATCAGGATGTTTCCCACTGTTTTTATCAAATCTTCCTTCAAACCCTAAAAGGTTAGACTAGCCGGGATTAATTACACGTTACAAGTTCGCCGATCTTTCAGCCAGGCCAGTGCCGGTACTTTGAGGGAGGTTCCCTGTGCTTTCGCACGGACCTAATTAAAATAAACCTCGTTTTCCCAGGGTCCTAACCCCGTTGACACCTTTCTAGACACCTACTTGATCGGCTAATTGTAATGTGTAAAACTCTCCCAGGAGTAACTCTTACTCTTAATGGATATCGAGATCCAATTATCTCATAGGAGGTATGCAATCTCATTGCAAATTTCAACACTTGAAATTCCCGATAATATTTTGCCCCTAACCTCCTATGACCTTGACAAAGGCCAACAAACTATAGGATACTAGTCAAGTTCAACCCGTCATTTCCTGATTGAATTAAACCCACCCGCATGACCCTTCACAAAGGCCAACAAGGTCGCACGACTACCCTAACTTAATCGCATCATATGCTTATGCAGATAAGCAGTAATCAGCTACCGCACACTACGCCTTAACAAAGGCCAACGAACGCAGCACGAATACTAACTATTACTTATCTGACATGACGGAGCTCTACGACAGGTTTTTAAGAAAACCCTTTGCGTAATGAACTTGATATCGTTGTGGAATCGAGTGATTTTGAAAATGAGTGTTTTTGAGTCTTTTACTAGTTTTGCTAAAGAGGTCACTCCCGGTGAAGGGATCTCGGCTCTTTCCTAATCGAATAAGGTGCAGAATATTTCACAAATACCACTATGCAAAGCAAGAACTAGAAATGCAATCAAAATACAAAATGAGTGTGTAGCATCTGCTAGTTTCGCTAAAGAGGTCACTCTCGGTGAAGGGATATTGGATCTTTCCTTATCGAATAAGGTGCTAGATATTCTACAAGGAATACCGCTATGCAAAGCAAGAACTAGAGCTACCAGTTTTCGAGACAAGTTTCTACAACATCTTTAGGTTTCTTTTATTTCATTAATCTCATTAATGAAGTCCCATTTGTTATGCTTCCCAAGCACCAGATATGAAACGAAAGCAGTAAAATATAATATCTATCATATATATATAATATAATCATTTTTCTCAGAACAGTAATTGTAAGTCCATGCTACCCTTCCCCGGTAATTACGGGGTTGCGGAAAGGGTGAAAAACGATTTTTCAAGAGGTGGTAACATGGACTCAAAATACGGATCTTTGTTAAACAACTACCTAACAACCTAACTTGAGATTTACCTACTCGGTTGGGGGGTTATACCTTTCTTGAACTCCTTCGTCTTCAACTCTTTGCGGTGTACGGATCGGCTTCACCTCGTCGTCTCCTTGCACCGAAGATGGATCCACCTGAAAGCTTCGACCTTTGGCTTCTTCTTCGAACTTGAAGAAACTAGAACACTTGGTTTGCTAAACCTTGTGAACTAGGATGAGTAGAGAAGTGATATGGGTTTTCTTTTGTCTCTAAGGCAATGTTTCTCAACTCATGAAAGGGTGTTGCCTTGAGCTAGAGAGAGAGCAAGAGGGAGAGCTCAAGCAAGAGAGAGAAAGCAAATGAGAGAATGAGTAAGTCTTTTGCCATCCAAACTCTCATAATCCAAAACCATCATAACAAATAATAGTAATCAAGTATTATGTGATGGTTCAAGTCAAAACGGCTATATCATTTCATGCACTCATTTTGCAAAATGAAACAAGCAAGCAAAAGTCTTTGCCATGTAATGATAGCCATTGTCATGATGATAGTCAACTAGTCTAACCTAGTCAACAAAGTCAACAAGTCAACAAAGTCAACCCCTCAACAACCATGTCACTATAACACTTAATTAATATTATCGTTAATCATATTTCTTATTCTCATTAGGGTTTAGCCAAAAGTCAATAGTCAACAGTCAACAGTCAACAACCCCAATGAGAATCCTCTGCCTCTGTCTCTCTGTCAACTGTGCATACACACCCGCATCCGCGTTCCGAGGAACACGAATACAAACGAGATAAAACCAATACCAAAACGTACACTAGTATCTGGCTTAAACCAAAGCCCGCTAGTGTTAACTGTCCGGACACTAAACGTGCACTAGTGCACGGATGTGACTGAACCCTGTCGCATAACCATGCGACCTGTCGCAAAACCATGCGACCACTACTCTTTTGCCTAAAGGCGAATAGCTTTCTGTGTGGAACTCTAAAGACTCGACACTACGCTGGCAGTGGGTTTAACCACAGACCGCAAGCGGCACTAGCTGTGTGTAATGGTCCCCAGGTAGATGCCGACAAGAAGACTGACGAGGTGAAACCCATCTGAAGTCCTACTGAGCCTGAATGTGACAATCTCCGTACAGTCCGGTCTGTTCGTCTGATAACATCGCATGGCGGGCCTAGGGGGCGGTAAACGTCAGTCCCCTAATAGCGGTACAAGTCGTGTCGGAGTGTAGCCCAGAACACCCTGAGATAACACTGAAAACCTACCAGAATATCTTGCTTGCCCTGGCCATGGACGACTTGTGTAACGGCTCTCCTAGACACAGCGCGATGTCAACCCCCAATACCGGGAGAGACGAATCCTGTCTAACCGTCACTGCCTCCAAGTGCTTCGGGACTGCACCCAACTACTACCTGTTTGCACGACTCCTTTGAGCCGTGGTAGGGTAATAATCTAAGTACAGTGGGAACACATTCGAGGTAAAGTGACAGTGTCAAGTCAGCGGACTAAGCTGTACTCATGTCACCTGGGAACTGATAACTGACGATAGGTATAGTACCAACCAACAGTTCCCGACGAGTCCTGTCCAGTGTACTCGTAACCTAACGAGCACCCGCATACTATCTCAAGTACGACGTACTGACGGCTGTGGGACAGACCGTCTTCCACACTGGGATGAGAAGCGCATACGCTAGTCTACTCCGGAGTATCGATGCCCTGTCTCGATAGTCCTGCGACTAGGGACCTGCATAAGGATGTGCTTATAGATTACCCAACCCCCACGAGTGTGACTACCATCACAACGCTGGTAATCAAGCAAAGATCCTAAGGGCTCCACTAATGTGTATATATGATATACTAAAATAAACACATGTACACAATAAAGTAGAAACAAACCACGTAGCAACTACTATATTGAGCAAGATTGTCTATACAAGGTGAATATCCCAAGCTTCCATTAAGTAATATACAAACTAGTATGATACAGCAATGGCCTCTAGGGCATATACACTAACAGTAATATGATCTCATCACTGAACATTGCAGCAGAAGATAACTTATGAAATATTGGATATACTAGGATTGGAGCAGCCGACAAGATAACTTATGAAATATTGCAATAAAGCCATGTACTAGCGTATCGAAGACCTATCTTCTCGATCAGCCGCACGAACTGAGTCTGGGGTAAGGCCTTTGTGAGTGGATCAGTATTGTTATCTTCCGTAGAAACTCTCCGAACCTCGATCTCCTGGCAACCCACGATCTCCCTGATCAGGTGATACCGCCTCAAGATGTGTCTTGACTTCTGATGGGACCTGGGTTCCTTTGCTAAAGCTATAGCCCCGTTGTTGTCGCAATACAGCGGTATTGGATCAACAATGGACGGAACCACCTGAAGTTCTGTTAAGAACTTTCTTATCCAGACGGCTTCTTTTGCGGCATCTGCAGCAGCGATATATTCCGCTTCCATCGTCGAGTCAGCAACGGTTTCCTGTTTGGAACTCTCCCAACACACCGCCCCTCTATTGAGGATAAATAAATAACCTGACATGGACTTGGAATCATCCTTGTCACTCTGGAAGCTGGAGTCAGCAAAGGCCTCGATATGGAGGTCTTTTCCGCCATACACCAAGAACATCTCCTTAGTTCTTCTCAGGTACTTGAGAATGTTCTTTACTGCTATCCAGTGTTTCTCCCCAGGGTTTGACTGATACCGGCTTACCACACTCTGTGCATAAGCTACATCTAGTATGGTACACAACATCGCATACATTATAAAGCCTACCGCAGAAGCGTAGGGTATAATTGACATGCGATCCCTTTCCAAATCAGTCTTGGGAGACATCTCTTTGGAAAGGGTGATCCCGTGACAAGCCGGTAGTTTACCGTGCTTACAATCTTCCATACTGAATCTTTTCAGTATGGTGTCGATGTTCCTGGACTGTGATAGTCCCAGTATCCTCTTGGATCTGTCACGATACATCCGGATCCCCAGAATGTATGAGGCATCACCCAGGTCTTTCATGGAGAACTTGTGTGACAAGAACCCTTTGACAGATTGTAGCATAGGAATGTCATTTCCTATTAAGAGAATGTCATCCACGTATAAAACGAGGAATACAATAGTTCTCGCTACAAATCTACTATAGATGCATGGTTCATTTGGATTTTTGATAAAGCCAAATTCTTTGACCGTCTCATCAAAACAGATGTTCCAACTCCGTGATGCCTGCTTTAGTCCGTAGATGGACTTAAGCAACTTGCACACCTTTCCGCTACTCCCACTCTGAATGAAACCCTCTGGCTGGTCCATATAAACACACTCCTCTAAATTTCTATTTAGAAAAGCGGTCTTTACATCCATCTGCCAAATCTCATAATCGTGGTTGGCAGCAATGGCAAGAAGGATCCGAATGGATTTCAGCATAGCTACTGGAGAAAATGTCTCGTCATAGACCAAACCAGGTCGTTGACGAAAACCCTTTGCAACCAGTGAAGCTTTATAGGCCTCAACCTGTCCATCTACACCAATCTTCCTTTTGAAGAACCACTTGCATCCTACGTGTTTTACCCCATCTGGTGCAACGTCCAACGTCCATACTTTGTTGGTGTACATGGACTCCATTTCGGTCCGCATTGCATCCAGCCATTTTACCGAGTCAACGCTCTGAATGGCCTGCTGGAAGCTAGCCGGCTCATTATAATCAATGATGCAATCCTCTCTATCCCCGTCTATGAGAAAACCGTAGTATCTCTCGGGCGGATGAGACTGCCTACTACTCCTGCGGAGCGGCGCAGGAATGTCATGATCTTTCGAACCTTCTGGTTCTTCTAAGCTTTCAATAATAGCTCGTGGTTCTGGAATTTCTTCCAGTTCTATTGCGCTCCCACTTATCTGATTCTCCAAAAACTGAGTTTCCAAGAAGTGGGCATGCCGAGAAACAGAAAACTTTTGTTCCTCTTCGCAATAGAAGAAATATCCCTTGGAGTTCTTTGGATATCCCACAAACTTGCACTGTACTGAGCGTGCCTCGAGCTTGTCCTAATGCTGCTTTTCGACAAAAGCTGGACTTCCCCATGTCTTAATGTGATTAAGATAGGGTCTCTTCCCACACCACATCTGATATGGTGTAGTAGGCACAGTCTTAGTTGGAACTCGGTTCAAAAGGTATGCAGCTGATTCTAGTGCATATCCCCAGAATGATCGCGGTAACTCAGCTTTACTCATCATGGACCGTACCATATCCAATAGGGTGCGGTTCCGTCTCTCCGATACACCGTTATGTTGCGGGGTGTATGGAGGAGTAAGCCGAGAGAGAATTCCATTCTCTTTTAAGTAATCCGGGAACTCGGCACTTAAGTATTCACCACCTCGATCAGATCTCAGTGTTTTGATACTTTTGCCTGTTTGTTTTTCTACTTCATTCTTATATTCCTGGAATTTTCCAAAGGCTTCGGATTTATGTTTCATTAAGAAGACATAACCGTATCTTGAAAAGTCATCCGTAAAAGTAATGAAGCAAGAATAACCGCTTCGTGCATGCGTAGACATTGGACCGCACACGTCGCTGTGTACGAGTCCCAAGAGCTCGCTCGCTCTTACTCCGTGTCTAGTGAACGGAGTCTTTGTCATCTTTCCTTTGAGACAGGATTGACAAGTGGCATACGATTGATATTCGAACGGATCCAAATATCCTTCTGTATGTAACTTCGTCAACCTTCTCTCATTGATGTGACCCAGTCTACAATGCCATAAGAAAGTCTGATTTATTTCCGGATACTTTCTTTTTTGTGTGTTCTGGACATTGAAAATCTGTGGTTGGTTTAATACGTATATACCATTGCTTAATGTACCTGACCCAATCAGAACTTGATTAAGGTGAATGTTTACAACATTAATTACAAACGCAAATTCATAACCTTCTTTACAAATCAAAGATACAGAAATGATATTACAAGTTTCGTTGGGTACAAAAAAGAAATTACGTAAAACCAAAACATGTCCATCTGACATTCCTAAGTGATAGTCCCCCACGGCCTTAGCATCCATGCTAGCTCCGTTTCTAACTTTCAGGGTCATGTCACCTGCCTTCAAAAACCTACGGTTTCTCAACGCCTGTAAAGAATTACAGATATGAGATCCTGATCCGGTATCCAATACCCAGGAAGTAGAGTTTATTGATAGACAGTTTTCAATAACATACACACCTGAATCTGTAGCCGCAACTTGCTTCAGATCCTGTGTTCTGGCTTTCCAAGCCCTGCAATCTTTCTTCCAGTGCCCACTCTTATGACAGTAAAAGCACTCTTCCTTCCCCACAAGTTTCCCCGCTATCTTTGTTGCTTTTGTCTTTCCCTTCATATCCATTTTACTAACACCGCCCCTTGGTTTGGCGGGGGCTTTCTTCTTCTTTCCCTTGGCTTTCGCCTTGGACCTAGAAGAGGAAAATCCTCCTACAAACAAAGTGGATGTTTCCCTACCTTTCTGTAGGGTGCCCTCTGCACTCCTCAGCATGTTGAGGAGCTCTGAATGTTCAACTTCCTTTTCTTGCAAGTTGAAATTCAGGATGAACTGGGCGTAAGTGGAAGGAAGGGACTGAAGAATCAAGTCCGTATAGAGCTCATTCTCCAACGTGGTCCCAAGGTCCGCGAGCTCCTCTATGAAGCCAATCATCTTAAGCACGTATTCCACTACCGATGATCCAACGGCCAACTTGCTGAAAACAACTTCTTCGACACTTCGTATAGGGCGATACGAGATTGCTCTCCATACAGTTCTTTTGTATGGAGAAATATGGATTCGAGGTCCATATTCTCGTGCCTCCTCTGATGTTCGTTGTCCATAGAGGCAAGCACGAGGCACTTGGCCTTCGCGCAATCGATTTCCCTGGTCTTATGGATTTCCCTATCCGCGACGCTGGTTTTGGGACCTGGTACAGGGGGAGCTTTGGTGGTAAGGAGATACCCCAACTTGTCATAAGTGATTGCCATTTTGACATTCCTGAGCCAATCTTTGTAGTTTGGCCCTGTCAGTATGTTTTTATCTAGTACTAACTTAAGTTCGGTCATGATGTTTGGTCGCTGCAATTAGGAGAGAGAGAAGAAACACTTTAGCATGATATTCTTGCAAGTTTAGAGTGGTTTTTAATTTGCCTAAACTGGATGGCTCCCACTGTCTCTCGAATCCCTCCTCAAACCAAAAAGGAAGAATTAGTAAGGATCAATCTCACCGTACAATACATGCTTAACCGTTCGGCCAGGCTGGTGTCGGTACTTCGAGGGAGGTTTTCCAAAGCTTTCGCGAAGTTCCTTAATTAAATAACCTCTTTTTCCTGGGGGCGTAGCCCCGCTAACACCTTTCTAGACACCTACTTGGTTTATAGCATTGATCGTTAAGTGAGAAAATTTCCCGAGGAGTAGCATATACTCACAGAAGGATCGGGATCCAAATATCATCGCGTGACAAAACTGAAGGAATCCTACCAGAATAATCACACTCCAAATGGTATGCAGCACTATCAAGTTTCATTTCTTTTGAAACAACCGATGTGGATTTTTGCCCCATGCTCTTATGACCTTGACTTTGGCCAAAATATCATAAGTCACATGTCAAGTTCTACCCGTCATTCTCCAGGTTAATTTGAGCCCACCCGCACATACCCTTGACTTTGGCCAAAATGGTAGAACGACTACCCCAAACCAACACATCTATCTATGCTGCACATGAATACCCAATAGCTACCAATCACTATGCATTGACTTTGGCCAACATACATAGCTTGAATACTTATTGACCATTCATGTGAAACGATAGAGGGCTACGAATGGTTTTGGCGAAACCGTGAACGTAGTGAACTTGATATAATCAAAGGAACGAGATAGCTTTTAAAAGGAGTGGCTTAAGCTCCGCGTTTAAAATTTATTTTTGAAAAGAAACCGAGTGGTTTTGAAGGTGTTCCAACGACTTTTACTTGGTTTATTTTTCTTGCATTAATTCCAATGCGTCCCATCATTTAATCCAACCATTGCAGAAAACAACCAAATTTGACATACGCTTATGTCATCCGCATTCGCCATGGGGCACCGTCATTACCTATTAGGTTACTTAACTAACGACAGAGCGGGGGCTAGCGCGGATGCAAAACATAAGCAACGCCTAAATAATATCATATATAGATATATTGCAATGATAGCCATTTCAGATCACAGATGAACACATTGGATATACTAGGAATCCGCAATTCCTACGATCCTGTAACGAAAAGCGGATTACACGGTCGCGATGAATAGCCAATACCCCACCCTAGACCACTACGGGTGCGGTAAACTACCTGCCAAATATCCGAAGCGGAGCAACCTCCCTCAACACCGTGAGTAGGCCACTCGGCACTTCGAGATACCCGGTAGTTTGTGCACCCCACCTTAGGTCTATCCTAGGAGCAAAAACAGTAAAAAGAAATTATACAATGACGGCTACAACCCTGACCCGGTTGTGCGGCCATACAAATAATATTACATCAATTTACATATTTACATGAATTGAAAGATAAATAGAAAAACTCTCATCTCACAACCCCCGGCTATTCATCCGCGACAATCCAATGAATTCATATACACATACCATCTACATTACAGATCACAGATATGTATAACCCCCACTAATCGACGTATAGCGATTAGCGGACGTTCAATACATATAACACATCACAGATATATACCCGTCAGCTTAAGTCTTTAGAAGTTCGATCAAAATAAGGATTTTTAGACCCCATAAACAAATTTTCCTTTCTGTAAAATCTGGGCAGAAAAAACATATTTTAAAAATCCCAAAACAACCCCAGAACCACACTGCAGGAAATTTGTGCCACGGCCGAGTCAACTCGGTCGCTGATCCGCGGCGGGAGCATGCTCCCGCAGCGGTTCCGCGGCGCTTTGACCGAGCCAGTGTACCAAATTTCTTGGGTGTCTTTTAAAAAGCCTGAGTCGATTTTTGGTGCAAGATTTATTAATTTTTGAACAGAATACAGAATCGACAGAAACTTGATTTTTCGGGTTCGTTTCGCGACTTTTTTTCCGATCGAACTTCTAATTACTTTGCTAACATGTTAGATAGTGTTTAACTAGGCTCTGATACCACTGTAAGTCCATGCTACCCTTCCCCGATACTTACGGGGTTGCGGAAAGGCTGAAAAACGATTTTTCAAGAGGTGGTAACATGGACTCATAATACGGATCTTTGTTAGACAACTACCTAACAACCAAACTTGAGATTTACCTACTAGGTTAGGGGGTTATACCTTTCTTGAACTCCTTCGTCTTCAACTCTTTGCGGTGTACGGATCGGCTTCACCTCGTCGTCTCCTTGCGCCGAAGATGGATCCACCTGAAAGCTTCTACCTTTGGCTTCTTCTTCGAACTTGAAGAAACTAGAACACTTGGTTTGCTAAACCTTACGAACTAGGATGAGTAGAGAAGTGTTATGGATTTTCTTTTATCTCTAAGGCAATGTTTCTCAACTCATGAGTGGGTGTTGCCTTGAGCTAGAGAGAGAGCAAGAGGAAGAGCAAGAGGGAGAGCTCAAGCAAGAGAGAGAAAGCAAATGAGAGAATGAGTAAGTCTTTTGCCATCCAAAATCATCATAACAAATAATAGTAATCAAGTATTATGTGATGGTTCAAGTCAAAATGGCTATATCATTTCATGCACTCTTTTTGCAAAAAGAAACAAGCAAGCAAAAGTCTTTGCCATGAAATAATAGCCATTGTCATGATGATGGTCAACTAGTCTAACCTAGTCAACCGGTCAACAAAGTCAACAAGTCAACAAAGTCAACCCCTCGACAACCAGGTCACTATACCACTTAATTAATATTATTGTTAATCATATTTCTTATTCTCATTAGGGTTTAGCCAAAAGTCAATAGTCAACAGTCAACAACCCCAATGAGAATCCTCTGCCTCTGTCTCACTGTCAACTGTGCAAACACACCGGCATCCGCGTTCCGAGAAACATGAATACAAACGAGATAAAACCAATCCCAAAACATACACTAGTATCTGGCTTAAACCAAAGCCCGCTAGTCTTAATTGTCCGGACACTAAACGTGCACTAGTGCACCGATGTGACCGAATCCTGTCGCAAAACCATGCGACCTCTACTCTTTTGCCTAAAGGCGAATAGCTTTCTGTGTGGGACTCTAAAGACTCGACATTACGCTGGAAGTGGGTTTAACCACAGACCGCAAGCGGCACAAGCTGTGCGTAACGGTCCCCAGGTAGATGCCGACAAGAAGACTGACGAGATGAAACCCATCTGAACTCCTACTGAGCCTAAATGTGACAATCTCCATACAGTCCGGTCTGTTCGTCTGATAACATCGCATGGCGGGCCTAGTTGGCGTTAAACGTCAGTCCCCTAATAGCGGTACAAGTCGTGTCGGAGTGTAGCCCAGAACACCCTGAGATAACACTGGAAACCTACCAGTATATCTCGCTTGCCCTGGCCAGGGACGACTTATGTAATGGCTTTCCTAGACACAGCACGATGTCAACCGCCAATACCGGGAGAGACGAATCCTGTCTAATCGTCACTGCCTCCAAGTGCTTCGGGACTGCACCCAACTACTACCTGTTTGCACGACTCCTTTGAGCCGTGGTAGGGTAGTAATCTAAGTACAGTTGGAACACACTCGAGGCGAAGTGACAGTGTCAAGTCAGAGGACTAAGCTGTACTCATGTCACCTAGGAACTGATAACTGACGATAGGTATAGTACCAACCAACAGTTCCCGACGAGTCCTGTTCAGTGTACTCGTAACCTAACGAGCACCCGCATACTATCTCAAGTACGACGTACTGACGGCTGTGGGACAGACCGTCTCCCACACTGGGATGAGAAGCGCATACGCTAGTCTACTCCGGAGAATCGATGCCCTGTCTCGATAATCCTGCGACTAGGGACCTGCATAAGGATGTGCTTATAGATTACCCAGCCCCCACGAGTGTGACTGCCATCACTACGCTGGTAATCAAGCAAAGATCCTAAGGGCTCCACTAATGTGTATAGGTGATATCCTAAAATAAACACATGTACACATTAAGGTAGAAACAAACCAAGTAGCATACTACTATATTGAGCAAGATTGTGTTGGAGATAATGCCCTCAGAGTCAATTATTGGATCACAGGCACGTGATTGCGATGATTGAGGGAGGACCTATCCCGGTAAGACAGTCTTACTCGAGATGATAGTATGCTATCTGGTTTACCTTTATCATCGTGTACTGCTTTAGGTGACCTGACATGTCGCTATTACACGTTGATAGAGCCCCTAGGATTCTTGCTTGACTGCCAGCAGTATGAGGGCAATCATATAAGTGAGAGCTGGAGTCTATAAGCACATCCTTAAATGGTCCCTAGTCGTGGGAGTTTCGAGACAGGGCATCGATTCTCCAGAGCAGACTAGTGTATACAGTCGAGACCCCGACGAGGGGCGGTGGCCGGTCTCACAAGCCACTGGTGTCAGTTGGTTCACCTATGATGTATACAGGTGCTCATTGGGTTATGAGTACACCGGACAGGACTCGCCGGGAACATGCAAGTTGGTCTTATACCTGACGTCAGATAGCAGTTCCCAGGTGACAAGTGTACAGGTTAGTTCATCGACCAGGGGATCGTCATTTGTCTCGTGTGAGTTCCCACTGTGCTTTGATTACTACCCTACCACGGCTCAATGGAGTCGTGCAAACAGGTTTTAGTTGGGTACAGTCCCGAGCCACATGGAGGCAGTGAGCGGATCTTCAGGGGTTCGTCTCTCCCGGTATTGGGGGTGAGGTCGCGCTGTGTCTAGGAGAGCCATTACACGTAGTCCTTGGCCAAGGCAGGAGATTTACTGGTAGGTATTCCAGTAGTATCTCAGGGTGTTCTGGGCTACACTCCGACACGACTTGTACCGCTTTTGGTGGTCTGACTTTTACCAACCCCCTAGGCCCGACATGCGATGCTCATAGACGAACGGACCGGACTGTACGGATATTTTCACTGACCGGCTCAGTAGGGTGTCAGGATGAGTTCGCTCATCGACGTCCCTTTTGGTCAATAGCTGGTGGCCCGTTACGTACTGACTTATACCTCTGACGTGCTAGTGGTTAAATCCATAGCCATAGTATTGACGATTCTTTAGACTCCACCACACTCAGTTACTCAGGTTTCGAGCGAAACGCTGTAGAGGCCGTATGGAGATATGGCAGGGTTCGATCAGATACGTGCGGTATTGCACGGATCGTGATCGGACGGATATTACTAGCCGGCTTTGTTTTAAGCCGGATCCTAGTATAGTACAGTGTAGATTTTGTCTCTTTGCATTTGTGTTCAGTGGGAATACAAATGCGGGCATGTATTTGCAGTAGCGGGGTTTTTCCTGTAATTTATTACGGGACCAGTTTTCTGGAGTTGCCAGTTTGCATTCCGTTCCGGCCGGTTTTCCTTTGTTCTTTCCCGGCCGGACTTTTCCGATGGAGGGGGTTATTTGCAATTGTGCAAATAACTTTTGGGGATGGGGTATCTTGAGTTTTGTATCATTATGATATGTTAAGCATCTTTTTCATCCATGATGGTGCATTAATGAGATTTGAAAGGATATGGGTTTGATGTGATTTTGTGAGGGTTAGTTTGGTTTAAATTCTTTTTCCCACCCATGAAATGTATGGGGCCGGCCACTGTTATTTTGGGTGAGGGGTGGGGTTTAATTATTTTGTGTGAAGAAGTTTCCATCATGTATTTTGGTGGACCCCCCCTCCTTTGTGAGTGTGCTGTGAGGTGCTTATTTGATTTGAGCATGGTTTCGATTAATTGACTACACCTATATACTTCACACACAAAAAGGTTTCCAGTGAGCACCATTTTTGTTTCGGCCGAGCTAAATTCCTGGCATGCTCCTTTTTCTCCCTCTTGCATCCATGAAATTCTAGTGCAAAATTCCTCCAAAAATGGCAACCTCATAACCCCAAAAGAGACAAGCTTCTACACTATATCTATAGCAAACCTTGGACGCGTCGGCAAGCCAACTTCGCGCCCGAGTTGCCTCGGTCAAGAGGTGGGAGCCCGTAAAAGATTTTGGCAATGTGGTGCCCGTTTCGACGAGGAGGTGACAGACGAAGTATCCGCGGGAGATCGGAGTGGAGACGAAGACCGGAGGACTCGGATCACTCGGTATATCTCTTCCCTTTCTTTTGATTAGCTAGGACTAGTTTAATGGCCCGATCCGGGGTTTAGTGAGCGGTGGTGCCGATTTACTAAGTTCGCAAAATTAAAGTTTATCACCGTTTCCGCATTTGGCCGTCGGATTGACGGCCGGGGCGCCGCCGTGCACTTACAGTGGTATCAGAGCCTCGCCATTAAATTCGTCTAGCTTTGTTTGATGTGTTTTTCAGTTCTGATCGACCAAAATTCCAAAAACCCAATTTTAGTTCACATCAGTTTTCTGTTAAATTTTTTTTGGTGTCCAAAAATTTTTCAGGTTGTAAAAAACTAGTGTTCTGGAAATTCTAAGACTACTGGGAAAATTTGACACAGTCAGTCCACCACGAGAGCGCGGAACCGCGGCCAAACCCCCCCTTGGGCCGCGGTTCCACCGCGCATTGGTGACGCCACTGTATCATTTTTTCCCAGTGGGCTACTGGGCTAATTTTAGGGGTTTTGGAATATTAAACTTGGGCCCAGAATTTCTGTGACTGCTACAGTATTGCTTGGGGGCCCACTTGTTAATTTTTTGATTGATCGGATATTTTAAACACATTTTTCACAGTATTTACATTATATCTGCGACCGTGAATGTCACTCGATCGGTAAATCCGGTCTAACTGCTATAGCCCGGTTAGACGGATTTGCGAACGTGACTTTCACGTTGATGTTTTATGTATTTTGCTGTGATGTTGCGGATCGGTCGTGGGGGATAGCCTGGATGCAATGCTAGTACAGTTTTTTTTGTATTATGTACATTTGATATTGCGGGGCGAGCGTCCGACATGTGGACTGCCGTCACTGCCAGTTTGTATTATTATTTTGGGGCACGACCTGGTTGCGGTCGATGCACCCGTTGTATGTATATTTTACTTTCTGTACTAGGATTACCCCGCGGAGGGGTGCATGGATAGCCGGGTTCTAGAGGGCAACGGGCCCGCATCTCATGGCATTGAGACGGAGGGGGCTTCACTCTGGAATTGGCGGGCTATTCGCCGCACTCGTAGGGGGTACAGGTTGACCCAGGAGGGGTGCCCAAGTTACCGGATTCCGTGAAGTGCTGGGTGGTCCATTCACGGCACTGAAGGGGGCTGCCTCGCTTCAGGTTTTGGCGGGTAACTTGCCGCGCCCGTAGGGGTCTAGGATTTCATTGCACAGGCTATCCACACGACCAGGGGAACGTCGGGTTTTAGTAGTGGCTCTGTGAAACCCGGGGTCCCAGATATCTGTATTGTTCTGTGATGCTGTACATTTCTGTGATGTTGCATTTATATCACGCCTTGAGCGAATATAATATATTGGTATATATATTAGTAGATGTTGTATATGTTTTACATCCGCGCTAGTCCAGTCCCCGCTCTGCCGTTAGTTAGCTAACCTAACGGGTAATGACGAGACCCAGTGGTGAATGCGGATGGCATATACGTACATCGGTATATTTTCGTTCTTTGTGGTGTGATCAATTGATGGGACTGCGTTGATTCGGATCAATGCAAGTTAAAACAAACCTATTCTGATGTTGTTGGAACACTTTTCAAAAAGTTGTTATTGCAAGGACGTTCACTTTTGTTTTGCATCGTGGTATTCAGTTGGAATATCCTGCTCCTCAGTCGACGAGGCAAGGGCCGAGATCCCTTCACCAGGAGTGACCCCTTGGACAGAAGTTTGCGTCAGGGCATTAACTTCACTATAGCCGATTACTTTTGCTTTGCATCGTGGTATTCATTTGGAATATCCTGCACCCCATTCTACGGGGAAAGAGCCGAGATCCCTTCACCGGGAGTGACCTCTTTAGTAAAGGTTTTCGTCACTATATTTTCTAAAAAGCTATCCGTTCCTTCAACGATATCAAGTTCATTACGTTAAAGGTTTTCTCCAGAAACCATTCGTAGCCCTCCGTCGTTTCATATGAATAGTCAGTAGTATTCAAGCTGTGTATGTTGGCCAAAGTCAAGGCACAGTGTTTGGTAGCTGTTGTGTATTCATATGCAGCATAGATAGATGCGTTGGTTTGGGACAGTCGTACTGCCATTTTGGCCAAAGTCAAGGGTATGTATGGGTGGGTTCAAATTAACCTGGAGAATGACGGGAAGAACTTGACATGTGACTTATGATATGTTGGCCAAAGTCAAGGTCATAAGAGCATGGAATAGAAATCACATCGGGAGTTTCAAAAGTACTGAAACTTGCCAGATATGTGCATACCTTCTGGAGTGTGATACCATGAGCGGATTCCGTCACGTTGTCGTGCGATGATAGTTGGATCCCGATTCCCACTGATGAGTTGGTTTACTCCTCGGGTGACCCCGACTAATTCTTCTTTCAGGTTTGGAGGAGAATTTGAGGTACAGTGGGAGGTTTCCTGATTAGAAAAAGTGATAACCATTCTGATCTAGGATAGAGTGCACGCTGAGTGTTTCTTTTCTCTCTCTCTCTGGCAGCGACCATTGACCCGACCCTAGACTATGACTCAGTGACCAAGTTGACCGAACCTTCTTAACACTGGCTTTTGGATTGTTAGAGTCGCTGACCTCATTGCCACTCCTACTTTTACCCTTTTCTCCAGGACACCCCGTATTACTGCGAACGTCCACTTCCATTGGACAAAACCATCGTATGGTTAGATACGAACTCGAAGGAATTCGAGGATGGTTTCCGGTTCTGGAGAAAACGGATAGGATTATTCTGTTGTCTTTTCCCTTTTACCTTCTCTCAAGTTGTGAGTACTCCTTGGTTTAGGAGATAGTACACCTATTACGCAAATTGGATAGTCTTCTTCCAAACCTTAGGCTGGTGCCGACTGGTAGGGAATGGAGAAAACCAATTAGCCTAAACGGTGTGCAGAAGGTATTAAGATTAAGACAAAGCAAGGGATTAGTAAGAGGGCAAAGTAAATTGCGACTGATATTCACGACCAAACCAAGTATTTCTTCGCCAATCCTAAATCACCTTTGTATTTCTCCAGGACACTCCGTATCACTACGAAGATCCACAGTTTATTGGATACTCCATCGTATCGTTATATACGAACTCGAAAGGAACTTGTTCCAGTTCGGGGATGGATTCTGGTTCAGGAGAAATAGGAATAAGGTTTATTCGGTTGTCTTTTATCTTCACCTTCTCTCGCATTGCGAGTGCTCCTAGGACCAGGACAGTACACCCATTATGCTTATTGGAAAGTCTTCTTCCAAACCATAGGCTGGTGCCGAACGGTAGGGAAGGAAGAAAACCAATTGGCCTAAAGGGGTGTGCAGAAGGTAATGACTAAAGACATATAAAGGGATTTGGAGAGGTGGCAAAGAATTATACGGTTATAGTTGTGAATATGGATAATGGTAGAGGCATTACTAGGAATACCAGGATACCCCATCGAAAAATTTCAATGTTTCAGTTCAACTGTGTACTGTTAAAAGAAAACTGATTTCCTGATTAGACACTTGCTCCAGGGTATGTATTTACCAGGTTTGATTCTCACATCTGTATGGCTTTACAGATGATGAGTGGGAGTAAGTTATTGGGAATAGGGTGATCATCCTCATTATATCGGGATTCGTTGTAATCGGTGATATTTGAGGAGATCATCTGGGTTGTTTGCCGGTCGGCAAATATTTGGTTTTGAATATCCGCTGTTATGCACCAGTTTCAAACTGATATATCTGTACGTCTTTTTTCATAGAGTGAGATATACCTTTTGATATTATGTCGATGACATTTACCTATATCAGTGGATGGTTAGGTAAGGAGCATTAAACAACGGTGTAATTCTTCTTAACCATAAGTACAGTTTTCAACCTACGACACACAGTGAAAGAGTTGTTAGACTCAGCGGACTCATACAGAGTAATGTATGTTGCCCAGTGTCCATTAGGGCAGAGGGGTTGGTCCTCATACTATATTCTGTTTACTTTTAACTTCTCTAGTTCTTAGACATGTGTTTCGTAGAAACACAGGGTCTGAATTTTGAGGAGTTATAGCTATTTGAATAGAGTAGAGAACCAGGTGTAGCAAGTATCGGGATTCTTCAAAGTGATCGAAGATGTAGATACTTGTGTATGGTATTCAGTTGATAGTAATGATAAAGAGAAATTACTTCTCTTTCAGGTTACTCATAATTGGAAGCATTCCTAAGTTGAGTAACGCTGATCGGCCTCCTTCCATTTAGTTGACATGCACTGGAGAGAGCTGCATGATTTGAATCTGGTTCAATTAAATCAGTGCCTCTGGTTCTATATTGGTTATAGTACAGTTCATATCTTAACATTGTTAAGCTACGGGGAGTTGTCCGGTTTATGATTAAAACCAGACTCTGGATAACTCAAGGCACGTTTCTATAATGGATGTTTGTGGGTTGACCCAGGCCACGACGAGGGTTGATTTTCTACCATCTGGAAGATCAATAGAAATATTGTTCTAGACTCGACACAGTTTTATTAAAAATGAATTTTTTCAAAAACAGTAGTGGGAGTATGGTAGAACTGGAAGTGATTCCAGAACCACAAACGATTACTGAAGATTTGATAAGGAACCTAAAGATTCAATCTGGCTTGACATTCCATTGGCCACTCCGCAGATAAAGTGGGTAACCTCAGGCACCAGAGAGGTACTTCGGTATGCTCAAGGACAGTGGCGGGGAGGTTCTTGTTTACCCACACTTGCCATTGCTGTTGTTCCAGGCTGCGAGACCCGGTGGGAGGATGAGTATAGCGTCGTTCTAAACTAGCTTCAGAAGTATATGCTATATGACTCTGCCAGAGGGTTGTCGTAGTCAGTGGGAGCAGCGGAAGCATTGGTGGACATCAGGCTTATGTCTATTTATAGACTAAAGCAGATGTAGCGGAGATAGATCATCTATTTCTGATGTTACAGTCATAGGTTTGACGTCATCAGAATAGGGGATGGATGTGTTGAGAAGGTAGTAGGGTGTGATATCCGGGTTTTGGTTGACATACACAAAGTAGGAAGTGACATTCCTATACTACGATCGGTTATACTTTGGTCGTCACACAGTGGTTTCTCCACATGGGACTTGGACATTATATCAGACATACTGGTTACTAGATCTATGGTTTTTAGATCTAGATTTGGGTGGTTTCCCAATCTGGGTACTTAGACAGCATTCTAAGAGTATTTAGAATGGACGACTCCTGGCACGGTAATGTACCTGCAGGTAATGGAGTCACCCTCTCTAAAGGTGTCTTACAGACTAAAGGGGAGAGGGATGTGCATGATTGGCAGATCACTTGCTCAGGCAATTGAGTCAATCATGAGATGTCAAGTACCACACCAGATGTTGTTCTTGCAGTAGATGCAATAAATTGATATTCATCCAATCCTGGAGAAACAGTCGGAGGCAGTTTTAGAACATAAGTGGATGTTCTAGGGATATGATAGCAGCATTCTCCTTTGGGAGACAGTTATCATTCCAGGCTTCCAAAGTGACCTGGACGACAAGGAGGTTGTCAGAGTTATAGTTTTCCTTCTGACGAGGGGCAGTATTTTGGACAGGTGATCCAAGGCAATACTGAGGGTGGCATGGCGCAGGATACTGATTAAGTTCAGTTGACGATACAGTCTAAGAGGTTTGGATTTGGAGTTCATTTATAAGCCAGGTCCCATCAGACATCCAGACATTCTAAGACAGGTATTGCTCATTTCGGGAGATAGATTTCTCCGCGAACTTGAGATATAGAGAGACATAGAAAGAAACATCTAGGCGGATCCACTCACTGAGGCTATTCCTCGAACGCAAGAGTTTCGCAAACAGGCTTTATGAGACTGACTAGTAGAGGAGTTGGGTGTTCGGTATCACACGGGCTGTAAGTATGCGACATCGCAATAAATAGCCTTGAGTGCTAGTGGGAGATTGTTGGAGATAATGACCTCAGAGTCAATTATTGGATCACAGGCACGTGATTGCGATGATTGAGGGAGGACCTATCCCGGTAAGACAGTCTTACTCGAGATGATAGTATGCTATCTGGTTTACCTTTATCATCGTGTACTGCTTTAGGTGACCTGACATGTCGCTATTACACGTTGATAGAGCCCTTAGGATTCTTGCTTGACTGCCAGCAGTATGAGGGCGATCATATAAGTGAGAGCTGGAGTCTATAAGCACATCCTTAAATGGTCCCTAGTCGTGGGAGTTTCGAGACAGGGCATCGATTCTCCAAAGCAGACTAGTGTATACAGTCGAGACCCCGACGAGGGGCGGTGGCCGGTCTCACAAGCCACTAGTGTCAGTTGGTTCACCTAAGATGTATACAGGTGCTCATTGGGTTATGAGTACACCGGACAGGACTCGCCGGGAACATGCTAGTTGGTCTTATACCTGACGTCAGATAGCAGTTCCCAGGTGACATGTGTACAGGTTAGTTCATCGACCAGGGGATCGTCATTTGTCTCGTGTGAGTTCCTACTGTGCTTTGATTACTACCCTACCACGGCTCAAAGGAGTCGTGCAAACAGGTTTTAGTTGGGTATAGTCCCGAGCCACATGGAGGCAGTGAACGGATCTTCAGGGGTTCGTCTCTCCCGGTATTGGGGGTGAGGTCGCGCTGTGTCTAGGAGAGCCATTACACGAAGTCCGTGGCCAAGGCAGGAGATTTACTGGTAGGTATTCCAGTAGTATCTCAGGGTGTTCTGGGCTACACTCCGACACTACTTGTACCGCTTTTGGTGGTCTGACTTTTACCAACCCCCTAGGCCCGACATGCGATGCTCATAGACGAACGGACCGGACTGTACGGATATTGTCACTGACAGGCTCAGTAGGGTGTCAGGATGAGTTCGCTCATCGACGTCCCTTTTGGTCAATAGCTGGTGGCCCGTTACGTATTGGCTTATACCTCTGACGTGCTAGTGGTTAAATCCACAGCCATAGTATTGACGAGTCTTTAGAGTCCACCACACTCAGTTACTCAGGTTTCGGGCGAAATGCTGTAGAGGCAGTATGGAGATATGGCAGGGTTCGATCAGATACGTGCGGTATTGCACGGATCGTGATCGGACGGATATTACTAGCCGGCTTTGTTTTAAGCCGGATCCTAGTATAGTACAGTGTAAATTTTGTCTCTTTGCATTTGTGTTCAGTGGGAATACAAATGCGGGCATGTATTTGCAGTAGCGGGGTTTTTCCTGTAATTTATTACGGGACCAGTTTTCTGGAGTTGCCAGTTTGCATTCCGTTCCGGCCGGTTTTCCTTTGTTCTTTCCCGGCCGGACTTTTCCGATGGAGGGGGTTATTTGCAATTGTGCAAATAACTTTTGTGGAGGGGGTATCTTGACTTTTGTATTATTATGATATCTTAAGTATCTTTTTCATCCATGATGGTGCATTAGTGAGATTTGAAAGGAAATGGGTTTGATGTGATTTTGTGAGGGTTAGTTTGGTTTAAATTCTTTTTCCCACCCATGAAATGTATGGGGCCGGCCACTGTTATTTTGGGTGAGGGGTGGGGTTTAATTATTTTGTGTGAAGAAATTTCCTTCATGTATTTTGGTGGACCCCCCCTCCTTTGTGAGTGTGCTGTGAGGTGCTTATTTGATTTGAGCATGGTTTTGATTAATTGACTACACCTATATACTTCACACACAAAAAGGTTTCCAGTGAGCACCATTTTTGTTTTGGCCGAGCTAAATTCCTGGCATGCTCCTTTTTCTCCCTCTTGCATCCATGAAATTCTAGTGCAAAATTCCTCCAAAAATGGCAACCTCATAACCCCAAAAGAGACAAGCTTCTACACTATATCTATAGCAAACCTTGGACGCGTCGGCTAGCCAACTTCGCGCCCGAGTTGCCTCGGTCAAGAGGTGGGAGCCCGTAAAAGATTTTGGCAATGTGATGCCCGTTTCGACGAGGAGGTGACAGACGAAGTATCCGCGGGAGATCGGAGTGGAGACGAAGACCGGAGGACTCGGATCACTCGGTATATCTCTTCCCTTTCTTTTGATTAGCTAGGACTAGTTTTGTAAGTCCATATTGCGACCCCCGGTGCTTACGGGGAGGCGGAAACGGTATAAAAAAAACGAATTTTTATCGCAAGAGGCAACATGGACTAAACATGGTCGGGATCGTTGTCTAAACTAAAACTAGTATTCTAGCTAAAGAGAGTTAGCTACTATGGAAGATGGTTATACCTAAACTTGAACTCCTTCTTCTTCAAACCTTGTAGAGGTTGATGGTTCTCTTTACGTCGCCTTCTCCCGTCGAAGATGGATCCACCTCGAAGGTTCGACTTTGGGCTCTTCCTCGATCTTTGAGTGAACTAGGGTTTCCGGCTTGCTAAACCTTCATCCTAGAATGAGTAGAGAGAGATTAGGGTTTGCTTTTCTTTCTAAAGAGAATGATTCTCAACACATGAGAAGGTTTCTCTTTTCAAGAGGAAGAAGAAGATGAAATGAGGAGAGAGAGAGGTTATGATAGAATGAGCTCAATTATTTCTTTCTTGCAACCATATTGCAAAAGAAATGAATTATCTAAATGATAATAATTGAAATAAGAATAGTTGATGGTAATTTTGGAATGACCACTATCATGCTTCTTTAAATGAAGTGTAAGCATGAATCAAGGAAGACTTTCAAGGCATGAAAGTGGTCAATGGTCAACAAGTCAACCAAGGTCAACAAGTCAAAAAAAAAAAACAACCATAACATAATTCTCATTTAATTACTATTATTAATAGATAATATATAAATCCATTAGGGTTTGGAAAATGATAACTGTCAACTGTGCATACGCACCCGATCCGAAACCCTAATGAAAAACCTCATTCTCCGCCTCAAGCAACTGTGCATACACACCTGCATTCTCGTTCCGAGGAACAAGAATACCAAGATATAAAAGCAACCCCCAAAACATATACCAGTATCTGGCTCAAACCAGAGCCTGCCAGTATAATCCGTCCGGACTCCAAACGTGCATAAGTGCGCGGATGAGAACGAACCCTGTCGCAAAACCATGCGACCTCTACTCTGTTTTGCCCAGAGGCGAATACCCTCGGTGTGGGACTCTAAAGACTCAACACTACGCTGGCAGTTGGTTTAACCACAGACCGCAAGCGGCACTAGCTGTGCGTAACGGTCCCCAGGTAGATGCCGACAAGAAGGCTGACGAGGTGAAACCCCATCTGAACTCCTACTGAGTCTGAATGTGACATTCTCCGTACAGTCCGGTCTGTTCGTCTGATACATCGCATGGCGGGCCTAGGGGGCGGTAAAACGTCAGTCCCCCAATAGCGGTACAAGTCGTGTCGGAGTGAAGCCCAAAACACCCTGAGATAACACTGGAAACCTACCAGTATATCTCGCTTGCCCTGGCCAGGGACTACTCGTGTAATGGCTCTCCTAGACACAGCGCGATGTCAACCCCCAATACCGGGAGAGACGAATCCTGTCTAACCGTCACTGCCTCCAAGTGCTTCGGGACTGCACCCAACCACCACCTGTTTGCACGACTCCTTTGAGCCGTGGTAGGGTAGTGATCAAAGTGCAGTGGGAACACACTCGAGGCGAAGTGTCAGTGTCAAGTCAGCGGACTAAGCTGTACTCATGTCACCTGGGAACTGATAACTGACGATAGGTATAATACCAACCTGTCAGTTCCCGACGAGTCCTGTCCAGTGTACTCGTAACCCAACGAGCACCCGTATACTATCTCCAGTACGACGTACTGATGGCTGTGGGACAGACCATCTCCCACACTGGGATGAGAAGCGCATACGCTAGTCTACTCCGGAGTATCGATGCCCTGTCTCGATAGTCCTACGACTAGGGACCTGTATAAGGATGTGCCTATAGATTACCCAGCCCCCACTAGTGTGACTGCCATCACAACGCTGGTAATCAAGCAAAGATCCTAAGGGCTCCACTAATGCGTATAAGTGATATACTGAAATAAACACAAGTACACATTGAAGTAGAAACAAACCAAGTAGCATACTACTATATTGAGCAAGATTGTTTATACAAGGTGAATATCCCAAGCTTCCATCAAGTAATATACAAACTAGTATGATACAGTAATGGCATCTAGGGCATATACACTAACAATCTCCCACTTGCACTAAGGCCATGTACTGGCGTATCGAAGACCTATCATCTCGATGAGCCGCTCGAACTGAGTCTGGGGTAGGGCCTTGGTGAATGGATCTGCAGTGTTCTCTTCTGAAGCAACCCTCCGAACCTCGATCTCCTTGCGATCCACGATCTCCCTGATCAGGTGATACCGCCTCAAGATGTGCCTGGATCTCTGATGGGACCTGGGTTCCTTTGCTAAAGCTATAGCCCCGTTTTTGTCGCAATACAGAGGTACTGGGTCAACAATGGACGGAACCACCTGAAGTTCTTTTAAGAACTTCCTTATCCAGACAGCTTCTTTTGCGGCATCAGATGCAGCGATGTATTCCGCTTCCATAGTCGAGTCTGCAACGGTTTCCTGTTTGGAACTCTTCCAACACACCGCCCCTCCATTGAGGGTAAAGACAAAACCCGACATGGACTTGGAATCATCCTTGTCACTCTGGAAGCTGGAGTCAGCAAAGGCCTCAATCTGGAGGTCTTTTCCGCCATACACCAAGAACATCTCCTTAGTCCTCCTCAGGTACTTGAGAATGTTCTTTACCGCTATCCAATGTTTCTCCCCAGGGTTTGACTGATACCGGCTTACTACACTCAGTGCATAAGCTACATCCGGTCTGGTACACAACATCGCATACATTATAGAGCCTACCGCAGAAGCGTAGGGTATAATAGACATGCGATCCCTCTCCAAATCAGTCTTGGGAGACATCTCTTTAGAGAGGGTGATCCCGTGACAAGCCGGTAAGTTACCGCGCTTGGAATCTTCCATACTGAATCTTTTCAGTACGGTGTCGATGTACCTGGACTGTGAAAGTCCTAATATCCTCTTGGATCTATCACGATGGATCCGGATCCCCAGGATGTAAGAGGCATCACCTAGGTCTTTCATGGAGAACCTGTGTGACAAGAAACCCTTGACAGATTGTAGCATAGGAATGTCATTTCCTATTAAGAGAATGTCATCCACGTATAAAACAAGGAATACTACAGTTCTCGCTACAAATCTACTATAGATGCATGGTTCATCTGGATTTTTGATAAAGTCAAATTCCTTGACCGTTTCATCAAAACAGATGTTCCAACTCCGCGATGCCTGCTTTAGTCCATAGATGGACTTAAGCAACTTGCACACCTTTCCGCTGCTCCCACTCTGAATGAAACCCTCTGGCTGATCCATATAAACACACTCCTCTAAACTTCCATTTAGAAAAGCGGTTTTTACGTCCATCTGCCAAATCTCATAATCGTGGAAGGCAGCAATGGCAAGAAGGATCCGAATGGATTTCAGCATAGCCACTGGAGAAAAAGTTTCGTCATAGTCCAAGCCAGGTCTTTGACGGAAACCCTTTGCTACAAGTCTAGCTTTATAGGTCTCAACCTGTCCATCTACACCAATCTTCCTTTTGAAGATCCACTTGCATCCTACGGGTTTTACCCTGTCTGGAGCAATGTCCAACGTCCATACTTTGTTGGTGTACATGGACTCCATTTCGGTCCGCATTGCATCCAGCCATTTTACCGAGTCAATGCTCTGAACGGCATGCTGGAAGCTAGTAGGCTCATCATAGTCTATGATGCAATCCTCTCTATCCCCGTCTATGAGAAAACCGTAGTATCTCTCGGGCGGATGAGACTGCCTACTACTTCTGCGGAGCGGCATAGGAATGTCCTGTTCATTTGAACCCTCTGGTTCCATTAAGCTTTCAGTAATAGTCTGTGGTTCTGGAATTTCTTCCAGTTCTACTGCGCTCCCACTGGATTCTTTTTCTAAGAACTGATGTTCTAGAAAGTGGGCATGACGAGAAACAAGAACCTTTTGTTCCTCTTCGTAGTAGAAGAGATACCCCTTGGAATTCTTTGGATATCCCACAAACTTACACAGTACTGAGCGCGCCTCGAGCTTGTCCGCATGCTGCTTTTTAACAAAAGCTGGACTTCCCCAAGTCTTAATGTGACTGCGATGGGGTCTCTTCCCATACCACATCTCATATGGTGTAGTAGGCACAGTCTTAGTAGGAACTCGGTTCAAAAGGTACGCAGCTGATTCTAGCGCATACCCCCAGAATGATCGCGGTAACTCAGCGTTACTCATCATGGACCGTACCATATCCAATAGGGTCCGGTTCCGTCTCTCCGATACACCGTTGTGTTGCGGAGTGTATGGAGGAGTAAGCTGAGAGAGAATCCCATTCTCTTTTAAGTAATTCAGGAACTCGGCACTTAAGTATTCTCCACCTCGATTCGATCTTAGAATCTTGATACTTTTGCCGGTTTGTTTTTCTACTTCATTCTTAAATTCCTGGAATTTTTCAAAAGCTTCGGACTTATGTTTCATTAAGAAGACATAACCGTATCTTGAAAAATCATCCGTAAAAGTAATGAAGTAAGAATAACCGCTTCGCGCATGTGTAGACATTGGACCGCACACGTCGCTGTGTACGAGTCCCAAGAGCTCGCTCGCTCTTACTCCATGTCCAGTGAACGGAGTCTTTGTCATCTTTTCTTTGAGACAGGATTGACAAGTGGCATATGATTGATATTCGAACGGATCCAAATATCCTTCTGTATGTAACTTAGTCAACCTTCTCTCATTGATGTGACCCAGTCTACAATGCCATAAGAAAGTCTGATTAATATCTGGTGACTTTCTTTTGTGTGTATTCTGGACATTGAAAATCTGTGGTTGGTTTAATACGTATATACCATTGCTCAATGTACCTGACCCAATCAGAACTTGATTAAGGTGAATGTTAACAACATTACTTACAAACGCAAATTCATAACCTTCTTTAGAAACCAAAGATACAGAAATGATATTACAAGTTGCGTTGGGTACAAAAAAACAATTACGCAAAACCAAAACATGCCCATCTGACATTCCCAGGTGATAGTCCCCCACGGCTTTAGCATCCATGCTAGCTCCGTTCGCAACTCTGAGGGTCATGTCACCTGCCTTGAAAACCCTACGGTTTCTCAACGCCTGCAAAGAATTACAGATATGAGATCCTAATCCGGTATCCAATACCCAGGAAGTAGAGTTTATAGAAAGACAGTTTTCAATAACATACACACCTGAAGCTGAAGCCGCAACCTGCTTCAGTTCCTGTGTCCTGGCTTTCCAAGCCCTGCAATCTTTCTTCCAGTGTCCACTCTTGTGACAATAGAAGCATTCCTCTTTACCAACAAGCTTCCCCGCTATCTTTGTTGCCTTATCCTTTCCCTTCGCACCCACTTTACTAACACCGCCTCTTGGTTTGGCGGGGGCTTTCTTCTTCTTTCCCTTGGCTTTCGCCTTGGACCTAGAAGAAGAAGATCCTCCTACAAACAAAGTGGATGTATCCCTACCCTTCTGTAGGGTGCCCTCTGCGCTCCTCAGCAGGTTGAGGAGTTCTGAAAGTTCAACTTCCTTTTCTTGCAAGTTGAAATTCAGTATGAACTGGGCGTAAGTGGATTGAAGGGACTGGAGAATTATATCCGTATAGAGTTCACTGTCCAACGTGGTCCCAAGTTCCGCGAGCTCCTCAGTGTAGCCAATCATCTTAAGCACGTGGTCCGCTACCGATGATCCGACGGCCAACTTTGTCGAAAATAACTTCTTCGACACTTCGTATCTTGCGATACGAGACTGCTCTCCATACAGTTCTTTTGTATGAAGAAATATGGATTCCAAATCCATATTCTCGTGCCTCCTCTGATGGTCATTGTCCATCGAGGCAAGTACGATGCATCTGGCCTTCGCGCTGTCAATCTCCCAAGTCTTACGGATTTCCTTATCCGCGACGCTGGAGGTGGGACCTGGGACGGGGGGAGCTTTGGTGGTAAGAAGATACCCCAGCTTGTCGTAAGAGATTGCCAATTTGACATTCCTGAGCCAATCTTTGTAGTTTGGCCCTGTCAATATGTTTTTATTTAGAAGTAACTTAAGTCCAGTCATTTCGATTTGGTCGCTGCAGGGGGAGAGAAGAAACACTTAGCACGATGCTCTTGCAAGTTTAGAATGGTTTTTAATTTGTCTAAACAGGATGGCTCCCACTGTCTCTCGAATCCCTCCTCAAACCACAAAGGAAGAATTAGCCGGGATCAATCCCACCGTACAATACTTGCTTAACCGTTCAGCCAGGCCAGTGTCGGTACTTCGAGGGAGGTTTTCCAACGCTTTCGCGAAGTTCCTTAATTTAAGAACCTCTTTTCCCTGGGGGCGTAGCCCCGCTAACACCTTTCTAGGCACCTACTAGGTTTATAGCATTGATCGTTTAGTGAGAAATTTCCCGAGGAGTAGCATATACTCACAGTAGGATCGGGATCCAAATGTCATCGCGTGACGAAAATGAAGGAATCCTACCATAATCATCACACTCCAAATGGTATGCAAATCTAGCAAGTTTCAGTACTTATGAAACTCCCGATGTGGATTTTTGCCCCATGCTCTTATGACCTTGACTTTGGCCAAAATATCATAAGTCACATGTCAAGTTCTTCCCGTCACTTTCCAGGTTAATTTGGATCCATCCGTACATACCCTTGACTTTGGCCAAAATGGCAGCACGACTGTCCCAAACCAACGCATCTATCTATGCTACACATGAACACCCAATAGCTACCAATCACTGTGCCTTGACTTTGGCCAAAATACACAGCTTGAATACTATTGCCTATTCATGCGAAACGACGGAGGGCTACGAATGGTTTTGGTAAAACCGTGAACGTAGTGAACTTGATATAATCGATGGAACGAGATAGCTTTTAGAAGGAGTGGCTCAAGCTCCGCATTTAAAAGTTAGTTTTGAAAAGAACCGAGTGGTTTTTCGAAAGTGTTCCATCGACTTAAACTTGGTTTATTATCTTGCATTAGTTCTTTTAATGCGTGATATTCTTGCATTAGTTCTTTTAATGCGTCCCATCATTTAATCCTACCATTGCAGAAAACAACCAAAATATGACGTACGCTTATGCCATTCGCATTCGCCACGGGGTCCCGTCATCACTCGTTAGGTTACTTAACTAACGACAGAGCGGGGGATGGGCTAGCGCGGCTG
This sequence comes from Agapanthus africanus, assembly GCA_030015575.1. Lineage (NCBI taxonomy): Eukaryota > Viridiplantae > Streptophyta > Magnoliopsida > Asparagales > Amaryllidaceae > Agapanthus > Agapanthus africanus. The sequence goes on from JASDDO010000031.1 coordinate 234,229,360, forward strand.
TAAAACATAAGCAACGCCTAAATAAAAAGCAATGATAGACATTACAGATCACAGATGAATACATTGGATATACTAGCAATCCGCAATCCTTTCGAGCCTGAAACGAAAAGCGGATAACACGGTCGCGGTGAATAGCAAATACCCCACCCAAGACCCCTACGGGTGCGGCAAACTACCCGCCAAGTTCCCGGTAGTTTGTGCACCCCACCATGGGTCTACCCTAGGAGCATAAACAGTAAAAAGAATTATACAATGACGGCTACAACCCCGACCCGGTTGTGCGGCCAAACAAATAATATAATTACATCAATTTACATTTACAATGAATGAAAGAAAAACAAAAGCTCATCTCACATCCACCCCGGCTATTCACCCGCGACAGTCCAACACATTCATATACACATTCCAGCACATTACAGATCATGTATAACCCCGACTAATCGACCTATAGCGATTAGCCGACGTTCAATACATGCAAACATCACAGATATAACCAACATAGTCAAAGTGCAGTGAAGTTCGGAAAAAATACGGAATTATAGGACCCCAAAAGGAAATTTCAGTTCTGGAAAATCTGGGCACATATAATATATTTTAAAAATCCCAAAACCAACACATAAACACTCTGCACGAAAATCGATGGACAGAAGAAGACAAAGTGCGGCGCTTCCGCCGCACATGCCTACCTCGTGCGGCGGAAGCGCGGCGGTTTTAAGGAATTAGGTCATCGTTTTTCATGGGTGCTCTTACAAAACCCTGAGACGATTTTACAAGTATAAAGTTTTTCATTTTGAGCAGAAAAAAATTCAACAGAAACTTAGGGTCTTGGTTTTTCCGGTTTTGTGATTTTTTCGGTTCCGAACTTCGTTACACCTTACTACCAAGCTAGTTTAAGTTTAGTTAGGCTCTGATACCACTGTAAGTCCATATTGCGACCCCCGGTGCTTACGGGGAGGCGGAAACGGTATAAAAAAAACGAATTTTTATCGCAAGAGGCAACATGGACTAAACATGGTCGGGATCGTTGTCTAAACTAAAACTAGTATTCTAGCTAAAGAGAGTTAGCTACTATGGAAGATGGTTATACTTAAACTTGAACTCCTTCTTCTTCAAACCTTGTAGAGGTTGATGGTTCTCTTTACGTCGCCTTCTCCCGTCGAAGATGGATCCACCTCGAAGGTTCGATTTTGGGCTCTTCCTCGATCTTTGAGTGAACTAGGGTTTCCGGCTTGCTAAACCTTCATCCTAGAATGAGTAGAGAGAGATTAGGGTTTGCTTTTCTTTCTAAAGAGAATGATTCTCAACACATGAGAAGGTTTCTCTTTTCAAGAGGAAGAAGAAGATGAAATGAGGAGAGAGAGAGGTTATGATAGAATGAGCTCAATTATTTCTTTCTTGCAACCATATTGCAAAAGAAATGAATTATCTAAATGATAATAATTGAAATAAGAATAGTTGATGGTAATTTTGGAATGACCACTATCATGCTTCTTTAAATGAAGTGTAAGCATGAATCAAGGAAGACTTTCAAGGCATGAAAGTTGTCAATGGTCAACAAGTCAACCAAGGTCAACAAGTCAACAAAAAAAAACAACCATAACATAATTCTCATTTAATTACTATTATTAATAGATAATATATAAATCCATTAGGGTTTGGAAAATGATAACTGTCAACTGTGCATACGCACCCGATCCGAAACCGTAATGAAAAACCTCATTCTCCGCCTCAAGCAACTGTGCATACACACCTGCATTCTCGTTCCGAGGAACAAGAATACCAAGATATAAAAGCAACCCCCAAAACATATACCAGTATCTGGCTCAAACCAGAGCCTGCCAGTATAATCCGTCCGGACTCCAAACGTGCATAAGTGCGCGGATGAGAACGAACCCTGTCGCAAAACCATGCGACCTCTACTCTGTTTTGCCCAGAGGCGAATACCCTCTGTGTGGGACTCTAAAGACTCGACACTACGCTGGCAGTGGGTTTAACCACAGACCGCAAGCGGCACTAGCTGTGCATAACGGTCCCCAGGTAGATGCCGACAAGAAGGCCGACGAGGTGAAACCCCATCTGAACTCCTACTGAGTCTGAATGTGACATTCTCCGTACAGTCCGGTCTGTTCGTCTGATACATCGCATGGCGGGCCTAGGGGGCGGTAAAACGTCAGTCCCCCAATAGCGGTACAAGTCGTGTCGGAGTGAAGCCCAAAACACCCTGAGATAACACTGGAAACCTACCAGTATATCTCGCTTGCCCTGGCCAGGGACTACTCGTGTAATGGCTCTCCTAGACACAGCGCGATGTCAACCACCAATACCGGGAGAGACGAATCCTGTCTAACCGTCACTGCCTCCAAGTGCTTCGGGACTGCACCCAACCACCACCTGTTTGCACGACTCCTTTGAGCCGTGGTAGGGTAGTGATCAAAGTGCAGTGGGAACACACTCGAGGCGAAGTGTCAGTGTCAAGTCAGCGGACTAAGCTGTACTCATGTCACCTGGGAACTGATAACTGACGATAGGTATAATACCAACCTGTCAGTTCCCGACGAGTCCTGTCCAGTGTACTCGTAACCCAACGAGCACCCGTATACTATCTCCAGTACGACGTACTGATGGCTGTGGGACAGACCATCTCCCACACTGGGATGAGAAGCGCATACGCTAGTCTACTCCGGAGTATCGATGCCCTGTCTCGATAGTCCTACGACTAGGGACCTGTATAAGGATGTGCCTATAGATTACCCAGCCCCCACTAGTGTGACTGCCATCACAACGCTGGTAATCAAGCAAAGATCCTAAGGGCTCCACTAATGCGTATAAGTGATATACGGAAATAAACACAAGTACACATTGAAGTAGAAACAAACCAAGTAGCATACTACTATATTGAGCAAGATTGTTTATACAAGGTGAATATTCCAAGCTTCCATCAAGTAATATACAAACTAGTATGATACAGTAATGGCATCTAGGCATATACACTAACAAGTTTAATGGCTCGATCCGGAGTTCAGTGCGCGGTGGTGCCGGTTTGCTAAGTTCGCAAAATTAAAGTTTATCACCGTTTCCGCATTTGGCCGTCGGATTGACGGCCGGGGCGCCGCCGTGCACTTACAGATTGTCTATACAAGGTGAATATCCCAAGCTTCCATTAAGTAATATACAAACTAGTTTGATACAGTAATGGCCTCTAGGGCATATACACTAACAGTAATATGATCTCATCACAGAACATTGCAGCAGAAGATAACTTATGACATATTGGATATACTAGGATTTACGGGTTTTAAATTAAGCTTGTAAAAAACACGGATTCCACGGTCATGATGAGTAGCCAATCCCACACCACTAGACTCCTACGAGAGCGGCAAACAACCCTACCAATCGTAGAGTTAGGAGACCCGGTCTCGACTCCTCGAGATGGTATACCACTGGACCCTAGAACCCGGTTACTTATGCTCCCCGCCTTGGGTCTATCCAATTGCGGAAAAGTAAATAATATACAATGGTGACATCATCCCCAACCCGGAAGTGCCCCAATAAAAGAATATTACATATAATGAATTTTACATGAATGAAAATAAAAACTCTCATCTCACATAAAAACCCCGGCTATTCAAAACACGACGATCCAATATAACATATCACAACAACACATAACATCACATGTCATCAACGTAAGTAAATATGCGTATCCCAATTGTCGTTCACATATAGCACCGAAACCGGCGATACACCACATATTACACTTACGGTCGCAGAAAAGAAAGTGAAAACTACAACAGTTGGAATCCGCAACCACCATAGACGTCATAAACCCGAAATATTTCATACTTTGGATTTCATGCCTAACCAAATGAATTCCTTAGACATCGCTTGCCTAACAATTATAAACCCCGCATTTTAGTCTCGATATTGAAAACACCTTTTAATATCTAGTCGGGCAAATCAACAAAATTCCCGACATCCTTATCGAATGCTCGTCGGAAACTTTAGTAGACGGCCGCACCCCCCGATACCGTCGACGAAGTGCACTAAGGCGGAACACCGCTGCCGCGAGCACCCGAATGGATGCTTTTGGCGTCGGGGTTCTCCAACAGTCACTTGGTCAGGGCTATGGGGCGTAGCTATCTAATAATGTTACCCGGCGAGTATCCGCGTACACTACGTGATTGCGATGAACATTTGATCTCATCAAAATCCCGTCGCAACCGATTATCTAAGACTAAACTGCTAGATTTATAACATTCAAACTAGTTATCTCATAACTACATTTGTGGATTCCAAATATTGTATCCCGTCACATAATATCCGGACGACGTTAAACTTTTCGACTGATTCATCAAAGTCCCACAATTTCCCGACAACTCAACACTTGAGCACAGTTTTAATATGTAACACTTTGAAATTTCGTTAGAATGTTTTTCGTGTTAATTTGCAATTTGTGCGTGTTATTTTATATGTGTACTTGGGTTTATTAGTTATTTTTAGTCGGGTTACCCTAATTGGAAAATTTTCCATTTTGTAGTGTACACTTGCACACTTAGCCATGTTGTAACCTAGGTTAATGTGTTAGCCATTCTTTCCTTGCATGTTTCCTTGTTAATTCCCCACCATTTTAAATCAAAACAAAACCCTTTTTAAAATTCTTTTAGCAATAGAAAAATGAGGAATGGTGGTTAGGTAGAAATTGACTTTTTGTGACCTTTTTTCTCTTTCTCCTTTTCTCTTCCTCTCTTCTGAGCTCTAGCAGAATTCCAGCAGCAACAACACTATATTATCTTCATCTCTTCATTTCCCTTGAAGCCAAACAAAACCCTACACAAAACCCCTCACCTCCTTCACTCTAAAGCTTAGAAAAAGGGTTCTTTTGGGTTTTTGGTGGCCAATCTGTGCAAGTGAGGGCAAGGGCTGGAGTTTAAGCTTCACTAGGATCCTTTGAAGGTATATAGCTCATATTTAACACTCCTTTTCATAACTTGTAGTAATTCTAGCTAAATATCACTTTTTGTGCATTGTTTTGTGCTATCGAAGGGATTTAGTGATAATATGTTAAAATTAGCCTTTTTATGGCTTGAATAGCTTGGTGATGAGTTGTTAGGATGGTTTTAAACTGGGGTTTTGCTTCAGGTTTCATAAAAATACCCTAAAGTTTCATTTTAGTGTAAAAGTGTGGTTTTTAACTAGAAATAGGGCTTTGTTGGATCTGCTGCTACCCGGGTTGTTTCAGAATGAAATTGGATTTACTGTAGCATGTATAGGGGATATTGAGTACACACACCAAACCTGGGAGCCCAATTCCCAAGTGAGGCCGCCGGAATAATCATTCTGGCCTCAATTTGCGGCTAGATGGGTGAGATGTGGGTTGGGGTTTGGTCCACTGGAGTCTGCTGCTATGTGGAGTATTTTGGTATATAGATTTTTATAATATCTGTTCTGTATCAAAATCTGGAGTAGAATACCCTATTTCCCGTATTTTTAATCTTTCGCGACACGCGTGATACGTGTGTGTGGGTTTGGGGTTTCTGCGTATCGCGACGCGTCGGAGTGGCTTCAGGCGCGTAAGCACACGTTTTAGCGTATCGCGCGCACACGCGCTTGGTTTGCGACACGGGTTTCTAGTTTACTTTAAATGTCGTGTCTGTACGGTTTTGAGCTTATGAGTGATATATTATGAAATTCTTAGATTCGCAGGCGAGTGCGACGGGCGCCGCGAAGGAGGGGAACAAGTCGTCGTCTATACCTAGCGAGAGACTACGGTGAGTAGATTTAACATCTACGGGGATATCGCCCGCATGGCGTTCTACGTCAGGGCTTATAGGATCTTATAGCTACATTTCCATACATTGACTGTTCGTGGCTACTATTTAGTGCATACCACATTCCCTGATGTATGTATATAAACTAGAATTGATAGAACACCGCACCCTTACTAACGGTTCATATTGCACGAGCACTATCCTGCATGTTACACACACACCGTTAGTAATTTCCATGACACTCACACTGTAGAATTTCCATCGGATCATTATGTTGTAGCTCATCTTTATGTGACTTGACATGATATTCATATTTGATGCATATATCACATCGGATCATTATGTTGTAGCTCATCTTTATGTGACTTGACATGATATTCATACTTTATGCATATATCACATCGGATCATTATGTTGTAGCTTATCTTTATGTGACTTGACAAGATATTCATACTTGATGCATATATCACATCGGATCATTATGTTGTAGCTCATCTTTATGTGACTTGACATGATATTCATACTTGATGCACATATCACATCGGATCATTGACTTGGATATTGGTTTGGATTACATGTGATTTCTGGATTTGGGAACCGTGGCTATTTCAAATATGTAATCATTTAAAAACCCGGTTCCCTTGATATGATATTTCGGTGCGTCCACCATGTGTTTCCTCGGTGCTAGAGTGATATATGTGAACCTGAATCGAGGAGCTGGATGAGGCCGATTACTGGTACATGGTGGACAAGGTATGGTACCCCGGGGCGAGAACGGTTTTGCTGTGTAGTAGACGGTGAGCCTGGCAGAGGGACTACTACCTACCGGTGATTGATTGGACTTGGAAGTTATCCGGAGGATACTGATCAGAGTCGATAGATGGATGCGGGATGATCCGTACTGCCGGGGCCGAGGGCCGATACCGCAGACGGTGCCCGTGGGATGACCCGGACTGACGGGGCCCGATGGATGAGGATTTGCGTGTCGATGCTGGATACAAGTATTTGTGATATTTGGGTGCCGATGTTGGGCAGTCGTGATTCCCAGAGATGTACAGGATTGGAGGGCCGATGAGAGTGCCGGCGTTTGAGTTATTTGGGGGATCTGGGTGCATTGATGGACACCGAGTATATATTCCACGTTGACATTCCGTGTAGATGTCATATTTCCCATGCTCAGCATTCATTATTGTATCTCATCCTGTAGTTATATTACTCGATAGAGCACTTGCATGATTATTGCACATACTGCTTACCACGCATTGATATCATCTGTTGGCATATGATAGAGTAGCGCAGTACGTGCATGCTCGCGATTAGCTTTATATGTTATCTCTATTCACGAGTTGGCAACTCACCCCCGTTGTGCAACAGTGTTTGCAGGTTGCCCTTCGAAGTAGTCGCTGTAGGCTGCGTTTTGCATCTTTTGACACAGATACCCCCATAGTTGGTGTACTAGCTCTTTTGCTGATAGGTGGGTTTTGCGCGGTATCTGTTTATCTTTCAGTTATGTATATTGTTGTATCTATTATTCTCCATCTACCTTGTATTTATTTGACTTAGAGACAGTGTGAGGACGATGATGTATATTATTTGTTTTCTGGTGTCGTGCTTGTTGTGAGCCGACTGTTCTTTGCAGTTTGTTCTATCTGTGATGTTCCCACTTGTGGATCTTGATCTTCACTACGGCGTCGTATATTGCTATCTTGGTGATTGTTTACTAAAGATTTCTTATCACTTCTAAATGCTGCCTAAAAACTTAAAACTCTATATACTTTTACTGGTTTGTTTTCTGGGTTTTCGGTTCACTTAGTCACGTTACGCCTGTAGACGTTACGTGGTTAAGTGCCGGTCACGGGCCAAACTTTGGGTCGTGACAAAGTTGGTATCAGAGCGTAGGTTTTACCTTTCGGAGTGTAGGATGACCCTGGTATGATGGAGTAGGTAGCTGCAGCAGGGTAGCGTAGCGTGTGTATGTTCCGCGGCATACTCACGACACGGTACTCCGCCTACGCGACCTTAGGACTTATTGATTTAAATTCCTTCTTGAGTCTATACATTCTTGCGATTCGATTTCCGTATCCTTATCGAATCCTATTGTTCCTTTCTGCCATTATGCCGCCAATGACTACGAGGGCGCAGAGAGCGGCCGCGAGGGCCGAAATTCGAGTTGACTCGTCCGAGACGAGGACTGATCCGGGTAGTACACCGGTTGTGCCCGAGCAGGCTGTTCCTGCCGTGACAGATCAGATTGCTATGTTAGGGGCTGGTGTGCAGGAGATGCGCCAGACGATGGGATCCAGTATGCAGGAGATGCGCCAGATGATAGGATCTCTAGTTGAGACACTTCGAGCACAGCGACTAGAGGTAGTTCCACCCGTTGCAGAGACCGCGGTGGTACCTACAGTGCAGGTAGTTGCACCTGCGACTACAGAGGTTATTACAGTATCGCTGTCAGAGTTTATGAGGCTGAAGCCTCCGGTCTTCACAGGCACCGATGTGGCCGAGGACCCACGGTCTTTCATTGATAGGATGGCGCGGATATGCCATTCCCTCAGATGCGCAGATGCGAGATGGGTTGATTTCGCGAGCTTTCGCCTGGAAGGTCTTGCGCAGAAATGGTGCGAATCAGTCGAGAAGGGTAGAGCAGCAGGCCTTCCTCCTATGACCTGGACAGAGTTCGTGGCGCTATTCCTTGCCCGCTTTCTTCCCCTGAGTGTCAGAGATGCTAAAGCACGCAAGTTCGAGTTCTTACGCCAGACTCCGGAGATGTCAGTGGCAGAGTATGATGTCCTGTTCACCGAGCTATCAGTTTATGCTCCGTACCTAGTGGCTACCGAAGAGATGCGAGTTAAGAGATTTGTCCGAGGCTTGCTCACACCACTGTTCCTTGCGATTAGCGCGCAGCACTACGAGACATATGCAGCAGCTGTAGATGCAGCCTTATTGGTTGAGGAGCGCCTTGCTGAGACTTCGGCAGTCCCAGAGCCGAAGAGAGTTCGTGCGGATACATCTGTGCAGAGACAGCCTTTTCGGCATCGTGACAGGCACCTTGCAGGTGGCAGAGATTCAAGGCGAGGCCGGTTGTTTAGCTCCTATCCCCAGGAGGGTGAGCGACCATCATTAGGATGTTACCGTTGCGGGAGCTCTTGTCATCTTGTGCGAGATTGTCCGGAGGTACCCCGGAGTGAGGCGGCAGCACCGCATGTCACATTACCACCTTCACCACCCCAGACGACATTGCCGATAGTACCTACTGTCACTCCGCGTCAGACGCAAGCACAGAGAGGTCGCGGTCGCGGAGGATTTTTTCATAGAGGACGAGGTGACCGAGGCAGAGGGCAGCCAGCGGCCGGCAGGTGACAGTTAGTTGCAGGTGGAGGACAGGCGCGAGTTTTTGCTTTGACGCATCAGGACGCGCAGGCGTCCAATACGGTGGTCTGAGGTATCCTTCCAGTATGTTTGGTTGATGCACACATGTTATTCGATCCCGGATCCACGTACTCGTACGTATCCACAAACTTTATGCCGAGTTTGGGTAGAGAGTCTGGTTTGCTTGATCAGCCGCTAGTTGTGACTAGTCCTGTGGGAGAGTCGTTTGTCGCTAGTCACGTGATCTGAATCTGTACCGTCCGTATTGGCGAGAGAGAGTTGCCGGTCGATTTGATCCTTCTTGAGATGTTGGACTTCGACGTTCTTTTGGGCATGGATTGGGTAGCCACGTGCTATGCTTCTGTTGACTGCCGCGAGAAGACAGTTAGATTTTGCTTTCCCGGCAAGTCGGTTTTTGTTGTGTTGGGGGACCGTGGTGCCACCCCTCACTGTGTGATTTCTTCTTTTCACGCGGGACAGCTTTTGAGGAAGGGATGTCAGGGATTTCTCGCCTATGTTTGCGATACTAGGGCTATAGTGGTTCCGTTGGATCAGGTTCCGGTTGTTAGCGAGTTCCCTGATGTGTTCCCTGACGAGATTCCTGGGCTACCGCCCGAGCGTGACATTTCTATCTGTATTGATTTGGTTCCTGGCAAGGGGCCTATTTCTGTACCACCTTATCGGATGGCCCCAGCGGAACTTAGAGAATTGAAGGGTCAGTTGCAAGATTTGCTGGATAAGGGACTTGTTCGACCCAGTGTTTCTCCTTGGGGTGCTCCAGTCCTGTTTGTCAGGAAGAAGGACGGCAGTATGCGTTTGTGTATCGACTACCGCCAGCTGAACAGGGTGACAGTGCGGAACTGGTATCCTTTGCCACGCATCGATGATTTGTTCGACCAGCTCCAGGGCGCAGGATACTTTTCGAGGATCGATTTGCGATCAGGCTACCATCAGCTGCGGGTTCGACGGGAGGACATTCCTAGGACAGCTTTCCGCACGCGTTACGGCCATTATGAGTTTTTGGTGATGTCGTCCGGACACACCAATGCGCCAGCAGCATTCATGGACTTGATGAACCGTATTTTCCGGCCATATCTTGATCTGTTCATCATAGTATTCATTGACGATATCTTGGTGTATTCTCAGAGTAGAGAGGAGCACGAGCAGCACCTGCGGATTACACTGCAGACCTTGAGGGAGCATCAGCTTTTCGCAACATTCTCCAAGTGTGCTTTATGGCTGGACAGCGTGGACTTCTTGGGGAACGTGATTACACGAGATGGTATATGTGTAGACCCGAGGAAGATTGACGCCGTTCGGAGTTGGCCTAGACCCACGTCAGTGAAGAAGGTTCGCAGCTTTCTAGGGCTGGCAGGCTACTACAGGCGATTCATGCAGGACTTCTCCCGTATCGCTACACCTTTGACCGGGTTGACCCGGAATGGAGTTCGTTTCGATTAGACGGAGTAGTATGAGCACAGTTTTCAGTAGCTACGGGCTCTACTGACTACGACACTAGTGTTATCATTACCTTCAGGATCAGGCGGATTTGTAGTCTATTGTGATGCTTCACGAGTGGGGCTAGGGTGCGTATTGCTGCAGCATGACAGAGTGATCACGTATGATTCGCGGCAATTAAAGAACATGGACAGAATTACCCCACTCACGATTTGGAGATGGCTATAGTGGTCTTTGCATTTAAGATCTGGCGACATTACCTATATGGCGAGTCGTGCCTGATATTCACTGATCACAAAAGCTTAAAGTATATATTCCAGCAGCGAGACCTGAACCTTAGACAGCGCCGATGGATGGAGTTAGTGAAGGACTATGATTGTGAGATCTTGTATCACCCGGGCAGGGCTAATGTAGTGGCGGATGCTTTGAGCAGGAGACCCGGGGGTAGTCTATCTTATTTGAGCGCAGTACAGAGGCAGTCGTCGGCAGATTGGCAGATCTTATGCGACAGCCGAGTACAGTTCGAGTTTACACCGATCGGAGGACAGACTGCGCATGTTCGTGCACGCCCACAGTTGCACGATCGTATACATGAGACACAGCACAGTGACGACCGATGTTCAGAGATCAGGGCACAGATTTGACAGGGCAGATTTACTGAGTTCGCGATCGATGATCAGGGGATACTACTGTTGGGGCTAGACTGTGCGTACCAGATGCTGAGGGACTGCGGCATGAGATTCTTGAGGAGGCACATCGATCGGTATATAGTGTTCATCCCGGTTCCACCAAGATATACCATGATATGAGAGGTGTTTACTGGTGGGATGGAATGAAGGGAGACATCGTAGATCTTGTGTCGAGATGCCTGACTTGTCAGCAAGTCAAGGCTGAGCACCAGAGGCCATAGGAGAGCTACAGCCGTTACCCATTCCGGAAAGGAAATGGGAGCAGATTTCTATAGACTTCAATGTGGGTCTACCCAGAACTAGTCGAGGGTATGACTCCATCTGGGTGATCGTGAATCGTTTGATGAAAGCAGCTCACTTCCTACCGGTGAAGAAGACTTTCGGATTTTCTCAGTATGCCCAGATATACATCGACGAGATCGTACGACTACCCAGAGTTCCGACATATATCATGTTCGACAGAGGCACCCAGTTTACCAGCCGGCTATGGTAGAGACTTAAGGAGGCTTTGGGCACTCGCTTGAGTTTTAGGACAGCATTTCATTCGCAAACCGACGGACAGTCAGAGCAGACTATTCAGACTGTCGAGGACATGCTCAGAGCATGCATATTAGACTTCGGAGGTAGCTAGGATCATCATTTGCCCTTAGTAGAGTTCTCCTACAACAACAGCTACTAGGAGACCATTCAGATGGCACCGTTTGAGGCTCTTTATGGGAGGAGATGCAGATCGCCCACCTGTTGGACGGAGCTCAGTGAGAGCAGTATCTTAGGGCCGCAGATTGTGGAGGAGACGACCGCGAAGATCCAGTTGATTCGCGATAGGACGAGAGCAGCCCAGAGTAGGCAGAGATCTTATGCGTACCGTCGTCGGCGTAGACTTGAGTTTTCTGTTGGTGATCATGTTTTCTTGAGGGTCTCCCCAATGAAAGGCGTGATGAGGTTTGGGAAGAAGGGGAAGCTTAGTCCCAGATATGTGGGCCCCATCGAGATCCTCGAGCGTGTTGGTGCAGTTGCGTATCGATTAGCCCTTCCGCCCAGTTTTCCAGACGTGCACCCTGTATTTCATGTTTCGATGCTCCGCAGATATCTTCATGATCCTTCGCATGCGATTCAGCACCCGACGATCCAGCTTGAGTGTGACCTTTCCTATGCAGAGCAGCCGGTGATCATTTTCGATCAACAAGTGAAGAAATTGAGATCGAAGGACATACCGTCCGTCAAGGTTCTTTGGCGTGGTCCGAGCAGAGAGGAGGTCACTTGGGAGACCGAGAGCGAGATGAGGAAGAGGCATCCCCATCTTTTTGAGGGTGCGTGTAGTTAGATTTTTAAATTCGGGGACCGAATTTCTTTAAGGGGGGTAGATTGTAACACTTTGAAATTTCGTTAGAATGTTTTTCGTGTTAATTAGCAATTTGTGCGTGTTATTTTATATGTGTACTTGGGTTTATTAGTTATTTTTAGTCGGGTTACCCTAATTGGAAAATTTTCCATTTTTTAGTGTACTCTTGCACACTTAGCCATGTTGTAACCTAGGTTAAAGTGTTAGCCATTCTTTCCTTGCATGTTTCCTTGTTAATTCCCCACCATTTTTAATCAAAATAAAACCATTTTTAAAATTCTTTTAGCAATAGAAAAATGAGGAATGGTGGTTAGGTGGAAATTGACTTTTTGTGACCTTTTTCTCTCTCTCCTTTTCTCTTCCTCTCTTCTGAGCTCCAACAGAATTCCAGCAGCAACAACACCATATTTTCTTCATCTCTTCATTTCCCTTGAGGCCAAACAAAACACTACACAAAACCCCTCACCTCCTTCACTCTAAAACATAGAAAAAAGGGTTCTTTTGGGTTTTTGGTGGCCAATCTGTGCAAGTGAGGACAAGGGCTGGAGTTTTAGCTTCACTAGGATCCTTTGAAGGTATATAGCTCATATTGTAAGTGCACGGCGGCGCCCCGGCCGTCAATCCGACGCCGGAATGCGAAAACGAAACTTTTTACGTACTTGTAAACCGGCACCACCGCGCACAAAAAATCCCGGATCGGGCCATTAATCTAGTCCTAGCTAACAAGAGAAGGGGGTAGAGAGATATACCGAGTGATCCGTATCCTTCGGTCTTCTCGTCGTCGTCCCGATCTCCCCGCGGAATGTCCGGTCTCCACCTCCTCGCCGGAAGGGCACCACGTCGCCGGCTTATTTTACGGGCTCCCACCTCTAGACCGTGGAAACTCGGGCATGAAGTTGGCGAGTCGACGTGCCAAAGATTTGTTGTAGAATATAGTGTAGTAAGCTATGTCTCATTTGGGGTATAGGATGTTGCCTTTTTAGTGGAGGTAATGAAGTGAGGAATTTTGTGGATGAACTTTGGGATTTTGCAAACATGAAGAGAACCAAAATCCCCTACCCAAAAATTTCAGCCCCCTCCCTCTTCAAGTGGCCGGCCAAAAACAGGAGAATGGAATTGGAGAGAGAAGCCAAGGGGTGTGTGTGTATCAATCATGCAAGAGAGAAGGTGATCATGAAAAGAAATCATCACCAATCAAAACCAACACTCCGCCAACCTCATCATAACACATCACCAACAACCATGATGAACCAAAAGTCAAGTCATGATGAAAGGAATAAGAAGTCAAATGGTGGAGGAATTATCAAGATACAACAATATGCAAATAACACCCTCCACTAACCAAATTTGCATGCTTGCAAATAAGCCCTCCTCCACCAATCTTCAGCCAATGAAAGATACAAAGAAATATGGCTGAAACGGAAAACAAACTGGCAACTCCAAAAACTGATCCCGTAATAAATTACAGGATAACCCCGCTACTGTATATACATACCCGCATTTGTATTCCTACCGAATACAAATGCAATGAGACAAAGTCTACACTGTACGATAATAGGATCCGGCTTAAACCAAAGCCTTCTAGTATTAACCGTCCGATCCTGGTCCGTGCAATACCGCACGTATCTGATCGAACCCTGCCATATCTCCATACGGCCTCTGTAAGTCGATGTACAACACCCCAATACTTGTGGGTAGGCGGAAATATGAAAAACGATCTTGTTCTTTGGTTAAACATCGACTAACCGCATGAATCGTTTGCTAAACAATAATTAACAAAACCTATAGAGTTCTAAACTACTATGTTAAGAAATTATACCAAACGGTTCTAGTCCTTCGTCTTTATGTTATCTACGGGCTCTTTGGATCTCCACGTCCTCCTCGGCTTCCTTCCATGATAGACGATCCACCCGAGAACCCTAATCCAAGCTATAACCCCTAAACTTGAGGTTACTTAGTTTCTTTAGTTGCTAATAAAGGAACTAAGATGATGTAGAGATTGGTTATGGAGTGTTTAGTCTTTCCTAATCCTTGTTCTCAACTCATGAGGGGTAGGATTAGGGTTTGGTGAAGGAGATAGAGCTTGAAGAGAGAGAGTGAGAAGATGATAATGATATTAATAATAATGATGAAATAGCTTCTCACTTGATATATGAAACATAATGAATTAAAAAGAAATGAATAATATGAGATTATTCATCATGTTTCATAAATGCAAGTGGGTGATTAATTATGTGAGTCATTAAGCATTTAATAATGCATTAATGACATGATGAATCACTCACAATGAGTCACTAAATCATTAAATGATAATGCAACCTCTCCCTCCAAGTCACATCCTTCTAGAAGCTTCTCCGAAAATTACGAGAACGCCCCTCTCATCCGTGAAAACACGGAAAAACTTTAGACTGTATAAATCCAATAACCTGATACTAGAATCTGGCTTAAACCAAAGCCGGCTAGTAAAAACTGTCCGAATGTCGTACGTGCGTTCAAACACGTATGCGTCCGAACCTTTGTCGTAAAACCATACGACCTCTATATATTTTCGCCTGGGATTGAGAAATCTCTGTGTGGGACTCTAAAGGCTCAACTACTACGCTGGCAGTGGGTTTAACCACAGACCGCAAGCGGCACTAGCTGTACGTAACGGTCCCAAGGTAGTTGTCGATAAGAAAGCCGATGAGGTAACCCATCTGAAATCCTACTGAGCCTGTCCGTAAAAATATCCGCGCAGTCCGGTCTGTTCGTCTAAGAGTATTGCATGTATGGTCTAGGGAGGTGGTGGACGTCAGACCCCTAATAACCGTACAAGTCGTGTCGGTATGGCTCAAGACCATCCGAGAATCTACTGATCAGTCCATCAGTAATTCTCAATCAGCCCTGGCCAGGGACTTATGGTAATGACCAACCGACCACAGTGCGATATCAACTCCCTATACCGGGAGAGACGAATCCCTAACAGTCGCTCACTGCCTCCACGTGGCTCGGGACTATGCCCAACTAAAACCTGTTTGCACGACTCCTTTGAGCCGTGGTAGGGTAACAATCAAAGCACAGTGGGAACTCACACGAGACAAATGATGACTTTAAGTCAACAGACTATCTGCACACATGTCACCTGAGAACTGCTATCTGACATTAGGTATAATACCATCCAGTCAGTTCTCGGCGAGTCCTGTCCGGTGTACTCACACCCAGTGAGCATCTGTATACAATCTTAGGTGCACACTACCAATGGCTGCGGGACCAATCCATCGCCCCTCGTCAGGGTCTAGATATGTATACAATAGTCTACTCCGGAGTATCGATGCCCAGTCTCAATACTCCTGCGACTAGGGACATCTAAGGATGTGCCTATTGACTATCCAGCTCCCACTAGTATTACTGCCATCACAACGCCGGTAGTCAGGCAAACACCCTATGGGCTTTATCAACATGAATATATAAATGAATACAACACAAAATATATCATATGTTAAGATAAAGACAAACCAAATAGCGCACTATCATATCAAGCAAGACTGTTATGTACATACATATCCCAAGCTTCCTATACAATGTAGGCCTCTAGGGCATATATATCCAACAATCTCCCACTTGCACTAAGGCCTATAATTGGCGCAATGAGTACCCACTATCTGCACTAGATCCAGTTGCTGACGTACCGCATGCCCAACATCTCAAACAGCCTCTCGAACTGGACTTGAGGGATGGCCTTGGTGAATGGATCTGCCGTGTTGTCTTTTGTATCTACTCTCCGTACCTCGATCTCCCGACGATCCACGATCTCCCTGATCAGGTGAAACCGTCTTAAGATATGCCTGGATTTCTGATGGGACCTTGGTTCCTTCGCTAATGCTACAGCCCTATTGTTATCACAATTCTAAGGTATTGGATTGGCAATGGACGGAACCACTTGAAGTTCAGAAATGAACTTCTTTATCCAGACAGCCTCTTTTGCAGCTTCACTAGCAGCTATATACTCAGCCTCCATAGTTGAGTCTGCGACGGTATCCTGTTTGGAACTCCTCCAACTTACCGCCCCTCCATTGAGGGTAAACAAAAAACCCGAAATGGATTTAGAATCATCTTTGTCACTTTGGAAGCCGGAGTCGGTAAAAGCCTCTACCTGGAGGTCCCCATTACCCTAAATCAAGAACAACTCCATAGTTCATCTCAGGTACTTGAGAATGTTCTTTACCGCTATCCAATGTTTCTCACCTGGGTCCGACTGATACCTGCTTACCACACTAAGTGCGTAAGCTACATCCGGCCTGGTACATAACATCGCATACATTATAGATCCTACCGCCGAAGCGTAGGGTATAATGCCCATGCGAGCCCTCTCTTCATTAGTCTTTGGAGACATCTATTTGGAGAGGGTGATTCCGTGACAAGTGGGCATATTGCCGCGCTTGGAATCTTCCATACTAAATCTCTTTAGTATAGTGTCTATATACCTGGACTGTGAAAGTCCCGACGTTCTATTAGATCTATCACGATAGATTTTAATGCCCAGAATGTATGATGCATCTCCCAAGTCTTTCATGGAGAATTTCTGTGACAAGACGAGCTTTACTTATTGTAGTATAGGGTTATCATTCCCTATCAGTAGTATGTCGTCGACGTACAAAACGAGGAAGGCTACTGCTCCTTCTACAATCCTCCTATAAATACATGGTTCATCTACATTTTTGATAAAGTCAAATTCCTTGACTGTCTCATCAAAGCAGATGTTCTAACTCCGCGATGCTTGCTTTAACCCATAAATGGATTTAAGCAATTTGCACCCTCTTCCGCTGCTCCCACTGTCTAAGAAACCTTCTGGTTGATCCATGTAAACACTCTCTTCTAAATGTCCATTTAGAAAAGCTGTTTTTACATCCATTTGCCAGATTTCATAGTCACGGAAGGCAGCAATAGCAAGCATGATCCGAATGGATTTAAGCATAGCTACTGGTGAAAAATTTTCATCATAGTCCAATCCTGGTCTTTGACGAAAACCTTTTGCTACTAGTCTAGCTATGTAGGTTTCCACTTGTCCAAATGTACCAATCTTCTTTTTGAAGATCCATTTGCTCCCAACTGGTTTTACCCCAGGAGGGGCAACTTCTAAAGTCCATACTTTATTGGTATACATGGATTCCATTTCGGATCTCATAGCATCCAGCCACTTCACTGAGTCGCTACTCGTGATAGCCTGCTGAAAACTAGTAGGCTCATCATCATCGATGATGCAATCCTCTCGATCCCCATCAAGAAGAAAACCATAGTATCTTTCAGGAGGATGAGAAATCCTACTAGATCTGCGGAGCGGCGTTGGTTCGTCATGTTCTATTGAAATCTGAGATTCTTCTAAGTCCTCGGTTGCAGTTTGAGGTTCTAGAATTTCTTCCAGTTCTACCGCGCTCCCACTAATTCCTTTTGCAAGAAATTCGCTTTCTAAGAAGACAATGTGGCGAGTGACAAACACCTTTTGTTCTTCAGTGTGGTAGATGATTGATGTGAAAGAGTGTTTTTGTAGTTTAACCGCAATCAATAATGGTGTCGCGTGTAGCTAGACCTAGATGAGTACGGGTCGTCCTCTGGGAAACGTGGAACCTTTTACTTTTACTTTAGATGTGTTGAGAAAGAGAGGAGGGATAAAGAATTTTATAGAATGGTTTCTAGATCTACGTTAAACAAGAATGTAAAATATAGATCTAGATTATTTTAGAGACTTAGATAATATAATAAGAAGGCTTGTAGGGTTCGTTAGGATTTAGTAGTTATGGACGATTAATTAAAAATTACCCTTTTTATCCATTAATAGATTTAGAACTAGAACGACGGTGATCCGTGTAGATTAGGGTTTCTGGAGGGAAAAGGAATCCCACTTTTAATCCTTATCTCGACACGGAACTCCGTTCATATCTAGCATTTACCAAAACAATCATTAATCTAATCTCTAATCGTGGTCGGAACTAGCAAAGAATTGCTAGCGCGCTCGATTAGGATGTTAATGATTCTTTTGATAATGTTCCTAAACTTTATAGGACTTAAAAAGGGTTTAATTATTTTCATCGTCCATTAGCCTACCCTAATCTTACGAACCCTAATAAGCGGAGAATTACTCGCGCATGTTGGGAGAAGAAGATAAAAAGAAAGAGAGGGACAAAATAATGTAAAATTCAAAAAACAATTAAATAAAATAACTACCTTTATTAATCGACTTGAACAAACTACACTTTTAATCCATAGAAAATGATTACAACTAGTTGCTTCTCGATCTTTCCTAAGGAGGTAGTCGAACAGTTGATGATCAGCCTGGATGCGTGAGCGTCTGGGGCTTCGTGATCGCGTCGGCTTGATCACTTTTCCAAGAGGCTCTCGGTGCCTTTTTATAGTGCAAAGCCAGAAACTTTAGATTGAAAACTTGGTAAAATTCAGCAGTGATTGATTTCCCAGAATTGTAGCAAAAGATCTCTCTAGATTGCCGCGGATCCGCGGCCAACATGGGGGTTTGGCCGCGGTTCCGCGGCCAATGGTGGAGATCATTTCATCATTTTTCTTGGGCTTTGTAATTGTGACATGTGGCAATCCTAGGCACCTTCAGAATTAAGAAATCTTCTCTCGGTTGCTTCCAGACTTGGTCTCCAGGTTTTGCTTCTTAATTAGGCAAGTCTTCTTCAACAGCTTGATTTCTTTGATATATTCTGCATAACAGCTTGGAAAATTCTGCACAATAATCTTAAATAATATTTAGTAGGCTTAGTTCTACTAGGATTAGGTCAATGAATTTATTTGCACACATTTTCTTACCAAATCCTAATTAAAATATATTAACACATGGAAAATAGTGTTTTTATACATAAACCCTCATATGTATAATATATTATAATAAAGTCCTTTTTTAATATGAAAATGGTAGGAAGAATGTAATACAAATGTGCAGTTTTATCAACTGAACAAATACCCCCAAACTTATCTTTGATCGTCCCGAGCAAACTAGTTTATTCAAGAGGAGAAAAGGAAAGGAGAAAACTAAGCACACTTTCGTAGGCAGACACGATTGCACTGAGCACGTGCAACAAGCCGTTAAACCTCTAGGTGTCCCTAGTAGGAGGAGTGTTGTCTCCTGAGGGTTTTCAGCGGATTGCACCAACAAAATCCTATAACAAAAGAGAGATGGTGAAATTTACATATAAAGATAAGAACCATAAAAGAAAGGCTTTGAAAAGAAGAGTTTCCAACTACACTAGCTTTTCAGTTGTTATGAGCCCTATCTTAATAGTCATGAAAAGTGTTAGAAATCACATCATCCCTCAATAAAACATCGTCTTTATTCTTCATTCCTACCTTTCATCCAAACATTGATCATATAACCCCACGTGTGTGTAAAGAACATCCCTACACTCGGAGAATTCAATTCAAACTATCATACTCTTGTCCATCTGCCTTAGTACTTTTTAATTTAATGAATATTAAGATTTGCTCACACATTTTCATGCGACCCTTAATACTTCTTGAGGTACTAACCAACCGATTACTCATGTGCTTGCTCATTAGGTGATAATATTTTCCTCGTCTTGCAGCACCTAAGGCTTAGCAGTGACTCCCAAACCAGTTGGCCTTAGGGCACTAGGTGAAGAGGCACCCTCGCTATATTTTTTTATTGCTGCCTTGGAGATAACAAAACCAGTGTTCATTTTTTTCTTTTCACCATTTTTATATTTTCTTCATTTTTTTTTCATTTCCTTCATACTTTGGCTTTTAGACAAGAGCATTTCAAGGTATCCTCTACTATCCCGAGTTTCAAGACGTGTGTAAGTGCATATAGTAGGGTATCAACATTCAAATGTTCGGCTTCCAAAATAGAAACTATTTTTCAGACTTATTTTTATCCTCAGATTAGTGACTTCCTTCATCTTACTAACCCTTGGGACAACAGCTCATAACTACTTATTACTAGTTCGTTTAAGAAAACTTCTAATTTTCTTGGTTTTCTTAAACTATTCCTATCTTTTGGATGTAATTTTTCACTTTCTACTCTTTTGTTATAAAAGAAATTTTTTAAATTTTTTTTGAAAATGTTGTGCTTATGCAAAATATCATGCAAATTGATGTGTAAATAAGCACAAACCTCCCCCAAACCCGTTTACAGCAGTGTCCTCACTGATGTCATCCGTTAAGCTCAAAAAACCTGTAGACTTGGGAGGAAATTATTAATGGGGGCAAGAATATATGAAAGTGAAAATCCTCCCCCAAACTTATTTTAGGCTCACAATTTTGTAAAAATCATTTTCTTTCAAGAGCCAAAATATACCACCCCTCCCCCAAACTTGAGTTAAACAATTTTAATCTTTTAAAATCACATAAGGGGGTCAAGGTTATTGGTCAATGCGAAGCTTTGCAAAGACCGAAGGTCAACACCAACCATTCAAAAATTTATCGATGAAGCACCAAGGTTGGTGGAAGAACATGTCACCTGTCGACAAGAAGAAGTGGGGAGGTGATAAGAGGTGTAATGGAAGAGGATTGGGTCTCAATTTGGAGAGACGACACAACGATAGTAATGATGGATTACTCGCATTATCATGATTGTCCAAAAGAGGGGGTGGAGGTCCAATTTCTTCATCTTGGAGTTGATTAATCTCAACACCCGTGTCTTGTAAAAATGCGAGTTCATCAGCGAAAATTTCCTCAAAGCTTTCATCGATACCCCGAAAAATAATATCATCAGAAAAAATGGGGTGATCGTCAGACTCTATAAAAAGTTCCTTATCAGCGTTAGATGTTGACCCGGACCACTCGGTGGAAGAGTCCATGTCGAGCAACAACATATGAAAAGAGTCAGAATTATGAGGTTGATCATATTCGCTGCTGTCGACATCCATTAATTCGACAGAACACACATGAGCATAGGGTTCGGAGGGTTCACTTCCCAACTTGTAAATGTTAAGCTCAATTGACTTCTTTCCAAAGGATAGGGTCATAGAGCCGTTTCTATAATTGATTACTGCGTTGGAAGTGGCCAAAAAGGGTCGACCGAGTATCACCGGGATTTGATTGCGTGGGTTTGCTACAAGTTGTGTATCTATAACGATAAAGTCCAACGGGAATATGAATTCTCCGACTTTGATTAACACATCCTCTAGCTCACCCCGAGGTTGGGTGATAGATCGATCGGCCATCTGAAGAGTGCAATGCGCAGGTTTTAACTCTCTGATCCCTAATTGCTCATAAAAAGAATACAGAAGCAAGTTAACAGTAGCACCTAAATCGAGTAGTGCACGATTAATATTTTTACCCCCAATGGAAATAGAAATTGTAGGACTTCCGGGGTCCTTTCGTTTCTTGGGTAGTTGTTTTGTAAAAGCAGTGCTCACATTACTCACAAGGAAAACTTTTTTAGGTACTTGAACTTTTCTCTTCCTAGTGCACAAGTCCTTTAGGATTTTCGCATATGACGGAACTTGTTGAATAGCATCCAGGAGAGGAATGTTTATGTTAACTTGCTTAAAAATTTCCACAATCTTCTCCATTTGTGGACTTGGTCTGTTGCCCCTTAACCTGTTTGGATAAGGCGCTTTATCAATAAGGGTTTGGTCCAACATTGGAGAGGATTGTGGGGACGGATTCGATCCCAAAACTGGAGTGGGAATCGACTTAGATAGATTTGGCGAAATGGGCGAAGGGTTCGAGCCTTGGGGAAAACGGAGAATAGGCTCGGGTGAAGGTGGGAGGCTAGACGAATTAGGGGAAGAAGAAGAAGAAGGGGTATCATTGGTGTCACTATCATCACATTGCTCACCCACTCGGTTATTCAGCACTTTTCCCGATCTCAACGTGGTAACAGCACTCACATTATAACTTTGTGAGTGGCCAGGATTAGTTATGGGTTGAGATGGGAGTTTCCCTTTCTCTCTCGCTCTCATTGCGGCGTTTAACTGTGCGATTTGGTTTTCTATTGATTTAATAGTCTCACCATAGGAGGAGGAGTTTTTCGTTAGGGTATCAATAGAAGACTTCATTTCAGCCGAAAATTGCATGGATTGTTTCATGAACATATCCAAAGTTTGTGCAAGTGAGTTGTCAGTACCGGCCACTTGTGGTGTAGAAATGTTGGCCGGATTTTGGAAATTCTGTGACTGAAAAGGGGGCTGATTCTGTGGTTGTGGTTGCTGTGGAGTTGGTCTTTGATAATTGCTTTGTTGGTTTTGACTCCAAGCAATGTTAGGATGATTCCTCCATCCTTGATTGTACGTGGAAGAATAAGGGTCGTTTCTAGGTCGCTGCTGAAAAGCAGCATTAGCTTGAAACGATGCATTCATAGGACATTCTTCCGTTAAGTGTGAAGGATCCGAACAGCAACCACAAACGGTCTTAGGAAGCGTGACCTGATTTAGGGAGAATGATGAGAACTTGTTTTCAATAGCGTCGAGTTTCTTTTGTATCGCTGCCATTTCGGCTTTCACTGCGATAGAAACATCGAGCTGGTCAATACCTCCCTTAGTTGAAGGTGGTCTTACGCTTTCCCACTGCAACGTGTGTTCAGCAAAGTCTTCCAGATATTTCCACGCTTCACTGTCATCTTTAGACATGAAATTGCATTGACACATTGTTTCAAGCATCTGCTTTGTCGCTGGATTATTGCCCTCATATATAATCCGACATAAATCCCATCTTTGTATTCCGTGATGGGGGCATTGGACAAGCAGATCTTTGAAACGTTCAAAGCACTTCCCAAATGGTTCATTGGGAAGCTGGGTGAACCGGTTGATCTCGCTCCTAATATGTGCAGTCTTATTATTTGGGTAAAACTTCTTAAGAAATGCTACGACGAATTCATCCCAATTAGTGATAGAGTGTGCGGCAGTATTATAAAGCCATTTTTCTGCCATGTCGCACAGTGTGAATGGGAGAAGACGTAAGCGCATAGCATCTAAAGTCAATTGTGATGTACCCATCATTGCGCATACGTTTTCGAATTTGGTGATGAAAACGTACGCGTCTTCCGACTCAAGCCCGTGAAATTTGTGTTGCAGATTGATGTAGTGGGGTTTAATTTCGAAATTATCCCCGTTAGGTGGTGGAAGAGATAGACAGGTAGGAAGAGGACCACGAATAGGATAGCATCTCTCTTGGAGAGAGATGCGCGGTGGATTCTGCTCACCTGCGGGCGGTGGCAGCGTGGTGTTATAATTAGATGGAGTGCCGTCCATCACGGTCGATGTGGTGTGTGATGGGGGAAAAGAAGATGAAGAAGTACCGACTTCGGCGTCGATAGCAGGAACGCGGACAAGACGGGCACTAGGATCCCGTGTCCAGCCGAGCATGCACTAAGCGGGTTTAGTGCAAGTGGCAGCGTGTGCGTGATTTAAAATTGGCATGTTTCGAAAAAGTGGGACTCAAGACAAATCACCCTAAGATGCACAAGCAAGCCTTGAACTAAGCTCACCTAGGTCCAGTCTCTAGACCGCTCCTAGACTTCCATGGACAAGCTTTAGGATCAATCCTCTACCGCCTCCGTACAACCCTTTTAGCCAGATAAGTGCCAGGTAAGTGGGAAGGAACCACAATAGTGGGCCTAATTAAAAACCACTAGCCTTTGACACACTTGCCTAGGCACTACAAAAGTAATGCGGATAAACGATAGATTACCCATGACCTTCCTCTGTCCTTATTGAGCGCGACAGTCCTTAGAGTCTGGTCTAGATATTTTTTACATTATTGTAGGGTTGATGCAGATGCTCGGTTTGTGATTTGTGGGCTTAGGAAGGGTGATGAAATTCCCACCTAATCTTGATTGGTCTTTGCCCCTTAAAGTCCGTATTAAAATGCAAAACAAAACCAATCATAAAACTTTTGCAAATAGATTTTTGAGCGGCGCAATTTTGCAAAGAATCCTGCAGAAAATTGATTTTTTGGATTTGAGGAGAGAGAGAAGGAGTTAAGAAAGATACCATAGAATTATGTGGCGTTGATCCTCTAAACTGCCGCGTTTCTGCCGCAGTAGGTGCCTCTAAGCCGCGGTTCCGCCGCGTGGCAGAAGGAACAGTTGATGAAATTTTTTGTATAGCCTTCTGTGCTCCTCTGGATCTCTTAAATGTCTTTGTTTGCTGTTCTCCATAATTCGGTGACTCCAGATCTCCTTGTAAAAATTCACCGCATGAATCGTTAAATATGCAATTTGCAGTTTTGTGTTAATAATGATATGACTCGTCTAAGAATTCAACACATATAGTAAAAATAAAATTACGCACGTATCCCCGGCAACGGCGCCATTTGATTGATGTGAAAGAGTGTTTTGTAGTTTAAGCGCAATCAATAACGGTGTCGCGTGTAGCTAGACCCGGGATGAGTACGGGTCGTCCTCTGGGAAACGTGGAACCTTTTACTTTTACTTTAGATGTGTTGAGAAAGAGAGGAGGGATAAGAATTTTATAGAATGGTTTCTAGATCTACGTTAAACAAGAATGTAAAATATAGATCTAGATTATTTTAGAGACTTAGATAATATAATAAGAAGGCTTGTAGGGTTCGTTATGATTTAGTAGTTATGGACGATTAATTAAAAGTTACCCTTTTTATCCATTAATAGATTTAGAACTAGAACGACGGTCATGCGTGTAGATTAGGGTTTCTGGAGGGATAAGGAATCCCACTCTTAACCCTTATCTCGACACGGAACTCCGTTCATATCTAGCCTTTACCAAAACAATCATTAATCTAATCTCTAATCGCGGTCGGAACTAGCAAAGAATTGCTAGCGCGCCCGATTAGGATGTTAATGATTCTTTTGATAAAGTTCCTAAACTTTATAGGACTTAAAAAGGGTTTAATTATTTTCATCGTCTATTAGCCTACCCTAATCCTACGAACCCTAACAAGCGGAGAATTACTCGCGCATGTTGGGAGAAGAAGATGAAAAGAAAGAGAGGGACAACATAATGTAAAATGCAAAAAAATAATTAAATAAAATAACTACCTTTATTAATCGACTTGAACAAACTACACTTTAAATCCATAGAAAATGATTACAACTAGTTGCTTCTCGATCTTTCCTAAGGAGGTAGCCGAACAGTCGATGATCAGCCTGGATGCGTGAGCGTCTGGGGCTTCGTGATCGCGTCGACTTAATAACTTTTCCAAGGGGCTCTCGGTGCCTTTTTATAGTGCAAAGCCAGAATCTTTAGATTGAAAACTTGGTAAAATTCAGCAGTGATTGATTTCCTAAAATTGTAGTAAAAGATCTCTCTAGATTGCCGCGGATCCGCGGCCAACAGGGTGTTTGGCCGCGGTTCCGCGGCCAATGGTGGAGATCATTTCATAATTTTTCTTGGGCTTTGTAATTGTGACATGTGGCAATCCTAGGCACCTTCAGAATTCAGAAATCTTCTCCCGGTTGCTTCCAGACTTGGTCTCCAAGTTTTGCTTCTTAATTAGGCAAGTCTTTTTCAAGAGCTTGATTTCTTTGATATATTCTGCATAACAACTTGGAAAATTCTGCACAATAATCTTAAATAATATTTAGTAGACTTAGTTCTACTAGGATTAGGTCAATGAATTTATTTGCACACATTTTCCTACCAAATGCTAATTAAAATATATTAACACATGGAAAATAGTGTTTTTACACATAAACCCTCATATGTATAATATATTATAATAAAGTCCTTTTTTAATATGAAAATGGTAGGAAAAATGTAATACAAATGTGCAGTTTTATCAACTGAACAGTAGACCATATACCCCCTTGAAAGCTTGGAGTATCCTGTTAGTTGTATGTATGCCCTAGAGGACAGTATTGTACAGATGATGTATATTATATTGGATGCTTGGACATATATAGAGATGACTTTCTTGCTCGATATGATAGTATGCTATCTGGTTGCACTTTATCTTAACATGTATACTAGTCTCTTTAAACTGTCTTATAGTTACATGTTGGTAAAGCCCTTAGGATGTGTACTTGACTACCTGGACTATGATGCAGATCATACTAGTGGGGACATGGTAGTCCATAGGTACATCCTTCAAGGTCCCTAGTCGTGGGTGTATCGAGACGGGGCATCGATATACCAGTGTAGACTAGCGTATACGCTTCTCGACCCATGAGATGGTATACGGGTGCTCAGTGGAGACTGGGTACACTGGACGGACTCGCCGAGAACTCCCAGATGGTATTATACCTCACGTCAGATGACAGTTCTCAGGTGACACTTGTACAGGTTAGTCTGCAGACCCGAGATCATCATAGAGTCTTGTGTGATTCCCACTGTGCTTTGATCTCCACTTTACCACGTCCATGAGGGCGTGCAAAACGGTGGTCTTTGGGTACAGTCCCAAGTCACATGGAGGCAATGAGCGATAGGAGGGGTTTCGTCTCTCCCGGTATTGGGGGTTGATGTTGCGCAGTGCTCGATTGGCCGTAACAGGGAAGTCCTGGCCAGGGCTGATCAGAGATTTGCTGGTAAGTGTTACCAGTAGTTTCTCGACCCGTTATGAGCCTCACATCGGCACGAATTTGTTGGAGATAGTGCCCTCAGAGTCAATTATTGGATCACAGGCACGTGATTGCAATGATTGAAGGAGGATCTATCCCGGTAGGACAGTCTTACTCGAGATGATAGTATGCTATCTGGTTTACCTTTATCATCGTGTACTGCTTTAGGCGACCTGACATGTCGCTATTGCACGTTGATAGAGCCCCTAGGATTCTTGCTTGACTGCCAGCAGTATGAGGGCGATCATATAAGTGAGAGCTGGAGTCTATAAGCACATCCTTAAAAGGTCCCTAGTCGTGGGAGTTTCGAGACAGGGCATCGATTCTCCAGAGTAGACTAGTGTATACAGTCGAGACCCCGACGAGGGCGGTGGCCGGTCTCACAAGCCACTGGTGTCAGTTGGATCACCTAAGATGTATACAGGTGCTCATTGGGTTATGAGTACACCGGACAGGACTCGCCGGGAACATGCTAGTTGGTCTTATACCTGACGTCAGATAGCAGTTCCCAGGTGACATGTGTACAGGTTAGTTCATCGACCTGGGGATCGTCATTTGTCTCGTGTGAGTTCCCCACTGTACTTTGATTACTACCCTACCACGGCTCAAAGGAGTCGTGCAAACAGGTTTTAGTTGGGTACAGTCCCGAGCCACATGGAGGCAGTGAGCGAATCTTCGGGGGTTCGTCTCTCCCGGTATTGGGGGTGAGGTCGCGCTGTGTCTAGGAGAGCCATTACACGAAGACCTTGGCCAAGGCAGGATATTTGCCGGTAGGTATTCCAGTAGTATCTCAGGGTGTTCTGGGCTACACTCCGACACGACTTGTACCGCTTTTGGGGGTCGGACTTTTACCAACCCCCTAGGCCCGACATGCGATGCTTATAGACGAACGGACCGGACTGTACGGATATTGTCACTGACAGGCTCAGAAGGGTGTAAGTATGAGTTCGCTCATCGACGTCCCTTTTAGTCAATAGCTGGTGGCCCGTTACGTATTGGCATATACCTCTGACGTGCTAGTGGTTAAATCCACAGCCATAGTATTGACGAGTCTTTAGAGTCCACCACACTTTCAGTTACTCAAGCTTTCGGGCGAAACGCTGTAGAGGCCGTATGGAGATATGGCAGGGTCCGATCAGATACGTGCGGTATTGCATTGATCAGGATCGGACAGTTTTGTACTAGTGGCCGTATGGTTATATGGCAGCGTTCGATCAGATACGTGCGGTATTGCACGGATCAGGATCGGACGGATATTACTAGCCGGCTTTGGTTTAAGCCGGATCCTAGTATAGTACAGTGGAGATTTTGTCTCATTGCATTTGTATCCGGACGGAATACAGATGCGGGTGTGTATGCACAGTATGGGGGTTTTCCTGTAATTTATTACGGGACCAGTTTTCTGGAGTTGCCAGTTTGCATTCCGTTCCGGCCGGTTTTCCTTTGTTCTTTCCCAGCCGGACTTTTCCGATGGAGGGGGTAATTTGCAGTTTTGCAAATTACATTTGGGGAGGGGGTTTCTTGCAATTGTGGGGTTATGATATGTTTAGCATCTTTCATCCATCACTTGCATTAATTATGATTTGAATGGGTATGGGTTGATTAAAGTGAGAAGCATGGTTGATGTTTGCTTATGGTTACCTCTTTCTTTTCCTACACTTACCTCCCTCTTGTGTTTTGTTGAAAATCCCTCCACCATTCTCTCATTAGAGGGGCCGGCCATATTTTTGAGGGGAGAGGAAAAATGAGAGTGTTGCAATCTTTGATCATCTCATTTTGCTTGCTAGAAATTGATAGCTTCATTTCCCTCCAAAGCTCAATCTTCATTCCTCCATCCAAAGGCAACAAACCCCAAAGAGACAAAGCACTACACTTCCTACAGCACATCTTGAGCATGTCGAGTTGCCGGCTTCATGCCCGAGTTGCCTCGGTATAGAGGCGGGAGCCCGTAAAAGATGCAGGCGACGTGGTGCCCTTCCGGCGAGGAGGCGACGACCGGAGATCCCGCGAGGATATCGGAGTGGAGATGAAAACCGGAGGACTCGGATCAGTCGGTATATCTCTAACTCATTCTCTTGTTAGGTTAGACTAGTTTAATGGCATGATCCGGGGTTTAGTGCGCGGTGGTGCCGGTTTGCCAAGTCCGCAAAAATTAAAGTTTATCACCGTTTCCGCGTTTGGCCGTCGGATTGACGGCCGGGGCGCCGCCGTGCACTTATAGTGGTATCAGAGCCTCGCCATTAACTTCGTCTAGCTTGGTTTAATGTGTTTTTCAGTTCCGATCGACCAAAATTCCAAAAACCGTATTTTTCCTTCACATCAGTTTCTGTTGAAATTTTTTGAAGTCTAAAAATTTTTCAGGTTGTAAAATATTGATGTACTGGAAAATATAAGAACTCTGTAAAAATTCGATGAGGTAACTCCACAGTGGGAGCGCGGAAGCGCCGCGAAAACCCCCTTCCCGCCGCCCTTCCCGCCGCACACTGTGGAGATCACTTCACCAAATTTTTTCAGAGGCCTTCTGGGCTTAAAATATGGGTTTTGGAATATTAAAATTGGGCCCAGGTTTTCTGTGAGTGCTACAGTTTTGATTGGGGGCCCACTTGTTAATTTTTGGTCAATCGGAAAATTTTAAACACATTTTTCACAGTATTTACATTATATCTGCGACCGTGAATGTCACTCGATCGGTAAGTCCGGTCTAACTGCTATAGCCCGGTCAGACGGATTTGCGAACGTGACTTTCACGTTGATGTTCTATGTTTATGCTGTGATGTTGCGGATCGGTCGTGGGGGATAGCCTGGATGCAATGCTAGTACAGTGTTGTTGTATTATGTACATTTGATATTGCGGGGCGAGCGTCCGACATGTGGACTGCCGTCACTGCCTGATTGTATTATTCTTTTGGGGCACGACCTGGTTGCGGTCGATGTACCCGGTGTATGTATATTTTACTTTCTGTACTAGGATTACCCCGCGGAGGAGTGCTCGGATAGCCGGGTTCTAGAGGGCAACAAGCCCGCATCTCATGGAATTGGGACGGAGGGGGCTTCACTCAAGGATTGGTGGGCTATTCGCCGCACTCGTAGGGGGTACAGGTTGACCCAGGAGGGGTGCCCAAGTTGCCGGATTCCGTGGAGTGCTGGGTGGTCCATTCACGGAGCTGAAGGGGGCTGCCTCGCTTCAGGTTTTGGCGGGTAACTTGCCGCGCCCGTAGGGGTCTAGGATTTCATTGCACAGGCTATCCACACGACCAGGGGAACGTCGGGTTTCAGTAGTGGCTCTGTGAAACCCGGGGATCCCAGATATCTGTATTGTTCTGTGATGCTGTACATTTCTGTGATGTTGCATTTCTTTTCACGCCTTGAGCGAATATAATATATTGGTATATATATTAGTAGATGTTGTATATGTTTTTCACCCGCGCTAGTCCAGTCCCCGCTCTGCCGTTAGTAAGCTAACCTAACGGGCGATGACGGGACCCAGTGGCGAATGCGGATGGCATATACATACGTCAGTATATTTTCGTTCTTTGTGGTGTGATCAATTGATGGGACTGCATTGATTCGGATCAATGCAAGTTAAAAAATCCTATTCTGATGTTGTTGGAACACTTTTCAAAAAGCTGTTATTGCAAGGACGTTCACTTTTGTTTTGCATCGTGGTATTCATTTGGAATATCCTGCTCCTCAGTCGACGAGGCAAGGGCCGAGATCCCTTCACCGGGAGTGACCCCTTGGACAGAATTTTGCGTCAGGGCATTAACTTCACTATAGCCGATTACTTTTGCTTTGCACCGTGGTATTCAGTTGGAATATCCTGCACCCCATTCTACGGGGAAAGAGCCGAGATCCCTTCACCGGGAGTGACCTCTTTAGTAAAGGTTTTCGTCACTATATTTTCTAAAAAGCTATCCGTTCCTTCAACGATATCAAGTTCATTACGTTAAAGGTTTTCGCCAGAAACCATTCGTAGCCCTCCGTCATTTCAGACGGGTAGCAAGTAGTATTCATGCTATGTTTGTTGACCTTCGTCAAGGCATAGTGTATGGTAGCTGCTTGTTGCTTTTCTGCTGCATAGATAGATGCGTTGGTTTGGGACAGTCGTATAGCCTTGTTGACCTTCGTCAAGGGCTTGTACGGGTAGGTTCAAATTAACCTGGACAATGATGGGTAGAACTTGACATGTGACTTATGATTTGTTGACCTTCGTCAAGGTCATAAGAGCATGGGGTAAAAATCACATCGGGAGTTTCAAAAGTACTGAAACTTGCCAGATATGCGCATACCTTCTGGAGTGTGATACCGTGAGCGGATTCCGTCACGTTATCATGCGATGAGAGTTGGATCCCGATTCCCACTGATGAGTTGGTTTACTCCTCGGGTGACCCCGACTAATTCTTCTTTCAGGTTTGGAGGAGAATTTGAGGTACAGTGGGAGGTTTCCTGATTAGAAAAAGTGATAACCATTCTAATCTAGGTTAGAGTGCACGCTGAGTGTTTCTTTTCTCTCTCTCTGGCAGCGACCATTGACCTGACCCTAAGACTATGACTCAGTGACCAAGTTGACCGAACCTTCTAAACACTGGCTTTTGGATTGTCAGAGTTGCAGACCTCTTTGCCACTCCTACTTTTACCCTTTTCTCCAGGACACCCCGTATTACTGCGAACGTCCACTTCCATTGGACAAAACCATCGTATGGTTAGATACGAACTCGAAGGAATTAGAGGATGGTTTCCGGTTCTGGAGAAAACGGATAGGATTATTCAGTTGTCTTTTCTTTTCACCCTCTCTCAGGTTGCGAGTACTCCTTGGTTTAGGAGTAGTACACCTATTACGCAAATTGGATAGTCTTCTTCCAAACCATAGGCTGGTGCCTACCGGTAGGGAATGAAGAAAACCAGTTAGCCTAAACGGTGTACAGAAGGTATTAAGATTAAGGCAAAGAAAGGGATTAGTAAGAGGGCAAAGTAAATTGCGACTGATATTCACGACCAAACCAAGTATTTCTTCGCCAATCCTAAATCACCTTTGTATTTCTCCAGGACACTCCGTATCACTACGAAGATCCACAGTATATTGGATAATCCATCGTATGGTTATATACGAACTCGAAAGGAACTTGTTCCAGTTCGGGGATGGATCCTGGTTCAGGAGAAATTGGAATAAAGTACATTCAGGTGTCTTTTATCTTCACCTTCTCTCGCGATGCGAGTGCTCCTAGGATTAGGACAGTACACCCTTTATGCTTATTGGATAGTCTTCTTCCAAACCATAGGCTGGTGCCGAACGGTAGGGAAGGAAGAAAACCAATTGGCCTAAAGGGGTGTGCAGAAGGTAATGACTAAAGACATATAAAGGGATTTGGAGAGGTGGCAAAGAATTATACGGTTATAGTTGTGAATCTGAATAATGGCAGAGGCATTACTAGGAATACCAGGATACCCCATCGAAACATTTCAATGTTTCTGTTCAATTGTGTACTGTTAAAAGAAAACTGATTTTCCGATTAGATACTTGCTCCAGGGTATGTATTTACCAGGTTTGATTCTCATATCTGTATGGTTTTACAGATGATGAGTGGGAGTAAGTTATTGGGAATTGGGTGATCATCCTCATTATATCGGGATTCGTTGTAATCGGTGATATTTGAGGAGATCACCTGGGCTGTTTGCCGGTCGGCAAATATTTGGTTTTGAATATCCGCTGTTGTGCACCAATTTCAAATTAATACATCTGTACGTCTATTTTCATAGAGTGAGATATACCTTTTGATATTATGTCGATGACATTTACCTATATCAGTGGATGGTTAGGTAAGGAGCATTAAACAGCGGTGTAATTCTTCTAAACCATAAGTACAGTTTTCAACCTACGACACACAGTGAAAGAGTTGTTAGACTCAGCGGACTCATACAGAGTATTGTATGTTGTCCAGTGTCCATAAGGACAGAGGGGTTGGTCCTCGTACTATGTTCTGTTTACTTTTAACTTCTCTAGTTCTTAGACATGTGTTTCGTAGAAACACAGGGTCTAAGTTTTGAGGAGTTATAGGTATTTGAATAGAGTAAAGAACCCGGTGTAGCACGTATCGGGATTCTTCAAAGTGATCGAAGATGTAGATACTTGTGTATGGTATTAAGTTGATAGTAATGATAAAGAGAAATTGCTTCTCTTTCAGGTTACTCATAATTGGAAGCATTCCTAAGTTGAGTAACGCTGATCGGCCTCTCTCCATTTAGTTGACATGCACTGGAGACAGCTGCATGATTTGAATCTGGCTAAATTAAATCAGTGCCTCTGGTTCTATATTGGATATAGTACAGTTCATATCTTAACATTGTTAAGGTACGGGGAGTTGTCCGGCTTATGATTAAAACCAGACTCTGGATAACTCAAGGCACGTTTCTGTAATGGCTGTTTGTGGGTTGACCCAGGCTATGACGAGGGTTGATTTTCTACCATCTGGCAGATTAATAGAAATATTGTTCTAGACTCGCCACAGTTTTATTAAAAATGGATTTTTTCAAAAACAGTAGTGGGAGTATGGTAGAACTGGAAGTGATTCCAGAACCGCAAACGATTACTGAAGATTTGATAAGGAACCTAAAGATTCAATCTGATTTGACATTTCATTGGCCACTCCGCAGATAAGGTGGGTAACTTCAGGCACCCGAGAGGTACTTCGGTTGCCTCAAGGACGGTGACAGGGAAGTTCTTGTTTACCCACACTTGCCATTGTTGTTGTTCCAGGCTGCGAGACCCGGCAGGAGGATGAGTATAGCGTCGTTCTAAATTAGCTTTAGAAGTGCACGTCTGTATGACTCTGCCAGAGGGTTGTCATAGTCAGTGGGAGCAACGGAAGCATTGGTGGACATCAGGCTTATGTCTATTTATAGACTAAAGCAGATGTAGCGGAGATAGATCATCCATTTCTGATGTGACAGTCATAGGTTTGACGTCATCAGAACAGGGGATGGATCTGTTGAGAAGGTAGTAGGAAGTGATATTCCTATACTACGATCGGTTATACTTTGGTCGTCACACAGTGGTTTCTCCACAAAGGACTTGGACATTATATCAGACATACTGGTTACTAGATCTATGGTTTTAGATCTAGATTTGGGTGGTTTCCCAATCTGGGTACTTAGACAGCATTCTAAAAGTATTTAGAATGGACGACTCCTGGCACGGTAGTGTACCTGCAGGTAATGGAGTCACCCTCTCTAAAGGTGTCTTACAGACTAAAGGGGAGAGGGATGTTCATGATTGGCAGATCACTTGCTTAGGCAATTGAGTCAATCACGAGATGTCAAGTACCACACCAGATGTTGTTCTTGCACTAGATGCAATAAGTTGACATTAATCCAATCCTGGAGATACAGTCGGAAGTAGTTTTAGAACATAAGTAGATGTTCTAGGGATATGATAACGACAGCCTCATTCGAGAGACAGTTATCATTCCAGGCTTCCAAGGTGACCTGGACGACAAGGAGGTTGTCAGAGTTATAGTTATCCTTCTGACGAGGGGCAGTATTTTGGACAGATGGTCCAAGGTGATACTGAGGGAGGCATGGCGCAGGATACTGATTAAGTTCAGTTGACGATACAGTCTAAGAAGTTTGGATTTGGAGTTCATTTATGAGCTAGGTCCCATCAGGCATCCAGACATTCTAATACAGGTATTGCTCTTTTCGGGAGATGGTTTTCTCCGCGAACTTGAGATATAGAGAGAGATAGAAAGAAACATCAAGGCGGATCCACTCACTGAGGCTATTCCTCGAACGCAATAGTTTCACAAACGGTTTTTGTGAGACTGACTAGTAGAGGAGTTGGGTGTTCGGTATCACACGGGCTGTGAGTATGCGACATCGCAATAATTAGCCTTGAGTGAAAGTGGGAGATTGTTGGAGATAGTGCCCTCAGAGTCAATTATTGGATCACAGGCACGTGATTGCAATGATTGAAGGAGGACCTATCCCAGTAGGACAGTCTTACTCGAGATGATAGTATGCTATCTGGTTTACCTTTATCATCGTGTACTGCTTTAGGCGACCTGACATGTCGCTATTGCACGTTGATAGAGCCCCTAGGATTCTTGCTTGACTGCCAGCAGTATGAGGGCGATCATATAAGTGAGAGCTGGAGTCTATAAGCACATCCTTAAAAGGTCCCTAGTCGTGGGAGTTTCGAGACAGGGCATCGATTCTCCAGAGTAGACTAGTGTATACAGTCGAGACCCCGACGAGGGGCGGTGGCCGGTCTCACAAGCCACTGGTGTCAGTTGGATCACCTAAGATGTATACAGGTGCTCATTGGGTTATGAGTACACCGGACAGGACTCGCCGGGAACATGCTAGTTGGTCTTATACCTGACGTCAGATAGCAGTTCCCAGGTGACATGTGTACAGGTTAGTTCATCGACCTGGGGATCGTCATTTGTTTCGTGTGAGTTCCCACTGTACTTTGATTACTACCCTACCACGGCTCAAAGGAGTCGTGCAAACAGGTTTTAGTTGGGTACAGTCCCGAGCCACATGGAGGCAGTGAGCGAATCTTCGGGGGTTCGTCTCTCCCGGTATTGGGGGTGAGGTCGCGCTGTGTCTAGAGAGCCATTACACGAAGACCTTGGCCAAGGCAGGAGATTTGCTGGTAGGTATTCCAGTAGTATCTCAGGGTGTTCTGGGCTACACTCCGACACGACTTGTACCGCTTTTGGGGGTCTGACTTTTACCAACCCCCTAGGCCCGACATGCGATGCTTATAGACGAACGGACCGGACTGTACGGATATTGTCACTGACAGGCTCAGAAGGGTGTAAGGATGAGTTCGCTCTTCGACGTCCCTTTTAGTCAATAGCTGGTGGCCCGTTACGTATTGGCATATACCTCTGACGTGCTAGTGGTTAAATCCACAGCCATAGTATTGACGAGTCTTTAGAGTCCACCACACTTTCAGTTACTCAAGCTTTCGGGCGAAACGCTGTAGAGGCAGTATGGAGATATGGCAGGGTCCGATCAGATACGTGCGGTATTGCATGGATCAGGATCGGACAGTTTTGTACTAGTGGCCGTATGGTTATATGGCAGCGTTCGATCAGATACGTGCGGTATTGCACGGATCAGGATCGGACGGATATTACTAGCCGGCTTTGGTTTAAGTCGGATCCTAGTATAGTACAGTGTAGATTTTGTCTCATTGCATTTGTATCCGGACGGAATACAGATGCTGGTGTGTATGCACAGTATGGGGGTTTTCCTGTAATTTACTACGGGACCAGTTTTCTGGAGTTGCCAGTTTGCATTCCGTTCCGGCCGGTTTTCCTTTGTTCTTTCCCGGCCGGACTTTTCCGATGGAGGGGGTAATTTGCAGTTTTGCAAATTACATTTGGGGAGGGGGTTTCTTGCAATTGTGGGGTTATGATATGTTTAGCATCTTTCATCCATCACTTGCATTAATTATGATTTGAATGGGTATGGGTTGATTAAAGTGAGAAGCATGGTTGATGTTTGCTTATGGTTACCTCTTTCTTTTCCTATACTTACCTCCCTCTTGTGTTTTGTTGAAAATCCCTCCACCATTCTCTCATTAGAGGGGCCGGCCATATTTTTGAGGGGAGAGGAAAAATGAGAGTGTTGCAATCTTTGATCATCTCATTTTGCTTGCTAGAAATTGATAGCTTCATTTCCCTCCAAAGCTCAATCTTCATTCCTCCATCCAAAGGCAACAAACCCCAAAGAGACAAAGCACTACACTTCCTACAGCACATCTTGAGCATGTCGAGTTGCCGGCTTCATGCCCGAGTTGCCTCGGTATAGAGGCGGGAGCCCGTAAAAGATGCAGGCGACGTGGTGCCCTTCCGGCGAGGAGGCGACGACCGGAGATCCCGCGAGGAGATCGGAGTGGAGATGAAAACCGGAGGACTCGGATCAGTCGGTATATCTCTAACTCATTCTCTTGTTAGGTTAGACTAGTTTAATGGCATGATCCGGGGTTTAGTGCGCGGTGGTGCCGGTTTGCCAAGTCCGCAAAAATTAAAGTTTATCACCGTTTCCGCGTTTGGCCGTCGGATTGACGGCCGGGGCGCCGCCGTGCACTTATAGAATTATCGGTTATTGGGGTCTGACGTTTACCACCCCTAGACTTGATATGCGACATATCAGACGAACAGACCGGACTGTACGATAAGTGTTACTGGTTGGATTCACAGGAGTGTGAGCGGGCTGGCTCGTCGATCTTCTGATCGCTCAATACCCGGATGGCCGTTACGTTTAGCAGACCGCTTGCGGCTTGTGGGTGCTTGATATGATCATCATCTGCTACCAGCGTATTGATGAGTCTTTAGAGTCCTACACAGAGGTTTCCTGGCTCAAGCGAAACGAAATAGGAGCGCATATGAGATATGTGCGGGACCGAGAATAATGCGTGTATGTGATACCGCATTTCATTCTCGCGATGAATGTTTCGATTGGTTGTATGCGATATGACCTAGTTATCGAATCATTGATTCGATAAATCGATACATTAGATACTAGTCGGTTATGTGCGACATGACCGGATCATTGAATCAAATGTTGATTTAATGATTTAATGTATAATTATATATTTGATATATTACTTTGCATTAACTAGTATTGGATAACTTTAAATGGATTTTCTCACTTGATGTGCAAGTTGTATATGTGATATACTTTTGTGCACATCTTTGTATCATGTTTGATGATGCTTGCTCATTTGGTTAAGTGTAAAGAATTAAACCTAGGTTAAGAAAGTGATTAGGGTTTTAATTATCCATTCTTTTATTTATTGATTTTGGAAAAAGAATGGGATAAGAATACAAAATGGTTGCTTTCATTCTTGAACCTTTGTGAAGCTTCATGAAGCTTTGACCAAAGTGACCAATTTGTCTTCATGCTTAACCCTAACCACTATTCTAACCTTGGTCAATTCTCTACACCTAACCATGGTTCCTATTATGATAAGTATTCATTTCTTTTTCATTTTTGATTAACTTATCATAATATTTTCTTCTTCTTGATCTTCTTCTTCAAAAAGAAAGCTTGATGCCATCAATGGCAACTTGAGTTCTAAAGTGAGAAATCTAATTCTAAAGTGAACCAACCTCCTATTTCTTCACCCTCTACCTCTTGTCAACTTGTTTTGGGTGTTTTCTTTACAAGTTTCACAACTTGGTGAAGTTGGAGCTTGAACTTGTGATGCCTCGACGTAGATCATCTTCGGCACGAAGCCGACGAACTATTCCGCTCATTTCTTCGATGAAGCCGATGCGAGAATCCGAGATCCGACTAGGACAGCAATAGGACGTCTACGTGGAGCTAAGGAAGTGGATAACCGGATCTACAAAGGTTGTAGCTTCTTATCTTTAGTTAAGTTGTTGACTAGATTCGTATTTCGCCTAAACTTCTAGTCAACGATCCGTATTAGGGTTTCTCGGCACCCGTAAAATTTGAAATTGGCATGATTGATGCCTTGTGAGACCTCTTGAGAGTGCCTAGGAACCCTACAGTGGTATCAGAGCCTAGCTAGAGCCTTAGGCGAAGTCTAGACGACGTTTGAATCCCGAATACACATCGAAACCCTAACACATCATGCTCTCTGGACTTTTTCTAAAAACTGGGATTTTTCTAGATTAAAAATGCTTAAAAAATTCAGCAGGGAATTATAAGAATTACGGTGCAAATGTTTTCCAATGAACAGTATAGTTGGCGGCGGAACCGCGGCAGAAGCATGGCTTCTGCGGCGGTTCCGCGGCCTAATGATGATGTAAGCCCTCCTTCTTTGCACAGTAATTCATCATTTCATCAGCTGAGTTTTATGTGTATTTTTAATATTTATTCAAGAGTTGAATTTTCTGGGGTGTTTTAGAGCTTCGATGTTTCGACCGGATTATCAAATTTCGTCTTTGTGTATTTCCGGATGACTTTAGAATATGTTAAAAAAGTTCGACCGTATATAAATACCCAACTTTTCCCCTGCCGGAAAATATCCAAGTGTTGGATTTTTGTGTGGTTTAAGGACGTTCTGAGTAGTGCAAGTAACGCGATGGTCCCTCTAGAAGACAACAAACCTTAACTCGATTATGTGACCGTCTTGAACTGCCCTTTGAACCTTCGGGTTTGGGGCAGTACGGCGTGCCACATGTGAGGCGTTGGCTTGACCCTTCTACGGCTGGACCGTTGGTACTGAGGCATGAAGTGAATGTCTTTGAACCTATTTCATATGTTGAACGGTTTCGGGAAAACATGGGTGTTTGAATGTTCGATTGGAAAGTTTAATATATTCTATTTATTCGGAATGGGATACTATAATTGGAATTCACAAACAGTTATGAGATAACTGAATGAATGTTATAAATCTAGCGGTTTAGTTTCACTTGATATTGAAAAGAGTTTTCGATAATGAGAGTAAAATGCGGGGTTTATAACTGTTAGGCATGTGATGTCTAAGTATTTCATTTGATTAGGCATGTGATGTCTAA
This sequence comes from Agapanthus africanus, assembly GCA_030015575.1. Taxonomy (NCBI): domain Eukaryota; kingdom Viridiplantae; phylum Streptophyta; class Magnoliopsida; order Asparagales; family Amaryllidaceae; genus Agapanthus; species Agapanthus africanus. The sequence goes on from JASDDO010000031.1 coordinate 234,268,980, forward strand.
AAGGGTTGCGGATTCCAACTGTTGTAGTTTTACACTTTCTTTTCTGTGACCGTAAGTGTAATATGTGTTATTGCCAGTTTCGTTGCTATATGTCAACGACAATTGGGATGCGCATATTTACTTATGTTGATGACATGTGATGTTATGTGTTGCTGGATATGTTATATTGGATTGTCGTGTTTGAATAGCCGGGGGTTTTTATGTGAGATGAGTTTTTTTTCATTTTCTTTCATGTAAAAACTTATATGTAATATTCTTTTATTTGGGGCACTTCCAGGTTGCGGAAGATGTCACCTTTTGTATATTATTTACTTTTCCGCATTAGGATAGACCCAAGGAGGGGAGCACAAGTAACCCGGTTCTGGGGTCCAGTGGGAGACCAACTCGAGGAGTCGAGTCCGGGTCTCCTAACCCTAGAATTTGCAGGGTTGCTTGCCGCTCTCGTAGGGGTCTAAGGGTGTGGGATTGGCTATTCATCACGACCGTGGAATCCGTGTTTTATACCGGCTCGTATTGAAAACACGGACGTCCTAGTATATCCAATATTTCATATGTTTCTTCTGCTGCATTATCTGTGATGTGATCATATGATGTTCTCTGATAGATACAGTATATAGTATATATGATATATTATATAGACGTTACTTATGTTTTGCACCCGTGCTAGCCCTGCCCCGCTCTGCCGTTAGTTACCTAACCTAACGGTGCACGAGGGGACATCCAGGCGAATGCGGATGGCATAAGTGTACGTCGTATTTATCTGTGATGTTTAGGTACATAAATGATGGGACTTCATTAATGTGATTAATGAAAGAAAAGAAACCTAAGATGTTGTAGAATCAAATTTTAAACAAAACAGGTAGCTACAGTTCTTGCTTTGCATAGCAGTATATATGATATACCCTGCACCTTATTCGATGAGGAAAGGACCGAGATCCCTTCACCGGGGGTGACTCCTTTAGCAGTAACTGGCAGATGCTACACACTCGGTTTGGTTTTGATTGCTTTTAAGAGTTTTTGCTTTGCACACCGATATATATGATATATCCCGCACCTCATTCGACGAGGAAATGACCGAGATCCCTTCACCGGGAGTGACTCCTTTAGCAAAACTAGAAAAGCCTCAAAATAACTCCATTTCAAAACTTCATTTTGATTCTACAACGATATCAAGTTCATTACGCTCATGGTTTTCAGAAAAACCTACGTAGCCCTCCGTCATTTCAGATAAGTGCTACTTAGTATTCATGCTGCGGTAGTTTGGCCTCCGTCAAGGCGTAGTGTATGGTAGCTAACTAGTGCTTATCTGCCAGCATATGATGCGATTGGATTAGGGTATTCGTACGGCGTAGTTTGTCCTCCGTCAAGAGTCGTACGGGTGGGTTTAATTCGTTCAAGAAATGACGGGTTGAACTTGACTAGCGCCCTGTGGGTAGTTTGGCCTCCGTCAAGGTCACAGGACGCTAGGGGCAAAAGTATTATCGGGAATTTCAAGTGTTGAAATTTGCAATGAGATTGCATACCTTCTATGAGATAGTTGGATCCGATACCCACTGTGAGTAAGAGTTACTCCTGGGAGAGTTTTACACATTGCAATTAGCTGATCAAGTAGGTGTCTAGAAAGGTGTCAACGGGGTTACGCCTCTGGGAAAACGAGGTTTACATTAATTAGGTTCGTGCGAAAGCACGGGGGACCTCCCTCAAAGTACCGACACTGGCCTGGCTGAAAGATTGGCGAACTTGTTGTGTGTAATTAATCCCGGCTAGTCTTTTCTTTTAGGGTTTGAAGGAAGATTTGATAAAAACCAGTGGGAGCCATCCTGATTAGATAAGATAATAACCAATCTGATCTTGCACGAGCATACGCTAAAGTGTTTTCTTCTCTCTCTCCAGGTAGCGACCATGTCATGCCCTAATAAAGATAATAATATGGATGTATTGACCGAACCCGCATGTTATACTGTGCAGGGGAACGTTGAACCCGTTCTATCTTATAAGTCTTATAAGAATGAACAGGAAACAGGAGAATATCTGGATTCTCACATCGCCCAAACGGAGAACATGCATGTTGATGCATCATCTTCGGGTGTATTTGTCATTGAGAACTGTTTCTCAGTTCACCCTACGTCCTGGGTATTAGATACCGGATCAGGATCCCACATATGTAAGATGTTACATGGGCTGCGAAAAGGTAGAGAACTGGGAAAAGGTGATCATTCCGTTCAAGTAGGGAACGGTGCAAATGTTGCAGCCAAAGCAGTTGGCGAATATCACCTAGTATTACCAAGTGGTGATACAATAATTCTGAATGAGTGCTATTATATACCGAACATGATGTGCAACATTATATCAGTTTCTTTATTGAGTAAAGAAGGATATAATTTTGTAGTAAAGGATAATGTTATGAACATATTCCTAGATCAAAAGTTGATTTCATCAGGCTCGCTACATAATGGCATATTCATTCTCAATCAAAATACAGTCTTCAATATACAAAACACACACAAGAGGAAAAGCTTAGAAATGAACGAATCCTTCTTGTGGCACTGTAGACTTGGCCATATCAATGAGACACGACTAGCTAAGTTGCATAAGGATGGTTATTTGAATCCGTTCGAATTATCATCTTATGATACTTGCCATTCATGTCTCAAAGGAAAAATGACCAAAGCTCCGTTCAGTGGACACGGAGAAAGAGTTACTGAACTCTTAGGACTGGTACATAGTGATGTATGCGGTCCCATGTCTACCCATGCCAGGAATGGTTCTTCATACTTCATTACATTCACTGACGATCTCTCTAGATTCGGATATGTGTTCCTGATGAAACACAAATCAGAAGCTTTTTAGAAATTTAGAGAATATAAACAAGAAGTAGAGAACCAAACAGGCAAAAGTATTAAGATCCTTCGATCTGATCGAGGAGGAGAATACTTAAGTAACGAATTCAGAGATTATCTAAAAGAGAATGGGATTCTCTCTCAGCTTACTCCTCCTTATACACCATAGCACAACGCTGTATCGGAGCGGAGAAATCGCACCCTATTAGATATGGTGCGCTTTATGATGAGTGCAGCTGAGTTACCTATTTCCTTCTGGGGATATGCACTGGAGACTGCTGCATACCTATTGAATAGAGTTCCAACCAAATCAGTGCCAACCACTCCATATGTGATGTGGAATGGCAAGAGACCATGTCTTAATTTTATTCAGATATGGGGTTGTCCGGCCTTTGTTAAAACATAAAATCCGGACAAGCTCGAGGCAAGGTCTGTTCTATGTAAGTTTGTTGGATATCCCAAACATTCGCGAGGGTATATCTTCTACCACTCCGAGGAACAAAAAGTGTTTGTTTCTCGACATGCCATTTTCTTAGAAAAGAGTTTTCTTATGAAACAGACAAGTAGCATTGAGGTAGAACTGGAAGAGGTTCCAGCAACACAAACTGTAACAGAAGACTTGGTAGAACCAGAGGATTCAGTAGAACTCGATGAACCGCAGCCTCTCTGCCGATCTAGTAGGGTATCTCGTCACCTGAGAGATACTACGGTTTTCTCATTGACGGTGGAAGCGAGGATTGCATCATGGAGGATGATGACCCAACTAGTATCGAGCAGGCCATCACGAGTAGGGACTCAGTGAAATGGCTGGATGCTATGCGGTCTGAGATGGAATCCATGTACACCAACAAAGTATGGACTTTGGAAGTTGCTCCTGAAGGGGTAAAACCCATTGGGAGCAAGTGGATCTTCAAGAAGAAACTTGGTGTAGATGGGAAAGTGGAGACTTTCAAAGCTAGACTTGTTGCAAAGGGTTTTCGTCAAAGACCAGGTGTGGACTATGACGAAACCTTTTCTCCAGTGGCTATGCTTAAATCCATCCGGATCATGCTTGCCATCGCTGCATATCATGACTACGAAATCTGGCAAATGGATGTTAAGACCGCCTTTCTAAAAAGTGATTTAGAAGAGTGCGTGTACATGACTTAGCCAGAGGGCTTCGTAGACAGTGGGAGCAGCGGGAAGGTGTGCAAGCTGCTTAAATCCATTTATGGATTAAAGCAAGCATCGTGGAGTTGGAACATCTGCTTTGACGTCGTTATCAAAGAGTTTGATTTCGTCAAAAACCCAGATGAACATTGTATCTACAAGAAGGTAGCAGAGAGTAAGGTTGTCTTCCTCGTATTGTACGTGGACGACATACTCTTGATAGGAAATGATATTCCTATGCTGCAATCGGTCAAGCTCTTCTTATCACAAAGATTCTCAATGAAAGATCTTGGTGATGCCTCCTGCATATTGGGAATTAGGATCTATAGAGATAGATCCAAATGGATATTGGGATTGTCCCAATCCAGGTACATTGACACCATACTAAAGAGGTTTAGTATGGAAGAATCCAAGCGTGGGAATTTGCCCACGATCTCTGGAGTCACTCTCTCCAAAGAGATGTCTCCCAAGACTGATTTGGAGAGAGCTCGCATGCAAGGGATACCCTATGCTTCGGCTGTAGGCTCTATCATGTATGCGATGCTATGTACCAGACCCGATGTAGCATACTCACTAAGTATAGTGAGCAGGTATCAAGCTGATCCTGGAGAGAGTCACTGGACAGCTGTGAAGAGCATTCTCAAGTACTTGCAAAGGACTAAAGAGAGCCAGATGCTTTTGGTGTATGGTAACGGAGAACTCCAAGTGGAGTCCTTTATCGATTCGAGCTTCCAGAGTGATAAGGACGACTCTAAGTCGCAGTCGGGATTTGTCTTTACCCTTTACGGAGGGGCGGTTAGCTGGAAGAGTTCCAAGCAAGAAACCGTGGCAGACTCGACGATGGAGGCTGAATACATCGCTGCCAACGATTCTACCAAAGAGGCTGTCGGGTTCATGAAGTTCATTACTGAACTTGGAGTGGTTCCATCCATTGAGCATCCAATACCTTTGTATTGCGATAACAATGGAGCGGTGGCTTTGGCCAAGGAACCCAGGTCCCATCAGCGATCCAGGCATATTCTGAGGCGGTATCACCTGATCCGGGAGATAGTTGATCGCCGGGAGATCGAGGTCAGGAGGGTTGACACGAAGAACAACACGTCGGATCCAGTCACGAAGGCCATTCCCCAGATACAGTTTGAGAGACTCTTCTGGATGCTCGGTATGCGATACTACAGCAGCTGGCCCTAGTGCATGTGGGAGATTGTTAGTTGTATGTATGCCCTAGAGGCCAGTATTGTATAGATGATGTATATTATATTGGATGCTTGGACATATATAGAGATGACTTTCTTGCTCGATATGATAGTATGCTATCTTGTTGCACTTTATCTTAACATGAATACTAGTCTCTTTAAACTGTCTTATAGTTACATGTTGGTAAAGCCCTTAGGATGTGTACTTGACTACCTGGACTATGATGCAGATCATACTAGTGGGGACATGGTAGTCCGTAGGTACATCCTTCAAGGTCCCTAGTCGTGGGTGTATCGAGACGGGGCATCGATATACCAGTGTAGTCTAGCGTATACGCTTCTCGACCCATGAGATGGGCGATGGATGATCCCATATCCATTGGTGTTTGACATCAGAGATGGTATACGGGTGCTCAGTGGAGACTGGGTACACTGGACGGACTCGCCGAGAACTCCCAGATGGTATTATACCTCACGTCAGATGGCAGTTCTCAGGTGACACTTGTACAGGTTAGTCTGTAGTCCCGAGATCGTCATAGAGTCTTGTGTGATTCCTACTGTGCTTTGATCTCCACCTTACCATGTCTATGAGGGCGTGCAAAACGGTTGTCTTTGTGTACAGTCCCGAGTCACTTGGAGGCAATGAGCGATAGGAGGGGTTTCGTCTCTCCCGGTATTGGGAGTTGATGTTGCGCAGTGCTCGATTGGCCGTAACAGGGAAGTCCCTGGCCAGGGCTGATCATAGATTTGCTGGTAAGTGTTACCAGTAGTTTCTCGACCCGTTATGAGCCTCACATCGGCACGACTTATCGATTATTGGGGTCTGACGTTTACCACCCCTAGACTTGATATGCGACATATCAGACGAACAGACCGGACTGTACGGTAAGTGTTACTGGTTGGATTCACAGGAGTGTGAGCGGGCTGGCTCGTCGATCTTCTGATCGCTCAATACCCGGATGGCCGTTACGTTTAGCAGACCGCTTGCGGCTTGTGGGTGCTTGATATGATCATCATCTGCTACCGGCGTATTGACGAGTCTTTAGAGTCCTACACAGAGGTTTCCTGGCTCAAGCGAAACGAAATAGGATCGCATATGAGATATGTGAGGGACCGAGAATAATGCTTGTATGTGATACCGCATTTCATTCTCGCGATGAATGTTTCGATTGGTTATATGCGATATGACCTAGTTATCGAATCATTGATTCGATAAATCGATACATTAGATACTAGTCGGTTATGTGCGACATGACCGGATCATTGAATCAAATGTTGATTTAATGATTTAATGTATAATTATATATTTGATATATTACTTTGCATTAACTAGTATTGGTTCACTTTAAATGGATTTTCTCACTTGATGTGCAAGTTGTATATGTGATATACTTTTGTGCACATCTTTGTATCATGTTTGATGATGCTTGCTCATTTGGTTAAGTGTAAAGAATTAAACCTAGGTTAAGAAAGTGATTAGGGTTTTAATTATCCATTCTTTTATTTATTGATTTTGGAAAAAGAATGGGATAAGAATACAAAATGGTTGCTTTCATTCTTGAACCTTTGTGAAGCTTAATGAAGCTTTGACCAAAGTGACCAATTTGTCTTCATGCTTAACCCTAACCACTATTCTAATCTTGGTCAATTCTCTACACCTAACCATGGTTCCTATTATGATAAGTATTCATTTCTTTTTCATTTTTGATTAACTTATCATAATATTTCCTTCTTCTTGATCTTCTTCTTCAAGAAAGAAAGCTTGATGCCATCAATGACAACTTGAGTTCTAAAGTGTGAAATCCAATTCTAAAGTGAACCCACCTCCTATTTCTTCACCCTCTACCTCTTCCAAGTTGTTTTGGGTGTTTTCTTCACAAGTTTCACAACTTGGTGAAGTTGGAGCTTGAACTTGTGATGCCTCGACGTAGATCATCTTCGGCACGAAGCCGACGAACTATTCCGCTCATTTCTTCGATGAAGCCGATGCGAGAATCCAAGTTCTGACTAGGACAGCAAGAGGACGTCTACGTGGAGCTAAGGAAGTGGATAACCGGATCTACAAAGGTTGTAGCTTCTTATCTTTATTTAAGTTGTTAACTAAATTCGTATTTCGCCTAAACTTCTAGTCAACGATCCGTATTAGGGTTTCTCGGCACCCGTAAAATTTGAAATTGGCATGATTGATGCCTTGTGAGACCTCTTGAGAGTGCCTAGGAACCCTACATATCCTACAAACTTGCACAAAACCGATCGTGCCTCGAGCTTGTCCGGATTATGCTTCTTAACATATACCGGACACCCCCATATCTTGATATACTTAAGATATGGTCTTTTCCCGCTCCACATTTCATATGGAGTGGTAGGCACAGACTTAGTCGGATTTCTATTTAATAGGTATGCTGCTGATTCTAGAGCAAATCCCCAGAAGGAAAGTGGCAACTCAGCACTACTCATCATTGAACGCACCATGTCTAACAGAGTGCGATTCCTCCTTTCTGATACACCATTATGCTGAGGTGTATAAGGTGGAGTAAGCTGAGAGAGAATTCCATTCTCTTTTAAGTATTCAAGGAAACTGGAACTTAAGTATTCTCCACCTCGATCAGATCGAAGTATCTTGATGCTTTTACCAGTCTGTTTTTCTACATCATTTTTATACTCCTTAAACTTCTCAAAGGCCTCGGATTTATGTTTCATTAAGAATATATGTCCATACCTAGAGAAGTCATCAGTAAAAGTTATGAAGTAGGAGTGACCGCTTCGTGCATGTGTAGACATTGGACCACATACATCTCTGTGTATAAGTCCCAAGAGTTGTGTGGCTCTTTCTCTGTGTCCGGTGAACGGAGATTTGGTCATTTTTCCTTTGATACATGATTGACAAGTTGCATATGATGAATATTCAAACTGATCTAGATATCCATCTTTATGTAACTTAGTCAAACTTGTTTCGTTTATATGACCAAGTCTACAATGCCATAGGAAGGCTTGATTTGAATCTGGAGCCTTTCTTTTACGTAGTTTCTGTATATTGAAAATTTGAGGTTGATTAAGTATGTATATACCGTTTTCCAGTGTGCCAAACCCAATCAGTTCTTGATTTAGGAGAATGTTCATGACATTTCTTTCAAGCGCAAAATTATATCCTTTATTAGACAACAAAGATACTGATATAATATTACACAACATACCGGGAATACAAAAACAGCTGTACAATACCAAAATGTGTCCACTATTCAACCCTAGGTGATATTCCCCTATTGCAACTGCATCTACATGCATTCCATTGCCCATCCGGAGAGTCATATCACCTGCCCCCAGTACTCTACTATTTCTCAGATCCTGCAAAGAATTACAGATGTGAGAACCAGAACCGGTATCAAGTACCCATGAAGTAGAGTTTACTGAAAGACAATTTTCGATTACGAACACACCTGAAGTAGAAGCAACAGCTTGCTTCATGTCCTTGGCTTTAAAGGCCAAACAGTCCTTCTTCCAGTGCCCTTGCTTTCGACAATAGAAGCACTCGTTCTTTTCTGCCTTCACCCTTCCTGCCTTGTTCGTTCCCTGCACCTTCTGGACCCCACCCTTCGGTTTTGTGGCTTTCATCTTTTTCTTCCCTTTAGCTTTCGCTTTAGATTTAGAAGAGGATGATTGGCCGACATACAGAACGGGGGTCTTCTCCTTTTTCAAAGAGGTCTATGCTACCCTCAACATGTTGAGGAGCTTTGGAAGACCAGCTTCCATCTCGTGCATACTGAAGTTCAGCACGAACTGAGAGAAGGTGTGGGGAAGGGACTGCAAAATCAAGTCGATATACAAATCATTCTCTAGCACGCATCCCAGGTTTGCGAGTTTCTCAATGAGGGTGATCATTTTGAGGACGTGCTCTCCAACAGGCGATCCTGGAGCTAACCTTATCTGGAAGAGTTTCCTTGAGGTTTCGTACCTCGCGATACCGGAGTGTTCACCATACAATTCCTTGCAATGGAGGAATATGGATACAATATCCATACTCTCGTGCTGTTTTTGGAGTTCATTATTCATGGACGCCAGCACGATACACTTAGCTCGCTCACAGTCTAGATCCCAGGTTTTGCGAACTGCCTTGTCCGCAAATGAGGAATCTGGTCCTGGGATAAGGGGAGGAACAACGGTGGTAACATATGCAACTTTGTCATAAGTCAGCGCAATATTGACGTTCCTTAGCCAATCTTTATAGTTCTTCCCGGTCAATATATTCTTTTCAAGTAATAGTTTAAGTACAGTCATGGTAGCTGCCATAGAGAGAGAAAAGAAACATTCAGCATATGCTTTTGCAAGTTTAGATTGGTTATTAATTTATCTAAACAGGATGGCTCCCACTGTTTCCTCAAATCCTTCTTCAAAACCTAAAAGAAGAACTAGTCAGGATTTAATCATACGTCACAATTCTTGCTTTAACCTTTCAGCCAGGCTGGTGTTGGTACTTCGAGGGAGGTTTTCCAACGCTTTCGCGAAGTTCCTTAATTAAAGAACCTCTTTTCCCTGGAGGCGTAGCCCCTCTAACACCTTTCTAGGCACCTACTTGGTTTATAGCATTGATTGTTAAGTGAGAGAAATTCCCGAGAGTAATCCTACTCATCAGTGGGATCGGGATCCAACTATCTTTGCATGATGCCCTAGATGGAAGCCACTCTAGTCACCAAACTCCAGAAGGTAAGCTAAATCTGCAAGTTTCCTTTATGTTTGAAACTCCCGATGTGATTTTTACCCCAAGCTCTTATAGACCTTGACGTAGGCCAACAAGTCATAAGACGCAAATCAAGTTCTACCAGTCGTTGTCCTGATCAATTTAAATACATCGTACAAGCCCTTGACGTAGGCCAACAAGGTGTACGTCTGTATTAAACTAATGCATCTATCTATGCAACAAATAGGCACACACACTGCTACCATACACTATGCCTTGACGTGGGCCAACAAGCATAGCATGAATACGATGTGCTGTCTATCTTAAACGACGAAGGGTTACGGCTGGTTTTTGGCAAAAAACCGTTAACGTAATGAACTTGATATGATCGAAGGAACAGTGATAGCTTTTATTTAAAAGGAGTGGTTTAAGCTCCGCATTTAAAATTTGCTTTTTCTTGAAAACCGAGTGGTTTTAGAAATTGTTCCCAGGATTCGGTTTAGGTTTTATTTTCTTTGCTTTAATAATAATGCGTCCCATCATTACAGATAACAGCGAAAATACAACGTCCTCTTATGCCATCCGCATTTGCCACGGGGTCCCGTCATCACCCGTTAGGTTACTTAACTAACGACAGAGCGCGGGCTGGGCTAGCGCGGGTGTAAAACATAAGCGACGTCTAAATAGATATCATATATAGATATTGTACATTCGTCAGACGCAATAATAGGCATTCCAGATCACAGATAAACAATATTGGATTTGCAAGCAATCCGCATTTCTTTTGAGCCTGCAATAAAAGACGGAATACAAAGTTGTGATGAATAGCAATTTTACCCCACCCCAGACCCCTACGGGTTCGGCAAACTACCCGCCAAGTACCAGAAGTGAAGCGGTCTACCTCAACACTTCAAAATACCCGATAGTTTTTGTACCCCACCTTGGGTCTATCCTAGGAGCAAAAAACAGTAAAAAGAATAATAAAACGGTGGCTACAACCGCAACCTGGATGTGCCCCGTAAAATAATATTACAACTTATTACAATTACATCAAATGAATTAATACAATAACCCATCACAAAACCCGGCTAATCACCACAACAGTCCAATACAGTTTATATACACAAACAGTTATATTTCACATCACAGATATGTGCATCCCCCTGCCAACCGACATACTAGCAGTTAGGGGAGGTTTACGAACACATAAAACATTTCAGAGATATAATCAAACATGCAAACACCGTATAATTTCGATAGATTAAACACATTTAATTTTGCTCCAATACTTCTCTATAAATCTGAAACCTGAGAAAAAATTAAAAATTACCAGAAAATACCAAATATCACAGAGAACCCACACAGGAAATTTGGGCTGAATCGGCCACAACTCGGCCGCGGAATCGCGGTGTATCGGTGGGATCGGCCGCGGTTCCGCGGCGGTTTAGCCGATTCAGGAGCCCAATTTTCTTGGGTGTTCTTATACTTTCATTTAGGTCATTCTAAAGGTCCCTGAAAACTTTTGGACCTCATTTAAAACTCGACAGAAACTCCATGATCTCACGGTTTTTCTGGTTTGTTTTTTTTTCGTTCGAAATTCATAAAATTTGGCAAGTGTGTTAATTATTGTTTAGTGAGGCTCTGATACCACTGTAAGTCGATGTACAACACCCCAATACTTGTGGGGAGGCGGAAATATGAAAAACGATCTTGTTCTTTGGTTAAACATCGACTAACCGCATGAATCGTTTGCTAAACAATACTTAACAAAATCTAAAGAGTTCTAAACTACTATGTTAAGAGATTATACCAAATGGTTCTAGTCCTTCATCTTTATGTTATCTACGGCCTCTTTGGATCTCCACGTCCTCCTCGGCTTCCTTCCGTGATAGACGATCCACCCGAGAACCCTAATCCAAGCTATAACCCCTAAACTTAAGGTTACTTAGTTTCTTTAGTTGCTAATAAAGGAACTAAGATGATGTAGAGATTGGTTATGGAGTGTTTAGTCTAACCTAATCCTTGTTCTCAACTCATGAGGGGTAGGATTAGGGTTTGGTGAAGGAGAGAGAGCTTGAAGAGAGAGAGTGAGAAGATGATAATGATAATAATAATAATAATGAAATAGATTCTCACTTGATATATGAAACATAGTGAATTAAAAAGAAATGAATAATATGAGATTATTCATCATGTTTCATAAATGCAAGTGGGTGATTCATTATGTGATTCATAAAGCATTTAATAATGCATTAATGACATGATGAATCACTCACAATGAGTCACCAAATCATTAAATGATAATGCCACCTCTCCCTCCAAGTCACATCCTTCTAGAAGCTTCTCCGAAAATTACGAGAACGCCCCTCTCATCCGTGAAAACACGGAAAAACTTTAGACTTTATAAATCCAATAACCTGATACTAGAATCTGGCTTAAACCAAAGCCGGCTAGTAAAAACTGTCCGAATGTCGTACGTGCGTCCGAACACGTATGCGTCCGAACCTTTGTCGTAAAACCATACGACCTCTATATCTTTTCGCCTGGGTTTGGGAAATCTCTGTGTGGGACTCTAAAGACTCAACTACTACGCTGGCAGTGGGTTTAACCACAGACCGCAAGCGGCACTAGCTGTACGTAACGGTCCCCACGTAGTTGTCGGTAAGAAAGCCGATGAGGTAACCCATCTGAAATCCTACTGAGCCTGTCCATGACAATATCCGTGCAGTCCGGTCTGTTCGTCTAAGAGTATCGCATGTATGGTCGATGGAGGTGGTGGACGTCAGACCCCTAATAACCGTACAAGTCGTGTCGGTATGGCTCAAGACCATCCGAGAATCTACTGATCAGTCCATCAGTAATTCTCAATCAGCCCTGGTCAGGGACTTATGGTAATGACCAACCGACCACAGTACGATATCAACTCCCTATACCGAGAGAGACGAATCCCTAACAGTCGCTCACTGCCTCCACGTGGCTCGGGACTATGCCCAACTAAAACCTGTTTTCACGACTCCTTTGAGCCGTGGTAGGGTAATAATCAAAGCATAGTGGGAACTCACACGAGATAAATGATGACTTTAAGTCAACAGACTATCTGCACACATGTCACCTGAGAACTGCTATCTGACGTTAGGTATAATACCATCCAGTCAGTTCTCGGCGAGTCATGTCCGGTGTACTCACACCCAGTGAGCATCTGTATACAATCTTAGGTGCACACCACCAATGGCTGCGGGACCAATCCATCGCCCCTCGTCAGGGTCTAGATATGTATACAATAGTCTACTCCGGAGTATCGATGCCCAGTCTCGATACTCCTGCGACTAGGGACATCTAAGGATGTGCCTATTGACTATCCAGCTCCCACTAGTATGACTGCCATCACAACGCCGGAAGTCAGGCAAATACCCTATGGGCTTTATCAACATTAATATATAAATGAATACAACACAAAATATATCATATGTTAAGATAAAGACAAACCAAATAGCGCACTATCATATCAAGGAAGACTGTCATGTACATACATATCCCAAGCTTCCTATACAATGTAGGCCTCTAGGGCATATATATCCAACAGCCTCTACAGCGTTTCGCCCGAAACTTGAGAAAAGGGTCTGTGGGGGACTCTAAAGACTCGTCAATACTTTGGTTGTGGATTTAACCACTAGCACGTCAGAGGTATTAGCCTATACGTAACGGGCTACCAGTTATTGACCAAAAGGGACGTCGATGAGCGAACTCATCCTGACACCCTTCTGAGCCTGTCAGTGACAATATCCGTACAGTCCGGTCCGTTCGTCTATGAGCATCGCATGGCGGGCCTAGGTGGTTGGTAAAAGTTGGACCCCCAAAAGCGGTACAAGTCGTGTCGGAGTGTAGCACAGAACACCCTGAGATACTACAGGAATACCTACCAGTAAATCTCCTGCCTCGGCCGAGGGCTTTGTTTAATGGCTCTCCTACACACAGCGCGACCTCACCCCCAATACCCGGGGAGACGAACCCCTGAAGATCCGCTCACTGCCTCCATGTGGCTCGGGACTGTACCGAAGTAAAACCTATTTGCACCTCTCCTTTGAGCGTGGTAGGGTAGTAATCAAAGTACAGTGGGAACTCACACGAGACAAATGACGATCCTCAGGTCGATGAACTAACCTGTACACATGTCACCAGGGAACTGCTATCTGACGTCAGGTATAAGACCAACTAGAATGTTCCAGGCGAGTCATGTCCGGTATACTCATAACCCAATGAGCACCTGTATACATCTTAGGTGAACCAACTGACACCAGAGGCTTGTGAGACCGGCCACCGCCCCTCGTCGGGGTCTCGACTGTATACACTAGTCTACTCTAGAGTATGGATGCCCTTTCTCGAAACTCCCACGACTAGGGACCTTTTAAGGATGTGCCTATAGACTACCAGCTCCCATGTATATGATCGTCCTCATACTGCTGGCAGTCAAGTAAGAATCCTAGGGGCTCTATCAACGTGCAATAGTGACCTGTAAGGTCACCTAAAGCAGTACACGATGATAAAGGTAAACCAGATAGCATACTATCATCTTGTGTAAGACTGTCCTACCGGAATAGGTCCTCCCTCAATCATTTCAATCACGTGCCTGTGATCCAATAATTGACTCTGAGGGCACTATATCCAACAATCTCCCACTAGCACTCAAGGCTAATTATTGCGATGTCGCATACTCACAGCCCGTGTGATACCGAACACCCAACTTCTCTACTAGTCAGTCTCACAAAGCTCGTTTGCGAAACTATTGCGTTCGAGGAATAGCCTCAACGAGTGGATCCGCTTTGATGTTTCTTTCTTTGTCTCTCTATATCTCAAGTTCGCGGAGAAAGCCATCTCCCGAAAAGAGCAATACCTTTCTTAGAATGTGTCTGGATGTCTGATGGGACCTAGCTCATAAATGAACTCCAAATCCAAACTTCTTAGACTGTATCGCCAACTGAACTTAATCAGTATCCTGCACCATGCCTCCCTCAGTATCGCCTTGGACCACCTGTCTAAAATACTGCCTCTCATCAGAAGGAAAACTACAACTCTGACAACCTCTCTGTCATCCAGGTCACCTTGGAAGCCTGGAATGATAACTGTCTCCCGAATGAGGCTGTCGTTATCATATCCTTAGAACATCCACTTATGTTCTAATACTGCTTCCGATCGTTTCTCCAGGATTGGATTAATATCAATTTATTGCATCTACCGCAAAAACAACATCTGGTGTGGTACTTGACATCTCATGATTGACTCAATTGCCTAAGCAAGTGATCTGTCAATCATGCACATCCCTCTCCCCATTAGTCTGTAAGACACCTTTAGAGAGGGTGACTCCATCACCTGCAGGTACACTACCGTGCCAGGAATTGTCCATTCTAAAGTACCTGTAGAATGCTGTCTAAGTACCCTGATTGGGAAACTACCCAAATCTAGATCTAAAACCATAGATCCAGTAACTAGAATGTCTGATTTAATGTCCAAGTCCCATGTGGAGAAACCACTGTGTGACGACCAAAGTATAACCGATCGTAGTATAGGAATATCACTTCCTACTCTGTGTATGTCATCCAAATACCAGGACATCACACCCTACTACCTTCTTAATAGATCCATCCCCTATTCTGATGAAGCCAAACCTATGACTGTCACATCAGAAATAGATGATCTATCTCCGCTATATCTGCTTTATTCTATAAATAGACATAAGCCCCTTGTCCACCATTGCTTCCGCTGCTCCCACTGACTATGACAACCCTCTGGCAGAGTCATATACACGTACACTTCTAAAGCTAGTTTAGAACGAAGCTCTACTCATCCTCATGCCGGGTCTCACGGTCTGGAACAACAACAATGGCAAGTCTGGGTAAACAAGAACCTCCCTGTCACCGTCCTTGAGGCTACCGGAGTACCTCTCGGGTGCCCGAGGTTACCTACCGTATCTGCGGAGTGGCTAATGGAATGTCAAACCAGATTGAATCTTTAGGTCCTTATCAAATCTTCAGTAATCGTTTGCGGTTCTGGAATCATTTCTAGTTCTACCATACTCCCACTACTGTTTTCTGAAAAAATCCATTTTTGTTAAAACTGTGGCGAGTCTTGAACAATATCGCTATTGATCTTCCAGATGGTAGAAATTCAACCCTCGTCATAGCCTGGGTCAACCCACAAACAGCCATTAAAGAAACGTGCCTTGAGTTATCCAGAATCTGGTTTTAAGCATAAGCCGGACAACTCCCCGTACCTTAACATCGTTAAGATATGAACTGTTCTATATCAAATATAGAACCAGAGGCACTGATTTAATTGAACCAGATTCAAATCATGCAGCTGTCTCCAGTGCATGTTAACTAAATGGAAAGTGGCCGATCTGCATTACTCAACTTAGGAGCACTTCCAATTATGAGTAACCTGAAAGGGAAGCAAGTTCCCTAAAGCATTACTATCAACTGAATACCACACACAAGTATCTACATCTTCGATCACTTTGAAGAATCCCGATACTTGCAATACCTGGTTCTCTACTTTATTCAAATACCTATAACTTCTCAAAATTCGGACCCTGTGTTTCCACGAAACACCTGTCTAAAAACTAGAGAAGTCATAAGTAAACCGAATATACTACGAGGACCAACCCCTCTGTCCTCATGGACACTGGAAAACATACAATACTCTGTATAAGTCCCTTGAGTCTGATAACTCAATCCCTGTGTGTCGTAGGTTGAAAACTGTACTTATGGTTAAGAAGAATTACACCGCTGTTTAATGCTCCTTACCTAACCATCCACTGATATAGGTAAATGTCATAGACATAATTTCAAAAAGGTATATCTCACTCTATGAAAATAGACGTACAAATATATCAATTTGAAATTGGTGCATAACGGCGGATATTCAAAACCAAATATTTGTCGTCCGGCAAACAGCCCAGGCGATTTCCTCAAATATCACTGATTACAACGAATCCCGATATAATGAGGATAATCACCTAATTCCCAATAACTTACTCTCACTCATCATCTGTAAAACCATACAGATGTGAGAATCATACCTGGTAAATACATACCCTGGAGTAAGTATCTAATCGGGAAATCAGTTTTCCTTTAATAGTACACTGTGAAACTGAAACATTGAAATGTTTCGATGAGGTATCCCGGTATTCCTAGTAATGCCTCTTTCATTATCCAGGTTCACAACTGTAACCGTGTAATTCTTTGCCATCTTTCCAAATCCCTTTATATGTCTTTAGTCATTACCTTCTGTACACCCCTTTAGGCTAAATGGTTTTCTTCCTTCCCTACCGTTCGGCACCAGCCTATGGTTTGGAAGAAGACTATCCAATAAGCATAATGGGTGTACTGTCCTAATCCTAGGAGCACTCGCAATGCGAGAGAAGGTGAAGATAAAAGACAACCGAATAAACCTTATTCCTATTTCTCCTGAACCAGAATCCATCCCCGAACTGGAACAAGTTCCTTTCGAGTTCGTATATAACCATACGATGGAGTATCCAATAAACTGTGGATCTTCGTAGTGATACGGAGTGTCCTGGAGAAATACAAAAGGTGATTTAGGATGGGCGAAGAAATACTTGGTTTGGTCGTGAATAGAAGTTGCAATTTACTTTGCCCTCTTACTAATCCCTTGATATGTCTTTACTTAATAACTTCTGTACACCATCGTTATGCTAATTGGTTTTCTTCATTCCCTACCGGTCGGCACCTGCCTTTGGTTTGGAGGAAGACTATCCAATTTGCATAATAGGTGTACTATCTCCTAAACCAAGGAGTACTCTCAACCTGAGAGAAAGTAAAAGGAAAAGACAACTGAATAGTCCTATTCCTTTTCTCCAGAACCGGAAACCATCCTCGAATAAATTACTTCGAGTTCGTATGTAACCATACGATGGTTTTGTCCAATGGAAGTGAACGTTCGTAATAATACAGGGTGTCCTGGAGAAAAGGGTAAAAGTAGGAGTGGCAATGAGGTTTGCAACTCTGACAATCCAAAAGCTAGTGTTAAGAAGGTTCGGTTAATTTTGGTCTCTGAGTCATAGTCTTAGGGTCGGGTCAATGGTCGCTGCCAAAGAGAGAGAGAAAAGAAACACACAGCGTGCACTCTAACCTAGATCAGAATGGTTACCATTTTATCAAATCTGGAAACCTTCCACTGTACCGTCAAATTCTCCTCCAAACCTGAAAGAAGAATTAGTCGTGGTCACCCGAGGAGTAAACTAACTCATCAGTGGGAATCGGGATCCAACTATCATCGCATGATAACGTGACGGAATCCGCTCACGTCATCACACTCCAGAAGGTATGTGCATATCTGGCAAGTTTCAGTTTCTTTAGAAACTCCCTATGTGATTTTTGCCCCATGCTCTTATGACTTTGACGAAGGTCAACAAATCATAAGTGACATGTCAAGTTCTACTCGTCATTGTCCAGGTTAATTTGAACCCACCCGTACAAGCCCTTGATTTTGGCCAACAAGGCTATACGACTGCCCCAAACCAACGCATCTATCTATGCTGCAGAAAGACAACAAGCAGCTACCATACACTATGTCTTGACGAAGGCCAACAAACATAGCATGAATACTACGTGCTACCTATTGGCCGCGGATCTGCGGCCCTTTAGAGGTGTTAGGGTGTCATCTTTTGGGGGATTCCCTGGTTTGTTGTGTACATTATTCTGGTATCTGTATTTTTGCATAATTTCTTCACGAATTTTCCAGAATTTCTGTTGAGGGAAAGGTGTATTTTTGTCAAGATTTGGAATGATTGCCTCGAGCTCCGCGTAGATCCCTTGGATCTTGTGCTACCATTGAGCCTTGTGCCTGAAAACGACATTGATTTGACATTTTGTCTTCCTAAACTGGTATCTGGCAGCATACGGATGAAGAGCGGAGACCGTGTTTTATCTGTGGTTGGCAGGAACCCGGATTTTGTCGTGTTTTCCATGAATTTCACCGTTTTAGAACCGAGAACCTGTATCCTGCAAATATGTAACAAACACGGATTAAAAGCACCTACCTATAAACAACCGAGCGTAAGAATGGGCGGTATAAAATGCAGTATTCTGTGATGAACAAATACCCCCAAACTTAACTTTTGCTCGTCCCGAGCAAAACCAATTATTCACAAAAATAAAATCCTAACCGCATTTTCGCAGGGAACGCGATTGCACTGAGCGCGTGCAACAAGCCGTTAAACCTCTAGGTGTCCCTAGTAGGAGGAGTGTTGTCTCCTGAGGGTTTTCAGCGGATACTACCGACAAAATCACGTCAAGCTAGAGTCATAAGTTAACAATGATTCTACTCCTACAGTTTAATACTTACATTAGAAACTCTATCATCCTAAGTTAGAAATATCCAACCCTTATTTTTCACACCTCCTATCTATTTACCCTTAGATTATATACGTTCCAAAAAAGTTTAGAAAGATGTCGGTTCTCCTGAGTTTTCCTTCTAAAGCGTGGCCTCAAATCAGGGATTTTTATCAACTTTACAGAAAACACAAGTCTTATTCTTCATTTCTATCTCTTATTCAAACATCGATTGTATACCCCTACGTGTGTATATTTGCACCCTTACGCTCAAGAATTCAATTCAAGCTATAATACCCTTGCCCTAATACCTAATACTACTGCTTTTCATTAACGATGGACGGATTTGCTCACACACCTTTCATGCGACTATTAATGCCTCTTGAGGCACTAACGGCCGATTACTGAATGTGTGAGCTTTAAAGCGTAAATAGCAGTTTCCAGGACTTGACTTTATTCTATTTTTCTTTTTCTTTTTCTTTTTCTTTTTCAAGACCGGATATATTTTTCAATATGCTCTTTTGGTGTTTAGCTTTAAATACCGTTTTTTCTTTCATACTAGGCTTTCAGGCAAGAGTATTTCTAGGTATCCTCTACTATCCCAAGTTTCAAGGTACGTGTAGGTGCAGTTTGTAGGGTATATACTTTCTAAATTTGAACTCAAGAAAAGAAACTAGTTTTCAGACTTATCATCCGGTAAAGATTCAATACTTTCCCTTTATCTTGACTTAGCTCAAGAACTGAACTCAAGATTACCCAATTCTCAAAAAAACTGTAAGGACGTATACTTACCAAGTTTAAATAGAAAGAGAGTTATTTTTAGGGTTTTCAATTCCCAAGCCTAGAATTTAGTTATTTTTATCATATCAACTAAACTTTCGGAATAAAAATCTAAGTTACCCTATTAGCTTACTTGACGACAAAGTTTTTATATTTTTTGGAAATTTTTTTATTTTTGTGGGTTTTTAATAAGGTATGAAAATGCAAAATATACAAATGAATGCGAAGGAAGAAAGCTTACCGAGCACAACATTTGATTGAAAGAATTAAAGTTAACCGCAATCAAGACGGTGTCGCTTTGCAGCTAGCCGGTTGAGCACGGGTCGATCCACAGGGAGATGGTGGTATGTCCTTTCTTGTCTTAGACGAGTCAATAAAGAATTTGTATGTGTTTGTTCGAGACTATCCTATTTGTAATATTAGCAAGTAAAAAGTTGTTAAGAAAAAGATACGAGATTATAAGCTAAAGAAATCCGTACTCAAAACCTTTGGGCCGAATCTTGACCAATTGAAGCTAGAGCAATCGGCAACAACGTGGATTAGGGAATTTAAGCGCGGTATTCATAGAATACGGCTTATTTACCCTTGTCCTTCCGTTCTTGTCTCTTGCTTTCGCCTCCGGCCAAACCGAACGCAACCGGTCACGGTTAGGAATCACTGTTACCTTGTCAGGGTACGGTGCCTAACGGAGCGCTTGCGTATGGTTTGGGCGGAGTTCAATGGAAAATACGGGAAAAGGAAATGGGCAAAGAAACGTTAACTTATAATACCGTATTATTTCTTAACAAGGACAATTACATTCATTCACAAGAAAGAACCAAAAAGAGAGAACAAAAAGAAAAGAACAAAGAAAAGAAAAGATTACAAGTAATTAAGTGCATGAATAAAATTGCAAGAAAGTAAAACAAGATAATAATAAGCGATTAATAAAAAGCGATAAAAAGAACAAGAAACTAGAACTCAAGACAAGCATGTGATCAATAGCCAACCCTTAAACTTGCAAGCTCAATCAAGAGGTTGCAAGATCAAGGGAAGGGTAGAGAACGCATGTGAAATGAAGCGCTAATTCCATAAGAAAAATACGACCCTTGAGATCAATAACTAACCCTTAACCATTCAAGATCAATGAAGAGGTTGAATGATTAAGAGAAAGCAAGAATCTCAAGGGGAAGAAGAAACAAAAGAGAATGATACAAAAAGCCCTCATCTTCATTGATCTCCCACTCAAAAAGCTCTCACTACAATTTTCATGGAAAAAGAATGAAGAAGAAGAAGAAAAAGACTAAATCCTAAAAAGAAAGAAGAACCAAAGAATGCCCCTTGGCTTAGCTCAATTCTGGAGAATTTATAGGCAGAGAATGGGAACCCTAGGGCCAAATTCTGATATAATATGGAGTACCCAAAGTGCCCCCAAAAACCCACCAGATGAGGCGCCAACATGGCCGCGGATCCGCGGCCAATACCCCCTATTGGCCGCGGATCCGCGGCCCTTTAGAGGTGTTCGGGTGTCATCTTTAGGGGGATTCCCTGGTATGTTGTGTACATTATTCTGGTATCTGTATTTTTGCATAATTTCTTCATGAATTTTCCAGAATTTCTGTTGAGGGAAAGGTGGACTTTTTGTCAAGATTTGGAATGATTGCCTCGAGCTCCGCGTATATCTCTTGGATCTTGTGCTACCATTGAGCCTTGTGCCTGAAAACGACATTGATTTGACATTTTGTCTTCCTAAATTGGTATCTGGCAGCATACGGATGAAGAGCGGAGACCGTGTTTTATCTGTGGTTGGCAGGAACCCGGATTTTGTCGTGTTTTCCATGAATTTCACCGTTTTAGAACCGAGAACCTGTATCCTGCAAATATGTAACAAACACGGATTAAAAGCACCTACCTATAAACAACCGAGCGTAAGAATGGGCGGTATAAAATGCAGTATTCTGTGATGAACAAATACCCCCAGACTTTACTTTTGCTCGTCCCGAGCAAAACCAATTATTCACAAAAATAAAATCCTAACCGCATTTTCGCAGGGAACGCGATTGCACTGAGCGCGTGCAACAAGCCGTTAAACCTCTAGGTATCCCTAGTAGGAGGAGTGTTGTCTCCTGAGGGTTTTCAGCGGATACTACCCATAAAATCCCGTCAAGCTAGTGTCATAAGTTAACAATGATTCTACTCCTACAGTTTAATACTTACATTAGAAACTCTATCATCCTAAGTTAGAAATATCCAACCCTTATTTTTCACACCTCCTATCTATTTACCCTTAGATTATATACGTTCCAAAAAAGTTTAGCAAGATGTCGTTTCTCCTGAGTTTTCCTTCTAAAGCGTGGCCTCAAATCAGGGATTTTTATCAACTTTACAGAAAACACAAGTCTTATTCTTCATTTATATCTCTTATTCAAACATCGATTGTTTCCCCCTACGTGTGTATATTTGCACCCCTACGCTCAAGAATTCAATTCAAGCTATAATACCCTTGCCCTAATACCTAATACTATTTCTTTTCATTTAGGATGGACGGATTTGCTCACACATCTTTCATGCTACTATTAATGCTTCTTGAGGCACTAACGGCCGATTACTGAATGTGTGAGCTTTAAAGCGTAAATAGCAGTTTCCAGGACTTGACTTTATTCTATTTTTCTTTTTCTTTTTCTTTATCTTTTTCAAGACCGGATATATTTTTCAATATGCTCTTTTGGTGTTTAGCTTTAAATACCGTTTTTTCTTTCATACTAGGCTTTCAGGCAAGAGTATTTCTAGGTATCCTCTACTATCCCAAGTTTCAAGGTACGTGTAGGTGCAGTTTGTAGGGTATATACTTTCTAAATTTGAACTCAAGAAAAGAAACTAGTTTTCAGACTTATCCTCCGGTAAAGCTTCAATACTTTCCCTTTATCTTGACTTAACTCAAGAACTGAACTCAAGATTACCCAGTTCTCAAAATAACTGTAAGGACGTATACTTACCAAGTTTAAATAGAAAGAGGGTTATTTTTAGGGTTTTCAATTCCTAAGCCTAGAATTTAGTTATTTCTATCATATCAACTAAACTTTCGGAATAAAAATCTAAGTTACCTTATTAGCTAACTTGACGACAAAGTTTTTATATTTTTTGGAAAATTTTGATTTTTGTGGGTTTTTAATAAGGTATGTAAATGCAAAATATACAAATGAATGCGAATGAAGAAAGCTTACCGAGCACACCCCCAAACTTAAACTTGACAGTGCCCTCACTGTTAGGCTATACCAAGAGGGTCAAAATTGCCGGTGCTCCCTCAAAACAAATTATATACAACACAAAAAGGAAAACAAAAAATATATACAAAAAAGGTGTCCCCCCCAAACTTAAGTAAAACAGTGTTTCCACTGTTAAGCGTTGAAATTCAGGATTGAGGGGGAAAGAAACAGTATCAAGCTATACAAGGCCTTACACAGGCCAAAAGTTAACACTAACCATTCAAAGATTATATCGCTATAATGTACAGGTTGGTGGAAGAAGGCGTAGAGAAAAGAGATGGAGAATACGCGAGACCATATGCGGAGAGAAGCGGGATATGGTCTCGGAATATGAGAGGAAGAAGAATGGCGGAAGGGAAAAAGAAGTGGAATACGAACTTGAGGGTGCAAATGGAGTAAATAGATTAGCACAATTTGTGATGACCGATGTGTGAAAAGCGATTGTGCTAATATATTTACCCGTCGAGAAATGGGGTCAAATCCCTCAAGATTCGAGAGAAACCATGGGTACGCCGAACTTGGTAAACCAGACACAGTAAATGAAAGTGAGATGGGTTCTTGCAAGGTCGGAACGATGGAAGGGATGGAGGGAAGTGGTTGAGGAAGGGTATCGGTTAAAGGTTCAGGAGGGTGTACATGTTGGAGATAGTGCCCTCAGAGTCAATTATTGGATCACAGGCACGTGATTGCAATGATTGAGGGAGGACCTATCCCGGTAGGACAGTCTTGCTCGAGATGATAGTATGCTATCTGGTTTACCTTTATCATCGTGTACTGCTTTAGGTGACCTGACATGTCGCTATTGCACGTTGATAGAGCCCCTTGGATTCTTGCTTGACTGCCAGCAGTATGAGGGCGATCATATAAGTAGAGCTGGAGTCTATAAGCACATCCTTAAAAGGTCCCTAGTCGTGGGAGTTTCGAGACAGGGCATCGATTCTCCAGAGTAGACTAGTGTATACAGTCGAGACCCCGACGAGGGGCGGTGGCCGGTCTCACAAGCCACTGGTGTCAGTAGGTTCACCTAAGATGTATACAGGTGCTCATTGGGTTATGAGTACACCGGACAGGACTCGCCGGGAACATGCTAGTTGGTCTTATACCTGACGTCAGATAGCAGTTCCCAGGTGACATGTGTACAGGTTAGTTCATCGACCTGGGGATCGTCATTTGTCTCATGTGAGTTCCCACTGTACTTTGATTACTACCCTACCACGGCTCAAAGGAGTCGTGCAAACAGGTTTTAGTTGGGTACAGTCCCGAGCCACATGGAGGCAGTGAGCGGATCTTCGGGGGTTTCGTCTCTCCCGGTATTGGGGGTGAGGTCACGCTGTGTCTAGGAGAGCCATTACACAAAGACCTTGGCCAAGGCAGGAGATTTACTGGTAGGTATTCCAGTAGTATCTCAGGGTGTTCTGGGCTACACTCCGACACGACTTGTACCGCTTTTGGGGGTCTGACTTTTACCAACCCCCTAGGCCCGCCATGCGATACTCATAGACGAACAGACCGGACTGTACGGATATTGTCACTGACAGGCTCAGTTGGGTGTCGGGGTGAGCTTCCTCATCGACGTCCCTTTTGGTCAATAGCTGGTGGCCCGTCACGTATTGGCTTATACCTCTGACGTGCTAGTGGTTGAATCCACAGCCATAGTATTGACGAGTCTTTAGAGTCCACCACACTTTCAGTTACTCAAGCTTTCGGGCGAAACGCTGTAGAGGCCGTATGGAGATATGGCAGGGTCCGATCAGATACGTGCGGTATTGCACGGATCAGGATCGGACAGTTTTGTACTAGTGGCCGTATGGATATATGGCAGCGTTCGATCAGATACGTGCGGTATTGCACGGATCAGGATCGGACGGATATTACTAGCCGGCTTTGGTTTAAGCCGGTCCTAGTATAGTACAGTGTAGATTTTGTCTCATTGCATTTGTATCCGGACGGAATACAAATGCGGGTGTGTATGTACAGTGTGGGGTTTTCCTGTAATTTATTACGGGACCAGTTTTCTGGAGTTGCCAGTTTGCATTCCGTTCCGGCCGGTTTTTCTTTGTTCTTTCCCGGCCGGACTTTTCCGATGGAGGGGGTTATTTGCAGTTTTGCAAATAACAATTTGTGGGGGACTTATTTGCATAAGGGTTGATATGATAAGCATCTTTGCTTTTCATGATTTGATGAGATTAGGATGGATTTGAGGTTGATGTAAAGTTTAGTGATGATTATGTTTTTGGATGTGGTCACCCTCCTACTTTTCCTACACTCACCTTCCTTCTATGGTTATGCTTCATATTCATTCCTCCACCTTATTCTTCTCACTTGATGAAAAAAAATGGTAGAAAGAAAGAAAGAAGAAAAAGAAAAGAGAGAAAGAAAAAGAATGAGAAAGTTCATTTTAGTTTTGGGAGGAATTCTTCATCTCCTTCTTCTTCTTGTTTTGGAAAAATGAAAGTACCATTTTTCCTAATCCGATTCCTCCATCTATGGCAACCAACCCCAAAGTGAGCTATGATTCTACACTACACTTCCTACAGCATATCTTGAGCATGTTGAGTTGCCGGCTTCATGCGCGAGTTGCCTCGGTATTGAGGTGGGAGCCCGTAAAAGTATCCGGCTTCGTGGTGCCCTTTCCGACGAGGAGGAGACGGACGGAGATCCCGCGAGGAGATCGGAGTGGAGATGAAGAACGGAGGACTTGGATCGTCGGTATATCTCTTCCCCTTCTCATTGTAGTTAGCTAGATTTAGTTTAATGGCACGATCCGGGGTTTAGCGCGCGGTGGTGCCGGTTTGCTAAGTCCGCAAAATTTAAGTTTATCACCGTTTCCGCGTTTGGCCGTCGGATTGACGGCCGGGGCGCCGCTGTGCACTTACTGTGGTATCAGAGCCTCGCCATTAACATAGTCTAGCTTGGTGTAATGTGTTTTACGTTTCCGATCGAACAAAATCCCGAAAACACGTATTTCAACCACATCAGTTTCTGTCGAATTTTTTTGAGTCCAAAAAATTTTTCAGGTTGTCTCAGAGTGATGTGCAGGGAAATAGAAGCATACTGTAAAAATTTGGTAACATGATCTCACTGTTCCGCCGCGGAAGGGCGGCCAAACCCCTGCTTTGGCCGCTCTTCCGCCGCAATGTTTACTGTTCCCCCCCCAAAATTTTGCAGTATGTTCCTGAGTGAGAAATGTGGTTTCTGGGATATTAAAATTGGGCCCAGTGTTTCTGTGAGTGCTACAGTTTTGATTTGGGGCCCACTTGTTAATTTTTGGTCAATCGGAAAATTTTAAACACATTTTTCACAGTATTTACATTATATCTGCGACCGTGAATGTCACTCGATCGGTAAATCCGGTCTAACTGCTATAGCCCGGTTAGACGGATTTGCGAACGTGACTTTCACGTTGATGTTCAATGTTTATGCTGTGATGTTGCGGATCGGTCGTGGGGGATAGCCTGGATGCAATGCTAGTACATTGTTGTTGTATCATGTACATTTGATATTGCGGGGCGAGCGTCCGATATGTGGACTGCCGTCACTGCCTGTTTGTATTATTCTTTTGGGGCACGACCTGGTTGCGGTCGATGTACCCGGTGTATGTATATTTTACATTCTGTACTAGGATTACCCCGCGGAGGGGTACACGGATAGCCGGGTTCTAGAGGGCAACAAGCCCGCATCTCATGGCATTGGGACGGAGGGGGCTTCACTCTAGGATTGGCGGGCTATTCGCCGCACTCGTAGGGGGTACAGGTTGACCCAGGAGGGGTGCCCAAGTTGCCGGATTCCGTGGAGTGCAGGGTGGTCCATTCACGTAGCTGAAGGGGGCTGCCTCGCTTCAGGTTTTGGCGGGTGACTTGCCGCGCCCGTAGGGGTCTAGGATTTCATTGCACAGGCTATCCAAACGACCAGGGGAACGTCGGGTTTCAGTAGTGGCTCTGTGAAACCCGGGGATCCCAGATATCTGTATTGTTCTGTGATGCTGTACATTTCTGTGATGTTGCATTTCTTTTCACGCCTTGAGCGAAATATAATATATTGGTATATATATTAGTAGATGTTGTATATGTTTTTCATCCGCGCTAGTCCAGTCCCCGCTCTGTCGTTAGTAAGATAACCTAACGAGTAATGACGGGACCCAGTGGCGAATGCGGATGGCATATACGTACGTCAGTATATTTTCGTTCTTTTTGGTGTGATCAATTGATGGGACTGCATTGATTCGGATCAATGCAAGTTTAAAAACAAACCTAATCTGATGTTGTTGGAACATTTTTCAAAAAGCTGTTATTGCAAGGACGTTCACTCCTGTTTTGCATCGTGGTATTCATTTGGAATATCCTGCTCCTCAGTCGACGAGGCAAGGGCCGAGATCCCTTCACCGGGAGTGACCCCTTGGACAAAAGTTTGCGTCAGGGCAATGATTTCACTATAGCCGATTACTTTTGCTTTGCATCGCGGTATTCATTTGGAATATCCTGCACCCCATTCTACGGGGAAAGAGCCGAGATCCCTTCACCGGGAGTGACCTCTTTAGCAACGGTTTTCGTCACTATATTTTTAAAAGCTATCCGTTCCTTCGACGATATCAAGTTCTTTACGTTAAAGGTTTTCGCCAGAAACCATTCGTAGCCCTCCGTCATTTCAGACGGGTAGCACGTAGTATTCATGCTATGTTTGTTGACCTTCGTCAAGGCATAGTGTATGGTAGCTGCTTGTTACTTTTCTGTTGCATAGATAGATGCGTTGGTTTGGGACAGTCGTATAGCCTTGTTGACCTTCGTCAAGGGCTTGTACGGGTGGATTCAAATTAACCTGGATAATGACGGGTAGAACTTGACATGTGACTTATGATTTGTTGACCTTCGCCAAGGTCATAAGAGCATGGGGCAGAAATCACATCGGGAGTTTCAAAAGTACTGAAACTTGCCAGATATGCGCATACCTTCTGGAGTGTGGTACCGTGAGCGGATTCCGTCACGTTATCATGCGATGAGAGTTGGATCCCGATTCCCACTGATGAGTTGGTTTACTCCTCGGGTGACCCCGACTAATTCTTCTTTCAGGTTTGGAGGAGAATTTGAGGTACAGTGGGAGGTTTCCTGATTAGAAAAAGTGATAACCATTATGATCTAGGTTAGAGTGCACGCTGAGTGTTTCTTTCTCTCTCTCTCTGGCAGCGACCATTGACCCGACCCTAGACTATGACTCAGTGACCAAGTTGACCGAACCTACTTAACACTGGCTTTTGGATTGTCAGAGTTGCAGACCTCATTGCCACTCCTACTTTTACCCTTTTCTCCAGGACACCCCGTATTGCTACGAACGTCCACTTCCATTGGACAAAACCATCGTATGGTTATATACGAACTCGAAGGAATTTATTCGAGGATGGTTTCCGGTTCTGGAGAAAACGGATAGGATTATTCAGTTGTCTTTTCTTTTCACCTTCTCTCAGGTTGCGAGTA
Organism: Agapanthus africanus; assembly: GCA_030015575.1. Classification (NCBI taxonomy): domain Eukaryota; kingdom Viridiplantae; phylum Streptophyta; class Magnoliopsida; order Asparagales; family Amaryllidaceae; genus Agapanthus; species Agapanthus africanus. Next base: position 234,297,683 of record JASDDO010000031.1, read on the forward strand.
CTCCTGGGTTTAGGTGTAGTACACCTATTACGCAAATTGGATAGTCTTCTTCCAAACCATAGGCTGGTGCCGACCGGTAGGGAAGGAAGAAAGCCAATTAGCCTAAACGGTGTGCAGAAGGTATTAAGTTAAGACAAAGCAACGGATTAGTAAGAGGGCAAAGTAAATTGCGACTGCTATTCACGACCAAACCAAGTATTTCTTCGCCAATCCTAAATCACCTTTGTATCTCTCCAGGACACTCCGTATTACTACGAAGATCCCATTTTATTGGATAATCCATCGTATGGTTATATACGAACTCGAAAGGAACTTGTTCCAGTTCGGGGATGGATCCTGGTTCAGGAGAAATAGGAATAAAGTACATTCAGGTGTCTTTTATATTCACCTTCTCTCGCGATGCGAGTGTTCCTAGGATTAGGACAGTACACCCTTTATGCTTTCTGGATAGTCTTCTTCCAAACCATAGGCTGGTGCCGAACGGTAGGGAAGGAAGAAAACCATTTGGCCTAAAGGGGTGTACAGAAGGTAATGACTAAAGACATATGAAGGGATTTGGAGAGGTGGCAAAGAATTATACGGTTATAGTTGTGAATCTGGATAATGGATGAGGCATTACTAGGAATACCAGGATACCCCAACGAAACATTTCAATGTTTCAGTTTCACTGTGTACTGTTAATGGAAAACTGATTTCCCGATTAGACACTTACTCCAGGGTATGTATTTACCAGGTATGATTCTCACATCTGTATGGTTTTACAGATGATGAGTGGGAGTAAGTTATTGGGAATTGGGTGATCATCCTCATTATATCGGAATTCGTTGAAATTGGTGATATTTGAGGATGCCACCTGGGTTGTTTGCCGGTCGGCAAATATTTGGTTTTGAATATCCGCTGTTGTACACCAATTTCAAATTGATATATCTTTACGTCTATTTTCATAAAGTGAGATATACCTTTTGATATTATGTCGATGACATTTACCTATATCAGTGGATGGTTAGGTAAGGAGCATTAAACAGCGGTGTAATTCTTCTTAACCATAAATACAGTTTTCAACCTACAACACACAGTGAAAGAGTTGTTAGACTCAGCGGACTTATACAGAGTATTGTATGTTGTCCAGTGTCCATTAGGACAGAGGGGTTGGTCCTCATACTATATTCAGTTTACTTTTGACTTCTCTAATTCTTAGACATGTGTTTCGTAGAAACACAGGGTCTAAGTTTTGAGGAGTTATAGGTATTTGAATAGAGTAGAGAACCAGGTGTAGCAAGTATCGGGATTCTTCAAAGTGATCGAAGATGTAGATACTTGTGTATGGTATTCAGTTGATAGTAATGATAAAGAGAAATTGCTTCTCTTTCAGGTTACTCATAATTGGAAGCATTCCTAAGTTGAGTAACGCTGATCGGCCTCCTTCCATTTAGTTGACATGCACTGGAGATAGCTGTATGATTTGAATCTGGTTCAATTAAATCAGTGCCTCTGGTTCTATATTGGATGTAGAACAGTTCATATCTTAACGTTGTTAAGGTACGGGGAGTTGTCCGGCTTATGATTAAAACCAGACTCTGGATAACTCAAAGCACGTTTCTGTAATGGCTGTTTGTGGGTTGACCCAGGCTATGACGAGGGTTGATTTTCTACCATCTTGACTCGCCACAGTTTTAACAAAAATGGATTTTTTCAAAAACAGCAGTGGGAGTATGGTAGAACTGGAAGTGATTCCAGAACCGCAAACGATTACTGAAGATTTGATAAGGAACCTAAAGATTCAATCTGAATTGACATTCCATTGGCCACTCCGCAGATAAGGTGGGTAACTTCAGGCACCCGAGAGGTACTTCGGTAGCCTCAAGGACGGTGACAGGGAAGTTCTTGTTTACCAACACTTGCCATTGTTGTTGTTCCAGGCTGCGAGACCCGGCAGGAGGATGAGTATAGCGTCGTTCTGAACTAGCTTCAGAAGTGTACGTGTATATGACTCTGCCAGAGGGTTGTCGTAGGGAGCAGCGGAAGCATTGGTGGACATCAGGCTTATGTCTATTTATAGACTAAAGCAGATGTAGCGGAGATAGATCATCTATTTCTGATGTGACAGTCATAGATTTGACGTCATCAGAATAGGGGATGGATCTGTTGAGAAGGTAGTAGGAAGTGATATTCCTTTACTACGATCGGTTATACTTTGGTCGTCACACAGTGGTTTCTCCACAAAGGACTTGGACATTATATCAGACATACTGGTTACTAGATCTATGGTTTTAGATCTAGATTTGGGTGGTTTCCTAATCTGGGTACCTTGACAGCATTCTATGAGTATTTAGAATGGACGACTCCTGGCACGGTAGTGTACCTGCAAGTAATGGAGTCGCCCTCTCTAAAGGTGTCTTTTAGACTAAAGTAGAGAGGGATGTGCATGATTGGCAGATCACTTGCTTAGGCAATTGAGTCAATCATGAGATGTCAAGTACCACACCAGATGTTGTTCTTGCACTAGATGCAATAAGTTGATATTGATCCAATTCTGGAGAAACAGTCGGAAGCAGTTTTAGAACATAAGTGGCTGTTCTAGGGATATGATAACGGCTGCCTCTTTTAGGAGACGGTTATCATTCCAGGCTTCCAAGGTGACCTGGACGACAAGGAGGTTGTCAGAGTTATAGTTTTTCCCTCTGACGAGGGGCAGTATTTTGGACGGGTGGTCCAAGGCAATACTGAGGGTGGCATGGCGCAGGATACTGATTAAGTTCAGTTGACGATACAGTCTAAGAAGTTTGGATTTGGAGTTCATTTATGAGCTAAGTCCCATCAGACATCCAGACATTCCAAGACAGGTATTGCTCATTTCGGGAGATGGCTTTCTCCGCGAATTTGAGATATAGAGAGACATAGAAAGAAACATCAAGGCGGATCCACTCACTGAGGCTATTCCTCGAACGCAATAGTTTCGCAAACGGATTTTGTGAAACTGACTAGTAGGGGAGTTGGGTGTTCGGTATCACACGGGCTGTGAGTATGCGACATCGCAATAATTAGCCTTGAGTGCAAGTGGGAGATTGTTGGAGATAGTGCCCTCAGAGTCAATTATTGGATCACAGGCACGTGATTGCAATGATTGAGGGAGGACCTATCCCGGTAGGTCAGTCTTGCTCGAGATGATAGTATGCTATCTGGTTTACCTTTATCATCGTGTACTGCTTTAGGTGACCTGACATGTCGCTATTGCACGTTGATAGAGCCCCTTGGATTCTTGCTTGACTGCCAGCAGTATGAGGGCGATCATATAAGTGAGAGCTGGAGTCTATAAGCACATCCTTAAAAGGTCCCTAGTCGTGGGAGTTTCGAGACAGGGCATCGATTCTCCAGAGTAGACTAGTGTATACAGTCGAGACCCCGACGAGGGGCGGTGGCCGGTCTCACAAGCCACTGGTGTCAGTAGGTTCACCTAAGATGTATACAGGTGCTCATTGGGTTTTGAGTACACCGGACAGGACTCGCCGGGAACATGCTAGTTGGTCTTATACCTGACGTCAGATAGCAGTTCCCAGGTGACATGTGTATAGGTTAGTTCGTCGACCTGGGGATCGTCATTTGTCTCGTGTGAGTTCCCACTGTACTTTGATTACTACCCTACCACGGCTCAAAGGAGTCATGCAAACAGGTTTTAGTTGGGTACAGTCCCGAGCCACATGGAGGCAGTGAGCGGATCTTCGGGGTTTTCGTCTCTCCCGGTATTGGGGGTGAGGTCGCGCTGTGTCTAGGAGAGCCATTACACAAAGACCTTGGCCAAGGCAGGAGATTTACTGGTAGGTATTCCAGTAGTATCTCAGGGTGTTCTGGGCTACACTCCGACACGACTTGTACCGCTTTTGGGGGTCTGACTTTTACCAACCCCCTAGGCCCGCCATGCGATACTCATAGACGAACGGACCGGACTGTACGGATATTGTCACTGACAGGCTCAGTTGGGTGTCGGGGTGAGCTTCCTCATCGACGTCCCTTTTGGTCAATAGCTGGTGGCCCGTCACGTATTGGCTTATACCTCTGACGTGCTAGTGGTTGAATCCACAGCCATAGTATTGACGAGTCTTTAGAGTCCACCACACTTTCAGTTACTCAAGCTTTCGGGCGAAACGCTGTAGAGGCCGTATGGAGATATGGCAGGGTCCGATCAGATACGTGCGGTATTGCATGGATCAGGATCGGACAGTTTTGTACTAGTGGCCGTATGGATATATGGCAGCGTTCGATCAGATACGTGCGGTATTGCACGGATCAGGATCGGACGGATATTACTAGCCGGCTTTGGTTTAAGCCGGTCCTAGTATAGTACAGTGTAGATTTTGTCTCATTGCATTTGTATCCGGACGGAATACAAATGCGGGTGTGTATGCACAGTGTGGGGTTTTCCTGTAATTTATTACGGGACCAGTTTTCTGGAGTTGCCAGTTTGCATTCCGTTCCGGCCGGTTTTTCTTTGTTCTTTCCCGGCCGGACTTTTCCGATGGAGGGGGTTATTTGCAGTTTTGCAAATAACAATTTGTGGGGGACTTATTTGCATAAGGGTTGATATGATAAGCATCTTTGCTTTTCATGATTTGATGAGATTAGGATGGATTTGAGGTTGATGTAAAGTTTAGTGATGATTATGTTTTTGGATGTGGTCACCCTCCTACTTTTCCTACACTCACCTTCCTTCTATGGTTATGCTTCATATTCATTCCTCCACCTTATTCTTCTCACTTGATGAAAAAAAATGGTAGAAAGAAAGAAAGAAGAAAAAGAAAAGAGAGAAAGAAAAAGAATGAGAAAGTTCATCTTAGTTTTGGGAGGAATTCTTCATCTCCTTCTTCTTCTTGTTTTGGAAAAATGAAAGTACCATTTTTCCTAATCCGATTCCTCCATCTATGGTAACCAACCCCAAAGTGAGCTATGATTCTACACTACACTTCCTACAGCATATCTTGAGCATGTCGAGTTGCCGGCTTCATGCGTGAGTTGCCTCGGTATTGAGGTGGGAGCCCGTAAAAGTATCCGGCTTCGTGGTGCCCTTTCCGACGAGGAGGAGACGGACGGAGATCCCGCGAGGAGATCGGAGTGGAGATGAAGACCGGAGGACTTGGATCGTCGGTATATCTCTTCCCCTTCTCTTTGTAGTTAGCTAGATTTAGTTTAATGGCACGATCCGGGGTTTAGTGCGCGGTGGTGCCGGTTTGCTAAGTCCGCAAAATTTAAGTTTATCACCGTTTCCGCGTTTGGCCGTCGGATTGACGGCCGGGGCGCCGCCGTGCACTTACAGTACACAGTCAGTGGAAGGAACAGGATGAATTGGAAAATCCGACTAATCAAACAAAACTGGTTCATTCTCAAAACTATCCTCAATATTCTCCTCAAAATTTAGCACATCCATGCTCTTCTCTTCATAGTCCAGACGCATAAGGGGTTCGGGAAAAACATTTAATGACTCGGGATGATGATTTGAAGAGACAAACTCAGCCAAATTTACGGGTTCATCATCCAAAATATCCCCAGCGTCAATATCCTCAATCAAGTGAAAATCAAAATTCTCTGACACCTCATCAAAAGCATGGATATTAATCGATTCTGGTTCTAAGATATAGGTGTAGAGGTCAAAAGGATTAGGTATGGTTTCACTTGGAAGGGACCCTTCACAATCGGGCAAATCAAACACTACGAAGTCGCACAACTCATTCATCATTCTATCTTCAATTGATAAATCATGTGGGATACTCGATAGACTTTCAAAACAGGAGTTGTGGGATTCAATTTGGGACGGGTTGGTTTGATTTGGAAGGGGGTACATCTCACTCTCTCCACTCAAATTCACAGCCTGTCCTGCCGCCTCATCATACATTGAAAAAGTTGGAGCTAATTGAAAATTAGCTACCGGGTCAATAGGTTGCATGAGGGCGGCCATGGACGCATTCAAATCCATCCTCTCTTGGCTTGACGCTACCCTAAAGTCTTCCAACGACTGTTCTAGACTAGACATTGGTTGTGAAGGGGTTTCAGTATAAGATTCAAAGTTGTTTGGATACTGAAAACTCCCAAATGGCTGTTCTGATGCAACGTCTAGGGAAGGTGCAAAAGTAGGGTAGGATTGGTAGGAATTGAATGGTTGGACAGGGGTAGGATCAACAGGTGGATAAGAAGGTGAATGAAATTGTTGATCCCAAGAATTTGAAGTGGTGAAAGGAGTGAAAGATCGGCTACGGGATTGTTCAATACGTTCAGCGATGGACAAAGGACGACTTGAAGAAGGGGTATCAACATAAGCGGGTGCGGGAGGTTGAAAAGGTTGATACAAAGTGGAATGAGGAGTGCAAGTGTTTGTCCTAGACGCTGCTATGCGATCTTTCAGTGAAACTTTGGGCATGGAGGGGTCGTTCGATGTTCGGCCAAAGCAAGAACCGTAAGAAGTAATGTCTGGTTGTGGGTACCAAAGTTCGGCAAGAGTTTTGCGAGGTAGGGTACCCATGATATGAAGAGAGAGAAAGAAAGGTAGAGAAAAGGAGGGGAAAAAATCATAAAAAAATATGATTTTTTTTTAATATTTTTTTTTATAGTTATTAAAAGAATGAAATATACACAAAAAAAAATATGGACAAAAACAATCACGGCACAAAAATACCACACACCTAATCGTTCTAGGGTTCACCTAGGTCAACTAGACTTGCTTGAGAACTTGATTGTCGAAGTAAAACTGTGTCGAGAAATGGGCTCAAGATACACTGATCACGAGGCCAGGTAAGTGCAGAGATAAGGGGAGGTTTTCCAACGCTTTAGCGAAGTTCCTTAATTAAATAACCCTTTCTCTTTTGGCGGTTTCGCCGTTAACACTTTCCTAGACACCCCGTAAACAATATACCGTTAAGCAAGGTTCTAAACACAGTTAACTTCTCCTAGTGAGCGCGAAGTCCTTAAGGCTTAAAGTCTAGTTTCTTTTAAATTTTGTGCGGGTAAACGTTATACTCAAGTTCGTGATTTGTGGGCTACGGAAAATGTGATGAAATCCTTTACCGTATGTTGTGGGGTTCGCTTGCCCTTAAGTCCGTATTAATTGATGCAATGCACAATTCAATAAAAATTCTATAAAGAATCAAAATTTTTTTTTTAAGCGCGGTACTGCAACAAATACGGGTTAGTCAATTTTTAGCGTTTTCTAGCGAACTTGCAAAGAATCCTGCAAAGAATAGTATATTGGATGCGTCGGATTTGAGAAGAAGGTGTTAGTAAAATACGTACCGTTAGGTTTTGGGTTAGGAAACCCCCGTTGAATCAAATCCGGTAAGCTTGAAAGGTTCGCTTGCGTGGGTCAAACTACCCGGATCTTTGGCACTGTACTTCGTAATCACCTTTGCCTTGAATGCACACTTTGCTTCCCACAATCGCAGTTTGCAAATACGCAAAAATCTGCACACTTGCCCACAAAAATTATCAAAAATAACAAAAAGATTTTTATTTTTTTTTATTTTTTTTATATATACAAAAAGAATATTAACCCGAATAACAAGAAAGAAAATACGCTACTGTCTCCCCGGCAACGGCGCCATTTGATTGAAAGAATTAAAGTTAACCGCAATCAAGACGGTGTCGCATTGCAGCTAGCCGGTTGAGCACGGGTCGATCCACAGGGAGATAGTGGTATGTCCTTTCTTGTCTTAGACGAGTCAATAAAGAATTTGTATGTGTTTGTTCGAGACTATCCTATGTGTAATATTAGCAAGTATAAAGTTGTTAAGAAAAAGATACGAGATTATAAGCCAAAGAAATCCGTACTCAAAACCTTTGAGCCGAATCTTGACCAATTGATGCTAGAGCAATCGGCAACAACGTGGATTAGGGAATTTAAGAGCGGTATTCATAAAATACGGCTTATTTACCCTTGTCCTTCCGTTCTTGTCTCTTGCTTTCGCCTCCGGCCAAACCGAACGCAACCGGTCGCGGTTAGGAATCACTGTTACCTTGTCAGGGTACGGTGCCTAACGGAGCGCTTGCGTATGGTTTGGGCGGAGTTCAATGGAAAATACGGGAAAAGGAAATGGGCAAAGAAACGTTAACTTATAATACCGTATTATTTCTTAACAACGACAATTACATTCATTCACAAGAAAGAACCAAAAAGAGAGAACAAAAAGAAAAGAACAAAGAAAAGAAAAGATTACAAGTAATTAAGTGCATGAATAAAATTGCAAGAAAGTAAAGCAAGATAATAATAAGCGATTAATAAAAAGCGATAAAAAGAACAAGAAACTAGAACTCAAGACAAGCATGTGATCAATAGCCAACCCTTAAACTTGCAAGCTCAATCAAGAGGTTGCAAGATCAAGGGAAGGGTAGAGAACGCATGTGAAATGAAGCGCTAATTCCATAAGAAAAATACGACCCTTGAGATCAATAACTAACCCTTAACCATTCAAGCTCAATGAAGAGGTTGAATGATTAAGAGAAAGCAAGAATCTCAAGGGGAAGAAGAAACAAAAGAGAATGATACAAAAAGCCCTCATCTTCATTGCTCTCCCACTCAAAAAGCTCTCACTACAATTTTCATGGAAAAAGAATGAAGTAGAAGAAGAAAAAGACTAAATCCTAAAAAGAAAGAAGAACGAAAGAATGACCCTTGGCTTAGCTCAATTCTGGAGTATTTATAGGCAGAGAATGGGAACCCTAGGGCCAAATTCTGATATAATATGGAGTACCCAAAGTGCCCCCAAAAACCCAGCAGATGAGGCGCCTACATGGCCGCGGATCCGCGGCCAATACCCCCTATTGGCCGTGGATCCGCGGCCCTTTAGAGGTGTTAGGGTGTCATCTTTTGGGGGATTCCCTGGTTTGTTGTGTACATTATTCTGGTATCTGTATTTTTGCATAATTTCTTCACGAATTTTCCAGAATTTCTGTTGAGGGAAAGGTGGACTTTTTGTCAAGATTTGGAATGATTGCCTCGAGCTCCGCGTAGATCTCTTGGATCTTGTGCTACCATTGAGCCTTGTGCCTGAAAACGACATTGATTTGACATTTTGTCTTCCTAAACTGGTATCTGGCAGCATACGGATGAAGAGCGGAGACCGTGTTTTATCTGTGGTTGGCAGGAACCCGGATTTTGTCGTGTTTTCCATGAATTTCACCGTTTTAGAACCGAGAACCTGTATCCTGCAAATATGTAACAAACACGGATTAAAAGCACCTACCTATAAACAACCGAGCGTAATAATGGGCGGTATAAAATGCAGTATTCTTTGATGAACACTACCCATCTGAAACGACGGAGGGCTACGAATGGTTTCTGGCGAAAACTTTTAACGTAATGAACTTGATATCGTTGAAGGAACCGGATAGCTTTTATGAAAATATTGTGACGAAAACCTTTTCTAAAGAGGTCACTCCCGGTGAAGGGATCTCGGCTCTTTCCCCGTAGAATGAGGTGCAGGATATTCCAACTGAATACCACGATGCAAAGCAAAAGTAATCGGCTATAGTAAAGGTATTGCCCTGACGCAAACTTTTTGTCCAAGGGGTAACTCCCGGTGAAGGGATCTCGGCCTTTGCCTCGTCGACTGAGGTGCAGGATATTCCAACTGAATACCACAGTGCAAAACAAAAGTGAACGTTCTTGCAATAACAGCTTTTTGAAAAGTGTTCCAACAACATCAGATCAGGTTTGTTTTTAACTTGCATTGATCTGAATCAACGCAGTCCCATCAATTGATCACACCAATAAAGAATGAAAATAATGATGTACGTATATGCCATCCGCATTCGCCACTGGGTCCCTTCATTACCCGTTAGGTTACTTAACTAACGACAGAGCGGGGACTGGACTAGCGCGGATGCAAAACATATACAACATCTACTAGTATATATATCAATATATAATATTTTCGCTTAAGGCGTGATAAAATGCAACATCACAGAAATGTAATAAGCATCATAGAACAATACAGATATCTGGGATCCACGGGTTTTACAGAGACGGTACTGAAACTTGACGTTCCCCTGGTCGTGTGGATAGCCTGTGCAATGAAATCCTAGACCCCTATGGGCGCGGCAAGTTACCCACCAAAACCTGAAGCGGGGCAGCCCCCTTCAGCAACGTGAATGGACCACCCAGCACTTCACGGAATCCGGTAACTTGGGCACCCCTCCTGGGTCAACCTGTACCCCCTATGAGTGCGGCGAATAGCCCGCCAATTCTAGAGTAAAGCCCCCTCCGTCTCAATGCCATGAGATGCGGGCTTGTTGCCCTCTAGAACCCGGCTATCCGTGCATCCCTCCTTGGGGTAATCCTAGTACAGAAAGTAAAATATACATACAACGGGTACATCGACCTCGACCCGGTCGTGCCCCAAAAGAATAATATACAAACTGGCAGTGAAGGCAGTCCACATGTCGGACGCTCGCCCCGCAATATCAAATGTACATAATACAACCAAAATTGTACTAGCATTGCATCCAAGCTATCCCCCACGACCAATCCGCAACATCACAGCACAACACAGAACATCAACGTGAATGTCACGTTCGCAAATCCGTCTAACCGGGCTATAGCAGTTAGACAGGATTTACCGATCGAGTGACATTCACGGTCGCAGATATAATGTAAATACTGTGAACTAATGTGTTCAAAATTTTCGATCGATCAAATTTACCTAAGTGGGCCCCCAAGCACTACTGTAGCACTTAAAGAAAATCTGGGCCCAAAAAGAATGTTCCAAAACCCCTATTTTCAACACAGAGACACTCTGTAGAAATTTGATACACTGAACGGTAAAGACTGCGGCGGAACCGCGGCCCAAGCAGGGGTTTGGCCGTGGTTCTACGGTCGTATAGTGTGTTCACGTGATCAAATTTCTACATAAGTCTTAGAATTCCCTGCACATCATTCTGAAACAACCTGAAAAATTTTTGGAGCCAAAAAAAATTCGACAAAAACTGATGCACATGAAAATGCGGTTTTTGGAATTTTGTTAGATCGGAAATGTAAACACATTAGACAAAGATAGACTAGGTTAATGGCGTGGCTCTGATACCGTTGTAAGTGCACGGCGGCGCCCCGGCCGTCAATCCGACGCCGGAATGCGAAAACGAAACTTTTTACGTACTTGTAAACCGGCACCACCGCGCACAAAAAATCCCGGATCGGGCCATTAATCTAGTCCTAGCTAACAAGAGAAGGGGGTAGAGAGATATACCGAGCGATCCGTGTCCTTCGGTCTTCTCGTCGTCGTCCCGATCTCCCAGCGGAATGTCCGGTCTCCACGTCCTCGCCGGAAGGGCACCACGTCGCCGGCTTCTTTTACGGGCTCCCACCTCTAGACCGAGGAAACTCGGGCACGAAGTTAGCAAGTCGACGTGCCCAAGATTTGCTGTAGAATATAGTGTGGAAAGCTATGTCTCATTTGGGGTATTGGAAGTTGCCCTTTTAGTGGAGGTAATGAAGTGAGGAATTTTGTGGATGAACTTGGGGATTTTGAAAACATGAAGAGAACCAAAATCCCCTACCCAAAAGTTTCAGCCCCCTCCCTCTTCAAGTGGCCGACCAAAAACAAGAGAATGGAATTGGAGAGAGAAGCCAAGGGGTGCGTGTGTATCAATCATGCAAGAGAGAAGGTGATCATGAAAAGAAATCATCACCAATCAAAACCAACACTCCACCAACCTCATCATAACACATCACCAACAACCATGATGAACCAAAAGTCAAGTAATGATGAAAAGAATAAGAATTCAAATTTGTAAGTGCACGGCGGCACCCCGGCCTCCATCCCGAGGCCAAAATGCGGAAGCGGTGATAAACTTTAACTTTGCGAACTTAGCAAACCGGCACCACCACGCACTAAACCCGGATCGAACCATTAACTAGTCCTAGCTAACTACACGATGGGGAAAAGAGATATACCGACTGATCCGAGTCCTCCGGTCTTCTCGTCCTCGTCCCGATCTCCCGCGGAAACTCCGGTCGTCGCCTCCTTGCCGGAAGGGCACCATATCGTCTGCATCCTTTACGGGCTCCCACCTCAATACCGAGGCAACTCGGGCACGAAGCTGGCTAGTCGACGTGCCCAAGGTTTGCTGTAGAATGTGTAGTGCTTAAGTCTCATTTAGGGTTGTAGGAATTGCCTTTTGGTGGAGGGATGAACTATGGAGTTTGGAGATAGATCTTGTGGGATTTTTTGCAAAGCAAAATGAACAAAACCCCACACCAAAATGAATTGGGCAGCCCCCCCTTCCAAGTGGCCAGCCATGCATAAAATGGAGAGAGTGAGAATGAGAGTGGAAAAGTCAAGTGAGGCCATCATGCAAGAGGGAAAAATATGTGATCATCAAAAGAAATTGTTCACCACAAAATCCAACACTCAACCACTATATCATAACCCATCATCAAGCATGATGACTTCAAAAACTCAAGCCATCATGAAGAAGTCAAGAAGTCAAGGTCAATGGATGGTGCAACCATCATGACACAAGAATTTGCAAAGTCCCCCACCATAAAAGCTTATTTGCACAATTCCAAATAAGCCCTCCTCCACCAATCTTCGGCCATTGAAAGATACAAATGAAAATGGCCGAAACGGAAAGCAAACTGGCAACTCCAGAAAACTGGTCCCGTAATAAATTACAGGAAAACCCCGATACTGTGCATACACACCCGCATTTGTATTCCGACCGAAATACAAATGCAATGAGACAAAATCTACACTGTACTATACTAGGATCCGGCTTAAACCAAAGCCGGCTAGTAATATCCGTTCGATCCTGATCCGTGCAATACCGCACATATCTAATCGAACTCTGCCATATATCCATACGACATTTAGTACAAACTGTCCGATCCTGATCCGTGCAATACCACACGTATCTGATCGGACCTTGCCATATCTCCATACGGCCTCTACAGCTTTTTGCCCGAAAGCTGAGTAACTGAAAGTGGGGGACTCTAAAGACTCGTCAACACCTTGGTTGTGGATTTAACCACTAGCACGTCAGAGGTATAAGCCAATACGTAACGGGCTACCTGGTATTGACTAAAAGGGATGTCTGTGAGCGAACTCAGCCTGACAACCCTACTGAGCCTGTCAGTGACAATATCCGTACAGTCCGGTCCGTTCGTCTATGAGCATCGCATGGCGGGCCTAGGGAGTTGGTAAAAGTCAGACCCCCAAAAGCGGTACAAGTCGTGTCGGAGTGTAGCCCAGAACACCCTGAGATACTACTGGAATACCTACCAGTAAGTCTCCTTGCCTCGGCCGAGGGCTTCGTGTAATGGCTCTCCTAGACACAGCGCGACCTCACCCCCAATACCGGGAGAGACGAACCCCTGAAGATGCGCTCACTGCCTCCATGTGGCTCGGGACTGTACCTAACTAAAACCTGTTTGCACGACTCCTTTGAGCCGTGGTAGGGTAGTAATCAAAGTACAGTGGGAACTCACACGAGACAAATGACGATCCCCAGGTCGATGAACTAACCTGTACACATGTCACCAGGGAACTGCCATCTGACGTCTGGTATATGACCAACTAGCATGTTCCCGGCGAGTCCTGTCCGGTGTACTCATAACCCAATGAGCACCTGTATACATCTTAGGTGAACGAACTGACACCAGTGGCTTGTGAGACCGGCCACCGCCCCTCGTCGGGGTCTCGAATGTACACACTAGTCTACTCTGGAGTATCGATGCCCTATCTCGAAACTCCCACGACTAGGGACCATTTAAGGATATGCTTATAGACTACCAGCTCCCACATATATGATCGCCCTCATACTGCTGGTGGTCAAGCAAGAATCCTAGGGGCTCTATCAACGTGCAATAGTGACCTGTCAGGTGACCTAAAGCAGTACACGATGATAAAGATAAACCAGATAGCATACTATCATCATGAGTAAGACTGTCCTAGCGGGATAGGTCCTCCATCAATCACTGCAATCACGTGCCTGTGATCCAATAATTGACTCTGAGGGCACTATCTCCAACAATCTCCCACTTGCACTCAAGGCTAATTATTGCGATGTCGCATACTCACAGCACGTGTGATACCGAACACCCAACTCCTCTACTAGTCAGTCTCACAAAGCTCGTTTGCGAAACTATTTCGTTCGAGGAATAGCCTTAGTGAGTGGATCCGCCTTGATGTCTCTTTCTATGTCTCTCTATATCTCAAGTTCATGGAGAAACCCATCACCCGAAATGAGTAATACCTGTCTTAGAATGTGTCTGGATGTCTGATGGGACTTAGCTCATAAATGAACTCCAAATCCAAACTTCTTAGACTGTATCGTCAACTGAACTTAATCAGTATCCTGCGCCATGCCACCCTCAGTATTGCCTTTGACCACCTGTCAGAAATACTGCCCCTCATCAGAAGGAAAACTATAACTCTGACAACCTCCTTGTCGTCCAGGTCACCTTGGAAGCCTGGAACGATAACTGTCTCCCGAATGAGGCTGTCGTTATCATATCCCTAGAACATCCACTTATGTTCTAAAACTGCTTCCGACTGTTTCTCCAGGATTGGATCAATGTCAACTTATTGCATCTAGTGCAAGAACAACATCTGGTGTGGTACTTGACATCTTATGATTGACTCAATTGCCTAAGCAAGTGATCTGTCAATCATGCACATCCCTCTCTACTTTAGGCTGTAAGACACCTTTAGAGAGGGTGACTCCATCACCTGCAGGTACACTACCGTGCCAGGAGTCGTCCATTCTAAATGCTCTTAGAATGCTGTCTAAGTACCCTTAATTTGGAAACCACCCAAATCTAGATCTAGTAACCAGTATGTCTGATATAATATCCAAGTCCTGTGTGGAGAAACCACTGTGTGACGACCAAAGTATAACCGATTGTAGTGTAGGAATATCACTTCCTACTCTGTGTATGTCATCCAAATACCATGATATCACACCCTACTACCTTCTCAACAGATCCATCCTCTATTCTGATGAAGTCAAACCTATGACTGTAACATCAGAAATTGATGATCTATCTCCGCTATATATGCTTTAGTCTATAAATAGACATAAGCTACCTGTCCACCAATGCTTCCGCTGCTCCCATTGACCACGACAACCCTCTGGCAGAGTCATATACACGTACACTTCTAAAGCAAGTTTAGAACGACGCTATACTCATCCTTCTGCCGGGTCCCACAGTCTGGAACAACAGCAATGGCAAGTGTGGGTAAACAAGAACCTCCCTGCCACCGTCCTTGAGGCTACCGGAGTACCTCTCGGGTGCCTGAGGTTACCCGCCTTATCTGCGGAGTGGCCAATGGAATGTCAAGCCAGATTGAATCTTTAGGTTCCTATCAAATCTTCAGTAATCGTTTGTGGTTCTGGAATCAATTCCAGTTCTACCATACTCCCACTACTGTTTTCTGAAAAAATCCATTTTTAATAAAACTGTGGCGAGTCTAGAACAATATCGCTACTGATCTTCCAGATGGTAGAAAGTTAACCCTCGTCATAGCCTGGGTCAACCCACAAACAGCCATTACAGAAACGTGCCTTGAGTTATCCAGAGTCTGGTTTTAATCATAAGCTGGACAACTCCCCGTACCTTAACAACGTTAAGATATGAACTGTTCTATATCCAATATAGAACCAGAGGCACTGATTTAATTGAACCAGATTCAAATCATGCAGCCGTCTCCAGTGCATGTCAACTAAATGGAAGGAGGCCGATCAGCGTTACTCAACTTAGGAATGCTTCCAATTATGAATAACCTGAAAGAGAAGCAAGATCTCTTAATCATTACTATCATCTGAATACCATACTCAAGTATCTACATCTTCGATCACTTTGAAGAATCCCGATACTTGCAATATCTGGTTCTCTACTTTATTCAAATACCTATAACTTCTCAAAATTCGGACCCTGTGTTTCCACGAAACACCTGTCTAAAAAAAACTAGAGAAGTCATAAGTAAACCGAATATAGTACGAGGACCAACCCCTCTGTCCTGATGGACCCTGGACAACATACAGTACTCTGTATAAGTCCTTGAGTCTGATAACTCAATCACTGTGTGTCGCAGGTTGAAAACTGTACTTATGGTTAAGAAGAATTACACCGCTGTTTAATGCTCCTTACCTAACCATCTACTGATATAGGTAAATGTCGTAGACATAATTTCAAAAGGGTATATCTCACTCTATGAAAATAGACGTACAGATATATCGATTTGAAATTGGTGCATAACAACGGATATTCAAAACCAAATATTTGCCGACCGGCAAACAGCCCAGGTGATTTCCTCAAATATCACCGATTACAACGAATCCCGATAAAATGAGGATGATCACCTAATTCCCAATAACTTACTTCCACTCATCATCTGTAAAACTATACAGATGTGAGAATCATACTTGGTAAATACATACCCAGGAGCAAGTGTCTAACTGGGAAATCAGTTTTCGTTTAACAGTACACATTGAAACTGAAACATTGAAATGTTTCGATTGGGTATCCCGGTATTCCAAGTAATGCCTCTTCCTGATTCACGACTGTAACCATATAATTCTTTGTCACCTCTCCAAATCCCTTCATATATCTTTAGTCATTACCTTCTGCACACCCCTTTAGGCCAAATGGTTTTCTTCCTTCCCTACCGTTCGACACCAGCCTATGGTTTGGAAGAAGACTATCCAATAAGCATAATGGGTGTACTGTCCTAATCCTTGGAACACTCGCAATGCGAGAGAAGGTGAAGATAAAAGACACCCGAATAAATCTTATTCCTATTTCTCCTGAACCAGAATCCATCCCCGAACTGGAACAAGTTTCTTTCGAGTTCGTATATAACCATATGATGGAGTATCCAATAAACTGTGGATCTTCGTTGTGATACGGAGTGTTCTGGAGAAATACAATGGTGATTTAGGATTAGAAAATAAATACTTGGTTTGGTCGTGAATAGCAGTCACAATTTACTTTGCCCTCTTACTAATCCCTTGATATGTCTTTACTTAATACCTTCTGTACACCATCGTTAGGCTAATTGGTTTTCTTCATTCCCTATCGGTCGGCACCAGCCTAAGGTTTGGAAGAAGACTATCCAATTTGCGTAATAGGTGTACTACTCCTAAACCAAGGAGTACTCGCAACCTGAGATAAGGTAAAAGGAAAAGACAACTGAATAGTCCTATCCGTTTTCTCCAGAACCAGGAACCATCCTCGAATAAATTCCTTCGAGTTCGTATCTAACCATACGATGGTTTCGTCCAATGGAAGTGGACGTTCGTAGTAATACGGGGTGTCCTGGAGAAAAGGGTAAAAGTAGGAGTGGCAATGAGGTCTGCAACTCTGACAATCCATAAGCCAGTGTTAAGAAGGTTCGGTCAACTTGGTCACTGAGTCATTGTCTTTGGGTCGGGTCAATGGTCGCTGCCAAAGAGAGAGAGAAAAGAAACACTCAGCGTGCACTCTAACCTAGATCAGAATGGTTACCAATTTATCTAATCTGGAAACCTCCCACTGTACCGTCAAATTCTCCTCCAAACCTGAAAGAAGAATTAGTCGGGATCACCCGAGGAGTATACCAACTCATCAGTGGGAATCAGGATCCAACTATCATCGCATGATAACATGACGGAATCCGCTCACGTCATCACACTCCAGAAGCTATGCGCATATCTGGCAAGTTTCAGTTTCTTTAGAAACTCCCGATGTGATTTCTGCCCCATGCTCTTATGACTTTGACTTTGGCCAACAAATCATAAGTCACATATCAAGTTCTACCCGTCATTCTCCAGGTTGATTTGAATCGACCCGTACCTACCCTTGACTTTGGCCAACAAGGCAGTACGACTGTTCCAAACCAACGCATCTATCTATGCTGCATATGAATAACCAACAGCTACCAAACACTGTGCCTTGACTTTGGCCAACAAACACAGCTTGAATACTATTGACTACCCATATGAAATGACCGAGGGCTACGAATGGTTTCTGGCGAAAACCTTTAACGTAAAGAACTTGATATCGTTGAAGGAACGGATAGCTTTTAAAATATAGTGACGAAAACCATTGCTAAAAAGGTCACTCCCGGTGAAGGGATCTCGGCTCTTTCCCTGTAGAATGAGGTGCAGGATATTCCAACTGAATACCACGGTGCAAAGCAAAAGTAATCGGCTATAGTGAAGTTAATGCCCTGACGCAAAATTCTGTCCAAAGGGTCACTCCCGGTGAAGGGATCTCGGCCCTTGCCTCGTCGACTGAGGAGCAGGATATTCCAACTGAATACCACGATGCAAAACAAAAGTGAACGTCCTTGTAATAACAGCTTTTTGAAAAGTGTTCCAACAACATCAGATTAGGTTTGTTTTTAACTTGCATTGATCCGAATCAACGCAGTCCCATCAATTGATCACACCACAAAGAACGAAAATATACTGATGTACGTATATGCCATCCGCATTCGCCACTGGGTCCCATCATTACCCGTTAGGTTAGCTAACTAACGACAGAGCGGGGACTGGACAAGCGCGGATGCAAAACATATACAACATCTACTAATATATATACCAATATATTATATTTCGCTCAAGGCGTGATAAAATGCAACATCACAGAAATGTACAGCATCACAGAACAATACAGATATCTGGGATCCCCGGGTTTCACAGAGCCACTACTGAAACCCGACGTTCCCCTGGTCGTGTGGATAGCCTACGCAATGAAATCCTAGACCCCAACGGGCGCGGCAAGTTACCCGCCAAAACCTGAAGCGAGGCAGCCCCCTTCAGCAACGTGAATGGACCACCCGACACTTCACGGAATCCGGTAACTTGGGCACCCCTCCTGGGTCAACCTGTACCCCCTACGAGTGCGGCGAATAGCCCGCCAATCCTAGAGTGAGGCCCCCTCCATCTCAATGCCATGAGATGCGGGCCCGTTGCCCTCTGGAACCCGGCTATCCGTGCACCCCACCTTGGGGTAATCCTAGTACAGAAAGTAAAATATACATACAACGGGTACATCGACCGCAACCTGGTCGTGCCCCAAAATAATAATACAAACAGGCAGTGACGGCAGTCCACATGTCGGACGCTCGCCCCGCAATATCAAATGTACATATTACAACAAAAACTGTACTAGCATTGCATCCAGGCTATCCCCCACGACAAATCCGCAACATCACAGCATAACACAGAACATCAACGTGAAAGTCACGTTCGCAAGTCCGTCTAACCGGGCTATAGCAGTTAGACCGGATTTACCGATCAAGTGACATTCACGGTCGCAGATATAATGTAAATACTGTGAACTAATTTGTTTAAAATATCCGATTGATCAAATTTACCATGTGGGCCCCCAAGTACTACTGTAGCACATCAAGAAATTCTGGGCCCAAACATAATATTCCAGACACCCTATTTTAAACCTAAAAAGCAACTGTTGAAATTTGATGCAGCAATCACACTATAGTGCGGCGGAACCGCGGCCCAATGGGGGTTTTGGCCGCGGTTCCGCGCTCCAATAGTCGATTCACTGTGTCGAATTTCTACAGAACTCTTAGAACTTCCAGTACATCACTTTTCTACAACCTGAAAAAATTTCGAGCCAGAAAAAAATCGACAGAAAACTGATGTGAAGAAAACGCTGGTTTTTGGAATTTTGGTCGATCGGAAATGAAAACACATTAAACAAAGCTAGACTATGTTAATGGCGAGGCTCTGATACCACTGTAAGTGCACGGCGGCGCCCCGGCCACCATCCCGAGGCCAAAATGCGGAAGCGGTGATAAACTTTAACTTTGCGAACTTAGCAAACCGGCACCACCATGAACTAAACCCGGATCCAACCATTAACTAGTCCTAGCTAACTACACGATGAGGAAAAGAGATATACCGACTGATCCGATTCCTCCGGTCTTCTCGTCCTCGTCCCGATCTCCTGCGGAAACTCCGGACGTCGCCTCCTTTCCGGAAGGGCACCACATCGTCTGCATCTTTTACGGGCTCCCACCTCAATACCGAGGCAACTCGGGCACGAAGCTGGCTAGTCGACGTGCCCAAGGTTTGCTGTAGAATGTGAAGTGCTTAAGTCTCATTTGGGGTTGTAGGAATTGCCTTTTGGTGGAGGGATGAACTATGGAGTTTGGAGATAGATCTTGTGGGATTTTTTGCAAAGCCAAATGAACAAAACCCCACACCAAAATGAATTGGGCAGCCCCCCCTTCCAAGTGGCCGGCCATGCATAAAATGGAGAGAGTGAGAATGAGAGTGGAAAAGTCAAGTGAGGCCATCATGCGAGAGGGAAAAATATGTGATCATCATAAGAAATTATTCACCACAAAATCCAACACTCAACCACTATATCATAACCCATCATCAAGCATGATGACTTCAAAAAGTCAAGCCATCATGAAGATGTCAAGAAGTCAAGGTCAATGGATGGTGCAAACATCATGACACAAGAATATGCAAAGACCCCCCCCCCCCCACAAAAGCTTATTTGCACAATTGCAAATAAGCCCTCCTCCACCAATCTTCGGCCATTGAAAGATACAAATGAAAATGGCTGAAACGGAAAGCAAACTGGCAACTCTAGAAAACTGGTCCCGTAATAAATTACAGGAAAACCCCGATACTGTGCTTACACACCCGCATTTGTATTCCGACCGAAATACAAATGCAATGAGACAAAATCTACACTGTACTATACTAGGATCCGGCTTAAACCAAAGCCGGCTAGTAATATCCGTTCGATCCTGATCCGTGCAATACCGCACGTATCTGATCGAACTCTGCCATATATCCATAAAGCATTTAGTACAAACTGTCCGATTCTGGTCCGTACAATACCGCACGTATCTGATCAGACCTTGCCATATCTCCATACGGCCTCTACAGCTTTTTGCCCGAAAGCTGAGTAACTGAATGTGGGGGACTCTAAAGACTCGTCAACACCTTGGTTGTGGATTTAACCACTAGCACGTCAGAGGTATAAGCCAATATGTAACGGGCTACCAGGTATTGACTAAAAGGGACGTCTGTGAGCGAACTCAGCCTGACAACCCTACTGAGCCTGTCAGTGACAATATCCGTACAGTCCGGTTCGTTCGTCTATGAGCATCGCATGGCGGGCCTAGGGAGTTGGTAAAAGTCAGACCCCCAAAAGCGGTACAAGTCGTGTCGGAGTGTAGCCCAGAACACCCTGAGATACTACTGGAATACCTACCAGTAAATCTCCTTGCCTCGGCCGAGGGCATCGTGTAATGGCTCTCCTAGACACAGCGCGACCTCACCCCCAATACCGGGAGAGACGAACCCCTGAAGATGCGCTCACTGCCTCCATGTGGCTCGAGACTGTACCCAACTAAAACCTGTTTGCACGACTCCTTTGAGCCGTGATAGGGTAGTAATCAAAGTACAGTGGGAACTCACATGAGACAAATGAAGATCCCCAGGTCTATGAACTAACCTGTACACATGTCACCAGGGAACTGCCATCTGACGTCTGGTATATGACCAACTAGCATGTTCCCGGCGAGTCCTGTCCGGTGTACTCATAACCCAATGAGCACCTGTATACATCTTAGGTGAACCAACTGACACCAGTGGCTTGTGAGACCGGCCACCGCCCCTCGTCGGGGTCTCGAATGTACATACTAGTCTACTCTGGAGTATCGATGCCCTATCTCGAAACTCCCACGACTAGGGACCATTTAAGGATGTGCTTATAGACTACCAGCTCCCACGCATATGATCGCCCTCATACTGCTGGTGGTCAAGCAAGAATCCTAGGGGCTCTATCAACGTGCAATAGTGACCTGTCAGGTGACCTAAAGCAGTACACGATGATAAAGATAAACCAGATAGCATACTATCATCATGAGTAAGACTGTCCTAGCGGGATAGGTCCTCCATCAATCATTGCAATCACGTGCCTGTGATCCAAAAATTGACTCTGAGGGCACTATCTCCAACAAAATGGTGGAGGAATTATCATGATACAACAATATGCAAATAACACCCTCCACTAACCAAATTTGCATGCTTGCAAATAAGCCCTCCTCCACCAATCTTCAGCCAATGAAAGATACAAAGAAACTTGGCTGAAACGGAAAACAAACTGGCAACTCCAAAAACTGATCCCGTAATAAATTACAGGATAACCCCGCTACTGTATATACAAACCCGCATTTGTATTCCGACCGAATACAAATGCAATGAGACAAAGTCTACGCTGTACGATACTAGGATCCGGCTTAAACCAAAGACCTCTAGTATTAACCGTCCGATCCTGATCCGTGCAATACCGCACGTATCTGATCGAACCCTGTCATATCTCCATACGGCCTCTACAGCGTTTCGCCCGAAACTTGAGAAAAGGGTCTGTGGGGGACTCTAAAGACTCGTCAATACTTTGGTTGTGGATTTAACCACTAGCACGTCAAAGGTATTAGCCTATACGTAACGGGCTACCAGGTATTGACCAAAAGGGACGTCGATGAGCGAACTCATCCTGACACCCTACTGAGCCTGTCAGTGACAATATCCGTACAGTCCGGTCCGTTCGTCTATGAGCATCGCATGGCGGGCCTAGGGGGTTGGTAAAAGTCTGACCCCCAAAAGCGGTACAAGTCATGTCGGCGTGTAGCCCAGAACACCCTGAGATACTAATGGAATACCTACCAGTAAATCTCCTGCCTCGGTCGAGAGCTTTGTGTAATGGCTCTCCTAGACACAGCGCGACCTTACCCCCAATACCGGGAGAGACGAACCCCTGAAGATTCGCTCTCTGCCTCCATGTGGCTCGGGACTGTACCCAACTAAAACCTGTTTGCGCGTCTCCTTTGAGCGTGGTAGGGTAGTAATCAAAGTACAGTAGGAACTCACACGAGACAAATGACGATCCTCAGGTCGATGAACTAACCTGTACACATGTCACCAGGGAACTGCTATTTGATGTCAGGTATAAGACCAACTAGCATGTTCCCGGCGAGTCCTGTCTGGTGTACTCATAACCCAATGAGCACCTGTATACATCTTAGGTGAACCAACTGACACCAGTGGCTTGTGAGACCTACCACCGCCCCTCGTCGGGGTCTCGACTGTATACACTAGTCTACTCTGGAGTATCGATGCTTTGTCTCGAAACTCCCATGACTAGGGACCTTTTAAAGATGTGCTTATAGACTACCAGCTCCCACGTATATGATCGCCCTCATACTGCTGGCAGTCAAGAAAGAATCCTAGGGGCTCTATCAACGTGCAATAGTGACCTGTAAGGTCACCTAAAGCAGTACACGATGATAAAGGTAAAACAGATAGCATACTATCATCTTGAGTAAGACTGTCCTACCGGAATAGGTCCTCCCTCAATCATTGCAATCACGTGCCTGTGATCCAATAATTGACTCTGAGGGAACTTCATCAGTCGAAAATATTGCATATTTTAACCGGCAATTTCCTTATCATATGCATACATATAGAAGTGTTCGGCATCAGTATTCTACATATTAGAAAATCTATCATAGAATATCAGATTACATGCATTCGACCATAAAACCGGCATTTCTAGGGAAAATTGACTGCATTTCATTACATGGTATATTTTCTATATCTTGCAACCCGTGTTTCGAAGTCTGTGCAGGAAAATAAAAGCTTGCTCGAACATTACACCGCTCAAAAGATACGTCAACTCAACTAAACTCAAATCTGGTATCAACACAGAAGGGAAAACACAAATCAAAACATCAGAGAAAATCCCAAACATCAGTACAAGACCACTGCAGAAGACACCAAGCCCAAGGACCCAACATGGCCGCGGAACCGCGGCCAGGGATGGCTTAGGCCGCGGTTCCGCGGTTGACCAAGGGAATCATCTCCTAAATATCAGTGCACAACTCCTACATCAGGGCCCACTGCTCAAAAATGCATGACATTCTCCAGAATATTCCAGATACTTCTACCAGTTCAGCAAACACTTTGTGCTTCATTAAACTAGCCTAATCATTCTAGAACTTTCCCGAAACCCTAGCTTAAACCCTAAGCTAGTTCCTAACAAACTCTTTCAACAAACTTTGGGAGGGAAAGTTCCAATTC
Organism: Agapanthus africanus; assembly: GCA_030015575.1. NCBI lineage: Eukaryota > Viridiplantae > Streptophyta > Magnoliopsida > Asparagales > Amaryllidaceae > Agapanthus > Agapanthus africanus. The sequence continues at coordinate 234,321,770 of JASDDO010000031.1, forward strand.
AAACCTAGACCTAGGGTTTGGGAGTTCTATAAATAAGACCCTAGGCTCATTGTCCAAATTATTCAATCTTGGCAAATTATTCAACCTTGGGAATTATTCATCCAATTAGTGAATCTATCCCCAATCTATCTATTTCTTCATCCCCTCTTCCTCAAGTTTAGTGAGAGAGCTTGTAGGAAACCCTAACCCTAATCCAAGCCAACATCAAGAATCCCGAGTACCCATTGAGCAAGAAGCCCGACAACCTTTACGAGCGAAGCCGATCTTCAACGGAGCAAGCGATCCGAAGCCGATCCACGACTCACGAAGCCGAGCGACGCCCTATCAACAATCTAGATTCTTCTTCTTGTAGTTCTTGAAGCAAATGTAATCAAAATTGTTGAGATAAATAAAGGTGATATTTCTTCTATCTTGTTTTCTTTAAATTCCGCATCATGTTATCTTTACAAATCTTTAATATTGTCTGTGTGGTGATGTGTGAATAAAACTCCGCTCGTCGAGGAGTCGAGACGGTGAATAGAATGATGATGTAACATAGCTTTAATCGATTCTTGAGTCCTACGAGTCTTGTAAACCCTAGCAAGTTCAAGAAACGACGACCCATTTTGTTTCGATGCTTTCTTGATTGACATCGTTCGGAATTGGGGAGTTTGGATCGTTTCTTGAATTTGGTAGAGGCTAGAAAAGGAATGATATCGATGAAAGAACAAGGGTTATGAGATGAAACACTAGTTTCATGAGGAAGCCCCAACTCTCATCGATCATCATCAATCTAGTATCAGTTCTTCGAAGGACAAGAATACGATATCTTTAGATTACATCACGTCTATCGACCCGAACGATTCCTGCGAGCCTCTCTCATATTCTTTATTGTTGATTGGAAATATTATCAAAACACCGATTCTTGATTGTTTATAGTTTCTTGATTCTTGATTAAAGAGTAGTGACACTCGAATACAAATCATTCTTGAATCATGTTTTCGTTTATTGTTGCTTAACATTTCATTTCAAATGTATCATAATACTAACGAATCGTGCAATCCCTGTGGACGATCCGCACTCACTACAAACTACATCCGACACAATAGTTTGATTGCGGTCAATATAATTTTTTGATTGTCGATACTTTTTACATATACACATCAGAAAATAGTTCAATCAAAATGGCGCCGTTGCCGGGGACATTTTCATTCGATACGACACATCCAAAATTAATTCAATCAAAATGGCGCCGTTGCCGGGGATTACGCGCTAATTCGTTTACATATTATAGTTTGAATTGAAAGAATTATTCCATTGTTACTTCTTGAAATCAAAATTCGTACAAACTCTTACACATGTGTTGTGATTGATTGCAAGGTGATCTGGAGCATTCTGTGCTGTGAAAAAATTATTTGGGATATATCAGGGAACAGAGGGAAGCAACAGCAAGCAGATGTTGAAATCGTGTGGCTTGAACCCATCAAGGAAGCGCGGAAGCGCGGCACTTAGGGTGTACTTGCGGCTGAACCGCGGTCCCATAGAGGAGTCTCTGTACAGTCTTTCCTCAGGTAATTTCTTGCTCTCTCCCCTCTCCCTTTTTAGCTCCAACTAACACTTTGCTGCAGGATTCTTTGCAAATAATCGCTGCGCCGCAAAAGCAAATTAAAATTGTGCGTGATTTTGTTTTCTTGGTTGTTTTGCATTCTAAATACAGAATTTAAGGGGCACGGCCAAATCCAAATTAGGTGGGGATTTCATTACCCTTCCTAGGCCCCGAAAACCACCAAACTTGCATCCGCATTGACCCACATTAACTAAAAGAAATCTAGAGATAACTCTAAGGACTGTCGCGCTCATTTAGGACAAGAGAGGGCCGTGGGTAATTCATTGCTTATCCGCGTTTTCTTATGGTGCCTAAGGCGAGTGTGTCTAAGGCTAGTGGTTTTTAATTAGGCCCACTACTTACGTAGTGGAGTACCTTCCCACTTACCTGGCACTTATCCGGCCACATAGGGACAAAGAGGCAGTGGAGGATTCTATCCCGCGACTTGTCTTTTGGCAGTTAGGAGCGGTCTAGAGCCGGACCTAGGTGACCAATAGATTCTAGGGTTGGTGTGCTGCATTTGGTTTGTCGCATCATTTTTTTTCAAAATCCGTCCCTTTTCAAAAGGAAACACCGCATTCATTTTACCCCTAATTATAAGCCAACGCTGCCACTTGTACTAACCCTTTTTAGTACAAGATAGGCTGGACACGGGATTCTAGTGCCCGTTTAGTCCGCATACCCTTTATCGACTCCGAAGTCGATAATTCTCCATTTACCTTTTCTTTACCCACTACCACACCCACACCGATGGACCCGAATCCATCAAACTTCTTTAACCCTAATCTGCCGCCGTCCGTTGGTGCGCAGAATCCTCCCCACATTTCTCTCCAGGAAAGATGCTATCCACATAGTGGTCCTCTTTCGACCTGCTTATCCACACCACCAGCCAATGGGGATAACTTTGAGATTAAGCCCCAGTATATCAATCTTTTACCCAAATACCACGGACTCGAGACCGAGGACGCTTACGTTTTCATTACCAAATTTGAAAACGTATGCGCAATGATGGGTACGTCACAACTTTCAGTGGATGCGATGCGTCTACGACTTCTTCCATTTACCTTGTGCGATATAGCCGAGAAGTGGCTATATAACACTACCGCACATTCTATTACGAATTGGGAAGAATTCGTCGCTGCATTCCTTAAGAAATTTTACCCAATCCAAAAGACGGCTCGAATCCGTAGCGAACTGAACCAATTTGCCCAGCTCCCTACCGAACCATTTTCTAAATACTTTGAACGTTTCAAGGATCTATTGGTTCAATGTCCTCATCACGGCATCCCGAGATGGGAGCTTTGCCGAATCATATATGAGGGCAGTAACCCTAGCACTAAACAGAGCCTTGAAAACATGTGTCAAGGTACATTTATGACTAAGGATGATGGGGAAGCTTGGCGATACTTAGAAGAGTTCGCTGAAAAATCACTACTGTGGGAGAGTGGAACCCAACCATTGAATAGGGGTGGCGTACACCAAATAGATGTGTCCATAGGTGTTCGAGCTGAAATGGCAGCAATGCAAAAGAAGCTCGACGCTATGGAACACAAATTTGCAGCAGCCTCCCTAAACCCGGTATCACTCCCCAAAACTGTTTGTGGGTGCTGTTCTGATCCGTTACATTTAACGGAAGAATGTCCATTAAACTCGGCGTTTCAAGGTCACGAGCATTCTAATGCCGCATTTCAACGACCTCGAAACGATCCATATTCTTCCACGTACAATCAGGGTTGGAGGAACCACCCGAATTTCGCTTGGAACCAAAATCAATCTCAAAACACGGTTCCGAACACGAATAATTTTCAAAGGGCTCTTCCTCCACCACAACAGCAACCCCTCCAACTCACTCAGCACCCCTACCAGTCACAAAATTTCCAAAACCAGGGCAACAATCCTGCACAGTCTAATCCTATGCAGTTGTCCTGTGTTGACGATTTCTCTCAAGTCACTCAAACCATGAAATCACTTTTATCAAATTTCATGGACATTTCAACTGAGGTTAGATCTTCCGTCAGTGAGATAAAGAAAAACTCAGCGTCACAAGCTGAGAGTATCAGATCGATGGAAGCTGAAATTGCACGCCTCAAAGCCGAAATGAGTGCGAGAGAAAAATGGAAACTTCCCTCTCAACCCCTACAGAATCCTGGGCATTACAATATAAATGCCATTACAACGCTGAGATCGGGAAGAGTGCTGAATAATAATGTCGGGGAAGATATTGATAATACTGAAAATCATATCAACACCCCGGCTGAGACCTTTCCATACACACACACTTCTCCTTCTGATCCTTCTTCTTCTACCAAACCACCTTCTCACGAGCCTATTCTCCATTTCCCTTTAGGCTCAACACCTTCACCCAACCCTTATAGTTCTCCACAGACGGTCCCCACACCTCTTTTGGGATCTCGTCTACCCCCCTTTCCTTCTCCTATGATGGACCCTGCGCTTATTGCGAAAGCTCCTTACCCAAACCGGTTAAGGGGTAACAGAACGAGTCCTCATATGGAAAAATTTTTAGAAATGTTCAAACAGGTTAACATCAATATCCCTCTCCTAGATGCAATTCAACAAGTCCCCGCTTATGCGAAAATTCTTAAGGACTTGTGCACTAGGAAGAGGAAGACTCAAGTGCCGAAGAAGGTCTTCATGTCTAATAATATCAGCACTGCTTTTATTCCCCAGCTGCCAAAGAAACGAAAGGACCCAGGATGTCCTACAATATCGATTTCTATTGGGGGTAAAAACATAAATCATGCTCTTTTAGACCTTGGCGCGAGTGTTAACCTGCTCCCTTATTCTGTCTATGAGCAACTAGGGATTGGAGAGCTGAAACCTGCTCACTGCACTCTCCAGATGGCGGACCGATCTATCACCAAACCAAGGGGTGAATTAGAGGATGTGTTAATAAAGGTCGGGGAATTTTTTTTCCCTGTAGACTTCATTGTGCTCGACACACATCCTGTAGAAAACCCTCGGGGCCAAATTCCGGTGATTTTAGGTCGTCCTTTCCTTGCCACTTCCAACGCTGTTATAAACTGTAGAAATGGTTCAATGAACTTATCATTTGGAAATATGACGATTGAACTAAATATCTACAAAGTTGGAAGTCAGCCATCAGAACCTAGTGCTCATATTTTAGATGTGTGCTCTGTCCATGAGATCGCTCCCGATAGTTGTGGAGTTGAGGAACTTTGCTTTACTGATCTCGATGACATTAGCACATCTCTGTTTGACTTTACACCTGATCTTAGTGAGGACACTTCACCTACACATGAGTCCTGCACTTCTGACTTTTCTCCACCCGAGTCTGTATCTTTCACAGGCTCTGAGCTTCCTTGTAAATCCAAAAATCAATCTATGATACCTCCTTCTATCATTTCTCCGCCTGAATTAGATCTCAAGGTTTTACCTTCTCACCTTAAATATGCATATCTTGGTGAGAACGAGACTTTACCGGTTATAATATCCGCTTCCCTTGCATCAGAGCAAGAGAATGCACTTTTATCGGTATTAAGATCTAATAAAGAGGCGTTTGGTTGGAGTATGGCGGACATCAAAGGGATTAGTCCCTTGATAGTTGAACATCATATACATGTGATGGATGATGCCAGACCAACCCGAGAACCACAGAGACGGTTGAATCCCGTCATGAAGGAGGCGGTCATGAAAGAGATCGTCAAATGCTTAGATAGTGGTATTATATACCCCATCTCCGATAGCCAGTGGGTAAGTCCTATACACGTCGTTCCTAAGAAATCCGGCATCACAGTTATCACAAATGAGGCGAATAAGTTGATTCAGACACGCACCCAAACTGGGTGGCGTGTATGCATCGATTATAGAAAACTCAACGCTGCTACGAGGAAAGATCATTTTCCTCTACCATTTATTGATCAAATGCTGGAACGCTTAGCGGGACGACAGTACTATTGTTTCATGGACGGTTACTCAGGCTATAATCAGGTCCCCATCGTCAAAAAGGATCAAGATAAAACCACTTTTACTTGTCCTTTTGGTACTTTTGCTTACAGTCGCATGCCCTTCGGGCTATGCAATGCTCCTGCTACCTTTCAGCGGTGTATGATGGGGATATTCTCTGATATGGTAGAGAATTTCCTGGAGATCTTCATGGACGACTTTTCGATTTTTGGAGACTCTTTTTCTGAATGCCTAGCGAATCTTGACGCTGTTCTTAATCGTTGCAAAGAGAAGAACTTGACTTTGAACTGGGAAAAATTCCACTTTATGGTCCAAGAAGGAATTGTCCTTAGACATGTCATTTCACAGAAAGGCAATGAGGTTGACAGAGCTAAAGTAGATGTCATTCAAAACCTCCCTCATCCCAAAAGCGTCAAAGATATTCGCTCTTTCCTTGGCCATGCGGGCTTTTATAGGAGATTCATTAAGGACTTTAGCAAAATTGCTAGACCTTTAACTCTTCTCCTGGCCAAGGATACAACCTTCCACTTTGACTCGGATTGCGAGACAGCTTTCGACTCACTTAAACTCTCACTAACTTCAGCCCCCGTTTTATCATCACCAAACTGGGACTACCCCTTTGAGCTGATGTGTGACGCATCTGATTTTGCAGTAGGTGCTGTCCTAGGACAACACATTGAAAAGATGTCACACGTGATTTACTATGCTAGTAAGACCCTGAATGATGCGCAAATCAATTATACAACCACAGAGAAAGAACTATTAGCGGTTGTATTTGCATTAGAAAAATTCAGGCCTTACTTAATCGGCTCACCTATAGTTGTGTATACTGACCATTCTGCTTTAAATCATCTTCTGGCGAAGAAAGATGCAAAAGGTCGACTAATACGTTGGATCCTTCTGTTACAAGAATTCGATCTTGTTATCAAAGATAAGAAAGGATGTGAAAACGTAGTAGCCGACCATCTTTCACGCATCGTTTCTTCCCCTGTGACCCTGCCGATCAATGACTCGTTCCCTGACGAACAACTCTTGAGCGTATCCACTGAACCATGGTTCAGGGATATTGTGAACTTTCATGCCACGGGACTGATACCGAGATATTGGTCAAAACAGGACAAATACTGCTTTCTTTCCCAAGTAAAACACTATTACTGGGACGAGCCCTATTTGTTTAAATATTGTCCTGATCAGATCATTCGTCGGTGCATCCCAAATGAGGAGTTCAAGAGTGTTCTTTCATTTTGTTATGATCAGGCCTGTGGGGGTCACTTTGGTCCTAGAAAAACAGCGGAAAAGGTTTTGCAATGTGGATTTTATTGGCCGACCTTATTCAAGGACTCATTTGAACATTGCAAAACCTGTATACAATGTCAGTATACGGGTAGAATATCCCAGACGAATGAGATGCCTCAGCAACCCATCTTGGTTGTTGAAATGTTTGATGTTTGGGGCATAGATTTTATGGGTCCTTTTCCCAACTCCTTTGGGAATCTGTACATATTGCTGGCGGTTGATTATGTCTCCAAGTGGGTAGAAGCCATTCCAAGTCGCACTAATGACAAGAAAGTTGTCATTAAGTTCTTGAAAGAGAATATCTTCTCGCCATTTGGACACCCACGCGCTATTATTAGCGATAATGGGACACACTTCTGCAACAGATCTTTAGAGACTCTGATGCGGAAATACGGAATCAACCACCGACTTTCTACACCCTATCACCCCCAAACATGCGGGCAGGCTGAAATCTCAAACAGACAAATCAAACTTATCCTGGAGAAAACTGTTGCTAAAAATAGAAAAGACTGGTCGACCAAATTGACGGATGCTCTTTGGGCATTCAGGACTGCATATAAGACCGACCTAGGAATGTCCCATATAGGATAGTGTTTGGTAAAGCATGTCATCTACCTGTTGAGATAGAACATAAAGCATTGTGGGCTATAAAGGAAATAAATTTTGATTTAAACCATGCTTGCACCTTTCGGAAGCTGCAACTTAACGAGCTAAGCGAACTCCGCGATGAAGCTTATGATAATGCTGTAATCACAAAGAATAGGACTAAGGTTTTTCACGATAAAAACATTGTAAGGAAAACATTTTTACCTGGTCAACAAGTCCTTCTTTATGATTCACGATTACACCTTCATGCGTGTAAGCTCCGATCTCAATGGAAGGGACCTTTTGTTGTGTGGACTGTATACCCGCACGGGGCAGTAGAAGTTGAAAATGTTAAAAACGGCATTGTTTTCAAAGTTAATGGACATAGATTAAAGCCGTATTTTTCCACTGACCCCACGGAGGAGCTCTTGTTCTTACAAGAGCCAGTTTATTTTGATTAAAATTCCTCCGTCTCACCTTCATGTCCAGTATATCATTGCATCATCTTTTGAATGAAGGTGAGTAAATGATATGTTTGGGGAAAGTTCTTCACTTATATATTTTGCCCCCACTAATAATTCCCCCCAGTCTTACAGGTTTTTGTAGATATAACTGTCGGCAACAGTGAGGACACTGTTGAAAATAAGTTTGGGGGAGGTTTGTGCTTATTTTTGCATCATTTGCATATCATCTGCATAAGCACAAAACATTTCTTTTAAAATCTATAAAAATTGAAAAATTTTCAAAACCTATAAAAATTTAAAAATTTTCAAATATAAAAATAATTTAAATATTTACACTTTTTTGTATACAAATAAGATAATGAAAGTTTAGATAGTGAAAAATTACATCCATGAGATTAGAAATTTTTTTTAGAAAACTAAGAAAATTAGAAGTTTTCTTATACGAACTAGTAATAAGTAGTTATGAGCCGTTGTCCCAAGGGTTAGTAAGATGAAGGACGTCACTAATCTGAGGATAAAAATAAGTCTGAAAAATATTTTCTATTCTGAAAGCCAAACATTTTGAACGTTGCTACCTTGCTATTCGCACTTACACACGTCTTGAAGCCTGGGATAGTAGAGGATACCTTGAAATGCTCTTGTCTTAAAGCCAAAAGTATGAAGGAAAAAAAAATATTTTGAAAGTGGTGAGAAAAATGGACACTGGTTTTGTTATTACCGAGGGCAATAAAAATATATAGCAAAGGGTGCTTTTTCACCTAGTGCCCTAAGGCCAACTGGTCTGGGAGTCACTGCTATGCCTGAGGTGGTGCAAGACAAGGAAAATACACCAAGCATGCAAGCACATTAGTAATCGGTCGGTTAGTACCTCAAGAAGTATTAACGGTCGCATGAAAGTGTGTAAGCAATCTCGTTTATCAAAAGGTACTGAGGCTGATGGGCAAGAGTATGATAGCTTGAATTGAATTCTCCGGGTGTAGGGATGTCTTTACACACACGCAGGGTGATATGATCGATGTTTGGAAGAATGATAGGAATGAAGAATAAGACAATGTTTTATTGAGGGAGGACGTGATTTCTAACATCTTTTCATGACCATTAAGATAGGGCTCATGACAACCGAAAAGCTAGCTTAGTTGGAAACCCTAATTTTCAAGGCTTTTTTTTTACAATTCTTTTCTTTAAATGTAATATTCATGATCTTTCTTTTATTATTGGATTTTGTGGGTGCAATCCGCTGAAAACCCTTAGGAGACAACACTCCTCCTACTAGGGACACCTAGAGGTTTAAAGGCTTGTTGCACGTGCTCAGTGCAATCGTGTTGCCTACGAAAGTGTGCTAGTTAGTTATTCTCTTTCATTATTTTCTCCTTCTCTTTTTAATAAAACATTCGCTCGAGACGATCGAAATTAAGTTTGGGGGTATTTGATCAGTCGAAAATATTGCATATTTTAACCGGCAATTTCCTTATCATCTGCATACATATAGAAGTGTTCGGCATCAGTATTCTACATATTAGCAAATCTATCATAGAATATCAGATTACATGCATTCGACCTTAAAACCGGCATTTCTAGGGAAAATTGAATGCATTTCATTACATGGCATATTTTCTATATCTTGCAACCCGTGTTTCAAAGTCTGTGCAGGAAAATAAAAGCTTGCTCGAACATTACACCCCTCAAAAGATACGTCAACTCAACTAAACTCAAATATGGTATCAACACAGAAGGGAAAACACAAATCAAAACATCAGAGAAAATCCCAAACATCAGTACAAGACCACTGCAGAAGACACCAAGCCCAAGGACCCAACATGGCCGCGGAACCGCGGCCAGGGATGGCTTAGGCCGCGGTTCCGCGGTTGACCAAGGGAATCATCTCCTAAATTTCAGTGCACAACTCCTACATCAGGGCCCACTGCTCAAAAATGCATGACATTCTCCAGAATATTCCAGATACTTCTACCAGTTCTGCAAACACTTTGTGCTTCATTAAACTAGCCTAATCATTCTAGAACTTTCCCTAAACCCTAGCTTAAACCCTAAGCTAGACCCTAACAAACTCTTTCAACAAACTTTGGGAGGGAAAGTTCCAATTCAAACTTAGACCTAGGGTTTGGGAGTTCTATAAATAAGACCCTAGGCTCATTGTCCAAATTATTCAATCTTGGCAAATTATTCAACCTTGGGAATTATTCATCCAATTAGTGAATCTATCCCCAATCTATCTCTTTCTTCATCCCCTCCTCCTCAAGTTTAGTGAGAGAGCTTGTAGGAAACCCTAACCCTAATCCAAGCCAACATCAAGAATCCCGAGTACCCATTGAGCAAGAAGCCCGACAACCTTTATGAGCGAAGCCGATCTTCAACAGAGCAAGCGATCCGAAGCCGATCCACGACTCACGAAGCCGAGCAACGCCCTATCAACAATCTAGATTCTTCTTCTTGTAGTTCTTGAAGCAAATGTAATCAAAATTGTTGAGATAAATAAAGGTGATATTTCTTCTATCTTGTTTTCTTTAAATTCCGCATCATGTTATCTTTACAAATCTTTAATATTGTCTGTGTGTTGATGTGTGAATAAAACTCCGCTCGTCGAGGAGTCGAGACGGTCAATAGAATGATGATGTAACATAGCTTTAATCGATTCTTGAGTCCTACGAGTCATGTAAACCCTAGCAAGTTCAAGAAACGACGACCCATTTTGTTTCGATGCTTTCTTGATTGACATCGTTCGGAATTGGGGAGTTTGGATCGTTTCTTGAATTTGGTAGAGGCTAGAAAAGGAATGATATCGATGAAAGAACAAGGGTTATGAGATGAAACACTAGTTTCACGAGGAAGCCCCAACTCTCATCGATCATCATCAATCCAGTATCAGTTCTTCGAAGGACAAGAATAAGATATCTTTAGATTACATCACGTCTATCGACCCGATCGATTCCTACGAGCCTCTCTCATATTCTTGATTGTTGATTGGAAATATTATCAAAACACCGATTCTTGAATGTTTATAGTTTCTTGATTCTTGATTAAAGAGTAGTGACACTCGAATACAAATCATTCTTGAATCATGTTTTCGTTTATTGTTGCTTAACATTTCATTTCAAACGTATCATAATACAAATGAATCGTGCAATCCCTGTGGACGATCCGCACTCACTACAAACTACATCCGACACCGTAGTTTGATTGCGGTCAATATAATTTTTTGATTGTCGATACTTTTTACATATACACATCAGAAAATAGTTCAATCAGCACTATCTCCAACACATATTTAACACTCCTTTTCATAACTTGTAGTAATTCTAGCTAAATATCACTTTTTGTGCATTGTTTTGTGCTATTGAAGGGATTTAGTGATAATATGTTAAAATTAGCATTTTTATGGCTTGATTAGGTTGGTGATGAGTTGTTAGGATGGTTTTAAACTGGGGTTTTGCATCAGGTTTCATTAAAATACCCTAAAGTTTCATTTTAGTGTAAAAGTGTGGTTTTTAACTAGAAATAGGGCTCTGTTGGATCTGCTGCTACTCGGGTTGTTTCAGAATGAAATTGGATTTACTATAGCATGTATAGGGGATATAGAGCACACACACCAAACTTGGGAGCCCAATTCCAAAGTGAGGCTGCCGGAATAATCATTCTGGCCGCAATTCGCGGCCAGATGGGTGAGATGTGGGTTGGGGTTTGGTCCACTGGAGTCTGCTGCTATGTGGAGTATTTTGGGATATATATTTTTATAATATCTGTTCTGTATCAAAATCTGGAGTAAAATACCCTATTTCCCGTATTTTTAATCTTTCGCGACACGCGTGATACGTGTGTGTGGGTTTGGGGTTTCTGCGTATCGCGACGCGTGGGAGTGGCTTCAGGCGCGTAATCACACATTTTAGCGTATCGCGCACACGCGCGCTTGGTTTGCGAAATGGGTTTCTAGTTGACTATAAATGTCGTGTTTGTACGGTTTTGAGCTTATGAGTGATATATTGTGAAATTCTAGGATTCACAGGCGAGTGCGACGGGCGCCGCGAAGGAGGGGAACAAGTCGTCGGCTATACCTAGCGAGAGACTACGGTGAGTAGATTTAACATCTACGGGGATATCGCCCGCATGGCGTTCTACGTCAGGGCGGATAGGATCTTATAGCTACTTTTCCATACATTGGTTGTTCATGGGTACTATTTAGTGCATACCACATTCCCTGATGTATGTATATAAACTAGAATTGATAGAACACCTCACCCTTACTAACGGTTCATGTTGCACGAGCACTATCCTGCATGTTACACACACACCGTTAGTAATTGCCATGACACTCACACTGTAGAATTTCCATCAGATCATTATGTTGTAGCTCATCTTTATGTGACTTGACATGATATTCATACTTGATGCATATATCACATCGGATCATTATGTTGTAGCTCATCTTTATGTGACTTGACATGATATTCATACTTGATGCATATATCACATCGGATCATTATGTTGTAGCTCATCTTTATGTGACTTGACATGATATTCATACTTGATGCATATATCACATAGCATCATTATGTTGTAGCTCATCTTTATGTGACTTGACATGATATTCATATTTGATGCATATATCACATCGGATCATTATGTTGTAGCTCATCTTTATGTGACTTGACCTGATATTCATACTTGATGCACATATCACATCGGATCATTGACTTGCAAATTGGTTTGGATTACATGTGATTTGGGAACCGTGGCTATTTCAAATATGTATTCATTTAAAAACACGGTTCCCTTGATATGATATTTCGGTGCGTCCACCATGTGTTTCCACGGTGCTAGAGTGATATATGTGAACCCGAATCGGGGAGCTGGATGAGGCCGATTACGGGTACATGGTGGACCCGGTATGGTACCCCGGGGCGAGAACGGTTTCGCTGTGTATTAGACGGTGAGCCTGACAGAGGGACTACTACCTACAGGTGATTGGTTGGACTTGGAAGTTATCCGGAGGATACTGATCAAAGTCGATAGATGGATGCGGGATGATCCGTACTGCCGGGGCCGAGGGCCGATACCGTTGACGGAGCCCGTGGGCTGACCAGGACTGACGGGGCCCGATGGATGAGGATTTGCGTGTTGTTGCTGGACACGAGTATTTGTGATATTTGGGTGCCGATGTTGGGCACTAGTGATTCCCAGAGATGTACAGGATTGGAGGGCCGATGAGAGTGCCGGCGCTTGAGTTATTTGGGGGATCTGGGTGCATTGATGGACACCGAGTATATATTCCACGTTGACATTCCGTGTAGATGTCATATTTCCCATGCTCAGCATTCATTATTGTATCTCATCCTGTAATTATATTACCTGATAAAGCACTTGCATGATTATTGCACATACTGGTTACCACGCATTAATATGATCTTTTGGCATATGATAGAGTAGCGCAGTACGTGCATGCTCGCGATTACCTTTATATGTTATCTCTATTCACGAGTTGGCAACTCACCCCCGTTGTGCAACAGTGTTTGCAGGTTGCCCTTCGGAGTAGTCGCTGCAGGCTGCGTTTTGCATCTTTTGACACAGATACCCCCATAGTTGTTGTACTAGCTCTTTTGCTGATAGGTGGGTTTTGCGCGGTATCTGTTTATCTTTCAGTTATGTATATTGTTGTATCTTGTATTCTCCATCTACCGTGTATGTATTTAACTTAGAGACAGTGTGAGGACGATGATGTATATTATTTGTTTTCTGGTGTCGTGCTTGTTGTGAGCCGACTGTACTTTGCAGTTTATTCTATCTGTGATGTTCCCACTTGTGGATCTTGATCTTCGCTACGGCGTCGTATATTGCTATCTTGGTGATTGTTTACTAAAGATTTCTTATCACTTCTAAATGCTTCCATTTTAAAAACATAAAACACTCTATAATTTTACTGGTTTGTTTTCTGGGTTTTCAGTTCACTCAGTCGCGTTACGCCTGTAGACGTTACGTGGTTAAGTGCCGGTCACGGGCCAAACTTTGGGTCGTGACATAATAATACCCAGAATATGCCACAGTACCTATGCACCAGCCGTAGAAGGGCAAACCCAAGCCTCACTCATGTCGCCACGAAACTAAGGCAAACCCTAGGGTTTAACCGCGGTTCCGCGAACCAAAAAGTCGAGTTAGGGTTTCATTCTTCTAGAGGGTTCATAGGATCACTTGCATATTTTTCCGAATACGTTAAACTTGGAAAAATGAGTTTTTGACATTCAATCGAACTTTTTAACTTCGCCTAGACAATATGTGAATAACCCGAAACATTGTTAAAACTACGAATACGAAACACTCCGAATTATTCATAGTTTAAGATTACATCACATGCAAAATTAGCAAAAACAAACAACACCGGAAACATCAAAACCAAGTCACAGGAACACAAAAAAAATTTCAGGGGGAGGGGCTCGGTTATGGCCGAGATGGGGGTGTATGTGGCCGGCCATTTTTTCTTGAAAACCCCTGAAATTTTCACAGTGTTCATGATATATATCATACATCACTCTGCACCTGTTTAAAAAATTTTTTGAAAGCTTTTTAAAATTGACAGAAACTAGGGCTTTGCGTTGCAAGTTTTGAAGTTGTTTCGGTTTCGTAATCTTAACAAAATCCGTATAAATTTCTATCATTGCTCTGATACCACTTCATGGTTACCTAAGATGGCAGCAAGGTTTCAGGAGGCATTGTCCATGCCAAATTCAAAAATTTGTCGTTTTACCTAACCCTCAGTAAGAATCGTTAACTAGAAATCGACGGAAACGAAATGCAAACACTTTACATGTAAAGTGAGCAAGGAATACAACCTTTGTAGACCGGTCCTTCACTTCAATAGCTCCTTGTAGTAGTCCCCTTTGCTGCGATCGTGAACTCCGGACTCTAGAGAGGATCCCTTGAAGAAACGAACATGCTTGCTTCGAAGAATTCGAGGACGAAGATGATCTACCTCGAGGAGACACTAACCCAAGTTATCTCTTCACTAATCATGGAATTAGTGAAGCAAACACCCTATACTAAATTGCAAGTAGTAGAAGATGATGAAGTAGGAATTTTGCTCACATTAGAAATCATTTTCTCACTCAAAATCATCACTTTCCATTGAAGCTAGAAGTTTGAGAGGAAGAAGAAGATCAAGAAGAATGAACCCATCATATGAGTTATGTGTTGTTAGTTATATATTTGCCCTAGAGGCATTGTTGTACAAATAATGTATATTATAGTGGATGCTTGGATATATATAGAGAGGACTTTCTTGCTCGACATGATAGTATGCTATTTGGTTTCACTTTGTCTTAACATGTTGACTTGTATTAGTTTACTGTCTTGCTCTCACATGTTGATAAAGCCCGTAGGATATGTACTCGACTACTTGTACTATGATGAGATCACACTAGTGGGGCCAGGGTAGTCAAAGAGTACATTCTATAATTGTTCCTAGACGAGGGTGTGTCGAGACAGGGCATCGATACACCAGAGTAGACTAGCGTATACGCATCTTGACCCATATGATGGGAGATGGATGATCCCATATCCATCGGTGTTTTACATCAAAGATAGTGTATGGGTGCTCAGTGGAGACTGGGTACACTGAACGGACTCGCCGAGAACTCCTAGATGGTATTATACCTATCGTCAGATAGCAGTTCTCCGGTGACACTGGTACAGGTTAGTCTGTAGACCTGAGATCGTCATAGAGTCTTGTGTGATTCCCACTGTGGTTTGATTTCTATCATACCACGTCCGAGAGGGCGTGCAAAATGGTGGCTTTTGGGTACAGTCCCGAATCACATGGAGGCAATGAGCGATAGGAGGGGTTTCGTCTCTTCCGGCATTAGGAGTTGATGTTGTGCTGTGTTCGATTGGCTATAACTGGAAGTCCTTAGCTAGGGCTGATATGGAATGCTGCTGGTAAGAGTTATCAGTAGTTTCTCGACCCGTTATGAGCCTTATATCGACACGACATATCGGTTACTGGTGTCTGACGTATACCACACCTAGACTAGATATGCAACATATCATACAAAGAGACCGGACTGTACGGGAGTGTTACTGATTGGATTCACAGGAGAATGTACAGGCTTGCTTGTTGATCTTCTGATCGCTCAATACCTGAGTGGCTATTACGTTTAGTTGACCGCTTGCAGTTTGTGGGTGTTTGATATGATCATCACCTACTGCCGGCGTATTGACGATTCTTTAGAGTCATACACAGAGGTTTCCTGGCTCAGGAAAAACGGAGTAGGGGCACTTATGTGATATGTGCGGGACCGAGAATAATACGATATGAGATACCGTATTCTATTCTCACTATATGAGATATCGGCCGGATATATATGATATAGCCGGGTCATCGGATTAAGTGTTGATTCGATGAATTGGTACATGTTATATTAGTAGGTTATATGTAACATGGCCGAATTGTCGGATCAAGTGTTGATTCGATAATTTAATGTATAATTATATATGTGATATATTACGTTAAGTAAACTAATATAAGCTAGCTTTATTGATTCATTTTCTCACGGTATAATACATTGATATATATGCGATATATGTTAATTGTATTATTTTCTTTTGTTACAAAATATATTGTATATGTGATATATAATATTGTAACATGTTACGGTTACAAATTTAACAAAGGTTTAGGGTTTAAACTTGGTTAGGGTTTGGATTAGGGTTAGCTTTTGCATGAATCTTCCATGAAGCTTCATGAAGCTTTGACTTTGTCTTTGGCTTGATATTTTGTGAAGATATTAAGTTAACCCAATCCAAACCATTAACTCTAGTTTATTCTCTACAAGGGTTAACTGCTTCATGCATAACCCTTGGTTAGATTTGTAACCACTACAACTTTTTATTATTCATCACAAAAGGAATTATCCATTCACTTTCTTCTTCTTCTTCCTTTCAGCTTTGAGAAAGCTTTCTAGGTTTTCTTTAGGTGATGAGTTAAAGTGAGAATTTGATAATAAAAGAGAGCATAAATCCTACTTCATCATCCTCATCTAATCTAGCCAATTAGATTAGGGAGTTCACCTCATTAGAGAGAGAGAGAGAGCTTGAGTTATAGAAACTTCGAGGTAGATCATCGGAGAAAATGAAGACTATTAGCTAGCATGGATCATTCGGGTTGTGAAGCTTCTCTTGAGTCTGGGAGATCGTGGATCGCGGTGAAGGGACTTCTAATCGGAGCTTATGAAGCGAAGGAGCGGACTACAAAGTTTGTAATCTCTCTCTCTCTTAGTTGTAAAGATGTTTACTTGTATTTTTAACCCTAATAATCTAGCAAAGATCCCGGCTTTGGGTTGTTCGGCACGTCTAAAGTTTTATTCGGGCATGGTTGATACCTTATAGACCCTTGTAAGAGTGCCTAGGAACCCTACAGTGGTATCAGAGACTAGCTAGAGCATTAGGCGACGTGTATATGAAGTTAAAACTCCGATCGAACCCCGAAACATCGAACATGACCCCCTCTCTGGAAATTTTGTAAAAATGTGATTTTTTCTGCATTAAAAATACTCAAGAAAATCAGCAGGGAATTTTAAGGGTTACCATGAAAAACGAGCCCCCAAGGCTCTCATATAGCCGCGGAACCGCGGCAAGAAGCTACTTGCAGCGGCGGTTCCGCGGCAGGAACAGTGTATTGGGGACAGGTTTTTATGCAGTAATATCTGTAGCTATTCCTCCATATTTCTGGGTATTTTTAATTTGACTCAAGTGTTGAGTGTTCTGGGGATTATTTTGAATTCGTTGATTCGATCGGAAAGTTTAATTTCATTCTTTTTTCCGGATAATTTAGAAAGTATTAAAATGTTCGAACGAATATCATTAACTCATTTTTTCCGGCACGAAAAACTTTCAAGTGTTGAATTGTTCTTGAGTTTAAATCTTTCGGAAAAATGTTCAAGTAACGCGGTGGACCCTCTAGAACAATACAAACCTTAACTCGATTATGTGACCGTCTGAACTGCCTCTAAACCTTAGGGTTTGGGGCAGTATGGCGTGCCACATGTGAGGCGTTGGCTTGACCCTTCTACGGCTGGACCATTGGTACTGTGACATATTCTGGGTCTTTTTGAACTCTGCTCAAGTGTTGAGCTAATTAGGAAATCTTGGGTATTTGATGTTAGTTGTATGTATGCCTTAGAGGCCAGTATTGTACAGATGATGTATATTATATTGGATGCTTGGACATATATAGAGAGGACTTTCTTGCTCGATATGATAGTATGCTATCTGGTTGCTCTTTACTTTAACATGTATACATGTCTCTTTATACTGTCTTATAGTTACATGTTGGTAAAGCCCTTAGGATGTGTACTTGACTACCTGGACTATGACGCAGATCATACTAGTGGGGACATGGTAGTCAATAAGTACATCCATCAAGGTCCCTAGTCATGGGTGTATCGAGATGGGGCATCGATATACCAGTGTAGACTAGCGTATACGCTTCTCGACCCATGAGATGGGCGATGGATGATCCCATATCCATTGGTGTTTGACATCAGAGATGGTATACGGGTGCTCAGTGAAGACTGGGTACACTGGATGGACTGGCCGAGAACTCCCAGATGGTGTTATACCTTACGTCAGATGGCAGTTCTCTGGTGACACTTGTGCAGGTTAGTCTGTAGACCCGAGATCGTCATAGAGTCTTGTGTGATTCCCACTGTGCTTTGATTTCCACCTTACCACGTCCATAAGGGCGTGCAAAACGGTGGTTTTTGGGTACAGTCCCGAGTCACATGGAGGCAATGAGCGATAGGAGGGGTTTCGTCTATCCCGGTATTCGGGGTTGATGTTGCGCTGTCCTCGATTGGCCGTAACAGGGAAGTCCCAGGCCAGGGCTGATTAGAGATTTACTGGTAAGTGTTACCAGTAGTTTCTCGACCCGTTATGAGCCTCACATCGGCACGACTTATCGGTTATTGGGGTCTGACGTTTACCACCCCTAGACTTGATATGCGACATATCAGACGAGGAGACCGGACTGTACGGGAAGTGTTGCTGGCAGGCTTTCACAGGAGTTGGAGCGGGCTTGCTTGTTGATCATCTGATCGCTCAATACCCGGGTAGCTGTTACGTCTAGCTTGTACCGCTGACGGCTTGTGGGTGCGTGATGTGATCATCACCTACTGCCGGCGTATTGACGAGTCTTTAGAGTCCTACACAGAAGTTTTACTGGTTCAGGAGAAACGAAATAGGAGCGCATATGTGATATGTGCGAGTCCGAGAATAAATGCGTGTATGTGATACCGTATTCTATTCTCGCGACTTTATGTATCGGTCGGTCATATATGATATAACCGGGTTATCGAATCAAGTGTTGATTCGATAAGTCGATACGATGGATGTTAGCCGGTTATATGAGATATGACCGGATTTTTAAGTCAAGTGTTGATTTAATAATTAAGTGTATAATTGTATATTAGATATACTAATTTACATTTGCTAACACTTATTCACTTTAGGGTTTTTCTCACATGTGAACACTTGTATATATATATGTGATATATATATTAAAGTGTTTTCTTTTGTATCATGGTTAATGATACACTAGACTTGGATGTATGAGACTTACACCATGCTACATATTATGTTGGGTTTTTATATTTTAAGTAATTACAAAATCAAGTGGAGGATTAGATCAATGCATGAAGCTTGTGGAAGCTTGTGGATGCATTGACTAAGTCCACTTGAGTTTGTTTTTACCATAAATATTTTTTAACCCAACCATAAGTGTTAGCTATGGTTATGGCTCTACAAAGGTTAGTATATGATACTCTCTCACCATGGTTAGCATACTCACTTAATCATTATCCTCATTTCTTTTCTTTTGTTCATCATCTTCTTCTTCATTGAGCAAGAGAAAAGCAAGCTAGGGTTTGATCCAAAGTGAGAATCCTTGTGAGAAACAAAATTCTAAAGAGAACCCACTTCCTATTTCTCCATCGTCTACTAGACTAGAACTTTAGTTTATGGTGTTTATTTCACTAATTCTCTAGTTAGTGAAGTAGGAGCTTGAGTCGGAATTCCCTCGACGTAGATCATCTTCGGCCTCGGAGACTTCAAGCAAGGTCGCATCCTTCGTGTCGTGAAGCCATGCAAGAGCCCGGGAGAACCACGATCGCAGCGAAGGGACTTCATCAAGGAGCTAAAGTAGTGGAGGAACGATCTACAAAAGTTGTATTTCATATCCCTTTAGAGTAAAGTTGTTTACTTGCTATATAGTTTCGCCTAAACTCTAGTTAACGATCTTGCTTAGGGTTGTGCGGCACATAAAATTTTAATTTTGGCATGGTCGATGCCTTGTAGAGCCTTGTTAGTGTGCCTAGTAACCTTACAGTGGTATCAGAGCCTAGCTAGTGCCTTAGACGATGTGTTAACGAAGTTAAAACTCCGAACGAACCTGATACGTCCAAGTTTACCCCCTCTCTGGACAATTTTTGAAATCTGGTATTTTTCCGAATTAAAAATGCCTAAAAAATTCAGCAGGGTTTTATAAGAATAACCATGAAAAACGAGCCCCTAAGTCCTCCACGTGGCCGCGGAACCGCGGCGATTACCCACCTTTGGCGGCGGTTCGGCGACATAGTAATGGTAGTAGGGACTGGTTTTTGCACAGTAATTCTTTATTCTATTGTTACTATTTTATGGGTATTTTTAATCTGACTCAAGTGTCGAGTAATTTTGGGGTTTATTTTGAAATCGTCGATTCGATCGGAGAATTTAATTTTGTTCTGTTATTCCGGATAATTTAGAAAGTATTAAAATGTTCGAACGGATATCATTAACTCAATTTTTCCCGGCACGAAAAACATTCATGTGTTGAATTTTTCTCGGGTTTTAAATCTTTCGGAAAAACGTGCATGTGATGTGACGGACACTCTAGAAGACAACAAACCTAACTCGATTATGTGACCGTCTTGAACTGCCCTTTGAACCTTAGGGTTTGGGGCAGTACGGCGTGCCACATGTGAGGCGTTGGCTTGACCCTTCTACGGCTGGACCATTGCTACTGTGACGTATTTTGGAATTTTTGAAATCCGCTCAAGTGTTGAGCTATTTAGGAAATCTCGGGTATTTGATTATTCGATCGGAAAGTTTAATACTATATATTTATCTAGAATGTGATACAATATGTGGAATTCATACAGTTAGGCATGAAATGCGAAATATGTGATATTTCGGATTTACGATGTCTAAAGAGATCGTGGATTCCAAATGTTGTAGTTTTACACTTTCTTTTCTGTGACCGTAAGTGTAATATGTGTTATCGCCGGTTTCGTTGCTATATGTCAACGAAAATTGGGATGCGCATATTTACTTACGTTGATGACATGTGATGTTCTGTGTTGCTGGATATGTTATATTGGATCGTCGCGTTCTGAATAGCCGGGGTTTTTTATGTGAGATGAGAGTTTTTATTTTCATTCATGTAAAATATAAATGTATGTAATATTCTTTTATTGGGGCACTTCCGGGATGAGGTCGTTGTCACCATTTGTATATTATTTAATTTTCCGCACTAGGATAGACCCAAGGAGGGGAGCACAAGTAACCGGGTTCTAGGGTCCAGTGGGAGACCAACTCGAGGAGTCGAGTCTGGGTCTCCTAACCCTAGAATTGGTAGGGTTGCTTGCCGCTTTCGTAGGGGTCTAGGGGTATGGGTTTGGCTACTCATCGCGACCGTGGAATCCGTGTTTTATAGTGGCTCAAAATAAAACACTGACGTCCTAGTATATCCAATGTTTCATATATTTCTTCTGCTGCGATATCTGTGATGTGATCATTTGATGTTCTGTGATAAATATTGTATATAGTATATATGATATATTATATAGGCATTACTTATATTTTACACCCGCGCTAGCCCTGCCCTGCTCTGCCGTTAGTTACCTAACCTAACGGTGCACGAGGGGACATCGAGGCGAATGCGGATGGCATAAATGTATGTCGTATTTATCTGTGATGTTTAGGTGACTTAAATGATGGGACTTCATTAATGTGATTAATGAAAGAAAAGAAACCTAAAAGATGTTGTAGAATCAATTTTTCAAATAAAAAGGGTAGCTACATTTTTGCTTTGCATAGCGGTATATATGATATACCCTGCACCTTATTCGATGGGAAAGAGCCGAGATCCCTTCACTGGGAGTGACCACTTTAGCAAAACTGGCAGATGCTACAACACTCGGTTTGACTTTTGACTGCATTTGGAGTTTTCCTTTGCATAGCGGTGTATATGATATATCTTGCACCTTATTCCATAAGGAAAGAGCCGAGATCCCTTCACCGGGAGTGACCTCTTTAGCAAAACTAATAAAAGCCTCAAAATCACTCTAGCGATTCTACGACGATATCAAGTTCATTACACAATAATTTTTCAGAAAAACCTGTCGTGGCCCTCCGTCATTTCAGATAAGTCTTGCTTAGTATTCGTGCTGCGTTTGTTGACCTTGTCAAGGCGTAGTGTGCGGTAGCTGACCAGTATTTATCTGTTTATGCATATGATGCAGATTGTTTTAGGGTAGTCGTACGACCTTGTTGACCTTGTCAAGGTTCGTGCGGGTGGGTTTAATTCAATCAAGAAATGACGGGTTGAACTTGACTTACGGTCTATGGTTTGTTGACCTTGTCAAGGTCATAGATCGTTTGGAGCAAAATATTATCGGGAATTTCAAGTGTTGAAATTTGCAATGAGATTGCATACCTTCTATGAGATAGTTGGATCCCGATACCCACTGCAAGTAATTGTTTCTCACGGGAGAGTTTTACACAGGACAATTAGCCGATCAAGTAGGTGTCTAGAAAGGTGTCTATGGGGTTACGCCTCTGGGAAAACGAGGTTTACTTTAATTAGGTCCGTGCGAAAGCACAGGGAACCTCCCTCAAAGTACCGACACTGGCCTGGCTGAAAGATTGGCGAAGTTCTAGGGTGTAATTAATCCCGTCTAGTCTTTCCTTTTAGGGTTTGAAGGAAGATTTGATAAAAACAGTGGGAGCCATCCTGATTAGATAAGATAATAACCAATCTGATCTTGCAAGAGCATACGCTAAAGTGTTTTCTTCTCTCTCTCTCCAGGTAGCGACCATATCATGCCTTAACAAAGATAATAATATGGACGTATTGACCGAACCCGCATGTTATACTGTGCCGGGGAACGTTGGTTCCGTTCTTTCTTATAAGAGTTATAAGACTGAACAGGATATAGGGGAATACCAGGATTCTCATGCCACCGAATGAAGAAAGTACATGTTCATGCATTTTCTTCTGGTGTGTTCGTTACAGAGAACTGTTTCTCCATTTCCTCTACGTCCTGGGTATTAGATACTGGGTCAGGATCCCATATATGTAATCAGTTACATGGGCTTAGGAAAGGTAGAGAACTTGGTGAAGGTGATAAAGACATAAGGGTTGGAAATGGTGCAATTGTTGCAGCTAAAACCATCGGGGAATATCACCTTGTATTGCCAACTGGTAATACATTGATTCTGAACGAATGCTATTACATGCCGAACCTGATATGCAACATTATATCGGTTTCTTAGTTGAGTAAAGAGGGATATAGTTTTGTATTACAGGATAATGTTATGAACATTTTCCTAAACCAAAAGTTGGTTGGATCAGGCATGATGTGCAATGACATTTATGTTCTAAATCAATCAACGGTTCTGACCATAACAAACACACACAAGAGGAAGAGTTCAGAAATGAATGAATCTTTCTTGTGGCATTGTAGACTGGGTCACATCAATGTGACACGACTAGCAAAGTTGCATAAAGATGGATATTTGAATCCGTTTGAATTTTCATCTTATGACACTTGCCAATCATGTCTCAAAGGCAAGATGAACAAAACTCCGTTTACGGGACACGGAGAAAGAGTTACGGAACTCTTGGGACTGGTACACAGTGATGTATGCGGCCCCATGTCTACACATGCCAGGAATGGTTCTGCGTGCTTCATTACATTCACTGACGATCTCTCTAGATTCGGATATGTGTTCCTAATGAAACACAAATCAGAAGATTTTGAGAAATTTAGAGAATATAAACAAGAAGTCGAGAACCAAACCGGGAAAAGTATAAAAATCCTTCGATCTGATCGAGGAGGTGAATACTTGAGCAATGAATTTCTGGACTTCCTAAAAGAGAATGGGATTCTCTCTCAGCTGACTCCTCCATATACACCACAGCACAACGGTGTATCTGAACGGAGGAACCGCACCGTATTAGATATGGTGCGCTCTATGATGAGCACAGCTGAGTTACTTATTTCCTTCTGGGGGTATGCGCTGGAGACAGCAGCATACCTATTGAATCAAGTTCCAACTAAATCTGTACCTACCACACCATATGAGATATGGAGTGGGAAGAGACCATATCTTAAACGAGTTAAGATATGGGGTTGTCCGGCCTATGTCAAAAGACAAAATCCGGACAAACTCGAGGCACGGTCAGTTCTTTGCAAGTTTGTGGGATATCCAAAGAACTCATATGGGTATTTTTTCTACCACAATGAGGAACAAAAGGTGTTTGTTGCTCAACATGCCACCTTTTTAGAAAAGGAATTTCTTGTAAAAGAAATTAGTGGCAAAGTGGTAGAGCTGGAAGAGGTTCCAAATACACAAACTGCAACTGAAGATTTATTGGAACCAGAGGATTCGGTAGTTCCCAACGAACCTCAGCCTCTCCACCGATCTAGTAGGGTTCCTCACCCACCTGAGAGATATTACGGTTTTCTCATGGATGGTGGGAGCGAGGATTGCATCATTGTTGATGATGACCCAACTAGCTTCGAGCAGGCCATCACGAGTAGGGACTCAGTGAAATGGCTGGATGCAATGCGGTCCGAGATGGAATCCATGTACACCAACAAAGTGTGGACTTTGGAAGTTGCTCCTGAAAGGGTAAAACCCATTGGGAGCAAGTTGATCTTCAAGAAAAAACTTGGTGTAGATAGGAAAGTGGAGACTTTCAAAGATAGACTTGCTGCAAAGGGTTTTCGTCAAAGACCAGGTGTGGACTATGATGAAACCTTTTCTCCAGTGGCTATGCTTAAATCCATCCGGATCATGCTTGCCATCGCTGCATATCATGACTACGAAATCTGGCAAATGGATGTTAAGACAGCCTTTCTAAACGGTGATTTAGAAGAGTGCGTGTACATGTCTGAGCCAGAGGGCTTCGTTGATAGTGGGAGCAGCGGGAAGGTGTGCAGGCTGCTTAAATCCATTTATGGGTTGAAGCAAGCATCGCGGAGTTGGAACATCTGCTTTGACGTCGTTATCAAAGAGTTTGATTTCGTCAAAAACGTAGATGAACCTTGTATCTACAAGAAGGTGGCAGAAAGTAAGGTTGTCTTCCTCGTATTGTACATGGACGACATACTCTTGATAGGAAATGACATTCCTATCCTTCAATCGGTTAAGCTCTTCTTATCACAAAGATTCTCAATGAAAGATATTGGTGATGCCTCTTGCATATTGGGAATTATGATCTATAGAGATAGATCTAAACGGATATTGGGATTGTCCCAATCCAGGTACATTGACACCATACTAAAGAGGTTTAGTATGGAAGAGTCCAAACGTGGGTTTTTACCCACAATCTCGGGGCTCACTCTCTCCAAAGAGATGTCTCCCAAGACTGATTCGGAGAGAGCTCACATGCAAGGGATACCCTGTACTTCGGCAGTAGGCTCTATCATGTACGCGATGCTATGTACCAGACCCGATGTAGCATAATCACTAAGTGTAGTGAGTAGGTATCAAGCTGATCCTGGAGAGAGTCACTGGACAGCTGTGAAGAGCATTCTCAAGTACTTGCGAAGGACTAAAGAGATGCTCTCGTTGTATGGTAACGGAGAACTCCAAGTGGAGTCCTTTACCGATTTGAGCTTCCAGAGTGATAAGGATGACTCTAAGTCGTAGTCGAGATTTGTCTTTACCCTTTACGGAGGGTCGGTTAGCTGGAAGATTTCCAAGCAAGAAACCGTGGCAGACTCGACGATGGAGGCTGAATACATCGCTGCCAACGATGCTGCCAAAGAGGCTGTCTGGATCAAGAAGTTCATTACTGAACTTGGAGTGGTTCCATCCATTGATCATCCAATACCTATGTATTGCGATAACAATGGAGCGGTGGCTTTGGCCAAGGAACCCAGGTCCCATCAGCGATCCAGGCATATTCTAAGGCGGTATCACCTGATCCGGGAGATAGTTGATCGCCGGGAGATCGAGGTCAGGAGGGTTGACATGAAGAACAACACATCTGATCCACTCACGAAGGCCATTCCACAGATACAGTTTGAGATACTCTTCGGGATGCTTGGTATCCGATACTACAGCAGCTGGACCTAGTGCAAGTGGGAGATAGTTAGTTGTATGTATGCCCTAGAGGCCATTATTGTACAGATGATGTATATTATATTGGATGCTTGGACATATATAGAGAGGACTTTCTTGCTCGATATGATAGTATGCTATCTGGTTGCTCTTTACTTTAACATGTATACATGTCTCTTTATACTGTCTTATTGTTACATGTTGGTAAAGCCCTTAGGATGTGTACTTGACTACCTGGACTATGATGCGGATCATACTAGTGGGGACATGGTAGTCCATAAGTATATCCTTCAAGGTCCCTAGTCGTGGGTGTATCGAGACGGGGCTTCGATATACCAGTGTAGACTAGCGTATACGCTTCTCGACCCATGAGATGGGAGATGGATGATCCCATATCCATTGGTGTTTGACATCAGAGATGGTATACGGGTGCTCAGTGAAGACTGGGTACACTGGATGGACTCGCCGAGAACTCCCAGATGGTATTATACCTTACGTCAGATGGCAGTTCTCTGGTGACACTTGTGCAGGTTAGTCTGTAGACCCGAGATCGTCATAGAGTCTTGTGTGATTCCCACTGTGCTTTGATTTCCACCTTACCACGTCCATGAGGGTGTGCAAAATGGTGGTTTTTGTGTACAGTCCCGAGTCACATGGAGGCAATGAGCGATAGGAGGGGTTTCGTCTCTCCAGGTATTGGGGGTTGATGTTGCGCTGTGCTCGATTGGCAGTAACAGGGAAGTCCCTGGCCAGGGCTGATTAGAGATTTACTGGTAAGTGTTACCATTAGTTTCTCGACCCGTTATGAGCCTCACATCGGCACGACTTGTCGGTTTTTGGGGTCTGATGTTTACCACCCCTGGACTTGATATGCGACATATCAGACGAGGAGACCGGACTGTACGGGATGTATTGCCGGTAGGCTTTCACAGGAGTTGGAGCGGGCTTTCTTGCTGATCTTCTGATCGCTCAATACCCGGGTAGCCGTTACGTCCAACTAGTACCACTGACGGCTTGTCGGTGCGTGATGTGATCATCACCAACTGCCGGCGTATTGACGAGTCTTTAGAGTCCTACACAGATGTTTTACTGTCTCAGGCGAAACGAAATAGGAGCGCATATGTGATATGTGCGAGACCGAGAATAAATGCGTGTATGTAATACCGTATTCTATTCTCGCGACTTTATGTATCGGTCGGTCATATGTGATATGCCCGGGTTATCGAATCAAGTGTTGATTCGATAAGTCGATACGATGGATGTTAGCCGGTTATATGAGATATGACTGGATTATTAAGTCAAGTGTTGATTTAAAAATTAAGTGTATAATTGTATATTAGATATACAAATTTACATTTGCTAACACTTATTCACTTTAGGGTTTTTCTCACATGTGAACACTTGTATATATATATATGTGATATATATATATTAAAGTGTTTTCTTTTGTATCATGGTTGATGATACACTAGACTTGGATGTATGAGACTTACACCATGCTACATATTATGTTGGGTTTTTATATTTGAAGTAATTACAAAATCAAGTGGAGGATTAGATCAATGCATGAAGCTTGTGGACGCATTGACTAAGTCCACTTGAGTTTGTTTTTACCATAGATATTTCTTAACCCAACCATAAGTGTTAGCTATGGTTATGGATCTACAAGGGTTAGTATATGATACTCTCTCACCATGGTTAGCATACTCACTTAATCATTATCCTCATTTCTTTTCTTTTGTTCATCATCTTCTTCTTCATTGAGCAAGAGAAAAGCAAGCTAGAGTTTGATCCAAAGTGAGAATCCTTGTGAGAAACAAAATTCTAAAGAGAACCCACTTCCTATTTCTCCATCCTCTACTAGACTAGCACTTTAGTTTAGGGTGTTTACTTCACTAATTCTATAGTTAGTGAAGTAGGAGCTTGAGTCGGAATTCCCTCGACGTAGATCATCTTCGGCCTCAGAGACTTCAAGCAAGGTCGCATCCTTCGCGTCGTGAAGCCATACAAGAGCCCGAGAGAACCACGATCGCAGCGAAGGGACTTCATCAAGGAGCTAAAGAAGTGGAGGAACGATCTAAAAAGGTTGTATTTCGTATCTCTTTAGAGTAAAGTTGTTTACTTGCTATATAGTTTCGCCTAAACTCTAGTTAACGATCTTGCTTAGGGTTGTGCGGCACATAAAATTTTAATTTTGGCATGGTCGATGCCTTGTAGAGCCTTGTTAGTGTGCCTAGTAACCCTACATTTGATTATTCGATCGAAAAGTTTAATATTATCTATTTATCTGGAATGTGATACAATATGTGGAATTCATATAGTTAGGCATGAAATGCGAAGTATGTGATATTTCGGATTTATGATGTCTAAAGTAATTGTGGATTCCAAGTGTTGTAGTTTTACACATTCTTTTTTGTGACCGTAAGCGTAGTATGTGGGGTATCGCCGGCTTCGTTGCTATATATCAACGACAATCGGGATACACATACTTGCTTACGTTGATGATATGAGATATTATGTGTTGCTATGATATGTTGTATTGGATCGTCGTGTTTTGAATAGCCGGGGGTTTTGAAAGGTTAGCCTAGCACCTCATGAAGGGTTTGGAAGAATCACATGTACCAAAGATGGAATTTTTAGGGTGCTAAGTTAACAAGCAAAGGATCGATCCTAGAAAAATTAGGGTTTCAAAAACTTTTCACATCATCATATGAAAGAAATGCTAGGGTTTAGAGAGTACAACCTTTGCAGCTCCCTACGCAAGACTCCTCGGCTACTTGGGATTTGAAATAGCTCCGCTTAAACTCCTCGAGGTCACCGATGATCCACCCGGAGTCCGCTTTGTCCAAGCTTGCAACTTTATCCGATCAAGTGAACAAAATCAAGCTAACACTCTAAACAAGTGGGCTAGACTTGTGTAGAATGGTGTTGTGGTTCTCTTTCTCACTTCAAAATCCAATCTTGATGAGTATAATGCTCACTACAAAGAACTAGAGAGCAAGTGAAGAAGGAGGAAGAAGATGATGGCTATTTTAGAAGAAGATAAGAATAACTCTTAAAAGAAAAATAGAAAATATATCAATATATATTTCTTATCTCTCATCTCAAACCATGGTTGAATCATTATTGAACTTGAGTTAAAACCAAAAAGGAAAAGTAATCCATGGTTAAATGATGGGTGAGCATGGTTAGGTCAAGAAGAGTGTAGAAAGCTTCCATGAATTATCCTTTCCTTTATCCATTTTGTTTTAACCAAAAATCAAATAATAATCCAAATAAAAACCCATGGTGTGAGTCTTATATTGCCACCATTTCCTTGTATAATCAACCATGATAGAATGATGTATGTATGCATGTGTGCATGCACATCCATATGTGCATGAAACTAGAAAGAATGAAAAACATACATGCATGCATGCATACATCCATCACAAGAAAGGATTTCCAGTGAGAAACTAATGGTTAAATGATAAATCAACACTTGATTTATCAATCCGGTCATATCACATATGACCCAAACCAAAAGCAAGCCGCCCGATCAATATACGGTATCCTATACGCGTATTTTAATCAGGTCCATGCGCATATCGCATACGCGCACCACAACGTTTCGCCTGGACTAGGAAACTCCATTGTGGGACTCTGAGACTCGTCAATACGCCGGCAGTGGGTGATGATCATATCAAGCACCCCCAAGCCGCAAGCGGTCAGCTAAACGTAACGGCCACCCGGGTATTGAGAGATCAGAAGATAACAAGCGAACCTGCTACAACTCCCGTCGAGCCAACCGGCAACACTTCCCGTACAGTCCTGTCTCCTCATCTGATATGTCGCATATCAAGTCTAAGGGTGGTAAACGTCAGACCACAATAACCGATAAGTCGTGCTGATGTGAGGCTCATAAAACTACTGGTAACACTTACCAGCAAATCTCTGAATCAGCTCTGGCCAGGGACTTCCCTGTTCCGGCCAATCGAGCACAGTGCAACAACAACCCCCAATACCGGGAGAGACGAAACCCCTCTTATCGCTCATTGCCTCCATGTGACTCGGGACTGTACCCAAAAACCACCGTTTTGCACGCCCTTATGGATGTGGTAAGGTGGAAATCAAAGCACAGTGGGAATCACACAAGACTCTATGACGGTCTCGGGTCTAAAGACTAACCTGCACAAGTGTCACCTGAGAACTGCCATCTGACGTGAGGTATAATACCATCTGGGAGTTCTCGGCGAGTCCGTCCAGTGTAACCAGTCTCCACTGAGCACCCGTATATCATCTCTGATGTCAAACACCAATGGATATGGGATCATCCATCGCCCATCTCATGGGTCGAGAAGCGTATACGCTAGTCTACACTGGTATATCGATGCCCCGTCTCGATACACCCACGACTAGGGACCTTGAAGGATGTACTTATGGACTACCATGTCCCCACTAGTATGATCCGCATCATAGTCGAGGTAGTCAAGTACACATCCTAAGAGCTTTACCAACATGTAACTATAAGACAGTATAAAGAGACTAGTATACATGTTAAGGTAAAGAGCAACCAAATAGTATACTGTCATATCGAGCAAGAAAGTCATCTCTATATATGTCCAAGCATCCAATATAATATACATCATCTGTACAGTACTGGCCTCTAGGGCATACATACAACTAACAATCTCCCACTTGCACTAGGGCCAGCTGCTGTAGTATCGCATACCGAGCATCCCGAAGAGTCTCTCAAACTGTATCTGGGGAATGGCCTTCGTGACTGGATCCGCTGTGTTATTCTTCGTGTCAACCCCTCCTGACCTCGATCTCCCGGCGATCAACTATCTCCCGGATCAGGTGATACCGCCTGAGAATATGCCTAGATCGCTGATGGGACCTGGGTTCCTTGGCCAAAGCCACCGCTCCATTGTTATCGCAATACAAAGGTATTGGATGCTCAATGGATGGAACCACTCCAAGTTCAGTAATGAACTTCTTGATCCAGACAGCCTCTTTGGCAGCATCGTTGGCAACGATGTATTCAGCTTCCATCATCGAGTCTGCCACGGTTTCCTGCTTGGAACTCTTCCAGCTAACCGCCCCTTTGTAAAGGGTAAAGACAAATCCCGACTGCGACTTAGAGTCGTCCTTATCACTCTGGAAGCTCGAATCGGTAAAGGACTCCACTTGGAGTTCTCCGTTACCATACACCAAGAGCATCTCTTTAGTCCTTCGTAAGTACTTGAGAATGCTCTTCACAGCTGTCCAGTGACTCTATCCAGGATCAGCTTGATACCTGCTCACTACACTTAGTGAGTATGCTACATCGGGTCTGGTACACAGCATCGCGTACATGATAGAGCCTACAGCCGAAGCATAGGGTATCCCTTGCATACGAGCTCTCTCCAAATCAGTTTTGGGAGACATATCTTTGGAGAGATTGACTCCAGAGATTGTGGGTAAGTTCCCACGCTTGGATTCTTCCATACTAAACCTCTTTAGTATGGTGTCAATGTACCTGGATTGGGACAATCCCAATATCCGTTTGGATCTATCTCTATAGATCCTAATTCCCAATATGTAGGAGGCATCACCAAGATCTTTCATCGAGAATCTTTGTGACAAGAAGAGCTTGACCGATTGCAGCATAGGAA
This sequence comes from Agapanthus africanus, assembly GCA_030015575.1. Classification (NCBI taxonomy): domain Eukaryota; kingdom Viridiplantae; phylum Streptophyta; class Magnoliopsida; order Asparagales; family Amaryllidaceae; genus Agapanthus; species Agapanthus africanus. The sequence continues at coordinate 234,353,668 of JASDDO010000031.1, forward strand.
TGTCATTTCCTATCAAGAGTATGTCGTCTACGTAAAATATGAGGAAGACAACCTTTCTCTCTGCCACCTTCTTGTAGATACAAGGTTCATCTACGTTTTTGACGAAATCAAACTCTTTGATAACGACGTCAAAGCAGATGTTCCAACTCCGCGACGCTTGCTTTAATCCATAAATGCATTTAAGCAGATTGCACACCTTCCCGCTGCTCCCACTATCTATGAAGCCCTCTGGCTTACTCATGTACACGCACTCTTCTAAATCACCGTTTAGAAAGGCGGTCTTAACATCCATTTGCCAGATTTCGTAATCATGATATGCAGCGATGGCAAGCATGATCCGGATTGATTTAAGCATTGCCACTGGAGAAAAGGTCTCGTCATAGTCCACACCTGGTCTTTGACGAAAACCCTTTGCTATAAGTCTAGCTTTGAAAGTCTCCACTTTCCCATCTACACCAAGTTTTTTCTTGAAGATCCACTTGCTCCCAATGGGTTTTACCCCTTCAGGAGCATCTTCCAAAGTCCATACTTTGTTGGTGTACATGGATTCCATCTCGGATCGCATAGCATCAGGCCATTTCACTGAGTCCCCACTCGTGATGGCCTGCTCGAAGCTAGTTGGGTCATCATCTTCCATGATGCAATCCTCGCTCCCACCGTCCAAGAGAAAACCATAGTATCTCTCAGGTTGGCGAGGAACCCTACTAGATCGGCGGAGAGGCTGAGGTTCGTTGGGAGCTACTGAATCCTCTGGTTCCATTAAATCTTCTGTCGTAGTCTGTAATGCTGGAACCTCTTCCAGTTCTACCTCCTTGCCACTAATCTCTTTTTCAAGAAATTCCTTTTCTAAAAAGGTAGCTTGTCGAGAAACGAACACCTTTTGTTCCTCGGTGTGGTAGAAGATATACCCGCGTGAATGTTTGGGATATCCAATAAGCTTACACAGAATGGACCTTGCCGCGAGTTTGTCCGGATTCTGCGTTTTTACATATGCCGGACAACCCCATATCTTTACATAGTTAAGACATGGTCTCTTTCCTTTCCATATCTCATATGGAGTGGTTGGCACGGATTTGGTGGGAACCATATTCAATAGGTCTGCAGCTGTTTCCAGTGCATACCCCCAGAAGGAAATAGGGAACTCAGCTGTGCTCATCATAGAGCGCACCATATCTAATAGGGTGCGGTTCTTCCGTTCCGATACACCGTTATGCTGTGGTGTATATGGAGGAGTCAGCTGAGAGAGAATCCCATTCTCTTTTAGGAAGTCCAGGAATTCATTGCTCAAGTATTCACCTCCTCGATCAGATCGAAGGATTTTAATACTTTTCCCGGTTTGGTTCTCGACTTCTAGTTTATATTCTCTAAATTTCTCAAAAGCTTCTGATTTGTGTTTCATTAGGAACACATATCTGAATCTAGAGAGATCGTCAGTGAATGTAATGAAGTACGAAGAACCATCCCTGGCATGTGTAGACATGGGACCGCATACATCACTATGTATCAGTCCCAAGAGTTTGGTAACTCTTTCTCCGTGTCCCGTAAACGGAGTTTTGGTCATCTTGCCTTTGAGACATGACTGGCAAGTGTCATAAGATGAAAATTCAAACGGATTCAAATATCCATCATTATGCAACTTAGCTAGTCGTGTCGCATTGATGCGACCCAGTCTACAATGCCACAAGAAGGATTCGTTCAGCTCTGAACTTTTCCTCTTGTGTGTGTTTGTTATACTTAGAACTGTTGATTGATTTAGAACATAAATTCCATTGCACAACGTGCCTGATCCAACCAACTTTTGGTTACGGAAAATGTTCATAACATTATCTTGTAATACAAAATTATATCCCTCTTTAGTCAACAAAGAAACCGATATTATGTTTCATATCAGGTTCGGCATATAATAGCATTCGTTCAGAATCAATGTATTACCAGTTGGTAATACAAGGTGATATTCCCCGACAGTCTTAGCGGCAGCAATTGCACCATTTCCAACTATTATGTCTTTATCACCTTCTGCAAGTTCTCTACCTTTTCTAAGCCCATGTAACTCATTACATATATGGGATCCTGACCCGGTATCTAATACCCAGGACGTAGGGCAAATGAAGAAACAGTTCTCTGTAACGAACACACCCGAAGAAAATGCATCAACATGTACTTTCTTCATTCGGGTGGCATGGGAATCTTGGTATTCCTCTATGTCCTGTTCATTCCTATAACTCTTATAAGAAAGAACGGAACCAACGTTCCCCAGCACAGTATAACTTGCGGGTTCGGTCAATACATCCATATTATTATCTTGATTAAGGCCTGACATGGTCGCTACCTGGAGAGAGAGAGAAGAAAACACTTTAGCGTATGCTCTTGCAAGATCAGATTGGTTATTATCTTATCTAATCAGGATGTCTCCCACCGGTTTTTATCAAATCTTCCTTCAAACCCTAAAAGGAAAGACTGGCCGGGATTAATTACACCCTACAACTTCGCCGATCTTTCAGCCAGGCCAGTGTCGGTACTTTGAGGGAGGTTCCCCGTGCTTTCGCACGGACCTAATTAATGTAAACCTCGTTTTCCCAGAGGCGTAACCCCATTGACACCTTTCTAGACACCTACTTGATCGGCTAATTGTCCTGTGTAAAATTCTCCCAGGAGTAACAATTACTCGCAGTGGGTATCGGGATCCAACTATCTCATAGAAGGTATGCAATCTCATTGCAAATTTCCACACTTGAAATTCCCGATAATATTTTGCCCCTAGCGTCCCATGACCTTGACGCAGGCCAACAAACCATAGTGCGCTAGTCAAGTTCAACCCGTCATTTCTTGATTGAATTAAACCCACCCGTACGACCCTTGACGCAGGCCAACATAGTCGCACGACTACCCTAATCCAATCTGCATCATATGCACTAACAGATAAATACTAGTTAGCTACCGCTCACTACGCCTTGACGCAGGCCAACAAACGTAGTGCGAATACTAAGTAGGACTTATCTGAAATGACGGAGGGCTACTACAGGTTTTTCTGAAAACCTATTGCGTAATGAACTTGATAACGTTGTAGAATCGAATGAATTTTGAAATGGAGTGTTCTTGAGGCTTTTCTAGTTTTGCTAAAAGGGTCACTCCCGGTGAAGGGATCGTCGGCCCTTTCCTCATCGAATGAGGTGCGGGATATATCATATATATCACAATGCAAAGCAAAACTCCAAAAGCAATCAAAAGCAAACCGAGTGTTGTAGCATCTGCCAGTTTCGCTAAAGAGGTCACTCCCGGTGAAGGGATCTCGGCACTTTCCCTATCGAATAAGGTGCAGGGTATATCATATATACCACTATGCAAAGCAAAACTGTAGCTACCCTTTTATTTTAAAATTTGATTCTACAACATCTTTTAGGTTTCTTTTCTTTCATTAATCACATTAATGAAGTCCCATCATTTAAGTCACCTAAACATCACAGATAAATACGACGTACACTTATGCCATCCGCATTCGCCTCGATGTCCCCTCGTGCACCGTTAGGTTAGGTAACTAACGACAGAGCAGGGCAGGGCTAGTGCGGGTGTAAAACATAAGTAACGTCTATATAATATATCATATATACTATATATCGTATCCATCAGAACATATCAAATGATCACATCACAGATATCGCAGCAGAAACATAGATATAATGTGGGATATACTTGGACGTCCGTATTTAGTATTTAGCCAATAATAGAAAATACGGATTCCATAGTCGCGATGAATAGCCAAGCCCACACCCTGGACCCCTACGAGAGCGGCAAGCGACCCTACCAATTCTGGAGTTTAGGAGACCCGGTCTCGACTCCTCGAGATGGCCTCCCACTGAACCCCAGAACCCGGTCACCCATGCTCCCCTCCTTGGGTCCATCCTAATGCGGAAAAGTAAATAATATACAACACAGGTGGCATCGACCTCAACCCGGAAGTGCCCCAAATAAAAGAATATTACATTACATTTGAATTTACATGAATGAAAATATAAAACTCTCATCTCACATAAAACCCCCCGGCTATTCAATCGCGACAATCCTGCACATCATATCTCAGCAACACATAATATCTCATATCATCAACGCAAGTAAGTATGCATACCCCAATTGTCGTTGATGTATAGCAACGAAACCGGCGATATTGATATACTACACTTACGGTCACAGAAAAGAAAGTGTAAAACTGCAATATCTGGAATCCACACTCTCTTTAGACATCGTAAATACGAAATATCACATACTTCGTATTTCATGTCCAACTATATGAATTCCACATATTGCATCTCATTCCTGATAATTAGATGGTATTAAAGTTTTCGAACGAATGATCAAATACTCAAAATTCCCTAAACCTCAACACTTGAGCGGAGTTCAAAAACCCGGAGTGTGACACAATAGTAGCGGTCCAGCAGTAGAAGGGTCAAGCCAACGCCTCATATGTGGCACGCCGTACTGCCCCAAACCCTAAGGTTCAAAAGGCAGTTCAAGACGGTCACAAAATCGAGTTAAGGTTTGTTGTCTTCTAGAGGGTCCACCACAAACAAACATGCATGTATTTCCGAAAGATTTTAAACCCCGTGAAAAGTGAGCAAATGACACTCGTTCGAACAATTCGATACTTTCTAATTTACCCGGAAAAGTCACGAAATCAAAATTCCGATCGAATCACCGAGTCCAAAAACATCTCCAGAATTTACAGTACTAAATTCAGATTAAAAATACTCCAAAACAATATACAAGCAGATATATTAGTTACTGTAGAAAAACTAAACGATGAGGCAACATAACGGCCGCGGAACCGGGGCCTAAGCAGGCTATTGCCGCGGTTCCGCGGTGGTATTAACTGTTCATTGAGTCATTTTTCACAGTAATTCTTATTTTAACCTGCTTCACTTTTTGTATATTTTTAATTCTGAAAATAACCAGTTTTTAAAAATTGCCCAGAGAAGGTCCCGTAAATCCGTACTTTGATCCGATCGGAGTTTTGACTTCGCTAAATTGTCGCCTAATATTCTAGGTCGGCTCAAATACCAATGAAAGGTTAGCCTAGCACCTCATGAAGGGTTTGGAAGCATCACATGTACCAAAGATGGAATTTTTAGGGTGCTAAGTTAACATGCAAAGGATTGATCGTAGAAAATTTATGGTTTCAAAAACTTTTCACATCATCATATGAAAGAAATGCTAGGGTTTAAAGAGTACAACCTTTGTAGCTCCCTACGCTAGACTCCTCGGCTACTTGGGGTTTGAAATAGCTCCGCTTAAACACCTCTAGGTCACCGATGATCCACCCGGAGTCCGCTTTGTCCAAGCTTGCAACTTTATCCGATCAAGTGAACGAAATCAAGCTAACACTTTAAACAAGTGGTCTAGACATATGTAGAATGGTGTTGTGGTTCTCTTTCTCACTTCAAAATCCAATCTTGAGGAGTATATTGCTCACTACAAAGAACTAGAAAGCTAGTGAAGAAGGAGGAAGAGGATGATGGCTATTTTAGAAGAAGATAAGAATAACTCTTAAAAGAAAAATAGAAAATATATCAATATATATTTCTTATCTCTCATCTGAAACCATGGTTGAATCATTATTGAACTTGAGTTAAAACCCAAAAAGAAAAGTAATCCATGGTTAAATGATGGGTGAGCATGGTTAGGTCAAGAAGAGTGTAGAAAGCTTCCATGAATTATCCTTTCCTTTATCCATTTTGTTTTAACAAAAAATCAAATAATAATCCAAATAAAAACCCATGGTGTGAGTCTTATATTGCCACCATTTCCTTGTATAATCAACCATGATAGAATGATGTATGTATGCATGTGTGCATGCACATCCATATGTGCATGAAACTAGAAAGAATGAAAAACATACATGCATGCATACATCCATCCATCACAAGAAAGGATTTCTAGTGAGAAACTAATGGTTAAATGATAAATCAACACTTGATTTGTCAATCCGGTCATATCACATATGAACCAAACCAAAAGCAAGCCGCCCGATCAATATACGGTATCCTATACGCGTATTTTAATCGGGTCCATGCGCATATCGCATACGCGCACCACAACGTTTCGCCTGGACTAGGAAACTCCATTGTGGGACTCTGAGACTCGTCAATACGCCGGCATTGGGTGATGATCATATCAAGCACCCCTAAGACGCAAGCGGTCAGCTAAACGTAACGGCCACCCGGGTATTGAGCGATCAGAAGATAACAAGCGAACCTGCTACAACTCCCGTCGAGCCAACCGGCAACACTTCCCGTACAGTCCTGTCTCCTCATCTGATATGTCGCATATCAAGTCTAAGGGTGGTAAACGTCAGACTCCAATAACCGATAGGTCGTGCCGATGTGAGGCTCATAACTGGTCGAGAAACTACTGGTAACACTTACCAGCAAATCTCTGAATCAGCCCTGGCCAGGGAGTTCCCTGTTACGGCCAATCGAGCACAGTGCAACATCAACCCCCAATACCGGGAGAGACGAAACCCCTCCTATCGCTCATTGCCTCCATGTGACTCGGGACTGTACCCCAAAACCACCGTTTTGCGCGCCCTTATGGACGTGGTAAGGAGGAAATCAAAGCACAGTGGGAATCACACAAGACTCTATGACGATCTCGGGTCTACAGACTAACCTTTACAAGTGTCACCTGAGAACTGCCATCTGATGTGAGGTATAATACCATCTGGGAGTTCTCGGCGAGTCCGTCCAGTGTACCCAGTCTCCACTGAGCACCCGTATATCATCTCTGATGTCAAACACCATTGGATATGGGATCATCCATCGCCCATCTCATGGGTCGAGAAGCGTATACGCTAGTCTACACTGGTATATCGATGCCCCATCTCGTTACACCCACGACTAGGGACCTTAAAGGATGTACTTATGGACTACCATGTCCCCACTAGTATGATCCGCATCATAGTCCAGGTAGTCAAATACACATCCTAAGGGCTTTACGAACATGTAACTTTAAGACAGTATAAAGAGACTAGTATACATGTTAAGATAAAGAGCAACCAGATAGCATACTATCATATCGAGCAAGAAAGTCATCTCTATATATGTCCAAGAATCCAATATAATATACATCATCTGTACAATACTGGCCTCTAGGGCATACATACAACTAACATGTTTTATATGAGATGAGGGTTTTTATTTTCATTCATGTAAAATTCATTTGTTTGTAATATTCTTTTATTGGGGCACTTCCGGGATGAGGTTGATGTCACCATTGTATATTATTAACTTTTCCGCATTAGGTAGACCCAAGGAGGGGAGCACAAGTAACCAGGTTCTAGGGTCCAGTGGGAGGCCATCTCGAGGAGTCGAGACCGGGTCTCCTAACCCTAGAATTGGCAGTGTTGCTTGCCGCTCTCGTAGGGGTCTAGGGATGTGGGTTTGGCTATTCATCGCGACCGTGGAATCCGTGTTTTATAAATGCTCTTTTTAAAAAACACGGACATCCTAGTATATCCAATATTTCATATATGTTCTTCTGCTGCAATGTTATATGATGAGATCATATTACTGCCTGAGACGAATGCTTATACTATATATATATGCTGATATATAAATATTATTGCTTTCGTTTCTTCTGTGATGCTTAGGAAGTATAAGCTGATGGGATATATCAATGAAATTAATAAAAAGAAAAGAAACCTAAAAGATGTTGTAGAATCAAAACTTTATAAAAAGGGTAGCTACAATTTTGCTTTGCATAAGCGGTATATATGATATACCCTGCACCTTATTCGATGAGGAAAGAGACGAGATCCCTTCACCGAGAGTGACCTCTTTAGCTAAACTGGCAGATGCTACAAACTCCCGGTTTAGTTTTTGATAGCTTATATAGTTCTTGCTTTGCACAGCGGTATATATGATATATCCTGCACCTTATTCGATGGGGAAAGAGCCGAGATCCCTTCACCGGGAGTGACCTCTTTAGCGATACTAGAAAAGCCTAAAAAACACTCCTTTTCAAAAATCACTTGTTTCTACAACGATATTAAGTTCATTACGCTCATGGTTTTTCTGAAAAAACCTGCGTAGCCCTCCGACATTTCAGATAGGTAATACTTAGTATTCGTGCTACGTTTGTTGGCTTTCGTCAAGGCGTAGTGTGCGGTAGCTAACTATTGCTTATCTGTAACATATGATGAGATTGGGTTAGGGTAGTCGTGCGACTTTATTGGCTTTCATCAAGGGACGTACGGCTGGGGTTAATTCAATCAAGAAATGTACGGGTTGAACTTGACTAGCAGACTATGGTTTGTTGGCATTCGTCAAGGTCATAGCACTTTAGGGGAAAAATATTATCGGGAATTTCAAGTGTTGAAATTTGCAATGATATTGCATACCTCCTATGAGATAGTTGGATCCCGATACCCGCTGCGAGTAAGAGCTAGTTCTGGGAGAATTTTACACGGGACAATTAGCCGATCAAGTAGGTGTCTAGAAAATTGATAACGGGGTTATGCCTCTGGGAAAACGAGGTTTAATTTTTTTAGATCCGTGTGAAAGCATGGGGAACCTCTCTCAAGTACCGACACTGATCTGGCTGAATGATTGACGAAATTGTAGGGTGTAATTAATCCCGGCTAATCTTACCTTTTAGGGTTTGATGGAAGATTTGATAAAAACAGTGGGAGACATCCTGATTAGATTAGATAATAACTAATCTAATCTTGCAAGAGCATACGCAAAAGTGTTTTCTTCTCTCTCTCTCCAGGTAGCGACCATGTCAGGCCATAATCAGGATAATAATATGGATGTATTGATTGAACCTTCTTATTATACTGAGTAGGGGAACGTTGGTCCCGTTCTTTCTTATAAGAGTTATAAGACTGAACAGGAAATAGGAGAATATCTGGATTCTCACGCCACCCAATCGAAGAATAAGCATGTTGATGCATATTTTTTAGGTGTGTTAGTTATCGAGAACTGTTACTCAGTTCACTCTACGTCCTGGGTATTAGATACCGGATCGGGATCCCATATATGTAATATGTTACATGGGCTACGTAAAGGTAGGGAACTGGGAGAGGGTGATCATTCCGTAAGAGTGAGGAATGGTGAAAATGTTGCAGCCAAAGCAGTTGGCGAATATCACCTTGTGTTACCAAATAGTAATACATTGTTTCTGAACGAATGCTATTACATTCCGACCCTGATATGCAATCTTATATCATTTTCTTTATTAAGCAAAGAAGGATATAATTTTGTAGTACAGGATAATGTTATGAACATATTCCTGAATGAAAAGTTGATTGGATCAGGTTCGTTATTTAATGGCATATACGTTCTCAATCAAACTACAGTCCTTAATATACAAAACACACACAAGAGGAAAAGTTCGGAAATGAATGAATCCTTCTCATGGCATTGTAGACATGGTCATATCAATGCGACACAGCTAGCTAAGTTACATAGGGATGGATATTTGAATCCGTTGGAATTATCATCTTATGATACTTGCCACTCATGTCTCAAAGGTAAAATGACCAAATCTCCATTTGATACAGAGTAAGAGTTACGGAATTCTTAGGACTGGTACATAGTGATGCATGCGGACCCATGTCTACACACGCCAGGAACGGTTGTTCCTACTTCATTACATTCATTGACGATCTCTCAAGACACAGACATGTGTTCTTGATAAAACACAAGTCTGAAGCTTTTGAGAAATTCAGAGAATATAAGCAAGAAGTAGAGAACCAAACAGGCAAAAGTATTAAGATTCTTCGATCTGATGGAGGAGGAGATTACTTAAGCAATGAACTCCTAGATTATCTAAAAGAGAATGGGATTCTCTCTCAGCTTACTCCTCCTTATACACCACAGCACAATGGTGTATCGGAGCGGAGGAATCGCACCCAATTAGATATGGTACGCTCTGTGATGAGTGATGCTGAGTTACCTATTTCCTTCTAGGGGTATGTGCTTGAGACAGCCATACACCAATTGAATATGGTTCCTACCAAATCAGTGCCTACCACTCCATAGGAGATATGGAAAGGGAAGAGACCATCTCTTAAGTATGTTAAGATATGGGGTTGTCCGGCCTATGTCAAAAGGCTAAATTCGGACAAACTCGAGGCAAGGTCTGTCCTATGCAAGTTTGTAGGATATCCCAAGAACTCACAAGGGTATATCTTCTACAATACTGAGGAACAAAAGGTGTCTGTTTCTCGACATGCCAACTTTTTAGAAAAGGAATTTCTTGAAAAAGAAATTTGTGGCGAGGAGGTAGAACTGGAAGAAGTTCCAGCAACACAAACTACTATAGATGATTTGGTAGATCCAGAGGATTCAGTTGTTCCCGACGAACCCCAGCCTCTCCGCCGATCTAGCAGGGTTTCCCATCCACCAGAGAGATATTACGGTTTTCTCTTTGATGGTGGAAGCAAGGATTGCATCATGGAAGATGATGACCCGACTAGTTTTGAGCAGGCCATCACGAGAGGTGACTCTGTGAAATGGCTGGATGCAATGCGATCTGAGATGGAATCCATGTACACCAACAAAGTATGGACTTTGAAAGTTGCTCCTGAAGGGGTAAAACCCATTGGGAGTAAGTGGATCTTTATGAAGAAACTTGGTGTAGATGGAAAAGTGGAGACTTTCAAAGCTAGACATGTTGCAAAGGGTTATCGTCAACGACCAGATGTGGATTATGACGAAACCTTTTCTCCACTGGCTATGCTTAAGTCCATCCGGATCTTACTTGCCATTGCTGCATACCATGACTATGAAATCTGGCAAATGGATGTTAAGACCGCCTTTCTAAATTGTGATTTAGAAGAGTGCGTGTACATGAATCAGCCAGAGGGCTTCGTAGATAGTGGGAGCAGCGGAAAGGTGTGCAAGCTGCTTAAATCCATCTACGGGTTAAAGCAGGCATCGCGGAGTTGGAACATCTGTTTTGATGTGGTAGTCAAAGAGTTTGACTTCATCAAAAACATAGATGAACCTTGTATTTACAAGAAGGTTGCAGAGAGTAAGGTTGTCTTCCTCGTATTGTGCGTCGATGACATACTCTTGATAGGAAATTATGTTACTATGCTGCTCTCGGTCAAGTTCTTTTTATCACATAGATTCTCAATGAAAGATCTAGGTGATGCCTCCAGAATTTTGGGAATTAGGATCTATAGAGATAGATCCAAGAGAATACTGGGATTGTCCCAATCCAGGTACATTGACACCATACCAAAGAGATTTAGTATGGAAGAATCCAAGTGTGGGAACCAACCCACGATCTCTGGACTCACTCTCTCCAAAGAGATATCTCCTAAGACTTATTTGGAGAGAGCTCGCATGCAAGGGATACCCTATGATTCGGTGGTAGGCTCTATCATGTACGCGATGCTATTTACCAGACCCGATGTGGCATACTCACTAAGTGTAGTGGGTAGGTATCAAGCAGATCCAGGAGAGAATCACTGGACAGCTGTGAAGAACATTCTCAAGTACTTGAGAAGAACTAAGGAGATGTTCTTGGTGTATGGTAATGGAGACTCCAGGTGGGGTCCTTTACCGAATCAAGCTTCCAAAGTGATAAGGACGACTCTAAGTCGCAATCGGGATTTGTCTTTACCCTAAATGGAGGGGCGATTTGTTGGAAGAGTTCCAAGCAAGAAACCGTGGTAGACTAGATGATGGAGGCTGAATACATCGCTGCCAACGATGCTGCCAAAGAAGCTGTCTGGATGAAGAAGTTCATCACTGAACTTGGTGTGGTTCCTTCCATTGAGCATCCAATACCATTGTATTGTGATAACAATGGAGCTGTGGTTTTGGCCAAGGAACCCAGGTCCCATCAGAAATCCATACATATTCTGAGGCGGTATCACCTGATCTGGGAGATAGTTGATCGCCGCGAGATCGAGGTCAGGAAAGTTGACACGAAGGACAATACTGTGGATACACTCACGAAGGCCATACCCCAAATACAATTTGAGAGACTCTTCGGGATGTTGGGTATGAGATGCTACAACACCTGGCCTTAGTGCAAGTGGGACATTGTTAGTTATATATATGCCCTAGAGGCCATTGTTGTACATATGATGTATATTATAGTGAATGCTTGGATATTTATAGAGAGGACTTTCTTGCTCGATATGATAGTATGCTATTTGGTTTCACTTTGTCTTAACATGTTGACTTGTATTAGTTTTCTGTCTTGCTCTCACATGTTGATAAAGCCCTTAGGATATGTACTCGACTACTAGGACTATGATGAGATCACACTAGTGCGGCCAGGGTAGTCAAAGAGTACATCCTATAATTGTTCCTAGTCGAGGGTGTATCGAGACAGGGCATCGATACACCAGAGTAGACTAGAATATACGCATCTTGACCCATATGATGGGCGATGGATGATCCCATATCCATCGGTGTTTGACAGCAAAGATGGTGTACGGGTGCTGAGTGGAGACTGGGTACACTGAACGGACTCGCCGAGAACTACTAGATGGTATTATACCTATCGTCAGATAGCAGTTCTCCGGTGACACTGGTACAGGTTAGTCTGTAGACCCGAGATCATCATAGTGTCTTGTATGATTCCTACTGTGCTTTGATTTCAATCATACCACGTCCAAGAGGGCGTGCAAAACGGTGGCTTTTGGGTACAATCTCGAATCACATGGAGGCAATGAGCGATAGGAGGGGTTTCGTCTCTCCCGGTATTGGGAGTTGATGTTGTGCTGTGTTCGATTGGCTATAACTGGAAGTCCCTGGCCAGGGCTGACATGGAGTGCTGCTGGTAAGAGTTATCAGTAGTTTCTCGACCCGTTATGAGCCTTATATCGACATGACTTATCGGTTACTGGGCTCTGACGTATACCACCCCTAGACTAGATATGCAACATATCAGACGAAGAGACCGGACTGTACGAGAGTGTTACTGATTGGATTCACTGGAGAATGTACACGCTTTCTTTTTGATCTTCTGATCGCTCAATACCAGGGTAGATGTTACGTTTAGCTGACCGCTTGCATCTTGTGGGTGTTTGATATGATCATCACCTACTGCCGGCGTATTGACGATTCTTTAGAGTCCTACACAGAGGTTTCCTGGCTCAGGCAAAACGGAGTAGGAGCATATATGTGATATGTGCGGGACCGAGAATAATACGATATGAGATACCGTATTCTATTCTCGCGATATGAGATATCGGCCGGGTATATGTGATATAGCCGGGTCATCGGATCAAGTGTTGATTCGATGAATCGGTATATATTATATTAGTCTGTTATATGTAATATAGCCGGATTGTCGGATCAAGTGTTGATTCGATAATTTAATGTATAATTATATATGTGATATATTACGTTACGTTACTAATATAAGCTCGCTTTATTGATTCATTTTCTCATGGGATAATACATTGACATATATGCGATATATGATAATTGTATTATTTTCTTTTGTTACAAAATATATTGTATACGTGATATATAATATTGAAACATGTTAGGGATACAAATTTAAGAAAAGTTTAGGGTTTAAACTTGGTTAGGGTTTGGATTAGGGTTAGCTTTTGCATGAAGCTTCCATGAAGCTTTGACTCTGTCTTTGGCTTGATATTTTGTGAAGATATTAAGTTAACCCAATCCAAACCATTAACTCTAGTTTATTCTCTACAAGGGTTAACTCTTTCATGCTTAACACTTGGTTAGATTTGTAACCACTACAACTTTTTATTATTCATCACAAAAGGAATTATCCATTTACTTTCTTCTTCTTCTTCCTTTGAGCTTTGAGAAAGCTTTCTAGGTTTTCCTTAGGTTATGAATTAAAGTGGGAATTTGATAATAAAAGAGGGCATAAATCCTACTTCATCATCCTCTTCTAATCTAGCCAATTAGATTAGGGTGTTCACCTCATTAGAGAGAGAGAGAGAGCTTGAGTTATAGAAATTTCGAGGTAGATCATCGGAGAAAAGGAAGACTACTAGCTAGCATGGATCATTCGGGTTGTGAAGCTTCTCTTGAGTCCGGGAGATCGTGGATCACGGTGAAGGGACTTCTACTCGGAGCTTATGAAGCGAAGGAGCGGACTACAAAGGTTGTAATCCCTCTCTCTTAGTTATAAAGATGTTTACTTGCATATTTAACCCTAATAATCTAGCAAAGATCCCGGCTTTGGGTTGTTCGACACGTCTAAATTTTTATTCGGGCATGGTTGATGCCTTATAGACCCTTGTAAGAGTGCCTAGGAACCCTACATGTGTGTGAGGTTAGAAATTCAACCAAGGGTTAAGCATGTCATGCTTAACCCTTGTAGAAAGTTAACCATGAGCTAGGGTTAAAGGTTAGGTCAAAAAATATCTTAAGCTAGACAAAGAGAATGGACAAAGTCAAAAATGCCTTGAAGCTTCCACAAGCTTTCAACAAATATCATCCATGACATATATCCATAATCTTTGAATTACTTAATGATAAATTATAAACCCTAATCTTAACCCTAGCATGGTTTAACCCTCATTTACCCTAGTTGCATTTGTAACCTAGCTTGATACATTTAACATATATCACATATACATCAATGAATCCAAAGCAAGAAAAGAAATCATAAGTGAGTTAATACTAGCTAATGTAATGTAATATATCAAATATATAATTATACATTAGAATATCAAATCAACTCTTGATTTAATAATCCGGCTATATAACCTATAACCGACTAATATCATATGAATCAACTTATCGAATCAACACTTGATCCGATAACCCGGCTATATCATATATAACCGATCGATGTCTCATACCGCAAGAAGAGAATACGGTATCTCATATCGTATTAATCTCGGTCCCGCACATATCACATATGTGCTCCTACTCCGTTTCGCTTGAGCCAGGAAACCCCTATGTAAGACTCTAATGACTCGTCAATACGCTGGCAGTAGGTGATGATCATATCAAACACCGACAAACCGCAAGCCGTCTGCTAAACGTAACGACCACCCGGGTATTGAGCGATCAGAAGATCAAAAAGCAAGCCTGCTCACACTCCTGTGAATCCAATCAGTAACACTATCGTACAGTCCGGTCTCTTCATCTGATATGTCGCATATCTCGTCTAGGGGTTGTAAACATCAGACCCGAGTAACTCGATAAGTCGTGTTGAGATGAGGCTCATAACGGGTCGAGAAACTACTGATAACACTTACCAGTATATCTTTGAAGCAGCCTTGGCCAAGGACTTCCTATTATAGCCAATCGAGCACAGCGCAACATCAACTCCCAATATAGGGAGAGACGGAACCTTTCCCATCGCTCATTACCTCCATGTGACTCGGGACTGTACCCAAAAGCTACCATTTTGCACGTTCTCTTGAACGTGGTAAGGTGGAAATCAAAGTACAGTAGGAATCACACAAGACTCTACGATGATCTCGGGTCTACAGACTAACTTGTACCAGTGTCACCAGAGAACTGCCATCTGACGTGAGGTATAATAGCATCTGGGAGTTCTCGGCGACTCCGTTCAGTGTACCCAGTCTCCACTGAGCACCCGTATACTGTCTCTGATGTCAAACACCAATGGATATGTGATCATCCATCGCCCATCTACATGGGTCGAGAAGCTATACACTAGTCTACTCTGGTATATCGATGCCCTGTCTCGATACACCCATGACTAGGAACATTTGAAGATTGTACTTAGCGACTACACTTTCCCCACTAGTATGATCTGCATCATAGTCCTGGTAGTCAAGTACACATCCTAAGGGCTTTATCAACATGTAACATAAAGACAACTAGAGTACATGTTAAGATAAAGTGCAACCAGATAGCATACTATCAAGTCGAGCAAGAAAGTCCTCCCTATATATGTCCAAGCATCCACTACAATATACATCGTATGTACAATAATGGCCATTAGGGCATACATATCACTAACACAAATGATCTTTGCGAAACGAATTAGTAGAGAAATTGGGTGTTCGGTATCATACGGGCTGTGAATATGCGACACCGCAATAATTAGCCTTAAGTGCAAGTAGGATATTGTTGGCTATAGTGCCCTCAAGTCAATTATTGGATCACAGGCACGTGATTGTAATGATTGAGGGATGACCTATACCGGTAGAACAGTCTTACTCAAGATGATAGTATGCTATCCGGTTTGTCTTTATCATCGTGTACATGCTTTAGGTGATATTACAGATCACTATTACATGTTGATAGAGCCCATAGGATTATTTCTTGACTACCAGCAGTATGATGTCGATCATATATGTGAGAGTTGTGTGGTCCATAAGCACATCCTTAAAGTGTCCCTAGTCGTGGGAGTTTCGAGACTGGGCATCGATACTCCAATAGTAGACTAATGTATACGGATCGAGACACCGACGAGGGGCGGTGGCCGGTCTCACAAGCCATTGGTGTCAGTCGGTTTACCTAAGATGTATACAAGTGCTCATTGGGGTTTGAGTACACCGGACGGACTCGCCGGGAACATGCTAGTTGGTATTATACCTATTGTCAGATAGCAGTTCCCAGGTGACATGTGTACAGGTTAGTATATAGACCTGAGATCGTCATTTGTCTCGTGTGAGTTCCCACTGTTCTTTGGTTACTACCCTACCACGGCTCAAATGAGTCGTTCAAACAGGTTTTATTTGGGTACAGTCCCGAGCCACATGGTGGCAGTGAGTGGATCGTCAGGGGATTCGTCTCTCCCGGTATTGGGAGTTGATGTCACGGTGTGCACGGGTGGCCATCACCATAAATCCTCCGCCGTGGTAGACAAGAATTATTGATTCGGATCAGTAGTTTCTCGTGTTATTAGGGAACTAACTTTATCCACTCCTCTAGACTCGATATGCGATACTCATAAACGAACGGACCGGACTGTACGGATATTGTCACTGTCAGGCTCAGTAGGGTTTCAGGATGAGTTTGCTCGTCGGCCTCCCTTTCGCTCAATACCTGGGTAGCCGTTGCGTACATCTAGTGGCACTATCGTGCTTGTGGTTAAACCCACTGCTAGCGTATTGACGAGTCTTTAGAGTCCCACACAGAGGGTTTCCATGATTCCGGCGAAACGTTGTAGAGCCCGTACGGTTTTATGGCAGGGTTCGATAATATTCGTGCACTTGTACACGGATCATGATCAGACAGATAATACAAGTGGGCTTTGTTTTAAGCCAGATCGTAGTATTATTTTGTTGGATTACTTTCGTCTCGTTGTATTTGTATTCAGTCGGAATACGGATGCAGGTATATATATACGGAAGAGGGGTATTCTTGTAATTCGTTACAAGTTTACTTTAGAAGATTGCCATTTCTTTTTGTGTTAAACATTTGGATTAATGTTTATCTGATGGAAATTGTGAGTGCAAGTCTTGGCTTGTGGCATTGATTGTGCATGTGCCTTGGTTTTGTTTTGCTTAAGATTTTTTGTGATATATTTGTGGTGAGCATGAGAGTGGCAGATCTTTTTTTGTGTGTGTGTAGGGGGGGGTGTTTCTTGAGTTGGTTTTATAATTGCTCATAGCAAACACACTCACAAGATTTAAGCCAAAAACAACAGATACTGATTTTCCTTCACAAGCCTTCACTTGAGCTCACACTTTTTCCTCCTATGGCTTCTTCTTCACCTCCACCCATTCCATCCCATGAGTTGAGAATCCTTGGGAGTTTTGAGACAATTTATTCACAGATAATCTCTACTTCATCTTGTGCATCTAGGCTGGAAAACTGGATGCTCGAGTTGCTTCGGTTTTGAAGCGAGAGCCCGTATTACCAATCCTCGACGTTGATCGTCTTCGACGAGAGAGACCGGAGACCGAACATCATCGAGGCAGCCGTGAGGAGCTTGGGCAGAGGTGAAGGACTACCTTAGCACCATGATGAGGTTATATAAGCATCTACCATGCCAAATTTAAATTTTTCTTGGTTCTAAGCTAGACAAACAAGATCTTTAACTAGATTATTAGGGTTTTCTTTAGATGATATGCTAACTAGAAAAGTGTAGGAAGATTATACCTTGGTAGAATCAAGTCCTTCACTTCACTTGCTCCTTGTACTAGTCCCGCGACTCCACTAGGCATCTCTTGAGGCTTTGAACGGGCTTCCTTCGTTGCCTTCACGCCAAAGATGATCCACCACGATGCTCGTACTAGTTAAAGCTACCACTACACTAAACTCTTTAGTGTATGAAACACATCACACTTGTTTGCTAGAATGTTGTGAGATGATGAAGTAGGGGATATTAAGAGCTCACTTATTTGTGCTCAAGCTTCATGATTCACATCACATGTGAGGGTTGAAGCTTGAGGAAAAGCAAGAGGAGGAAGAAGAAGCATGAGCAAGAAAATGGCTAAGTCTTTTTTGGAATGAACAAGAATGAATGATAATTCTTGACCCCTCACTCATTCAAGCATGGAGTTATGCAATATTAAATTGCAACCATGCTTGAATAGTGAGTCAAGAATGAATAAACAAGTATTTAACCCATGCTTGCAACCATGCTTCATTTTACGCCTCATTTCTATTTTCACAAAATAGAAAAGAAAATGCCATGCTTCATATTAATATATATATATATATCATATATATTAATATATATTTAATGAAGATTAATTAGTGAGCTAATGATATTAGTTAATATATAATTATATCAAATATAATTTATATTACATTATTAAATCAACACTTGATCTAATAATACGGTTATATTATATACGACCGTCTAATATCATTTATCTGTATATCACATTATCGAATGAACGCTTGATTCGACAATTTGGTTATATCACATATGAATGAACTGATAACAGATGACTGCCAGATTACAATACGGTATCACATACTCGTATTTAATCAGGACCACACGCATATCACATATGTGTCCTACTTCATTTCGCTTGAACTAGGGAACTTCTATGTGGTACTCTAAAGACTCGTCAATACGCCGGCAGTAGGTGATGATTATATCAGTCATCTACAAGCCGTCAGCGGTACTAGCTGGACGTAACGGCTACCCGGGTATTGAGCGATATGAAGGTCAACAAGCAAGCCTGTCCACAGTCTCCATGAAGCCTATCAGTAACACTACCGTACAGTCCGGTATTTTCGTCTGATATGTCGCATATCATGTCTAGGGGTGGAGATCGTCAAACCTCAGTAACATGATAAGTCATGTCGATGTGAGGCTCATAACAGGTCGAGAAACTACTTATGATACTTATCAGTAGATCTCCATATTAGCCCTGGCCAGGGACTTCCAGTTATTTCCAGGTCAATACTTATGATACTTAACGTGATAAGTTTTGAAATAGGTAGGAACCGAATCTAATCTAACAACTAACTAAACTAAAGGGCTACGCTATAAGCTAGACTACAGGTAAGGGAACCGCCTAACATCTGAGTCGATACATATACATACCTGTATATATATTAGTCGGTGATCCCGCCTCAATAATATCATATCCGATACCATATCTATAATCAGACATCCCAAGTCAAGAGTGCGGATCAATCATCAAGATATAGCTCGTACGTAAATCCGTCGTACGGCATCCCCAAATCTGGGTACGGGTCAATATCATATTCCTCACACTATTCCTCTGGTATCCTCTTTATCCAAGATCATAGTCTAGGGTACTGACCTATGTCTAGTACAATACAAATATCCTCAATATACTCATGATCTGACTACTGATCGACAATCTCGTACAAACCGATATCGTCAGCACATATCATCATCAAGGGGTATACATCGCCCGATACGGCCTAATATCAATATCCTAGCATATTATGCCTCATATCACGATCACATGTCGACCATTTATTTATAACACTATTCACCCGTATCGCCGCCGCAAGATCGGCTATAACACCAGGACGTACCTTAAGTACGAATCCTGCCATATCACCGAGATCACAACCACAAAAAAATCTCATCGACTCGGCTCAATCCCAAGTATCCTCCACAAATCCGTATGTGAACACATAGTCCCATACCCATGTGAACATATAAATATATTCCCATACACGCACATATGAAATAAGGAATGTATGCAAGTATGTATATGTGTGTATGTGTAAGTGTAGTGCACCCACTACCTAAGGTTTCGTAACCATGCACCAATCCAACACCAATATCCATCTAAAATCATCAATAATAAATCCTAACAACATATCATAAATTGTTGGTGGGTATACGCATCCGTATACATCACCACGGACTGCGGGGGTGCTATACGCCATCCACCTGACTTCTCCCCGTAGATATAAATCTACTCACCTGGTGCTCGCTAGCCGGTAACGACGTCGCCACGCGCTTGCTTGTCGTCTCGAAGTCCACATGGGGGTACCTACATATCATAACGCACCATATCGCATTAAAACTAAATTCGAAATCGAAACGGCATACGAAAATCAAATCGGCACGCGTATCACGCATAGGTCCAAACCTATCGCCTACGCATGCAAGAATAGTCAAACCAACCCTCGATGTCGATGTACAAACGTCAAACCATCGAGAAAAATCCAATCACACTCATTTGCACATTCACGAACACTAATTTTAATATAAATTAGGTTAAAACTCACAAAAACCTCAATTTTGCTTAAAAAGTCATTTTTCCGAAAATCTAGCAAGCACAATTCGCCGTTTTTGTACAAAACAAGATGTTTAAATGAATGTAGCAGCCAATATATTTATTAAATATCTTAAATAAGTCGTATAAACAATTTCCGGAATTTAATCTCATTAAATTCCAAAAATCCTAATATTCTAGTTTACCAAAAATACCCTTTTTAACAATTTCAAAGCAAAATACACAAACTACAATCTAGCTTAGAATTGCATGATCCAAAGCATTAAACCACACTTAATAAAGTTAATGAAGCCAAGAAAAACCTAATCACATTTTTAATCCCAAGCATTTAACAAATTTCAAAAACCTAGTAAGCAAATTAGCAAAATAACAAAATTTTTAAAGCTAGCTATTAGCACTAGCTACTAAACTTGTATTAACATGACAACAAAGCCTAATTATAACACACAACCACACACCAATTTTATAAACCCTAACTTGCATTCAATTCCACAACTTGAATTCCAAAACTTGCAATTAAACTCACATATCCAAATAACACTTAATTAAATTAGCTTAAGAAATTAGTAACAATTTAAGCAACAAAAAGTTTTAGAATTATACCCAAAAATATATGAAGGTCCACAAGACTCCATGGCCTCCCAAAATGCTCTCTTTTCACAAGGATCCATGCTAAACGGGCTAAGCTAAAATGGGTAGGACTTTGATTTTGATTTTGTGGGATTTTTGGTGGATTTTTGATGCAATTTTTCATGAAGTTTTGAAGGGAAAAGAGAGGGGAAAATGGAGGGGGGGATGCTGTGGGGAGAAGGAATTTTCGGCCAGAAAAGTGGGTGGGGGAGAGAGAGGGAGTTGAGGAAAATGGGGGGGGACAAGGTCAAGGTCAAACAAAGTCAAAAGTCTAACTACTTCACTCATTTTCTTTTCTTTTCTTTCATTTCTTTTTCCTTGAAAATCAAGTGGGGAAAAATATGGTGGGTGCAGAATTCAGCCATGGGGAGGAGTAAGTGGGGGTGTGTGGGTGTGGGCACGGGTGTGGGGTGATGAAAAATGATAAATACAATACCCCAAACATCCATTTACGCTAAAAAAAGCCATTTTTTCTTCAATAATTTCTAAACCATTTTGGCAAATGATTTCGTTCCAAAAACCATATGATAAATTTTTATTTAATGTTTTATGATGTACAAAATTTGTTTCAACTCATTCCAATTTGTAATTTTCCCTAATTAAATGTATTAATGGCGGCTTAAAATAATAATAAAATAATATTTTTTTCAGAAAATTTGAAATTTCACCAGCGGCTCAATAAACACCAAATAATAGCAATTACATAGCTAGAATATGTATATTTAATTTTTATAATAAGATATTTGTATTTTGACTTTTTACAGAAAACCCCCTTATTTTACCGATTTTCCGAAATTTCACCAAAACGATTTTCAAAACGCTACAATCTTTCCCCCTTAAAGAAATTCGGTCCCCGAATTTAAATTCAAACTCCCCCAATTACTAAAATATCTAAGAAAAACCATCAAGTCGTCGGGGCTCCGAAATTATAAATACATAAAACAAATCGTAGCGCAGCACATGCGCTTGAAAAATGAGTATATAACTCAAATCAAAACTCTGTCAAGCATCCCGCGATCATCGGAGTCGTGGAGAAGACATCAATGCCAAATCCAAATCAAAACCAATATGATATAACTCGAAACTATAAATGTAAATATCGAATCTATATCTGTAAGTATCTGAAGGAAATGCATGCCAAATCTCATTAAGTCGCTGTGCAACGCGTATAACACTGCACAGTGGCGGACGTCTACCATAAGAAAATAACTATATACATATATACCTTTGTTTGAAATGTACGTTCTGCCGTTTTGGAAACAATTTAGAAGGGTCTCCTTGTTTTAAACATTTCGTGTCATATCAGACACGTAGGTAAATACTGAGGCTATAGCTCGCTTTTTGGAAATCCCTTCAATAACTATCAATGCATGCAAAAAGTATTCAGGTACTGTCCTCTGACTAGTCCTGCTCAGTACGGAAACACATAGAAATATCATAAAAACGTACTGCTCTATAAGAAATCAATCCCAAAATATGCACATGAATACTACGTGCGTCTGGTGCGCACGGAAATCAAAATCCATGAATGTGCCATACATGCGCACAGAAACAACATCTAAGTGCATCAGGTGTGCACGAAACATCTGTCGTAGGCAACATGTGTGCCTGACAGCAAAATCAGGTGCATCTGACATGCACGAAAAATCTCGAATTAGTGCATCTGGTGTGCACCAATCGCATCTCGTAACAGGCGCCCAACAGGCGCTAAAAATCCAATCCGGTGCATAAAATGTACAAAACAAATGTCGAGCATCACCCTCGAAATCGAAATCCAGTGTATCCAAGTGCACAAAATACATGTCACTGCACTGCCAGCATATATAAACTATACAGAGTGCAGGAACCAAATCGCGTGCGTGCATACGCACAAAATCAACTCAACTGTTTAAAACCGTAAAATCACAGACATGTGAAACTAAAGCATGAAAACGATATCAAGTGCAACACTGTGCAAAGATCGTAAATCCTCAATCATCAAAATCAAATCATACGAATAAATCACCCAAAACATCGAAATCAATAATAGCGGAACAGTACCGCTCAAGTGCATCCTCTAAGAATCTCGGGCCAACTGTCGCGGTCACTAGTGGGACGTCTCGTCGATGATCATGAACTCTGGCCTGCTGGTGTGCGTAACATGACCACTCCTGGGTCCAAGTCTTCTCCGTGGATTACCAATCTTACAATCCATCGGCTCATCGGCCCTGTCAAGGCAGCATATCACTGGCGTCGGCCTCTGGCTCTCTGAATGCACGTGACACATCTGATCCTGGGTGCAAGTATCATCGCAGCAGTATCCTGGAAGGAATCCTGCTCACGGTCTCTTCCATGTCTCGTCTCTGCCAACTGTCCGGAAGACATTGTCCTTTCCTATATCTGCATCTTGTTCTGGAACGACTGCATACTCATCGCGACTCCTTCTGGAAGGTAAGTCCAAGTACCATGCCTCGGCATGCGCATAGCCTCTCTGATGTCGGCGGAGTGGAACGTCATCTCATCTAGATCTGGTGCGAACCTCTTATTCCACTTTTCTCTAATGTCGTCTGCTTTCGACTCGTCTCGTCGCGGCTGCATGGACTGAGCTCCAACGGCTATCCTCGTATCTGGAGTCTCCCAAGAATGCATCTCACCACCTAGCATCCGAATTAAGTCGAGCCATCCGATCGAGTCGTCAAAACCTCACAATCCCCCAAGAGCTCAACCTCTTGGGCACAGTTTAATAGTATCGAGTACATACCACAGCATCGGTGGTCCAGCCGTAGAAGGGCAAACCCAAGCATCACTAATGGCGCCGTAGAACTACCGCAAACCCGAAGGTTCAAAGGCTTTCACACGGTCTTTAAGTCGAGTTAGGGTTTCATTCATCTAGAGGGACCATAGAATTGCCTGCATGTCTTTCCGACTACTTTAAACTTGGAATACTAGGTTTCTGATATTCGATCGTCTCTGTCGACTCCCAACGTCTCCACGTGAAGTCGTCTCTAGCTGGAATCCATCTATCTGATGACCTCGCATCGGGTTAGGCGAACGATCCACATGTCCTAGTCATTCATCCACGATGACTAGCGACCTTCTATCATCTCTTAGTACAACTCGTTCTGCACTAACTCCAGCATCTGGGGCAATACCTCGTCGTTCGCAGCAATAACTGGATCGCTCGTCTGCACGCCGAACAGTGCCTCGATCATCATGAATAAGCAACACACCAACGGTCATCAAGATCTGGCTGGCCTCTATCATTAGCTCAATCCTCTAATGTCGATCAGCACATCCGAGTAACCTCATAAAGGCGATCCGCCAAACGCTCGTGGCGCGGAAACACAGTCAAAAGACACCTCTCTATAATCGGGTGTCGCCGGAATCATGCCCTGGTCAGTCCTCGTTCGTGCCGAGCTCGTGCTGACCGCAACTCTAACCGTAGCTCTCCCTGCCCGTAATCGTGGCAGCAAAACCAAACTGGTACCGATGAGGCTAGATCAGGAAGGAATATAATACCGAACAAGGAAATGTACATACTAAGGCTTCTTAAGTGGAGTGGCGTGTCGTAAATATGCCGCGGAACATACCAACGGTACGTCACTCTACTTTAGTCACATATTCCATCAACCAAGGGTCATCCTACGCTCCGAAGGTAAAACCTAACGCTCTAATACCAACTTTGTCACGACCCGAAAGTACGGAACATGACCCGCACTTAGACTACGAACGTCTCAAGGAGTACGTATGCTAAGTAAGCCGAAACCCAGAAATCCAAACCAAGAGAAGTAGTAGAGAATAGGAAGAACCATATCAAATCAACCTGTACGCAACATAATATACAACGCCTAAAGGCGAGGATCACAACAGAAATGGAACTCAACCAGCAAGAAACTCAAGAAATATAACATGCTACTCTATGGTCGAAAGAATAACATTACTGGTCTCTATCTCAAAAAAAATACACGTTTGGTTGATGGAACTTCTAGATACAACTGAAATATAATATACAAGGTATAATGATGGGTAAGATACAATAAACCCACCTACTAGCAAGTCACCCGAAAAGAAACCGTGCCCGCAAAGCCGTAATGAAATCCGTACGGCAACACCTTCAAGAAACTGGGGCACAACGCGGGTGAGTTGCCAACTCGTGAGTAGAAAAAGATCTACGAACAGAAAATCGCATGAATAACGCAACCTAGGTCAATGATCATAATATATCCTCAAATATATGAATAACATGCAGCCTATAACAATAGCTAGGGTAATATCTAACCCGAGTGTGATCTCATGTGCCCGTGTCAGTGCCTTAGGTAGCAATATATCATATGAATGAGGTATGAATGCATGAAAACAGAATACATGTAAATGAAGAAACTGTTTTCATAAATTAGTGAGATTTCCTTTGTATTTTTAAAATGAGGTATCATAAATGAAATCAGCATCAACAGTGTCTAGCATCGACACAAAACATAAATCTCAATATCTCAAAACCTCAGGCTCCGGCCTTCCGGACTGGCCTGTATCATCAAATCTCAGTACCTCAATATCTCGAAATCTCAATGTCTCAATCTCAATATCTAGGGCGCCGTCAGTCCAGACCGGCACCTACCATCCATCTCAAGACCACGACGGTATTCTCCGGATATCCGACGCGTCGGGTAAAATCACCGGTAGGTAGTCTCCCCCTGCCAGGCTCATCGTCATCACCACGAGCTTCTTGCCCCTGGGTACCTTACCGGGTCCACCATGTACCCGAAACGTTCATCAAACTCCTCGAATCGGGTCTCCAAATCTATCACCAAACTCATGGTGGACGACTCATACATCATGGGAAAAACCGCGCGTTTTATTTAAAAAGAGAAAGAAGAAGTTTGTATATGTTTTGCGGTTTTCCCCAAATCCAGAAAATCTCATGGAAATCCAAATCCAAAACCTCAATAGCACGTAAAAAGTGAATATATGCATGAGAATCCATGAATGCGGCATAACAATGAATAACAGTATGCATGAGGTAGCAGGTAATAACTATAATGTCTAAACTAACATATAAGGCAAGTACACTAATATCATATCTAAACTATTAGCAAACAGGCTATGTCAAGCAATAATATTTTCTAAGGTGTACGTGACATGGCAATTACCGATGAAGATATGTGTGAGCCGGCAAGTAAGTGTACGTGGTACATACGCATCATCGGTAATGGTGCTGGTGTCCTAACCACAAGATATCAACAGTAGAATATGAAGCATAATATAAGCATGTGATGCGGAGCAAACAACAATAATGAGCGGGAGCTGAATACTAGACGCAACGATAATAATCTGTTTTAACCTAATATAAGTCCTACAATGGTGCCTTTTGAAATAACACGAATCGTGGGGTTTTGAAAATAGGGGTTACGGTGTTTTTAAGAAAAGATACGTTTTTTGAAATATCCGTAGGATCCCTTAGGCTGTCTTTAAAAATACGCACGATTCGTAAGTTTTGAAATAGGTAGGAACCGAATCTAATCTAACAACTAACTAAACTAAAGGGCTACGCTATAAGCTAGACTACAGGTAAGGGAACCGCCTAACATCTGAGTCGATACATATACATACCTGTATATATATTAGTCGGTGATCCCGCCTCAATAATATCATATCCGATACCATATCTATAATCAGACATCCCAAGTCAAGAGTGCGGATCAATCATCAAGATATAGCTCGTACGTAAATCCGTCGTACGGCATCCCCAAATCTGGGTACGGGTCAATATCATATTCCTCACACTATTCCTCTGGTATCCTCTTTATCCAAGATCATAGTCTAGGGTACTGACCTATGTCTAGTACAATACTAATATCCTCAATATACTCATGATCTGACTACTGATCGACAATCTCGTACAAACCGATATCGTCAGCACATATCATCATCAAGGGGTATACATCGCCCGATACGGCCTAATATCAATATCCTAGCATATTATGCCTCATATCACGATCACATGTCGACCATTTATTTATAACACTATTCACCCGTATCGCCGCCGCAGGATCCGCTATAACACCAGGACGTACCTTAAGTACGAATCCTGCCATATCACCGAGATCACAACCACAAACAAATCTCATCGACTCGGCTAAATCCCAAGTATCCTCCTCAAATCCGTATGTGAACAAATAGTCCCATACCCATGTGAACATATAAATATATTTCTATACACGCACATATGAAATAAGGAATGTATGCAAGTATGTATATGTGTGTATGTGTAAGTGTAGTGCACCCACTACCTAAGGTTTCGTAACCATGCACCAATCCAACACCAATATCCATCTAAAATCATCAATAATAAATCCTAACAACATATCATAAATTGTTGGTGTGTATACGCATCCGTATACATCACCACGGACTGCGGGGGTGCTATACGCCATCCACCCGACTTCTCCCCGTAGATATAAATCTACTCACCTGGTCCTCGCTAGCCGGTACCGACGTCGCCACGCGCTTGCTTGTCGTCTCGAAGTCCACATGGGGGTACCTACATATCATAACGCACCATATCGCATTAAAACTAAATTCGAAATCGAAACGGCATACGAAAATCAAATCGGCACGCGTATCACGCATAGGTCCAAACCTATCGCCTACGCATGCAAGAATAGTCAAACCAACCCTCGATGTCGATGTACAAACGTCAAACCATCGAGAAAAATCCAATCACACTCATTTGCACATTCACGAACACTAATTTTAATATAAACTAGGTTAAAACTCACAAAAACCTCAATATTGCTTAAAAAGTCATTTTTCCGAAAATCTAGCAAGCACAATTCGCCGTTTTTGTACAAAACAGGATGTTTAAATGAATGTAGCGGCCAATATATTTATTAAATATCTTAAATAAGTCGTATAAACAATTTCCGGAATTTAATCTCATTAAATTCCAAAAATCCTAATATTCTAGTTTACCAAAAATACCCTTTTTAACAATTTCAAAACAAAATACACAAACTACAATCTAGCTTAGAATTGCATGATCCAAAGCGTTAAACCACACTTAATAAAGTTAATGAAGCCAAGAAAAACCTAATCACATTTTTAATCCCAAGCATTTAACAAATTTCAAAAACCTAGTAAGCAAATTAGCAAAATAACAAAATTTTTAAAGCTAGCTATTAGCACTAGCTACTAAACTTGTATTAACATGACAACAAAGCCTAATTATAACACACAACCACACACCAATTTTATAAACCCTAACTTGCATTCAATTTCACAACTTGAATTCCAAAACTTGCAATTAAACTCACATATCCAAATAACACTTAATTAAATTAGCTTAAGAAATTAGTAACAATTTAAGCAACAAAAAGTTTTAGAATTATACCCAAAAATATAAGAAGGTCCACAAGACTCCATGGCCTCCCAAAATGCTCTCTTTTCACAAGGATCCATGCTAAACGGGCTAAGCTAAAATGGGTAGGACTTTGATTTTGATTTTGTGGGATTTTTGGTGGATTTTTGATGCAATTTTTCATGAAGTTTTGAAGGGAAAAGAGAGGGGAAAATGGAGGGGGGCTGCTGTGGGGAGAAGGAATTTTCGGCCAGAAAAGTGGGTGGGGGAGAGAGAGGGAGGTGAGGAAAATGGGGGGGGGGGGACAAGGTCAAGGTCAAACAAAGTCAAAAGTCTAACTACTTCACTCATTTTCTTTTCTTTTCTTTCATTTCTTTTTTCTTGAAAATCAAGTGGGGAAAAATATGGTGGGTGCTGAATTCAGCCATGGGGAGGAGTAAGTGGGGGTGTGTGGGTGTGGGCACGGGTGTGGGGTGATGAAAAATGATAAATACAATCCCCCAAACATCCATTTACGCTAAAAAAAGCCTTTTTTCTTCAATAATTTCTAAACCATTTTGGCAAATGATTTTGTTCCAAAAACCACATGATAAATTTTTATTTAATGTTTTATGATGTACAAAATTTGTTTCAACTCATTCCAATTTGTAATTTTCCCTAATTAAATGTATTAATGACGGCTTAAAATAATAATAAAATAATATTTTTTTCAGAAAATTTGAAATTTCACCAGCGGCTCAATAAACACCAAATAATAGCAATTACATAGCTAGAATATGTATATTTAATTTTTATAATAAGATATTTGTATTTTGACTTTTTACAGAAAACCCCATCATTTTACCGATTTTCCGAAATTTCACCAAAACGATTTTCAAAACGCTACACTCGGTGAGCCATGTTCAGTGTACCCAGTTTCCACTGAGCACCCGTATACCCTCTCTGATGTCAAACACCAATGAATGTGGGATCATCCATCGCCCATCATATGGTTCAAGAGGCGTATACGCTAGTCTACTCTGGAATATCGATGCCCTGTCTCGATATTCCCTCGACTAGGAACAATCGAAGGATGTACTTGTGAACTACCCTGGCCCCACTAGTATGATCTACATCACAGTCCTAGCAGTCAAGTACATTTCCTAAGGGCTTTATCAATATGTGAGATAAAGAGTAACCAGATAGCATACTATCATGTCGAGCAAGAAAGTCCTCCCTATATATATGTCCAAGCATCCACTACAATATACATCGTATGTACAGTAATGGCCTCTAGGGCATACATATAACTAACAATCTCCCACTTGCACTAGGGCCATCTGTTGTGGTATCGCATACACAACAATCAGCTATGGTTGAAGTATCTCATAATCAACCATCCCATAAAAGTCTCTACTGGGAAATAGGCCTTTGTGAGTGGATCCGCGCTGTTTTCCTCTGTGTCTACTCTCCTAACTTCGATCTCCCTGGAGATCAACCATCTCCATGATCAGGCGATGCTGCTTAAGAATATGTCTGGATCTCTGATGGGACGGGGGTTCCTAGGCATAAGCCACAACTCCATTGTCACACAATGGTAGGAACTAAGTTCATCTCGTGAACTATTATATATATCCAGACTGCCTCTTTTGTAGCTTCCTTGGTAGTTATTTATCCTACCTTTATCGTCCAGTGTGTCACGGTATCTAGCTTGGAACTCTTCCAACATACCTTCCCTTCACTGAGGGTAAAGACAATGCCTGTGACTGACATTCAGTCGAGCTTACCACCTTGGAACCATTCCGGTGATTCTCCCCAAGATCGATTGATACCATCTCACTACAACTAGTGAGAATCCTAACATCCAATTAGATCTATCTCATAGATATAAAACCTAGGTTTTAGGAGGTATCACTTTGATCCTTATATGGAGAATCATTGTGGTAAGAGGAGATTGACCGAGCGTAGCATATGAAACTCCTTTCTTATCAAGAGTATATCATCCACGTACAATATGATGATCACTTCCATACTCTCTACTACCTTTTTGTATATACAAGATTCATCTACCGTTTTGATGAAGTCAAACACTTTGACTACGACATCAAAACAGATGTTCCAACTCCGCGATACCTGCTTTATCCCATAAATCAACTTGCACACGTTTCCGCTGCTCCCACTGTGTACGAAGCCCTCTGGCTGTGTACTTATAGACGCTCTTTTCTAAATCATCATTTAGAAAAGCTGTCATGACACCCAACCGCCAGAAATCGTAGTCATGGTATGTAGCAATGGCAAGTTGGATCTGGATGGACTTAAGCTTAGCTTTTAAAGTCCCAACTTTTCCATGTACACCAAGTAATCTTCTCAAGATATACATGCTCCTGATGGGGATTTAACCATTCAGATAAAGCAACCAAAGTCCATACTTTGTTGGTGTATAAGGATTCATCTCAGATTACGTTAGCATCCAACCATTCTTACAGAGTCCCCACCCTTGATGGCCTGCTCGAAATTAGTTAGGTCATCATCTCATAATGCAATCCTCGCTCCCACTGTCATAGAGAAAACCGAAGTATCTCTCAGGTGGGTGAGGAACCCTACTAAATCGGCGGAGAGGCTGAGGTTCGTTGGAAACTATTGAATCCTTCGGGTTTACCATATCATCAGCTGCAGTTTGTATAACTGGAACTTTTTCAGTTCTCCCACTTGACCACTAATTTCTTCGCAATAAATTCCCTTTCGCAAAAGTGGCATGCTGAGAAACAAAACATCTTTTGTTCCTCGATGTGGTAGAAGATATTCCCTTTCTAATGCTTGGGATATTCAACAAACTTCCACAGAACTGATCTTGCCTCGAGCTTGTCTAGATAATGCTTTTAGACATAGGCCGGACAACCCCAACTCTTAACTTCCTTAAGAGATGGGCTCTTCCCATACCAAATCACATATGGAGTGGTAGGCAGCTGATTTGATTAGAACCCTATTCAATAGGTATGCAGCTTCACAAGTGTATAACTCCCAAATGAAAATAGGAAACTCAGTAGTACTCATCATAGAGCACACCATATCTAATTGGGTGTGATTGCTCCTCCCCGATATACCGACGTGCTGTGGTGTATACGGAGGAGTAATGCTGAGAGAGAGAATGTTATTCTCCTTTTGAATAGTCCAGGAATTCCGTGCTCAAGTATTCTCCTCCTTGATCTCATCATAGGACAAAATACTTGTACCCGTTTTTCGTTCTCTACTTCTAACTTATATTCTGTGAATATCTCAAAAGGATCGGACTTGTGTTTCAACGGGAACATATGTCTGAATCTTGAGAGATCATCAGTGAATGTAATGTAGTACAAAGAACCGGTCTTGGCATATGTAGACAGGGGACTTTCTTACATCAGCATGTATCAATCCCAAGTGTTCAGTAACTCTTTCTCTGTTTCTATTAAACGGAGCTATGGTCATCTTATCTTTGTGACATGACCGACAAGTTTCACAAGATGTAAATTCAAACTGATTTAAATATGCATCTTTATATAACTTTACCTAGTCAGGTCGCATCGATATGACCTAGTCTACAATGCCTCAAGAATGATTCGTTCATTTCTGAACTTTTCCTCTTGTGTGTGTTCTGTATATTAAGAACTGTGGTTTGATTTAGAACTTCTATGCTTTTAGATAACGTGCCTGAACCGATCAACTCTTGATATAGGAAATGTTCAAAACATTATCCAACAATACAAAATTATATCCTTCTTTACTAATAAAGATAATGATATGATGTGGTATATAAGGTTCGGTATCTAATAACATTCGTTCAGAATCAATGTATTCAGGTAATACAGGGTGATAACTGCCAATAGACTTGGCTGCAATACTTGCATCATTTCCAACTCTTTGAAACTTATCACCCATTCTCAGTTCATTACCTTTCTGTAGCACATGTAACAGATTACATATCCGGGATCCTGATCCGGTATCAGATACCCAGGACGTAGAGGATACTGAGAAACAAATCTTTGTAATGAAACACACCCGAAGAAGATGCATCAGCATGCACTTTCTTCGTTTGGGCGGCATGGGAATTCTGGTAATCCCTAATTTCCTGCTCGGTCTTATAACATTTATAAGTTGGAGCGGGACCAATGTTCCCTAGCGCAGTATAACAAGCGGGTTCGGTCAAAACATCTGTATTATTATCTTGATTAAGGCGTGATATGGTCGCTACCAGGAGAGAGAGAGAAGAAAACACTCAGCGTATGCTCTTACAAGATTAGATTGGTTATATCTAATCAGGATGTCTCCAACTGTTTTAGTCAAATCTTCCATCAAACCCTAAAAGGAAAGACTAGCCGGTATTAATTACACGCTAAAAGTTCGCCAATCTTTTAGCCAGGCTAGTGCCGGTACTTTGAGTGAGGTTCCCCGTGCTTTCGCATGGACCTAATTAAAATAAACCTCGTTTTCCCATGGGCGTAACCTCGTTAACACCTTTCTAGACACCTACTCGATCGGCTAATTGTAATGTGTAAAACTCTCCCTGGAGTAACTCTTACTCGCAGTGGGTATCGGGATCCAACTATCTCATAGAAGGTATGCAATCTCATTGCAAATTTCAACACTTGAAATTCCTAATAATATTTTACCCCTAGCGTCATATGACCATGACGAATGCCAACAAACCATAGTCCGCTAGTCATGTTCAACCCGTACATTTCTTGGTTGAATTAAACCCACCCGCACGACCCTTGACGAAAGCCAACAAAGCTGTACGACTACCCTAACCTAATCGCATCTCATGCTTTAGCAGATAAGCACTAATTAGCTACCGCACAATACGCCTTGACGAAAGCCAACAAACGTAGCATGAATACTAAATAGTACCTATCTGAAATGTCGGAGGGCTACGCAGGTTTTTCAGAAAAACCATGAGAGTAATGAATTTGATATCGTTGTAGAAACTAGTGATTTTCAAAAGGAGCGTTTTTTAGGCTTTTCTAGTTTCGTTAAAGAGGTCAGTCCCGGTGAAGGGATTTCGGCTTATTCCTTATCGAATAAGGTGCTGGATATTCTACAAGGAATACCGCTATGTATAGCAAGAACTATAGAAGCAATCAAAAACTAAACTGAGTGATTTGTAGCATTTTCTAGTTTTACTATAGAGCTACCCTTTTTGAAAATTTGATTCTACAACATCTTTAGGTTTCTTTTCTTTCATTAATCTTATCAATGAAGTCCCATCAATTAATGTTTCCCTAAACATCACAGAAGAAATGAAACGAAAATAGAACGTACGCTTATGCCATCCGCATTCGCCACAGGGCCCCATCATGCACCGTTAGGTTACTTAACTACCGGCAGAGCGGGGGCTGGACTAGCGTGGGTGCAAAACATATGCAGCGTTTAATATATATCTTATATATAATATTACATTCGTCTCACGCAGTTATATGATCAACATCACAGAACACAGCAGAAGAAGATAAACATATGAAATATTGGATATACTAGGATGTCCGTGTTTTAAATTTAGCCAGTAATGTAAAACACGGAGTCCACGGTCATGAAGAATACCCAATCCCATATCCCATAGACCCCAACGAGAGCGGCAAGTAACCCTTCCAATTCTAGAGTTAGGAGACCCAGTGTCAACTCCTTGAGATGGTATGCCACTGGACTCTAGAACCCGGTTACTTGTGCTCCCCGCCTTGGGTCTATCCTAATGCGGAAAAGTAAATAATATAAAACAGGTGACAACATCCTCATCCCGGAAGTGCCCCAATAAAAGAATATTATATACAAATTTTACATGAATGAAAAAGAAAGCTCTCATCTCACATAAAATCCCTGGCTATTCTTTCATGACGATCCAATAAGACATATCAGCAACATATGACATCACATATAATCAACGTAAGTAAATATGTGTATTCCGAAACTGGTTGTCATATAGCAACGAGATCAGGATACCCACACATTACACTTACAGTCGCAGAAAAGAAATTGTAAAACTACAATAATTAGAATCCGTATATCCTTAGACATCATAAACCCGGAATATCGCATATTCCGGATTTCGTGCCTAAACTGTAAACCTTGTATTTTAGTCTCAAATTGAAAACACTTTTCAATTATCTTAGTCTGGAAATTCAACAAGATTCCAGAATACAATATTGAATACTCGTCGGAAACTTTAGTAGATGGCCGCACCCCCGATGTCGGCGACGAAGTGCATTAAGGTGGAACACCGTGGCCGCGAGCACCCGAGTGGATGCTTTTTAGCAACGGGGTTCTCCTACAGCCACTTGGTCACGGCTATGGGGCGTGGCTGTCTACTAGAGTTACCCGGCGAGTGTTCACGTACAATACGCGATTGCGATGGAGTTTTGATCCGAATCAAAACATCGTGGAAACTGATTAATCGAGACTAACATACTTGATTCACAATATACTATATACATTACCAGTTTTCACAAAACCAATAAGCCGGATTCTAACAATTGTATCACATATCATCAAGATCTATACGACGCCAAATATTTCGATCGGTTTAACAAAATCCAGAGAACTCAACAACTTGAGAATCAGAGTTAAAAATACCCAGAAAGTGCAATATACAAACATGAAGCAGCACAAGAAAAATGGAACCACATCTCCTCATAACGGCGGCGTAACCGCGGCCAAAACAAGGTCTGTGCGGCGGTTCCGCGGCGCTTTGAAGGAGTTGGCTCTCCAAATTTCTTGAGGCTCCATATAAAAGCCTGCATGTATTTCTGCATATTTTTAATTTCAAAAATTCCAACATTTGAAAAATTCGACAGAAACTTTTAAAAAACCGTATTTCAAAAACCGATCGAACTCTTTAGTATCGTAACGACCTACCCAAATCTTCTAGCTTGGCTCTAATACCATGAAGGACTACATTAGCACCATGATGAGGTTATAGAAGCATCTACCATGCCAAATTTAAATTTTTCTTGGTGCTAAGCTAGACAAACAAGATCTTTAACTAGATTATTAGGGTTTTCTTTAGATGTTATGTTAACTAGATAAGTGTAGGAAGATTATACCTTGGTAGAACCAAGTCCTTCACTTCACTTGCTCCTTGTAGTAGTCCCGCGACTCCACTAGGCATCTCTTGAGGCTTTGAACGGGCTTCCTTCGTTTCCTTCACGCCAAAGATGATCCACCACGAAGCTCCTACTAGTTCAAGCTTCCACTACACTAAACTCTTTAGTGTATGAAACACATCACACCAGTTTGCTAGAATGGTGTGAGATGATGAAGTAGGGGATACTAAGAGTTCACTTATTTGTGCTCAAGCTTCATGATTCACATCACATGTGAGGGTTGAAGCTTGAGGAAAAGCAAGAGGAGGAAGAAGAAGCAAGAGCAAGCATGAGCAAGAAAATGGCTAAGTCTTTTTTGGAAT
This sequence comes from Agapanthus africanus, assembly GCA_030015575.1. Lineage (NCBI taxonomy): Eukaryota > Viridiplantae > Streptophyta > Magnoliopsida > Asparagales > Amaryllidaceae > Agapanthus > Agapanthus africanus. The sequence goes on from JASDDO010000031.1 coordinate 234,389,650, forward strand.
GAACAAGAATGAATGATAATTCTTGACCCCTCACTCATTCAAGCATGGAATTATGCAATATTAAATTGCAACCATGCTTGAATAGCGAGTCAAGAATGAATAAACAAGTATTTAACCCATGCTTGCAACCATGCTTCATTTTACACCTAATTTCTATTTTCACAAAATAGAAAAGAAAATTCCATGCTTCATTTATATATATATATATATATATATATATATCATATATATTCAATGAAGATTAATTAGTGAGCTAATGATATTAGTTAATATATAATTATATCACATATAATTTATATTACATTATTAAATCAACACTTGATCTAATAATACGGTTATATTATATACGACCGTCTAATATCATTTATGTGTATATCACATTATTGAATCAATGCTTGATTCGACAATTTGGTTATATCACATATGACTGAACTGATAACAGATGACTGCCAGATTACAATACGGTATCACATACTCGTATTTAATCAGGCCTACACACATATCACATATGTTGGATATAGTGCCCTCAAAGTCAATTATTGGATCGTAGGCACGTGATTGCAATGATTGAGGAGGACCTATGCCGGTAGGACAGTCTTACTCGAGATGATAGTATGCTATCTGGTTTGCCTTTATCAGTCGTGTACATGTTCAGGTGACTGATTACATGTTACACGTTGATAGAGCCCTTAGGATCTTGCTTGACTACCAACATTATGAGGGCGATCATATACGTGAGAGTTGGGTAGGCTATAAGCACATCATTAATAGTGGTCCCTAGTCGTGGGAGTTTCGAGACAGGGCATCGATACTCCGGAGTAGACAAGTGTATACAGTCGAGACCCCGAAGAGGGGCGGTGGCCGGTCTCACAAGCCACTGGTGTCAGTTGGATCACCTAAGATGTATACAGGTGCTCATTGGGTTATGAGTACACCGGACAGGACTCGCTGGGAACCTGCTAGTTGGTATTATACATATCGTCAGATAGCAGTTCCCTGGTGACATGTATACAGGTTAGTTCAACGACCTGAGGTCGTCATTTCTCTCGTGTGAGTTCCCACTGTGCTTTGATTTCTACCCTACCATGGCTCAAAGGAGTCGTGCAAACAGGTAGTTTTTGGGTACAGTCCCGAGCCACATGGAGGCATTTGAGCGGATCGGCAGGGGATTTGTCTCTCCCGGTAATGGGGGTGGAGATCGCGATGTGTCTAGAAAAGCCATTACACCAAGTCCTTGGCCAAGGCAGGTGAGAATTACTGGTTGGTACTCCGGTAGTTTCTCAGGGTGTTCAGGGCTTATCTCTGACACGACTTATACCGCTATTGGGGGTCTGACGTTACTAGCCCCCTAGGCCGGATATGCGATACTCATAGAAGAACGGACCGGACTGTATATACATTGTCACTGTTAGGCTCAGTAGGGTTTCCGGATAAGTTCACTCATCAGCCTCCCTTGAGGTCAGTACATGGGCAGCCGTTACGCACAGCTAGTGCCGCTGACGGCTTGTGGTTAAACCCACTGCCAGGGTACTAACGAGTCATTAGAGTCCCCCACAGATAGTTTCCCAAGTTCGGGAGAAACGTTGTAGAGGCCGTATGGTTTTATGGCAGGGTTCGGAAAATGCACGTGCGTTTACGTACGTGTCATATTTCGGGCAGATAATACTGCTGGGCTTTGGTTTAAGCCGGATCCGAGTATTATAATGTGTAGATATAATATCTTTGTCTCAGTTGCATTTGTAGTCGGTCGTTATACAAATGCGGGTATGTTTATACTGTTACGGTGTTATCCTGAAATTCGTTTCGGGATCACTTTTGGAAATTGCCAGTTTCCAGTTTTCTATCACCCGTATTTAACATTCGGTTAAATACGGATTTGTCTTTTCATCATTGGGTGAGTCATGAGGTGAGTCATGAGTGTGGAAGGTTCTAGAAGAGGTGACTAGGTTAGTGACTCATTGTTTTCTTTAATGAGTTGATAAGGTGTATTATGTGACTCATTCTTTTGCATTAATGTTTCTTGTTCTTGCTATGATATTTCTTCTTGATCTTTTGTGAGAAGCTTATCTAATGGTCACCACTTGCTCCTACACTCACCTCCCTTCTTCTATATATGTGTCCGGCCCATTCTCGGAGAGAGAGAGATATATGGTTGTTGATTAAAAAGTTTATGTGATTTGGTGTATGGAAATTTCATTGCTCATTTCTCATTTCATATCATTCCAAAAGGCAACTTCATTAACCGTTCGTGTATGGCTTTGGACGAAGTGAGACAAAGTGTTCTACTCATTCTCTACATCAATCTTGGTCATCTCTTTTAGCAAACTTGATGACAGAGTTGCCTCGGGTCAGAGGCGGGAACCCGTTTAAAGATCCGATGACGTGGTGCCAGCTGGACGAGAAGATCGGAGATCGACGAGATCGGAGCAGCCGCAATAGGAGCGTGGGATGACGGTTAATGAACGAAGGACTCGGATCGTTCGGTATAACCTTTCTACCCTCTTTGTAGTTTGTTAGTTTAGCGTTAATGGCAGATCCGGGTTATAGTATGCGATAGCGCCAGTTATAAAAGTTTTTGTTCCGCATTTGGCGTCAGTTTGATGGCCGGGGCGCTACCGTAGACTATCATGGTATCAGAGCTTCGCCATTAAGCTTTACTAACTTGTGCTAACGCGTTTTACAATATCGATCGAGCGGAATTTTCAAAATCGCAATTTCCAAGTCTAAAGTTTATGTCGATTTTAAAACAGGCCAGAAAATCATTTTGAGCATCTCAGAAAATCGAGCAGGCTTTTCTAAGAAAACTGTGAAAATTTGGTTGGCTGATTTTACTATAGCGTGGCGGATCAGCGACCAAAACCACCTTTTGGCGGCGGATCCGCCGCCGTACTATAGACACAGTGCTCCAAATTTCTACAGTAGCTTCTACATGGGAAATTGTGGTTTTTGGAATGGTTCTTTTGGGCCCTGTTTTTGTTGCAGCACAGAAGATGTTTGTGGGGCCCACTTCGGGAAGTTTTGTCGATCGAAATTTAAACGTGTTAGTTTACAGTACTTACATTATATCTCCGACCGTGAATGTCATTCGAGCGGTAAACCGCGTCTAATTGCTATAGTTCTTTTCGACGGGTTTGCGAACGTGACATTCGCGTTGATGTTCTGTGTTGTGCTGTGATGTTGCGGATTTGTCGTGGTGGATAGCAGTGTGCAATGGTAGTGCAGTTTGGATTTATTTTTACATTTGATATTGCGGGGCGAGCGTCCAACATGTGGACTGCCGTCTCTGCCTGTTTGTATAATATTCTTTTGGGGCACGACCGGGCTGAGGTCGATGTACCCGTTGTACATATTTTTCATTTATGTACTAGGTTTACCGCGCGGCGGAGTGAACGGATAGCCGGGTTCTGGAGGGCAACGGGTCCGCATCTCATGGCTTTGAGAGGCAGAGGGGCCTCACTTTAGAATTGGCAGACTATTCGCCGCACTCGTAGGGGGTACATGTTGACCCAAGGAGGGGTGCTCAAGTTAACGGACTCCGTGAAGTGCAGGGTGGTCCATTCACTATGCTGTAGGGGGCTTCTTTGCTTCAGGTTTTGGCGGGTAACTTTCCGCACCCGTAGGGGTCTAGGTTTCATTGCACAGGCTATCCACACGACCAGGGGAACATCGGGTTTCAGCAGCGGCTCTGTAAAACCCGGGGATCCGAGATTATCTGTATTGTTCTGTGATGCTTATTACTTTTCTGTAATGTTGCATTTATCACGCCTGGAGCGATTATTGTATATTGGTATATATACTAGTAGATGTTGTATATGTTTTACACCCGCTCTAGTTCAGTCCCCGCTCTGTCGTTAGTTAAGTAACCTAACGGGTGTGTAAGTGCACGGCGGCGCCCCGGCCGTCGAACCGACGGCCAAGTGCGGAAACGGTGATAAACTTTAATTTTTGCGGACTTTGCAAACCGGCACCACCGCGCACTAAACACCCGGATCGTAACCATTAACAAGTCTAAGCTACAAACAAGATGGGAAGAGATATACCGAGTGATCCGAGTCCTCCGGTCTTCTCGTCGTCGTCCCGATCTCCTGCGGAAACTCCGGTCGTCGCCTCCTCGCCGGAAGGGCACCACATCGCCTGCATCTTTTACGGGCTCCCACCTCAATACCGAGGCAACTCGGGCGCGAAGTTGGCTGCCCGACGCGTCCAAGATTTGCTATAGATATAGTGTAGAAGTTTGCCTCTTTAGGGGTTAAAGAGGTTGCCAAGTTGAAGGAATATAGCACAAGAATTTTTCCATGGATGGATGCTAAGAGAAAAGAGCATGCCCTCTCAAAAGGAGCTCGGCCAAGTATGTTTTTACTCACTGGAAAATCAAAAAAGGGAAGCACCTCTCTCTGCAGCCAATTAATCTCATAGCCACTTTTTAAATGAAATAATGCATGCTCACCTTTTATTAACCAAAACATTCCTGCACACTCACTTTTCCTTATGTAAACAAATATTAATTAATACATCATGATATCAATCTCCATACCTTAAACAGTGGCCGGCCCATCAGCTTACCCATCACAAAACCATACTCTATCATGTCAAATTAAATGCATCAATAGAAAAGAAGATATCATAATCAATTCTTTTGCAAGAAACCCCCAAACAAAATGTTAATTGCAAACTTGCAATTAACACCCTCCAACCAAAAGTTCGACCGGGAAGGAAAAAGAGAAAACCGGCCGGAACGGAATGCAAACTGGCAACCCCAGAAAACTGGTCCCATAATAAATTACAGGAAAACCCCGATACTGTGCATACACACCCGCATTTGTATTCTGACCGGATACAAATGCAAAGAGACAAAACTACACTATCAAATACTAAGATCCGGCTTAAGCCAAAGCCGGCTAGTAAAAACTGTCCGATCACGATCTGTGCAATACCGCACGTATCTGATCGAACCCTGCCATATCTCCATACGGCCTCTACAGCGTTTCGCCCGAAAGCTGAGTAACTGAAAGTGTGGGGGACTCTAAAGACTCGTCAATACAATGGCGGTGGATTTAACCACTAGCCCGTCAGAGGTATAAGCCAGTACGTAACGGGCCACCAGCTATTGACTAAAAGGGACGTCGATGAGCGAACTCATCCTGACACCCTACTGAGCCTGTCAGTGACAATATCCGTACAGTCCGGTCCGTTCGTCTATGAGCATCGCATGTCGGGCCTAGGGGGTAGGTAAAAGTCAGACCCCCAAAAGCGGTACAAGTCGTGTCGGAGTGTAGCCCAGAACACCCTGAGATACTACTGGAATACCTACCAGTAAATCTCCTGCCTTGGCCAAGGTCTTCGTGTAATGGCACTCCTAGACACAGCGCGACCTCACCCCCAATACCGGGAGAGACGAAACCCCCGAAGATCCGCTCACTGCCTCCATGTGGCTCGGGACTGTACCCAACTAAAACCTGTTTGCACGACTCCTTTGAGCCGTGGTAGGGTAGTAATCAAAGTACAGTGGGAACTCACACGAGACAAATGACGATCCCCAGGTCGATGAACTAACCTGTACACATGTCACCTGGGAACTGCTATCTGACGTCAGGTATAAGACCAACTAGCATGTCCCCGGCGAGTCCTGTCCGGTGTACTCATAACCCAACGAGCACCTGTATACATCTTAGGTGAACCAACTGACACCAGTGGCTTGTGAGACCGGCCACCGCCCCTCGTCGGGGTCTCGACTGTATACACTAGTCTACTCTGGAGAATCGATGCCCTGTCTCGAAACTCCCACGACTAGGGACCTTTTAAGGATGTGCTTGTAGACTACCAGCTCCCACGTATATGATCGCCCTCATACTGCCGGTAGTCAAGCAAGAATCCTAGGGGCTCTATCAACGTGCAATAGCGACATATCAGGTCGCCTAAAGCAGTACACGATGATAAAGATTAACCAGATAGCATACTATCATCTCGAGTAAGACTGTCTTACCGGGATAGGTTCTCCCTCAATCATCGCAATCACGTGCCTGTGATCCAATAATTGACTCTGAGGGCATTATCTCCAACAATCTCCCACTAGCACTCAAGGCTAATTATTGCGATGTCGCATACTCACAGCCTGTGTGATACCGAACACCCAACTCCTCTACTTGTCAGTCTCACAAAAACCGTTTGTGAAACTATTGCGTTCGAGGAATAGCCTCAGTGAGTGGATCCACCTTGATGTTTCTTTCTATGTCTCTCTATATCTCAAATTCGCGGAGAAAGCCATCTCCCGAAATGAGCAATACCTGTCTTAGAATGTCTGGATGTCTGATGGGACCTAGCTCATAAATGAACTCCAAATCCAAACTTCTTAGACTGTATCGTCAACTGAACTTAATCAGTATCCTGTGCCATGCCACCCTCAGCATTTCCTTGGACCACCTGTCCAAAATACTGCCCCTCATCAGAAGGAAAAATATAACTCTGACAACGTCCTTGTCGTCCATGTCACCTTGGAAGCCTGGAATGATAACTGTTTCCCGAATAGGGCTTTCGTTATCATATCCCTAGAACAGCCACTTATGTTCTAAAACTGCTTCCGACTGTTTCTCCAGGATTGGATCAATATCAACTTATTGCATATAATGCAAGAACAACATCTGGTGTGGTACTTGACATCTCATGATTGACTCAATTGCCTAAGCAAGTGATCTGCCAATCATGAGTATCCCTCTCCCCTTTAGTCTATAAGACACCTTTAGAGAGGGTGACTCCATTACCTGCAGGTGTACTACCGTGCCAGGAGTCGTCCATTCTAAATACTCATAGAATGCTGTCAAGGTACCCAGATTAGGAAACCACCCAAATCTAGATCTAAAACCATAGATCTAGTCACCAGAATGTCTGATATAATATCCAAGTCCTATGTGGAGAAAACACTGTGTGACGACCAAAGTATAACCGATCGTAGTATAGGAATATCACTTCCTACTACCTTCTCAACAGATCCATCCCCTATTCTGATGACGTCAAACCTATGACTGTCACATCAGAAATGGATGATCTATCTCCGCTACATCTGCTTTAGTCTATAAATAGACATAAGCCTGATGTCCACCAATGCTTCCGCTGCTCCCACTGACTACGACAACCCTCTGGCAGAGTCATACAGACGTGCACTTCTAAAGCTAGTTTAGAACGACGCTATACTCATCCTCCCACCGGGTCTCGCGGTCTGGAACAACAACAATGGCAAGTGTGGGTAAACAAGAACTTCCCTGTCACCGTCCTTGAGGCTACCGAAGTACCTCTCGGGTGCCTGAAGTTACCCACCTTATCTGCGGAGTGGCCAATGGAATGTCAACTCAGATTGAATCTTTAGGTTCCTTATCAAATCTTCAGTAATCGCTTGCGGTTCTGGAATCACTTCCAGTTCTACCATACTCCCACTAATGTTTTTGAAAAAATCCATTTTTAATAAAACTGTGGCGAGTCTTGAATAATATTTCTATTGATCTCCCAGATGGTAGAAAGTCAACCCTCGTCATAGCCTGGGTCAACCCACAAACAGCCATTACAGAAACGTGCCTTGAGTTATCCAGAGTCTGGTTTTAATCATAAGCCGGACAACTCCCCGTACCATAACAATGTTAAGATATGAACTGTACTATATCCAATATAGAACCAGAGGCACTGATTTAATTTAACCAGATTCAAATCATGCAGCTGTCTCCAGTGCATGTCAACTAAATGGAAAGAGGCCGATCAGCGTTACTCAACTTAGGAGTGCTTCCAATTATGAGTAACCTGAAAGAGAAGCAATTACTCTTTATTACTATCAACTGAATACCATACACAAGTATCTACATCTTCGATCACTTTGAAGAATCCCGATACTTGCTACACCTGGTTCTCTACTCTATTCAAATACCTATAACTCCTCAAAACTTAGACCCTGTGTTTCTACGAAACACATGTCTAAGAACTAGAGAAGTCAAAAGTAAACAAAATATAGTATGAGGACCAACCCCTCTGTCCTAATGGACACTGGACAACATACAATACTCTGTATGAGTCCGCTGAGTCTAACAACTCTTTCACTGTGTGTCGTAGGTTGAAAACTGTACTTATGGTTAAGAAGAATTACACCGCTGTTTAATGCTCCTTACCTAACCATCCACTGATATAGGTAAATGTCATCGACATAATATCAAAAGGTATATCTCACTCTATGAAAATAGACGTACAGATATATCAATTTGAAATTGGTGCACAACAGCGGATATTCAAAACCAAATATTTGCCGACCGGCAAACAGCCCAGATGATCTCCTCAAATATCACCGATTACTACGAATCCCGATATAATGAGGATGATCACCCAATTCCCAATAACTGACTCCCACTCATCATCTGTAAAACCATACAGATATGAGAATCAAACCTGGTAAATACATACCCTGGAGCAAGTGTCTAATCAGGAAATCAGTTTTCTTTTAACAGTACACAGTAAAAATGAAACATTGAAATGTTTCGTTGGGGTATCCTGGTATTCCTAGTAATGCCTCTACCATTATCCAGATTCACAACTATAACCGTATAATTCTTTGCCACCTCTCCAAATCCCTTTATATGTCTTTAGTCATTACCTTCTGCACACCCCTTAGGCCAAATGGTTTTCTTCATTCCCTACCGTTCGGCACCAGCCTATGGTTTGGAAGAAGACTATCCAATAAGCATAAAGGGTGTACTGTCCTAATCCTAGGAGCACTCGCAACGCGAGAGAAGGTGAAGATAAAAGACACCTGAATGTACTTTATTCCTATTTTTCCTGGACCAGAATCCATCCCCGAACTGGAACAAGTTCCTTTCGAGTTCGTATATAACCATACGATGGAATATCCAATAAACTGTAGATCTTCGTAGTGATACGGAGTGTCCTGGAGGAATACAAAGGTGATTTAGGATTGGCGAAGAAATACTTGGTTTGGTCGTGAATAGCAGTCGCAACTTACTTTGCCCTCTTACCAATCCCTTGCTTTGTCTTAATCTTAATACCTTCTGTACACCGTTTAGGCTAACTGGTTTTCTTCATTCCCTACCGGTCGGCACCAGCCTATGGTTTGGAAGAAGACTATCCAATTTGCGTAATAGGTGTACTACTCCTAAACCAAGGAGTACTCGCAACGTGAGAGAGGGTGAAAAGAAAAGACAACTGAATAATCCTATCCGTTTTCTCCAGAACCGGAAACCCTCCTCGAATTCCTTCGAGTTCGTATCTAACCATACGATGGTTTGGTCCAATGGAAGTGGACGTTCGCAGTAATACGGGGTGTCCCGGAGAAAAGGGTAAAAGTAGGAGTGGCAATGAGGTCTGCAACTCTGACAATCCAAAAGCCAGTGTTAAGAAGGTTCGGTCAACTTGGTCACTGAGTCAAAATCTTAGGGTCGGGTCAATGGTCGCTGCCAAAGAGAGAGAGAAAAGAAACACTCAGCGTGCACTCTAACTTAGATCAGAATGGTTACCAATTTATCTAATCTGCAAACCTCCCACTGTACCTCAAATTCTCCTCCAAACCTGAAGAAGAATTAGTCGGGGTCACCCGAGGAGTAAACCAACTCATCAGTGGGAATCGGGATCCAACTATCATCGCATGATAACGTGACGGAATCCGCTCACGGTATCACACTCCAGAAGGTATGCGCATATCTGGCAAGTTTCAGTACTTTTGAAACTCCCGATGTGATTTTTGCCCCATGCTCTTATGACCTTGACTTTGGCCAACATATCATAAGTCACATGTCAAGTTCAACCCGTCATTCTCCAGGTTAATTTGAATCCACCCGTACATACCCTTGACTTTGGCCAAAATGGCAGTACGACTGTCCCAAACCAACGCATCTATCTATGCTGCATATGAATACCCCAACAGCTACCAATCACTGTGCCTTGACTTTGGCCAACATACACAGCTTGAATACTATTGACCACCCATATGAAACGACGGAGGGCTACGAATGGTTTCTGGCGAAAACCTTTAACGTAATGAACTTGATATCGTTGAAGGAACGGATAGCTTTTAAAAATATAGTGACGAAAACCGTTGCTAAAGAGGTCACTCCCGGTGAAGGGATCTCGGCTCTTTCCCCGTAGAATGGGGTGCAGGATATTCCAACTGAATACCACGATGCAAAGCAAAAGTAATCGGCTATAGTGAAGTTAATGCCCTGACGCAAACTTTTTGTCCAAGGGGTCACTCCCGGTGAAGGGATCTCGGCCCTTGCCTCGTCGACTGAGGAGCAGGATATTCCAAATGAATACCACGATGCAAAACAAAAGTGAACGTCCTTGCAATAACAGCTTTTTGAAAAGTGTTCCAACAACATCAGAATAGGTTTGTTTAACTTGCATTGATCCGAATCAACGCAGTCCCATCAATTGATCACACCACAAAGAACGAAAATATACTGACGTACGTATATGCCATCCGCATTCGCCACTGGGTCCCGTCATCACCCGTTAGGTTAGCTAACTAACGGCAGAGCGGGGACTGGACTAGCGCGGATGTAAAACATATACAACATCTACTAATATATATACCAATATATTATATTCGCTCAAGGCGTGAATAGAAATGCAACATCACAGAATGTACAGCATCACAGAACAATACAGATATCTGGGATCCCCGGGTTTCACAGAGCCACTACTGAAACCCGACGTTCCCCTGGTCGTGTGGATAGCCTGTGCAATGAAATCCTAGACCCCTACGGGCGCGGCAAGTTACCCGCCAAAACGTGAAGCGAGGCAGCCCCCTTCAGTGCCGTGAATGGACCACCCAGCACTTCACGGAATCCGGTAACTTGGGCACCCCTCCTGGGTCAACCTGTACCCCCTACGAGTGCGGCGAATAGCCCGCCAATCCCAGAGTGAAGCCCCCTCCGTCCCAATGCCATGAGATGCGGGCTTGTTGCCCTCTAGAACCCGGCTATCCGTGCACTCCTCCGCGGGGTAATCCTAGTACAGAAAGTAAAATATACATACATCGGGTACATCGACCGCAACCAGGTCGTGCCCCAAAAGAATAATACAATCAGGCAGTGACGGCAGTCCACATGTCGGACGCTCGCCCCGCAATATCAAAAGTACATAATACAACAATACAGTACTAGCATTGCATCCAGGCTATCCCCACGACCGATCCGCAACATCACAGCATAAACATAGAACATCAACGTGAAAGTCACGTTCGCAAATCCGTCTAACCGGGCTATAGCAGTTAGACTGGATTTACCGATCAAGTGACATTCACGGTCGCAGATATAATGTAAATACTGTGAAAAATGTGTTTAAAATTTTTCCGATTGACCAAAAATTAACAAGTGGGCCCCCAATCAAAACTGTAGCATTCACAGAAAACCTGGGCCCAATTTTAATATCCCAGAAACCACATTTCTCACTCAGGAACACACTAAAAAAAATTGGAAGTATGAACAGTTAAAACCGCCGCGGAAGCGCGGCCCAAGCAGGGGTTTGGCCGCCCTTCCGCGGCGGAATAGTGAGATCATGGTGCCAATTTTTTTCAGCATGCTTATAATTCCCTGCACATCACTCTGAGACAACCTGAAAAATTTTTAGACTCAAAAAAAATTCGACAGAAACTGATGTGCTTGAAATACGTGTTTTCGGGATTTTGTTCGATCGGAAACGTAAAACACATTACACAAAAGCTAGACGAAGTTAATGGCGAGGCTCTGATACCACTGTAAGTGCACGGCGGCGCCCCGGCCGTCGAACCGACGGCCAAGTGCGGAAACGGTGATAAACTTTAATTTTTGCGGACTTTGCAAACCGGCACCACCGCGCACTAAACACCCGGATCGTAACCATTAACAAGTCTAAGCTACAAACAAGATGGGAAGAGATATACCGAGTGATCCGAGTCCTCCGGTCTTCTCGTCGTCGTCCCGATCTCCTGCGGAAACTCCAGTCGTCGCCTCCTCGCCGGAAGGGCACCACATCGCCTGCATCTTTTACGGGATCCCACCTCAATACCGAGGCAACTCGGGCGCGAAGTTGGCTGCCCGACGCGTCCAAGATTTGCTATAGATATAGTGTAGAAGTTTGTCTCTTTAGGGGTTAAAGAGGTTGCCAAGTTGAAGGAATATAGCACAAGAATTTTTCCATGGATGGATGCTAAGAGAAAAGAGCATGCCCTCTCAAAAGGAGCTCGGCCAAGTATGTTTTTACTCACTGGAAAATCAAAAAAGGGAAGCACCTCTCTCTGCAGCCAATTAATCTCATAGCCACTTTTTAAATGAAATAATGCATGCTCACCTTTTATTAACCAAAACATTCCTGCACACTCACTTTTCCTTATGTAAACAAATATTAATTAATACATTATGATATCAATCTCCATACCTTAAACAGTGGCCGGCCCATCAGCTTACCCATCACAAAACCATACCCTATCATGTCAAATTAAATGCATCAATAGAAAAGAAGATATCATAATCAATTCTTTTGCAAGAAACCCCCAAACAAAATGTTAATTGCAAACTTGCAATTAACACCCTCCAACCAAAAGTTCGACCGGGAAGGAAAAAGAGAAAACCGGCCGGAACGGAATGCAAACTGGCAACCCCAGAAAACTGGTCCCATAATAAATTACAGGAAAACCCCGATACTGTGCATACACACCCGCATTTGTATTCTGACCGGATACAAATGCAAAGAGACAAAACTACACTATCAAATACTAAGATCCGGCTTAAGCCAAAGCCGGCTAGTAAAAACTGTCCGATCACGATCTGTGCAATACCGCACGTATCTGATCGAACCCTGCCATATCTCCATACGGCCTCTACAGCGTTTCGCCCGAAAGCTGAGTAACTGAAAGTGTGGGGGACTCTAAAGACTCGTCAATACAATGGCGGTGGATTTAACCACTAGCCCGTCAGAGGTATAAGCCAATACGTAACGGGCCACCAGCTATTGACTAAAAGGGACGTCGATGAGCGAACTCATCCTGACACCCTACTGAGCCTGTCAGTGACAATATCCGTACAGTCCGGTCCGTTCGTCTATGAGCATCGCATGTCGGGCCTAGGGGGTGGGTAAAAGTCAGACCCCCAAAAGCGGTACAAGTCGTGTCGGAGTGTAGCCCAGAACACCCTGAGATACTACTGGAATACCTACCAGTAAATCTCCTGCCTTGGCCAAGGTCTTCGTGTAATGGCTCTCCTAGACACAGCGCGACCTCACCCCCAATACCGGGAGAGACGAAACCCCCGAAGATCCGCTCACTGCCTCCATGTGGCTCGGGACTGTACCCAACTAAAACCTGTTTGCACGACTCCTTTGAGCCGTGGTAGGGTAGTAATCAAAGTACAGTGGGAACTCACACGAGACAAATGACGATCCCCAGGTCGATGAACTAACCTGTACACATGTCACCTGGGAACTACTATCTGACGTCAGGTATAAGACCAACTAGCATGTCCCCGGCGAGTCCTGTCCGGTGTACTCATAACCCAACGAGCACCTGTATACATCTTAGGTGAACCAACTGACACCAGTGGCTTGTGAGACCGGCCACCGCCCCTCGTCGGGGTCTCGACTGTATACACTAGTCTACTCTGGAGAATCGATGCCCTGTCTCGAAACTCCCACGACTAGGGACCTTTTAAGGATGTGCTTGTAGACTACCAGCTCCCACGTATATGATCGCCCTCATACTGCCGGTTGTCAAGCAAGAATCCTAGGGGCTCTATCAACGTGCAATAGCGACATGTCAGGTCGCCTAAAGCAGTACACGATGATAAAGATAAACCAGATAGCATACTATCATCTCGAGTAAGACTGTCTTACCGGGATAGGTCCTCCCTCAATCATCGCAATCACGTGCCTGTGATCCAATAATTGACTCTGAGGGCATTATCTCCAACAGGGTGATGACGGGACCCAGTGACGAATGCAGATAGCATATACTTACATTTTATTTTCGTTCTTTTCTGGTGTGATTAATTGATGGGACTGCGTTGATTCTAATCGATGCAAAGGAAAAAAAACCTGTTTGGATGTTGATGGAACAGTTTTAAAAAGTGTTATTACATAGACGTTTTCTTTTGTTTTGCATAGTGGTATTCAGTTGGAATATCCTGCACCTCATTCGACGAGGCAAGGGCCGATATCCCTTCACCGGGAGTGACTCCTTGGGCAGAAGTTTGGGTCAGGGTAATAACTTCACTATAGTCGATTACAAGTTGCTTTGCATCGCTGTATTCTGTTGGAATATCCTGCACCTCATTCCATGAGGAAAGAGTCGAGATCCCTTCACCGGGAGTGAACTCTTTAGCAAAGGTTTTCGCCACTATATTTTTATAAAAAGCTATAAGGTTTCTTCAACGAGATCAAGTTCATTACGTTAAAGGTTTTTCGCCAAAAAGCAGCCGTAGCCCTCCGTCATTTCTTTTGGGTATTTAGTAGTATTCAAGCTATGCATTTTGGCCAAAGTCAAGGCATAGTGTTTGGTAGCTGCTGGTTATTCATTTGTTGCATAGATAGATGAGTTGGTTTGGGACAGTCGTTCTGCCGATTGGCCAAAGTCAGGGGCATGTGCCGGTGGCTTCAAATTGACAAGATAATGACGGGTAGAACTTGGCATGTGACTTATGGCATTTTGGCCAAAGTCAAGGTCATAAGAGCATGGGGCAAAAATCATATCGGGTGTTTCTAAAGAAACTGAAACTTGCCAAGTATGCGCATACCTTCTGGAGTGTGATAACATGAGTGGATTCCTTCACCTTATCATGCGATGAGAGATGGATCCCGATTCCCACTGATGAGTTGGTTTACTCTTCAGGAGATCCCGATTGATTCTTCTTTTAGGTTTGGAGGAGAATTTGACAGTACAGTGGGAGGTTTCCAGATTAGATAAAGTGATAATCATTCTGATCTAGGTTAGAGTGCACGCAGAGTGTTTCTTTTCTCTCTCTCTTTGGCAGCGACCTTTGACGGACCTTAGACTATGACTCAGTGACCAAGTTGACCGAACCATCTTAAAATACTGGCTTTTGGATTGTCTGTGTTGCATAAGTCATTGCCACTCCTTCTTCTACCCTTTACATTTCTCAGAACACCCCGTATTACTACGGACATCCACTTCCATTGGATAGATCCATCGTATGGTTATATACGAACTCGAAGGGACATCTTCGAGGATGGATCCATGTTCAGGAGAAATAGAATTGGTTTATTCAGTTGTCTTTTATTATCACCTTCTCTCAGGTTGCAAGGGCTCCTTGGTTTAGGAGAGTACACCTATTACACTTATTGGATAGTCTTCTTCCATACCATAGGCAGGTGCCGAAAGGTAGGGAATGAAGAAAACCAATTAGCCTAAGTAGGGTGCACAGAAGGTAATATGTAAAGACAAAATAAAGGGATTAGAAAGAGGGCAAAGTAAATTGCGACTGTTATCATTCACGACCAAACCACGTACTTCATCGCCACTCCTATTTCACCTTTAAAAGAATAAGGTATTATTCAGTTGTCATTTATCATCACCTTCTCTCAAGATGTGAGTACTCCTAGGTTGAGGAGGGTACACCTATTATGCTTACTGGATAGTCTTCTTCCAAACCATAGGCTGGTGCCGAACGGTAGGGAAGGAAGAAAACCATTTTGCCTAACGATAGTGTACAGAAGGTAAAGACTAAAGACAAATAAAGGGATTTGGAGAGATAGCAAAGAAATATACGGTTAAAGTCATGAATTGGATTATGGAAGATGCATTACTATGAATACCAGGATACCCCTACGAAACATTTTCATGTTTCAGTGCATTGTTAATGGAAAAATGTTTTCCCGATTAGATACTTACTCCAGTGTATGTACTTACCAGGTTTCATTCTCTCATCTGTATGGTTTTACAGATGATGAGTGGGAGGAAGTTATTGGGAATTAGGTGATCATCCTCATTATATCCCAATTCGTTGTAATTGGTGATATTTGAGGAAGTTGCCTAGGTTATTGCCGGCAGGCATGTATTTGGTTTTGAGTATCCGTTGTTGTGCACCAATTTCAAAATGATATATCTGTATGTTTATTTTAATAAAGTGAGATATAACTTTTTGATATTATGTCGATGACATTTACCTATATCAGTTGGCGATTGGGTAAGGAGTATTGAACAGCGGAGTAGTTCTTAACCATAAGTACAGTTTTCAACCTACGATGCACAGGTTTTGAGTTATTCAAACTCAACGGACTTATACAGAGTATTGTATGTTGTCCAGAGTCCATCAGGACAAAGGGGTTGGTCCACGTACTATGTTCTGTTTACTTATGACTTCTCTAGTTTTTTTAGACAAGTGTTTCGCAGAAATACAAGGTCTAAGTTTTGAGATATTGTGGGTATAAGAATAAAGTAGAGAACCAGGTGTCGCAAGTATCGGGATTCATCAAAGAGATCGAAGATGTAGATACTTGTGATTGGTATTTAGATGATAGTAATGGTTTTCAGAAACTTGTTTCTCTTTAAGGTTACTCATAATTGGATGGATTCCTAAGTTGAGTAATGCTGATTAGTCTCTCTCCATTAAGTTGATATGCGCTGGAGACTGCTGCATGATTAGAATCTGGTTCCAATTAAATAAGTGCCAATGTTTCTATATTGGATATAGAATGGTTCATATCATAACGATGTTAAGGTACGGGGAGTTGTCTGGCTTATGCTTAAAACCAGACTCTGGATAACTCAAGGAACGTTTCTGTAATGGCAGTTTGTGGGTTGGCCCGGGCTATGTCGAGGGTTGACTTTCTACCATCTGGAAGATCAATAGTGATATTGTTCTTGACTCGCCACAGTTTTAGTAAAATGGATTTTTTCAGAAAACAGTAGTGGGACTATGGTAGAACTGGAAGTAATTCCAGAACAGCAAACGATTACGGAAACTTTAATAGGGCCTATAGATTCAATCAGGTTTGACATTCCAATAGCCACTCCGTAGATATGGTGGGTAACCTTAGACACCCGAGAGGTACTCCGGTAGCCTCAAGGACGGTGAAAGGGAAGTTCTTGCTTACCTAGACTTGACACTACTGTTGTTCCAGACTATGAGACCCGGCAGGAGGTTAAGTATAGCGTCGTTCTAAACTAGCTTTAGAAGTGCACGTATATATTATTCTGCCAGAGGGTTGTTGTGGTCAGTAGGAGCAGAGGAAGCATAGTGGGCAAGTAACTTATGTCTATTTATAGACTTGAGCAGTTATAGCGGAGATAGATCATATAATTTTGATGTGACAGTCATGGGTTTGACTTCATCAAAATAGGGGATGGATCGATTAAGAAGGTAGTAGGGTGTGATGTCCTGGTATTTGGATGACATGCATAGAGTAGGAAGTAAAATTCCTATACTACGATCGGTTGTACTGTAGTCGTCACACAGTTGTTTCTCCAGACAGGATATGGATATAATATCAGACATTCTGCTTTCTAGATCTATGGTTTTAGATCTGGATTTGAGTAGTTTCCCAATGTGGGTACTTTGACAGTATTCTAATAGTTTTATGAATAGATGACTCCTGGCTTGGTGGTGTACCTGCTGGTGATGGAGTCACCCTCTCTAAAGATGTCTTACAGAATAAAGGGGAGAGGGATGTGCATGATTGGCAGATCACTTACATAGGCAATTGAGTCAATCATAAGATGTCATGTACCACACCAGATGTTGTTTTTGTACTAGATGCGATAAGTTTATATTAATCCAATCCTGAAGAAACATAAGGAAGCAATTTTAGAACATAAGTGCATGTTCTACGGATTTGATTACGGCAGCCTCCTCGGGAGACGGTTATCATTCCAGGCTTCAAAGGTGACATGGATGACAGAGTGATTGTCAGAGTTATAGTTTTCCCTCTGAGGAGGGACAATATTATGGACAGGTGGTCTAAGAGGATACTGTGGTAGGCATGGTGCTGGATACTGATTTGGTTCAGTTGATGATACAGTCTAAGAAGCTTGGATTTGAAGTTCATTTATGAACTAGGTCCCATCAGATATCCAGACATATTCTAAGACAGGTATTACTCGATTCGGGAGATGGCTTTCTCCATGAACTTGAGATTAAGTGAGACATAGAAAGAAACATCAGGTCGGATCCACTCACTGAGGCTATTTCTCGAATACAAGAGTTTTATGAACGGGTTTTGTGAAACTGATTAGTAGAGGAGTTGGGTGTTCGGTATCACACGGGCTGTGAGTATGCGACATTGCAATAATTAGCCTGAAGTGCAAGTGGGAGATTGTTGGATATAGTGCCCTCAAAGTCAATTATTGGATCGCAAGCATGTGATTGCAATGATTGAGGAGGACCTTTTCCGGTAGGACAGTCTTACTCGAGATGATAGTATGCTATCTGGTTTGCTTTTATCAGTCGTATACATGTTCAGGTGACTGATTACATGTTACACGTTGATAGAGCCCTTAGGATCTTGCTTGACTACCAACAGTATGAGGGCGATCATATACGTGAGAGTTGGGTAGTCCATAAGAACATCCTTAATTGTGGGAGTTTCGAGGCAGGGCATCAATACTCCGGAGTAGACTAGTGTATACAGTCGAGACCCCGACGAGGGGCGGTGGACGGTCTCACAAGCCACTGGTGTCAGTTGGATCAACTAAGATGTATACAGGTGCTCAATGGGTTATGAGTACACCGGACAGGACTCGCCGGGAACCTGCTAGTTGGTATTATACATATCGTTAGATAGCAGTTCCCTGGTGACATGTATACAGGTTAGTTCATCGACCTGAGGTCGTCATTTGTCTCCTGTGAGTTCCAACTGTTCTTTGATTTCTACCCTACCACGGCTCAAAGGAGTCGTGCAAAAAGGTAGTTTTTGGGTATAGTCCCGAGCCACATGGAGGCACGTGAGCGGATCGGCAGGGGATTCGTCTCTTCCGGTATTGCGGGTGGAGATCGCGCTGTGTCTAGGAAAGCAATTACACCAAGTCCTTGGCCAAGGCAGGTGAGAATTACTGGTAGGTATTCCGGCAGTTTCTCAGGGTGTTCAGGGCTTGTCTCTGATACGACTTATACCTGCGATACTCATAGAAGAACTGACCGGATTGTATATACATTGTCACTGTTAGGCTCAGTAGTGTTTCCGGATAAGTTCACTCATCGGCCTCCCTTGAGGTCAGTACGTGGGCAGCCGTTACGCACAGCTGGTGCCGCTGACGCCTTGTGGTTAAACCCACTGCCAGGGTACTGACGAGTCATTAGAGTCCCCCACAGATAGTTTCCCAAGTTCGGGAGAAACGTTGTAGAGGCCGTATGGTTTTATGGCAGGGTTCGGAAAATGCACATGCGTTTACGTACGTGTCATATTTCCGGCAGATAATACTGGTGGGCTTTGGTTTGAGCTGGATCCGAGTATTATAATGTGTAGATATAATATCTTTGTCTCAGTTGCATTTGTATTCGTTCGTAATACAAATGCGGGTATGTTTATACTGTTACGGGGTTATCCTGAAATTCGTTTCGGGATCACTTTTGGAAGTTGCCAGTTTCCAGTTTTCTATTACCCGTATTTAACATTCGGTTAAATACGGATTTATCTTTTCATCATTGGGTGAGTCATGAGGTGATTCATGAGTGTGGAAGGTTCTAGAAGAGGTGACTAGGTTAGTGACTCATTGTTTGCTTTAATGAGTTGATGTGGTGTATTATGTGACTCATTCTTTTGCAATAATGTTTCTTGTTCTTGCTAAGATATTTCTTCTTGATCTTTTGTGAGAAGCTTATCTAATGGTCTCCACTTGCTCCTGCACACACCTCCCTCCTTCTATATATGTGGCCGACCCATTCTTAGAGAGAGATATATATATGGTTGTTGATTAAAAAGTTTATGTGATTTGGTGTATGGAAATTTCATATCTCATTTCTCATTTCATATCATTCCAAAAGGCAACTTCAATAACCGTTCGTCCCTGGATTTGGACGAAGTGAGACAAAGTGTTCTACTCATTCTCTACATCAATCTTGGTCATCTCTTTTAGCAAACTTGATGACCGAGTTGCCTCGGGTCAGAGGCGGGAGCCCGTTTAAAGATCCGATGACGTGGTGCCACCTGGACGAGAAGATCGGAGATCGATGAGATCGGAGCAGCCGCAACAGGAGCGTGGGATGATGGTTAAAGAACGAAGGACTCGGATCGTTCGGTATAACCTTCTACCCTCTTTGTAGTTTGTTAGTTTATCGTTAATGGCAGATCCGGGTTATAGTATGCGATAGCGCCAGTTATAAAAGCTTTTGTTCCGCATTTGGCGTCAGTTTGACGGCCGGGGAGCTACCGTAGACTTACAACATATGTGTCATACTTCGTTTCGCTTGAACCAGGGAACTTCTGTGTGGGACTTTAAAGACTCGTCAATACGCCCGCAGTAGGTGATGATCATATCAGTCACCTTCAAGCCGTCAGCGGTACTAGCTGGATGTAACGGCTACCCGGGTATTGGGCGATATAAAGGTCAACAAGCAAGCCTGTCCACAGTCTCCATGAAGTCTATCAGTAACACTACCGTACAGTCCGGTCTCTTCGTCTGATATGTTGCATATCATATCTAGGGGTGGAAATCGTCAAACCTCAGTGACGTGATAAGTCATGTCGATGTGAGGCTCTTAACAGGTCGAGAAACTACTGATGATACTTATCAGTAGATCTCCATATCAGCCCTGGCCAGGGACTTCTAGTTATTGCCAATCGAACATAGCGCAACATCAACCCCCAATACCGGGAGAGGTTAAAACCCTCCTATCGCTCATTGCCTCCATACGACTCGGGACTGTACCCAAAATCCACCTGTTTGCACGACTCCTCTTGAGCGTGGTAAGGAGGAAATCAAAGCACTGTGGGAGTCGCATAAGACTCTATGACGATCTCGGGTCTACAGACTAACCTTTACCAGTGTCACCAGAAGACTGCTATCTGACGATAGGTATACTACCACATTGGAGTCCTCAGTGAGTCCTGTTCAGGTTACCCAGTCTCCGTTGAGCACCCGTATACCCACTCTGATGTCAAACACCAATGGATGTGGGATCGTCCATCGCCCATCATATGGGTCAAGAGGCGTATATGCTAGTCTACTCTGGAATATCGATGCCCTGTCTCGATATTCCTATAAGTCGACGTTGTACACCCCACGAATTGTGAGGAGGCAGAATAGGTAAAACAATCATTTTGTTTAAAACAAACATCGACTAACTTATGGATCTTTGCCAAACCTTAACTAACAAAACCTTGGAAGTCATTAGCTACTATGAAAGAAGATTATACCTAATGAACCAAGTCCTTCTTGTTCTCTTTGATCACCTCCTCGTCGGCCTCCTCTTTGTAATAGAAGATCCACCCGAGAGCTGCTACTCCAAGCTTGACCTCTAACTTGAGGTAACTAGGTTACTCAAAGTGCTAAACTAAGCAGCCTATGGAATATAGAGTAGGATTAGGGATTAATAAGTCTTGCTAACCCTTGATCTCAACACATGAGAAGTTAGGGTTAGGGTTTGAAGAGAAAGAGCTTGAGGAGAGAGAAGGTGAGAGTGAAAATGATGTGAATTATTTCTCATTTCCAATATATGATGAAGCATAAAGAATATCAAATAAATCAATTAAATGATATTAACAACCATGCTTCATTTAATATATGCAATGAATCATCAAGTGTGTCATTAAGCAATAAATGCTTCATTCACTCACTTGAATGATTCATCTAATGAGTCACTAATCCATTAATGCAAATGCCACCTTAGCCCTCCAAGTCATCATCCTTCTAGAAACTTCTCGACAATTTACGAGAACGCCCCTCCTATCCGTGAAAACACGGAAAAATTTAGACTGTATAAATCCAATAATCCAATACTAGAATCTGGCTTAAACCAAAGCCCGCTAGTAAAAACTTTCCAAACATCGTACGTGCATAAATGCACGTGCGTGTCCGAACCCTGTCGTTAAACCATACGACCTCTATATCGTTTCGTCCAAAACATGGAAACTCTCTGTGTGTGACTCTAAAGACTCGACTACTAAGCTGGCAGTGGGTTTAACAAAAGATCGCAAGAGGCACTAGCTGTACGTAACGGTCCCTAGGTAGATGTCGATAAGAAGGCCGATGAGGAAACACATCCGAACTCCTACTGAGCCTGATGTGACATTCTCCGTACAGTCCGGTCTGTTCTTCTAGGACTATCGCATATCGGGCCTAATGGGGCGGCAAGCGTCAGTCCCCTAAAAGCAGTATAAGTCGTGTCGGAGCGAAGCCCATTACACCTTGAGAAACTACTGGAAAACCTAACAGTTAATCTCGCTTGCCCTGGCCAGGGACTTTGCGTAATGGCTCTCCAGACACAACGCGATATCAACTCCCAATACCGGGAGAGACGAATCCTGTCTAACCGCCACTTCCTCCAAGTGCTTCAGGACTGCACCCAACTGCTACCTGTTTGCACGACTCCTTTGAGCTGTGGTAGGGTAGCAATCTATGAACAGTGGGAACACACTCGAGGCGAAGCAGCAGTGTCAAGTATCCGGACTATGCTGTACTCATGTCACCTGGGAACTGTTAACTGACGACTGGTATAATACCAACCAGCAGTTCCCTGCGAGTCTTGTCCGATGTACCAGTAACCCAACGAGCACCTGTATACTATCTCCAGTACGACGTACTGATGGCTATGGGACAGACCATCTCCCCAACTGGGATGAGAAGCGTACACACTAGTCTACTCCGGAGTATCGATACCCTATCTCGATAATCCTACGCCTAGGGACCTGAAAAAGGATGTGTTTGTTGACTACCCAACCCTCACTAGTGTGACTGTCATCACAACGCTGGGAGTCAAGCAAGATCCTAAGGGCTCTATCAATACGTACACACATATTAAGATAGATATAAACCAAGTAGCATACTACCATGTTTAGCAAGACTGTTAATATAACTGTGAATATCCCAAGCTTCCATTAAATAATATACAAGCCAGTATGATACAATAATGGCCCCTAGGGCATATACACTATCAATCTCCCACTTGCACTAGGGCCATGTACCGGCATATCGAAGACCGATCATCTCGAGTAGCCTCTCGAACTGAATCTAAGGTAAGGCCTTTGTGAATGGATCAGCAGTGTTCTCCTCTGTAGCAACTCTCCGAACCTCGATCTCCCGGCGATCTATGATCTCCCTGATCAGGTGATACCGCCTTAAGATGTGTCTGGACTTCTGATGGGACCTGGGTTTCTTTGCTAAAGCTATGGCTCCGTTGTTGTCGCAATACAGCGGTATTGGATCAACAATGGTAGGAACCACCTGAAGTTCTGTTAGGAACTTCTTCATCCAGACCGCTTCTTTTGTGGCATCGCAAGCAGCAATATACTCCGCTTCCATCGCCGAGTCAGCAACGGTGTCCTGCTTGGAACTCTTCCAGCACACCGCCCCTCCATTGAGGGTAAAGACATAACCTGACATGGACTTGGAGTCATCCTTATCACTCTGGAAGCTCGAATCAGCAAAGGCCTCTATCATGAGGTCTTTTCCGCCGTAAGCCAAGAACGTCTCCTTTGTTCTTCTCAGCTACTTAAGAATGTTATTTACTGTTATTCAGTGCTTCTTTCCTGGGTCTGAATGATACCTGCTTACCACGCTCAGTGCATAAGCTACATCTGGTCTAGTGCACAACATCGCATACATTATAGAGCCTACCGCAGAAGCGTATGGTATAACTGACATGCGATCCCTTTCCAAATCAGTCTTGGAAGACATCTCTTTGGATAGGGTGATTCCGTGACAAGCCGGTAAATTACCGCGCTTAGAATCTTCCTTACTGAATCTTTTCAGTACAGTGTTGATATACCTGGACTGCGAAAGTCCCAACATCATCTTGGATCTATCACGACAGATCCGGATCCTTAGAATGTAAGAGGCATCACCCAGGTCATTCATGGAGAACCTGTGTGACAAGAATCCTTTGACAGATTGTAGCATAGGGTTGTCATTTCCTATCAATAGAATGTCATCCACGTACAAGACGAGGAATACGACAGTTCATGCTACAATTTTAATATATATATAGGGTTCATCTGGAATTTTGATAAAGTCATATTCTTTGACTGTTTAATCAAAACAGATGTTCCAACTCCGCGATGCCTGGTTTAGTCCATAAATGGATATAAGCAACTTGCACACTTTCCCGCTGCTCCCACTCTGATTGAAGGCTTCTGGCTGATCCATATAGACGCACACTTCTAAATTACCATTTTGAAAAGCCGTCTTTACGTCCATCTGCCAGATCGCATAATCATGGAATGCGGCAATATCAAGAAGGACCCGAATGTATTTGGGCATAGCCACTGGAGAAAAAGTTTCGTCATAGTCCAAACCAGGTCTTTGACGAAAACCTTTGCAACAAGTCAAGCCTTATAGGTTTCCACCTGTCCATCTACACCAATCTTTTTCTTAAAGATCCATTTGCATCCTACGGGTTTTACCCCATCTGGAGCATGTCCAAAGTCCATACTTTGTTGGTGTACATGGACTCCATCTCGGTCAGCATTGCATCTAGCCATCGTACCGAGTCGCCACTCTGGATGGCGTGCTGGAAGCTAGTAGGTTCATCATCATCAATGATGCAATCCTATCTATCCCCATTTATCAGAAAACCGTAGTATCTCTCAGGCGGATGAGACAGCCTACTACTCCTGCGGAGGTGTGCGGGAATGTCCTGTTCTTCTTGAACTATTGGTTCTACCAAACTTTCAGTAGTAGTTTGTGGTTCTGGAATTTCTTCCAGTTCTATTTCGCTCCCACTTGTTTCCTTTTCTAAAAACCGCTGTTCTAGAAAATGGGCATTACGAGAAACAAAAACCTTTTGTTCTTCTGCGTAATAGAAGTAATACCTGTTGGAGATAGTGCCCTCAGAGTCAATTATTGGATCACAGGCACGTGATTGCAATGATTGAGGGAGGACCTATCCCGGTAGGACAGTCTTACTCAAGATGATAGTATGCTATCTGGTTTATCTTTATCATCGTGTACTGCTTTAGGTGACCTGACATGTCGCTATTACACGTTGATAGAGCCCCTAGGATTCTTGCTTGACTGCCAGCAGTATGATGGCGATCATATACGTGGGAGCTGGTAGTCTATAAGAACATCCTTAAAAGGTCCCTAGTCGTAGGAGTTTCGAGATAGGGCATCGATACTCCATTAGTAGACTAGTGTATACAGTCGAGACCCCGACGAGGGGCGGTGGCCGGTCTCACAAGCCATTGGTGTCAGTTGGTTCACCTAAGATGTATACAGGTGCTCATTGGGTTATGAGTACACCGGACAGGACTCGCCAGGAACCTGCTAGTTGGTCTCATACCAGACGTCAGATAGCAGTTCCCAGGTGACATGTGTACAGGTTAGTTCATCGACCTGAGATCGTCATTTGCCTCGTGTGAGTTCCCACTGTGCTTTGATTACTACCCTACCACGGCTCAAAGGAGTCGTGCAAACAGGTTTTAGTTGGGTACAGTCCCGAGCCACATAGAGGCAGTGAGCGGATCTGCAGGGGTTCGTCTGTCCCGGTATTGGGGGTGAGGTCGCGCTGTGTCTAGGAGAGCCATTACGCAAAGCCCTCGGCCGAGGCAGGAGATTTACTGGTAGGTATTCCAGTAGTATCTCAGGGCGTTCTGGCTACACTCTGACACGACTTGTACCGCTTTTGGGGGTCTGACTTTTACCAACCCCCTAGGCCCGCCATGCGATACTCATAGACGAACGGACCGGACTGTACGGATATTGTCACTGACAGGCTCAGTTGGGTGTCGGGGTGAGCTTCCTCATCGACGTCCCTTTTGGTCAATAGCTGGTAGCCCGTCACGTATTGGCTAATACCTCTGACGTGCTAGTGGTTAAATCCACAGCCATAGTATTGACGAGTCTTTAGAGTCCACCACACTTTCAGTTACTCAAGCTTTCGGGCGAAACGCTGTAGAGGCCGTATGGAGATATGGCAGGGTCCGATCAGATACGTGCGGTATTGCACGGATCAGGATCGGACAGTTTTGTACTAGTGGCCGTATAGTTATATGGCAGGGTTCGATCAGATACGTGCGGTATTGCACGGATCAGGATCGAACGGATTTTACTAGCCGGCTTTGGTTTAAGCCGGTACTAGTTTAGTACAGTGTAGATTTTGTCTCATTGCATTTGTATCCGGTCGGAATACAGATGCGGGTGTGTATGCACAGTATGGGGTTTTCCTGTAATTTATTACGGGACCAGTTTTCTGGAGTTGCCAGTTTGTATTCCGTTCCGGCCGGTTTTTCTTTGTTCTTTCCCGGCCGGACTTTTCTGATGGAGGGGGGTAATTTGCAGTTTTGCAAATTACATTTGGTGGAGGTTTTATTTGTAAGATGATTTATTATGATAACCTTTTTAGATACCATTCATTTCATGCTTTATTGTGATAAGAAGTGGATTAGAGTTGATGTGATTTTGTGATGATTATGTCTTGATGTGGTCACCACTTGCTTTACCCTACACTCACCTCCCTTCATGCTTCATATTACCTCCTCCACCATTCTCATTTGGGATGATAAGTTTTTTCATTAGAAAAGAGAGAAGAAGAAAAAGAAAAGAGAGAAGAAGAAAAAGAAAGAGAGAAGAAGAAGGAGAGAGTTCTTCATTCTTGAGTGTTTCATCTTCTTGATCTCATTCATGCTAGAAAAATGCAAGCACCATTTTTCTTATCTCATTTCCTCCATCAAGGCAACCAAAACCCAAGTGGGACACTACACTACACATTCTACAGCATATCTTGAGCATGTCGAGTTGCCGGCTTCATGCGCGAGTTGCCTCGGTATTGAGGCGGGAGCCCGTAAAAGAAGAAGGCGATGTGGTGCCCTTTCCGGCGAGGAGGCGACGATGTGGAGGCAACACTTTCCGCGGGAGATCGGGACGACGACGAGAAGACCGGAGGACTCGGATCACTCGGTATACTTCTTACCCTATCTCTTGATTGCTAGCTTTAGGTTAATGGTAAACGATCCGGGTTTTCATTGTCCGCGGTAGCGCCGGTTTCCGAGTAAGGAAAATTTTTATTCCGCATTTTGGCCTCGAGAAAGAGGCCGGGGCGCTGCCGTGGCGCAACATGGTATCAGAGCCACGCCATTAACCTTGTCTAGCTTGTTCTAATGTGTTTTACTTATCCGATCGACCGAAATTCCAAAAACCGTATTTTTCCATCACATCAGTTTCTGTTGAAATTTTTTGAAGTCTAAAAATTTTTCAGGTTGTAAATTATTGATGTACTGGAAAATCTAAGAACTCTGTAAAATTTCGATGAAGTGATTCCACAGTGGGAGCGCGGAACCGCCGCATAAAACCCCATTCCGCCGCCCTTCCGCCGCGCACTGTGGAGATCACTGCACCAATTTTTTTCAGAGGCTTTCTGGACTTAAAATATGGGTTTTGGGATGTTAAACTTGGGCCAATTATTTCTGTGAGTGCTACAGTTTTCTTTTGGGCCCACTTGTTAATTGTTTGATCAATCGGAAAATTTTAAACACATTATTTCACAGTATTTACAATATATCTGCGACCGTGAATGTCACTCGATCGGTAAATCCGGTCTAACTGCTATAGCCCGGTTAGACGGATTTGCGAACGTGATTTTCACGTTGATGTTCTATGTTTATGCTGTGATGTTGCGGATCGGTCGTGGGGATAGCCTGGATGCAATGCTAGTACAGTGCTGTTGTATTATGTACATTTGATATTGCGGGGCGAGCGTCCGACATGTGGACTGCCGTCACTGCCTGTTTGTATTATTCTTTTGGGGCACGACCTGGTTGCGGTCGATGTACCCGGTGTATGTATATTTTATTTTCTGTACTAGGATTACCCCGCGGAGGGGTGCACGGATAGCCGGGTTCTAGAGGGCAACGGGCCCGCATCTCATGGCATTGAGACGGAGGGGGCCTCACTCTAGGATTGGCGGGCTATTCGCCGCACTCGTAGGGGGTATAGGTTGACCCAGGAGGGGTGCCCAAGTTACCGGATTCCATGAAGTGCTGGGTGGTCCATTCACGGGGCTGAAGGGGGCTGCCTCGCTTCAGGTTTTGGCGGGTGACTTGCCGCGCCCGTAGGGGTCTAGGATTTCATTGCACAGGCTATCCACACGACCAGGGGAACGTCGGGTTTCAGCAGCGGCTCTGTGAAACCCGGGGCTTCCAGATATCTGTATTGATCTGTGTTGCTATACATTTCTGTGTTGTTGCATTTTATCACGCCTTGAGCGAAATATAATATATTGGTATATATATTAGTAGATGTTGTATATGTTTTACATCCGCGCTAGTCCAGTCCCCGCTCTGCCGTTAGTTAGCTAACCTAACGGGTGATGACGGGACCCAGTGGCGAATGCGGATGGCATATACGTACGTCAGTATATTTTCGTTCTTTGTGGTGTGATCATTTGATGGGACTGCGTTGATTCGGATCAATGCAAGATAAACAAACCTATTCTGATGTTGTTGGAACACTTTTCAAAAAGCTGTTATTGCAAGGACGTCCACTTTTGTTTTGCATCGTGGTATTCATTTGGAATATCCTGCTCCTCAGTCGACGAGGCAAGGGCCGAGATCCCTTCATCTGGAGTGACCCCTTGGACAGAAGTTTGCGTCAGGGCATTAACTTCACTATAGCCGATTACTTTTGCTTTGCATCGTGGTATTCAGTTGGAATATCCTGCACCTCATTCTACGGTGAAAGAGCCGAGATCCCTTCACCGGGAGTGACCTCTTTAGTAAGGGTTTTCGTCAAAATACTTTTATAAAAGTCTATGCAGTTCCTTCAACGATATCAAGTTCATTACGTTAAAGGTTTTTCGCCAAAAAAACCAGCCGTAACCCTCCGTCATTTCTTACAAGTATTACTTGGTATTCGCGCTGCGTTTGTTGACTGTGTCAAGGCATAGTGTGCGGTAGCTAAGTAGTGTTTGTTTGTAGCATATTAATGGGATTGGTTAGGACAGTCGTGCGGCCTTGTTGACTGTGTCAAGGGCTCGTACGGGTGGGTTTAATGCAATCCAGGATAATGACGGGTTGAACTTGACTAGGACTCTTTGATTTGTTGACTGTGTCAAGGTCACTTGGGTCCTAGGGGTAAAAATCACATCGGGAGTTTCAAAAGAACTGAAACTTGCCAGGCATGCGCATACCTTCTGGAGTGTGGTGACTTGAGTGGATTCAGTCAAGTTATCATGCGATGATAGTTGGATCCCGATTCCCACTGATGAGTTGGTTTACTCCTCGGGTGACCCCGACTAATTCTTCTTTCAGGTTTGGAGGAGAATTGTCACGACCCGAAAGAGCACGTGACTGGCCCTTGAACCATATGAAGCCTATAGGACTCCATCTGATCCAAGTAAGCCAAAAGCCCAGAAATCTAAAACCATTTTTGAGAATAAGTAAAGAAAACTGGTTTAAAGAAGTGAAGAAATACAGGTTTGAAATCAAGGTTTTTAAATAACTAAGCCGAAGGTACGTTTTGAAAACAATAAAGTCTTTTCTAAAAATTTCGGCAGAGTTTCTTTTGAAAAACTGGCCCCGAATGGGGTACAACAAGTATAACAATATGTATGCAATGATAATGGCATCCCCAAGCGGGAGCTAGCTCTTCGTCAATCGACGGTCACAACCACATATGCAGCAATAATATACAACGCCTAGTGGCGAGGATCAAATCCAAAGAAAACTCAAAAGCAATAAGAAAAAAACGCAATACTACTAAGCGCGACTCTAAGGTCGAAATAATACAAGTTTTGGTTGATGGAAATTCTAGATACAATGAAATAAATAAATACAATGGTGGTTCTTGATGCGAAAGAATCCACCTACCAAAGCAAGTCACCCGCAAGAAGAAAGTGTGCCAGAAATGCCGCAATAGAACCTGTACGGCAGAACCTGCAAGAACTGTGGCACAACGGGGGTGAGTTGCCAACTCGTGAATAGAAACATCTACAAGCAGAAACCGAATGCAAGACATAAACCTAAGTCAACGATCAATAATATAATCCACAAGAGTACATCTGAGTGTAATAGGATGGCAAGGTAACATCTAATCATGTATGTAGTGCCAGGTACTCAGGTAATCACATGTCATCAGTGTAAGGTATGTCTGCATGAAGTAACCATGAAGAAATATCAATGATATCAATACACATATATTAGCGTCCCATACCACTAATATTGGTGTAAGGGTATATATAACAGCGCCCTCATACCCTGTTATATATACAAATAAAGTATGATCAATGTAAAACCAGTCTGTATATGATCCAAGTCTGTATATAATCCATGTCTGTATGTATGTGGAACCCGTCCACTCGTCACCCACTGACGATAAGCATCAAGTATGCAAGTATGAGGATATAAACAATATCATGGAAAAACATCATGAAAACCCGTGCCTAGCATCGACACGTAAATCCTCATCCATATGGGGCTCCGTCGGCGGTATCGGCCCCCGGCAGTACGAGTCAACCAATGTCCATCTCTGGGCTCCGTCTGCGGTATCGGCCCTCGGCCCCCGGCAGTACGGGTCAGCCCATCTCTCGACTGCGGCCGGTATCCTCCAGATATCCGCCGAGCTCAAATACAATCACCGGTAGGTACTCGCCCGCCTCCAGGCTCAATCGGCAAACCCATCGATAATCTCGCCGAGGGGAACCATACCGGGCCCACCACGAACCCGCAAACGGATCATCACCTCCTCGAATCGGGTTTCAAGCACACGTCTCAGCACCGAGAAAACGCGTGGTGGACGCACCGAAATATCATATCACGAGGTACCGGGTTTTCATAAAAGTGCCTCTTTTCTTAAATAACCCCACGGTCCTCAAAAACCAGAAATCACATGAAAATCCAACATCAGGAAGTAAATCCAATGCGATGTGCTATGCAGTCAATCCATGACGTATGCGACATGTAAAGAACAGTAATCATATCGGAAATCATGCAACATGGAATAGTAATGTGCATATGTCGAAGGAAGAATCATCTCATGAATGCAATAGTACTACAGTATAGTGGCATGGCAATTATCGATGATGAAGTGTGTGAGCCGGCAAATAGTGTACGTGGAACATACGCATCATCGATAATGGTGCTGGTGTCCTAACAGCATGATAATAATATAGCAATGAACATATGCCAGCAATGCGAATAGCATGAAGATGCAGAAATCTAGTAGTCAACACCACAGTAAAGTATCTACTATGCAACTACACCTAAGTATCAGGTCAAACAGGAGGGGTAGGTGTGGAAACCACCTAAATCTGAGTCGGTATATATATAAAGATATATAGTCGGTGATCTCGCCTCAATGTCATATCATAAGATATCCTCGAGTTATGAGTGCGGATCTATCATCAATATCGGCACGTACGGTAAATCATCGTACGGCATCCCCAAAAGCTGGGTAGGGGTCAACATCTCACTGTCTCATCACATAACAGATATCACCATCATCAGAACATATAGTCTGGAGTACTACTCTATGTCTAGTACAAAACGGTAACATCAGTAAAGTATGCATGCGGGGGTAAACACATATCCCAAGCCCGCAAGAATCACAAGTCATATCCCACATATGAATCGTATCAAATCACCGATCCCATGGCACCAAGCCCATATCATCGACTCATCTCCAAAGTCATCACATATCATCAATCATAGTGCAAGTACAAGTGATAAGCAAGGGTGTGTGTATAGGTGTAATTCTATCCTAGGGTTCGCGACTATGAACTGCACTAGTCACTTCTAACCCTGTACTATCCATAATACACGTAATATCACGATAACTACATAATAATCTATCTACGGACTGCGGGGGTGCTATACGCCATCCACCCGACTTTCCCCTGTAGATATAATCTACTCACATTGCTTCTCGTGTGCCAAAGCCGATGTCGCTATCTTCACCTCCTTTGCCTCAACATCACGCGGGGTACCTACAAGTATATCACAATGCTAAAGCACATGAAAATCACATCGGAAACCAAAATAGCACACGCTACCCGCATAGATAAAAACCTATCGACTCGCATGTAAACACAATCAAAATCCACTTGTCGTTGACGTCCAAACGCCACCCGACAGGAATGAATCACCAAATACCAAAATCCATGCTAAAACAAGTCCCAAATTATACACCAACATAGGAAAATCAACCCAGATTTCACCCTAGATGGAATCAGTCAAAACTAGACATACTCAGGGTCAAAACTAGAGGAAATGGGGGCATGCACAGAAAACGAGGCAATTCCTTAAAATACCTTATTTTAGAATTTTCCATAATTTTTCCCCATTTATCTGTATTTAATTATACCAGAATATTAAAATATTCATTAAAATAATATTAAATTATAAAATTTCCCACAAATCATATTTTATTATTTTGAAGACGTTACAATCTACCCCCCTTAAAGAAATTCGGTCCCCGAATTTAAATTTAAACCCCCAAATACTAAAATATTTCAATACAAATTCCAAGTCATCGGGGCTCCGAAATCATCTATACATAAAACATCATAGCGCAATACATGCGCATGAGTACTGAGCAGATAACTCAAAAGCAACACTCCATCAAGCATCCGCAATCATCGGAGTTATGGTAACGACACAATGTCAAATCCAATACAAAATCAATATGATATGGACCAAGACTATACATGTAGACACCCAATCTATACATGTAATTAGCTGATGCAACTGTATGCCAAATCTTTTTAAGTCGCTGTGCGATGCGCGTAACACTGCACAGTGGCGGACGTTTCTCATAAGAAAATAACTATATATGTGTATATATATCCTTTGTTTAATAAGCACGTTCCACCATTTTGAAAATAATCAGAAGGGTTTCCTTGTTTTTAAAACGTTTTGTGTCATATCGGACACGTAGGTATATACTGAGACTATAGCTCGCTTTTCGGAAATCCCTTCGATAACTATCGATGCATGCAAAATATATCCAGGCACTGTCCACTGAGTAGTCCTGCTCAGTATGAAAGCAAATATCCCACATCATAAATTCCAAAAATGCACATAACACCACCCTGTGCGTCTGACGCGCACGGAAATCAAAATCCATATATGCGCTAAACATGTGCACAAAACAACATCTAGGTGCAACGGGTGTGCACGAAGCATCTGTCATAGACAACATGTGTGCCTGACAGCCAAAACAGGTGCATCTGAAATGCACGAAGAATCTCGATTTAGTGCATCTGATGTGCCCCAAAATCGTATCTCAAAACATGCGCCCAACATGCGCGAAAATCCAAATCGGTGCATCCATCATGCACGAATGAAAATCTAGACCCTGCGCACTCAATATGCACGGAATCACAAAATCCAATAGCAACGTCGAATATGCGTAAGTCAAACCCCAAAGCACGGAGTGCAAGAATCCACATCAATATCACAATCAAAATCGACATACCGAAATGCATCAAATCGAAGTCAGGTGCAATCGTAATGCACAAAATATAAATCCGGTGCAACAAAGGCACGAAATATAAATCTGATGCGATAAACGCAAGAAACATAAAACTGGTGCGACAAATGCACGAAGTATAGAACTGGTGCATCCCATGCACAAATACCAAGCAATAACTCAAATACGTAAGCAGCAACACCAAGTGTATCCAGATATGAAGAAAATCATAAACGTGTGCAGCTGCGGGCACAAAACACATATCGATGCACTACAAGTACATATAAGCTATACCGAGTGCAAAATCAAAACACTAAAATTACATGAAACTCTGCTGAAAACGTAAATCAAATCACCAGCATAAAATAGGCATGAAATCGCAATCAACAGCTCAAGAGTAATAATTATGTACAAGGTATAAATACCCAGTAGGTGCAACCATGGTGCACAAAATCAAATATCATGAAACTCAGTCATCAAAACTAAATCATGCAAAAAGAACGCCCAAAATACCGAAATCCAAAATGACGGATACGTGATAATCGAATCACAAAATCACAAATCATAAATACCGTCGTCGGTAGTTCCTCCTTCAAGGTCGAGAAGGAGTCGGTGCAATCCACTGCTAGCAGCGCAGGATATCTACCTGCCTCTTGCTCACGATCTGGCGTCCTCTGGCTCTCTGGGTCCTTATCTTCTCCGTGGATTTCCAATCTCACAGTCAACCGGCTCATCGGCCCTGTCAGATGTGCTAACGGGGACGATTCCGTTCTGGCACTTCTCTGGTCACCTCTCGGTCAAACCTCACGACCACTCGTAAGGCAGCATATCACTGGCGTCGGCCTCTGGCTCTCTGAAAGCATGTCACACATCTGATCCTGGGTGCAATCATCATGGCAGCAATGTCCTGGAAGGGATCCTGCTCAAGGTCTCTTCCAAGCATGCCTATGCCGATCTGTACAGAGGCTGGCCTTCCTGCACAACCTTTTCTCGCTCAAAAGACACCTGTGTCCTCAGCACAATATTTTCTCAGAAACTGGTCACATCCCAACGTCTCTGTAAGCATATCAGGTCTCTAGTCTCGACGGGAAGCAATGACAGCTCGTCAGTGTCTCACACGAACCTCTTGTTCCACCTGTATCTATCGCCGTCCATTATGGCGTCATGCTAAGCTACGATGCACCGCACTGTTCTCGGCCGCAGTCAATCTGAAGTCTCTCGTACGGACTCGAAATCGCGTACTCTGTAGCTTCATCATTCCGTAGAAGATGTCAGGCCGAACTGGTCCTCGGGAACACGTCCCAACCATCGGAGGAATACTTATCACTCGTCCGTCCTTGGTCAATCCGCAACGCATCTGGGTAAGTTCCTTTATCCGAACTTAGTCGACTACCCCGTCGACAATGCCGAACTCTGTCCTGCTGGGTGTGCGCAATACGACCACTCCTGGTCTAGGTCTTCTCGTATCGTACTCCAGAAAGGTCCTGTCGAGGTTCCTTTTCAAATCTCAAACCTGCCGAAATGCCCGGAAGTCGTCATCCGATGCTGAAGCTAAAGCTCATTCCGGAACGGCTGCATACATATTGCGCTTCTTTCTGGAAGATCTATCCACATACCACGCCTCGGGGTGCGTATCACATCTCTGATGTCAGCGGAGTGGGACGTCATCTCGTCGAAATATCTTGCGAACTCTTTT
This sequence comes from Agapanthus africanus, assembly GCA_030015575.1. Taxonomy (NCBI): domain Eukaryota; kingdom Viridiplantae; phylum Streptophyta; class Magnoliopsida; order Asparagales; family Amaryllidaceae; genus Agapanthus; species Agapanthus africanus. Next base: position 234,424,875 of record JASDDO010000031.1, read on the forward strand.
CTTCATTCTGCGTCAATGTCGACTGATTCGGACTCGTCTCATCATGGCTGCATGTACTGTGCTCCAACGACTATGCACGCATCTGGAGTCTCCCAAGCAGTGTCCCATCACGATATCCGAAGATGTCGAACCATCCGATCGACTCGCCAGATCCTCATAATCCCCCAAGAGCTCACATCTCGGGTACAGTTTAATAGTATCGAGTACATGCCACAGCGTCGGTGGTCCAGCCGTAGAAGGGCAAACCCAAGCCTCACTAATGGCGCCGAGGAACCGCCGCAAACCCGAAGGTTCAAAGGCTTTCACACGGTCATTAAGTCGAGTTAGGGTTTCATTCTTCTAGAGGGTCCATAGAATCACCTGCATGTCTTTCCGTATACTTTAAACTTGGAAAATAGGTTCCTGACATTCGATCGTCTCTATCGACTCTCAACGAACCTGCGTGAAGTCGTCTCTATCTGGAATCGATCCACCTGATGACTCGCATCGGGTAAGCAAACTCACCACACGTCCTAGTCATTCATCCTCGGTGACTAGCGACTCGCTATCATAACTCCAAGAACATGCTCATGCTGCAGTAGCTCCAACCATCTGGGCGATATCTCGTCATTTGCAGTAGCAATTGGCTCATACGCCTGTACGCCGAACAACGCCTCAATCCTTCAGGAAAGGCAATACATAAGCGGTCATCTCTGAGTCGGTCTGCTCTAGATCTGAGTAAGACTCTCCACACTGGAAATCTTCAACTCATCTGGGCCCGCTCTGGCGCAAAATCGGACGAATCACCTTCGTCTCTCAAATCGGGTAGACTAGCTATCATCAGTCGCATGACTGCCCGAAAGCTCCGGCAATCTCAGCTCGTAAGCTCTGAAAGCAACATCCTGTCAATCTCAGCCACAGCTGGTCCATCTGTCTGCATGGTAGGCGACATCACAATCTCTGAGGTATGCTGTACATCAACAGTCTTCTCTCAACTGGCAGCTCTAACAATGGCCCGATCATCCGGTGCAAGTCCAAGCACTCGCCTCCACTAGAGGTCACAATCACCAACACTAACTCGAGACGTTCCCATGTCACCAGAAAACACAATGGTCGGCCCTCGTACCAAACGAGCTCACACCGGCCGTAACCCTAGCAGCAGCCCAAACTGCGCTCAAACATGGCGACAGGAACCTCAGTCGAGTATCAAAGAGAGCACATCAATGGCAAGAAAGGAAACAACAGATTCAAAGTGGATACATGATCATAGGAAGGAACAGCATCAATGGAGGTATGATCATGAAACTAATAGAATCGGGGATCTCAAATGGATGTATAATCCAGGATATGAAGAGAATCACTGATCTCGAAAGTATGTACATCCTATGGTTCCTTAAGCGGAGTGGCGTGTCGTAAGTATGCCGCGGAACATACCAACGGTACGTCACTCTACTTTAGTCACCTAATCCATCAACCAAGGGTCATCCTAATACGATGAATGTTCGGGTCGAATACCCCCTCGACCAAGTCTAAGTTCCGTAAGGTCAAGCCTAAGTTTCGTATATAAACAACGCCCTAGGCTCCACATAGTCAAACTCAGACTCGAACCAAGGTCAACCTAGCGCTTTGATACCAACTTTGTCACGACCCGAAAGAGCACGTGACTGGCCCTTGAACCATATGAAGCCTATAGGACTCCATCTGATCCAAGTAAGCCAAAAGCCCAGAAATCTAAAACCATTTTTGAGAATAAGTAAAGAAAACTGGTTTAAAGAAGTGAAGAAATACAGGTTTGAAATCAAGGTTTTTAAATAACTAAGCCGAAGGTACGTTTTGAAAACAATAAAGTCTTTTCTAAAAATTTCGGCAGAGTTTCTTTTGAAAAACTGGCCCCGAATGGGGTACAACAAGTATAACAATATGTATGCAATGATAATGGCATCCCCAAGCGGGAGCTAGCTCTTCGTCAATCGACGGTCACAACCACATATGCAGCAATAATATACAACGCCTAGTGGCGAGGATCAAATCCAAAGAAAACTCAAAAGCAATAAGAAAAAAACGCAATACTACTAAGCGCGACTCTAAGGTCGAAATAATACAAGTTTTGGTTGATGGAAATTCTAGATACAATGAAATAAATAAATACAATGGTGGTTCTTGATGCGAAAGAATCCACCTACCAAAGCAAGTCACCCGCAAGAAGAAAGTGTGCCAGAAATGCCGCAATAGAACCTGTACGGCAGAACCTGCAAGAACTGTGGCACAACGGGGGTGAGTTGCCAACTCGTGAATAGAAACATCTACAAGCAGAAACCGAATGCAAGACATAAACCTAAGTCAACGATCAATAATATAATCCACAAGAGTACATCTGAGTGTAATAGGATGGCAAGGTAACATCTAATCATGTATGTAGTGCCAGGTACTCAGGTAATCACATGTCATCAGTGTAAGGTATGTCTGCATGAAGTAACCATGAAGAAATATCAATGATATCAATACACATATATTAGCGTCCCATACCACTAATATTGGTGTAAGGGTATATATAACAGCGCCCTCATACCCTGTTATATATACAAATAAAGTATGATCAATGTAAAACCAGTCTGTATATGATCCAAGTCTGTATATAATCCATGTCTGTATGTATGTGGAACCCGTCCACTCGTCACCCACTGACGATAAGCATCAAGTATGCAAGTATGAGGATATAAACAATATCATGGAAAAACATCATGAAAACCCGTGCCTAGCATCGACACGTAAATCCTCATCCATATGGGGCTCCGTCGGCGGTATCGGCCCCCGGCAGTACGAGTCAACCAATGTCCATCTCTGGGCTCCGTCTGCGGTATCGGCCCTCGGCCCCCGGCAGTACGGGTCAGCCCATCTCTCGACTGCGGCCGGTATCCTCCAGATATCCGCCGAGCTCAAATACAATCACCGGTAGGTACTCGCCCGCCTCCAGGCTCAATCGGCAAACCCATCGATAATCTCGCCGAGGGGAACCATACCGGGCCCACCACGAACCCGCAAACGGATCATCACCTCCTCGAATCGGGTTTCAAGCACACGTCTCAGCACCGAGAAAACGCGTGGTGGACGCACCGAAATATCATATCACGAGGTACCGGGTTTTCATAAAAGTGCCTCTTTTCTTAAATAACCCCACGGTCCTCAAAAACCAGAAATCACATGAAAATCCAACATCAGGAAGTAAATCCAATGCGATGTGCTATGCAGTCAATCCATGACGTATGCGACATGTAAAGAACAGTAATCATATCGGAAATCATGCAACATGGAATAGTAATGTGCATATGTCGAAGGAAGAATCATCTCATGAATGCAATAGTACTACAGTATAGTGGCATGGCAATTATCGATGATGAAGTGTGTGAGCCGGCAAATAGTGTACGTGGAACATACGCATCATCGATAATGGTGCTGGTGTCCTAACAGCATGATAATAATATAGCAATGAACATATGCCAGCAATGCGAATAGCATGAAGATGCAGAAATCTAGTAGTCAACACCACAGTAAAGTATCTACTATGCAACTACACCTAAGTATCAGGTCAAACAGGAGGGGTAGGTGTGGAAACCACCTAAATCTGAGTCGGTATATATATAAAGATATATAGTCGGTGATCTCGCCTCAATGTCATATCATAAGATATCCTCGAGTTATGAGTGCGGATCTATCATCAATATCGGCACGTACGGTAAATCATCGTACGGCATCCCCAAAAGCTGGGTAGGGGTCAACATCTCACTGTCTCATCACATAACAGATATCACCATCATCAGAACATATAGTCTGGAGTACTACTCTATGTCTAGTACAAAACGGTAACATCAGTAAAGTATGCATGCGGGGGTAAACACATATCCCAAGCCCGCAAGAATCACAAGTCATATCCCACATATGAATCGTATCAAATCACCGATCCCATGGCACCAAGCCCATATCATCGACTCATCTCCAAAGTCATCACATATCATCAATCATAGTGCAAGTACAAGTGATAAGCAAGGGTGTGTGTATAGGTGTAATTCTATCCTAGGGTTCGCGACTATGAACTGCACTAGTCACTTCTAACCCTGTACTATCCATAATACACGTAATATCACGATAACTACATAATAATCTATCTACGGACTGCGGGGGTGCTATACGCCATCCACCCGACTTTCCCCTGTAGATATAATCTACTCACATTGCTTCTCGTGTGCCAAAGCCGATGTCGCTATCTTCACCTCCTTTGCCTCAACATCACGCGGGGTACCTACAAGTATATCACAATGCTAAAGCACATGAAAATCACATCGGAAACCAAAATAGCACACGCTACCCGCATAGATAAAAACCTATCGACTCGCATGTAAACACAATCAAAATCCACTTGTCGTTGACGTCCAAACGCCACCCGACAGGAATGAATCACCAAATACCAAAATCCATGCTAAAACAAGTCCCAAATTATACACCAACATAGGAAAATCAACCCAGATTTCACCCTAGATGGAATCAGTCAAAACTAGACATACTCAGGGTCAAAACTAGAGGAAATGGGGGCATGCACAGAAAACGAGGCAATTCCTTAAAATACCTTATTTTAGAATTTTCCATAATTTTTCCCCATTTATCTGTATTTAATTATACCAGAATATTAAAATATTCATTAAAATAATATTAAATTATAAAATTTCCCACAAATCATATTTTATTATTTTGAAGACGTTACAAGAATTTGAGGTACAGTGGGAGGTTTCCAGATTAGATAGAGTGATAACCATTCTGATCTAGGTTAGAGTGCACGCTGAGTGTTTCTTTTCTCTCTCTCTTTGGCAGCGACCATTGACCCGACCCTAAGACTTTGACTTAGTGACCAAGTTGACCGAACCTTCTTAACACTGGCTTTTGGATTGTCAGAGTTGCAGACCTAATTGCCACTCCTACTTTTACCCTTTTCTCCAGGACACCGCGCGTTACTGCGAACGTCCACTTCCATTGGACAAAACCATCATATGGTTAGATACGAACTCGAAGGACTTCGAGGATGGTTTCTGGTTCTGGAGAAAACGAATAGGATTATTCAGTTGTCTTTTCTTTTCACCCTCTCTCAGGTTGCGAGCACTCCTTGGTTTAGGAGTAGTACACCTATTACGCAAATTGGATAGTCTTCTTCCAAACCATAGGCTGGTGCCGACCGGTAGGGAATGAAGAAAACCAGTTAGCCTAAACGGTGTGCAGAAGTTATTAAGTTAAGACAAAGCAAGGGATTAGTAGGAGGGCAAAGTAAATTGCGACTGATATTCACGACCAAACCAAATATTTCTTCGCCAATCCTGAATCACCTTTGTATTTCTCCAGGACACTCCGTATCACTACGAAGATCCACAGTTTATTGGATACTCCATCGTATGGTTATATACGAACTCGAAAGGAACTTGTTCCAGTTCGGGGATGGATTCTGGTTCAGGAGAAATAGGAATAAAGTACATTCGGGTGTCTTTTATCTTCACCTTCTCTCGCGTTGCGAGTGCTCCTAGGATTAGGACAGTACACCCTTTATGCCTTTTGGATAGTCTTCTTCCAAACCATAGGCTGGTGCCGAACGGTAGGGAAGGAAGAAAACCATTTGGCCTAAAGGGGTGTACAGAAGGTAATGACTAAAGACATAGAAAGGGATTTGGAGAGATGGCAAAGAATTATACGGTTACAGTTGTGAATCTGGACAATGGAAGAGGCATTACTAGGAATACCAGGATACCCCGACGAAACATTTCAATGTTTCAGTTTCACCGTGTACTGTTAATGGAAAACTGATTTCCCAGTTAGACACTTGCTCCAGGGTATGTATTTACCAGGTATGATTCTCACATCTGTATGGTTTTACAGATGCTGAGTGGGAGTAAGTTATTGGGAATTAGGTGACCATCCTCATTATATCGTGATTCGTTGTAATTGGTGATATTTGAGGAAGCCACCTGGGTTGTTTGCCGGTCGGCAAATGTTTGGTTTTGAATATTCGCTGTTGTGCACCAATTTCAAATTGATATATCTGTACGTCTATTTTCATAGAGTGAGATATACCTTTTGATATTATGTCGATGACATTTACCTATATCAGTGGATGGTTAGGTAAGGAGCATTAAACAGCGGTGTAATTCTTCTTAACCATAAGTACAGTTTTCAACCTATGACACACAGTGAAAGAGTTGTTAGACTCAGCAGACTTATACAGAGTATTGTATGTTATCCAAGGTCCATTAGGACGGAGGGGTAGGTCCTCGTACTATATTCGGTTTACTTATGACTTCTCTAGTTCTTATACATGTGTTTCGTGGAAACACAGGGTCTAAGTTTTGAGGAGTTATAGGTATTTGAATAGAGTAGAGAACCAGGTGTAGCAAGTATCGGGATTCCTCAAAGAGATCGAAAATGTAGATACTTGTGTATGGTATTCAGTTGATAGTAATGATAAAGAGAAATTGCTTCTCTTTCAGGTTACTCATAATTGGAAGCATTCCTAAGTTGAGTAACGCTGATCGGCCTCCTTCCATTTAGTTGACATGCACTGGAGACAGCTGCATGATTTGAATCTTGTTCAATTGAATCAGTGCCTCTGGTTCTATATTGGATATAGAACAGTTCATATCTTAACGATGTTAAGGTACGGGGAGATGTCCGGCTTATGCTTAAAACCAGACACTGGACAACTCAAGGCACGTTTCTGTAATGGCTGTTTGTGGGTTGACCCAGGCTATGACGAGGGTTGACTTTCTACCATCTGGATGAACAATAGCAATATTGTTCTAGACTCGCCACAGTTTTAATAAAAATGGATTTTTTCAGAAAAACAGTAGTGGGAGTATGGTAGAACTGGAAGTGATTCCAGAACCGCAAACGATTACTGAAGATTTAATAAGGAACCTAAAGATTCAATCTGATTTGACATTCCATTGGCCACTCCGCAGATACGGTGGGTAACTTCAGGCACCCGAGAGGTACTCCGGTAGCCTCAAGGACGGTGAGAGGGAAGTTCTTGTTTACCCACACTTGCCATTGCTGTTGTTCCAGGCTGCGAGACCCGGCAGGACGATAAGTATAGCGTCGTTCTAAACTAGCTTTGGAAGTGTACGTCTATATGACTCTGCCAGAGGGTTGTCGTAGTCAGTGGGAGCAGCGGAAGCATTGGTGGACATCAGGCTTATGACTATTTATAGACTAAAGCAGATGCAGCGGAGATAGATCATCTATTTCTGATGTGGCAGTCATAGGTTTGACGTCATCAGAATAAGGGGATGGATCTGTTGAGAAGGTAGTAGGAAGTGATATTCCTATACTACGATCGGTTATACTTTGGTCGTCACACAGTGGTTTCTCCACATGGGACTTGGATATTATATCAGACATACTGGTTACTAGATCTATGGTTTTAGATCTAGATTTGGGTGGTTTCCCAATCTGGGTACCTTGACAGCATTCTATGAGTATTTAGAATGGACGACTCCTGACACGGTAGTGCACCTGCAGTTGATGGAGTCACCCTCTCTAAAGGTGTCTTATAGACTAAAGGGGAGAGGGATACTCATGATTGGCAGATCACTTGCTTAGGCAATTGAGTCAATCATGAGATGTCAAGTACCACACCAGATGTTGTTCTTGCACTAGATGCAATAAGATGATATTGATCCAATCCTGGAGAAACAGTCGGAAGCAGTCTTAGAACATAAGTGGATGTTCTAGGGATATGATAACGACAGCCTCATTTGGGAGACAGTTATCATTCCGGGCTTCCAAGGTGACATAAACGACAAGGAGATCGTCAGAGTTATAGTTTTCCTTCTGACGAGGGGCAGTATTTTGGACAGGTGGTCCAAGGCAATACTGAGGGTGGCATGGCGCAGGATACTGATTAAGTTCAGTTGACGATACAGTCTAAGAAGTTTGGATTTGGAGTTCATTTATGAACTAGGTCCCATCAGACATCCAGACGTTCTAAGACAGGTATTGCTTATTTCGGTAGATGGTTTTCTCCGCGAACTTGAGATATAGAGAGACATAGAAAGAAACATCACAGCGGATCCACTCACTGAGGCTATTCCTCGAACGCAATAGTTTCCCAAACGAGCATTATGAGACTGACTAGCAGAGGAGTTGGGTGTTCGGTATCACACGGGCTGTGAGTATGCGGCATCGCAATAATTAGCCTTGAGTGCAAGTGGGAGATTGTTGGAGATAGTGCCCTCAGAGTCAATTATTGGATCACAGGCACGTGATTGCAATGATTGAGGGAGGACCTTATCCCAGTAGGACAGTCTTACTCAAGATGATTGTATGCTATCTGGTTTATCTTTATCATCGTGTACTGCTTTAGGTGACCTGACATGTCGCTATTACACGTTGATAGAGCCCCTAGGATTCTTGCTTGACTGCCAGCAGTATGATGGCGATCATATACGTGGGAGCTGGTAGTCTATAAGCACATCCTTAAAAGGTCCCTAGTCGTAGGAGTTTCGAGATAGGGCATCGATACTCCATTAGTAGACTAGTGTATACAGTCGAGACCCCGACGAGGGGCGGTGGCCGGTCTCACAAGCCATTGGTGTCAGTTGGTTCACCTAAGATGTATACAGGTGCTCATTGGGTTATGAGTACACCGGACAGGACTCGCTGGGAACCTGCTAGTTGGTCTCATACCAGACGTCAGATAGCAGTTCCCAGGTGAAATGTGTACAGGTTAGTTCATCGACCTGAGATCGTCATTTGTCTCGTGTGAGTTCCCACTGTGCTTTGATTACTACCCTACCACGGCTCAAAGGAGTCATGCAAACAGGTTTTAGTTGGGTACAGTCCCGAGCCACATGGAGGCAGTGAGCGGATCTGCAGGGGTTCGTCTCTCCCGGTATTGGGGGTGAGGTCGCACTGTGTCTAGGAGAGCCATTACGCAAAGCCCTCGGCCGAGGCAGGAGATTTACTGGTAGGTATTCCAGTAGTATCTCAAGGCGTTCTGGGCTACACTCCGACACGACTTGTACCGCTTTTGGGGGTCTGACTTTTACCAACCCCCTAGGCCCGCCATGCGATACTCATAGACGAACTGACCGGACTGTACGGATATTGTCACTGATAGGCTCAGTTGGGTGTCGGGGTGAGCTTCCTCATCGACGTCCCTTTTGGTCAATAGCTGGTAGCCCGTCACGTATTGGCTAATACCTCTGACGTGCTAGTGGTTAAATCCACAGCCATAGTATTGACGAGTCTTTAGAGTCCACCACACTTTCAGTTACTCAAGCTTTCGGGCGAAACGCTGTAGAGGCCGTATGGAGATATGGCAGGGTCCGATCAGATACGTGCGGTATTGCACGGATCAGGATCGGACAGTTTTGTACTAGTGGCCGTATAGTTATATGGCAGGGTTCGATCAGATACGTGCGGTATTGCACGGATCAGGATCGAACGGATTTTACTAGCCGGCTTTGGTTTAAGCCGGTACTAGTTTAGTACAGTGTAGATTTTGTCTCATTGCATTTGTATCCGGTCGGAATACAGATGCGGGTGTGTATGCACAGTATGGGGTTTTCCTGTAATTTATTTCGGGACCAGTTTTCTGGAGTTGCCAGTTTGTATTCCGTTCCGGCCGGTTTTTCTTTGTTCTTTCCCGGCCGGACTTTTCTGATTGAGGGGGGTAATTTGCAGTTTTGCAAATTACATTTGGTGGAGGTTTTATTTGTAAGATGATTTATTATGATAACCTTTTTAGATACCATTCATTTCATGCTTTATTGTGATAAGAAGTGGATTAGAGTTGATGTGATTTTGTGATGATTATGTCTTGATGTGGTCACCACTTGCTTTACCCTACACTCACCTCCCTTCATGCTTCATATTACCTCCTCCACCATTCTCATTTGGGATGATAATTTTTTCCATTAAAAAAGAGAGAAGAAGAAAAAGAAAAGAGAGAAGAAGAAAAAGAAAGAGAGAAGAAGAAGGAGAGAGTTCTTCATTCTTGAGAGTTTCATCTTCTTGATCTCATTCATGCTAGAAAAATGCAAGCACCATTTTTCTTATCTCATTTCCTCCATCAAGGCAACCAAAACCCAAGTGAGACACTACACTACACATTCTACAGCATATCTTGAGCATGTCGAGTTGCCGGCTTCATGCGCGAGTTGCCTCGGTATTGAGGCGGGAGCCCGTAAAAGAAGAAGGCGATGTGGTGCCCTTTCCGGCGAGGAGGCGACGATGTGGAGGCAACACTTTCCGCGGGAGATCGGGACGACGACGAGAAGACCGGAGGACTCGGATCACTCGGTATACTTCTTACCCTATCTCTTGATTGCTAGCTTTAGGTTAATGGTAAACGATCCGGGTTTTCATTGTCCGCGGTAGCGCCGGTTTCCGAGTAAGGAAAATTTTTATTCCGCATTTTGGCCTCGAGCAAGAGGCCGGGGCGCTGCCGTGGCGCAACAATACCCCTTGGAGTTCTTTGGATATCCCACAAACTTATATAGTACTGATCGTGCCTCGAGTTTGTCCGCATGCTGCTTTTTAACAAAAGTTGGACATCCCCATATCTTTAGATGCTGAAGATAGGGTTTCTTCCCACTCCACATCTGATATGGCGTGGTAGGCACAGTCTTGGTAGGAGCCCTGTTCAAAAGATATGCAGCTGATTCTAGCACATTACCCCAGAAAGATCGCGGTAACTCAGCATTACTCATCATGGAACGTACCATAACCAATAGGATTCGATTTCGTCTCTCCGATACACCGTTATGCTGTTGAGTGTATGGAGGAGTAAGCTGAGAGAGAATTCCTTTCTCTTTTAGGTATCCCAGGAACTCGGCACTTAAGTATTCACCAACTCGATCAGATCTCAGTGTTTTGATACTTTTGCCGGTTTGGTTTTCTACTTCATTCTTATACTCTTGGAATTTCTCAAAATCCTCGGATTTATGTTTCATCAAGAAAATGAATCCGTACCTAGAGTAATCATCCGTAAAATTAATGAAATACGAAAAACCACCTCTTGCATGTGTAGACTTTGGACCACATACATCGCTGTGTATGAGTCCTAAGAGCTCGCTCGCTCTTACTCCATGTCCAGTGAATGAAGTCTTTTTCATCTTTCCTTTGAGACATGATTGACAAGTGGCATAAGTTTGATATTCGAACGAATCCAAATATCCTTCTCTATGTAACTTAGTTAACCTTGTCTCATTGATGTGACCCAGTCTACAATGCCATAAGAAAACTTTATTTAAATATGGAGACTTTCTTTTTTGTGTGTTCTGGACATTGAAAATCTGTAATTGGTTTAAGACATATATACCGTTATCTAGTGTACCGGACCTAATCAAACCATGATTAAGGTGGATGTTAACAACATCGTTTACAAACGTGAAATCATAACCTTCTTTTGATAACAACGAAACCGATATGATATTGCACGTTAAACTCGGTACACAAAAACAGTTATGCAAAACCAAAATATGTCCACTCGTCAATCCAAGGTGATAAACCCTTACGGACACAGCTCCCACGCTAGTTCCGTTAGCAACATTCAGGGTCATATCACCAACCTTTAGCACTCTACTGTTTCTCAGTGCCTGCAATGGATTGCATATATGAGATCCTGATTCGGTATCCATTACCCAGGAAGTAGAGTTGATTGACAGACAATTCTCAATTACAAACACACCTGAAGTCGAAGCCACAGCTTGCTTCGGTTCCTGGTTCTTGGCATTCCAAGCCTTGCAATCTTTCTTCCAGTGCCATTTCCTATGACAGTGGAAGCACTCATCCTTTGCCACTACTGGCACCGCAATCTTTTTCTTTCCCTTCACTCCCACCTTACTAACACCTCCTCTAGGTTTGGTGGCGGCCTTATTCTTCCTTCCTTTGGCCCTAGCCTTGGACCCGGAAGAAGAAGAACCGCGAACAAACATAGCGAGTGTTTCCCTCGCCTTCTGCAAGGTGCCCTCTGCACTCCTCTACATGTTAAGGAGTTCTGGAAGTTCAACTTCTTTTCTTTGAATGTTGAAATTGAGAATAAACTGGGCGTAGGTGAAAGGAAGGGACTGGAGAATCAAGTCTGTATAGAGCTCGTTCTCCAAAGTCGTCCCCAGGTCTGCGAGCTCTTTTATATAGCCAATCATCTTTAGGACATGTTCTCATACAGATGATCCGACGACCAACCATGCCTGAAACAAGTTCTTTGATGTCTCGTATCTTGCTATACGAGATTGCTCTCCATAAAGTTCCTTTGTATGGAGAAATATGTCATGAAGATCCATATCCTCGTGCCTCCTCTGATGTTCATTATTCATCAAGGCAAGCATGAGGCACTTGGCCCTCACGCAATCTAATTCCCAGGTCTTGCGGATTTCCTTATCCGCATTACTGGATTTAGGACCGGGGATAGAAGGTGCCTTAGCAGTAAGGACATACCCAAATTTGTCATAGGTCAATGTCATCTGTTCCCTTTCGAATGGCGGCGCGACGCAGAGACGTCTTGCCTGAGATTCGGGGCAGATGCTATTTGGTTTTATCCGTCCACCTCTCCGAAGATGCCAAGTTGATTTATGGCACCGTGTATCGAAGGTTTAGACGGATGCGGCCTATGTAGCAGAATTCGTCAGATTCCCCCTCGCTTGAGGGGTTTTTGATTGTGGGGACGCTCTTCCCTGCAGGCGTAAGCCCCTGCAGTTAATTACGCTACCGCATCGCGGTAACAACTTTCTCCTTCTCCAGATGTTCACTTCGTGTCGTGGGTGTTGGTTTTGTTTGTGGTTGCCCGTGGATAGTATACGGAGAATAATTTATGTCGTCGCCCGTAGGACGTGGACAAGTCCAAATCCGTATTTTCTTAGATTTGGGACATGGTGGTCCAACATTCCCATTTTGGGGATGAATATTAGTTTAAGGACGCATTAGTCCATGAATTTAAGGACCCCACAGTCCGTATTACCTGTTTAGGGACATGGTGGTCCAACATTCCCATTTTGGGGACGACTATTGGTTTAAGGACGCATTAGTCCATGAGTTTAAGGACCCCACAGTCCGTATTAATGTGTGGTTGTTGGGACCCGTCACCTCTCTGACGACGTTGAAGGATTACAACGATAAATATCAGAGGAGCTCAGAGATGTACCCTTGAACCGGATGTAAATTGATTTGAGAGAGCAGTTGTGCTCAGTTCAATTTAATTTGAGGACTTACGGCCAGAATGGGGCTAAGTCCAGTTAGAAAATGTCAAACATTTTGTTCATGATTGGCCTGTTTAAGCCTTTGTTTGGGCTCTGCCCCTTTTCTAAAGCATTGGGCTTTTAATTAAATGCATAGCATTTATTCTGGCCTGTTAGGCCTTTTTAATTGGGCTCTGTCCCTTTTCTTTAATAATGCAGAGCATTTTTATTTGGTCTGATAGACCTTTTAATTGGGCTCTGCCCTTAATAATGCACTGCATTAAATGTTCTGACAGTGCCCCACATGGCTTTTCAGGCGCTTTGCGCCAATTGATGAGCGCAAGGCGTAAATTCTTGTGGAGGTGACACGTGTCATGCGCTGGTGAGCGCAAGTCTGTTTGCACAGTGCGCTGCGCTAGTGCGCTGCTGCCACGTGGCGCGCTCTGGTAACTTGCGCCAAACCAAGAGAGCAGTGCTCTGTTTTTAGAAGCGCAAGGCGTAGTTGTTCTGTGATTGACACGTGGCGCTCTCTGGTGGCTTGCGCCAATCCAACGAGTGCAACAGTGCAAATTTCAAAAGTGCAAGGCACTGTTCAATATATTGATCAAATTTAAATCAAAGAAAACAAGTTTTTCTTGTTCCAGAGAGGTTCTACCTCAATATTTCAAGAACCAGTGGTTCATCAAAAGGCAATGCCTTTATATAGATCAAAAGATCTAGTCATGAAGTAGATTACTTCTTTATTATTATTTTTTATTAAAGATCTTGATCTTGTTCTTAGATCATTGATCTTTTTAGAAGAAATACTTCTTTTTTTCAAAGATTTACCTTTTTTCTTTCTCTCTGAATTCTTCTCAAAGTTTTAGAGGAGGTCTTTGTATCTCTCTCTCTGTATGTCTCTGTATTGATTTAGGGATGTTTTCCCACCGCTGGATCTTTGATCCTAGGGCTTCTGTTTTACAGAAGATAAGCTTCTTGTTTTAACAAGATTGGAAAGATCTTTCCAGAATTTTTCTGTTTAAATGCTGGCACAGCTGGCGCAAGCGCACCTGCGCTTGACACGTGTCGCGCAACGAAGATCGCAGCGCAACTGCGCTAGCGCAACACAGAGCCCAACGTAACTGCGATGACACATGTCGCGCGGCGCAGAGCACGAGTCATCTGAAGAATTGCTTCTTTTATTTTTATTTTAAATTTTAAAATAGAGCCTAGCTCTGATTGGGGGAAACAGAAGCGTTGCTTCATTTTTCGCCTTGGAATTTGAACAGAGCTTTGCTCTGATTGGGGGAAAAAATGCCCCCCACCGTTGCACTTACGTGGTCCAAAAACGTGAGCGCAGCGATGGCAGAATTCTAACCGTTGTGCAAACTTTTGGAAGTTGAAACGGCTCTTAATGCCTATAAATAGGACCTTTGGTCCCTTAGATGATTTTCATCTCCTTCTTGAGAATTTTATCTAGAGCCTTGCTCTCGTTTTCAAGAACTTTTAAGAGTTAGAATTCTAGAGAATTTTTAGGTAAGAATTATATTAAATTATATTAATTTTAAGAGCCTTGCTCTTAATAGATCCCTGATCTAAAGAAAACCCATTTAGGGTTTCACTAGAAGAGCTTTGCTTTAGGGATCTAAAGAGAACTAAAGAGAACACTATTAGGGTTCCATTAATAGAGCTTTGCTCTCTAAAAGGATTTTTCTTGCTTTTTCTTAATTCATTAATGGAGCTTTGCTCCTTCCAAACCATATAGAAGAACACTTACGAGTTTTTTATGGATCTTGGAGGTTAAAGACGACATTTTATGTTTTGATGAATTATATCATCTTGCTTAATCAGTCTGCCTGATAATTTTGTTGATTTTCTTTTGCAGGAGTAATGGACACCCACATGTACGATCTCGACGAAATTATCTATTACGGGGACATCCGCCGACTAGGCCGTTCTCAGAATCGAGAGTTCACCAACGCCGAGTGTGCTGAAGTCATGAGTCGCTTCGACGCATACAATGGTCAACTGCTTCCCCGGCGTTCCTCTCTCTTGAAGCTTTCCCTTGTTCTGTACTGGTGTGCCACTTGGGGCATTGGACGTCGCCGAGGATAAGGTGCACGCGGTGTACCTGATGAACCTAATCTCGAAGAAACGGCGAGACAATCTTGTCGATCTCTTGCACCGGGCCTTTCAACAGTCCGCCATTCTTGCTGCCTATCGGAGGGTGGAGGAAATCAGTGGAGATCCCGACGCCCGTGCTCGCGAAAGGAAGCACACTAGGATGGTTCGCCAGGCTTGGAAAGTCTTGGACAAGGTCACTTTCGAGTTCCTCAACCCATGTCCGGGATTTGAGGTTTTGCCATTGTAATAGCTTTAGTAGCGTCATTGTTTATCGCTTTGATAATTGTAAAAACCCCCTTCTTTTTTTTTCGAAGTATGAATGGTAAATTTCTCATTTTCGCTTGTCTTATTTTACGTACTAAATCTTTTGCACGTGCATGAATGGGTATGTCTCAAACGCTTAATCAGGTGCAAATCGGATGTTATTTCTGTCGCTTTCCCCCTTCTTTTATTATCAGCATGTTACCTTAGTAAGCATGGTCGACAGATGATAGAGCGAGCATCCTGTCTTGGCTTCTTCAAGAGGTAGTGATGGCTTAGGTCTCAGGTTCAGATCTGCTGCCTAAGACTTTTCAACTCTATGAGCCATGAGGGTCTTATAAGGACTTTTCTCCCTACGGATCGAGAGGATCTCGTAGGTTTATTTTCTCCATAAGGGTCGTGAGGATTCCTAAGTGTGTTTTCTCTTATGAGTCGTAAGGATCCCACAAGAGAATTTTCTTCCTTACAAGTCGAGAGGACTCGTAAGTGATTGATGAGTTGATCTACTCCCGAGTTAATGCATTGCTTCAACAGGGAGTCGAGGGTTGACTGTGCACCACCGAGTCATGGAACTGGGAATTTTGCCGTGGCTCCACTTTGCTGACGTTACATATCCCTGCAGAGACACTGATTCCTCTCCGGGTCGGCGCGAATCGAGATAATCTTGTCAAGGACGCTGATTTCCCTGAATCAAGGTATTTGCCAAGGACACTGATTTCCTCGGGGTTGAGAGGAATCGATGTATTCCTGCAAAGACACTGATTTCTTCGCGGGTCGACGCGAATTAAGATGCTCTCGTCAAGGACGCTGATTTCCCTGAATCGAGGTATTTGCCAAGGACACTGATTTCCTCAGAGTTGAAACGAATCGAGGTATTCCTCCAAAGACACTGATTTCTCTACGGGTCGACGCGAATCTTGATGCTCTCGTCAAGGACGCTGATTTCCTTTTATCGAGGTATTTGCCAAGGACACTGATTTCCTCATAGTTGAAATGAATCGAGATATTCCTGCAAAGACACTGATTTCTCTGCGGGTCGACGCGAATCAAGATGCTCTCGTGAAGGACGCTGATTTCCCTGAATCGAAGTATTGCCAAGGACACTAATTTCCTCGGGGTTGAGACGAATCGATGTATTCCTGCAAAGACGCTGATTTCTCTGCGGGTCGACGCGAATCGAGATGCTCTCGTCAAGGACGCTAATTTCCCTTAATCGAGGTATTTGCCAAGGACACTGATTTCCTCGGAGTTGAAACGAATCGAGGTATTCCTGCAAAGACACTGATTTCTCTGCGGGTCGACGCGAATCAAGATGCTCTCGTCAAGGACGCTGATTTCCCTGAATCGAGGTGTTTGCCAAGGACACTGATTTCCTCGGAGTTGAAACGAATCGAGGTATTCCTGCAAAGACACTAATTTCATTGCTGGTCGATGCGAATCAAGATGCTCTCATCAAGGACGCTGATTTCCCTGAATCGAGGTATTTGCCAAGGACACTGATTTCTTTGCGGGTCGACGCGAATCAAGATGCTCTCGTTAAGGACGCTGATTTCCCTGAATCGAGGTATTTTCCAAGGACACTGATATCCTCGGAGTTGAAACGAATCGAGGTATTCCTGCAAAGACACTGATTTCTCTGTGGGTCGACGTGAATCAAGATGCTCTCGTCAAGGACGCTGATTTCCCTGAATCGAGGTATTTGCGAAGGACACCGATTTCCTCGTGGTTGAGACGAATCGAGCATTTCTCACAAGAATATCCTAACGTCACAGTTAACCTATGCTCTTTACGACAGAGATCCGTTAGGGATCGTGGTACTTAGCTTTTTGTCCGTCGTACCGCCGCGTTGGCTGATGTATTCCTCGATAGGCGATCTTGCTGTTCGAGTAGCCTTGCGACTGTCGTGTCTCTGATCCCTTCGGGGGTTGGACAAGACGTCTTCAAGCAATCCTCCTAGGCAGTTTGACCGTCGGAAGAGCAAGCGTTAGGAATTTAGCCATGCCGCATTTTACGTGAGGTTAAGCTCATTTTGGAGAGCCCCGATGAGTCATAACCACTCCGCGCTGGTGTGGGATGATCTCTGATATTCTTTCAGGCTTTATATGACTTGCCGTTAAAACCCTGAAGCTAGGAATTTGGCCTTTGCTTCGTTTGATGGCATTGCATCCTCTATATCGAGACGAATGTCGCGGTTGTGTCTAGGTTGCTGGTGAACCGTCGAGGTTTTGAACTAGGGATTTTGTCGTGGCTCCTTTTGGTGATGTTGCATCTGCTGTGTCGAGACGAACGTCGAGGTGGTGACTACTCCACACTGGTGCAAGATGATCTCCGATTGTCTTTCAGGCTTTATATGACTTGTCGTTAAGACCCTGAAGCTAGGGATTTGGCCTTCGCTTCGTTTGCTGGCATTACGTCTGCTGTGTCGAGACGAACGTCTCTGTGGTGACCACTCCGCACTGATGCGAGATGATCTCCGATTGTCTTTTAGGCTTTATATGACTTGCCGTTAAGACCCTGAAGCTAGGAATTTATCCTTTGCTTCGTTTGCTTTGTCGTTTCCGAATCCTGCTGGAGGAAGGAACATTGGGGTAACATCTCGTCTGCTGTATCGAGACGAACGTCGGGGTGGTTCCTAGGTTGCCTGTGAACCGTTAGGACCTGGAACTAGGGACTTTGCCGTGGCTCCGCTTTACTGACCATGAGGTCTTTTGTTGACGTTGCATTTACATCCTGCTGGACTGCGAAGGAACGCCATTGTTGACATCTTGTCTGCTGTATCGAGACGAATGTTGAGGTGAAGCTGGGATTTTGCCGTCGCTTCGCCTTGCTTTGACCATGAGGTATTTCGTTGACGTTGCATCTGCATCCTGCCAGAGTGAGGAGAAACGCCGTTGGTGATCTCTAAGTTGTCTGTGAACCGTCGAGATTTGGAACTAGGGACATTGCCATGGTTCCATTGTTTTGACCTTGGGGTCGTTTGTTGACGTCGCATCTGCATCCTGCTGGAGTAAGGAGAAACGCCGTTGATGATCTCTAGGCTGTCTGTGAACCGTCGAGATTTGGAACTAGGGGAATTCCTTTGCTTTCTGGTGGAGCCTGTTGGGAAGGTATGGTCCCCTCTCTGTTTGTGCCCGTGGATTGTATACAGGGATCGATGTGATCTCACCTGCAGGGCAAAAATTACATTTTTCTTTGTTTCTTTCCGCGATGCTCTATCATTTCAGCTTTTTATATTGCGAAGGTCGCGATTGCCCCATCATTTCGGCTATCTTTAGCGGTGCCCAATCATTTCGGCTATTTATTTCATTTTTACTCGCTGCTTTTTATTGCGAGTTGCCCAATCGTTTCGGCTATTTGTATGCCTATATTTTTACTTGCTGATTTTGTTTGCAAGTTGCTCCATCATTTCGTCTATTTCGTATGCATTTTTTTTTGGGCTCGCTGATTTTTTTTCACTAGTATGGGATTTGGGATCTTATGTCAATCATAGCATCAGCATCGCTACGACTGGAATATTGCCAGGAGCTAATCATCATTTGCCATGAAAGGACTTGGAATTTGATACCGATTTAGGCATCAGCATCGCTACAACTGGGATATTGCCAGGAGCGAATCATCATTTGCCTTTGTCGATGTCGAACAAAGGTGGCTTAGCGAACAGGGTTAATATCCTGTCGACTAAGGCTTTTCACTTCATTAGCCGTAAGGGTCTCATAAAGGTATTTCTCCCTACAAGACGTGAGGATCTCGTAGGTGTGTTTTCTCCTTAGGAATCGTGGGGATTCCTAAGTGCATGTTCCTCTGTAAGTCGTAAGGATCTTATAAAAGGATTTTCTCCTTATAAGTCGAGAGGACTTACAAGTGTTGCTTGCTGTACGAGCATATCCCTAGTCATGGATGGGACTTTGTTAGGAAAATGTTTATTCACGCCTGTGGATTGTATACAAGGGTCAGTATGAGCCGCTTGTAGGGCAATATCGATGGTTGTGAGGGTTGCTTAAGAACATATTCAGGTCTCTGTAACTCAAGACTTTCAAATCTTATGAGCCGTGAGGGTCCCATAAGAGAGTTCTCGTTACGAGTCGTGAGGATCTCGCAAGTGTAATTTCTCCTTAGGAATCGTGAGTATCCCTAAGTGTGTTGCTCCCTTGTGAGTCGTAAGGATCTCACGCGGGTGGTTTCTCCTTACAAGGTCGAGAGGACCCTGTGGTGTCTTTTAATAAGGTTTCCCCCTTTCGGGTTTTCACAAACACTCGCCGGTAGCCCTGCTGATTTTACTCACGGAGCCCTTTCGGGTTTTCATCCGTGCCCATTTTATTAATGGACATACCGTTTCTTTTTTTCTTTTTATTCTTTTTTCTAACGAGGTTGCGCCCTTTCAGGTTTTCACAAGACTCGCCGGTAGCCCTGCTGTTTTCACTCATAGAGCCCTTTCGGGTTTTCATCCGTTCCATTTTTGATTATGGACATACCGTTTATATATATATATATATATATATATATATATATTTAATTTTCTTATTCTTTTTTCTCGTATCGGCTTTAGGATGTCGCGATTCACCGTAGTTTATCGACATCTCGGTCAGCAGCCAGTTTTAGGACGTAGTGGTCCGTCATTAATTTAAGGACATTTCGGTCATCATCCAGTTTTAGGACAGAGTGGTCCATCGTTAGTTAAACGACGTTTCGGACTTTTGCCAGTTTTATGACTTAGTGGTCCGATGTCGCCGTATTTGAAGAGAATCTCTTGTTTACTGACTTTTCGGTCGATGTGGTTTTCCTTATGAATGAGCACGATGCCCCCGGCATGTCCATCTTTTTAGGGGAATGTGGTTGTAGCGGGCTCACCTAGCAGTTTTCGGACAGCGCGAACTTGCCCTGTTGGTATTGTTCTTCAACCCAGTTTTTGAAGACGTAGCAGTTTCCGATCGGATGGCCCAATACTTGGTGGTAATAAGGGCAGTAATTAGGATTGTTGACATCATTCAGCTGTAGCTGGTATTTCGGCTCCGGTAGAGTGATAAGCCTGTTGCGCACTGCTAGTTCGAACAGCCTCCTTGTTTCATCCCGGGGAAATGAGTAAAGACGTTTCAACTTCTCATAAAGGGGTTGCCGCATGTTGCTTTAGCGAACAACCGGTCTAGGGCCACTCGATTGTTGTTTAGCATTGGCGACGAAGGCCGTTCTTCCCTTCCTTTTATCCTTTCTGTTCGATCCATTGTTTGCGGTTCCGAGATTCTTTCCAGGTATCGTGCGATTGCATGGCTTAATGTTCTCGTAACTCCTCAATTCTTTCGTTTCAGAGATGGATTCCTAGAAGAGAGGACAGTGGGCTACTTTTTCGTCGGAGTCGCTTCCAAAGGTGAGAACTCGCGATCCCCCGGGATCAACCCTATGACAATCGCCGGCAATTCTTTTACGCTCATCTGTCGCATTTTTCCGCTGTCTACGAGCTTCACGCTTTGTCCTGTTGAAGTGTTGCCTGTGAGGGACATACCCTTGCAAACAACACTTAAAGGAGTTGCAGTCTTCAGTAGGATGTGCGATCTTCTGATGATATAAGCAGAAGTTAGGATGTACGTCCGCTTCATCAAGATATCTACTGCCAGGAGAATTTTCTCTGAAAGAGGGCAGCTTCATCCCCATCGATATGGCTTTGGCGAATCGTTTCCTTGTCTTGATCCTGCTTTCATTTGCGTCGGACGTACTTTGATCCTGTGGGAGTGTTTCGACCCTTTCCTCTAGTCGCCGGCGTTTGGCTTTCTCGAATATGGCCATCTCGCACTCTCGATTAGCTTTGCTTTTAAGACGGGCTTCGTTCAGGAATGCATCAATCATTTCGTTTGATGGTCCAAGAAGTTCTGGCTCAGGATCTGCCCCCAGCTTCTCTGTGTAAGGAGCTTCTTCCTCATTTATTGACGAGTGAGAGATCACATGGCAGCTTGCCACATAATCTTTAGATTCATCCGACGAGTCTTATCTATTGTCATCATCTCCGTCCTCAAGGACGTAGCTGAGAAATTCTTGGAGTGTGACTGGGGTCCGCGCCTTCTGATTATATTCTTCTAACGCGTCAATATGTTTTTGCAGATCTGTGCGCTTGTCATCAAACTTTGTGGGCTCTTGGATCTTCTCCTTCTTCTTCAAAGATTTTGATGGCTGGCTGCGAGTGCTTTGACTATCACCAATCTTTGGAGTTGGGCGTGGATTCGGCATCCCCTTGATGATCTCAGGTTCCAACGGGTTCTTCCATCTGATCGCCGGGCATGTCTGGATATCATTCAGCATCTTTTTGTTTTTGGCGGAAAGCACGACCTCCCATGGAGCTTCTTCAACAAAAGAACAAGTTGCCCCCGGCGTGCCCGTCTTCTTTGGAGTGTGCAGATGTGGTGGGCTTACTTTCCACTTTTCAGACAGCGTAAACTTGCCTTGTAGGTATTGATCCTCGATCGGGTGACTTACCGTTTAGTGGTAAGGGCAATAATTGGGATTATTCATCTCGCTGGGTTTCGGTGGTCTCCTTGGATTCGGGAGATTGATAAGACTATTGCGCATCGCCAGCTCGAACATCCTCTTCGTTTTCTCCCGTGGGAATGAGTAAGGGCGCTTCATTTTCTCATTATAATACCGCCGTCTCTCTTCCAGTTGATCCGCTAGCTTTGGGGCACCAGGCTGCTGTTGGGTGTTCGCAACGAAGGTCGCCTTCCCTTTACCCTTGTCGTTTCGGTGTTCCGGCTTCGGAGGAGACGGTCTGTGACCTATTTGATCCATCTGGGCTAACATATCAATTAAAGCCTGGAACGTGGTCGGCTTGAAGAACATCATGAATTGCGAGATGGTTGCTTGCGGATCAAGAGTGCCCCCGAACATGCCTACCGCTGGTGCTTCTTCGGTGCGCTGCTCGCACTTCGACCATAGATTCCACCATCGGATTGCGTACTGAACCCATATCTCGCCTGGTTTCACCATAGCATTAATCAGTGCCGTTATTGGGGTGCGTTCACTACCACTCGCGAATCTTTGTGTAAACAATAGCTCCATCTTCGCAAATGTTTTGACAGATTCGTTAGGTAGCTCCGAATACCATTGAAAGGCCGTTTCTGACAAGCTGCCGACGAATTGGCGAAGCAACAGTTTGTCGTCGCCTCCAGTGTTGCCTCATAAGGCCCTGAATTGAGCGACATGCTGATGGGGATTCCCCGTTCCTTCATATATGTGGAACTTAGGGATCGTATATCCCGGCGGGTAACTGATTTGGTCATACCAGCACGGATAGGGTCGTCCGGTTCTAACAATTTGCCCAGCCGCTTCATTCAACTGATGAACTCGTATCTGCTGAGCTATATAGTCGTCTAGTGCAGCTTTGGAAATGGTTTCCTCCTAGACTGCTGAAAGAGCCGGAGGAGGATTAGATGTCTCCCCTCTATCATCTTCAATAATGATTGGAGGGTTTTCAGCTGGAGGGTCCGGCTGTAACATCATTCCTACCATGTCATGGAAGAGAAGCGCCATTTGTTTTATGTTAGCCGTTTGCTCTGCGGCTTCTTTGTCCTTCTTTTTGAGGACTCTGCGTAAGAAGTCAGCATCGGTTTCTTGTTCGTGACGCTGCTCTGATGATGCCTCCGGGCTTTCTTTTCGGCCATTGCAGTCATCAATTCCTGAAGCTTCTGTTGTTGCTCCTGGGATTTGGCCACGGATCGAGTGAGCGGTCGGTGACCCGTCGATATACGGCTATCCTCTTTCCCGGACGCCATGTAGACGGTATGTACCACCATGCCCCCAGATTTGGGGCGTTTGTGCTCAGCGCTTTTACGGTTCGCCATATTCACAGGGGCTTTTTGCGGCCTTCTTTTCTTTTGAGTGATTGATGTTGAGGGAGCCGTTGAAGTGGGCACCCAGCCGACTGTTGCTTTTTCAGGATTGACAGAGTAGTCGTTCTCTTGCCAAACCTTCATCTTTTTCTGTCGGCGAAGGTAGTCTTGATCAACAACCGAGTCTTGGACTTGACGCCAGACTTTGTAAATCATAGAGGACGGCCACTGAGGGGGCTGCTCCAGCTTCTTCTCTGCATCATTCCCCACAGGTGAAGGAGTTCTCTTCAGCACTGCAGTAGAAGAGTTTCTGCGCACCTTGTTGAGAAGTTCAAAGTTGTTCTCGGTTGGAACAGCAGCATCGATCCCCACCGTTGGAGCTGGTGGAGTAAATCCAGAGGGAGAGCTGCCCCCAGCCTTTCGTACTCGGCGCCAGTGACGACGGCGAGCATGTCGCGGGGATGGTGTTGGTTCAGCCGCAGGGGGACCTCCTCATGTCCCCTGTGTTGGTCACAATTCGCTGTTATCAGCCTTTTAAATACCGACGTCCGTTGAATGGGGACGACCAACCGATCAAAAGCAGACATCTGAGTAGGGGAAGCAACCTTGGTAATTTCGCCTGGAACGAGAGCAGGGTTGGTTATCCTCTTCGGGTTAACGCCTTCTGGTATTGCAGGCTTCTTCATGGGCCTGTTGGAGCTCTAGCCTAGTCTGTTAAAAACCGAGGCAGTGGAGTTGGGCGACCCGTTGAGAGAGGCCGCGGTAGTTGTAAGCCGATCAAAGACCGACTTCTTTGGAGCTTGTTGCGACGTCATTGGGGTATTGAAGCTCATCGGTAGGAGCATGGTCCCGAAGAATAATCCAGTGGTGGCTTGAGACACCTGCTCCACTGGCATCATGAAAAGGGAGGCCGCTCGGGGCCCGTAAGTCACTCCTCCAACAAGGACGGAGTGAGAGTTGTAGTTGCAGGTAGTGCAGTTTGAAGACATTGATCTTCTGTTTTCTGCACGGAGCAAGACACCAAATCTAAGTACCTCGAATCCATAGGCAACCACAGCAAACCGCGATTCGTTCGCGAACACGACACACGAAGTGTGGAGTTGAAAGAGGAAGAGGTCCCACCGGGCGTGCCAGACTCTGTTACCCTCCGAATGGAGGCGCGACGTAGAGACGTCTTGCCTGAGATTCGGGGCAGATGCTATTTGGTTTTATCCGTCCACCTCTCCGAAGATGCCAAGTTGATTTATGGCACTGTGTATCGAAGGTTTAGACGGATGCGGCCGATGTAGCAGACTTTGTCAGATTCCCCCTCGCATGAGGGGTTTTTGATTGTGGGGACGTTCTTCCCTGCAGGCATAAGCCCCTGCAGTTAATTACGCAACCGCATCGCAGTAACAACTTTCTCCTCTTCCAGATGTTCACTTCATGTCCTGGGTGTTTGTTTTGTTTGTGGTTGCCCGTGGATTGTATACGGAGACTAGTTTATGTCGTCGCCCGTAGGACGTGGATTAGTCCAAATCCGTATTTTCTTAAATTTGGGTTTGGGTTTTTGGTTTGAGGATATGTTAGCCATATTTGAGGCTAAGATCAACTCAAACGTTCGTTAAGGATACGATAGTCTAATTTGAGACTAAGATCAACTTAACGGGATCTTTTAGATCCGACAAAAGTGCATTTGGGCTCTATTGTTCTAGTTTAGAGACATAGTGGTCCATTGCCAGTTTAGGGACATGGTGGTCCATTGCCAGTTTAGGGACATGGTGGTCCAACATTTCCATTTTGGAGACGAATATTGATTTAAGGTCGCATTAGTCCATGAGTTTAAGGACCCCACAGTCCGTATTACCAGTTTAGGGACATGGTGGTCCATTGTTCCCATTTTGGGGACGGATATTAGTTTAAGGACGCATTAGTCCCCGAGTTTAAGGACCCCGCAGTCCGTATTACCAGTTTAGGGACATGGTGGTCCAACATTCCCATTTTGGAGACGAATATTGGTTTAAGGACGCATTAGTCCTTGAGTTTAAGGACCCCACAGTCCGTTTTACCAGTTTATGGACATGGTGGTCCAACATTCCCATTTTGGGGATGGATATTGGTTTAAGGACGCATTAGTCCATGAGTATAAGGACCCCACAGTCCGTATTACCAGTTTAGGGACATAGTGGTCCAACATTCCCATTTTGGGGACGGATATTGGTTTAACGACGCATTAGACCATGAGTTTAAGGACCCCACAGTCCGTATTAATGTGTGGTTGTCGGGACCCGTCACCTCTCTGACGACGTTGAAGGATTACAACGACAAATATCCGAGGAGCTCAGAGATGTACCCTTGAACCGGATGTAAATTGATTTGAGAGAGCAGTTGTGCTCAGTTCAATTTAATTTGATGACTTACGGCCAGAATTGGGCTAAGTCCAGTTAGAAAATGTCTAACATTTAGTTCATGATTGGCCTGTTTAAGCCTTTGTTTGGGCTCTGCCCCTTTTTTAAAGCATTGTGCTTTTAATTAAATGCATAGCATTTATTCTGGCCTGTTAGGCCTTTTTAATTGGGTTCTGTCCTTTTTCTTTAATAATGCAGAGCATTTTTATTTGGTCTGATAGACCTTTTAATTGGGCTCTGCCCTTAATAATGCACTGCATTAAATGTTCTAACAGTGCCCCACGTGGCTTGTCAGGCGCTTTGCGCCAATTGAGGAGCGCAAGGCGCAAATTCATATGGAGGCGACACGTGTCATGCGCTGGTGAGCGCAAGTCTGTTAGCGCAGTGCGCTGCGCTAGGGCGCTGCTGCCACGTGGCGAGCTCCGGTGACTTGCGCCAAACCAAGAGAGCGGTGCTTTGGTTTTAGAAGCGCAAGGCGCAGTTGTTCAGTGATTGACACGTGGCGCTCTCTGGTGGCTTGTGCCAATCCAAGGAGCGCAACAGTGCAAATTTCAAAAGTGTAAGGCACTGTTCAATATCTTGATCAAATTTAGATCAAAGAAAACAAGTTTTTCTTGTTCCAGAGAGGTTCTACCTCAATATTTCATGAACCAGTGGTTCATCAAAAGGCAATTCCTTTATATAGATCAAAAGATCTAGTCATGAAGTAGAATACATCTTTATTATTATTTTTTATTAAAGATCTTAATCTTGTTCTTAGATCATTGATCTTTTTAGAAGAAATTCTTCTTTTTTTCAAAGGTTTTACATTTTATCTTTCTCTCTGAATTCTTCTCAAAGTTTTAGAGGAGGTCTCTGTATCTCTCTCTCTGTATGTCTTTGTATCATTTAGACTTGGAGTCTAGGGGCCTTTATATAGTGCCAATTGATTTGTTAAATAAGTTAAAGAGATCTTTCTCTGATTGATTTAGGGATGTTTTCCCACCGCTGGATCTTTGATCCTAGGGCTTCTGTTTTACAGAAGATAATCTTCTTGTTTTAACAAGATTGGAAAGATCTATCCAGAATTTTTCTATTTAAATGCTGGCACAGCTGGCTGTCACGACCCGAATATTTCGACTCGTGACCGGCACTTAACCACGCTATGTCTACAGGAGTAACGCGACTAAGTAAGCCGAACCCAGAAATCAAAACCATTTAAAAGTAGCGAGTGTTGAAAACATTTAGAAAACCTTAAATAGTTCAATAAGTTCTTTTAAAGCTACGTCATCATTTAAATAATTTTGGCAGCATTTCCTTTGTAAAAGTAACCCCGCGACCGGGTATAAAACAAGATATGAGTGAAAATGAGATATAATGAAACAAAATATTCCCAAACGGGAGCAATCACGCCCAACGGTAGAAACCATCATCGTCCTCACACTGTCACTAAGTCCAGTACATATATGGTAGATGGAGAATACTAGATACAAAAGGGGGTACAATAAAAGTAATCAGATACCACAACCCACCTAAAAGCGAAACAGCTCTCGCACCAACTGTAGTGCTATATGTATCCAAAAGATGCAAAAGGCAGCCTGCCGCGACTACTCTGAAGGGCAACCTGCAAATACTGTGGCACAACGGGGGTGAGTTACCAACTCGTGAATAGAGATAACATATAAAGGTAATCGCGAGCATGCACGTACTGCGCTACTCTATCATATGCCAGCAAGTAAGATCTATATGCGACAAGGAGTAGGTACAATAATCATGCAAATGCTCTGTCTGGTAAAACGACTACAGGATGAAATGTATGATAAACAATGCAGAGCATGGGATAAACAACATCTACATGGAAAAATAATCGGTGCCCCAAACTACACCCAAATCCCAAATAAACTTAGGCGCCGGCACCCTCCTCGGCCCTCAAATCCTGTAAATCTCTGAGAATCACGAGTGCCTAACATCGGCACTCAAAATATCATAAAATACTCGTGCCCAGCATCGACACGCAAATCCTCATATATCGGGCTCCGTCAGTCCGGATCAGCCCACGGGCTCCGTCTGCGGTATCGGCCCTCGGCCCCGGCAGTACGGTTCATCCCGCATCCATCTCTCGACTCTGGTCAGTATCCTCCGGATAACCGCCAGGTCTAACCAATCACCGGTAGGTACTCACCACCCTGCCAGGCTCATCGTCTACTCCACGAAAAACATTTCTCGCCCCGGGGAACCATACCGGGTCCACCACGAACCCGCAAACGGATCATCAAACTCCTCGAATCGGGTTTCAAGCACACGTCTCAGCACCGAGAAAACGCGTGGTGGACGTACCAAAATATCATATCACGAGGGACCGGGTTTTCAAATAGTGCATCTTTTCTTTAAATAATTCCACGGTCCTCAAAACCAGAAATTTCATGGAAATCCAACACCAAATGAGTGAATCAAATGCGATGTGCTATGTACATCAAGTCATAATGTAGGTACAAGGGAGAACCTCTTTTTAAAATAGTTTCAGTTTTCAAAGACATCTTGCGGCTCCCGATTTCTATGAAAATCATAACGAATCATATATGAAATGAACTACAGCAATATAATCATGGCAATTCTACAGTGAGTGTGTCATGGCAATTACTAACGGTGTGTGTGTAACATGCAGATTAGTGCTCGTGCAGCATGAACCGTTAGTAATAGTGCGGTGTTCTATCAATTCTAAGTTTACATACATATAACAGGGAATGCAGTATGCAACAATAGTATACGTGACAGTCAATGCAGGTAAAGGAAATATATAACTATAAGGTCCTATCATCCCTGACGCATAACACCATGCGGGCAATATCCCGTAGATGTTAAATCTACTCACCGAAGTCTCGCGCTAAGTGTAGCCTACGACGTGCTTCCCTTTCTTCGCAGCGTACGTCTCACTCGCCTGCGAACCTAGAATCACACAATATATCACACATAAGCTCAAATCAACAAAAACGTGATATTAAGGTCAAACTAGAAACCCGTGTCGCAAACCAAGCGCGCGTGTGTGCGATACGTAAAACGTGTGATTACGTGCCTGAAACTACCCTGACGCGTCGCGATACGCAGAAATCCCAAACCACATGTGTATCACGCGTGTCGCGAAGGTTTAAAATACGAGAAATAGGGTAATTAGCTCCAGATTTTCCTACAGCAAGAATCACACAAAAATACACATGCCATGAGTCTAAGGGTTGCAGCAGACACCACAAGAGACAAATGAACTTTAGAGGAGGCACGAGAATATGGACCTAGAATCCATATTTCTCCATACAAAAGATCTGTATGGAGAGCAATCTCGTATCGTCAGATACGAAGTGTCGAAGAAGCTATTTTCGGCAAGATTGGCCGTCGGATCATCGGTAGCGGAACACGTGGTTAAGATGATTGGCTACATAGAGGAGCTCGCGGACCATGGGACCACGTTGGAGAATGAACTCTTCACTGACTTGATTCTCCAGTCCCTTCCTTCCACTTACGCCCAGTTTGTCCTTAACTTCAACATGCAAGGAAAGGAGGTTGAACTTTCCGAACTCCTGAACATGTTGAGGAGTGCTGAGGGCACCCTACAGAAAGGTAGGGAGACATCCACTTTGTTTGTAGGAGGATCTTCCTCTTCTAGGTCTAAGGCGAAAGCCAAGGAAAAGAAGAAGAAAGCCCCCGCCAAACCAAGGGGCGGTGTTAGTAAAGTTGATACGAAGGGAAAGGGAAAGGCAACAAAGGTAGCGGGAAAGCTTGTGGGAAAGGAAGAATGCTTTTACTGTCACAAGAGTGGACACTAGAAACAGGATTGCAAGGCTTGGAAGGCCAGAACCCAGGATCTGAAGCGAGTTGCGGCTTCAGATTCAGGTGTGTATGTTATTGAAAACTGTCTATCAATAAACTTACTTCCTGGGTATTGGATACCGGATCAGGATCGCATATCTGTAATTCTTTGCAGGCATTGAGAAGGCGTAGGGTTTTGAAGCCAGGTGATATGACCCTCAGAGTTGCAAACAGAGCTAGCATGGATGCTGTGGCCGTAGGGGACTATCACCTGGGATTGTCAGATGGACACTTTTTGGTTTTGCGTGGTGGTTAATATCATTTTTGTTAGTTATATGTATGCCCTAGAGGCCATTACTATACATAGGATGTATATTGTAGTGGATGCTTGGACATATATAGGGATGACTTTCTTGCTCGATATGATTTATGCTATCTGGTTACTCTTTACCTTAACGTGTACACTGATTGTCTCTCTGTTACATGTTGGTAAAGCCCTTAGGATGTGTACTTGACTACCTGGACTATGATGCGGATCGTACCAGTGGGGACGTGGTAGTCCATAAGTACATCCTTCAAAGTCCTTAGTCGTGGGTGTATCGTGACGGGGCATCGATATACCAGTGTAGACTAGCGTATACCTTCTCGACCCATACAGATGGGCGATGGATGATCCCATATCCATTGGTTTTTGACATTAGAGATGATATACAGATGCTCAGTGCAGACTGGGTACACTGGACGGACTCGCCGAGAACTCCCAGATGGTATTATACCTTACGTCAAATGGTAGTTCTCTGGTGACAATGGTACAGGTTAGTCTGTAGACCCGATATCGTCATAGAGTCTTGTGTGATTCCCACTGTGCTTTGATTTCCATCATACCACGTCCAAGAGGGCGTGCAAAAAGGTGGCTTTTGGGTACAGTCCCGAATCACATGGAGGCAATGAGCGATAGGAGGGGTTTCGTCTCTCCCGGTATAAGGAGTTGATGTTGCGCAGTGCTCGATTGGCTATAACAGGAAGTCCTTGGCCAAGGCTGCTTTAGGGATTTACTGGTAAGTGTTACCAGTAGTTTCTTGACCCGCTATGAGCCTCATATCGACACGACTTATCAAGTTATTGGGGTCTGACGTTTACCACCCCTAGGCGAGATATGCGACATATCAGACGAACAGACCGGACTGTACGGTAGTGTTACTGGTTGGATTCACAGGAGTGTGAGCGGGCTTGCTCGTTGATCTTCTGATCGCTCAATACCCGGGTGGCCATTACGTTTAGCAGACCGCTTGCGGCTTGTGGGTGTTTGATATGATCATCACCTACTGCCGGCGTATTGACGAGTCTTTAGAGTCCTACACAGGGGTTTCCTGGCTCAAGCGAAACGAAATAGGAGCGCATACGAGATATGTGCGGGACCGAGAATAATTCCAGTATGTGATACTGTATTCTATTCTCGCGATATGTGACATTGATCGGTTGTATGTGATATAGCCGGGTTATCGGATCTAGTGTTGATTTGATAAGTTGTTACTATTGATATTAGTCGGTTATATGCAATATGACCGGATCGTTAAATCAAGTGTTGATTTAATGATTTAATGTATAATTATATATTTGATATATTACTTTACATTAACTAGTATTGGTTCATTTAAGATTGATTTTCTCACTTGAATGTGCACATTGTTTATATGTGATATATGCAAGTGTACATGTTTGTATCATACCTGATGATACAAACAAGTTAAGTGTATGAGACTTGAACCAACTCAAGGTTAAATTAGGGTTTACTATTTTCCTAACATATAACAAAAGAGTGAGACTTTGGTCAAAGTTATCAAGCTTCATGAAGCTTGATAAACATTGACAAAGTCAACTCTTTTGTCATTTGTTCAAGATATTAGTTAACCCAACCCTTAACCTAATGCTTTGGTTAATTATCTACAAGTGTTAAGCATGAGGGCTTAACTCAACCATGGTTCCTTGATTAAAAGGATAAGTTTCATATTACTCTTTTAATTTTTTTCTTCTTCTTCTCCTCCATCAAGCTCACAAAAGCTTGCTAGCTCCAATGGTGCCATTAGAAAAAGAGTGAGAAATCCAATTCTAAAGTGAACCCACTTCCTATTTCTTCATCCTCTACCACTTGCCATGTAGTATAGGGTGTTCTCTTCACAAAATTTTTGACCAAGTGAAGGAATAGCTTGAGTTTGAGCCTCCCCGACGTAGATCATCTTCGGCCTCGAAGTCAATGACCTAGCCCGATCATTTCTCCGACGAAACCATCGCTAGTGTCCGGGAACCCGATGATCGCAGCGGAGGGACGTCAACACGGAGCTAAAGAAGTGGAGGACCGGATCTACAAAGGTTGTATTTCCATTCACTTAGTAGCAAAGTAGTTTGCTTGCATGTTCTTTCGCCTTACCTCTAGTAATCGATCTAGTTTAGGGTTTCTCGGCACCGGAAAATTTTAATTTGGCATGGTTGATGTCTTGTGGAACCTCTTGAGTGTGCCTAGTAACCCTACAGTGGTATCAGAGCCTAGCTAGAGCTTTAGGCGATGTGTAGACGAAGTTAGAAACCCGATCGAACCCCGAAACCCTAATCGCAACCCCTCTCTGAACATTTTTACAAACTGTGGATTTTTCCAAATTAAAAATATCCAAAAAATACAGCAGGTAATTATATGAGTTACTGTGGAGCACGTGCTCCTAAGTCGGCTAATGAGCCGCGGAACCGCGATGCCACCC
The DNA here is from genome assembly GCA_030015575.1 of Agapanthus africanus. Lineage (NCBI taxonomy): Eukaryota > Viridiplantae > Streptophyta > Magnoliopsida > Asparagales > Amaryllidaceae > Agapanthus > Agapanthus africanus. The sequence goes on from JASDDO010000031.1 coordinate 234,457,160, forward strand.
TGGCTTTCGCGGCGGTTCCGCGGCCATAAATGTGACTCTTGTCACGTGCTCTGCACAGTAATGTCCAACCGAATTTCCTGTGTTTTCTGGGAATTTTGAAAATACACTCAAGAGTTGAGTTATCTGGGGTGTATTGGGGACTCGATGATTCGATCGGATTGTTTAATTTTGTCTATGTGTTTTTCCGGGTAATTTTATAATATGTTAAAAAGTTCGACCGGATATAAATGCCCACTTTTTCCCCTGCCGGGAAATTTTCAAGTGTTGGATTTTTCCGTGGTTTAAGAACGTTCTAAGTAGTGCAAGTAATGCGATGGACCCTCTAGAAGACAACAAACCTTAACTCGATTATGTGACCGTCTTGAACTGCCCTTCGAACCTTAAGGTTTGGGGCAGTACGGCGTGCCACATGTGAGGCGTTGGCTTGACCCTTCTACGGCTGGACCATTGGTACCGTGGCATGAAGTTGATGTTTTTAAACTTATTTCATGTGTTGAGCTGTTTCGGAAAACTTGGGTGTTTGATTGTTCGATCGGAAAGTTTAACATTTTCTATTTATCTGGAATTTGATACAATATTTGGAATTCACAAGTAGTTATGAGATAACTAATATGAATGTTATAAATATAGCACTTTAGTCTCACTTGATCGGTTGCCACGGAATTTTGATGCGATCAAAAGTCCGTCGCAATCACGTAGCGTACACGGATACTCGCCGGATAAACTTAATAGACAGCTACACCCCTTAGCCCCGACCAAGTGACTGTAGGAGAACCCCGTCGCCGAAAGCATCCGTTCGGGTGCTCGCGGTAGCGGTGTTCCGCCTTGGTGCACTTCGTCGACGGGATCGGGGGTGCGGCCGTCAACTAAAGTTTGCGACGAGCATTCGTTCTGGATGTCGGGAATCTTGTTGAATTGCCCGACTTGATATTGAAAAGTGTTTTTGATAAAGAGACTAAAATGCGGGGTTTATAATTGTTAGGCATGTGATGTCTAAGGAATTCATTTAATTAGGCATGCGATATCTAAGGAGGTTGCGGATTCCAACTTTTCTAGTTTTACACTTTCTTTTCTGCGACCGTAAGTGTAATATATGATATCGCCGGTTTCGTTGCTATATGTCAACGACAATTGAGATGCACACATTTACCTACGTTGATGACATGTGATGTTATGTGTTGCAGGATATGTTATATTGGATCGTCGCGTTTTGAATAGCCGGGGGTTTTATGTGAGATGAGAGTTTTTCAATTTCATTCATGTAATATTCTTTTATTGGGGCACTTCCTAGTTGCGTTTGCTGTCACCATTTGTATATTATTTACTTTTCCGCACTAGGATAGACCCAAGGAGGAGAGCACAAGTAGCCGGGTTTTGAAGTCCAGTGGGAGACCAACTCGAGGAGTCGAGTCCGGGTCTCCTAACTCTAGAATTGGTAAGGTTTCTTGCCGCTCTCGTAGGGGTCTAGGGGTGTGGGTTTGGCTATTCATCGCGACCGTGGAATCCGTGTTTTATACAGGCTCGTATTGAAAACACGGACGTCCTAGGCTATCCAATGTTTCATATATTTCTTCTGCCGCGATATCTGTGATGTGATCATTTGATATATTATAATAGATACAGTATGTAGTATATACGATATATTATATAGACGTTACTTATTTTTTACACCCGCGCTAGCCCTGCCCCGCTTTGCCGTTAGTTACCTAACCTAACGGTGCACGAGGGGACATCGAGGCGAATGCGGATGGCATAAGTGTACGTCGTATTTATCTATGATGTTTAGGTGATTTAAATGATGGGACTTCATTAATATGATTAATGAAATAAAAGAAACCTAAAAGATGTTGTGGAATCGAATTTTCAAAAATAGGTAGCTACAATTCTTGCTTTGCATCATGGTGTTCCTTGTAGAACATCCTGCACCTTTTTCGATAATGAATGGGCCGAGATCCCTTCACCGGGAGTGACCCCTTTAGCAATGACTGGCAGATGCTACACCCCTCGGTTTGTCTTTTGATTGCTCCTATAGTTCTTGCTTTGCACAGCGGTATATATGATATATCCTGCACCTTATTCGATGAGGAAAGGGCCGACGATCCCTTCACCGGGAGTGACCCCTTTAGCAAAACTAGAAAAGCCTCAAAAACACTCCGTTTTAAAATTATTTGATTCTACAACGATATCAAGTTCATTACGCAATAGGTTTTAGAAAAACCTGTCGTAGCCCTCCGTCATTTCAGATAAGTAGCAGTTAGTATCCGTGCTGCGTTTGTTGGCCTTTGTCAATGCGTAGTGTGCGGTAGCTGACTGGTGCTTATCTGCTTATGCATATGATGCAGATTGGGTTAGGGTAGTCGTGCGACCTTGTTGGCCTTTGTCAAGGGTCGTGCGGGTGGGTTTAATTCAATCAGGAAATGACGGGTTGAACATGACTAGCATCCTATGCTTTGTTGGCCTTTGTCAAGGTCATAGGATGTTAGGGGAAAAATTATCGGGAATTTCAAGTGTTGAAATTTGCAAAGAGATTGCATACCTTCTATGAGATAGTTGGATCCCGATACCCATTGCGAGTAATTGTTACTCCTGGGAGAGTTTTACACATTACAATTAGCCGATCAAGTAGGTGTCAACGGGGTTACGCCTCTAGGAAAATGTGGTTTACTTTAATTAGGTCCGTGCGAAAGCACGGGGAACCTCCCTCAACGTACCGACACTGGCCTGGTTGATAGATTGGCGAACTTGTAGCGTGTAATTAATCCCGGCTAGTCTTTCCTTTTAGGGTTTGAAGGAAGATTTGATAAAAACAGTGGGAGCCATCCTGATTAGATAAAATAATAACCAATCTGATCTTGCAAGAGCGCACGCAAAGTGTTTTCTTCTCTCTCTCTCCAGGTAGCGACCATGTCACGCCTTAATCAAGATAATAAAACGGATATTTTGACCGAACCCGCTTGTTATACTGAGCTAGGGAACGTTGGTACCGCTCCAACTTGTAATTGTTATAAGACAGAGCAGGAATTAGGGGAATACCAGGATTCCCATGCCACCCAAACGAAGAAAGTGCATACCGATGCATCATCTTCGGGTGTGTTCATTACAGAGAAATGTTTCTCAATGTCCTTCCGTCCTTGGTATATGATACCGGATCAGGATCCCACATATGTAATATATTACATGGGCTACAGAAAGGTAGAGAACTAAGGATGGGTGATAAGTTTCATGAGGCAGAAAACGGTGCAAGTGTTGCAGCCAAGTCTGTTGGTCACTGTCACCCTGTATTACCAGAATACATTGATTCTGAACAAATGTTATTAGATACCGAACCTGATATACAAAATCATATCAGTCTCTTTATTAGTAAAGAAGGATATAATTTTGTATTGTTGGATAATGTTTTGAACATTTTCTATATCAAGAGTTGATCGGTTCAGGCACGTTATCTAAAAGCATTAACGTTCTAAATCAAACCATTGTTCTTAGTATACAGAACACACACAAGAGGAAGAGTTCAGAAATGAACGAATCCTTCTTGAGGTATTTTAGACTACGTCATATCAATGCGGCCCGACTAGCTTAAGTTACATATAGATGCATATTTAAATTAGTTTGAATTTACATCTTGTGAAACTTGTCAGTCATGTCACAGAGATAAGATGACCATAGCTCTGTTTATTGGAAACAGAGAAAGAGTTAGTGAACTCTTGGGATGATACATTTTGATGTATGAAGGTCCCCTGTATACAAATGTCAAGTCCGGTTCTTAGTACTTCATTAAATTCTCTGATGATCTCTCGAGATTCAGACCTATGTTCCTGTTGAAACACAGGTCCAAACCTTTTGAGATATTCACAGAATATAAGATAGAAGTAGAGAACCAAAAACGGGTATAAGTATTTTGTCCTTTGATTTGATCAAAGAGGAGAATACTTGAGCACGGGATTCCTGGACCCTTCTAAGAATGAGATTCTCTCTCAGCATTACTCCTCCGTATACACCACAGCACCTCGGTGTATCGGGGCGGAGCAATCACACCCTATTAGATATGGTGTGCTCTATGATGAGTACTACTGAGTTTCCTATTTCCTTTTAGGGAGTTATGCACTTATGAAGTTGCATACCTATTGAATAGGGTTCCGATCAAATCTGTTGCCTACCACTTCATATATGATATGGAAAGGGAAGAGCCCATATCTTAAGTTTGTTTAGATTTGGGGTTGTCCAGCCTATGTCTAAAAGCATAATCCGGACAAGCTCGAGGCAAAGTCGTTTCTGTGGAAGTTTGTTGGATATCCCAAGCATTCGCAAGGGAATATCTTCTACTTAACCGAGCAACAAAAGATGTTTTATTACTCAGCATGCCACCTTTGCGAAAGGGAATTTCTTATGAAGAAATTTGTGGACATGAGGTAGAACTGGAAAGAGTTCCAGCTATACAAACTGTAGCTGATGATTTGGTAGAACCAAAAGATTCAATAGCAACCAACAAACCTCAGCCTCTCCGCCGATCTAGTAGGGTTCCTCACCAACCTGAGAGATACTTCGGTTTCTCTATGATAGTGGGAGCAAGGATTGCATCATGAGATGATGACCCTACTAGTTTCGGGTTGGCCATCAGGAGTAGGACTCTGTAAGAATGGCTGGATGCATATCGATCTGAGATGGAATCCTTATACACCAACAAAGTATGGACTTTGGTTGCTTTATCTGAAGGGTTAAATCCCCATCAGGAGCAAGTATATCCTGAGAAGATTACTTGGTGTACATGGAAAAGTTGAGACTTTCAAAGCTAGACTTGTTAAAGGTTTGCATCATTGACCAGGTATGAGTTATGATGAAACTTTTTCTATGTAGCTATGCTTAAGTCCATCCAGATCCTACTTGCTACGGCTATATACCATGACTACGATATCTGGTGGTTGGGTGTCATGACTGCTTTTCTAAAATGATATTTTAGAAGATAGCGTCTGTAAGTACACAGCCAGAGGGCTTCGTAGACAGTGGGAGCAGCGGAAACGTGTAAAAGATGCTTTATAAGATAAAGAAGGCATCGCGGAGTTGGAACGTCTATTTTGATGTGTTAGTCAAAAAGTTTGACATCATCAAAATGGTAGATGAACCTTGTATAAACAACGAGGTAGTAGGGAGTATGGTGGTGATCCTCGTAGAGTACGTGGATGACATACTCTTGATAGGGAAGGAGTTTTCTATGCTACACTCGGTCAATCTCCGCTTATCACAAGGATTCTCCATATAGGATCAAAGTGATACCTACTAAATCCTGGGTTTTGGATCTATGAGATAGATCTAATTGGATGTTAGGATACTCACTAGTTGTAGTGCGATGGTATCAATTGATCCTGGGGAGAATCACTGGAAAGGTTCCAGGGTGATAAGAACGACTGAATGTCAGTCGCAGGCATTGTCTTTACTCTCAGTAAAGGGACGGTATGTTGGAAGAGTTCCAAGCTAGATACCGTGGCATACTAGACGATAAAGGCTGGATACATCGCTACCAAAGATGCTACCAAAGAGACAATCTGGGTGTATATTAGTTCATGAGATGAACTTCGTTCCTCCCATTGTGTGACAATGGAGTTGTGGCTTATGCCAAAGAACGCCCGTCCCATCAGTGATCCAGACATATTCTTAGGCAGTATCACCTGATCGTGGAGATGGTTGATCTCCAGGGGATCGAGGTTAGGAGAGTAGACTCAGTGGACAACACGGCGGATCCACTCACAAAGGCATTTTCTCAGAGAGAGACTTTTATGGGATGGTTGAGTATGAGATACTACAACCACTGCTATCAGATGGCCCTAGTGCAAGTGGGAGATTGTTAGTTATATGTATGCCCTAGAGGCCATTACTATACAAAAGATGTATATTGTAGTGGATGCTTGGACATATACAGGGATGACTTTTTTGCTCGATATGATAGTATGCTATCTGGTTACTCTTTACCTTAACGTGTACACTGATTGTCTCTCTTTTACATGTTGGTAAAGCCCTTAGGATGTGTACTTGACTACCTGGACTATGATGCAGATCATACTAGTGGGGACGTGGTAGTCCATAAGTACATCCTTTAAAGTCCCTAGTCGTTGGTGTATCGAGACGGGGCATCGATATACCAGTGTAGACTAGCGTATACCTTCTCGACCCGTACAGATGGGAGATGGATGATCCCATATCCATTAGTGTTTGACATCAGAGATGATATACGGGTGCTCAGTACAGACTGGGTACACTGGACGGACTCGCCGAGAACTCCCAGATGGTATTATACCTTACGGCAGATGGCAGTTCTCTGGTGACACTGGTACAGGTTAGTCTGTAGACCCGAGATCGTCATAGAGTCTTGTGTGATTCCCACTGTGCTTTGATTTCCATCATACCACGTCCAAGAGGGCATGCAAAAAGGTGGCTTTTGGGTACAGTCCCGAATCACATGGAGGCAACGAGGGATAGGAGGGGTTTCGTCTCTCCCGGTATAGGGAGTTGATGTTGCGCAGTGCTCGATTGGCTATAAAAGGAAGTCCTTGGACAAGGCTGCGTTAGGGATTTACTGGTAAGTGTTACCAGTAGTTTCTCGACCCGTTATGAGCCTCATATCGACATGACTTATCGAGTTATTGGGGTCTGACGTTTACCACCCCTAGGCGAGATATGCGACATATCAGACGAACAGACCGGACTGTACGGCAGTGTTACTGGCTGGATTCACAGAAGTGTGAGCGGGCTTGCTCGTTGATCTTCTGATCGATCAATACTCGGGTGGCCGTTACATTTAGCAGACCGCTTGCGGCTTGTGGGTGTTTGATATGATCATCACCTACTGCAGGCGTATTGACGAGTCTTTAGAGTCCTACACAGGGGTTTCCTGGATCAAGCGAAACGAAATAGGAGCGCATATGAGATATGTGCGGGACCGAGAATAATACCAGTATGTGATACTGTATTCTATTCTTGCGATATGTGACATTGATCGGTTGTATGCAATATAGCCGGGTTATCGGATCAAGTGTTGATTCGATAAGTTGTTACTATTGATATTAGTCGGTTATATGCAATATGACCGGATCGTTAAATCAAGTGTTGATTTAATGATTTAATGTTTAATTATATATTTAATATATTACATTACATTAACTAGTATTGGTTCATTTATGATTGATTTTCTCACTTGAATGTGCACATTGTTTATATGTGATATATGCAAGTGTATATGTGTGTATCATGCTTGATGACACAAACAAGTTAAGTGTATGAGACTTAAACCAACTCAAGGTTAAATTAGGGTTTACTATTTTCCTAACATATAACAAAAGAGTGAGACTTTGGTCAAAGTTATCAAGTTTCATGAAGCTTGATAAACATTGACAAAGTCAACTCTTTTGAATTTGTTCAAGTTATTAGTTAACCCAACCCTTAACCTAATGCTTTGGTTAATTCTCTACAAGAGTTAAGCATGAGGGCTTAACTCAACCATGGTGCCACGATTAAAAGGATAAGTTTCATATTATTCTTTTAATTTTTTTCTTCTTCTTCTCCTTCATCAAGCTCACAAAAGCTTGCTAGCTCCAATGGTGCCATGAGAAAAAGAGTGAGAAATCCAATTCTAAAGTGAACCCACTTCCTATTTCTTCATCCTCTACTATTTGCCATGTAGTATAGGGTGTTCTCTTCACAAAGTTTTTGACCAAGTGAAGGAATAAATTGAGTCTGAGTCTCCCCGACGTAGATCATCTTCGGCCTCGAAGTCAATGACCTAGCCCGATCATTTCTCCCGACGAAACCATCGCTAGAGCCCGGGATCCCGATGATCGCTGCGGAGGGACGTCAACACGGAGCTAAACAAGTGGAGGACCGGATCTGCAAAGTTGTATTTCCATTCACTTAGTAGCAAAGTAGTTTGCTTGCATGTTCTTTCGCCTTACCTCTAGTAATCGATCTAGTTTAGGGTTTCTCGGCACCGGAAAATTTTAATTTGGCATGGTTGATGCCATGTGGAACCTCTTGAGTGTGCCTAGTAACCCTACAATTTCTGTATCTTTATTATCTAAAGAAGGTTATGAATTTGCATTTGTAAGTAATGTTGTGAACATTCACCTTAATCAAGTTTTGATTGGGTCAGGTACATTAAACAATGGCATATACGTATTAAACCAACCACAGATTTTCAATGTCCAGAATACACACAAAAGAAAGTCTCCAGAAATCAATCAGGCTTTCTTATGGCATTGTAGACTCGGTCACATCAATGAGAGAAGGTTGACGAAGTTACATACAGAAGGATATTTGGATCCGTTCGAATATCAATCGTATGCAACTTGTCAATCCTGTCTCAAAGGGAAGATGACAAAAACTCCGTTCACTGGACACGGAGTAAGAGCGAGCGAGCTCTTGGGGCTCGTACATAGCGACGTGTGCGGTCTAATGTCTACACATGCGCGAAGCGGTTATTCTTACTTCATTACTTTTACGGATGATTTTTCAAGGTTCGGACATGTCTTCTTAATGAAGCATAAATCTGAAGCCTTTGAAAAGTTCCAGGAATACAAGAATGAAGTAGAAAAACAAACAGGCAAAAGTATCAAGACACCAAGATCTGATCGAGGTAGTGAATACTTGAGTGCCGAGTTCCTGGATTACCTAAAAGAGAATGGAATTCTCTCTCAGCTTACTCCTCCATACACTCCGCAACATAACGGTGTATCAAAGAGACGGAACCGAACCCTATTGGATATGGTATGGTCCATGATGAGTAACGCTGAGTTACAACGATCATTCTGGGGATATGCGCTAGAATCAGCCGCATACCTTTTGAACCGAGCTCCCACTAACACTGTGCCTACCACACCATATGAGTTATGCAGTTGGAAGAAACCCTATCTTCTATACCTGAAGATCTGGGGATTTCCAGCTTTTGTCAAAAAGCAGCATACGGACAAACTCGAGGCACGCTCAGTACTGTGCAAGTTTGTGGGATACCCAAAGAACTCCAGGGGGTATCTTTTCTATTACGCAGAGGAACAAAAGGTCTTTGTTTCTCGTAATGACCACTTTCTGGAACATCAGTTCTTACAAAAGGAAATAAGTGGGAGCGCAATAGAACTGGAAGAAATTCCAGAACCACAAGCTATTACTGAAAGCTTAGTAGAACCAGAGGGTTCGAAAGATCAGGACATTCCTACGCCGCTCCGCAGGAGTAGTAGGCAGTCTCATCCGCCCGAGAGATACTACGGTTTTCTCATAGACGGGGATAGAGAAGATTGCATCATTGATAGTGATGAGCTGACTAGCTTCCAGCAAGCCATTCAGAGCGTTGACTCGGTAAAATGGCTGGATGCAATGCGGACCGAAATGGAGTCCATGTACACCAACAAAGTATGGACGTTGGACATTGCTCCAGATGGGGTAAAACCCGTAGGATGCAAGTGGATCTTCAAAAGGAAGATTGGCGTAGATGGACATGTTGAGACCTATAAAGCTAGACTTGTTGCAAAGGGTTTTCGTCAAAGACCTGGTTTGGACTATGACGAAACCTTTTCTACAGTGGCTATTCTGAAATCCATTCGGATCCTTCTTGCCATTGTTGCCTTCCACGGTTATGAGATTTGGCAGATGGTCATAAAGACCGCTTTTTTAAATGGAAATTTAGAGGAGTGTGTCTATATGGACCAGCCAGAGGGTTTCATTCAGACTGGGAGCAGCGGAAAAGTGTGCAAGTTACTCAAGTCCATTTATGGACTAAAGCAGGTATCGCGGAGTTGGAACATCTGTTTTGATGAGACGGTGAAGGAATTTGGCTTTATCAAAAATCCAGATGAACCATGCATCTATAGTAGATTTGTAGCGAGAACTGTAGTATTCCTCGTTTTATACGTGGATGACATTCTCTTAATAGGAAATGACATTCCTATGCTACAATCTGTCAAAGGGTTCTTGTCACACAGGTTCTCCATGAATGACCTGGGTGATGCCTCATACATTCTGGGGATCCGGATCTACCGTGACAGATCCAAGAGGATATTAGGACTCTCACAGTCCATGTACATCGACACCATACTGAAAAGATTCAGTATGGAAGATTCCAAGCGCTGTAATCTACCGGCTTGTCACGGGATCACCCTCTCCAAAGAGATGTCTCCCAAGACTGATTTGGAAAGGGATCGCATGTCTATTATACCCTACGCTTATTCGGTAGACTCTATAATGTATGCGATGTTGTGTACCAGACCAGATGTGGCATATGCACTGAGTGTGATAAGCAGGAATCAGTCAAACCCTGGGGAGAAACACTGGATAGCAGTAAAGAACATTCTCAAGTACCTGAGAAGGACTAAGGAGATGTTCTTGGTGTATGGCGGAAAAGACCTCCAGATTGAGGCCTTTGCTGACTCCAGCTTCCAGAGTGACAAGGATGATTCGAAGTCCATGTCGGGTTTTGTCTTTACCCTCATTGGAGGGGCGGTGTGTTGGAAGAGTTCCAAATAGGATACCGTTGCTGACTCGACTATGGAAGCGGAATATATCGCTGCATCTGATGCCGCAAAAGAAGCCGTCTGGATGAGGAAGTTCTTGAAAGAACTTCAGGTGGTTCCGTCCATTGTTGATCCAATACCTCTGTATTGCAACAACAACGGGGCTATAGCTTTAGCGAAGGAACCCAGGTCCCATCAGAAATCCAGACACATCTTGAGGCGATATCACCTGATCAGGGAGATCGTGGATCGCCAGGAGATCGAGGTTCGGAGGGTTGCTTCAGAAGATAACACTGCAGATCCATTCACGAAGGCCTTACCCCAGACTCAGTTCGAGCGGCTGATCGAGATGATAGGTCTTCGATACGCCAGTACATGGCCTTAGTGCAAGTGGGAGATTGTTAGTGTATATTCCCTAGAGGCCATTACTGTATCATACTAGTATGTATATTACTTGATGGAAGCTTGGGATATTCACAGTTGTATAAACAATCTTGCTCGAAATGGTAGTATGCTACTTGGTTTGTCTCTGCTTTAATGTGTACATGTGTTTCTTTATTGTATCACCTATACGCATTAGTGGAGCCCTTAGGATCTTGGCTTTATTAACAGCGTTGTGATGGCAGTCACACTCGTGCGGGCTGGGTAATATATAAGCACATCCTTATATATACACGTCCCTGGTCGTGGGATTATCGAGACAGGGCATCGATACTCCGGAGTAGACTAGCGTATGCGCTTCTCATCCCAGCACGGGAGACGGTTTTTCCCACAGCCGTCTGTACGTCGTACTTGAGATAGTATGCGGGTGCTCGTTGGGTTACGAGTACACTGGACAGGACTCGTCGGGAACTATTGGTTGGTATTATACCTATCGTCGGTTATCAGTTCCTAGGTGACATAAGTAGAGCTTAGTCCGCTGACTTGACACTGTCACTTCGCCTCGAGTGTGTTCCCACTGCACTTTGATTACTACCCTACCACGGCTCAAAGGTGTCGTGCAAACAGGTAGTTTTTGGGTGCAGTCCCGAAGCACTTGGAGGCAGTGACGGTTAGACAGGATTCGTCTCTCCCGGTATTGGGGGTTGACATCGCTCTGTGTCTAGGAGAGCCATTACACAAGTAGGCCCTGGCCAGGGAAAGCGAGGTATACTGGTAGGTTTCCAGTGTTATCTCAGGGTGTTCTGGGCTACACTCCGACACGACTTGTACCGCTATTAGGGGACTGACGTTTACCGCCCCCTAGGCCCGCCATGCGATGTATCAGACGAACAGACCGGACTGTACGGAGACTGTCACATTCAGGCTCAGTAGGAGTTCAGATGGGTTCACCTCGTAGTCTTCTTATCGGCATCTACCTGGGGACCGTTACGTACAGCTAGTGCCGCTTGCGGTCTGTGGTTAAACCCACTGCCAGCGTAGTGTCGAGTCTTTAGAGTCCCACACAGAGGGTTATTCGCCTTTAGGCAAAATGAGTAGAGATCGCATGGTTTTACGACAGGGTTCGTTCACATCCGCGCACTTGTACACGTTTGCTGTCCGGACAGCTTATACTAGCGGGCTTTGGATTAAGCCGGATCCTAGTATATGATTTTGGATTGGTTTTATCTCATTGTATTCGTGTTCCTCGGAACACGGATACAGGTGTGTATGAACAGTTGACTAAGACAGAGGCAGAGGACTTTGATTAGGGTTGATGACCATTGTCATTTTCATAACCCTAATGTTTTGTGTGAATTATGATTTATTAATTATTAGTTAATTATAATTGTGCATGGTTAGGGTTGTTGACCATTTGACTATACTTGACTTGTTGACCTAGGTTGACAAGTTGACCATCATCATTCGATATGAAAGATGCTCTTTGATCCTTGCAAAGGCATTTAATGTGAAATGATAATGGTCATTTCTTGATTAACCATGAAAATTAACTTGACTAATTATCTATTTTCATAATTCACACATATATGTGAGAAGAATGGTTCATTTCTTCTCATTCTATCATTTAGATTCTCTCTCCTCCTCTCCCTCTCTCTCTCTCTAGCTCTCCCCTCTCATGAGTTGAGAATCCCTTGAGCTTGAGATAAATCCTTCTAACATACTCTCTACTCTTTCTAAGGTTCTAGGATTAGCACTCCAAGCATCTTAGTTAACTTCTAGTTTGAAATTGAAGCCAAAGGTTGAGGCCCTCGGGTGGATCTTTCTTCGACAAGAGAAGGCGACAAGGAGATCACTTTCTTTCACTCTAAGGAGCAAGGAAAGAAGGACTTAAAGCCCTAGGTATAACCTCTTTTCCGAGTAGCTAACTCATCATATCTTTGTAGTTAGTTTATGTTTAGCAAAGATCCTCCTTTTGATAGTCCATGTTTCCTAGTGTGTGAAAAATCCGATTTTTATACCGTTTCCGCCTCCCCGCAAGCACCGGGGTGGGCAACGTGGACTTACACTTATGAACTACCCTGGCCCCACTAGTATGATATACATCATAGTCCTGGCAGTCAAGTACATATCCTAAGGGCTTTATCAATATGTGAGATAAAGAGTAACCAGATAGTATATTATCATGTCGAGCAAGAAAGTCCTCGCTATATATATGTCCAAGCATCCACTATAATATACATCGTATGTACAGTAATGGCCTCTAGGTCATACATATAACTAACGTGAAGACCGAAGGACACGGATCGATCGGTATAACCTCTCTAAACTTTTTAGAGTTAACTAGTATAGGGTTAATGGTACGATCCGTCGATTAGGGTTCCGTTAGTGCCGGGTTTTAAAAGTTTTTGTTCCGCATTTGGCAACGGATTGATGGTCGGGGCGCTGCCGTAACCCTACAGACATGATAATATGCTATCTGGTTGCCCTTTATCATAACATGTACACTTATTGTCTCTCTATTACATGTTGATAAAGCCCATAGGATTAGTAGTTGACTACCAGGATTGTGATTCAGATGATACTAGTGGGGACAATGTAGTTGGTAAATACATCCTTCAAATGTTCCTTGTCGTGGGAGTATCGAGACGGGGCATCGATATTCCAGAGTAGACTAGTGTATACGCTTCTCGACCCATATGATGGGCGATGGATGATCCCACATCCATTGGTGTTTGATATCAGAGAAGGTATACCGGTACTCAGTGGATACTGGGTACACTGAACGGACTCGCCGAGAACTCATAGATGGTACAATACATTTCGTCAGATAGCTGTTCTCTGGTGACACTGGAACAGGTTAGTCTGTCGACCCGAGATCATCATAGAGTCTTGTGTGATTCCCATTGTGCTTTGCTTTCCACCTTACCACGTTCAAGAGATCGTGCAAAATGGTGGTTTTTGGGCACAGTCCTGAGTCACATGGAGGCAATGAGCGATAGGAGGGGATTCATCTCTCCCGGTATTGGGGGTTGATGTTGCGCTGTGCTCGATTGGCCATAACAGGAAGTCCCTGGCCTGGGATGATACGGAGATTTACTGGTAAGTGTTATCAGTAGTTTCTCGACCCGTTATGAGCCTCACATCGGCATGACTTATCAAGCTTTTGGGGTCTAACGTTTACCACCCAGGCGAGATATGCGACGTATCAGATGAAGAGACCGGACTGTACGGTGGTGTTACTGATTGGATTCGCAGGAGTATGAGCAGGCTTGCTAGTTGATCTTCTGATCGCTCAATACCCGGGTGGCCGTTACGTTTAGCAGATCGCTTGCGGCTTGTGGGTGTTTGATATGATCATCATGTAAGAATGCCTAGCACGACAACAAGGTTTCGGGAGGCATCGTCCATGCCATTTTCAAAATTTTGCCATGCGAAACAACCTTAACCCTAGAATCTGAACTAGAGATTTAGACAATAAAACATGTAAACTACTTTACATCTAAGTGAATATGGAATACAATATTTATAGACCTGTCCTTCACTTCAATAGCTCCGTGTGGTAGCCCGTTCGCTCCTAGTAGTGATCTTACGGACTCTAGAATGGCTCCACAAGATGAAAGGAATTGGTGAAGCTAACACCCTAAACTAAAGTAGGGATTTGTGAAGCTACATCTCTTGAGTCGAGGAGAAACTAACCCAAGCTACCTCTTCACTAATTAGGGATTAGTGAAGCTAACACCCTAAACTAAATGGCTAATCTAGTAGAGGATGATAAAGCAGAATTTTTGCTCACTTTAGAATTAATTTTCTCACTATTATTCTTCACCTCTCCAAAACCTAGAGATCTCTCTCTTGAGGAAGAAGATGATGAGGCCAATAATGTTATGGCAACCATGGGTGAGAAAATATCTCATATAACTCATGTAGAGACTTAACCATGGGTTTAGATAATGGTTGGGTTAATAAATATTTAGTGTAAGACAAAACTAGTGGAATAAGTCAATGGTTCTACAAGCTTCCACTAAGCTCAACAATGTGACAAATTTCCAACTAATATTTGATTTACTCTAGATAAATAAACCCTACTTTAACATGAGCATGGTGTGAGTCTCATACACCCATGTAGCATATGGCATCAAGCATGACACAATAAGAAATACAATTAATATGTATCACATATATATTAAATGCATTAGTGAGAAAAGAAATGCTTAAGTGAGCTAATATTATTTAATGTAAATTAATATATCAAATATATAATTATACATTAAATCATTAAATCAACACTTGATTTAATAATCCGGCTATATCTCATATGACCGACTAATATTATTTGTATCAACTTATCGAATCAACACTTGATTCGATAACCCGGCTATATCTCATATAACCGACCGATATCATAAATCGTGAGAATAGAATACAGTATCAAATATTCGTATTAATCTAGGTCCTGCACATATCACATATGTGCTCCTACTTCGTTTTGCCTGAGCCAGTAAACCTCTGTCTAGGACTCTAAAGACTCGTCAATACGTCGGCAGTAGGTGATGATCATATTAGGCACCCACAAGCCATCAGCGGTACTAGCTGTATGTAACGGCTACCCGGGTATTGAGCGATCAGATGATCAACAAGCAAGCCTGCTCTTACTTCTGTAAAGCATGTCAGTAACACTACCGTACAGTCCGGTCTCTTCGTCTGATATGTCGCATATCCAGTCTAGGGGTGGTAAACGTCAGACCCTAGTAACCGATAAGTCGTGCCGATGTGAGGCTCATAACAGGTCGAGAAACTACTGATAACACTTAACAGTAGATCTCCGTATCAACAATGTCCATGGACTTCCTGTTATAGCCAATCGAGCACAGCGCAACATCAACCCCCAATACCGGAAAAGATGAATCCCCTCCTATCGCTCATTGCATCCATGTGATTCCGGACTGTACCCAAAAGCCACTGTTTTGCACTTTCTCTTGAACGTGGTAAGGTGGAAATCAAAGCTGGGAATCACACAAGAATCTATAAGAATCTCGGGTCAACAGACTAACCAGTGTCACTAGAGAACTGCTATCTGACGATAGGTATAATACCAACCAGGAGTTCTCGGCGAGTCCGTTCAGTGTACCCAGTCTGCACAGAGCACCCGTATACTATCTTTGATGTCAAACACCAATAGATGTGGGATTATCCATCGCCCATCATATAGGTCAAGAAGCGTATATGCTAGTTTACTCTGGAATATCGATACACGCTCGACTAGAAACAATTAAAGGATGTACTTGTGGACTACCCTTCCCCCACTAGTATGATCTCTATCATAGTCCTGGTAGTCAAGTACACATCCTATAGGCTTTATCAATATGTGAGAGCAAGACAGTATCACAATACAAGTCTAAATGTTAAGACAAAGAGAAAACAGAAAACATACTATCATGTAGAGCAAGAAAGTACTCTCTATATATGTTTAAGCATCCTCTATAATATACAACATATGTACAATAATTGTCGGGTTCCTAGGCACTCTTGTGAGGTTTCATAAGGCATCAACGATGCCCGAATAAAATTTTAGACGTGCCGAACAACTCAAAGCCGGGATCTTTGCTAGATTATTAGGGTTTAACATGCAAGTAAACATCTTTACTACTAAGTGTTAGGGATTACAACCTTTGTAGTCCACTCCTTCTCTTCATAAGCTCCGAGTAGAAGTCCCTTTACCGCGATCCACGATCTCCCGGACTGTAGAGAGGCTCCACGACTCGAACGATCCATGCTAGCTTGTAGTATTCCTTTTCTCCGATGATCTACGTCGAAGTTGCAATAACTCAAGCTCTCTCACTCTAATGAGGAGAACACCCTAATCTAATGGGCTAGATTAGATGAGGATGATGGAGTAGTATTTATGCTATCTTTTTATATCAATTTCTCACAAGAAATCATCATAAAATGAATAACTAGTAAGCTTTCTCAAAGCTCAAGAGAGAAGAAGATGATGGAAAAAGAGTTAATCCTTTTGTGATGAATAGTAGAAATGAATATATGATTGATCGTGGAACCATGGTCAAGGATGACAAGGATAACCTTTGTAGAGAATAAACTAGGGCTAGGGTTTGGTTAGGTTAAAGAATGAGTCATAAGATAATATCAACCATAATATCTTACACTTGACAAAAGGAAAGCTTCTAGATGGTGCAAGAAGGAGCTAACCCTAATCAAATCCTAACCTTGCTTAATCTCCACTAAACATGTTCCATTATTTATCATATCGTGTTACTATAATATATATAACATATATATTATATATTTGTAACATAAGAAAATAATACAATTTACTTATATCGCATATATATCAATGTATTATCCGGTGAGAAAATTAAATAATAAAGCAAGACAATATTAGATAATGTAATACAATATATAATATATATTATTATACATTAAATCATCGAATCAACACTTGATCCGACAATCCGGCTATATCGAATATAACCGACTAACATATCATGTACCGATTCATCGAATCAACACTTGATCCGATGACCCGGTTCATATCTAAATATCGAGAGAATATAATACGATATCTCATATCACATTATCCTCGGTCCTGCACATATCACATATGTGTCTCTACTCCATTTTGCCTGAGCCAAGAAACCTCTGTGTAGGACTCTAAAGAATCGTCAATACGCCAGTAGCTGGTAATGATCATATCAAACACCCACAAGCTGCAAGCAGTCAGCTAAACGTAACAGCCACCCAGGTATTGTGCGATCAGAAGATCAACATGCTAGCCTGTACGTTCTCCTGTGAATCCAATCAGTAACACACCCGTACAGTCCGGTCTCTTCGTCTAATATGTTGCATATCTGGTCTAGGGGTGGTATACGTCAGACCATAGTAACCGATAAGTTGTGTCGATATAAGGCTCATAATGGGTCGAGAAACTACTGATAACTCTTACCAGCAGCACTCCATATCAGCCCTGGCCAGGGACTTCCAGTTACAGCCAATCGAACACAGCACAACATCAACTCCCTCTACCGGGAGAGACGAAACCCCTCCTATCGTTCATTGCATCCATGTGATTCAGGACTGTACCCAAAAGCCACCGTTTTGCACGCTCTCTTGGACGTGGTAAGGTGGAAATCAAAGCACATTGGGAATCACACAAGACTCTATGACGATCTCGGGTCTACAGACTACCCTGTACCAGTGTCACCGGAGAACTGCCATCTGACGTATGGTATATCACCATCTAGGAGTTCTCGGCGTGTCCGTTTAGTGTACCCAGTCTCCACTGAGAACCCATACACCATCTTTGATTTCAAACACCGATCGATATAGGATCATCCATCGCCCATCATATGGGTCAAGATGCGTATACGCTAGTCTACTCTGGTGTATCGATGCCCTGTCTCGACACACCCGCGACTAGGAACAGTTATAGGATGTACTCTTTGACTACCCTGGCCCTACTAATGTGATCTCATCACAGTCCCAGTAGTCGAGTACATATCCTAAGGGTTTTATCAACATGTGAGAGTAAGATAGTAAACTAATGCAAGTCAACATGTTAAGATAAAGTGAAACCAAATAGCATATTATCATGACGAGCAAGAAAGTCCTCTCTATATATATCCAAGCATCCATTATAATATACATCATATGTACAACAATGGCCTCTAGGGCATATATATAACTAACAATCTCCCACTTGCACTAGGGCCAGGTGTTGTAGTATCTCATACCCAACATCCCGAATAATTTCTCAAACTATATCTGGGGAATGGCCTTCGTGAGTGGATCCACAATGTTGTCCTTCGTGTCAACTCTCCTGACCTCGATCTCGCGGCGATCAACTATCTCCCGGATCAGGTGATATCGCCTCAGAATATGTCTGGATTTCTGATGGGAACTGGGTTCCTTGGCCAAATCCACAGCTCCATTGTTATCACAATACAAAGGTATTGGATGCTCAATGGACGGAACCACACCAAGTTCAGTAATGAACTTCTTCATCCAGACAACCTCTTTGGCAGCATCGTTGGCAGCGATGCATTCAGCCTCCATCGTCGAGTCTGCCAGGGTTTCTTGCTTGGAACTCTTCCAACAAACCGCCCCTCCATTTAGGGTAAAGGCAAATCCCGATTGCGACTTAGAGTCGTCCTTATCACTTTTGAAGCTTGAATCGGTAAAGGACTCTACCTGGAGTTCTCCGTTACCATACACCAAGAACATCTCCTTAGTCCTTCGCAAGTACTTGAGAATGTTCTTCACAGCTGTCCAGCGACTCTCTCCAGGATCTGCTTGATATCGACTCACTACACTTAGTGAGTATGCTACATCGGGTCTGGTACATAGCATCACATACATGATAGAGCCTACTGCCGAAGCATAGGGTATCCATTGCATGCGAGATCTATCCAAATCAGTCTTGGGAGACATCTCTTTGGACAGAGTGAGTCCAGAGATCGTGGGTTGGTTCCCACGCTTAGATTCTTCCATACTAAACCTCTTTAGTATGGTGTCAATGTACCTGGATTGGGACAATCCCAGTATCCTCTTGGATCTATCGCTATAGATCCTTATCCCCAATATGTAGGAGGCATCACCTAGATCTTTCATTGAGAATCTATGTGATAAGAAGAGCTTGACTGAGTGCAGCATAGGAACATCATTTCCTATCAAGTGTATGTCATCGACGTACAATACGAGGAAGGCAACCTTACTCTCTGCAACCTTCTTGTAAATACAAGGTTCATTTATGTTCTTGATGAAGTCAAACTCTTTGACTACCACATCAAAATAGATGTTCCAACTCCGCGATGCCTGCTTTAACCCGTAGATGGATTTAAGCAGCTTGCACACCTTTCCACTGCTCCAACTATCTACGAAGCCCTCTGGCTGAGTGATGTACACGCACTCCTCTAAATCACCATTTAGAAAGGCGGTCTTAACATCCATTTGCCAGATTTCGTAGTCATGGTATGCAGCAATGGCAAGTAAGATCCGGATGGACTTAAGCATAGCCACTGGAGAAAAGGTTTCGTCATAATCCACACCTGGTCGTTGACGAAAATCCTTTGCAACAAGTCTAGCTTTGAAAGACTCCACTTTTCCATCTACACCAAATTTCTTCTTAAAGATCCTTTTGCTCCCAATGGGTTTTACCCCTTCAGGAGCAACTTCCAAAGTCCATACTTTGTTGGTGTACATGGATTCCATCTCAGATCGCATTGCATCCAGCCATTTCACAGAGTCCCCACTCGTGATGGCCTGCTCGAAGCTAGTCGGGTCATCATCTTCCATGATGCAATCCTCGCTTCCACCATCTACGAGAAAACCGTAGTATCTCTCAGGTGGACGAGAAACCCTACTAGATAGGCGGAGAGGCTGGGGTTCATCGAGTACTACTGAATCCCTGGTTCCAATAAATCATCAGTTGTAGTTTGCGTTGCTGGAACTTCTTCCAGTTCTACCACTTTTCCAATAATTTCTTTTGCAAGAAATTCCTTTTCCAAAAAGGTGGCATGTTGAGCAACAAACACTTTTTGTTCCTCAGTGTGGTAGAAAAAATATCCTTGAGAATTCTTTGGATATCCCACAAACTTACAAAGAACTGATCGTGCCTCGAGTTTGTCCGGATTTTGCCTTTTGACTAGGCCGGACAACCCCATATCTTAACTCGTTTAAAATATGGTCTCTTCCCACTCCATATCTCATATGGTGTGGTAGGTATAGATTTAGATGGAACTAGATTCAATAGGTATATTGCTGTATCAAGCGCATACCCCAAGAAGGAAATAGGAAACTCAGCATCACACATCATAGAGCGCACCATATCTAATAGGGTGGGATTCCTCCGCTCCGATACACCGTTGTGCTGTGGTGTATATGGAGGAGTAAGCTGAGAGAGAATCGCATTCTCATTTAGATAGTCCAGAAACTCATTGCTCAAGTATTCTCCTCCTCGATCAAATCGAAGGATCTTAATACTTTTGCCCATATGGTTCTCTACTTCGTGCTTATATTCTCTGAATTTCTCAAAATCTTCAGACTTGTGTTTCATCAGGAACACATGTCCGTATCTAGAGAGATCGTCAGTGAATGTAATGAAGTAGGAAGAACCGTTCCTGGCCTGTGTAGACATGGGACCGCATACATCACTATGTACAAGTCCTAAGAGTTCCGTAACTCTTTCTCCGTGTCCACTAAACGGAGTCTTGGTCATTTTCCCTTTGAGACATGAATGGCAAGTATCATAAGATGATAATTCGAATGAATTCAAATATCCATCCTTATGCAACTTAGCTAGCCGTGTCGCATTGATATGACCAAGTCTACAATGCCACAATAATGATTCGTTCATTTCTGAACTCTTCCTTTTGTGTGTGTTTTGTACAATAAGGACTGTATTCTGATTGAGAATGAATATGCCATTATGTAACGAGCCTGATCCAATCAACTTTTGATCTAGAGATATGTTTATAAAAATATCCTTTACCACAAAATTATATCCTTCTTTACTTAATAATGAAACTGATATAATGTTGCACATCATGTTCGGTATATAATAGCACTCATTCAGAATCGGTGTATTACTACTTGGTAATACAAGGTGATATTCGCCAACTGCTTTGGCTGCAACACTTGCACCATTCCTGACTGTAAGTCCACGGTAGCGCCCCAGCCGTCTAACAGACGCCAAATGCGGAACAAAAACTTTTTACAACTGGCGCTATCGCGTACTTTAACCCGGATCTGCCATTAAAGATAAACTAACAAACTACAAAATGGGTAGAAAGGTTATACCGAACAATCCGAGTCCTTCGGTCTTCAACCATCATCCTACGCTTGTTGCGGCTGCTCCGATCTCTTGAATCTCCAATCTTCTCGTCCAGGTGGCAACACGTCGACGGATCTTTAAACGGGCTCCCGCCTCTGAACCGAGGCAACTCGATCGTCAAGTTTGCTAAAAGAGAAGACCAAGATGAAGTAGAGAATGAGTAGAACACTTTTTCTCGTTACGTCCAAGGCTATGGACGAACGGTTACTGGAGTTGCCTTTTGGATCGACTGGAAAAGAGAAATCGATCATATCTAATTTCTATGCACCAAAACTTATATCTTTTTTCCAATTAACAACCATGACATTTCACCAAGGGGTGGCCGTCCATATATAAGAGAGGAGGGAGGTGAGTGTAGGAGCTTGGAGGTGACCACAAGATTAAATGAGATGATGAATCACCATGACACCTAGTATGAACATAATCAATGCATACAATGAATCTTAAACCCGAGTCATCATGTCATTAAATGCACCTTTAATGACCTAATGACTCACAAGCCTTGTCACCCTCTCTAGAACCTTCTAGAACATTGACTCACCTCATCAAGAAAAGATAAATCCGCATTTAACCGAATGTTAAATACGGCTGATAGAAAACTGAAAACTGGCAGCTTCCAAAAGTGATCCTGAAACGAATTTCAGGATAACCCCGTAATGGTATAAACATACCCGCATTTGTATTATGACCGAATACAAATGCATCTGAGACAAAGATATTATATCTACACAGTATAATACTGGGTTCCGGCTTAAATCAATGCCTACCGATATTATCTGTCCGAAAATGGACACGTGCGAAAAACGCACGTGCATTTTCCGAACCTTGCCATAAACCCATACGGCCACTACAACGTTTCGCCCGAACTTGGGAAAGTGTCTGTGGGGGACTCTAATGACTCATCAACACACTGGCACTGGGTATAACCACTAGCATGTCAGAGGTACAAGCTGTACGTAACGGTTTGCCTATGTGTTGATTGAAAGGGAAGCTGACGAGCGAACTCATCTCATAAACCCTACTGAGCCTAACAGTGACAATATACATACAGTCTGGTCCGTTCGTCTATGAGTATCGCATATCTGGCCTAGGGGGCTAGTAACGTCAGACCCCGAATAGCGATATAAGTCGTGTCAGAGAGTGGCCCAGAACACCCTGAGATACTACTGGAGTACCTACCAGTAAATATCCTGCCTCGGCCGAGGGCTTTGTGTAATGGCTCTCCTAGACACAGCGCGATCTCACCCCCAATACCGGGAGCAACGAATCCCCTGCCAATCCGCTCACTTGCCTCCAATGTGGCTCGGGACTGTACCCAACTAAAACCTGTTTGCATAACTCCTTTGAGCGTGGTAGGGTAGTAATCTAGGCACAGTGGGAACTCACATGAGAGAAATGACGATCTCAGGTCGATGAACTAACCTGTACACATGTCACCAGGGAACTGCTATCTGACGATATGTATAATACCAACTAGCATGTTCCCGGCGAGTCCTGTCCGGTGTACTCATAACCCAATGAGCACCTGTATACATCTTAGGTGATCAAACAGACACCAGTGGCTTGTGAGACCGGCCACCGCCCCTCGTCGGGGTCTCGACTGTATACACTAGTCTACTCTGGAGTATTGATGCCCTGTCTCGAAACTCCCACGACTAGGGACACTTTAAGGATGTGCTTACAGACCCCAGCTCTCACGTATATGATCGCCATCATACTGCTAGTAGTCAAGCCAGAATCCTATGGGCTCTATCATCATGCAATAGCGAACTAAAGCATGTATACGATGTTAAAGACAAACCAGATAGCACACTATCATCTCGAGCAAGACTGTCATATCGGTATAGGTCCTACCTCAATCATTGCAATCACGTACCTGCGATACAATAATTGACTTTGAGGGCACTATCTCGAACAATCTCCCACTTGCACTTAAGGCTAATTAGAGCGATGTTGCATACTCACAGCCCGTGTGATACCGAACACCCAACTCCTCTACTAATCAGTTTCACAAAGCTAGTTTGTAAAACACTTGTGTTCGAGAAATAGCCTCAGTGAGTGGATCCGCCCTGATGTTTCTTTCTATATCTCTCTATAATCTCAAATTCACGGAGAAAGCCATCTCCCGAATCGAGTAATACCTGTCTTAGAATATGTCTGAATATCTGATGGAACCTAGTTCATAAATGAACTCCAACTTCAAACTTCTTAGACTGTATCGATAACTGAACCTATCAGTTTCCAGCACCATACCTCCCACGGTATCCTCTTGGACCACCTATCCATAATACTGTCCCTCATCATAGCGAAAACTATAACTCTGACAATCACTATGTCAACCATGTCACCTCTGAAGCCTGGAATGATAATCGTCTCCCGAAGGAGGCTGCCGTCATCAAATCCATAGAACATTCACTCATGTTCTAAAACTGCTTCCTTATGTTTCTTCAGGATTGGATTAATATAAACTTATCACATCAAGTGCAAAAACTACATCTGGTGTAGTACTTGACATCTCATGATTGACTCAATTGCCTAAGCAAGTGATCTGCCAATCATGCACATCCCTCTTTCCTTTAGTCTCTAAGACACCTTTAGAGAGGGTGACTCCATTACCTTCAGGTACACCACCATGCCAGGAGTCATCTATTCTAAATACCATTAGAATACTGTCAAAGTACCCAAATTGGGAAAGTACCCAAATCTAGATCTAGTAACCAGAATGTCTGATTTTATATCCATGTCCTTTGTGAAGAAATAACTGTGTAACAACCACAGTAAAACCGATCGTAGTGTAGGAATTTTACTTCCTACTCTGTATATGTCATCCAAATACCAGGACATTACACCCTACTACCTTCTTAACAGATCCCTCCCCTATTCTGATGAAGTCAAACCTATGACTGTCACATCAAAATTAGATGATCTTATCTCCGCTATATTTGCTCAAGTCTATAAATAGACACAAGCTACTTGCCCACTATGCTTCCGCTGCTCCCACTGACTACGACAACCCTCTGGCAGAATAATATCTACGTACAATTCTAAAGCATGTTTAGAACGACGTTATACCTATCCTTTTGCCGGGTCGCATAGTCTGGAACAACAGTAGTGCCAAGTCTGGGTAAACAAGAACCTCTCTGTCACCGTCCTTGAGGCTACAGGAGTACCTCTCGGGTGTCTGAGGTTACCCACCATATCTGCGGAGTGGCTAATGGAATGTCAAACCTGATTGAATATAAAGGTCCTATTAAATTTTCTGTAATCGTTTGCGGTTCTGGAATCACTTCCATTTCTACCATACTCCCACTACTGTTTTCTGAAAAAATCCATTTTCCTAAAACTGTGGCGAGTCAAGAACAATATCACTATTGATCTTCCAGATGGTAGAAAAATCAACCCCCGTCAAAGCCAGGGTCAACCCACAAACCGCCATTACAGAAGCGTGCCTTGAGTTATCCAGTGTCTGGTTTTAAGCATAAGTTGGACAACTCCCCGTACCTTAACATCGTTAAAATATGAACCATTCTATATACAATATAGAAATAGAGGCACTAATTTAATTGGAACCATATTCAAATTATGCAGCTGTCTCCAGTGCATATCAACTTAATGGAGAGAGGCTAACCAGCATTACTCAACTTAGGAATCCATCCAATTATGAGTAACCTGAAAGAGAAACAAGTTTCTCAAAACCATTACTATTATCTGAATACCATTCACAAGAATCTACATCTTCGATCTCTTCGAAGAATCCCGATACTTGCGACAACTGGTTCTCTACTTTATTCTTATACCTACAATTTCTCAAAACTTAGACATTGTATTTCTACGAAACACTTGTCTAAAAACTAGAGAAGTCATAAGTAAACAGAACACAGTACGAGGACCAACCAATTTGTCCTGACGGACACTGGACAACATACAATACTCTGTATAAGTCCGCTATAGTTTGAATAACTCAAAACCTGTGCATCGTAGGTTGAAAACTGTACCCAGGCGATTTCCTCAAATATCACCAATTACAACGAATTCCAATATAATGAGGATGATCACCTTAATTCCCAATAAATTACTCCCACTCATCATCTGTAAAAACCATACAGATATGAGAATGAAACCTGGTAAATACATACCCTGAAGTAAGTATCTAATCGGGAAAACTGTTTTCTTTTAACAATGCGCAGTGAAACTGAAACATTAAAATGTCTCATAGGGGTATCCTGGTATTCCTAGTAATGCCTCTTCCATAATTCTATTCATGACTGTAACCGTATATTTCTTTGCCTTCTCTCCAAATCCCTTTATTTGTCTTTAGTCGTTACCTTCTGTACACCTTCGTTAGGCTAAATGGTTTTCTTCCTTCCCTACCGTTCGGCACCAGCCTATGGTTTGGAAGAAGACTATCAAGTAAGCATAATAGGTGTACCCTCCTAATCCTAGGAGTACTCGCAACTTGAGAGAAGGTGATGATAAAAGACAACTGAATAATACCTTATTCTATTTCTCCCAAACTGGGAAAAAGTAAAGGAGAAAAAGGAGTGGCGATGAAGTGCGCGTTTTGGTCATGAATGATAACAGTCGCAATTTACTTTGCCCTCTTTCTAATTCCTTTATTTGTCATTACATATTACTTTCTGCACACCCTACTTAGGCTAATTGGTTTTCTTCATTCCCTACCATACGGCACCAGCCTATGGTTTGGAATAAGACTATCCAATAAACGTAATAGGTGTACTCTCCTAAACTAAGGAGCCATCGCAACCTGAGAGAAGGTGATAACAAAAGACAACTGAATAAACCAATTCTATTTCTCCTGAACCTGGATCCATCCTCAAAGAAGTCCCTTCGAGTTCGTATATAACAATACGATGGATCTATCCAATGGAAGTGGATATCCGTAGTAATACGGGGTGTTCTGAGAAATGCAAATGGTAAAAGAAGGAGCGGCAATGACTTATGCAACTAAGACAATCCAAAGGCCAGTATTTTAAGAAGGTTCGGTCAACTTTGGTCACTGAGACATAATCTAGGGTGGGTCAAAGGTCGCTGTCAAAGAGAGAGAGAAAAGAAACGCTCTGCGTGCACTCTAACCTAGATCAGAATGGTTATCATTTTATCTAATCAGGAAACCTCCTACTGTAATCTCAAATTCTCCTCCAAACCTGAAAGAAGAATTAGTCGGGATCACCCGAAGAGTAAACCAACTCATCAGTGAGAATCGGGATTCAACTATCATCGCATGATAACTTGATGGAAGCCACTCAAGTTATCACACTCCAGAAGGTATGCGCATGCCTGGCATGTTTCCTGTATGTTTGAAACTCCCGATGTAATTTTTGCCTCATGCGCTTATGACCTTGACTTTAGTCAACAAATCATAAGTCACATGTCAAGTTCTACCCGGCATTGTCCAGGTTGATTTGAACCCACCCGTACATACCCTTGACTTTAGTCAACAAGGTAATACGACTGTCCCAAACCAACACATCTATCTATGCAACAGATGAATGTTCAGCAGCTACCAAACACTATACCTTGACTTTAGTCAACAAACATAGCTTGAATACTACTGATGATCCATAAGAAATGACGGAGGGCTAAGGCTGGTTTTTGGCGAAAAACCTTTAACGTAATGAACTTGATCTCGTTGAAGGAACCTGATAGCTTTTCATAAAAATATAGTGGCGAAAAGCTTTTGTTAAAGAGGTCACTCCCGGTGAAGGGATCTCGGCTCTTTCCTCGTGGAATGAGGTGCAGAATATTCCAACTGAATACCGCGATGCAAAGCAACTTGTAATCAACTATAGTGAAGTTATTACCCTGACGTAAACTTATGCCCAAGGGGTCACTCCCGGTGAATGGATCTCGGCCCTTGCTTCGTCGAATGAGTTGCGGGATATTCTAACTGAATATCACGATGCAAAACAAAAGGAAACATCTTTATAATAATATCCTTTTAAATTGGTTCCAACAACATCAAATATAGGTTTGTTTTATCTTGCATTGATAAGAATCAACGCAGTCCCATCAATCAATCACACCAGAAAAGAACGAAAATATAATGTACGTATATGCCATCCGCATTCGCCACTGGGTCCCGTCATCACCCGTTAGGTTACTTAACTAACGACAGAGCGGGGGCTGGACTAGCGCGGGTGTAAAACATATACAACATCTAATAGTATATATACCAATATACAATAATCGCTCCAAGCGTGATAATATGCAACATTACAGAAAAGTAATAAGCATCACAGAACAATACAGATAATCTGGGATCCCCGAGTTTCACAGAGCCGCTGCTGAAACCTGACGTTCCCCTGGTCGTGTGGATAGCCTGTGCAATGAAACCTAGACCGCTACGGGTGCGGCAAGTTACCCGCCAAAACCTGAAGCGAGGTAGTCCCCATAACATAGTGAATGGAACACCCGGCACTTCACGGAATCCGGTAAATTGAGCACCCCTCCTTGGGTCAACCTGTACCCCCTACGAGTGCGGTGAATAGTCTGCCAATTCTAGAGTAAGGTCCCTTTGCCTCTCAAAGCCATGAGATACGAAACCGTTGCCCTCCAGAACTCGGCTATCCGTGCACTCCTTCATGGGATAAACCTAGTACAGAAAAAAAAATATGTACAACGGGTACATCGACCTCGACCCGTTCGTGCGCCAAAAGAATATTATACAAACAGGCAGTAACGGCAGTCCACATGTTGGACGCGCGCCCTGCAATATCAAATGTATAAATAAATCAAAACTGCACTATCATTGCACCCTGCTATCCACCACGACAAATCCGCAACAATACAGCACAACACTGAACATCAACGCGAATGTCACGTTCACAAACCCGTCTAAAAGAACTATAGAAATCAGACACGGTTTACCGATCAAATGACATTCCCGGTCGGAGATATAATGTAAATACTGTATACTAACAAGTTTAAAATTTCGATCGATAAAAATTTCCCGAAGTGGGCCCCACGAACAACTGGTGTACAATAATAAAAACTGGGCCCAAAAGAATATACCAAAAACCCATAATTTCCAATATGAAGCACACTGGAAAAATTGGAGCACAGTTCCCACTAAGTCGCCGCGGTTCCGCGGTCAAAACCATGGTTTGACCGCGGATCCGCGGTGAACACGTGGGATCACGTTCCCAAATTTTCCCATAATTCTTCAAATACCCTGCACGACTTTCTGTGATATGAAAAATAATTTTTGGACCTGATTTAAAATCGACAGAAACTGTGAACTTGGAATTTGCGGTTTTCGAAAATCCGTTCGATCGATGTTTTAAACACGTTAGCACAATTTAGTATAGCTTAATGGTGAGGCTCTGATACCACTGTAAGTCCACGGTAGCGCCCCGGCCGTCTAACAGACGCCAAATGCGGAAATAAAACTTTTTACAACTAGCGATATCGCGTACTATAACCCGGATCTGCCATTAAAGCTAAACTAACAAACTACAAAGTGGGTAGAAAGGTTATACCGAACGATCTGAGTCCTTCGGTTTTCAACCATCATACCACGCTTGTTGCGGCTGCTCCGATCTCTTGAATCTCTAATCTTCTCGTCCAGGTGGCACCACGTCGACGGATCTTTAAACGGGCTCCCGCCTCTGAACCAAGGCAACTCGATCGTCAAGTTTGCTAAAAGAGACGACCAAGATGAAGTAGAGAATGAGTAGAACACTTTGTCTCGTTACGTCCAAGGCTATGGACGAACGGTTAATGAAGTTGCCTTTTGGATCGACTGGAAAAAAGAAATCGATCATATCTAATTTCTATGCACCAAAACATATATCTTTTTTCCAAATAACAACCATGAAAATTCACCAAGGGGTGGCCGGCCATATATAGGAGAGGAGGGAGGTCAGTGTAGGAGCTAGGAGGTGACCACAAGATTAAATGAGATGATGAATCACCATGACACCTAGTATGAACATAATCAATGCATACAATGAATCTTAAACCCTAGTCATCATGTCATTAAATGCACCATTAATGACCTAATGACTCACAAGCCTTGTCACCCTCTCTAGAACCTTCTAGAACATTGACTCACCTCATAAAGAAAAGATAAATCCGCATTTAACCGATTGTCAAATACGGCTGATAGAAAACTGGAAACTGGCAACTTCCAAAAGTGATCCTGAAACGAATTTCAGGATAACCCCGTAATGGTATAAACATACCCGCATTTGTATTACGACCGAATACAATTGCATCTGAGACAAAGATATTATATCTACACAGTATAATACTGGGTTCCGGCTTAATCCAAAGCCTACCAGTATTATCTGTCCGAAAATGGACACGTGCGAAAAACGACGTGCATTTTCCTAACCTTGCCATAAACCCATACGGCCTCTACAACGTTTCGCCCGAACTTGGGAAAGTGTCTGTGGGGGACTCTAATGACTCATCAACACACTAGCACTGGGTATAACCACTAGCATGTCAGAGGTACAAGCTGTACGTAACGGTTTGCCTATGTGTTGATTGGAAGGGAAGCTGACGAGTGAACTCATCTCATAAACCCTACTGAGCCTAACAGTGACAATATACATACAGTCCGGTCCGTTCGTCCATGAGTATCGCATATCTGGCCTAGGGGGCTAATAACGTCAGACCCCCAATAGCGGTATAAGTCGTGTCAGAGAGTGGCCCAGAACACCCTGAGATACTACTGGAGTACCTACCATTAAATATCCTGCCTCGGCCAGGGGCTTTGTCTAATGGCTCTCCTAGACACAGCGCGATCTCACCACCAATACCGGGAGAGACGAATCCCCTGCCGATCCGCTCACTTGCTTCCAATGTGGCTCGGGACTGTACCCAACTAAAACCTGTTTGCACAACTCCTTTGAGCGTGGTAGGGTAGTAATCTAAGCACAGTGGGAACTCACATGAGACAAATGACAATCTCAGTTCGATGAACTAACCTGTACACATGACACCAGGGAACTGCTATCTGATGATATGTATAATACAAACTGGCATGTTCCCGGCGAGTCCTGTCCGGTGTACTCATAACCCAATGAGCACCTGTATACATCTTAGGTGATCAAACTGACACCAGTGGCTTGTGAGACCAGCTACTGCCCCTCGTCGGGGTCTCGACTGTATACACTAGTCTACTCTGGAGTATCGATGCCCTGTCTCGAAACTCCCACGACTAGGGACACTTTAAGGATGTGCTTACAGACCTCAGCTCCCATGTATATGATCGCCATCATACTGCTGGTAGACAAGCCAGAATCCTATGGGCTCTATCATCATGCAATAGTGAACTAAAGCATGTATACGATGATAAAGACAAACCAGAGAGCATACTATCATCTCGAGCAAGTCTATCATATCGGTATAGGTCCTACCTCAATCATTGCAATCACGTACCTGCGATCCAATAATTGACTTTGAGGGCACTATCTCCAACACCTACTTGTACGGAATGATCACCCTTTCCCAGTTCTCTACCTTTACGTAGCCTATGTAACAATTTACATATGTGGGTCCCGATCCGGTATCTAATACCCAGGACGTAGGGTGAACCGAGAAACAGTTCTCAATAACTAACACACCCGAAGAAGTTGCATCAGCATGCATGTTCTTAGTTTGGGCTGCATGAGAATCCAGATATTCTTCTATTCCCTGCTTAGTCTTATAAATCTTATAAGAAAGAACGGGACCAACGTTCCCCTGCTCAGTATAATAAGCGGGTTCAGTCAATACATCCATATTATTATCTTGATTAAGGCCTGACAGGGTCGCTACCTGGAGAGAGAGAGAGAGAAGAAAACACTTTAGCGTATGCTCTTACAAGATTAGATTGGTTATTATCTTATCTAATCAGGATATATCCCACTGTTTTTATCAAATCTTCCTTCAAACCCTAAAAGGTAAGATTAGCCGGGATTAATTACACTTTACAAGTTCGCCAATCTTTCAGCCAGGCCAGTTTTGGTACTTGAGGGAGGACCCCGTGCTTTTGCACGGACCTAATTAAAGTAAACCTCATTTTCCCATAGGCATAACCCCGTTAACAACTTTCTAGACACCTACTTCATCGGCTAATTGTCCTATCTAAAATTCTCCCAGGAGTAACTCTAACTCGCAGTGGGTATCGGGATCCAACTATCTCATAGAAGGTATGCAATCTCATGGCAAATTTCAACACTTGAAATTCCCGATAATATTTTGCCCCTATCGATCTATGACCTTGACTAAGTCAACAAACCATAAATCGCAAGTCAAGTTCAACCCGTACATTTCCCGATTGAATTAAACCCACCCGCACGACCCTTGACTAAGTCAACAAGGCCGTACGACTACCCTAATCCAATCGCATCTCATGCTTTAGTAGATAAACACTATTTAACTACCGTACACTACGCCTTGACTAAGTCAACAAATATAGCACGGATACTAAATATCTATCTGAAATGATGGTGGGCTACGAAGGTTTTTCAGAAAACCATGAGCGTAATGAACTTGATATCGTTGTAGAAACAAGTGATTTTGAAAAGGAGTGTTTTTGAGGCTTTTTCTAATTTCGCTAAAGAGGTCACTCCCGGTGAAGGGATCTCGGCTCTTTCCTCATCGAATAAGGTGCAGGGTATATCATATATACCGATGTGTAAAGCAAAACTGTAGCTACCCTTTTTATAAAGTTTTAATTCTACAACATCTTTTAGGTTTCTTTTATTTTTATTAATCTCATTAATAAATCCCATCAGCTTATGCTTCCTAAGAATCACAGAAGAAACGAAAGCAGTAATATTTATATATCAACATATATATATATAATATAAGCATTCGTCTTAGGCAGTAATAAGATCTCATCACAGAACATTGCAGCAGAACAACATATATGAAATATTGGATATACTAAGATGTCCGTGTTTTTAATACTAGCCTGTATAAAACACGGATTCCACGGTCGCGATGAATAGCCAAACACACATTCCTAGACCCCTACGAGAGCGGCAAGTAACACTGCCAATTCTAAGGTTAGGAGACCCAGTCTCGACTCCTCGAGATGGCCTCCCACTGGACCTTAGAATTCGGTTACTTGTACTCCCCTCCATGGATCAACCTAATGCGGAAAAGTAAATAATATACACTGGTGACATCAATCTCATTCCGGAAGTGCCCCAATAAAAGAATATTACATACAAGTGAATTTTACATGAATGAAAATAAAACCCTCATCTCACATAAAAACCCCGGCTATTCAGAACACGACAATACAATATAACATATCACAGCAATACATAATATCTCATATCATTAACGTAAGCAAGTATGTGTATCCCGATTGTCGTTGATGTATAGCAACGAAACCGGCGATACACAACATACTACGCTTACGGCCACAGAAAAGAAATTGTAAAACTACAACATTTGGAATCCACAATCACTTTAGACATCGTAAATGCGAAATATCACATACTTCGCATTTCATGCCTAACTTTGTGAATTCCACATATTGCATCACATTCCAGATAAATAGACAGTATTAAACTTTCCGAACAGATAATCAAATACCCAAAATTTCCAAAATAGCTCAACACTTGAGCAGAGTAAAAATAATCCCAGAAACAGTCACAGTACCGATGATCCAGCCGTAGAAGGGTCAAGCCAACGCTTCACATGTGGCATGCCGTACTGCCCCAAAGCCTAAGGTTTAGAGGCAGTTCAAGACGGCCACATAATCGAGTTAAGGTTTGTGTTCTTCTAATGGGTCCACCGCGTTACTTGTATATTTTTCCGAAACATTTAAACCCGATAAAAATTTCAACACTTGAAAGTTTTACGTGACGGGGAAAAGTTAGTTAATGATATCCGTTCGAACATTTTAACGGTTTCTAAATATCCGGAAATAATAACGAATTTAAATATTCCGATCGAATCAACGATTACAAAATAAACTCCAGAACACTCAACACTTGAGTCAGATTAAAAATACCGATAAAACTAAACTAGCAGATATAGATATTACTGGATAAACATTCTATAGGGCCGCGGATCCGCGGCCCAAGGGTGGTACGGCCGCGGTTCCGCGGTGGAATGTACGGATCATGCGATCGTTTTTCACTGTAATTCTTATATTTCCCTTCTGAATTTTTAGGTATTTTTAATACAGAAAAATCACAGTTTTTAAAAAATATCCAGAGAGGGGTTTAAATGTCGTTTCGGGGTTCGTTCGGAGTTTTAACTTCATATGCACGTCGCCTAATGCTCTAGCTATGCTCTGATACCACTGTAGGGTTCCTAAGCACTCTTGTGAGGGTTCATAAGGCATCAACCATGCCCGAATAAAATTTTAGACGTGCCGAACAACCCAAAGCCGGGATCTTTGCTAGATTATTAGGGCTTAACATGCAAGTAAACATCTTTACTACTAAGTGTGAGAGATTACAACCTTTGTAGTCCGCTCCTTTGCTTCATAAGCTCTGAGTAGAAGTCCCTTTTCCGCGATCCACGATCTCCCTGACTCAAGAGAGGCTCCATGACTCGAACGATCCATGCTAGCTTGTAGTATTCCTTTTCTCCGATGATCTACGTCGAAGTTGCAATAACTCAAGCTCTCTCACTCTAATGAGGTGAACACCCTAATCTAATGGGCTAGATTAGATGAGGATGATGGAGTAGTATTTATGCTATCTTTTTATATCAATTTCTCACAAGAAATCATCACAAAATGAATAACTAGTAAGCTTTCTCAAAGCTCAAGAGAGAAGAAGATGATGGAAAAAGAGTTAATCCTTTTGTGATGAATAGTAGAAATGAATATATGATTGATCATGGAACCATGGTCAAGGATGACAAGGATAACTTTTATGGAGATTAAACTAGGGCTAGGGTTTGGTTAGGTTAAAGTATGAGTCATAAGATAATATCAACCATAATATCTTACACTTGACAAAAGGAAAGCTTCTAGATGGTGTAAGAAGGAGCTAACCCTAATCAAACCCTAACCATGCTTAATCTCCACTAAACATGTTCCATTATTAATCATATCATGTTACTATAATATATATCACATATATAGTATATATTTGTAACATAAGAAAATAATACAATTAACATATATCGCATATATATCAATGTATTATCCGGTGAGAAAATGAAATAATAAAGCGAGCCAATATTAGATAATGTAATACAATATATCATATATATTATTATACATTAAATCATCGAATCAACACTTGATCCGACAATCCGGCTATATCGAATATAACCGACTAATATATCATGTACCAATTCATTGAATTAACACTTGATCCGATGACCCGGTTCATATCTAAATATCGCAAGAATATAATACGGTATCTCTTATCGCATTATACTCGGTCCTGCACATATCACATATGTGCCTCTACTCCGTTTTGCCTGAGCCAAGAAACCTCTGTGTAGGACTCTAAAGAATCGTGAATACGCTGGTAACAGGTGATGATCATATCAAACACCCACAAGCTGCAAGCGGTCAGGTAAATGTAACAGCCACCCAGGTATTGATCGATCAGAAGATCAACAAGCTATCCTATACGTTCTCCTGTGAATCCAATCAGTAACACTCCCGTACAGTCCAGTCTCTTCGTCTGATATGTTGCATATCTGGTCTAGGGTTGGTATACGTCAGACCCAGTAACCGATAAGTTGTGTCGATATAAGGCTCATAACGGGTCGAGAAACTACTGATAACTCTTACCAGCCGCACTCCATATCAGCCCTAGCAAGGGACTTCCAGTTACAGCCAATCGAACACAGCACAACATCAAATCCCTATACCGGGAGAGACGAAACCCCTCCTATCGCTCATTGCCTCCTTTTGATTCGAGACTGTACCCAAAAGCCACCGTTTTGCACGCCCTCTTGGACGTGGTAAGGTGGAAATCAAAGCACAGTGGAAATCACGCAAGACTCTATGACGATCTCGGGTCTACAGACTACCCTGTGCCGGTGTCACCGGAGAACTTCCATCTAACGTGCGGTATATCACCATCTGAGTTCTCGGCAAGTCCGTTCAGTGTACCCAGTCTCCACTGAGCACCCGTACACCATCTTTGATGTCAAACACCGATGGATATGGGATCATCCATCGCCCATCATATAGTCAAGATGCGTATACGCTAGTCTACTCTTTTGTATCGATGCCCTGTCTCGACACACCCGCGACTAGGAACAGTTATAGGATGTACTCTTTGACTATCCTGGCCCCACTAGTGTGATCTCATCACAGTCCCGGTAGTCGAGTACATATCCTAAGGGCTTTATCAACATGTGAGAGTAAGATAGTAAACTAATACAGGTCAACATGTTAAGATAAAGTGAAACCAAATAGCATACTATCATGACGAGCAAGAAAGTCCTCTCTATATATATCCAAGCATCCATTATAATATACATCATATGTACAACAATGGCCTCTAGGGCATACACATAACTAAAATCTCCCACTTGCACTAAGGCCAGTTGTTCTAGTATCCCATAACCAACATCCCGAGGAGTCTCTCAAATTGTATTTGTGGTATGGCCTTTGTGAGTGGATCCACTGTGTTGTTCTTTGTGTTAACTCTCCTGACCTCGATCTCCCGGCGATAAACTATCTCCCGGATCTGGTGATACCGCCTCAGAATATGCCTGGATCGCTGATGGGACCTGGGTTCCTTGGCCAAAGACACATCTCCATTGTTATCACAATACAAAGGTATTGGATGCTCGATGGACAGAACCACACCAAGTTCGTTTATGAACTTCTTTATCCAGACAGCCTCTTTGGCAACATCGTTGGCAGCGATGTATTCAGCCTCCATCGTCGAGTCTGCCACGGTTTCTTGCTTGAAACTCTTCCAACAATCCTCCCCTCCATTGAGGGTAAATACAAATCCCGAGACCGACTTAGAGTCATTTTTATCACTTTGGAAGCTCGAATCGGTAAAGGACTCCACTTGGAGGTCACCGTTACCATACACCAAGAACATCTCTTTAGTCCTTCTCAAGTACTTGAGAATGTTCTTCACAGTTGTCCAGTGATTCTCTCCTGGATCTGCTTGATACCTACTCACTACACTTAGTTAGTATCCAAAATCGGGTCTGGTATATAACATCGCGTACATGATAGAGCCTACAGCCGAAGCATAGGGTATCCCTTTCATGCGAGCTCTCTCCAAATCAGTCTTGGGAGACATCTCTTTGGAGAGACTGAGTCATGTGATCATGGGTAAATTCCCACGCTTGGAATCTTCCAGACTAAATCTCTTTAGTATGGTGTCTATGTACCTGGATTAAGACAATCCCAATATCCGTTTAGATCCGTCTCTATAGATCTTAATCCCCAAGATGTAGGAGGCATCACCTAGATCATTCATTGAGAATCTTTGTGAGAAGAAGAGCTTGACCGAGTGCAGCATAGGAACATCATTTCCTATCAAGAGTATGTCATCTACGTAGAATACAAGGAAGACAACCATACTCTCTGCCACCTTCTTGTATATACAAGGTTCATTTACATTTTTGATGAAGTCAAACTCTTTGACTACCATATCAAAACAGATGTTCCAACTCCGCGATGCCTGCTTTAACCCGCAGATGGATTTAAGAAGCTTGCACACCTTCCCGCTGCTTCCACTGTCCACGAAGCCCTCTGGCTGAGTCATATACTCGCTCTCTTCTAAATCACCATTTAGAAAGGCGGTCTTAACATCCATTTTCCATATTTCATAGTCATGGTATGCAGCGATGGCAAGTAGGATCCGAATGGACTTAAGCATAGCCACTGGAGAAAAGGTTTCATCATAATCCACACATGGTCGTTAACGAAAATCTTTTGCAACAAGTCTAGATTTGAAAGTCTCAACTTTTCCATATATACCAAATTTTTTCTTGAAGATCCATTTGCTCCAGATGGGTTTTACCCCTTCAGGAGCATCTTCCAAAGTCCATACTTTGTTGGTGTACATGGATTCCATCTCAGATCGCATTGCATCCAGCCATTTCACAGAGTCCCCACTCGTGATGGCCTGCTCGAAGCTAGTTGGGTCATCATCTTCCATGATGCTATCCTCGCTCCCACCATCAATAAGAAAACCGTAGTATCTCTCAGGTGGATGAGGAACCCTACTAGATCGGCGGAGAGGCTGAGGTTCGTTGGAGACTATTGAATCCTCTGGTTCCACTAAATCTTCAGTTGTAGTTTGTTCTGCTGGAACTTCTTCCAGCTCTACCTCTTCTCCACTAATTTCTTTTGCAAGAAATTGCTTTTCTAAAACGGTGGCATGTCGAGAAACAAACACCATTTGTTCCTCGCTGTGGTAGAAAAGATATCCATGTGAATGTTTAGGATATCCCACAAACTTACAAAGAACTGACCGTGCCTCGAGTTTGTCCGAATTTTGCCTTTTGACATAGGCCGGACAGCCTCATATCTTAACTCATTTAAGACATGGTCTCTTCCCACTCCATATCTCATATGGTATGGTAGGTAAAGATTTAGATGGAACTTGATTCAATAGTTATGCAGCTGTCGCAAGCGCATAACTCCAAAAGGAAATAGATAACTCAGCGGTGCTCATCATAGAGCGCACCATATCTAATAGGGTGCGATTCCTCCATTGCGATACACCGTTGTGCTGTGGTGTATACGGAGGAGTAAGCTGAGAGAGAATCCCATTCTCTTTTAGATAGTCCAGGAACTCATTGCTCAAGTATTCTCCCCCAAGATCAGATCGTAGGATTTTAATACTTTTACCCGTCTGGTTCTCGACTTCATGCTTATATTCTTTGAATTTCTTAAAAGCTTCAGACTTGTGTTTCAATAGGAACACATGTCCGTATCTTGAGAGATCGTCAGTGAATGTAACGAAGTACGAGGAACCATTCCTGGCATGTGTAGACATGGGACCGCATACATCACTATGTATCAGTCCTAAGAGTTCCGTAACTCTTTCTCCATGTCCAGTAAACAGAGTTTTGGTCATATTTTCTTTGAGACATGAATGGAAAGTTTCATAAGATGATAATTCGAACGGATTCAAATATCCATCTTTTTGTAACTTAGCTAGTTGTGTCGCATTGATATGACCTAGTTTGCAATGCCACAGGAAGTATTCGTTCATTTCTGAACTCTTCCTCTTGTGTGTTCTGTACGTTAAGAACAATGTTTTGATTCAGAACGTATAACCCGTTACATAACGCACCAAACCCAATCAACACTTGATTTAGGTAAATGATCATAACATTATTCTCTCCTAAAAAGTTAAATCCTTTTTTATCTAATAAAGAAATTGATATTAAATTGCATATCATAGAGGGCACGTAATAACATTCGTTGAAGATCAAAGTATTCCCATTTGGTAATACAAGGTGATATTCACCAACTGCTTTGGCTGCAACACTTGCACCATTCCCTACTTTTATAGAATGATCACACATTCCCAGTTCTCTACCTTTCCATAGCCCAAGTAACATATTACATTTGTGGGATCCCGATACGGTATCGTATACTCAGGACGAAATGTGTACTGAGAAACAGTTCTCGGTAACTAACACACCCGAAGAAGATGCATCAACAAGCTTATTCTTCGTTTGGGTGGCGTGGGAATCCGGATGTTCCCAATTTCCTGCTTAGTCTTATAACAATTATAAGAAAGAACGGAGCCAACGTTCCCCTGCTCTGTATAACAAGCGGGCTTAGTCAATACATCCATATTATTATCTTGATTAAGGCCTGAAATGGTCGCTACCTGGAGAGACAGAGAAGAATACACTTAGCGTATGCTCTTGCAAGATTATTTTGGTTATTATCTTATCTAATCAAGATGGCTCCCACTGGTTTTATCAAATCTTCCTTCAAACCCTAAAAGGAAAGACTAGCCGGGATTAATTACACCTTACAAGTTCGCCTATATTTCAGCGAGGTCAGTGTCGGTACTTTGAGAGAGGTTCCCCGTGCTTTCCCACGGACCTAATTAAAATAAACCTCGTTTTCCCAGGGGCGTAACCCCGTTAACACCTTTCTAGACACCTACTTGATCGGCTAATTGTGATGTGTAAAACTCTCCCAGGAGTAACTCTTACTCGCAATGGGTATCTGGATCCAACTATCTCATAGAAGGTATGCAATCCCATTGCAAATTTCAACACTTGAAATTCCCGATAATAGTTTATCCCCTAACTTCCTATGACCTTGACAAAGGCCAACAAGCCATAGGATGCTAGTCAAGTTCAACCCGTCATTTCTTGATTGAATTAAACCCACCCGTACGACCCTTGACAAAGGCCAACAAGGTCATAGGACTACCCTAATCCAATCGCATCACATGCATAAACAGATAAGCACTAGTCAGCTACCGCACACTACGCCTTAACAAA
Source organism: Agapanthus africanus (assembly GCA_030015575.1). NCBI lineage: Eukaryota > Viridiplantae > Streptophyta > Magnoliopsida > Asparagales > Amaryllidaceae > Agapanthus > Agapanthus africanus. The sequence goes on from JASDDO010000031.1 coordinate 234,497,264, forward strand.
GTCCAACAAACGCAGCACGAATGCTAAATAGTCTTTATCTGAAATAACGGAGGGCTACGACAGGTTATTAAGAAAACCTTTTGCGTAATGAACTTGATATCGTTGTAGAATCGAGTGATTTTTAAAAGGAGAGTTTTAAAGGCTTTTACTAGTTTTTCTAAAGAGGTCACTCCTGATGAAGGGATCTCGGCACTTTCCTTATCGAATAAGGTGCAGGATATTTCACAAATACCACTATGCAAAGAAAGAACTAAAGAAGCAATCAAAAAACAAAACCGAGTGGGTTGTAGCATTTGCTAGCTTTTGCTAAAGAGGTCACTCCCGGTGACGGGATCTCGGCTCTTTCCTTATCGAATATGGTGCTAGATATTCTACAAGGAATATCACTATGCAAAGCAAAAACTAGAGCTACCCTTTTTGAAAATATGATTCTATGACTTCTTTTAGGTTTCTTTCTTTTTAATTAATCTCATTAATGAAGTCCCATCATTTATGCTTCCTAAGAATTACTGAAGAAACAAAAATATAAAGTACGCTTATGCCATCCGCATTCGCCACAGTGTCCCATTATGCACCGTTAGGTTACTTAACTAACGACACAGCGCCAAAAGTCTGATGGATAACAAGGTCACCGGTATGCTAAGAACCTTTCTTATTTATAAAGAAAGCTACAACTATAGTGAAGGGGAGATCGTTTTTTTTAATTTATTTCTCGATGCTTGGGATGGACTAGCGCGGGTGGAAAATATAAGCAACGTTTATTATATACCATATATATAATAATAAAGCATTCGTCTCACACATATAAAGTGATCACATCATAAAATATGAGCAGCAGAAGATAACATATGAAATATTGGATATTCTAGGAATTCCGTGTTTTAAATTAAGACAGTATAAATAACGGATTCCACGGCCGCGATGAATAGTCAAACCCACATCCCTAGACCCCTATGAGAGCGGCAAGCAACCCTACCAATTCTATAGTTAAGATACTCGGTCTCGACTCCTCGAGATGGTCTCCCACTAGACCCTAGAACCCGGTTACTTATGCTCCCCTCCTTAGGTCTATCCTAATGCGAAAAAGTAAATAATATACAACAATGGTGACATCATCCTCAAACCAGAAGTGCCCCAATAAAAGAATATTACATACAAGTTTTTACATGAATGAAAATGAAAAACTCTCATTTCAGATAAAAAACGGCTATTCAAAACACGACGATCAAATATAACATATCACAGCAACACATAACATCGCATGTTATCAACGTCAGAAAATATGCATATCCCAATTGTCGTTGACATATAGCAACGAAACCGGCGATACACCACATATTACACTTACGGTCGCAAAAAAGAAAATGTCAATCTACAACATTTGGAATCCACAATTACCTTAGACATCATAAACCCGAATTATCACATACTTCGGATTTCATATCTAACCTAATGAATTCCAAATATTGTATCACATTCCACAAATAGCTAGACAATGTTAAACATTCCGATCGAATAAACAAACACCCAAAATTTCCTAAAGAGCTCAACACTTGAGCATAGTTTAAAAATACTTCGAATATGCCACAGTACCTATGGACCAACGGTAGAAGGGCCAACCCTTGCCTCACCTATGGCGCCGCGGAACTACCGCAAACCCTAGGTTTTGGCGGTGGTTCTTCTGGTCATAGAATCGAGTTAGGGTTTCGTTCTTCTAGAGGGTCCATCGCATTACTTGCATGATTTTTGAATGTTCTTTAAATTGGAAAAATCCAACTCTTGGAAAATTTCCAGCGAGGGTTAAAGTGGGTATTTGATATTGGTTTGAACTTTTTAACACCGTCTAAAAAATCCAAAATAATGTTAGAATTACGACTACGAAACACTCCGAATTGCCTTTACAGAAAGTTAACAACTCATGCAATTTCAGCAAAAACAAGCAACACCGGAAACACCAAAACCCAGAGACTAGAACACCAAACGAATACGAACCCGAGATGACACCATGGGGCTTGCCAGCTCGAAAAATTTGGACACGTCACCGGGTCAAAACCGGCGAAATGGGCTCGTATTTGTTCAGTGTTCATGTTACATCTCATACAACATTCTGCAGTTGCCTAAAAAAATTTCGACGACTTAAAAAATTTGACAAAAACTAGGTTTTTATTTCGGGTGTTTCGGAGTTGTTTCGGTTTCGTAATTTTACAAACATCGTCTAATTCTCTAGCTTGGCTCTGATACCACTGCAGGTCAGGCAGCCACCCCATCCAATGGGGTCGCCGTGGCACCAACGGGTCGCTCAGAAACTACTTTTTACGCATGCCCCTCACGAGAACTACAACCCTCCAGAACACCTTCCGGTCTCGAGACACCCTGGGGGTAAGAGCCTATGGTTCGCCAGAATGTCACACAGTGAGAACCACCCATAGGTCGACATCTAAAGCCTAATAGCTCCAATACCACTGTAGGAATGCCTAGCACGACAACAAGGTTTCGGGAGGCATCGTTCATGCCATTTTCAAAATTTTGCTATGCTAAACAAACCTAACCCTAGAATCTTAACTAGAGATTTAGATAATACAACATGTAAACTACTTTACATCTAAGTGAATATGGAATACAACCTTTGTATACCGGTTAATCACTTCAATAGCTCCGTGTGGTAGTCCATTCGATCCAAGTAGTGATCTTCCGGACTCTAGAACGGCTCCACAAGATGAAAGGAACAAGCTTGCACGAAGACTTCGAGGCCGAAGATGATCTACGTCGAGGAGACACTAACCCAAGCTACCTCTTCACTAATTATGCATTAGTGAAGCTAACACCCTAAACTAAATGGCTAATCTAGTAGAGGATGATGAAGTAGGATTTTTACTCACTTTAGAATTAATTTTCTCACTATTATTCATCACCTCTCCAAAACCTAGAGAGCTCTCTCTTGAGGAAGAAGAAGACGAGGCCAATAATGTTATGGCAACCATGGGTGAGAAAATATCTCATATAACTCATATAGAGACTTAACCATGGGTTTAGATAATAGTTGGGTTAATAAATATCTAGTGTAAGACAAAACTAGTGGACTAAGTCAATGGCACTACAAGCTTCCACTAAGCCAGCCATGTTACTAATTTCCAACTAATATTTGATTTACTCTAAATAAATAAACCCTACATTATCATGAGCATGGTGTGAGTGTCATACACCCATGTAGCATGTGGCATCAAGCATGACGCAATAAGAAATACAATTAATATATATTAAATGCATAAGTGAGAAAAAAAATGCTTAAGTGAGCTAATATTAGTTAATGTAAATTAATATATCAAATATATAATTAAATCATTAAATCAACACTTGATTTAATAATCCGGCTATATCTTATATGACCGACTAATATTATTTGTATCAAATTATCGAATAAACACTGTAAGTCGACGTTACACACCCCATGGGTTTGCGGGGTGGCGGAACGGGTAAAAAACGATTTTTTTCATACAAGGTAACATCGACTTTAACACTAAGATCTTAGGTATAGCATAACTAACATACTAACTAGAGGTTTTATCTACTATGTAAGAACAATATACCTAAAGTTTCAAGTCCTTCTAGTCTTCCCGCTGTCCGCATTCAACTCGCAAGCTCCTTAGAGTAGAAATGGAAAGCACATCCTCGTCGGCTTCTCGAAGTACTAGAAGATCCACCCAAGAGTTCCAACCTTGAGCTAAACCTCCAAGTTGAGGCAACTAAATCACTTGGTGTGCTAAACTAAGTAACCAAGAATGAGTAGACTGTGATTATGAGTAGCTAAGTCTCATTAACCCTTGATTATCAACACATGATACACTTGGGTTTGAGAGGAAGAAGGTGAGAGCAAGCTTGAGGAATGAGAAAGTATTTGTGATAATGATAATTAAAAATAGAATGGCTAACTTTTATATGACCACAAGCATGGCATGGAAAATATCTCATCAAAATATCATGGTAAAAAATATCTCATCAAAATATCTAGTATCAAAAATTCAATCCAAGTCAAATGGAAAATCCAAGTAGCCATGCCACAAATTATCATTAACAAAAAATAACAATATCTTTTCTCCACCTCATATTTGGTTTGACCAAGTCAATGGTCAAAACCCTAATGAGATGTCTCCTTCTATACCCTCTCTCAACCATATATACATACCCGCATCGGTGTTCCGAAAAACACGAATACTATGAGACAAAATTAACCCAACAATCGAATATTAGGATCCGGCTTAAACCAAAGCCTACTAGTATTGTCCGCCCGAACATCACACGCGCACAAGTACACGTATGTGATCGAACCCTGTCGTAAAACCATACGACCTCTAGATCGTTTCGCCCGAAGCTGGGAAACCCTCTGTATGGGACTCTAAAGACTCGACACTACGCTGGCAGTGAGTTTAACCACAGGCCGCAAGCGGTACTAGCTGTACGTAACGGTCCCCAGGTAGATTTTGATAAGAAGGCCGATGAGGAAACCCATCCGAACTCCTACTGAGCCTGAATGTGACAATCTCCATACAGTCCGGTCTGTTGGTCTAAGAGTATCGCATATCGGGCCTAGGGGGATGGTAAACGTCAAAGCCCTAAAAGCGGTATAAGTCATGTCGGAGTACAGTCCAAAACACCCTAAGAAACTACTGAAGTACCTACCAGTAAGTCTCGCTTTCCCTAGAAAGGGACTTTGTGTAATGGCGTTCCGAACACAGCGCGACATCAACCCCCAATACCGGGAGAGATGAATCTTATCTAACCGCAACTGCCTCCAAGTGCATTGTGACTGCACCCAACTACTACCTGTTTGCACGACTCAATAGAGCCGTGGTAGGGTAGCAATCTATGAACAGTGGGAACACAGTTGAGGCGAAGTAGCAGTGTCAAGTCAACGGACTAAGCTGTACTCATGTCACCTGGGAACTGCTTCCTGACCATAGGTATAGTACCAACCAGCAGTACCCTACGAGTCCGACCAGTGTAACTCATAACCCAAAGAGTACCTGCATACTATCTCCAGTACGATATACTGATGGTCGTGGGACAGACCATCTCCCCTGCTGGGATGAGAAGCTTATACACTAGTCTACTCTGGAGTATCGATGCCCTGTCTCGATAATCCTATGACTTGGGACCTGTATAAGGATGTGCTTGTATACTACCCAGCCCCCACTTGTGTGACTGCCATCACAATGCTGTTAATCAAGCAAAGATCCTAAGGGCTCTATCAATATGTACTAGCAATATGCTGAAAGAAACATATACACATAGTAAGATAGATACAAACCAAGTAGCATACTACTATATCGAGCAAGACTGTAAACAATCCGTGTATATATACCAAGCTTCCAAAATGTAATATACAAACTAGTACTATACAATAATATCCTCTAGGGCATATCACAATGACAATCTCCCACTTGCACTAAGGCCATGTGCTGGCATATCGCAGACCTATCATCTCAAATAGCCTCTCGAACTTCGTCTGAGGGATGGCCTTTGTGAATGGATCTGCAGTGTTTTCCTTAGTAGCAACTCTCCGAACCTCGATCTCCCGGCGATCCACAATCTTCCTGATCAGGTGATACCACCTCAAGATGTGTCTGGACTTCTGATGGTACCTGGGTCCTTTGCTAAACCTCTAGCCCTGTTGTTGTCACAATACAGAGGTATTGGATCGACAATGGATGCAACCACATGAAGTTCTGTTAAGAACTTCCTCATCTAGACTGCTTCTTTTGCGGCCTCAGAAGCTGCGATATACTCCGCTTCCATCGTCGAGTCAGCAATGGTGTCCTGCTTGGAACTCTTCCAACAGACCGCCCCTCCATTGAGGGTAAAGACATAACCCGACATGGACTTGGAGTCATCCTTATCACTGTGGAAGCTGGAGTCAGTAAAGGCCTCGATCTGGAGGTCTTTTACGCCGTAAACCAAGAACATATCCTTAGTCCTTCTCAAGTACTTGAGAATATTCTTTACTGCTGTCCAATGATTCTCCCCAGGGTTTGACTGATACCGGCTTATCACGCTCAGTGCGTAAGCAACTTCTGGTCTGGTACACAACATCACATACATTATAGAGCCTACCACAGAAGAGTAGGGTATAATAAACATGCGATCCCTTTCCAAATCAGTCTTATGAGACATCTCTTTGGAGAGGTTGATTACGTGACAAGCCGGTAAATTACCGCGCTTAGAATCTTCCATACTGAATCCTTTCAGTATTGTGTCGATATACCTGGACTGCGAAAGTCCCAACATCCTCTTAGATCTATAAAGATAGATCTGGATCCCAAGAATGTAAGAGGCATCACCCAGGTCTTTCATGGAGAACCTGTGTGACAAGAGCCCTTTGACAGATTGTAGCCTAGGAATGTCATTTCTATCAAGAGAAAGTCATCCACGTACAAGACGAGGAATACAACAGTTCGTGCTACAATCTTACTATAAATGCATGGCTCATCTGGATTTTTGATAAAGTCAAATTCTTTGACCGTTTCAACAAAACAGATGTTCCAACTCTGCGATGCCTTTTTTAGTCCATAGATGCACTTAAGCAACTTGCACACTTTCCCGCTGCTCCCACTCTGAATGAAACCTTCTAGCTGGTCCATATAGACGCGCTCTTCCAAATGTCCATTTAGAAAAGCGCGCTTTATGTCCATCTGCCAAATCTCATAATCGTGGAAGGCAGCAATGGCAAGAAGGATCCGAATGGATTTGAGCATAGCCACTGGAGAAAAGGTTTCATCATAGTCCAAACCAGGTCTTTGATGAAATCCTTTTGCAACAAGTCTAGCCTTATAGGTTTCAACCTGTGCATCTACACCAATCTTCATTCTGAAGATCCATTTGCAGCCTACGAGTTTGACCCTTCTGGAGCAATGTCCTAAGTCCATACTTTGTTGGTGTACATGGACTCCATCTCAGTCCGCAATGCATCCAACCATTTTACCGAGTCAGTGCTCTGAATGGCTTGCTTGAAATTAGTCGCCTCATCATTATCAATGATGCAATCCTGTCTATTCCCGTCTACAAGAAAACTGTATTATCTCTCAGGCGGATGAGAAAGCCTACTACTCCTGCGGAGTGATGCGGGAATGTCCTGTTCTTTTGAAACTTCTGGTTCCACTATGCTCTCAGTAATAACTTGTGGTTCTGGAATTTCTTCCAGTTCTATTTCGCTCCCACTAGTTTCTTTTTCTAAAAATTGATGTTCTAAAAAGTGGGCATGACGAGAAACAAAAACCATTTGTTCCTCTGCGTAATAGAAATGATACCCCCTGGAGTTCTTTGAGTATCCCACAAACTTACTCAGTACCGAGCGTGCCTCGAGTTTGTCCGCATGCTGCTTTTTAACAAAAGCTGGACATCCCCATATCTTCAGATACTGAAGATAGGATTTCTTCCCACTCCACATCTGATAAGGAGTGGTAGGCACAGACTTGGTAGGAAACTTGTTCAAAAGGTATGCAGCTGATTCTTGTACATAGCCCCAGATTGATCTCGGTAACTCAGCGTTACTCATCATGGAACATACCATATCCAATATGGTTCGGTTCCGTCTCTCCGATACACCGTTGTGTTGTGGTGTGTATGGATGAGTAAGCTGAGAGAGAATTCCATTCTCTTTTAGGTAATCCAGGAACTCGGCACTCAAGTATTCACCACCTCGATCAGATCTCAGTGTCTTGATTCTTTTTCCGGTTTGTTTTTCCACTTCGTTTTTATATTTCCGGAATTTCTCAAAGGTCTCGAATTTATGTTTCATCAAGAAAATATGTTCATACCTAGAGAAATCATCCGTATAAGTAATGAAATAGGAATAACCACTTCTTGCATGTATAGGCATTGGACCACACACGTCGCTGTGTATGAGTCCCAAGAGCTCACTCGCTCTTACTCCGTGTCCAGTGAACTGAGTCTTTATCATCTTTCCTTTGAGACATGATTGACAAGTTGCATAAGATTGTTATTCGAACGGATCCAAATATCCTTCTTTATGTAACTTGGTTAACCTTGTCTCATTGATGTGACCTAGTCTACAATGCCATAAGAAAGCTTGATTTAATTTTGGAGTCTTTCTTTTATGTGTGTTCTGGACATTGGAAACTTGTAGTTGGTTTAATACGTATATACCATTGTTTAGAGTACCTGTCCCAATCAGACCATGATTAAGGTGGATGTTTATGACATCTCTTATAAATGTAAAATCATAACCTTATTTAGATAAAAAGATACAGAAATGATATTACAAGTTAAACTAGGTATATAAAAACAGTTTCGCAAAACCAAAATATGTCCACTCGCCAATCCAAGGTGATATTCCCCTACGGACACAGCATCCACGCTCGCTCTGTTAGCAACCCTGAGGGTCATATCACCGGTCTTCAGAACCCTACGGCTTCTCAGTGCCTGCAAAGAATTGCAGATATGTGATCCTGATCCGGCATCCAATACCCAGGAAATAAAGTTGATTGATAGACGGTTTTCAATTACAAACACACCTGAAGCCGAAGCCAAAACTTGCTTCGGTCCCGGTTGTTGGCCATCTAAGCCCTTCAATCATTATTCCAATGGCCCTTTTTATGACAGTAGAAGCATTCTTCCTTTCCTACTGTCGGTCCCGCCACCTTTGCTTTTCCCTTTGCTTCCACCTTACTAACACCGCCTCTCGGCTTGGTAGGGGCCTTCTTCTTCATTCCTTTGGCTTTTTCCTTGGACCTAGAAGAGGAAGCTCCACCAATAAGCAAAGAAGGTGTTTCCCTGGATTTCTTCATGGTGCCCTCAGCACTCCTCAACATACTAAGGAGTTCCGGTAGTTCAACTTCTTTACCTTGAATATTAAAATTCAAGATAAACTGGGCGTAGGTGGAAGGAAGGGACTGGAGAATCAAGTCTGTATACAGCTTGTTCTCTAACGTGGTTCCTAGGTCCGGGATCTCTTCAATGTAGCCGATCATCTTAAGGACGTGTTACCCTACAGATGACCCGATGGCCAACCTCGCCTGAAAAAGTTTCTTCGAGGTCTCGCATCTTGCGATACGAGATTGCTCTCCATATAATTCCTTGGTATGGAGGAATATGTATTCAAGATCCATATTCGCGTGCCTCCTATGATATTCATTGTCCATAGAGGCAAGCACGAGGCACTTGGCCTTCGCACAGTCAATCTCCCAGGTATTACGGATTTCCCTATCCGCGACGCTGGTCTTTGGGCCTGGGACGGCGGGGACCGTAGTAGTAAGGACATACCCGAATTTTTCATAAGTGATTTCCATCTTGACATTCCTGAACCAATCTTTATAGTTTGGTCCTGTCAATATATTTTAATCTAATAGTAACTTAAGGCCTGTCATGTTTGGTAGCTGCAATTAGGAGAGAGAGATGAAACACTTTAGCATGATACTCTTGCAAATTTAGATTAGTTTTTAGTTTATCTAAACAGGATGGCTCCTACTGTTTCTCGAATCCTTCCTCAAACCATAAAAGAAGAATTAGTCGGCATTAATCTCACCGTACAATACATGCTTAACCGTTCAGCCAGGCCAGTGTCGGTACTTCGAGGGAGGTTTTACGACGCTTTCGTGAAGTTCCTGAATTAAATAACCTCTTTTCCTTGGGGGTGTAGCCGCGCTAACACCGTTCTAGACACCTACTTGGTTTATAGTATTGATCGTTAAGTGAAAAAATCTCCCGATGAGTGGCATATACTCATAGTAGGATTGGAATCCAAATATCATCGTATGATAAAGTCGAAGGAATCCTACCAAAATTATCACACTCCAAATGGTTTGCAACACTAGCAAGTTTCAGTTTCTTTAGAAACTCCCGATGTTGATTTTTTCCCCATGCTCTTATGACCTTGACGAAGGCCAACATATCATAAGTCACATGTCAAGTTCTACTTGTCATTGTCCATGTTAATTTGAACCCACCCGTACATACCCTTGACGAAGGCCAAAATAGCAGTACGACTGTCCCAAACCAACGCATCTATCTATGCTACAGATGAACATTCAGCATCTACCAATCACTATGTCTTAGCGAAGGTCAAAATACATAGCTTGAATACTACTGAATATCTAATTGAAATGACGGAGGGCTACGAATGGTTTTGACAAAACCGTGAACGTAGTGAACTTGATATATGTAAGGCTACGGCAGCGCCCCGGCCGTCTATCCGAGGCCAAATGCGGAACAAAAACTTTTATAAACCGGCTCTATCGTAACCCTAAAACCCGGATCGTTCCATTAACCGTAAACTAGCAAACTGTAAAAGAGTTTGGAGAGATTATACCGATCGATCCGTGTCCTTCGGTCTTCAATCTCTGCGCCAAGCAACTTGCTGCTGCGCCGACGAAGTTCGCTCTCCGATCTCGCTCGTCGAAGTGGCTCCACGTCGAGGATTCTTTATACGGGCTCCCGCTTCAAACCAAAGCAACTCGGACATGAAGTTTGCTAGCCGACATGTCGAAGGTGAAGTAGAGATATTGTGTGATTACATTGTCTCAATACATTCTAGGATTCTCAACACATGAGAGGGATAGAGTGGAGGTTAAAGATGATGCCATGAGTGAAGAGTTGTGAGCACAAGAAAAGGTAGTGAAGAAAAAAATGTCATTGCCCTTTTGTGTGAGATCTTTTGTGTGAGCTCTATCTTTTTCTCAAGATCAATCCATATCCATATATGGCTGCCCTCTCTCTCTTCAAAAAATATCCCAAACCCAAAAACAATAAATAAAATGGTCATGGCACAAAAAAGAACACCATGAGTCACCAAAGTTGCACATGCCATATTTAATGCCCTAGATTAAAACTTGCACTCACAATTTCCACATAATCAAATATTCATCAAAATGTTTAACCCAAAAAGGAATGGCATCTACTAAAGTAATCTCATGACGGATCACAAGAATACCCCTCATCCGTATATACATACTTGCATCCGTATTCCGACTGAATACGATTACTACGAGACAAAAGTAATCCAACAAATCTAATACTAGTATCCGGCTTAAACCAAAGACCACTAGTATGATCCGTCCGATCATGATCCGTGCACAAGTGCATGTATATGATCGAACCCTGCTATAAAACCATACGGCCTTTACAACGTTTCGCCCGAACTTGGGAAACTTTCTGTGGGGGACACTAAAGACTCGTCAATACACTGGCAGTGGGTTTAACCACAAGCACGTCAGTGGCACTAGCTGTACGTAACGGCTGCCCAGATATTGAGCAAAAGGGAGGCCGATGAGTGAACTCATACTGAAACCCTATTGGGCCTGTCAGTGACAATATTCATACAGTCCGGTCCGTTCGTCTATGAGTATCGCATAACGGGCCTAGGGGCTATTAAACGTCAGACCCCAACAGAAGTATAAGTCATGTCGGAGTGTAGCCCAGAACTGTTACATTTCAAAAAAATAAGACATTATTTTTTAGGAAATTATATAATTAAATGATAAATATTATGAATATTTTAATGATACGGAATAATTAAATACAGATAAATTGGGAAATATTTAGAAAATTACAGGAATTACTAAAACGAAGGTGTTTTATATGATTTAAGCAAATTATAAATTCTTTATGATTAATTATATTCCATTTTAATGCTAATCGCGATTAAATATCACTAATCGTTAATTAAACTTGATTTGTGCATATGACATGCACCATGTCATAATTCACATTTTTACATTTCTACCATGGCTTTTTCTTTTTCCTTCATGCATGGCTTGGTTTTTAAATATGAGAAGAGAAAAGAAAAGATAAGGAAAGAAAAGAAAAAGGAAAAAGGAATAAACAAATGGGTATGGGCAAGTGAGAGAAGAGAGAGAGAGGTGAGGAGTCTCCTTGATCCATGGCTCATTGTTCCCTTCATTATTTTCTTCTTCATTTTCCCTCTCCCTCTCACCATGGCTGCCCTCCTTCTTCCCCCTCCTCAAACACCTCACAACACTCCCGAAAACACATCAAAACATTATCTCCCTTTCATTAAAAATGTGCACAAGCTCACTACAAGCACTTTGGACCAAGAAAGTTTGGATTTTGGAGACTTGGGGCAACTCAAGAAAATTCTTGATTTTCCAAATGAGGTATTTCCTTCACCATTAGAATAGTATTTCATTTCCTTTAACATCTATTTATGTTTTGAATCGATATTGTGTAGTTTGTGAGCTTGGAAAATTCCAAGATGAGGTTAGGGATTTATTTGAGTTGTGATAGTGTAGTTAAGCTTTAGTGGTGACCTTAAACCCCCTAGTGTTAGAAACCCAGACCAAACAGAAACAAATCCAAAATACCAGTTCGATATCAAGATGTCGTTTTTGTGTATAATTTGTGGGTGAAGGAAATCTGGGATGACCTGAGACTTTTACAAGAAAAAAAAAACAACACCACTAACCTAGATTGAGCACTAGGAGGCCACCCTGCAAAGATGAACCAAAATGGAGCATTTTTGGCCGAGGTGGCCGGATTTAGGGGGTAAGTGGCCGACCAAATTGTGGAAATTTGGGTCCATGTTTCTTCTATAGCTCATATGTCCCCTATACAACACCGCAGTATTGTTTGTTTAGGCTAATTTCACATGAACTAAAATCTGGAGAAAGTTTTGTAAGTTGTTTCTTGGGTTTCCTTGATGTTTATGAATTGATGTTTTGATATTTGTGTTTTATATCGGTCACTTGACGTTTGTACGTCGATATCGGGTCTTGTTGTTGGAGATAGTGCCCTCAGAGTCAATTATTGGATCACAGGCACGTGATTGCAATGATTGAGGGAGGACCTATCCCGGTAGGACAGTCTTACTCGAGATGATAGTTTGCTATCTGGTTTACCTTTATCATCGTGTACTGCTTTAGGCGACCTGACATGTCGCTATTGCACGTTGATAGAGCCCCTAGGATTCTTGCTTGACTACCGGCAGTATGAGGGCGATCATATACGTGGGAGCTGGTAGTCTATAAGCACATCCTTAAAAGGTCCCTAGTCGTAGGAGTTTCGAGACAGGGCATCGATACTCCAGAGTAGACTAGTGTATACAGTCGAGACCCCGATGAGGGGCGGTGGCCGGTCTCACAAGCCACTGGTGTCAGTTGGTTCACCTAAGATGTATACAGGTGCTCATTGGGTTATGAGTACACTGGACAGGACTCGCCGGGAACCTGCTAGTTGGGATTATACATGACGTCAGATAGCAGTTCCCTGGTGACATGTGTACAGGTTAGTTCATCAACCTGGGGATCGTCATTTGTCTCGTGTGAGTTCCCACTGTACTTTGATTACTACCCTACCACGGCTCAAAGGAGTCGTGCAAACAGGTTTTAGTTGGGTACAGTCCCGAGCCACATGGAGGCAGTGAGCGCATCTTCAGGGGTTCGTCTCTCCCGGTATTGGGGGTGAGGTCGCGCTGTGTCTAGGAGAGCCATTACACAAAGACCTTGGCCAAGGCAGGAGATTTACTGGTTGGTATTCCAGTAGTATCTCAGGGTGTTCTGGGCTACACTCCGACACGACTTGTACCGCTTTTGGGGGTCTGACTTTTACCAACCCCCTAGGCCCGACATGCGATGCTTATAGACGAACGGACCGGACTGTACGGATATTGTCACTGACAGGCTCAGTTGGGTGTCGGGGTGAGCTTCCTCATCGACGTCCCTTTTAGTCAATAGCTGGTGGCCCGTCACGTATTGGCTTATACCTCTGACGTGCTAGTGGTTAAATCCACAGCCATAGTATTGACGAGTCTTTAGAGTCCACCACACTTTCAGTTACTCAAGCTTTCGGGCGAAACGCTGTAGAGGCCGTATGGAGATATGGCAGGGTCCGATCAGATACGTGCGGTATTGCATGGATCAGGATCGGACAGTTTGTACTAGTGGCCGTATGGTTATATGGCAGGGTTCGATCAGATACGTGCGGTATTGCACGGATCAGGATCGAACGGATATTACTAGCCGGCTTTGGTTTAAGCCGGTCCTAGTTTAGTACAGTGTAGATTTTGTCTCATTGCATTTGTATCCGGACGGAATACAGATGCGGGTGTGTATGCACAGTATGGGGGTTTTCCTGTAATTTATTACGGGACCAGTTTTCTGGAGTTGCCAGTTTGCATTCCGTTCCGGCCGGTTTTCCTTTGTTCTTTCCCGGCCGGACTTTTCCGATGGAGGGGGTTATTTGCAATTGTGCAGATAACTTTAGTGGAGGGGTTTTATTGCATAAAGATTGATTATGATAGCTTTCATTATCTTTTGCACCATTCTTGCATTAAATGAGATTTGATTGAATGAGGATGGGTTTAAAAAGTAAAGCATGGTTGTATGTTTTCTTGTCTTTGGATATGGTCACCCTCTTCATTGCTCCTACCATCACCTCCCTTCATGCTATATATCCTTTTCCTCCACCATTCTTCTCACTAGATGAAAAAGAAAGAACAATGAGAGAAAGAAAAGGATGAGAGAGTTCATGTTGAGAAAAGATTGGTTCATATCATTTTCATGCTTGCAAAATTCTACACTTCATTCCAAAGTTCAAAGTTCATGATTCCTCCATCAAAGGCAACAAACCCCAAAGAGACAAAGCACTACACTTCCTACAGCACATCTTGGGCATGTCGAGTTGCCGGCTTCATGCCCGAGTTGCCTCGGTATAGAGGCGAGAGCCCGTAAAAGATGCAGGCGACGTGGTGCCCTTCCGGCGAGGAGGCGACGACCGGAGATCCCGCGAGGAGATCGGAGTGGAGATGAAGACCGGAGGACTCGGATCAGTCGGTATATCTCTTCCCCTTCTCTTTGTAGTTAGCTAGATTTAGTTTAATGGCCCGATCCGGTTTTAGTGCGCGGTGGTGCCGTTATGCCAAGTCCGCAAAATTTTAAGTTTACCACCGTTTCCGCGTTTGGCCGTCGGATTGACGGCCGGGGCGCCGCCGTGCACTTACAGTGGTATCAGAGCCTCGCCATTAACATAGTCTAGCTTGGTGTAATGTGTTTTTCTGTTTCGATCGATCGAATGTTCCAAAACTGCATTTTAGTTCGAATCAGTTTCTGTTGAAAATTTTTGGTCTCGAAAATTTTTTCAGGTTGTATAAAATTGTTGTACTCAAAATTCTAAGACATCTGAGAAAATTCGACAACTTCAGTCGACTACCTGAGCGCGGAAGCGCGGCCAAACCCCCCTTGGGCCGCGCTTCCGCCGCACTCTGGAGTCTTCACAGTGTCAAATATTTTCAGTGGGCTTGTGGGCTTATTTCAGGGGTTTTGGGATATTAAATTTGGGCCCAGGTTTTCTGTGACTGCTACAGTATTGGTTGGGGGCCCACTTGTTAATTGTTTGATCGATCGGATATTTTAAACACATTTTTCACAGTATTTACATTATATCTGCGACCGTGAATGTCACTCGATCGGTAAATCCTGTCTAACTGCTATAGCCCGGTTAGACGGATTTGCGAACGTGACTTTCACGTTGATGTTCTATGTTTATGCTGTGATGTTGCGGATCGGTCGTGGGGATAGCCTGGATGCAATGCTAGTACTGTATTGTTGTATTATGTACTTTTGATATTGCGGGGCGAGCGTCCGACATGTGGACTGCCGTCACTGCCTGATTGTATTATTCTTTTGGGGCACGACCTGGTTGCGGTCGATGTACCCGATGTATGTATATTTTACTTTCTGTACTAGGATTACCCCGCGGAGGAGTGCACGGATAGCCGGGTTCTAGAGGGCAACAAGCCCGCATCTCATGGCATTGGGACGGAGGGGGCTTCACTCTGGGATTGGCGGGCTATTCGCCGCACTCGTAGGGGGTACAGGTTGACCCAGGAGGGGTGCCCAAGTTACCGGATTCCGTGAAGTGCTGGGTGGTCCATTCACGGCACTGAAGGGGGCTGCCTCGCTTCACGTTTTGGCGGGTAACTTGCCGCGCCCGTAGGGGTCTAGGATTTCATTGCACAGGCTATCCACACGACCAGGGGAACGTCGGGTTTCAGTAGTGGCTCTGTGAAACCCGGGGATCCCAGATATCTGTATTGTTCTGTGATGCTGTACATTTCTGTGATGTTGCATTTCTATTCACGCCTTGAGCGAAATACTATATATTGGTATATATATTAGTAGATGTTGTATATGCTTTTCATCCGCGCTAGTCCAGTCCCCGCTCTGCCGTTAGTTAGCTAACCTAACGGGTGATGACGGGACCCAGTGGCGAATGCGGATGGCATATACGTACGTCAGTATATTTTCGTTCTTTGTGGTGTGATCAATTGATGGGACTGCATTGATTCGGATCAATGCAAGATAAACAAACCTAATCTGATGTTGTTGGAACATTTTTCAAAAAGCTGTTATTGCAAGGACGTTCACTTTTGTTTTGCATCGTGGTATTCATTTGGAATATCCTGCTCCTCAGTCGACGAGGCAAGGGCCGAGATCCCTTCACCGGGAGTGACCCCTTGGACAGAAGTTTGCGTCAGGGCATTAACTTCACTATAGCCGATTACTTTTGCTTTGCATCGCGGTATTCATTTGGAATATCCTGCACCCCATTCTACGGGGAAAGAGCCGAGATCCCTTCACCGGGAGTGACCTCTTTAGCAACGGTTTTCGTCACTATATTTTTTAAAGCTATCCGTTCCTTCGACGATATCAAGTTCTTTACGTTAAAGGTTTTCGCCAGAAACCATTCATAGCCCTCCGTCGTTTCATATGGGTGGTCAATAGTATTCAAGCTGTGTATATTGGCCAAAGTCAAGGCACAGTGATTGGTAGCTATTGGGGTATTCATATGCAGCATAGATAGATGCGTTGGTTTGGGACAGTCGTACTGCCATTTTGGCCAAAGTCAAGGGTATGTACGGGTGGATTCAAATTAACCTGGAGAACGACGGGCAGAACTTGACATGTGACTTATGATATGTTGGCCAAAGTCAAGGTCATAAGAGCATGGGGCAAAAATCACATCGGGAGTTTCAAAAGTACTGAAACTTGCCAGATATGCGCATACCTTCTGGAGTGTGATACCGGGAGCGGATTCCGTCACGTTATCATGCGATGAGAGTTGGATCCCGATTCCCACTGATGAGTTGGTTTACTCCTCGGGTGACCCCGACTAATTCTTCTTTCAGGTTTGGAGGAGAATTTGAGGTACAGTGGGAGGTTTCCTGATTAGAAAAAGTGATAACCATTCTGATCTAGGATAGAGTGCACGCTGAGTGTTTCTTTTCTCTCTCTCTTTGGCAGCGACCATTGACCCGACCCTAAGATTATGACTCAGTGACCAAGTTGACCGAACCTACTTAACACTGGCTTTTGGATTGTCAGAGTTGCAAACCTCATTGCCACTCCTGCTTTTACCCTTTTCTCCAGGACACCCCGTTTTACTACGAACGTCCACTTCCATTGGACAAAACCATCGTATGGTTAGATACGAACTCGAAGGGATTTATTCGAGGATGGTTTCCGGTTCTGGAGAAAACGGATAGGACTATTCAGTTGTCTTTTCTTTTCACCCTCTCTCAGGTTGCGAGTACTCCTTGGTTTAGGGGTAGTACACCTATTACGCAAATTGGATAGTCTTCTTCCAAACCATAGGCTGGTGCCGACCGGTAGGGAATGAAGAAAACTAATTAGCCTAAACGGTGTACAGAAGGTATTAAGTTAAGACAAAGTAAGGGATTAGTAAGAGAGCAAAGTAAATTGCAACAGATATTCACGACCAAACCATGTATTCCTTCGCCAATCCTAAATCACCTTTGTATTTCTCCAGGACACTCCGTATCACTACGAAGATCCACAGTTTATTGGATACTCCATCGTATGGTTATATACGAACTCGAAAGGAACTTGTTCCAGTTCGGGGATGGATCCTGGTTCAGGAGAAATAGGAATAAACTACATTCAGGTGTCTTTTATCTTCACCTTCTCTCGCGATGCGAGTGCTCCTAGGATTAGGGCAGTACACCCTTTATGCTTTTTGGATAGTCTTCTTCCAAACCATAGGCTGGTGCCGAACGGTAGGGAAAGAAGAAAACCAATTGGCCTAAAGGGGTGTACAGAAGGTAAAGACTAAAGACATATGAAGGGATTTGGAGAGGTGGCAAAGAATTATACGGTTATAGTTGTGAATCTGGATAATGGTAGAGGCATTACTAGGAATACCAGGAAACCCCAACGAAACATTTCAATGTTTCAGTTTCACTGTGTACTGTTAATGGAAAGCTGATTTCCCGATTAGACACTTACTCCAGGGTATGTATTTACAAGGTTTGATTCTCACATCTGTATGGTTTTACAGATGATGAGTGGGAGTAAGTTATTGGGAATTGGGTGATCATCCTCATTATATCGGGATTCGTTGTAATTGGTGATATTTGAGGATGCCACCTGGGTTGTTTGCCGGTCGGCAAATATTTGGTTTTGAATATCCGCTGTTGTGCACCAATTTCAAATTGATATATCTGTACGTCTATTTTCATAGAGTGAGATATACCTTTTGATATTATGTCGATGACATTTACCTATATCAGTGGATGGTTAGGTAAGGAGCATTGAACAGCGGTGTAATTCTTCTTAACCAAAAGTACAGTTTTCAACCTACGACACACAGTGATTGAGTCGCAAGACTCAGGGGACTTATACAGAGTATTGTATATTGTCCAGTGTCCACTAGGACAGAGGGGTTGGTCCTCGTACTGTATTCTGTTTACTTATGACTTCTCTAGTTCTTAGACAGGTGTTTCGTAGAAACACAGGGTCGAAGTTTTGAGAAGTTATAGGTATAAGAATAAAGTAGAGAACCAGGTGTTGCAAGTATCGGGATTCTTCAAAGTGATCGAAGATGTAGATACTTGTGTATGGTATTCAGTTGATAGTAATGATTAAGAGAACTTGCTTCTCTTTCGGGTTACTCATAATTGGAAGCATTCCTAAGTTGAGTAACGCTGATCGGCCTTTTTCCATTTAGTTGACATGCACTGGAGACAGCTGCATGATTTGAATCTGGTTCAATTAAATCTGTGCCTCTGTTTCTATATTGGATATAGTACAGTTCATATCTTAACATTGTAAAGGTACGGGGAGTTGTCTGGCTTATGCTTAAAACCAGACACTGGACAACTCAAGGCACGTTTCTGTAATGGTTGTTTGTGGGTTGACCCAGGCTATGACGCGGGTTGATTTTCTACCATCTGGATGAACAATAGCAATATTGTTCTAAACTCGCCACGGTTTTATTAAAAATGGATTTTTTCAGAAAACAGTAGTGGGAGTATGGTAGAACTGGAAGTGATTCCAGAACCACAAACGATTACTGAAGATTTGACAAGGAACCTAAAGATTCAATCTGGATTGACATTCCATTGGCCACTCCGCAGATAAGGTAGGTAACTTCAGGCACCCGAGAGGTACTCCGGTAGCCTCAAGGACGGTGACAGGGAAGTTCTTGTTTACCCACACTTGCCATTGTTGTTGTTCCAGGCTGCGAGACCCGGCAGGAGGATGAGTATAGCGTCGTTCTAAACTAGCTTTAGAAGTGCACGTCTGTATGACTCTGCCAGAGGGTTGTCGTAGTCAGTGGGAGCAGCGGAAGCATTGGTGGACATCAGGCTTATGTCTATTTATAGACTAAAGCAGATGTAGCGGAGATAGATCATCCATTTCTGATGTGACAGTCATAGGTTTGACGTCATCAGAATAGGGGATGGATCTGTTGAGAAGGTAGTAGGAAGTGATATTCCTATACTACGATCGGTTATACTTTGATCGTCACACAGTGGTTTCTCCACAAAGGACTTGGACATTATATCAGACATACTGGTTACTAGATCTATGGTTTTAGATCTAGATTTGGGTGGTTTCCCAATCAGGGTAATTTGACAGCATTCTAAGAGTATTTAGAATGGACGACTCCTGGCACGGTAGTGTACCTGCAGGTAATGGAGTCACCCTCTCTAAAAGTGTCTTATAGACTAAAGTAGAGAGGGATGTACATGATTGGCAGATCACTTGCTTAGGCAATTGAGTCAATCATGAGATGTCAAGTACCACACCAGATGTTGTTCTTGCACGAGATGCAATAAGTTGACATTGATCCAATCCTGGAGGAACAGTCGGAAGCAGTTTTAGAACATAAGTGGCTGTTCTAGGGATATGATAACGACAGCCTCATTCGGGAGACAGTTATCATTCCAGGCTTCCAAGGTGACCTGGACGACAAGGAGGTTGACAGAGTTATAGTTTTTCCTTCTGACGAGGGGCAGTATTTTGGACAGGTGGTCCAAGGCAATACTGAGGGAGGCATGGCGCAGGATACTGATTAAGTTCAGTTGACGATACAGTCTAAGAAGTTTGGATTTAGAGTTCATTTATGAGCTCGGTCCCATCAGACATCCAGACATTCTAAGACAGGTATTGCTCATTTCGGGAGATGGTTTTCTCCGCGAATTTGAGATATAGAGAGACATAGAAAGAAACTTCTAGGCAGATCCACTCACTGAGGCTATTCCTCGAACGCAATAGTTTCGCAAACGGATTTTGTGAGACTGACTAGTAGGGGAGTTGGGTGTTCGGTATCACACAGGCTGTGAGTATGCGACATCGCAATAATTAGCCTTGAGTGCAAGTGGGAGATTGTTGGAGATAGTGCCCTCAGAGTCAATTATTGGATCACAGGCACGTGATTGCAATGATTGAGGGAGGACCTATCCCGGTAGGACAGTCTTACTCGAGATGATAGTTTGCTATCTGGTTTACCTTTATCATCGTGTACTGCTTTAGGCGACCTGACATGTCGCTATTGCACGTTGATAGAGCCCCTAGGATTCTTGCTTGACTACCGGCAGTATGAGGGCGATCATATACGTGGGAGCTGGTAGTCTATAAGCACATCCTTAAAAGGTCCCTAGTCGTAGGAGTTTCGAGACAGGGCATCGATACTCCAGAGTAGACTAGTGTATACAGTCGAGACCCCGACGAGGGGCGGTGGCCGGTCTCACAAGCCACTGGTGTCAGTTGGTTCACCTAAGATGTATACAGGTGCTCATTGGGTTATGAGTACACTGGACAGGACTCGCCGGGAACCTGCTAGTTGGGATTATACATGACGTCAGATAGCAGTTCCCTGGTGACATGTGTACAGGTTAGTTCATCGACCTGGGGATCGTCATTTGTCTCGTGTGAGTTCCCACTGTACTTTGATTACTACCCTACCACGGCTCAAAGGAGTCGTGCAAACAGGTTTTAGTTGGGTACAGTCCCGAGCCACATGGAGGCAGTGAGCGCATCTTCAGGGGTTCGTCTCTCCCGGTATTGGGGGTGAGGTCGCGCTGTGTCTAGGAGAGCCATTACACAAAGACCTTGGCCAAGGCAGGAGATTTACTGGTTGGTATTCCAGTAGTATCTCAGGGTGTTCTGGGCTACACTCCGACACGACTTGTACCGCTTTTGGGGGTCTGACTTTTACCAACCCCCTAGGCCCGACATGCGATGCTTATAGACGAACGGACCGGACTGTACGGATATTGTCACTGACAGGCTCAGTTGGGTGTCGGGGTGAGCTTCCTCATCGACGTCCCTTTTAGTCAATAGCTGGTGGCCCGTCACGTATTGGCTTATACCTCTGACGTGCTAGTGGTTAAATCCACAGCCATAGTATTGACGAGTCTTTAGAGTCCACCACACTTTCAGTTACTCAAGCTTTCGGGCGAAACGCTGTAGAGGCCGTATGGAGATATGGCAGGGTCCGATCAGATACGTGCGGTATTGCATGGATCAGGATCGGACAGTTTGTACTAGTGGCCGTATGGTTATATGGCAGGGTTCGATCAGATACGTGCGGTATTGCACGGATCAGGATCGAACGGATATTACTAGCCGGCTTTGGTTTAAGCCGGTCCTAGTTTAGTACAGTGTAGATTTTGTCTCATTGCATTTGTATCCGGACGGAATACAGATGCGGGTGTGTATGCACAGCATGGGGGTTTTCCTGTAATTTATTACGGGACCAGTTTTCTGGAGTTGCCAGTTTGCATTCCGTTCCGGCCGGTTTTCCTTTGTTCTTTCCCGGCCGGACTTTTCCGATAGAGGGGGTTATTTGCAATTGTGCAGATAACTTTAGTGGAGGGGTTTTATTGCATAAAGATTGATTATGATAGCTTTCATTATCTTTTGCACCATTCTTGCATTAAATGAGATTTGATTGAATGAGGATGGGTTTAAAAAGTAAAGCATGGTTGTATGTTTTCTTGTCTTTGGATATGGTCACCCTCTTCATTGCTCCTACCATCACCTCCCTTCATGCTATATATCCTTTTCCTCCACCATTCTTCTCACTAGATGAAAAAGAAAGAACAATGAGAGAAAGAAAAGGATGAGAGAGTTCATGTTGAGAAAAGATTGGTTCATATCATTTTCATGCTTGCAAAATTCTACACTTCATTCCAAAGTTCAAAGTTCATGATTCCTCCATCAAAGGCAACAAACCCCAAAGAGACAAAGCACTACACTTCCTACAGCACATCTTGGGCATGTCGAGTTGCCGGCTTCATGCCCGAGTTGCCTCGGTATAGAGGCGAGAGCCCGTAAAAGATGCAGGCGACGTGGTGCCCTTCCGGCGAGGAGGCGACGACCGGAGATCCCGCGAGGAGATCGGAGTGGAGATGAAGACCGGAGGACTCGGATCAGTCGGTATATCTCTTCCCCTTCTCTTTGTAGTTAGCTAGATTTAGTTTAATGGCCCGATCCGGTTTTAGTGCGCGGTGGTGCCGTTTTGCCAAGTCCGCAAAATTTTAAGTTTACCACCATTTCCGCGTTTGGCCGTCGGATTGACGGCCGGGGCGCCGCCGTGCACTTACACTTGTTTGGTTGAATGGCGTGAGTAGACCATAGGTTTTAACCTTTGAGTGATTCGCGTGTCGTTTCGATTGCGAATTGGATTTTAATGTGATACGATGTGTTATGACATGTAAGTACCTCCGTGTGAACTTTGGGACGACAAGAAAGGGCAAGGAGGCACCGACTTCGGCAAGCAAGGATCAAGGTGAGTAGATATATATTTACGGGGGAAGTCGGGTGGATGGCGTATAGCACCCCCACAGTTCTTAGTGAGCCTATGATATATTATAGTTATATATATGAATATGTGTTATGCGAAACATTGGTTAGTTAGTAAGTAGGATCTTAGTAGATCATGGGTTAATTCTAGTATAGTTGGATGATAGTGTCGTTAGTTATTTTCTAAGTCGTGAACCATAGAATAAGGATTACATACACGCACACACACACGCATGCATTTTATTTTTCTTGTGCATATATGGGGATATATATATATATATATATATATATATATGTATGTATGTTTGTGAGTATGTATATATGTGTGTGTGTGTATACATATACACGGATGATGAGGATAGTATATGGTACTTGGAGATGAGTCGATGTGATTGGGCAGGATGCCATGAGATCGGTGATGTGATTTGGGTCGTGTTATGAGATACGACATGTTATATTAGAGGGTTGATGGGTGATGTATTTTCATATACACACAGTTTATGTTGATGGTATCGGTATGTACTATACGTAGATCAGTACCCTGTTCATGATATAGTGATAATGATACCATACGGATATTGATGTATATGTGATAGGCGACCCGTATCCCGATTTGGGAGGCCGTATGATGGATTTACTGTACGAGATATAAATATGATGATTGATCCGCACTCATGATTCGAGGATGTCGTATTACACTTTTATCGTATGTGACGCTATAGAGACGGGATCACCGACTAATATATATATATATATATATATATATATTTATATATATATATATATATATATTTATCGACTAAGACTTAGTTGGTTTTCCTAACCCTGTTGATTAGTCACTTAGCTTTGTCCTGTAGTTACTTAGTAGATGATAGACCGGGCTCGAGTCATACTTATTTCCAAAACCAACGAATCGTCAATATTTAAAGACAGACCAAGGGGTACTACGGATATTTCAAAGGACGTATCTTTCTTAAAAACACCGTAGCCCCTATTTTCTAAACACCACGATTCTTGTTATTTCAAATGAAAAACTGTATGACTCCTATATCTAATGTAGATTCCTTATTATTGCATTTACTATTCATTTCTGCATATTCATGTGGTTATCATCGCATTGCATGCTTAATGTGTACTTTAGTGATTATGAAACCATGCTGTCAGTACACCAGCACCATTACCGATGATGCGTATGCTCCACATACACTCGCTTTCCGGCTCACACACATCATCATCGGTAATTGCCATGTCACGTATACTTTAGAAAATATTACCTTATTCATATCGCTTGTTAGCTGATAGTTCTGATATATCATTGCTGTGCTAGTTTAGATATTGCATTCTTTACATATATATCTATGCATGTTATTATATTCATTTGTTATGCAATATTGTTAAGGCCAGTCCGGATCGCCGGAGCCCGACATTTACTATTATTGACTCTTCATTTTGAGATTTCTGGATTTGGAGAAACCGCAACATTTTATAAACTCATTTTCATTCAAAAGATAAAAAGTGTGGTTTTCTCGTGATATGATATGAGATATGTCCACCATGAGTTTTCTTGGCTCTTGATCGATATCATTCACCCGGTTCGAGGAGGAGGAGGAACCTTCTGTGGGTGCATGGTAGACCCGGTGCGGTACCCCGGGGAGAGAAGGTCGCAGATGATGGCGTTGAGCCTGGCACGGGAGTATTACCGACCGGTTATTTATGACACGGCGGATATCCGGAGGATACCGACGTAATCGTGAGATTTGATTAGGGGCCAGTCCGGATAGCCGGTGCCCAGGGTCCAGTCCGGATAGCCGGAGCCCAGGGGCCAGTCCGGATAGCCGGAGCCCGAGATATTGAGACTTTGAGGTATTGAGATTATATGATATGGGCCAGTCCGGATAGCCGGAGCCCGAGATATTGGATATTTGGATATATGTTTTGTGTCGATGCTTGACACGGATTTTATGTTGGTTTCATTGATGATACCTCGATTTTATATACAAAAATCTCACTGAATTACGAAAACAATTTTCTCATTTAGATGTATTCCGTTTTCATTTGTAATGCATTCATACAACATATATATGATATGTCGCTTTCTGAGGTACTGACATGAGCACGTGTTCTTACACTTATGTGTAGATGGTTCAGGAAATTATTTGAGGTTATTATTTTATCGTATGACCTAGGATTGAGTCATACATGCGATTTCTGCTCGGTGATATTTTCTACTCATGAATTGGCAAATCACCCCCGTTGTGCCACAGTTTCTTGCAGGTTTTGCCGTACAGGTTGTTAGTTATATGTATGCCCTAGAGTCCATTACTGTGCATACGATGTATATTCTAGTGGATGCTTGGACATATACAGGGAGGACTTTCTTGCTCGACATGATAGTATGCTATCTGGTTGCACTTTATCTTAACATGTAATCCGATTGTCTTCATGTTACATGTTGATAAAGCCCTTAGGATGAGTACTTGACTACCAGGACTATAATGCAGATCATACTAGTGGGGACAGAGTAGTCGCTAAGTACATCCTTCAAATGTTCTTAGTCGTAGGTGTATCGAGACAGGGCATCGATATACCTGAGTAGACTAGCGTATAGCTTCTCGACCCATGTAGATGGGCGATGGATGATCCTATATCCGTTAGTGTTTGGCAACAGAGACAGTATATGGGTGCACAGTGGAGACTGGGTACACTGAATGGACTCGCCGAGAACTCCCAGATGGTATTATACCTCACGCCAGATGGCAGTTCTCTGGTGACATTTGTACAGGTTAGTCTGTCGTCCCGAGATCGTCATAGAGTCTTGTGTGGTTCCTACTGTGCTTTGATTTCCACCTTACCACGTTCAAGAGAACGTGCAAAACGGTGGCTTTTGGGTACAGTCCGTAATCACATGGAGGCAATGAGCGATAGGAGGGGTTTCGTCTCTCCCGGTATTGGGGGTTGATGTTGCGCTGTGCTCGATTGGCTATAACAGGAAGTCCTTGGCCAAGGCTGCTTCGGAGATATACTGGTAAGTGTTATCAGTAGTTTCTCGACCCGTTATGAGCCTCATATCGGCACGACTTATCGAGTTACTGGGGTCTGACGTTTACCACCCTAGACGAGATATGCGACATATCAGACGAAGAGACCGGACTGTACGGTAGTGTTACTGATTGGATTCGCAGGAGTGTGAGCAGGCTTGCTTGTTGTTCTTCTGATCGTTCAATACCTGGGTGGCCATTACGTTTAGCAGACCGCTTGCGGCTTGTGGGTGTTTGATATGATCATCACCTACTGCCGGCGTATTGACGAGTCTTTAGAGTCCTGCACATGGGTTTCCTCGCTCAAGCGAAACGGAGTAGGAGCACATATGTGATATGTGCGAGACCGAGATTGATACGATATGAGATACCGTATTCTATTCTCGCGATTTGTGACATTGGTCGGTTATATGCAATATAGCCGGGTTATCAGATCAAGTGTTGATTCGATAAGTTGTTACTTTTGATATTAGTCGGTTATATGTGATATAGCCGGATTATTAAATCAAGAGGTGATTTTATAATTTAATGTATAATTATATATTTGATATATTGCATTACATTAACTAATATTACGCTCACTTATGATTTCTTTTTCTCATTTTGTGCATACTGAATATATGTGATATATTTTTGTGTACAGGTATTGTGTCATGCTTGATGATACATGCAACAAAGGTGTGTGTATGACTTACACCATGCTTGGTTTAATTGCTAGGGTTTTATTTTTTTTTCTAATTATAAAAGGTGGTATTTTGTCATGGATGAAAGCTTGTAGAAGCTTGTAGTCTTCATTGACCAAGTCCACTCTTTTGTTTTGGCTAAGATATTTGTTAACCCAACCAATGAAACCTAGCCTTGGTTAACTCTCTACAAAGGTTAATATATGATATTAACTCAACATGGTTGCCATTATCCTTAGGATAATTATTCATATGAGATATTTCTTCATCTTCTTCTTCTTCCTCAAAGCTTTCTAGCTTCAATGGAGATATGAGAAAAAGTATGAGAAAATGAAATCTAATGTGATCCCACTTCCTACTTCATCATCCTCTACTACTTTCCATTAAGTATAGGGTGTTTGCTTCACTAATTTCATGATTAGTGAAGAGATAGCTTGGGTTGGTGTCTCCTCGACATAGATCATCTTCGGCCTCTAAGTCTTCGAAGCAAGTATGTTTGTTTCTTCAAGGAAGCCTCTCTAGAGTCCGGAGTTTACGATCGCAGCGAAGGGGAATAATACATGGAGCTATTGATGTGAAGGACCGGTCTACAAAGGTTGAATTCCTTGCTCACTTAGGTTGCAAATTGTTTGCATTTATTTTTCCGTCGATTTCTAGTTAACGATTCTTACTTATGGTTAGCTAAAACGGCAAATTTTTGAATTTGGCATGGACGATGCCTCCCGAAACCTTGCTGTCGTCTTAGGTAACCCTGCAGTGGTATCAGAGCCATGCTAGAAATTAATACGGATTTTGTTAAGATTACGAAACCGAATTACTCCGAAATTTGAAATAGAAAAATGAAGTTTCTGTCGTTTTTTAAAAGTTGTCAAATTTTTTTTTAAACAAGTACCGAGTGATGTATGAGATATATCAAGAACTTTGTGAAAATTTCAGGGCATTCTTTGAAAATTGGGCCGGCCACCATCTTGATGATCTCCGCCAAATCCGAGCTGTTTCCCATGAAATTCTGCCTGTGTTCTGGTGACATTGTTTTGATTTTTCAGGTGTTGATTGTTTTTGGTAATTTTGCATGTGATGTAATCTTACACTATAAACAATTCGGAGTGTTTCGTATTCATATTTTTAACATCGTTTCGGGTTATTCGCATGTTATCTAGGCGAAGTTAAAAAGTTCGATCGAATGTCAAAAAACCATTTTTTTCAAGTTTTACGTATTCGGAAAAACATGCAAGTAATCATATGAACCCTCTAGAAGAATGAAACCCAAACTCGACTTTTTGAATCGCGGAACCGCGATCATATCCTAAGGTTTGTCGTAGTTCCATGGCGACATGAATGAGGCTTGGGTTTACCCTTCTACGGCTAGTGCAAAGTTACTGTGGCATATTCTGGGTATTACTAAAACTGTGCTCAAGTGTTGAGCTGTCGGGAAATTATGGGAGTTTGATGAATCGATCAAAAAGTTTAACTTCGTCCGGATATTATGTGATGGGATACAATATTTGGAATCTACAAGTAGTTATGAGATAACTAATTTGAATGTTATAAATCTAGCAGTTTAGTCTCATTTGATCGGTTGCCACGGGATTTTGATGTGATCAAAAGTCCGTCACAATCACGTAGAGTACGCGGATACTCGCCGGGTAAACTTAATAAATAGACACGCCCTATAACCCCGACCAAGTGACTGTAGGAGAACCCCGTCGCCAAAAGCATCCGTTCGGGTGCTTGCGGCAGCGGTGTTCCACCTTAGTGCACTTCGTCGACGACATTGGGGGTGCGGCCATCTACTAAAGTTTCCGACGAGCATTCGATCAGGATGTCGGGAATCTTGTTGAATTGCCCGACTAGATATTGAAAAGTGTTTTCGAGATCGAGACTAAAATGTGGGGTTTATAATTGTTAGGCATGTGATGTCTAAGGAATTCATTTGGTTAGGCATGAAATCCAAAGTATGAGATATGTTGGGTTTATGATGTCTAAGGTGGTTGAGGATTCCAACTGTTGTAGTTTTTCACTTTCTTTTCTGCGACCGTATGTGTAATGTGTGGTGTATTGCCGGTTTCGGTGCTATATGTCAACGACAATTGGGATACGCATATTTACTTACGTTGATGACATGTGATGTTATGTGTTGCTGTGATATGTTATATTGGATCGTCGTGATTGAATAGCCGGGTTTTTTTTATGTTAGATAAGAGTTTTTATTTTCATTCATGTAAAATTCATTGTATGTAATATTCTTTTATTGGGGCACTTCCGGGTTAAGGATGATATCACCATTGTATATTATTTACTTTTCCGCATTAGGATAGACCCAAGGCGGGGAGCATAAGTAACCGGGTTCTAGGGTCCAGTGGGAGACCATCTCGAGGAGTCGAGACCGGGTCTCCTAACTCTAGAATTGGTAGGGTTTCTTACCGCTCTCGTAGGGGTCTAGGGGTGTGGGATTGGCTATTCATCACTACTGTTGAATCCGTGTTTTATACAGGCTTAAAATAAAATACGGGAATCATAGTATATCCAATATTTCATATGCTGTGTTCTGCTGTGATATCTGTGATGTGCTCATTTGATATATTGATGAGATAGATACTGGATATAGTATATGTGATATATTATATAGACGTTGCTTATGTTTTACACCCACGCTAGCACTGCCCCGCTCTGCCGTTTGTTACCTAACCTAACGGTGCACGAGGGGACATCGAGGCGAATGCGGATGTCATAAGCGTACGTTGTATTTATCTGTGATGTTTAGGTAACTTAAAATGATGGGACTTAATTAATGAGATTAATGAAATAAAAGAAACCTAAAGATGTTGTGGAATCGAATTTTCAAAAACAGTTAGCTCTAGCTGTTGCTTTGCATAGCTATATTCCTTGAAGAATATCCAACACCTTATTCGATAAGGAAAGAGCCGAAATCCCTTCTCCGGGAGTGACCTCTTTAGCAATAACTGGCAGATTCTACAACCCTCGGTTTCGTCTTTTGATTCTACAACCCTCTTTGGGTTTGGTCCGAAGAAGCTGCCGACCACTGAATCGGATCTGCCCCAGTACTACATCCCTATTATGTCGCCGACGACTTTTGAATCCGTTGCTGCTCCCGGCATGGATAAGGAGACGTTCTTCGTGGGGTTTGTTAGTATCTGGCTCAGTTGGTTTGTCATCCCCATGCATCGTCGCTTTATGAGAGCTTCGGTTATCTACCCGGCTTATTGTATCGCTGAGGGGACACGGTTGGCCATCGGCATCCCGGCTTTGGGGCACCTTTATCATGGGTTGGGCACCGCAGCTAATACCTCTACTCCCGGCGTGGATGTAGTAAACTTTTCGCTTCATTATTTCACGTCCTGGGTCGAAATGCATGTGCTGGGGGCTTTCGCTATACATCAGAGGCCCGCATTTTACGACGCCTACCCCTTCCCGCGACTTATGCGATTGGTGGATGCTTCTGCCGCCGACTCGACTCAATTCGGGGTTATTCGGGTGCTGATTTCTCCTCACGCCGCCGCTGGTGGGCTGGTTTTTAATGATCGGGTCATGTCTTCTCCTTCAGGTCCAGTTCAGCATCTCTGGGACCGGTCAAAAGACAATGCACCCTCTCTGAGGCCCCGGGAGGCCGTGTACTTGTATACCATCAGACCAGGCTATTTGGTATTTCGCCAGGACAGTGCAGCTCTTTTCATACAGTACAATCCGCATCGCTTCGCTCGACAGCTTGGATACGACCAGGGCGTTCCCTTTGAGGCTTTCATGGTTGCGCCGGTCCCCTCACTTGATGCCGTCCGCGATGCCGCTCATCATTTTGTGAGGTTGAACACTGGATCCCACTTCATGATCCCTGAAGCTGAGCACATGCCCCGGTGCGTGGGATCGTTCATGGGTTGGTATCTGCATCGAGTCAGCCCGATTATTCTTGAGGAGAGAAGGTTGCTTCTTGGTCATGATGCCCCTCCTCAGGTTCCGGCCATGGGAGTTATGCTGCGGCCACGAGCTCCGGTTCGCTTCCCTCTGAGGGATATTGGCACCGTGCTCATTCCGGGGGAATCGGGGGTGGACCTTACTCCAACAGCTGGTATGCCCCTAGGCACCCGGTCGCGGGGTAGACGGGCCCAGTAGCAGCACCTTCGCCTGCGGCAGCATTGCCTCCCATGGAATCGACAATGGCGGTGTCATCCTCGGTTGTGGCGCCAAGCGAGGGTAATAAGGACGATGGTGTTGAAGGCGACGTGGGTCGCCACCGCACCAAGGCTTCACGAGGAAAGAAACGGTCGTCTTCAATGGTCGGTTCTGGATCTAAGAGGCGGAAGAGGGTGGCCACCAACCTACTTGATTCTTTAACGGAGTCGGAGCCCATATTTCCAGATGAGTCGCTGGCCGTGCAAGAGTCAGACGCTGGTCTTCTTTTCCCGGGTTCGGCTGCCGAGGAGGCCGCACAATTGGCTGAGGCTATAAGACGTTCCCAAGATGAGTCCCAGAATGTCAGGGTTCCGAAGAAGCCCTATCCTGCCGTAATCTTTTATGAAGACCCTTCATGGATTCGGCGGCGGTTTATTGGCCCGTTGGAGGAATGGGGAGAAAGGGCCCTGAAACAGGCCGCTTCTGAGGATGCTGCGGACGCGCTCTCCTTGTGGGCCGGCGGCCATGAATCTACCCTCGAACCCCGGCGAGCACGCCTCTTTGAGAAGGAGCATCATCTTGAAGAAGCCATACTGAAGGCTTTCCTGCGTATTGGTATGTTTTTATATTTCTTTGCAGTTCTTCAGATTGCTTATGCTTGTATATATGTATCCTTATTTTGTGCGACTTATGCAGAGTCTTCGGCGATGGGAGAGATCTCCACTGGCTTGCTGCAGCTAGAGCCCGTTGACATTCCTGATGCAGCCTTACTCCATGCGGATGGGGCCGACAATGCCATTCCTCTCGCAATAGAACCTCCGGTGGCGGCTCTTGATTCCAGGGTGCTCGCTCCTTTGGGAGAGGTTCCCTCGGTGGTTGCCGTCCCAACGACTCTACCCGAAGGCGGCCCAGAAGTTGAGATGGAGGCAGTCGGGACTACCCTCCCTTTGTTGGAGCCTGAGGTCATGACAGAGGCCATTGAAGCTGCTATCCCCCTAGCTCAGAATGGGAGGAGTGTCGAAGGTAACCTTCCACGTTTTGAGCTAGTAATCTTTCTGTTACCTGAAGTCTTTTGTCTTTTCAGAATTGCGTGGACTGGCGGCCTCCATTGTCGATCTGTCTCCTCGGCAATCCTTCCAGCGTCTTTTGGAAATGGAAACTCCGCAGGCGATATCTCCTCAACGCATCGTCCTCTCATCTAGACAAGGTGAGTGTTTCATCATTTCTCATAGCATCGTTGTTATTTGGCGTATTGACATTGATGTTTTCTACAGCTTTGGAGGCCGATGATGAGGTCGAGGTTCTCGAAGGGCCAGGGGAACCCTCAGCTCCTACTTGCATGACCGCAGGTAAGTGATATTTCGGTATAGCCTCACTTGTTCCTTTTCTTAAGTGTCTTACTAATATTTTTCAACTCTGAACAGCCTTGCCAGCTCCAATAGCGTTGGAATCGCGTGTCGTCATGCCGCCCGGCCCTTATGCTTTGCGAGCTTCAGAATGCTTGGCCCAATTGAGCCTTGTCTCCATGTCGTCTTTGATCGAGGAGCTTCGTGCTGGCAGTGCAACCACAGCTGAAGCATTTGCTGCCGAGGCTAACGGTTCTCTTCCTTTTCTTGCCACCTACCATAGCGAAGGGGTGGTGCGAGTCTGGGTGGAGTTTTGTTGGCAGGTGGAGGCTTGCTTGCACGCACTTGAATGTTCCCGTCTTTCCTCGGAGGTCATGGCTGCAAAGGCGGACTTGCGGGGGCTGATAGCGCGGTTCGCGGCAAACATGACATCGTGCGAGAAGAGGCTCGGCCGTAAATTCTCGGAGAGGGAGCTGGCTTCTAATGCACTGAGCGAGCTTCAAGCGAGTCTTATTGTCAAATCCAACAAAGTGTATGAACTCTGGCTGGTGCTTCAAGAGTCTATTAGGGAGGTGGTGACTCTTGATAAAGCTGCCACGTTTACTCGTGAGAGGGTCGAGGCTCATAAGGCCACCGAGAAAGAGCTTGAAGGCCGGCTCGCTTTGTATCAGGACCAGCAGGCTCAGGCGGAGGCCCGTCTTCTGGCGATCTTAAATCATGAGGCCGTGGCCCAACAAAAGCAGGATGAGCTGACCAAGCTGCTAAATCGTCCACCTGCTTGAAACATTTGTATCTTTTCCTTTCTTTTTTTTTTGTACATACTCATGGATGAAAGTATTTTCTTTTTGTTCTTTCATGGATTGTAGTTTGTATCTATTTTGGTTTATGAATAAAAGATACAATTTTCTTCCCAATGGTGTGTCTCTTTTCATTGAATGTGTTTTGCGGACAATTTATCTTGATCTCTTTGCAGGGCAGCGATGGCTTAGGATTCAGGGTTAAGATCTTCTTCCTAAGACTTTTGCACTTTATGAGCCACGAGGGTCTCATAAAGAGTTTTTCTCCCCATGGGTCGAGAGGATCCTATAGGTGTAAGTTCTTCTTAAGAATCATGAGGATTCTTAAGCGGGTTTTCCCTTGAGAGTCGTAAGGATCTCACAAGAGAGTTTTTCTTCCTTACAGGTCATGAGGACCTGCAACTGCTGGATGTGGTCACCCTTATCCGTGTTTCACGGGGTCAGGGGTTGCTCAAGGCGTCGTAGTTAAAAGACGTCGCGGTCAAGGTTAAGGACATCATAGTCCGTGGATTTAAGGACTCTACAGTCCGATGTTAGTTTTAAGACATCACGGTCAAGGTTAAGGACCTCATAGTCCGTGGATTTAAGGACTTTACAGTCCGATGTTAGTTTTAAGACATCACGGTCAAGGTTAAGGACCTCATAGTCCGTGGATTTAAGGACTCCACAGTCCGATGTTTGGTTGCAGGGACCCGTCACCTCTTTGAAGACGTTGTGGATTTACAATGCCAGGTATCAAAGGAGCGAAGAGATGTACCCCTAAACCAAGGTGGAATCAATATAGACTCAGGGTGGTTGATAGTTAGTTTTATGACATTACGGTCGAGGTTAAGGACATCATAGTCCGTGGATTTTAAGGACTCCACAGTCCGGTGTTTGCTCTGGATGCTTCACACGGGTTCACTGCCGTGCTTGGCGAGGACCAGGCTCCGCTCTGGATGCTTCACACGGGTTCACTGCCGTGCTCTGCGAGGACCAGGATCCGCTCTGGGCGTTTTCCACGGGGTCAAAGAGTGACGTTATCCGCGTTCCACGTAACCTGGAATTTTGCACTAGATGCTTCACACGGGTTCACTGCCGTACTCGGCGAGGACTAGGCTCCGCTCTGGATGCTTCACACGGGTTCACTGCCGTGCTCTGCGAGGACCAGAATCCGCTCTGGATGTTTTACGTGGGGTCAAAGAGTGACGTTATCCGCGTTCCACATAACCAGGAATTTTGCACTAGAAGCTTCACACGGGATCACTGCCGTGCTTGGCGAGGACTAGGCTCCGCTCTGGATGCTTCACACGGGTTCACTGCCGTGCTCTGCGAGGACCAGGATTCGCTCTGGATGTTTTCCAAGGGGTCAAAGAGTGACGTTATCCGCGTTCCACGTAACTAGGAATTTTGCACTAGATTCTTCACACGGGTTCACTGCCGTCATTGGCGAGGACTAGGATCCACTCTGGATGCTTCACACGGGTTCACTGCCGTGCTCTGCGCGGACCAGGATCCGCTCTGGATGTTTTCCGCGGGGTCAAAGTGTGACGTTTTCCACGTTCCACATAACCAGGAATTTTGCACTAGATGCTTCACACGGGTTCACTGCTGTGCTTGGCGAGGACTAGGCTCCGCTCTGGAAGCTTCATACGGGTTCACTGCCGTGTTCTGCGAGGACCAGGATCCGTTCTGGACGTTTTCCACGGGGTCAAAGAGTGACGTTATCCGCGTTCCATGTAACCAGGAATTTTGCACTAGATGCTTCACACGGGTTCACTGCCTTGCTTGGCGAGGACTAGGCTCCGCTCTAGATGCTTCACACGGGTTCACTGCCGTGCTCTGCGAGGAACAGGATCCGCTCTGGATGTTTTCTACGGGGTCAAAGAGTGACGTTATCCGCGTTCCACGTAACCAGGAATTTTGCACTAGATGCTTCATACGGGTTCACTGCCGTGATTGGCGAGGACTAGGCTCCGCTCTGGATGCTTCACACGGGTTCACTTCTGTGCTCTGCGAGGACCAGGATCCACTCTGGATGTTTTCTGCGGGGTCAAAGAGTGACGTTATCCGCGTTCCACGTAACCAGGAATTTTGCACTAGATGCTTAACACGGGTTCACTGCCGTGCTTGGTGAGGAATAGGCTCCGTTCTGGATGCTTCATACGGGTTCACTGCCGTGTTCTGCGAGGACCAGGATCCGCTCTGGCCGTTTTCCATAGGGTCAAAGAGTGACGTTATCCGCATTCCACGTAACCAGGAATTTTGCACTAGATGCTTCACACGGGTTCACTGCCGTGCTTGGCGAGGACTAGGCTCCGCTCTTGATGCTTCACACGGGTTCACTGCCGTGCTGTGCGAGGACCAGGATCCACTATGGATGTTTTCCACGGGGTCAAAGAGTGACGTTATCCGCATTCCACGTAACCATGAATTTTGCTGATTGTATCCGCATTTCACGGAATGGAGGTTTGACTGTTGGCGATGTGTATATCGCCGAGCCATGGAACTAGGGGTTGCCGCTGCTCCGCTTTGTTTGAAGTTGTGTCCGTCGTTACGAGACGAGTGTTGGGATGATCTCTAGGTCTCTTGCGGCCCGTCGAGATTTAGCTTCTTTCTTTGATTAAACCTGGGGGGAAGTATGATCACTTCTTTGTTTACGCCCTTGGATTGTATACAGGGTGTGATGGAACATCACCTATAGGGCATAAATTAAATTTTTTTTATTTCATTTCTTTTTCCGCGATGGTCCATCATTTCAGCTTTTATATCGCGAAGGTCGAGATTTCCCTATCATTTCGGCTATTTTTCGCGGTGCCCAATCATTTCGGCTATTTTTTTTTATATTTTTACTCCCTGCTTTTTATTGCGAGTTGCTCCATCATTTCGGCTATTTTGCGTGCATACATTTTTACATGCTGCTTTTTATTGCAAGTTGCCCCATCATTTCGACTATTTCGTATGCACGTGCGGCCTACTAGCTTTTCACCATAAACCTGAAATTAGACACCGATTTCGACATCAGCACCGCTACAATTGGGATATGGCCAGGTGCGAATCATCATCTGCCTCTGTCGATGTTGAACAAGGGTGGCTTAGAAAACAGGGTTAGGGTCCTGTCGACTAAGGCTTTTGATTTCATGAGCCGTAAGGGTCTCACAAAGGTATTTCCCCTACAAGTCGTGAGGATCGTGTAGGTGTATTTTCTCCCTAGGAATCGTGAGGATTCCTAAGTGTATGTTCCTCTGTAAGTCGTAAGGATCCTACAAGAGGGCTTTCTCCTTATAAGTCGAGATGACTTTATAAGGGTTGTTCACCATATGGACATATCCCTAGTCACGGGTGTGACTTTGCTGGGGAAATGTTTATTCGCGCCCGTGGATTGTGTACAAGGGTCAGTATTGAGCCACTTGTAGGGCAATATCGAAGGTTGTGGGGGTTGCTTAAGCACAGGTTCAGGTCTCTGTAACTTAAGGCTTTCAGATTTTATGAGCCGTGAGGGTCCCATAAGAGAGTTCTCCTTACGAGCCGTGAGGATCTCACAAGTGTAATTTCTCCTTAGGAATCGTAAGGACTCCTAAATGTGTTGCTCCCTTGTGAGTCGTAAGGATCTCACGCGGGTGGTTTCTCCTTACAAGGTCGTGAGGGCCATGTATGTTTCTTTTAACGTGGTTGCGCCCTTTCGGATTTTCACAAACACTCGCCGGTAGCCCTGCTGTTTTTACTCACGGAGCCCTTTCGGGTTTTCATCCGTTCCCCTTTTGCTTACGGACATACCTTTTTGAATTTTTTATTTTTTATTTTTATATATCGGCTTTGAGGTATTGCAATCCACCGTAGTTTATCGACGTCTCGGTCAACGGCTAGTTTTAGGACATAGTGGTCCATTTTTAGTTTAAGGACGTTTCGGTCCGTTGTTAGTTTAAGGACGTTTCGGTCCGATGTTAGTTTAAGGACCATTCGGTCCGCCGTTAGTTTAAGGACGTTTCGGTCCGCCGTTAGTTTAAGGACGTTTCGGTCCGATGTTGAGAGGGCCGGCTACTACTTATAGAGCTTAAGCTTAGGAAGATAGCGAGCGGACATAGTCATCGTCATCTATCATTGACCTGGGCTGTGACTCCTTAAGTGCAGTATTTCTTTAGGAAGCGGCCGTTTATTGGCCTGAAAGGCCTCTCACCGTGCATATCCATGTGTAGATAGGCTCCACCCTGGTAGACTTTGTCTATGATGTACGGTCATAGTTTGGCTCGAATTTTCCCCGCTTGGCGCGATTGGGGAACATATGCCTTTTGATCACTAGTATGAGTTCGCCTTGGCGGAATGTCCTCGGCCTGGTCAATCTTTCATACGAGCGCGTCATTTTCGCTTTATAAGCCTCCAGATTTTGTTGCGCTATGAGTCGGGTTTCATCGAGGGCGTCAAGCTCCTCAAGCCGGAGGTGAGCATTTTCTTCATCTGTCAACTCGTGGTGGACTGCCACTCGTAGAGAAGGTAGCTCTATCTCGAGGGGGAGTACTACTTCCGTACCGAATACCAATGCGTATGGCGTCGTGTTCGCGGCCGTCTTGAACGTAGTCCGATATGCCCAGAGAGCTTCTTGCGGTCTCTCGTGCCAGTCCTTCTTATTTCGGGACACCGTCTTCTTCATGATCTTTTTGAAGGTCTTGTTGAAGGCCTCAGCTAGACCGTTAGCTCGTGGATTATAAATTGAGGAGTATCTCCAGTCTATATTATGCTGTTGCGCGAAGCGGCTGATCTTATGGCTTCTGTAGGCAGGCCCATTATCGGAGATAATCCGCCGTGGAGTTCCAAACCGATAAATGACGTGCGTCTTGAAAAAGTGGAGGATATTCTCCATTTTCACTTCCCTCAACGGTACTGCTTCTGCCCATTTAGAGAAGTAATCAGTCGTCGCCAGGATAAAACGATGTCCTCTGGATGACGCTGGTTCGATGGGGCCGATTATGTCAGTTCCCCACATTTCGAATGGCTAGCTAGACACCGTTGGATGTAGTGGATTTAGATGTCGGTGGATAAAGTCCCCATGAATCTGGCACGAGTGGCATTGCTTCGCATACTCGAGGCAGTCCTGGATCATCGTGGGCCAATAATAACCCATTCGTTTAATCTTCAATTTCATCTTCGGGCCTGCTTGGTGAGAACCGCAGAGTCCATCGTGAACTTCCTGAACGACCCTTTTCGCTTCGACAGGTCCCAGGCATCTCAACCACAAAGAATCGAATGACCTTATATACAGAGTATCCTTGACGAAGGCGAAAGACAGAGCTCGTTTCATGAGCTGATGTCTTGAGGACGCTTCTTCGGGCATTCGGTGGGACTTAAAGTAGTCTATGAAGACCTCCCTCCAGTCCTCCGCCTTCTCACGGTCTTTTATTTGTAGGGTCGTATTCTCAGTCACTCCCATCTCTTCGGATGATTCCGGAGATATTTCTGCTGGGGCAAGCTGTAAGTCTACGCTAGCGCCCCGGCAGTCTACAGACGCCAAATGCGGAACAAAAACTTTTTAACTGGCGCTATCGTATACTTTAACCCGGATCTGCCATTATTGCTAAACTAACAAACTGTAAAGAGTGTAGAACGGTTATACCGAACGATCCGAGTCCTTCGTTCTTCAACCATCATCCCACGCTCCGTTGCTGCTACTCCGATCTCGTCGATCTCCGATCTCCTCGTCGAGGTGGCACCACATCATCGATTCTTTAAACGGGCTCCCGCCTCTGACTCGAGGCAACTCGATCGTCAAGTTTGCTAAAAGAGACGACCAAGAATGATGTCGAGAATGAGTAGATGACTTTGTCTCACTTCGTCCAAATCCGTGGACGATCGGTTAATGAAGTTGCCGATGGAAATGAAATGGAACAAGAAATGAACTATGAAATTTCCATGCATCCAAAACTATACTCTTTTCTTTTTAGCAACCATAATTTTCTCTCATGAGTGAAGTGAGAAGGAGAAGGGGGCCGGCCACTTTTATTCAAGGAGGGAGGTGAGGGTAGGAGCAATCAAGGGGGGGTGACAATAAACAAGAAGCATATCATTATCATAAATGAATAACAATGACACATTAAGAAACATTGAATCTAAACCCTTAGTCACCATTGCATTAATGACACCATTAATGCACTAATGACTCACAAGCCTCATCATCACTTCTAGAAGCTTCTAGAATGATGACTCACCCTTATCCAAGGAAAGATAAATCCGTCTTTAACCGAATGTTAAAAGACGGCTGATAGAAAACTGGAAACTGGCAACTTCCAAAAGTGATCCTGAAACGACTTTCAGGATAACCCCGAAACTGTATAAATATACCCGCATTTGTATTACGACCGAATACAAATGCAACTGAGACAAAGATATTATACCTACTCAATATAATACTCGGATCCGGCTTAAACCAAAGCCGACAAGTATCATCTACCCGAAAAATAACACGTGCGTAAACGCACGTGCATTTTCCGAACCCTTCCATAAAACCATACGGCCTCTACAACGTTTCGCCCGAACTTGGGAAACTGTCTGTGGGGGACTCTAATGACTCGTCAGTACCCTGGCAGTGGGTTTATCCACAAACCGTCAGCGGCACTAGCAATGCGTAACGGCTGCCCATGGACTGACCTCAAGGGATGCCGATGAGCGCACTCATCCGGAAAACCCTACTGAGCCTAACAGTGACAATGTATATACAGTCCGGTCCGTTCGTCAATGAGTATCGCATATCTGCCTAGGGGGCTAGTAACGTCAGACCCCCAATAGCAGTATAAGTCGTGTCGGAGTGAAGCCCAATAACACCATGAGATACTACTGGAGTACCTACCAGTAAATCTCCTGCCATGGCCATGGACTTTGTGTAATGGCTCTCCTAGACACAGCACGACCTCACCCCCAATACCGGGAGAGACGAATCCCCTGCCGATCCGCTCACGTTCCTCCATATGGCTCGGGACTGTACCCAAAAACTACCTGTTTGCACGACTCCTTTGAGCCGTGGTAGGGTAGAAATCAAAGCACAGTGGGAACTCACACGAGACAAATGACGACCTCAGGTCGATGAACTAACCTGTACACGTGTCACCAGGGAACTGCTATCTGACGGTAGATATAATACTAACTAGCAGATTCCCGGCGAGTCCTGTCCGGTGTACTCATAACCCAATGAGCACCTGTATACATCTTAGGTGATCCAACTGACACCAGTGGCTTGTGAGACCGGCCACCGCCCCTCGTCGGGGTCTCGACTGTACACACTAGTCTACTCCGGAGTATCGATGCCCTGTCTCGAAAACTCCCACGACTAGGGACCACAATTAAGGATATGCGTATAAACTACCCAACTCTCACGTATATGATCGCCATCATACTGTTGGTAGTAAAGCAAGATCCTAATGGCTCTATCAAAGTGTAACATGTAATCAGTCACCTGATCATGTACACGACTGATAAAGGCAAACCAGATAGCATACTATCATCTCGAGTAAGACTGTCCTACCGGTATAGGTCCTCCGCAATCATTGCAATCACGTACCTGCGATCCAATAATTGACTATGAGGGCACAATCTCCAACAATCTCCCACTTGCACTCAAGGCTAATTATTGCGATGTTGCGTACTCACAGCCCTTGTGAAACCAACACCCAACTCCTCTACTAATCAGTTTCACAAAGCCCGTTTGTAAAACTATTGTGTTCGAGAAATAGCCTTAGTGAGTGGATCCGCCTAGAAGTTTCTTTCTATATCTCTCTAAATCTCAAGTTCGCGGAGAAAGCCATCTCCCGAATTGAGTAATACCTGTCTTAGAATATGTCTGGATATCTGATGGGTCCTTGTTCATAAATGAACTCCAAATCCAAACTTCTTAGACTGTATCGATCACTGAACCTAATCAGTATCCGGCACCATGCCACCCACAGTATCCTCTTGGACCACCTGTCCATAATACTGTCCCTCTTCGTCAGAGGGAAAATCTATAACTTTGACAATCACTCTGTCAACTATGTCACCTTTGAAGCCTGGAATGATAACCGTCTCCCGAAGGAGGGTGCCATCATCAAATCCGTAGAACATGTACTTATGTTCTAAAACTGCTTCCTTATATTTCTCCAGGATTGGATTAATACAAACTTATTGCATCTAGTGCAAAACCAACATTTGGTGTGGTACTTGACATCTCATGATTGACTCAATTGCCTAAGCAAGTGATCTGCCAATCATGCACATCCCTCTCCCCTTTAGTCTGTAAGACACCTTTAGAGAGGGTGACTCCATCACCTGCAGGTACACCACCATGCTAGGAGTCAACTATTCTAAAAACCATTAGAATATCTGTCAAAGTACCCACATTGGGAAACTACCCAAATCCAGATCTAAAACCATAGATCTAGAAACCATAATGTCAAATATTATATCCATATCCTGTCTGGAGAAACAACTGTGTGACGACCACAGTACAACCGATCGTAGTATAGGAATTTTACTTCCTACTCTGTGTATGTCATCCAAAAACCATGACATCACACCCTACTACCTTCTTAACTGATCCATCCTCTATTCTGATTGAAGTCAAACCCCTGACTGTCACATCAAAATTAGATGATCTATCTCCGCTATAACTGCTCAAGTCTATAAATAGATATAAGCATCATGCTCACTATGCTTCCGCTGCTCCCACTGACTACGACAACCCTCCTACCGGGTCTCATATCCTGGAACAACAGTAGTGTCAAGTCTTGGTAGATAAGAACCTCCCTGTCACCGTCTCTGAGGCTACCGAAGTACCTCTCGGGCGTCTGAGGTTACCTACCATACCTGCGGAGTGGCTATTGGAGTTTCAAACCTTATTGAATGTATAGGTCCTATTAAATTTTCCATAATCGTTCGCGGTTCTGGAATCGCTTCCAGTTCTACCATACTCCCACTACTGTTTTCTGAAAAAGATCCATTTTTACTAAAACTGTGGCGAGTCAAGAACAATATCACTATTGATCTTCCAGATAATAGAATATCAACCCTCGTCATAGCCAGGGTCAACCCACAAACAGCCATTACAGAAACGTGCCCTGAGTTATCCAGAGTCTGGTTTTAAGCATAAGCTGGACAACTCCCCGTACCTTAACATCTTTTAAGGTACGATCCATTCTATATCCAATACAGAAACTTTGGCACTTATTTAATTGGAACCATATTCAAATCATGCAGCTGTCTCCAGTGCATATCAACTTAATGGAAAAAGGCAAATCAGCATTGCTCAACTTAGGAATCCATCCAGTTATGAGTAACCTGAAAGAGAAACACATTTCTCAAAACCATCACTATCATCTGAATACCAATCACAAGAATCTACATCTTCGATCTCTTTGAAGAATCCCGATACTTGTGATACCTGGTTCTCTACTTTATTCTTATACCCACAACTTCTCAAAACTTAGACGTTGTATTTCTACGAAACACTTGTCTAAATAATAGAGAAGTTATAAGTAAACAGAACATAGTACGAGGACCTACCCCTTTGTCCTGATGGACACTGGACAACATACAATACTCTGTATAAGTCCGCTGAGTTAAACAACTCATAACCTGTGCGTTGTAGGTTGAAAACTGTACCCTGGCGATTTCCTCAAATATCACCAATTACAACGAATTCCGATATAATGAGGATGATCACCTAATTCCCAATATCTTACTCCCACTCATTATCTGTAAAACCATACAGATATGAGAATGAAACCTGGTAAATACATACGTTTGGAGTAAGTGTCTAATCGGGAAAACAGGATTTTTTAACAATGCACTGAAATATGAAAATGTTTCGTAGGGGTATCCTGGTATTCATAGCAATGCCTCTTCCATAATCCAATTCATGACTTCAACCGTATATTTTATTGCCATCTCTCCAAATCCCTTTATTTATCTTTAGTCGTTACCTTCTGTACACCATCGTTAGGCTAAATGATTTTCTTCCTGTAAGTCTACGCTAGCGCCCCGGCCGTCTACAGACGCCAAATGCGGAACAAAAACTTTTTTAACTGGCGCTATCGTATACTTTAACCCGGATCTGCCATTATTGCTAAACTAACAAACTGTAAAGAGTGTAAAATGGTTATACCGAACGATCCGAGTCCTTCGTTCTTCAACCATCATCCCACGCTCCGTTGCGGCTGCTCCGATCTCGTCGATCTCCGATGTCCTTCGTCGAGGTGGCACCACATGATCGGTTCTTTAAACGGGCTCCCGCCTCTGACTCGAGGCAACTCGATCGTCAAGTTTGCTAAAAGAGACGACCAAGATTGATGTAGAGAATGAGTAGATGACTTTGTCTCACTTCGTCCAAATCCGTGGATGATCGGTTAATGAAGTTGCCGTGGAAATTGGGTGATGGAATGAAATGAACTGTGAATTCCATACACCCCAAAACTATCATATCTTTTCTAACCGAAATGAAACCTCAAGTGAGAGTGAGTAGAGAGAGGGAGAGGGGCCGGCCTCTTTATATGATGGAGGGAGGTGACCGTAGGAGGAGGGAGGTGACCACAAGCATAAGATATTATGAACAAAATATCTTAAGGAAAACAAAAAGCCTTAATTACAAAGCATGAGTCATTATGCATTAATTGAACCTTTAAAGCAACCAATGAAAATCCAACACCAATTAATCCTAGTCACCTCATCTAGAAACTTCTAGAAGAATCCACACTCATCTCAAGAAAAGATAAATCCGTCTTTAACCGAATGTTAAAAGACGGCTGATAGAAAACTGGAAACTGGCAACTTCCAACAGTGATCCTGAAACGAATTTCAGGACAACCCCGAAACTGTATAAATATACCCGCATTTGTATTACGACCGAATACAAATGCAACTGAGACAAAGATATTATACCTACTCAATATAATACTCGGATCCGGCTTA
Organism: Agapanthus africanus; assembly: GCA_030015575.1. Classification (NCBI taxonomy): domain Eukaryota; kingdom Viridiplantae; phylum Streptophyta; class Magnoliopsida; order Asparagales; family Amaryllidaceae; genus Agapanthus; species Agapanthus africanus. The sequence goes on from JASDDO010000031.1 coordinate 234,541,236, forward strand.
AACCAAAGCCGACCAGTATCATCTGTCCGAAAATCGACACGTGCGTAAACGCACGTGCATTTTCCGAACCCTGCCATAAAACCATACGGCCTCTACAACGTTTCGCCCGAACTTGGGAAACTGTTTGTGGGGGACTCTAATGACTCGTCAGCACCCTGGCAGTGGGTTTAACCACAAACCGTCAGCGGCACTAGCTATGCGTAACGGCTGCCCATGGACTGACCTCAAGGGTGGCCGCGGAGCGAACTCAAGGGAGACCGATGAGCGAACTCCTCCGAAAACCCTACTGAGCCTAACAGTGACAATGTATATACAGTCCGGTCCGTTCGTCAATGAGTATCGCATATCCGCCAAGAGGGCTAGTAACGTCAGACCCCCTTTAGCAGTATAAGTCGTGTTGGAGTGTAGCCCAGAACGCCCTGAGATACTACTGGAATACCTACCAGTAAATCTCCTGCCTCGGGCGAGGGCTTTGCGTAATGGCTCTCCTAGACACAGCACGATCTCGCCCCCAATACCGGGAGAGACGAATCCCCTGCCGATCCGCTCACGTGCCTCCATATGGCTCGGGACTGTACCCAAAAGCTACCTGTTTGCACGACTCCTTTGAGCCGTGGTAGGGTAGAAATCAAAGCACAGTGGGAACTCACACGAGACAAATGACGACCTCAGGTCGATGAACTAACCTGTACACATGTCACCAGGGAACTGCTATCTGACGATAGGTATAGTACTAACTAGCAGATTCCCGGCGAGTCCTGTCCGGTGTACTCATAACCCAATGAGCACCTGTATACATCTAAGGTGATCCAACTGACACCAGTGGCTTGTGAGACCGGCCACCGCCCCTCGTCGGGGTCTCGACTGTATACACTAGTCTACTCCGGAGTATCGATGCCCTGTCTCGAAACTCCCACGACTAGGGACCACAATTAAGGATATGCATATAAACTACCCAACTCTCACGTATATGATCGCCCTCATACTGTTGGTAGTAAAGCAAGATCCTAAGGGCTCTATCAAAGTGTAACATGCAATCAGTCACCTGAACATGTACACGACTGATAAAGTCAAACCAGATAGCATACTATCATCTCGAGTAAGACTGTCCTACCGGGATAGGTCCTCCGCAATCATTGCAATCACGTACCTGCGATCCAATAATTGACTATGAGGGCACTATCTCCAACAATCTCCCACTTGCACTCAAGGCTAATATTGCGATGTCGACTACTCACAGCCCGTGTGAAACCGAACATCCAACTTCTCTACTAATCAGTTTCACAAAGCCCGTTTGTAAAACTATTGTGTTCGAGAAATAGCCTCGGTGAGTGGATCCGCCTAGAAGTTTCTTTCTGTATCTCTCTTAATCTCAAGTTCGCGGAGAAAGCCATCTCCCGAATTGAGTAGTACCTGTCTTAGAATATGTCTGGATATCTGATGGGACCTTAGTTCATAAATGAACTCCATATCCAAACTTCTTAGACTGTATGGATCACTGAACCTAATCAGTATCCGGCACCATGCCACCTACAGTATCCTCTGGACCACCTGTCCACAATACTGTCCCTCGTCAGAGGGAAAACTAAAACTCTGACAAACACTCTGTCATCCATGTCACCTTTGAAGCCTGGAATGATAACCGTCTCCCGAAAGAGGCTGCCGTTATCAAATCCGCAGAACATGTACCAATGTTCTAAAACTGCTTCCTTATGTTTCTCCAGGATTGGATTAATACAAACTTATTGCATCTAGTGCAAAACCAACATTTGGTGTGGTACTTGACATCTTATGATTGACTCAATTGCCTAAGCAAGTGATCTGCCAATCATGCACATCCCTCTCCCCTTTAGTCTATACGACACCTTTAGAGAGGGTGACTCCATCACCTGCAGGTACACTACCATGCTAGGAGTCAACTATTCTAAAAACCATTAGAATATCTGTCAAAGTACCCACATTGGGAAACTACCCAAATCCAGATCTAAAGCCATAGATCCAGAAACCAGAATGTCAAATATTATATCCATATCCTGTCTGGAGAAACAACTGTGTGACGACCACAGTCCAACCGATCGTAGTATAGGAATTTTACTTCCTACTCTGTGTATGTCATCCAGATACCATGACATCACACCCTACTAGCTTCTTAACTGATCCATCCCCTATTCTGATTGAAGTCAAACCCATGACTGTCACATCAAAATTAGATGATCTATCTCCGCTATAACTTCTCAAGTCTATAAATAGACATAAGCTACTTGCCCACCATGCTTCCGTTGCTCCCACTGACTACGACAACCCTCCTACCGGGTCTCATATCCTGGAACAACAGTAGTGTCAAGTCTGGGTAGATAAGAACCTCCCTGTCACCGTCCTTGAGGCTACCGAAGTACCTCTCGGGTGTCTGAGGTTACCTACCATACCTGCGGAGTGGCTATTGGAATGTCAAACCTGATTGAATGTATAGGTCCTATTAAATTTTTCCGTAATCGTTCGCGGTTCTGGAATCACTTCCAGTTCTACCATACTCCCACTTCTGTTTTCTGAAAAAGATCCATTTTTACTAAAACTGTGGCGAGTCAAGAACAATATCACTATTGATCTTCTAAATGGTAGAATATCAACCCTCGTCATAGCCAGGGTCAACCCACAAACAGCCATTACAGAAACGTGCCCTGAGTTATCCAGTGTCTGGTTTTAATTATAAGCTGGACAACTCCCCGTACCTTAATTTCTTCTAAGGTACGAACTATTCTATATCCAATATATAAACTTTGGCACTTATTTAATTGGAACCAAGATTCAATCCATGCAGCTGTCTCCAGTGCATATCAACTTAATGGAAAGAGGTCAATCAGCATTACTCAATTTAGGAATCCATCCAATTATGAGTAACCTGAAAGAGAAACACGTTTCTCAAAACCATCACTATCATCTGAATACCAATCACAAGAATCTTCATCTTCGATCTCTTTGAAGAATCCCGATACTTGTGATACCTGGTTCTCTACTTTATTCTTATACCCACAACTTCTCAAAACTTAGACCTTGTATTTCTACGAAACACTCGTCTAAATACTAGAGAAGTTATAAGTAAATAGAACATAGTACGAGGACCTACCCCTTTGTCCTGATGGACACTGGACAACATACAATACTCTGTATAGGTCCGCTGAGTTGAACAACTCAAAACCTGTGCGTTGTAGGTGGAAAACTGTACCCTGGCGATTTCCTCAAATATCACCAATTACAACGAATTCCGATATAATGAGGATGATCACCTGATTCCCAATATCTTACTCCCACTCATCATCTGTAAAACCATACAGATATGAGAATGAAACCTGGTAAATACATACCCTTGGAGTAAGTGTCTAATCGGGAAAACAGTTTTTCCTTTAACAATGCACTGAAACATGAAAATGTTTCGTAGGGGTATCCTGGTATTCATAGCAATGCCTCTTCCATAATCCAATTCATGACTTTAACAGTATATTTTATTGCCATCTCTCCAAATCCCTTTATTTGTCTTTAGTCGTTACCTTCTGTACACCATCGTTAGGCTAACTGGTTTTCTTCCTTCCCTACCGTTCGGCACCAGCCTATGGTTTGGAAGAAGACTATCCAGTAAGAATAATAGGTGTACCCTTCTAAACCAAGGAGTACTCGCAACTGAGAGAACGTGACGATAAAAGACAACTGAATAATACCTTATTCTTCTTAAAGGTGAAATAGGAGCGGCGATGAAGTACGTGGTTTTGGTCGTGAATGATATTAGTCGCAATTTACTTTGCCCTCTTTCTAATCCCTTTATTTTGTCTTTACATATTACCTTCTGCACACCCTACTTAGGCTAATTGGTTTTCTTCATTCCCTACCTTTCGGCACCAGCCTATGGTTTGGAATAAGACTATCCAATAGGCGTAATAGGTGTACTCTCCTAAACCAAGGAGCTCTCGCAACCTGAGAGAAGGTGATAATAAAAGACAACTGAATAAACCAATTCTATTTCTCCTGAACCTTGATCCATCCTCGAAGAAGTCCCTTCGAGTTCGTATATAACCATACGATGGCTCTATCCAATGGAAGTGGATATCCGTAGTAATACGGGTGTTCGGAGAAATTCAAAGGGTAAAAGAAGGAGTGGCAATGACTTATGCAACTCAGACAATCCAAAAGCCAGTATTTTAAGAAGGTTCGGTCAACCTGGTCACTGAGTCATAGTCTAGGGTCGGTCAAAGGTCGCTGCCAAAGAGAGAGAGAGAAAAGAAACACTCTGCGTGCACTCTATCCTAGATCAGAATGGTCATCATTTAATCTAATCCGGAAACCTCCCACTGTCCTGTCAAATTCTCCTCCAAACCTAAAGAAGAATCAATCGGGATCACCCGAAGAGTAAACTAACTCATCAGTGGGAATCAGGATCCAACTCTCATCGCATGATAACGTGATGGAATGCATCCACGTTACTCATACTCCAGAAGGTATGCGCATACTCGGCAAGTTTCAGTTTCTTTAGAAACTCCTGATATAGTTTTTGCCCCATGCTCTTATGATCGTGACTAAGGGCCACCAAACCATAAGTCACATGTCAAGTTCTGCCCGTCATTATCTTGTTAATTTGAACCCACCCGTACTCGCCCTTGACTAAGGGCCAACAAGGCTGTACGACTGTCCCAAACCAACTCATCTATCTATGCAACAAATGAATACCCAGCAGCTACCAAACACTATGCCTTGACTAAGGGCCAACAAGCATAGCTTGAATACTACTGACCATCCATAAGAAACGACGGAGGGCTACGGCTGGTTTTTGGCGAAAAACCTTTAGCGTAGTGAACTTGATATCGCTGAAGGAACCTGATAGCTTTTTAAAAATATAGTGGCGAAAACCTTTTGCTAAAGAGGTCACTCCTGGTAAAGGGATCTCGGCTCTTTCCTCGTGGAATGAGGTGCAGGATATTCCACTGGATACCGCTATGCAAAGCAACTTGTAATCGACTATAGTGAAGTTATTACGCTGACGCAAACTTCTGCCCAAGGGGTCAGTCCCGGTGAAGGGATATCAGCCCTTGCCCCGTCGAATGAGGTGCAGGATATTCCACTGAATACCGCTATGCATAACAAAAGGAAACGTCTTTGCAATAACACTTTTTAAATTGTTCCAACAACTGTATACAGGTTTGTTTTTACTTTGCGTTGATCAGAATCAACGCAGTCCCATCAATAATCACACCAGAAAAGAACGAAAATAAAATGTACGTATATGCCATCCGCATTCGTCACTGGGTCCCGTCATCACTCGTTAGGTTACTTAACTAACGACAGAGCGGGGACTGGACTAGCGCGGGTGTAAAACATATACAACATCTAATAGTATATAAACCAATATACAATAATCGCTCCAGGCGTGATAGTATGCAACATTACAGAAAAGTAATAAGCATCACAGAACAATACAGATAATCTGGGATCCTCGAGTTTCACAGAGCCGCTGCTGAAACTCGACGTTCCCCTGTCGTGTGGATAGCCTGTGCAATGAAACCTAGACCCCTACGGGTGCGGCAAGTTACCCGCCAAGACCTGAAGCGAGGCAGCCCCCTACAGCATAGTGAATGGACCACCCAGCACTCCACGGAATCCGGTAAGCTTGGGCACCCCTCCTTGTGTCAACCTGTACCCCCTACGAGTGCGGCGAATAGTCTGCCAATTCTGAAGTGGGTCCCCTCTGCCTCTCAAAGCCATGAGATGCGGACCCGTTGCTTTCCCGAACCCGGCTATCCGTGCACTCCGTCGCGGGGTAAAACCTAGTACAGTAATGAAAAATAGTACAATAGGTACATCGACCGCAACCTGGTCGTGCCCCAAAAGAATATAATACAACAGACAGTGACGGCTGTCCACAAGTTGGACGCTCGCCCCGCAATATCAAATGTACAAATAAACTCAAACTGTACTACCATTGCACACTGCTATCCACCACGACAAATCCGCAACAATACAGCACAACACAGAACATCAACGCGAATGTCACGTTCGCAAACCCGTCTAAAAGAACTATAGCAATCAGACGCGGTTTACCGATCAAATGACATTCCCGGTCGGAGATATAATGTAAGCACTGTAAACTAACGTGTTTAAATTTCGATCGACCAAAGACCAAATATCAAAAAGTGGGCCCCACTTCTTACTGGTGAACAGTAACAAAATCTGGGCGCAAATGATATATACCAAAAATCACAAAATCCCAAAATAAAGCCAACTGAGAAAAATTGGTGCACTGTTCCCTCTGAAGCGCGGCGGTTCCGCGGTCAAACCCTAGGTTTGACCGCGGAAGCGCGGCGCTTTAGTGGGATCACGTGACCGTTATTTCTCAGATGTCTTAGAAAACCCTGCACTGATTTTTAAGATATACAGAAATCAATTTTGACACCGTTTAAAATTAACAGAAACTGTCGGGCATGGATTTTGCAGTTTTTAGTTTTCCGGTCGGATCGATGTTTTAAACGCGTTAGCACAAGTTAGTATAGCAAAATGGTTAGGCTCTGATACCACTGTAAGTCTACGCTAGCGCCCCGGCCGTCTACAGACGCCAAATGCGGAACAAAAACTTTTTTAACTGGCGCTATCGTATACTTTAACCCGGATCTGCCATTATTGCTAAACTAACAAACTGTAAGGAGTGTAGAATGGTTATACCGAACGATCCGAGTCCTTCGTTCTTCAACCATCATCCCACGCTCCGTTGCGGCTGCTCCGATCTCGTCGATCTCCGATGTCCTTCGTCTAGGTGGCACCACATGATCGGTTCTTTAAACGGGCTCCCGCCTCTGACTCGAGGCAACTCGATCGTCAAGTTTGCTAAAAGAGACGACCATGATTGATGTAGAGAAAGAGTAGATGACTTTGTCTCACTTCGTCCAAATCCGTGGACGATCGGTTAATGAAGTTGCCGTGGAAATTGGGTGATGGAATGAAATGAACTGTGAATTCCATACACCCCAAAACTATCATATCTTTTCTAACCGAAATGAAACCTCAAGTGAGAGTGAGTAGAGAGAGGGAGAGGGGCCGGCCTCTTTATATGATGGAGGGAGGTGACCGTAGGAGGAGGGAGGTGACCACAAGCATAAGATATTATGAACAAAATATCTTAAGGAAAACAAAAAGCCTTAATTACAAAGCATGAGTCATTATGCATTAATTGAACCTTTAAAGCAACCAATGAAAATCCAACACCAATTAATCCTAGTCACCTCATCTAGAAACTTCTAGAAGAATCCACACTCATCTCAAGAAAAGATAAATCCGTCTTTAACCGAATGTTAAAAGACGGCTGATAGAAAACTGGAAACTGGCAACTTCCAACAGTGATCCTGAAACGAATTTCAGGACAACCCCGAAACTGTATAAAGATACCCGCATTTGTATTACGACCGAATACAAATGCAACTGAGACAAAGATATTATACCTACTCAATATAATACTCGGATCCGGCTTAAACCAAAGCCGACCAGTATCATCTGTCCGAAAATCGACACGTGCGTAAACGCACGTGCATTTTCCGAACCCTGCCATAAAACCATACGGCCTCTACAACGTTTCGCCCGAACTTGGGAAACTGTCTGTGGGGGACTCTAATGACTCGTCAGCACCCTGGCAGTGGGTTTAACCACAAACCGTCAGCGGCACTAGCTATGCGTAACGGCTGCCCATGGACTGACCTCAAGGGTGGCCGCGGAGCGAACTCAAGGGAGACCGATGAGCGAACTCCTCCGAAAACCCTACTGAGCCTAACAGTGACAATGTATATACAGTCCGGTCCGTTCGTCAATGAGTATCGCATATCCGCCAAGAGGGCTAGTAACGTCAGACCCACTTTAGCAGTATAAGTCGTGTCGCAGTGTAGCCCAGAACGCCCTGAGATACTACTGGAATACCTACCAGTAAATCTCCTGCCTCGGCCGAGGGCTTTGCGTAATGGCTCTCCTAGACACAGCACGATCTCGCCCCCAATACCGGGAGAGACGAATCCCCTGCCGATCCGCTCACGTGCCTCCATATGGCTCGGGACTGTACCCAAAAGCTACCTGTTTGCACGACTCCTTTGAGCCGTGGTAGGGTAGAAATCAAAGCACAGTGGGAACTCATACGAGACAAATGACGACCTCAGGTCGATGAACTAACCTGTACACATGTCACCAGGGAACTGCTATCTGACGATAGGTATAGTACTAACTAGAAGATTCCCGGCGAGTCCTGTCCGGTGTACTCATAACCCAATGAGCACCTGTATACATCTTAGGTGATCCAACTGACACCAGTGGCTTGTGAGACCGGCCACCGCCCCTCGTCGGGGTCTCGACTGTACACACTAGTCTACTCCGGAGTATCGATGCCCTGTCTCGAAACTCCCACGACTAGGGACCACAATTAAGGATATGCATATAAACTACCCAACTCTCACGTATATGATCGCCCTCATACTGTTGGTAGTAAAGCAAGATCCTAAGGGCTCTATCAAAGTGTAACATGCAATCAGTCACCTGAACATGTACACGACTGATAAAGTCAAACCAGATAGCATACTATCATCTCGAGTAAGACTGTCCTACCGGGATAGGTCCTCCGCAATCATTGCAATCACGTACCTGCGATCCAATAATTGACTATGAGGGCATTATCTCCAACACTTCCTTCCCTATCGTTCGGCACCAGCCTATGGTTTGGAAGAAGACTATCCAGTAAGCATAATAGATGTACCCTCCTAAACCAAGGAGTACTCGCATCTCGAGAGAAGGTGACGATAAAAGACAACTGAATAATACCTTATTCTTTTAAAGGTGAAATAGGAGCGGCGATGAAGTACGCGGTTTTGGTCGTGAATGATATCAGTCGCAATTTACTTTGCCCTCTTTCTAATCCTTTTATTTTGTCTTTACATATTACCTTCTGCACACCCTACTTAGGCTAATTGGTTTTCTTCATTCCCTACCTTTCGACACCAGCCTATGGTTTGGAATAAGACTATCCAATAAGCGTTATAGGTGTACTCTCCTAAACCAAGGAGCTCTCGCAACCTGAGAGAAGGTGATAATAAAAGACTACTGAATAAACCAATTCTATTTCTCCTGAACCTGGATCCATCCTCGAAGAAGTCCCTTCGAGTTCGTATATAACCATACGATGGATCTATCCAATGGAAGTGGATATCCGTAGTAATACGGGTGTTCTGAGAAATTCAAATGGTAAAAGAAGGAGTGGCAATGACTAATGCAACATAGACATTCCAAAAACCAGTATTTTAAGATGGTTCGGTCAACCTGGTCACTGAGTCATAGTCTAGGGTCGGTCAAAGGTCGCTGCCAAAGAGAGAGAGAAAAGAAACACTCCGCGTGCACTCTAACCTAGATCAGAATGGTCATCACTTTATCTAATCCGGAAACCTCCCACTATCCTGTCAAATTCTCCTCCAAACCTAAAGAAGAATCAATCGGGATCACCCGAAGAGTAAACCAACTCATCAGTGGGAATCGGGATCCCACTCTCATCGCATGATAACGTGATGGAATGCATCCACGTTACTCATACTCCAGATGGTATGCGCATACTTGGCAAGTTTCAGTTTCTTTAGAAACTCCCGATATAGTTTTTGCCCCATGCTCTTATAACCTTGGCGTTAGGTCAAAATGCCATATGTCACATGTCAAGTTCTACCCATCACTATCTTGTTAATTTGAACCCACCCGCACATGCCCTTGGCGTTAGGTCAAAATGGCAGAACGGCTGTCCCAAACCAACTCATCTATCTATGCAACAATTGAATACCCAGCAGCTACCAAACACTATGCCTTGGCGTTAGGTCAAAATACATAGCTTGAATACTACTGAATACCCAAAAGAAGTGACGGAGGGCTACGACTGGTTTTTGGCGAAAAACCTTTAACGTAGTGAACTTGATATCGCTGAAGGAACCTGATAGCTTTTTAAAATATAGTGGCGAAAACCTTTTGCTAAAGAGGTCACTCCCGGTAAAGGGATCTCGGCTCTTTCCTCGTTGAATGAGGTGCAGGATATTCCACTGAATACCGCTATGCAAAGCAACTTGTAATCGACTATAGTGAAGTTATTACGCTGACGCAAACTTCTGCCCAAGGGGTCAGTCCCAGTGAAGGGATATCGGCCCTTGCCCCGTTGAATGAGGTGCAGGATATTCCACTGAATACCGCTATGCATAACAAAAGAAAACGTCTTTGCAATAACACTTTTTAAATTTGTTCCAACAACTGTAAACAGGTTTGTTTTTCTTTTGCGTTGATCAGAATCAACACAGTCCCATCATCTAATCACACCAGAAAAGAACGAAAATAAAATGTACGTATATGCCATCCGCATTCGTCACTGGGTCCCGTCATCACTCGTTAGGTTACTTAACTAACGACAGAGCGGGGACTGGACTAGCGCGGGTGTAAAACATATACAACATCTAATAGTATATAAACCAATATACAATAATCGCTCCAGGCGTGTTAGTATGCAACATTACAGAAAAGTAAAAAGCATCACAGAACAATACAGATAATCTGGGATCCCCGAGTTTCACAGAGCCGCTGCTGAAACTCGACGTTCCCCTGTCGTGTGGATAGCCTGTGCAATGAAACCTAGACCCCTACGGGTGCGGAAAGTTACCCGCCAAAACCTGAAGCGAGGCAGCCCCCTACAGCATAGTGAATGGACCACCCAGCACTTCACGGAATCCAGTAAGCTGGGGCACCACTCCTTGGGTCAACCTGTACCCCCTACGAGTGCGGCGGATAGTCTGCCAATTCTAGAGTGGGACCCCTCTGCCTCTCAAAGCCATGAGATGCGGACCCGTTGCTCCTCCAGAACCCGGCTATCCGTGCACTCCGTCGCGGGGCAAAACCTAGTACAGTAATGAAAAATAGTACAATAGGTACATCGACCGCAACCTGGTCGTGCCCCCAAAAGAATATTATACAGCAGGCAGTGACGGCAGTCCACAAGTTGGACGCTCGCCCCACAATATCAAATGTACAAATAAACTCAACCTGCACTATCATTGCACACTGCTATCCACCACGACAAATCCGCAACAACACAGCATAACACAGAACATCAACACGAATGTCACGTTCGCAAACCCGTCTAAAAGAACTATAGCAATCGGACGCGGTTTACCGATCAAATGACATTCCCGGTCGGAGATATAATGTAAGCACTGTAAACTAACATGTTTAAATTTCGATCGACCAAATATCAAAAAGTGGGCCCCACGACTTACTGGTGAACAGTAACAAAATCTGGGCCAAAACGATATTTACCAAAAACCACAAAATCCAACAGAGAACACACTGTACAAATTTGGGAGCATGAGCTCACCAAGTGGCCGCGGATGCGCGGTCAAACCATGGGTTTGACCGCGTTTCCGTGGCGGTTTGGTGGGGTCACGAGCCCAAATTTTGTCGTCGTTCTAATAAATGCCTGTACAGTTTTCTGAGATGTGTAGAAAAATTTTAGGACACCATTTAAAATCAACAGAAACTGTCATATTGAAAAAATGTGATTTTTGATTTCCGGTTCGATCGATGTTTTAAACGCGTTAGCACAAGTTAGCATAGCAAAATGGTGAGGCTCTGATACCACTGTAAGTCTACGCTAGCGCCCCGGCAGTCTACAGACGCCAAATGCGGAACAAAAACTTTTTAACTGGCGCTATCGTATACTTTAACCCAGATCTGCCATTATTGCTAAACTAACAAACCGTAAAGAGTGTAGAAAGGTTATACCGAACGATCCGAGTCCTTCGTTCTTCAACCATCATCCCACGCTCCGTTGCGGCTGCTCCGATCTCGTCGATCTCCGATCTCCTCGTCGAGGTGGCACCACATCATCGATTCTTTAAACGGGCTCCCGCCTCTGACTCGAGGCAACTCGATCGTCAAGTTTGCTAAAAGAGACGACCAAGAATGATGTAGAGAATGAGTAGATGACTTTGTCTCACTTCGTCCAAATCCGTGGACGATCGGTTAATGAAGTTGGCGATGGAAATGAAATGGAACAAGAAATGAACTATGAAATTTCCATTCATCCAAAACTATACTCTTTTCTTTTTAGCAACCATAATTTTCTCTCATGAGTGAAGTGAGAAGGAGAAGGGGGCCGGCCACTTTTATTCAAGGAGGGAGGTGAGGGTAGGAGCAATCAAGGGGGGGTGACAATAAACAAGAAGCATATCATTATCATAAATGAATAACAATGACTCATTAAGAAACATTGAATCTAAACCCTTAGTCACCATTGCATTAATGACACCATTAATGCACTAATGACTCACAAGCCTCATCATTACTTCTAGAAGCTTCTAGAATGATGACTCACCCTTATCCAAGGATAGATAAATCCGTCTCTAACCGAATGTTAAAAGACGGCTGATAGAAAACTAGAAACTGGCAACTTCCAAAAGTGATCCTGAAACGACTTTCAGGATAACCCCGAAACTGTATAAATATACCCGCATTTGTATTACGACCGAATACAAATGCAACTGAGACAAAGATATTATACCTACTCAATATAATACTCGGATCCGGCTTAAACCAAAGCCGACGAGTATCATCTGCCCGAAAAATAAAACGTGCGTAAACGCACGTGCATTTTCCGAACCCTGCCATAAAACCATACGGCCTCTACAACGTTTCGCCCGAACTTGGGAAACTGTCTGTGGGGGACTCTAATGACTCGTCAGTACATTGGCAGTGAGTTTAACCACAAACCGTCAGCGGCACTAGCAATGCGTAACGGCTGCCCATGGACTGACCTCAAGGGATGCCGATGAGCGCACTCATCCGGAAAACCCTACTGAGCCTAACAGTGACAATGTATATACAGTCCGGTCCGTTCGTCTATGAGTATCGCATATCTGCCTAGGGGGCTAGTAACGTCAGACCCCCAATAGCAGTATAAGTCGTGTCAGAGTGAAGCCCAATAACACCCTGAGATACTACTGGAGTACCTACCAGTAAATCTCCTGCCATGGCCATGGACTTTGTGTAATGGCTCTCCTAGACACAGCACGACCTCACCCCCAATACCGGGAGAGACGAATCCCCTGCCGATCCGCTCACGTGCCTCCATATGGCTCGGGACTGTACCCAAAAGCTACCTGTTTGCACGACTCCTTTGAGCCGTGGTAGGGTAGAAATCAAAGCACAGTGGGAACACATACGAGACAAATGACGACCTCAGGTCGATGAACTAACCTGTACACATGTCACCAGGGAACTGCTATCTGACGATAGGTATAGTACTAACTAGCAGATTCCCGGCGAGTCCTGTCCGGTGTACTCATAACCCAATGAGCACCTGTATACATCTTAGGTGATCCAACTGACACCAGTGGCTTGTGAGACCGGCCACCGCCCCTCGTCGGGGTCTCGACTGTACACACTAGTCTACTCCGGAGTATCGATGCCCTGTCTCGAAACTCCCACGACTAGGGACCACAATTAAGGATATGCATATAAACTACCCAACTCTCACGTATATGATCGCCCTCATACTGTTGGTAGTAAAGCAAGATCCTAAGGGCTCTATCAAAGTGTAACATGCAATCAGTCACCTGAACATGTACACGACTGATAAAGTCAAACCAGATAGCATACTATCATCTCGAGTAAGACTGTCCTACCGGGATAGGTCCTCCGCAATCATTGCAATCACGTACCTGCGATCCAATAATTGACTATGAGGGCATTATCTCCAACACTTCCTTCCCTATCGTTCGGCACCAGCCTATGGTTTGGAAGAAGACTATCCAGTAAGCATAATAGATGTACCCTCCTAAACCAAGGAGTACTCGCATCTCGAGAGAAGGTGACGATAAAAGACAACTGAATAATACCTTATTCTTTTAAAGGTGAAATAGGAGCGGCGATGAAGTACGCGGTTTTGGTCGTGAATGATATCAGTCGCAATTTACTTTGCCCTCTTTCTAATCCTTTTATTTTGTCTTTACATATTACCTTCTGCACACCCTACTTAGGCTAATTGGTTTTCTTCATTCCCTACCTTTCGGCACCAGCCTATGGTTTGGAATAAGACTATCCAATAAGCGTTATAGGTGTACTCTCCTAAACCAAGGAGCTCTCGCAACCTGAGAGAAGGTGATAATAAAAGACTACTGAATAAACCAATTCTATTTCTCCTGAACCTGGATCCATCCTCGAAGAAGTCCCTTCGAGTTCGTATATAACCATACGATGGATCTATCCAATGGAAGTGGATATCCGTAGTAATACGGGTGTTCTGAGAAATTCAAATGGTAAAAGAAGGAGTGGCAATGACTAATGCAACATAGACAATCCAAAAACCAGTATTTTAAGATGGTTCGGTCAACCTGGTCACTGAGTCATAGTCTAGGGTCGGTCAAAGGTCGCTGCCAAAGAGAGAGAGAAAAGAAACACTCCGCGTGCACTCTAACCTAGATCAGAATGGTCATCAATTTATCTAATCCGGAAACCTCCCACTATCCTGTCAAATTCTCCTCCAAACCTAAAGAAGAATCAATCGGGATCACCCGAAGAGTAAACCAACTCATCAGTGGGAATCGGGATCCCACTCTCATCGCATGATAACGTGATGGAATGCATCCACGTTACTCATACTCCAGATGGTATGCGCATACTTGGCAAGTTTCAGTTTCTTTAGAAACTCCCGATATAGTTTTTGCCCCATGCTCTTATAACCTTGGCGTTAGGTCAAAATGCCATAAGTCACATGTCAAGTTCTACCCATCACTATCTTGTTAATTTGAACCCACCCGCACATGCCCTTGGCGTTAGGTCAAAATGGCAGAACGGCTGTCCCAAACCAACTCATCTATCTATGCAACAATTGAATACCCAGCAGCTACCAAACACTATGCCTTGGCGTTAGGTCAAAATACATAGCTTGAATACTACTGAATACCCAAAAGAAGTGACGGAGGGCTACGGCTGGTTTTTGGCGAAAAACCTTTAACGTAGTGAACTTGATATCGCTGAAGGAACCTGATAGCTTTTTAAAATATAGTGGCGAAAACCTTTTGCTAAAGAGGTCACTCCCGGTAAAGGGATCTCGGCTCTTTCCTCGTTGAATGAGGTGCAGGATATTCCACTGAATACCGCTATGCAAAGCAACTTGTAATCGACTATAGTGAAGTTATTACGCTGACGTAAACTTCTGCCCAAGGGGTCAGTCCCAGAGAAGGGATATCGGCCCTTGCCCCGTTGAATGAGGTGCAGGATATTCCACTGAATACCGCTATGCATAACAAAAGAAAACGTCTTTGCAATAACACTTTTTAAATTTGTTCCAACAACTGTAAACAGGTTTGTTTTTCTTTTGCGTTGATCAGAATCAACACAGTCCCATCATCTAATCACACCAGAAAAGAACGAAAATAAAATGTACGTATATGCCATCCGCATTCGTCACTGGGTCCCGTCATCACTCGTTAGGTTACTTAACTAACGACAGAGCGGGGACTGGACTAGCGCGGGTGTAAAACATATACAACATCTAATAGTATATAAACCAATATACAATAATCGCTCCAGGCGTGATAGTATGCAACATTACAGAAAAGTAAAAAGCATCACAGAACAATACAGATAATCTGGGATCCCCGAGTTTCACAGAGCCGCTGCTGAAACTCGACGTTCCCCTGTCGTGTGGATAGCCTGTGCAATGAAACCTAGACCCCTACGGGTGCGGAAAGTTACCCGCCAAAACCTGAAGCGAGGCAGCCCCCTACAGCATAGTGAATGGACCACCCAGCACTTCACGGAATCCAGTAAGCTTGGGCACCACTCCTTGGGTCAACCTGTACCCCCTACGAGTGCGGCGGATAGTCTGCCAATTCTAGAGTGGGACCCCTCTGCCTCTCAAAGCCATGAGATGCGGACCCGTTGCTCCTCCAGAACCCGGCTATCCATGCACTCCGTCGCGGGGCAAAACCTAGTACAGTAATGAAAAATAGTACAATAGGTACATCGACCGCAACCTGGTCGTGCCCCCAAAAGAATATTATACAGCAGGCAGTGACGGCAGTCCACAAGTTGGACGCTCGCCCCACAATATCAAATGTACAAATAAACTCAACCTGCACTATCATTGCACACTGCTATCCACCACGACAAATCCGCAACAACACAGCATAACACAGAACATCAACACGAATGTCACGTTCGCAAACCCGTCTAAAAGAACTATAGCAATCGGACGCGGTTTACCGATCAAATGACATTCCCGGTCGGAGATATAATGTAAGCACTGTAAACTAACATGTTTAAATTTCGATCGACCAAATATCAAAAAGTGGGCCCCACGACTTACTGGTGAACAGTAACAAAATCTGGGCCAAAACGATATTTACTAAAAACCACAAAATCCAACAGAGAACACACTGTACAAATTTGGGAGCATGAGCTCACCAAGTGGCCGCGGATGCGCGGTCAAACCATGGGTTTGACCGCGTTTCCGCGGCGGTTTGGTGGGGTCACGAGCCCAAATTTTGTCGTCGTTCTAATAAATGCCTGTACAGTTTTCTGAGATGTGTAGAAAAATTTTAGGACACCATTTAAAATCAACAGAAACTGTCATATTGAAAAAATGTGATTTTTGATTTCCGGTTCGATCGATGTTTTAAACGCGTTAGCACAAGTTAGCATAGCAAAATGGTGAGGCTCTGATACCACTGTAAGTCTACGCTAGCGCCCCGGCAGTCTACAGACGCCAAATGCGGAACAAAAACTTTTTAACTGGCGCTATCGTATACTTTAACCCAGATCTTCCATTATTGCTAAACTAACAAACCGTAAAGAGTGTAGAAAGGTTATACCGAACGATCCGAGTCCTTCGTTCTTCAACCATCATCCCACGCTCCGTTGCGGCTGCTCCGATCTCGTCGATCTCCGATCTCCTCGTCGAGGTGGCACCACATCATCGATTCTTTAAACGGGCTCCCGCCTCTGACTCGAGGCAACTCGATCGTCAAGTTTGCTAAAAGAGACGACCAAGAATGATGTACAGAATGAGTAGATGACTTTGTCTCACTTCGTCCAAATCCGTGGACGATCGGTTAATGAAGTTGGCGATGGAAATGAAATGGAACAAGAAATGAACTATGAAATTTCCATTCATCCAAAACTATACTCTTTTCTTTTTAGCAACCATAATTTTCTCTCATGAGTGAAGTGAGAAGGAGAAGGGGGCCGGCCACTTTTATTCAAGGAGGGAGGTGAGGGTAGGAGCAATCAAGGGGGGGTGACAATAAACAAGAAGCATATCATTATCATAAATGAATAACAATGACTCATTAAGAAACATTGAATCTAAACCCTTAGTCACCATTGCATTAATGACACCATTAATGCACTAATGACTCACAAGCCTCATCATTACTTCTAGAAGCTTCTAGAATGATGACTCACCCTTATCCAAGGATAGATAAATCCGTCTCTAACCGAATGTTAAAAGACGGCTGATAGAAAACTAGAAACTGGCAACTTCCAAAAGTGATCCTGAAACGACTTTCAGGATAACCCCGAAACTGTATAAATATACCCGCATTTGTATTACGACCGAATACAAATGCAACTGAGACAAAGATATTATACCTACTCAATATAATACTCGGATCCGGCTTAAACCAAAGCCGACGAGTATCATCTGCCCGAAAAATAAAACGTGCGTAAACGCACGTGCATTTTCCGAACCCTGCCATAAAACCATACGGCCTCTACAACGTTTCGCCCGAACTTGGGAAACTGTCTGTGGGGGACTCTAATGACTCGTCAGTACATTGGCAGTGAGTTTAACCACAAACCGTCAGCGGCACTAGCAATGCGTAACGGCTGCCCATGGACTGACCTCAAGGGATGCCGATGAGCGCACTCATCCGGAAAACCCTACTGAGCCTAACAGTGACAATGTATATACAGTCCGGTCCGTTCGTCTATGAGTATCGCATATCTGCCTAGGGGGCTAGTAACGTCAGACCCCCAATAGCAGTATAAGTCGTGTCGGAGTGAAGCCCAATAACACCCTGAGATACTACTGGAGTACCTACCAGTAAATCTCCTGCCATGGCCATGGACTTTGTGTAATGGCTCTCCTAGACACAGCACGACCTCACCCCCAATACCGGGAGAGACGAATCCCCTGCCGATCCGCTCACGTGCCTCCATATGGCTCGGGACTGTACCCAAAAACTACCTGTTTGCACAACTCCTTTGAGCTGTGGTAGGGTAGAAATCAAAGCACAGTGGGAACTCACACGAGACAAATGAAGACCTCAGGTCGATGAACTAACCTGTACACATGTCACCAGGGAACTGCTATCTGACGGTAGATATAAACTAACTAGTAGATTCCCGGCGAGTCCTGTCTGGTGTACACATAACCCAATGTGCACCTTTATACATCTTAGGTGATCTAACTGACACCAGTGGCTTGTGAGACCGGCCACCGCCCCTCGTCGGGGTCTCGACTGTACACACTAGTCTACTCCGGAGTATCGATGCCCTGTCTCGAAAACTCCCACGACTAGGGACCACAATTAAGGATATGCGTATAAACTACCCAACTCTCACGTATATGATCGCCATCATACTGTTGGTAGTAAAGCAAGATCCTAAGGGCTCTATCAAAGTGTAACATGTAATCAGTCACCTGATCATGTACACGACTGATAAAGGAAAACCAGATAGCATACTATCATCTCGAGTAAGACTGTCCTACCGGTATAGGTCCTCCGCAATCATTGCAATCACGTACCTGCGATCCAATAATTGACTATGAGGGCACAATCTCCAACACAAGCACCAGACGGCTTTGCACCACGATTTTAACGTCATCAAGGTTCTCGTTAGCCAGTTCTTTAGCGAGCTTGGCCAACGCGTCTGCTTTGCTGTTTTCCGCGCATGGTATGCTTTCCAGAGTATAGGAGGGAATTTGGGTCCACAGTTGTCGCACCTTTTCACCATACTTCACCAACTCCGGTTTGCACGTTTGGTAGTCACCGTTTACTTGACTAACGACCAGTTGAGAATCCCCGTATATGAGGAAGTTTTCAATTCCCATGCCAATGGCGATCTCGAGGCCTGCTATCAAAGCTTCGTATTCGGCTTCATTGTTCATCCTCGGTTCTGTTAAGGAGAAAGCGAAGCGCATTATCCCTCCATGTGGAGTCACGAAGATAAGGCCTACCCCCGATTTGATTATTGGCGTACTTTGTTTGCGCTTCTTCATGGAGGACGCTCCATCGAAATAAAGCTCCCATCGGGTATCACCACCGTCGATCGTGTCAAACGCATGTTCATCTGGCAAATCGCAATTCTGAGGAGAACCGGCAGGTACTGGATGCTCAGCGAGGAAATCAGTGATGGCCTGGCCTTTCACTGCCTTAAGAGACTGATAGGTTATTGAAAACTCCATCAGGAGCAGGGCCCATTTAGCGAGTCTCCCTGTCAATATGGCCTTTGACATTAGATATTTTAGGGGGTCCACCTTTGATATAAGACGGACTTCATGTGCCAATGCATAGTGCCGGAGTTTTGTTATCGCGAAGATTAATGCCAGGCAATTTTTTTTAATAAGGGAGTAGTTGCTTTCTGCCCCTGGTAGGACTCGACTCAGATAGTAAAGCGCTCTCTCCTTCCCTTGATCGTTCTCTTATGCCCATAATGCGGCCAAGGAACTTTCGAGGGCTGTTGTATAAAGAATGAGAGGCTTTCCCTTGACCGGAGCAGCCAGCACCGGCGGGTTCTTCAAGTATTGCTTGATTTCATTTTGCGCGCTCTGGCATTTTTGGTCCCAGACGAACGAAGTTCCCTTTTTCATCAGGTGAGTATAAGGACGACACTTGCCTGACAGGTTGGCGATAAATTGCCGGATGTACGCGAGCTTCCCTTGGAGAGACCGCAGCTGTTTGAGAGTCCTTAGCGGTGGCATTTCTATGATCGCCTTGATCTTAGACGGATCTATTTCGATACCTCGGTGTCGGATGATGAATCCCAGGAATTTACCCGAGGAGACTCCGAACGCGCATTTGAGGGGATTCATCTTCAAATTATATTGCCGAAGGCGTTGAAATACGATCTTCAGATGCTCTAAATGCTCTTCATATGACATGCTCTTTACTACGAGGTCGTCGATATAGCACTCGACGATTTCATGTATGAGATCATCAAAGATCTTTGGCATGGCCCTCTGATAGGTGGCACCGGCATTTTTTTATCCGAAGGGCATGTCTTTGTAGCAGAATATACCCAAATGAGTCCGGAAAGCGGTGTGCTTCTGGTCGTCGGGATGCATCTTTATCTGATTATACCGTGATGAACCGTCCATGAAGGAGAAAACCTCATGAGTGGATGTATTTTCTATCATCAGTTCCGTGACCGACACTGGGAAATCATCCTTCGGGCAGGCTTTATTGAGATCTCGGAAGTCCACACATATGCGCACTGTCCCATTTTTCTTCATCACAGGGACGATGCTTGCGACCCAGTCAGGGTACTGTACCTACTGTATAAACCCAGAATCGATCAGCTTCTTGACTTCGGCGTTAATGCTCATCTCAAGCTCGAGCCGCATCCTTCTTGGCGCCTGCTTGACTGGCTTGATATCCGGGGATATTGCTAATTTATGCACAGCAATCTCTGGATCTAATCCCGGCATCTCGGAATAGTTCCACGCGAAGCAATCTCTATGCTGTAGAAGCACGTCCTTTAACGCAGCCACCGTTTCTTCAGATAGCAGCTCGCTGACGAATGTCGGTCGCGGATCGTCTGCCGATCCCAACTCAATCTTCTTGAGGTTATCTGCAGTAGTATGTATGCCATCTTCCAGTTCTTTCGGAGCTGGTGGAAATTCTTAGATTACCTCATTGTCATTGTTTTCGAAGCACTAAGGGAGCTCATCTATGTCCTCGGGCTCTTCTTTTAATATTGTAATCATGTGACAGGTGAGAATCCGCTTCCAAGACCGATGTGGATCTGGTTCTGCTCTTGCGGCTTTGGGTTCGTGCTTTTGTGGCGGCGTTACCCTCCAGCTGCTGGATAAACCAAATCAGCCTTGCTGGTACTGGTCTTCGACCTAGTTCTTGAAGGTGAAGCAGTCTTCGATAGAGTATCCTATGGCTCGGTGATAAGAGCAATAGCCCGGATGAGAAACTTTGTTAGCTTGCTCAGGGTGCTTAGACTCTGGAAGTGCGATTATTTAATGTTTTATAGCGAGCTCGAGTAACTTCTTCGTCTTGTCTCGGGGGAAGGAATACACTCGACTCATCTTTTTTATGAGGGACAAATCCGGGCCGCGCAATACCTGATCACATGACTCTCTAATCCTGCGTTGTTGTTTTCGTCTCCTCTTTCCGCTTCTTGACTTACTTCTGCCTCTGCGTCGGGCCTTTTGTACAACTGGTTGACAGGGAGGAGCATCTTCGTCTTTTGAAGCCTGTTGAATTAGACGTTGCGTCCTGGCCTTCTCGTAGATGGCCATCTCGCGATTATGGTCTTCCCGAGCTTTTTGATCCGCTTTCCTGATTAGCTTGTCCATTCGTTCTTCAAATGGCGGACTCGGCATTTCGATTGCGGGATCTAGTTTTGATGAGGGGTCGGCATTGCTGGACAGGGCGTTTTCCTCCTCATCGAAGTTATATACGGCGTAGCTACCGTGGACTCGCTCCCGTTTACCGGATCTCATGTATCCAAGGCCGAGCGTTTCCATTTTCCCGTTGGGCAATTTGCGCTGAGTTCCATGGACATCCCAAATCTTGTTGTAGAATCGAGCTTGTCGAACAGTCTGCTTTAAGGGTACCCCTTGGTGCTTCATTAGCCACTTTAGTCCATTTGTGTAGTATCTGGGCAAACGGATGGGTTGGAGCCTGTCGAGTGTAGAATCCGCGCCATGCCAGATTTCTTTCTCCACTCTTGCTTCCGTGGATTGGTAGAATAGGATCGCCTTTTCACCCTTTCGCCTGGAAAGGACGTAAAACGTCTGCAGGTCCTGCACATTATAAGCTTGAAGTGCGTCGAGATCCTTGTAGTGTTCCCGCGTCACCATGGTGATTTGCAAACTCTGATCATCGCTAGGGGATGCTTGTATTGACGGCCGACTGGAGAACACGGTATTAACCTCATCTTCCGAGTCACTTCCGAAGATCAACATGGGGGAGGACGGTCCCGGGTTGTTGCGTCGAGACGGCCCAGCGTAAACTATCTCTTCTTCTTCTTCGGTATCGCTCCCGAAAACAGGGATGGTGGCGGCAGCTTTGTTCTCCGGCTTGCGACACTTTTCTATATCCTCGAAGTCTGGCAAAAAGTACTTTGCAACTTCGTACTTACGGACTTCGTTCACGGAAAATGGGTTCAGCTCACCCGTTACGGTATACTCGAAACCATCCTTAAAGTACTTCATACACTGATGCTGTGTAGAAGGGATGATGTTGTACTCGTGTAACCAAGGGCGACCGAGCAAGGCGTTGTAGAAGGTCTTCGCGTCAATGAAGTGAAACTTGATATCCGTGACGGGCAGTCCGAAGCGTAATGTTAGTATTACAGATCCGTGAGTCCGTGATGACTGGGAGTCAAAACCGGTGATGGTAGTTTTGTCACGAGCGAGGTGCTGTACGCTCATGCAGATTTCTTTCAACACCCGAACATTAAGGAGATTGACGGAGGATCCATTATCCACCAGGATCTTTCCTAACTTGATATCATGGCAGTATCCAGAGACATATAGGGGACGGTTGTGGTCGCACGTCCCGAGGAGAAGGTCTTCGTCACCGAAAGTGATGTCGGCCGTGTGCACTTCTTCCAGTTCATCCTTCATCCTTTCTGCGGCGAGGAAGGCTTGGAATTTCTCCGGTTCTTGTAACGCCTTGATTAATGAATCTCGCGCTTCTTTTGATAATAGGAGGGCATCAAGAATGCTGAGCTGAGAAGGTAGCTTCCTTAGGTGGGCTAGGATGTTGTAGTCCACCTTACCCTTCCTAGGAGGGTCCTTGGCAGTCAGCTCATTCATGACTTGGTCATCTAAGGAGATATCCCCAGTGACCTTTTCCTTTCCCTTATCTTTTCTATTTGCGGGCCCGAGATTCTTTTCCGGGAGCGTGCGATTGCGCAGCTGAATGTTCTCGCAGGCCTCCGGTTCTTCTTCCTTCCCTAAGACGGACTCTTTAAAGAGAGGGCCCAAAGCCATTTCCTCGTCAGACTCGCTCCCAAAGGTGAGAACTTGTGATCCTCCGGCGTCGACCATGTAACAGCTGCCGGTAGTTCTTTTGCGCCAGTCGGTTGTACTTCTCTGCTCCCGACGAGTTCTGCATTTCATGCGCCAGTGAGCAATATATCCCTGCCACCATATCCTAAAAGCGTCGCACTCCTCCGTAGGGTGTGAAATTTTCCGATGATATGAGCAATAATTAGGGTGCCCCTCCTCCCCATCGAACAAGTTCTCTTCCGAGGGTGGTAGCTTCATCCCCACTGACATGGCTTTGGCAAACCTTTTCCTCGTCTTGAACACGTTTTTATTCGCATCGGATGTCTTTTGATCTGACGGGAGTGCTTCGACTCTTTCGTTTAGTCACTTGCGTTTGGCTCCTTCCGATGCAGCCATCTCACGCTCCTGATCGGCTTTACTTTTCAAACGAATCTCGTCTAGAAAGGCGTCGATCATTTCATCTGTTGGCCATACAAGCTCTGGCTCAGGCTCTGCCCCCAGTTTCTCAGTGCCAGGAGTTTTCTCATCTTCCGAGTGGGAAATCACATGACAACTCGCCACATATCACTCGGATTCATCCGATGAGCTCTCTCCGTCATCTTCCTCCTGAAAGACGTGGTTGAGGAACTCTTGCAGCGTGACGGGAGTCTGCGCCTTTTGATTGTACTCCTCCAGCACGTCAATCCGTTTCTGTAAATCCGTGCACTTGTCTCCAGGCTTCACGGGCTTTTTGGATTTCTTCTTCTTTTTCTTCGACGATTTTGACGGTTGGGTGTGAGTATCCGGGCCATCACCACGAATCTTTGTAGTTGGGCGCGGCTTCAACATCCTTTCGATGCTTTGAGGTTCAAGCGGGTCCTTCCATTCGACCGCCGGGCACGCATGAAGGTCCCTCAGCATTCTTTTGGTTTTAGTTGACAGCACGACCTCCCATGGAGCTTCTTCAATAAAGGAACAGGTTGCTCCCGGTGTATCTGCTTTCTTAGGAGTATGCGGCTGTGGCGGGTTCACCTTCCACTTTTCGGATAGTGCAAAGTTCCCCTGGAGTTATTAATCTTCAATCCATCCTTTGAAAACGAAACAATCCTCAATCGGATGGCTTACCGTTTGATGGTAAGGGCAATAGTTGGGGTTATTCACCTCAGTGGGTCGTGGCGGTCGCCTTGGATTTGGCAAGTTTATAAGTCTGTTGCGTACTGCCAGCTCGAATAACCGTTTCGTCTTGTCCCGTGGGAACGAGTAGGGACGCTTCATTTTCTCATTATAATACCGCCGTCTTTCTTCCAGCTGATCCGCCAGCTTTGGGGGACTGGGTTGCTGCTGGGCGTTCGCAACGAAGGTTGCCTTCCCTTTACCTTTGTCATTCCGAGGTTCTGGCTTCGGGGGAGGCGGTCTGTGACCCATCTGGTCCATCTGGGCCAACTTGTCGATCAGAGCCTGGAACGTGGTTGGTTTAAAGAACATCATGAACTGTGAGATGGTTGCATGAGGATCTAGTGTACCCACGAACATGCCCACCGCAGGCGCTTCCTTAATGCGTTGTTCGCATTTTGACCACAAGTTTCGCCAACGTAGAGCGTACTGGACCCATGTTTCACCTGGTTTCACCCTGGCATGAATTAATGCTGTTATCAGAGTGCGTTCGCTGGCGCTTGCGAATCGCTGAGAGAATAGCAATTCCATTTCAGCGAACGTCTTGATGGAATCGTTCGGGAGTTCTGAATACCATTCGAACGCCGTTTCTGATAAGCTGCTCACGAACTGGCGAAGCAACAGTTTGTCGTCGCCACCAGTGTTGCCACAAAGCGCCCTGAAATGGGCCACATGCTGATGGGGATTGCCTGTCCCCTTATAGACATAGAATTTTGGTATTGTGTAGCCCGGCGGGTATTTGATCTGGTCATACCAGCTCGGATATGGTCTTCCTGTCCTGACAACTTGACCAGCTGCCTCAGCCGCCTGGTGAACGCGTATCTATTGGGCTATGTATTCGTCTAGGTCAGCCTTAGAGATTGTCTCCTCCTTAGCCGTTGACAGAGCGGGTAGGGGATTTGACGTTTCTCCCCTGTCGTCTTCAAGAATGATTGGGGGATCTTCAGTAGAGGGTTCCTGTTGGATCATCATACCCACCATGTCCTGGAACAGAAGGGCCATTCGTTGTATATTGGCTGATTGTTCAGCAGCCTCTTTATCCTTCTTCTCCAGTATCCTACGAAGGAACTCAGCGTCAGTTTCTTCCTCCTGGCGTTGCTCGTATGACGCGTCGGGGCTTTCTTTCGGCCCAGTAAGTGCGTCCATCGCGGTCATCATTTCTTGGAGCTTCTGCTGTTTCTCCTGAGCTTTGGTCACCGACCGTGTGAGCGGTCTATGCCCTGTAGACGCACGGCTATCTTCCTTCCCCGACGCCATGTATACAGTATGGACCATCCTGCCCCTAGCCTTAGGGCGTCTGGGCTCAGCGCTTTTAGCTTTCGTTGCAGGCCCGGGGGTCCCTTCTGGCCTCTTCTTTTTATGAGCAGTGGAAGTTAAGGGGGCTGTTGAAGTGGGCACCCAGACAACTTTTCGTGGCTTAGCCTGGTGACTGGCTTCCTGTTGGATTTTCAGCTTCTTATGCTGGCGGGTGAAATTTGGATCGATCACCGAGTCTCGGGTCTGCCGCCAGAATTTATAGATTTGGGAGGACAGCCGTTAAGGAGATTGGGGTTGTTCTGGCTTTACTTCTACAGCCTTTTGCAGCGGAGGAGGAGACCACTTTAGCACCGCGGTAGGAGAATTCCTACGCACCTTATTTAGCATCTCAAAGTTGTTCCCAATTAGAACAGCAGCATTAACTTCTGCCATCGGGGCTGGAGGAGTTAGCCCAGGAGGGGAGTTGCCTCCGGCCTTCCTCACTCTGCGCCAGTAACGACGTCGAGCGCGTCGTGCAGATGGAACCGGCTTGGTGAGGGCGATAGTCTCGTCTTGCCCCCTGTGTAGGTGGGGGGTCGCTGCTGGTGTCAGCTTGTCAAAGACCGATGTCCTTTGGGTAGCAGGAGCGGGAACTGGAGCCGTCAATCTTGTAAAGACCTACTTTTTGGCAGGGGAAGCCGCCTTGACGACTTCAGGAGCAGGACTGGTTACTTTCTTAGGAGCACCCTTTTCTAGGATTGTAGGCCCCATAGCAGGTCCACAGGAGCTCTGGCTCAATCTGGTGTTGACCGAGGCGCTGGTGTTGGGCGACCCGTTGAGAGAAGTCCCGGTAGGTGTAAGCCGATCAAAGACCGACTTCTTGGGAGCTTCCGTTGTCAGCGTAGGAGCGGTGAAGCTAGTTGGCGGGAGCATGGTCCCAAAAAACAACCCTGTGGTGGCTCGAGTGACCTGTTCCACGAGCATTGTGAACAGCGAAGCAGCTTGGGGTCCGTAGGCTATGCCTCCTGTCTAGGCAGAGCGCCAGTTGCAGTTGCAGTTGGAGCATTTCGCACAAGTGGAAGCCATTGATTCTTTGCTTTCTGCAATAAGCAAGACGCCAAATCTTAGTACCTTGAAACCCAAGGGCAACCATTAGCGAACCGCGTTTAATCCGCGACCACGACACATGAAGTGTGGAGTGGAAAGAGGAAAAGGTCCCACCGGTATGCCAGAATCTGTTCGCCTCCAAAAGACGGCGGCGACGCGGGGCATCTCGCCTGAGATTCAGGGCAGATGCTAATTGGTGCTATCCGTCCACCTCTTCGAAGATGCCAAGTTGATTTATGGCACCGTATATCGAATGTTTAAACGGATGCGTCCGATGTAGCAGACTTCATCAGATTCCCCCTCGCTTGAGGGGTTTTTGATTGTAGGGACGCTCTTCCCTGCAGGCGCAAGCCCCTGCAGTTAATTACGCTACAGCACTGCGGTAACCACTTTCTCCTTCTCCAGATGGTCACTTCGTGTCGTGTGTGTTTATTTTGTGTTTAGTTGCCCGTGGATTGTATACGGGGACTGAGTTATGTCGTCGCCCGTAGGGCGTGGACTAGTCCAAATCCGTATTATCTTAGATTTGGGTTTTGGGGTTTGGGTTTAAGGATACGTTAGCCTCGTTTGAGACTAAGATAGACTTAAACGTATGTTAAGGACACGTCAGTCTAGTTTTTAGACTAAGATCAACTTAACGGGATCGTTTAGATCCAACAAGAGAGCAATTAAGGGAGCCCTGTTATTTAGTTTAGTGACGTTATGGTCGATAGGTAGTTTAAGGACATTGCGGTCCATAGGTAGTTTAAGGACATTGCGGTCCAATGTTAGTTTTTAGACGTTGCGGTCAAGGTTAAGGACCTCATAGTCCGTGGATTTAAGGACTCCACAGACCGATGTTAGTTTTAAGACATCACGGTCAAGGTTAAAGACGTCATAGTCCGTTGTTAGTTTTAAGACATTCCGGTCAAGGTTAAGGACGTCATAGTCCATGGGTTTAAGGACCCCACAGTCCGATGTTAGTTTTAAGACATCCCGGTCAAGGTTGAGGACGTCATAGTCCATGGGTTTAAGGACCCCACAGTCCGATGTTAGTTTTAAGACATCCCGGTCAAGGTTCAGGACGTCATAGTCCATGGGTTTAAGGACCCCACAGTCCGATGTTAGTTTTAAGACATCCCGGTCAATGTTAAGGACGTCATAGTCCATGGGTTTAAGGACCCCACAATCTGTATCAATGTGTGGTCATCGGGACCCGTCACCTCTTTGAAGACGTTGAGGAATTACAACGCCGAGTATCAAAGGAGTGAAGAGATGTACCCTTGAACCAAGGTAGATTAAATAGTCTTTGGCATAATTTGGGATCAAGACCAATCGATTATGTTATAAGCCCATTGGCCCAGTTAAGTTTTGGTTGAGGAATTATGGCCATCTTGGGCTAAGTCCAATCATGTTTGGAATATTGGCTTTCTGTTGGTCCATTGAAGGAGAGGCTTTGCCTCTAGAACTTAGCCAATTGGGCTGAAGCTAGTGTTAAACACTAAAGACCAATCAGTGTTGAACACTGGGAATGAGATTGACAAGTTATTGTTTAACACTAAAAGATAGTTGGTGTTAAACACCAGCAACAGGGCTTTCAAATTAGTGTTAAACACTAAAACAAATCAGTGTTAAATACTGGCAACAGAGATCTCAAATTAGTGTTAAACACTAAGGTAATCAGTGTTGAACACTGGTGATAGAGATTTTAATTTAGTGTTGAACACTAAGAAAATTAATATTAAACAGAGGTTTTATTTAATGTTAACACTAAGAAATTCAGTGTTAAACACTACAAATAAAGTTCTTCAATTAGTGTTGAACACTAAGGTAAATCAGTGTTGAACACTGGATTTAGAGGTTCCAACTTAGTGTTAAACACTAAGGCAAGAGGGGTCACGTGGTAGCACGTGAGGGCGCCCTCACTTCATTTTATTCTGCCCAAAAATATTGAATACTTTGAAGCGTCACATGCTGTCATGTGATGGGCATTTAAGTGTTTGTCTGTTAGTGCTTCTGCCAAGGGGTCACGTGGGGCACGTGAGGCGTTGCCTCAAAGCCCTTCTCTGTGGAACTTTTCAGGGGTCACATGGTAGCACGTGACCCTGTTTCACTCCATGTTTTAAAGATCTAGCAATAACTTTAGAGGAATTAAATTCCTACTTTCTTTTGAAGAATTATATTTTTAGATAGGGTTAATCCCTAATTTCTTTTCTGTTGGAATTAAATTCCCCATATATGTAAAGAACTGGATTCTATGATAGGGTTCAACCCTAATAATAACTTTAGAGAAATTCCCACTTTCTCTTAGATAACCTTAATTTATATTCTGAGAAATTGAATTCCCATATATGTGAGGAATTAGGTTCTGTCATAGGGTGAAACCCTAATCTCTTCTTTCTTAAGGGAATTAAATTCCTGTTATTTTGACAGAATTAAGTTCTTAACTGGTTCTGTTCATTTCGAAGGAATTAAATTCCCATAACATAGGGTTAAACCCTAATTTTATTTCAAAGGAATTAAATTCCTATAGTTCTGTGAGAATTAAATTCTCAAACTTCCAATCCCTCCCTATGCTTTGGATCTGCATGGCAGGATCTCAACCCAATGAGAATTAAATTCTCAATTCATGGGGAGATGTGCACTTTGCAGATCCTCCACTAAAGAGAGAACTAAGTTCTTCTTTTTAATATAAGAGTTAAACTCTTTTGAGAATTAAATTATCTTTTTTTTAAAGGCCTTCCTTTTCTTACCCGAGGTTTTCTTCTGCAGCAGATCAAATTCTTTCAAAGTCTCAAGGCTCTCTTTCTTTTTATCTTTATGTCTCTGTATATAGATCTCTATATCTCCCTCTCTCTGTCTCCATTGGCTCCTATTTATAGGAGAAGGAGCAGAATCAATTAGTTTTAGTGAATCATTCATTGAGGGATTTGATTCGTATTCCTTAGAGATTTGATTTGCATTCATCATTCATCTGAACCTTTGGATTATTAGGTGAATTTTATTCACCCTTGGATTTTAAATCCAATGATATTCCTTTATTGTTTCGGTTAGATTTTAAGGGGAAATCTTTCCAAGTTCAAGATTTTTCCATAGATAGGTGATATTTAATCACCCTTTAAATCTTTAATCCAATCGGATCCAAATAATCATTCTCCTTTGGAAAGATTCGAATGCTGTTCAGAATTTAATTCTGTTAAATAGATGGGATTTGAAAGCCGGTCACGTGTGGCCACGTGACCCTTGGTCACGTGTAGGCACGTGTCCCCTAGACACGTGTAGGCACGTGACCCCCTGGAACGAGCTTTCTTCTCCTTTCTGCGCTCTGTCTTCTAGCCGCTGTTCAACCGTCACGTGCCAACACGTGACCCCTGGTCACGTGTGAGCACGTGACCCTTTCTGAAGCCTTTTCTTTGATTTAATCAAGGAGCTGAATCTGCCTTTGCCGTTGCTTTTAATTGTCACATGCCAAAACGTGACTGCTGGTCACGTGCTAGCACGTGATGCCTCTTCGGTAGGCTTTCCTGATTTTAAATCAGGAAACAACTATACAGTAGAATTGCTGCATTTTGATATGATACATTGCATGAATTGTCGGCTATAGTTGCATGCACTTGTATATGATATTGCATTTGACTTGGAGGAATTTGGGAACCACAAATATATTTCAAAACTGGAATCATTTAAAAGAGCGGTTTTCCCTTGATATGTGCATAGTATTGTCCCATGTTATGTGATATACGGATATGCTTATATTTGTGTTATATGTAGTATACATCATGCTTTATGATTATACGCATTGAGATATGCTGTTTTCATGGGATTTTCTAGATTTGAGAACTGTGGCTATTTCAAAAGAAAGTATGTATTGTTTAAAAAAAACCCGGTTTCTCTTAATATGATATTTCAGTGCGTCCACCATGAGTTGTCTCGGTTCTGAGAGCTTGTGTGAATATACCCGATTCGAGGAGCGGTAGGCACCGTCTGCGGGTACATGGTGGACCCGGTGTGGTACCTCGGGAAAAGAAGTCCCGTATATGGTAGACGGTGAGCCTGCAGGGGCGCACTACATACCGGTGACAGTATTTGGGTTCGGCGGTTATCCGGAGGATACCGACCGGAGTAGAGAGATGGATATGAGGGCCGACAAGGGTGTGCGGCGCCTGAGATATGAGGATTTACGTGTCGATGCTAGACACAGGTTTATTGATTTGATTGTGTCACAGATGGATACATTTTGATTTATATCCTCATATTTACATGCATATGCTTTCATGATATTTACATGCATATGCTTTCATGATAATTACATGCATGATATTGTTGCATCACTGGTTGACACGTGGACGGGATCCATAGGCTTACACGCACTGATTTCACGGTTGGATGCATTCTATTTTTCAAGAACTCATACATCATACAGATTATATGTTGTTACCTGAGGCACTGACACGAGCACATGGTATTACACTTATGCATAGATGTATACCCTAGCCATATTTTATGCTTCAGGATATATTTTGTGGATATATTATGATCGTATGACCTAGGATTGAGTCATACATATGATTTCTACTCTGTGATGTTTTCTACTCACGAGTTGGCAACTCACCCTCGTTGTGCCACAGTTTCTTGCAGGTTTTGCCTTACAGGTTCGTTGTGGCTTTCTGGCACATTGCTTTCATTCCGGGTGATTACTTTGGTAGGTGGGTTCACTTGTATCGTGACCACCATTGTACTCTATTTTTATTCAGTTGTATCTAGTAAACTCCATCAACCGAACTTGTATATTTATTTCAGACTTAGAAAACCAGTTGTTATTCTTTCGACCTCAGAGTCACGCGTTGTATTATTATGGTTTTCATGCGGTTTTGAGTTTCCTTTTGAGTTTTGATCCTCGCCCTTCGGCATTGTATATTATATTGCTTGCGTGGTTGTGACCGTTGTTTGACGAAGAGCTAGCTCCCGCTTGGGGATGCCTTTTATCTTTTCGTATACTATTCATGTTGTACCCCTTTTTGGGGCCTGTATTTACAAAGGAAACTCTGCCGAAATTTTCAGAAAAGACTTTATGTTTTAAAAAAAAACGCATAACTCGGCTTATGCTATTAAAACCACTTGCTTTTAAAAAAGTTGATTTTAATAAAACACTTTCTTAAAATGGTTTAGATTTCTGGGATTTTTGGCTTACTTGAATTACATGGGGTCCTATAGACTTCATATGATTCAAGTGCCAGTCACGTGCCATTTCGGGTCGTGACAAAGTTGGTATCAGAGCGCTAGGTTAACCTTGGTTCGAGTCTATATTTGTCTATGCGAAGCCTAGGGCGTTTGTATATATATACAGAATCTAGGCTTGACCTTACGGAACTTAGACTTGGTCGAGGGAGTATTCGACTCAAAATTTCATCGCTTAGGTTGACCTTGGTTGATGAAGTAGGTAACTTCAGTAGAGTGACGTACCGTGTGTATGTTCCGCGGCATACTTACGATACGCTACTCCGCTTATGGAGCCTTAGGATGTACATTTCTTTGCACAGTATTATATTCATTCCTATGATCTATCCTCATCGATATTGGTTTATGGTTTTTGCTGTCGCGATTACACTGGCAGAGAGAGAGCTACGGCTAGAGTTGCGGTCAGCATGAGCTCGTCACGAACGAGGTCTGACCAGGGCATGATTCCAGGGACATATGATTTGCATAGATGCGTCGTTTTATTGTGTTTTCACGCCATGAGCATTTGATGGATCGCTTTTACGAGATTTCTTGGACGTGCAGATCGGCACCAGAGGATCAGGCTACTGCTAGAGGCCAGCCAGCATGTGATGACCGTCAATGCACCGATTATTTGATGATTTAGGTACTGTTCAGCATGCGGACGAATGAGCCAATTGTTGTTGCGAATGACGAGATATCGCCCCAGATGTTTGGAGTTATTGCCGCACGAGTTATACTTAGAGATATTATAGAAGATCGCTAGTCACCCAACGAGGAATGACTAGGACATGTGATTCATTGCCTCCCCCGATGCGAGATTATCAGATTGATTAATTCCAGCTAGAGACAACTTCACGCAGGTACGTTAAGAGTCGATAGAAGATGATCGAATGTCAGAAACCCATTTTCCAAGTTTAAAGTATAAGGGGAAACATGAAAGTAATTCTGTGGACCCTCTAGAAGAATGAAACCCTAACTCGATATAATTTCCATGAGAACACTTTGAAACCTTAGGGTTTGCAGCAGTTCAGCGGTACCATTGATGAGGCTTGGGTTTGCCCTTCTACGGCTGGTCCATAGGTACTGTGGCATGCACTAGAATACTATTAAACTGTACCCAAGATGTTGAGCTCTTGGGGGATTATGGAACTTTGACGAATCGATCGAAAGTTTCAACGTCATTCGAATATCTTGTGATGGAATACATTGCCTGGGAGACTCCAGATACGAGTATAGCCGTTGGAGCGCAGTCCATGCAGCCTCGAAGAGACGAGTCCGAAATAGTCGACACTAGAGAAAAAGGGAGTAAGAGGTTCATACGAGATCTTGATGATATGACGTTCCACTCCACTGACATCAGAGATATCGTACGCATGCAGAGGCGTTGTATATGGATATATCTTCCAGAAGGAGTCGTGATGAGTATGCAGCCGTTCCGGAACAAGAAGCAGATATAGTAAAGGGTGATAACCTCCGAGCAGTTCGGCAGAAACGAGATTTGGGAGTGACTTCGACAGAACCTTTCTAGAATACTATACGAGAAGACTTGGACCCAGGATAGGTCATATTGTGCACACCCAGCAGGCCAGAGTTCGGCATCATCGACGAGATAGTTGGCCAGAGATCATTAGAGGATGTGCCAGAGCGGGGTTGTTTCCGTTGTCATTCCATATTGGGTCGTTGAGCTGAGGAGCTATATATCTAGAAATTCGCAGTGAGAGACAAGAGCCTAAAGGCACCAGGCGCCAGACTATGAAAAGGAGGCAGGAAGATATCTTGGTCTGCTAGCTTTGGATGCACCGACACCTTCTCGACTGCGAAGGAAGGACATATCGTCGACAGTGTTTACGATCTGGGATTTGGTGATTCGAATATTACGCATCCGTTATTTTTTGATTTCGGTATTTTTGACGATTTGTTTGCATGATTGAGATTTTGTGCAATACGGTTGCACTTGACATCGATTTGATGTCATTCGAGAGGTTGATTTTGATTTCATGCCTATGATTTGACTTGTGCTTTCGGCATAGTTTTCATGCACTTTTAGTGTTTTGATTTGATTTGGGCACGCTGATGCACATGGTTGTGAGATTATATACCGCGGTATACCAGATTTGGATTGAGGTATATTTTATACCATCGATTTCGATTATGATATTGATGTTGATTTCGTGCACTCTGTGCATTTGATTTGGATTCTTGTACATACTTGACGCGCTTGATGCGATTTTGGTGCATGCCAGATGCACTAAATCGGGATTCTTCGTACATATCAAATGCACCTGATATTGCTGTCAGGCATACCCGTTGCCCTTGACGGGTGTTTTCGTGCACACCCGTTGCACTTAAATTTTGTTTCTGTGCACATGTATGGCACAGTCATGGATTTCGATTTCCGTGCGCACCAGACGCACGTAGCATTCTTATATACATTTTGGGATTTATTTCCTTTGAGTAGTACATTGTTATGATATTTTCTAATTGGTATAGTAGCTGAGCAGGACTAGCCCGAGAACAGTACCTGGATATATTTTTGCATGCATTGATAGTTATCGAAGGGATTTCCAAAAAGGAGCTATAGTCTCAGTATTTACCTACGTGTCTGAGATGACACGAAACGTTTAAAATAAGGAAACCCTTCTAAATTAATTTCAAAACGGTGGGAAGTGTATGTTAAACAAAGGGTATATATATACGTAGTTATTTTCTCACAATAGACGTCCGCCACTGTGCAATGATACGCACATCGCACAGCTACTTGAAAATGTTTGGCATGCATTTCTTCTAGATGCTTTAATGATGTTTACATGTATTGTTGATGTATATTATATTGGTTTTCGTATTGGACTTAGACATTGGTGTCTTCGCCATAACTCCGATGATTGCGAGATGCTTGACGGAGTATGGATTTTGGTTTATATACTAGTTTTCATGCGCATGTATTGCGCTACGATGTGCTTTACGTATATATGATTTCGGGACCCCGGCGACTTAGTCTTTTACTGAAATGTTTTAGTATTTGAGGGGTTTAAATTTAAATTCGGGGACCGAATTTCTTTAAGAGGGGAAGACTGTAACATTTCAGGAAAAAAAATATTATTTTTGGGAATTTTTATAATTAAATAATAAATATCATGAATATTTTATTAGTGCCGTATAATTAAATACCTATAAATCAAGAAATATTTGGAAAAATTATAGAAATTACTGAAATGAGGGGGCTTTATGTGATTTATGAAAATTACAAATTTTTATGATTTATTATATTCACTTTTAATGGTAGTCACGATTAAATATCGCTAATCTTGCATTTATCCGGTTTTGTGCACATGGCATGCACCATGTCGCATTTTTCACACTTATTACATTTTCCTACATGGCTTTCTCTTCATTATCATTCATGGTTTTGGTTTTATGTGAGAAGAGAAAAGAAAAGGAAAAGAAAACAAATGAAAAGAAAAAGGATATTAGTAAAGAAATAGGTATGGACATGAGAGAGAGAGGTGAGGGGTTAACTTTGACTTGGTCATTCCCTCTTCACTTCAACGCCTTCATCATCTCTCTCCTCACTTCTCCATGGCTGCTGCCCTCCTCCCTCCACCGCCTCAACCCCTCACTCCATCATGAAAAATTCATCAAAACATCATCCCCACTTCACTAAAAACGTGTACAAGCTCACAATAAGCACTTTGGACGAAGAAAGGGTAGATTTCAAGCACTTGGGGAAACTCAAGATATTCTTGAGTTGCCAGTTGAGGTAATTTCTGCACCATTAGAATGGTATTTCAATTCCTTTAGCATCCATACAAGTTTAGAATCGATATTGTGTAGTTTAGCGAACTTTGAAATTTCCAAGTTAGGGATTAGGGCTGGAATTGATTCCAAAGGTGCAATTGAGGTATAATTAGGGACTACGACCCCTGTAGGGATTGTATAGTATGCTAAACCATAGAGTAAACCCCCAATTCCTAAACTTAGAAACCCGTATATCGGGAACTTGTGAGAATTGTGATGTGTTTTGGTGATCTGCTATAACCCGGGTGACCTGAAAAATATTTAGCGAAGACTGAGAGATGTGCAGGCAACCTAGAACCTATACCCAATACCTGAGACCCCCACTCAAAGTTCTGGCCGCAAATTT
This sequence comes from Agapanthus africanus, assembly GCA_030015575.1. Classification (NCBI taxonomy): domain Eukaryota; kingdom Viridiplantae; phylum Streptophyta; class Magnoliopsida; order Asparagales; family Amaryllidaceae; genus Agapanthus; species Agapanthus africanus. The sequence goes on from JASDDO010000031.1 coordinate 234,577,355, forward strand.
ACTCATTTTTGCCTCAAATTGCGGCCTGGGTAGAGCGGAAATGATCCGTGTTTGGTCCAGGACTTTATCTCCAGTAAATTAGACCCATCATATGTGCAAAATTGGCAAATTTCACTTAAGGTAAAATCTGGGACCATTTTCTTGAGTTGCTGCATTGTTTTGTGACTTCGTTTTAATTTGGGATTTGGTATTTGATTTTGTGCTCCTTCGTCTGATGTTTGTACGTCAGCGACGGGGGTTGTTTGGTGGTTTTGCAGGCGTAAGCTATAGGTTTTAACCTATGAGCGAAACGTGTGCCGTTTTGGTTTTCCGACTTGATTTTAACACGCATTTGCGATTGTGAATTGGTTGTAGGTACCCCCACATGGATTTCAAGACGACGAGGATGAGCGTGGCGTCATCGACTCCAGCAAGCGAGGATCAAGGTGAGTAGATATATATCTACGGGGGAAGTCGGGTGGATGACGTATAGCACCCCCGCAGTTCGTAGTGTAGTGTATGGTATATGTTATATGGATATCTTTATATGTTTATTGTGAGATTTTGATTATCTAGATAGGCTTTGGGAGTCATGGATAATTTTAGTATAATTGGATGAGAGTGTCGTGGTTGATTTCTTAGTCGCGAACCATAGAATAGGTTTGCACACACGCACACACACACCCTTGCATGCATTATTATTACTTGTGCATATATGGGGATACGTATATATATATATATATACACACACATAGGTATGAGACTATGTATATATATACGTATAACTATACATGGATAATGAGGATAGTGGATGGTGTTTGGTGATGATTCGATGAGATTGGGCATGATTCCATGAGAACGGTGATATGTTTTGGATCGTATTATGAGATAAGACATGGGATTATAGCAGATCTGGAAGCGATGTGTTTTCATACACACACATTTATATATATGTTCATGGTATCAGATCGTACTAGACTGTAGATCAGTACCCCTAATTCATGATGTGGTGATAAGGAAACCAGATAAATGATGAGATAGATGTGATAGTTTGCCCGTACCCAGATTTGGGATGCCGTACGATGGATTTACCATACGAGCTAACTATGATGATAGATCCGCACTCTTGACTCGAGGATGTCATATGATATATCGTATCGTACGTGGTACTATTGAGGCGGGATCATCGACTATTATATATATGTATATATATATATATATATATCGAATTAGATTTAGGTGGTTTTCATACCCCTTTCGATTGGTTTGTTAGTTAGACCTGTAGTTTACCTAGTAGATGTTAGACTGGACCCGAGTCACACCTATTTACAAAACTAACGAATCGTGAGAATTTTAAAGACATACCAAGGGTTACTACGGATATTTCAAAAACCGTACCTTTGCTTAAAAACACCGTAGCCCCTATTTTCTAAACACCACGATTCGTGTTATTTCAAACACCAAAACTGTGTGACCCATATATTTAAAGCATATTTCTTATTTCTGCGTTATCTATTCATTTTTCCGCATATTCTTACTATTCGCATCACAATGCATGCTATTGGTGATCTCTGCAATTATTATGAAACCGATGACATCAGGACACCAGCACCATTATCGATGATGCGTATGCTTCACGTACACTTACTTGCCGGCTCACACACTTCATCATCGATAATTGCCATGTCACTACACAGTAGAATTGCTGCATTTTGATATGATACCTTGCATAAATTGTCTGCTATAGTTGCATGCACCAGTATAAGAAATTGCATTTGACTTGGAGGAATTTGGGAACCGCAGAATATATTTCAAAACTGGATTCATTTAAAAGAGAGGATTTCCCTTGATATGTGCATAGTATTCTCCCATGTTATGTGATATACGGATATGCTTATATTTTTGTTATATGTAGCATATATCATGCTTTATGATTATACGTATTGAGATATGTTGTTTTCATGAGATATTTTGGATTTGAGAACCGTGGCTATTTCAAAAGAAAGTTTGTATTGTTTAAAAAAAAACCGGTTTCTCTTGATATGGTATTTCAGTGCGTCCACCATGAGTTTTCTCGGTTCTGAGAGCTTGTGTGAGTATACCCGATTCGAGGAGCGGTAGGCACCGTCTACGGGTATATGGTGGACCCGGTGTTGTATCCCGGGGCAAGAAGACTCGTATATAGTAGATGGTGAGCCTAGCAGGGGAGCACAACCTACTGGTGACAGTATTTGGGCTCGGCGGTTATCTGGAGGATACCGACCGGAGTAGAGAGATGGATATGAGGGCCGACCAGGGTGTGCGGCGCCTGAGATATGAGAATTTACGTGTCGATGCTAGACACAGGTTTCATGATTAGATTATGTCACTGATGGATACATTTTGATTTATATCCTTATATTTACATGCATATGCTTTCATGATAACTACATGCATGATATTGTTGCATCACTGGTTGACATGTGGACGAGATCCACAGGCTTACATGCATTGATTTCATGGTTGGATGCATTCTACTTTTCATGCACTCATACATCATTCAGATGATATGTTGTTACCTGAGGCACTGACACGAGCACTTGGTATTACAATTATGCATAGATGTATACCCTAGCCATATTTTATGCTTCAGGATATATTTTGAGGATATATTACGATCGTATGACCTAGGATTGAGTCAAACATATGATTTCTTCTCTGTGATGTTTTCTACTCACGAGTTGGCAACTCGCCCCCGTTGTGCCACAGTTTCTTGCAGGTTTTGCCGTACAGGTTCTTTGCGGCTTTCTGGCACACTGCTTTCATTCTGGGTGATTGCTTTGGTAGGTGGGTTCACTTTTATCGTGACCACCATTGTACTCTATTTTTATTCAGTTGTATCTAGTAAACTCCATTAACCAAACTTATTGTCACGACCCGAAAGTACGGAACATGACCGGCACTTAAACTACGACGTCTCGAGGCGTACGTAATCTCAGTAAACCGAAAACCCAGAAATCCAAACTAAGAAATAAATAGTAGGGTGAAGGAAAACCAATTTAAATAAGTAGTTTTAATAGCATAAGCCGAATTATGCGGGTTTCTAAAAACATCAAAAATTTCCAGAAAATTTCGGCAGAGTCTCCTTTGTAAATACTGGCCCCCAAACGGGATATAACATGAATAGTATACGAAATCAATAAAAAGGCATCCCCAAGCGGGAGCTAGCTCTTCGTCAATCGACGGTCAAAACCACACAAGCAATATAATATACAACGCCAACGGCGAGGATCAAAATTCAAAAGGAAACTCAAAACCATAAGAAAACCACAGAAATACAACGCGCGACTCTAAGGTCGAAGGAATAACATCACTGGTCTCTATCTCAAAATAACTACATGTTTGGTTGATGGAACTTCTAGATAAAACAGAGTAATAATATACAAGTTATATAATGGGGGGTACGATACAAGTAAACCCACCTACTAGCAAATCACCCGAAGGAAACTATGCCCGCAAGCCGTAATGAAACCTGTACGGCAAACCTGCAAGAAACTGGGGCACAACGGGGGTGAGTTGCCAACTCGTGAATAGAAAAACATTTACGCACAGAAATCGCATAAATAACGCAACCTAGGTCAATGATCATAATATCCTCGATTATATATATACCATGCAACCCATAACAAGGCTAGAGTAAATATCTAACCCGAGTGTAATCTCATGTGCCCGTGTCAGTGCCTCAGGTAGCAATATATCATATGAATGAGGTATGAATGCATGAAAACAGAATACATGTAAATGAAGAACTGTTTTCATAGTTTAGTGAGATTTCCTTTGTATTTTTAAAATGAGGTATCATAATGAAATCAGCATAAAACAGTGCCTAGCATCGGTACAAAACGTAATCCCAATATCTCGATATCTCTGTATCACAGTCTCTGTACCTCAATATCTCGAAATCCCAATGTCTCAATCACAATATCTAGGGCGCCGTCAGTCCAGACCGGCCGCTACCATCCATCTCAAGACCACGACGGTATCCTCCGGATATCCGACGCGTCGGGTAAAATCACAGGTAGGTAGTGCTCCCCTGCCAGGCTCACATCGTCATCATCACGCGCCTCTTGCCCCGGGATACCTTACCGGGTCCACCATGTACCCGAAACGGTTCATCCGTCTCCTCGAATCGGGTCTCGAAATCCATCAGCAAACTCATGGTGGACGACTCATACATCATGGGAAAAATCGCACATTTTAATTAAAAAGAGAGAAATCAGTTTATATAAGTTTTGCGGTTCCCCCCCTCCAAATCCTGAAAATTTCATGGAAATCCGAATCTAAATCATCAATAGCATGTAAAACCATGAATATAGGCATAACAATGAATAACAGTATGCATGAAGTGACAAGTAATAACTACAATGTTAAGCTGGCATATAAGGCAGGTACCCTAATATCATGTCAAATTACTAACTAACAAGCTAAGTCAAGCATTAATATTTTCTAAGGTGTACGTGACATGGCAATTACCGATGAAGATGTGTGTGAGCCGGCAAGTAAGTGTACGTGGTACATACGCATCATCGGTAATGGTGCTGGTGTCCTAACAATATGATATGAACATTTCAATAAGAAATTATAACATATGTATGCGATGCGAAGCGAACCACAATAATAAGCGGGAGCTGAATACTAGACGCAACTGTAACTAACCTGCATTAATCTAATATAAGTCCTACAAATGGTGCCTTTTGAAATAACACGAATCATGGGGTTTTGAAATTAGGGCCTACGGTGTTTTTATGAAAAGATACGTCTTTTGAAATATCCGTAGGATCCCTTGGGCTGTCTTTTAAAATACCCACGATTCGTTAGTTTTTGGAATAGGTAAGAATCGAATCTCATCTAACAACTAAACTAAACTAAAGGGCTAAGCTAACAAGCTGGACTACAGGTAAGGAAACCGCCTAACATATGAGTCGATCCATATACATACCTGTATATATATTAGTCGGTGATCCCGCCTCAATAATATCATATCCGATACCGTATCTATAATCAGACATCCCAAGTCAAGAGTGCGGATCAATCATCAAAATATAGCTCGTACATAAATCCGTCGTACGGCATCCCAAATCTGGGTACGGGTCAAAATCATATTCATCACAGTATTCATCCGGTATCCTCTTTATCAAAGATCATAGTCCAGGGTACTGATCTATGTCTAGTACAATACTAAAATCATCAATATACCCATGATCTGACTACTGATCGACAATCTCGTACAAACCGATATCGTCAGCACATATCATCATCAAGGGGTATACATCACCCGATACGGCCTAATATCAATATCCTAGTATATCATGCCTCATATCACGATCACATGTCGACCATTTTTTTTATAACACTATTCACCCGTATCGCCGCCTCAAGATACACTATAACACCAGGACGTACCTAAAGTACGAATCCTGCCATATCACCGATATCACAACCTCAACACAAATCTCATCGACTCATCTCAATTCCTAGTATCATCCTCAAATCAGTACGTGAACACATAGTCCCATACCCATGTGAACACATAACTATAAAAAGTTCCATGAGCACATGTAAAAAGGAATGTATGCAAGTATGTATGTGTGTATGTGTAGTGCAACACTACCCTAGGGTTCGCAACACTAAAATAATCCAACACACCAATATCCATCCTAAACATCGTTATTAATCCCAAATAACATATAATAACTGTTGGTGTGTATACGCATCCGAAAACACCACCACGGACTTCGGGGGTGCTATACGCCATCCACCCGACTTCTCCCCGTAGATATAAATCTACTCACCTGGTCCTAGCTAGCCGGTGCCGACGTCGCCATGCGCTTGCTTGTCGTCTCGAATCCACATGGGTTACCTACATATCATAACGCACCGTATCGCATTAAAATCCGACTCATGACCCAAAAACGACACGTGAATCCCACATAGGTCAAAACCTATGGTTGCTTTCACAAATCGACCCAAAAACCCTCGACGTCGGCGTACAAACGCCACACCATCGAGAAAACTCCCAACACACTCATTTGTACAATTACAAGCACTAATTATAATATAAAATAGCTTAAATTTCACAAAAACCCCAATTTCACTTAAAAATTCATTTTTCCGAAAATCTAGCAAGCACAAATCACCGTTTTAGTACAAAACTCGATGTATAAATGAATCTAGCATCCACAATATTCACTAAATATCTTAAATAAGTCACGAAAACAATTCCCATAATTTAATCTCGTTAAATTCCAAAAACCCTAAAATTCTAGTTTACAAAATACCAAAATTTTAACAATTTTATAGCAAAAATGCACAAACTACAATCTAGCTTGGATTTTCATGAACTAAAGTATTAAACTACACTTTATAATGCTAATGAAGTCATAAAAACCCTAATTACATTTTTAATCTCAATTATTAGACCAATTTTTAAAAAACTAGTTAGCAAATTAGCATAATTATTACAATTCCATCTTAACAATTTGCAACTAACAATCTTGGTTATGTTTCACATTTCACAAAATGATGAATTCCACCTTGCAACCATAATCACACAACAAAAACCCTAACTATAATTTAATCCTTCTCTTGAAAACCCAATCTTTCAATTAGAACCATAATTCATTTCCTAAATAAGTTAGATTAAAGCAATAACCCACAATTTAACAAAAAGGTTAAGATTTTTATACCTCACCACCCAATGATCCAACTTGAAATCTAGCCCCCCAAATTGCCATCATGTCCCCTAGATCCATACTAGAATGGTCAAGTAAAAATGGGTAGGGATTAGATTTTGATTTTAGCTTGATTTTTTTGTGGATTTGGAGGCATTTTAGATGGATTTTGAAGAGAAAAGAGAAGGGGAAATGGAGGGGACTGCTGTTGCAGGAAATGGGGCTCGGCCAGGTATGGGGGGATGAGGGAGGAGAGAGATTGAAGTGGGGAAAAGTCCAAGTCAACTAGGGAAATAAGGCACCCACCTCATTTCATTTTAAATTCCTTAATTCATTTCTTTTCCTTGCATTAGTGAGATAAGAGGCCCAAGATGTTGGACTGATCAAGGGGGGCTGGCCACTTGGGATGGGAAAGAGAGGGCGAGGTGTGGGTGTGTGGGCTAGGAAAAAGATAAAGGTTATGCCCTAATTTCCAATAACACTAATTCACCCAAAAAAAGCTTTTTCATCGATATTTTCTAAACCGTTTTGGCAAACGATTTCATTTCAAAAACCATATGATAAAATTTTATTTAATGTGTCATGATGCACAAAATTTGTTTCAACTCATTCCAATTTGTAATTTTCCCTAATTAAATGTATTAGTGACGGCTTAAAATAATAATAAAATAATTTTTTTTCAGAAAATTTGAAATTTCACCAGTGGCTCAATAAACACCAAATACTAGCAATTGCATAGCTAGAATATGTATATTTAATTTTTATAATAAGATATTTGCATTTTGACTTTTTACAGAAAACCCAATTATTTTACCGATTTTCCGAAATTTCACCGAAACGATTTTCAAAACGTTACAATCTTCCCCCCTTAAAGAAATTCGGTCCCCGAATTTAAATTAAAACTCCCCCCAATTACTAAAACATCTAAACCAAAACTATTAAGTCGTTGGGGCTCCGAAATTGTAAATACATAAAACAAATCATAGCGCAACGCATGCGCATGAAAAATGAGCAAATAACTCATATCAAAACTCCATCAAGCATCCCGCAATCATCGGAGTCATGGGGAAGACATCAATGCCAAATCCAAAATGAAAAATCAATATGATATACATCATTAAATCATCTGGAAGCAATGCATGCCAAATCTTTTAAGTCGCTGTGCAATGCGCATAACACTGCACAGTGGCGGACGTCTATCATAAGAAAATAACTATATACATATATACCTTTGTTTGAAATGTACGTTCCGCGGTTTTGGAAACAATTTAGAAGGGTCTCCTTGTTTTAAACATTTCGTGTCATATCAGACACGTAGGTAAATACTGAGGCTATAGCTCGCTTTTTGGAAATCCCTTCAATAACTATCAATGCATGCAAATTATATTCAGGTACTGTCCTCTAACTAGTCCTGCTCAGTACGAAAACACATAGCAATATCATAAAAACGTACTGCTATATAAGAAAAATCAATCCCAAAATACGCGTATGAATACTACGTGCGTCTGGTGCGCACGGAAATAAAAATCCAAATATGTGCCATACATATGCACAGAAACAACATCTAAGTGCATCGGGTGTGCACGAAACATCTGTCGTAGGCAACATGTGTGCCTGACAGCAAAATCAGGTGCATCTGACATGCACGAAAAATCTCGATTTAGTGCATCTGGTGTGCACCAAAATCACATATCAAAACATGCGCTCAACATGTGCGAAAATCCAAGGCAGGTGCATCCATCATGCACGAAATCATGAAATCCAATATCAAGCGTCGAACATGAGCAAAATCAAATCAGGTGCACAAGGTGCACAAAACAAATATCGAGTATCACAATCGAAATCGAAGTCCAGTGCATCTAAGTGCACAAAAGGCGTATCACTGCACTGCAAGCATATATAAACTATACAGAGTGCAGGAACCAATTCGTGTGCGTGCATACGCACAAAATCAACTCAAATGTCTAAAACCGTAAAATCACAAACATGTGAAACCAAACACGAAAACGATATCATGTGCAACACTGTGCAAAGATCGTAAATCCTCAATCATCAAAATCAAATCATGCGAATAAATCACCCAAAACATCGAAATCAATAATGGCGGAATAGTACCGCTTAAGTGCATCCTCTAAGAATCTCGGGCCAACTGTCGCGGTCACTAGTGGGACGTCTCGTCGATGATCATGAACTCTGGCCTGCTGGTGTGCGTAACAATGACCACTCCTGGGTCAAAGTCTTCTCGTAATTCATTCTAGAAAAGTCATGTCGAGGTCTCTCCCAAATCTCGCCTCTGCCGAACTGTCCGGAAGTCATCGTCCCTTACTAGATCTATTATCGTTCCTGAACGGCTAGATACTCATCGCGACTCCTACTGGAAGGTATATCCAAGTACAAAGCCTCGGCATGCGCACCGCATCTCTGATGTCGGCTGAGTGGAACGTCGTCTCATCAAGATCTCGTACGAATCTTACTCCACTTTTCCCTAACGTCGACTGTTTTGGACTCGTCTCATCGTGGCCGCATGGACTGAGCTCCAACGGCTATCCTCGTATCGGGAGTCTCCCAAGAAATGCATCTCACCACCTAGCATCCGAATTAAGTCGAGCCATCCGATCGAGTCGTCAAAACCTTATAATCCCCCAAGAGCTCAACATCTTGGGCACAGTATAATAGTATCGTGTACATACCACAGCATCGGTGGTCCAGCCGTAGAAGGGCAAACCCAAGCCTCACTAATGGCGTCGTAGAACTGCCGCAAACCCGAAGGTTCAAAGGCTTTCACACGGTCATTAAGTCGAGTTAGGGTTTCATTCTTCTAGAGGGTCCATAGAATTGCCTGCATGTCTTTCCGACTACTTTAAACTTGGAATAATAGGTTTCTGACATTCGATCATCTCTGTCGACTTCCAACGTCTCCGCTTGAAGTCGTCTCAAGCTGGAATCAATCTATCTGATGACCTCGCATCGGGATAGGCGAACGAACCACCTGTCCTAGTCATTCATCATCGGGTGACTAGCGACCTTCTATCATCTATTAGTACAACTCGTCCCGCAATAGCTCCAACATGTGGGGCGATATCTCGTCGCAAAAACTGGTTCGCTCATCTGCACGCTGAACCGTGCCTCGATCACTTCAATGGTCATCTAAGTATGGCTGGCCTCTACCGGTGACTCAATCCTCTGGTGCTAATCTGCACGTCCGAGCTATCTCATACGGCGATCCATCCAACGCTCGTGGCGCAAAACCCAATCAAAAGACACCTCTCTACAATCGGGTGTCGCCGGAATCACGTCCTGGTCAGTCTTCGTTCGTGACGAGCTCGTGCTGACAGCAACTCTAGCCGTAGCTCTCCCTGCCCGTAATCGTGGCAGCAAAACCAAACTGGTACCGATGAGGCTAGATCAGGAAGGAATATAATACTGAACAAGGAAATGTACATCCTAAGGCTTCTTATGTGGAGTGGTGTGTCGTAAATATGCCGCGGAACATACCAACGGTACGCCACTCTACTTTAGTCACCTATTCCATCAACCAAGGGTCATCCTACGCTCCGAAGGTAAAACCTAACGCTCTGATACCAACTTTGTCACGACCCGAAAGTATGGAACATGACCGGCTCTTAAACTACGACATCTCGAGGCGTACGTAATCTAAGTAAACCGAAAACCCAGAAATCCAAACCAAGAAAAAAAATAGTAGAGTGAAGGAAAACCAATTTAAACAAGTAGTTTTAATAGCATAAGCCGAATTATGCGGGTTTCTAAAAACATCAAAAATTTCCTGAAAATTTCGGCAGAGTCTCCTTTATAAATACTGGCCCCCAAACGGGATACAACATGAATAGTATACGAAATCAATAAAAAGGCATCCCCAAGCGGGAGCTAGCTCTTCGTCAATCGACGGTCACAACCACACAAGCAATATAATATACAACGTCAACGGCGAGGATCAAAATTCAAAAGGAAACTCAAAACCATAAGAAAACCACAAAAATACAACGCGCGACTCTAAGGTCGAAGGAATAACATCACTGGTCTCTATCTCAAAATAATTACATGTTTGGTTGATGGAACTTCTAGATACAACAGAGTAATAATATACATGTTATATAATGGGGGGTACGATACAAGTAAACCCACCTACTAGCAAATCACCCGAAGAAAACTATGCCCGCAAGCCGTAATGAAACCTGTACGGCAAACCTGCAAGAAACTGGGGCACAACGGGGGTGAGTTGCCAACTCGTGAATAGAAAAACATCTACGCACAGAAATCGCAGAAATAACGCAACCTAGGTCAATGATTATAATATCCTCGATTATATATATAACATGCAACCCATAACAAGGCTAGGGTAAATATCTAACCCGAGTGTAATCTCATGTGCCCGTGTTAGTGCCTAAGGTAGCAATATATCATATGAATGAGGTATGAATGCATGAAAACATAATACGTGTAAATGAAGAACCGTTTTCATAGTTTTATCGAGATTTCCTTTGTATTTTTAAAATGAGGTATCACAATGAAATCAGCATAAAACAGTGCCTAGTATCGGCACAAAACGTAATCCCAATATCTCGATATCTCTGTATCACAGTCTCTGTATCTCAATATCTCGAAATCTCAATGTCTCAATCACAATATCTAGGGCGCCGTCAGTCCAGACCGGCCCCTACCATCCATCTCAAGACCATGACGGTATCCTCCGGATATCCGACGTGTCGGGTAAAATCACCGGTAGGTAGTGCTCCCCTGCCAGGCTCACATCGTCATCATCACGCGCTTCTTGCCCCGGGGTACCTTACCGGGTCCACCATGTACCCGAAACGGTTCATCTGTATCCTCGAATCGGGTCTCGAAATCCATCAGCAAACTCATGGTGCACGACTCATACATCATGGGAAAAACCGCACTTTTTGTTTAAAAAGTGAGAAATCAGTTTATATAAGTTTTGCGGTTCCCCCCCCCAAATCCAGAAAATTTCATGGAAATCCGAATCCAAATAATCAATAGCATGTAAAACCATGAATATAGGCATAACAATGAATAACAGTATGCATGAAGTGACAAGTAATTACTACAATGTTAAGCTGGCATATAAGGCAGGTACCCTAATATCATGTGAAATTACTAACTAACAAGCTAAGTCAAGCAATAATATTTTCTAAGGTGTACGTGACATGGCAATTACCGATGAAGATGTGTGTGAGCCGGCAAGTAAGTGTACGTGGTACATACGAATCATCGGTAATGGTGCTGGTGTCCTAACAATATGATATCAACATTTCAATAAGAAATTATAACATAAGTATGCGATGCGAAGCGAACCACAATAATAAGCAGGAGCTGAATACTAGACGCAACTGTAACTAACCTGCATTAATCTAATATAAGTGCTACAAATGGTGCCTTTTGAAATAACACGAATCATGGGGTTTTGAAAATAGGGGCTACGGTGTTTTTATGAAAAGATACGTCTTTTGAAATATCCGTAGGATCCCTTGGGCTGTCTTTTAAAATACCCACGATTCGTTAGTTTATGAAATAGGTAAGAATCGAATCTCATCTAACAACTAAACTAAACTAAAGGGCTAAGCTAATAAGCTGGACTACAGGTAAGGAAACCGCCTAACATCTGAGTCGATCCATATACATACCTGTATATATATTAGTCGGTGATCCCGCCTCAATAATATCATATCCGATACCATATCTATAATCAGACATCCCAAGTCAAGAGTGCAGATCAATCATCAAAATATAGCTCGTACGTAAATCCGTCGTACGACATCCGAAATTTGGGTACAGATCAAAATCATATTCATCACACTATTCATCCGGTATCCTCATTATCAAAGATCATAGTCCAGGGTACTGACCTCTGTCTAGTATAATACTAAAATCATCAATATACTCATGATCTGACTACTGATCGACAATCTCGTACAAACCGATATCGTCAGCATATATCATCATCAAGGGGTATACATCGCCCGATACGGCCTAATATCAAAATCCTAGTATATCATGCCTCATATCACGATTACATGTCGACCATTTTTTTTGTAATACTATTCACCCGTATCGCCGCCTCAAGATCCGCTATAACACCAGGACGTACCTCAAGTACGAATCCTGCCATATCACCGATATCACAACCTCAACATAAATCTCATCGACTCATCTCAATTCCAAGTATCATCTCGAATCCGTACGTGAACACATAGTCCCATACCCATGTGAACACATAACTATAATGAGTTCCATGAGCACATGTAAAAAGGAATGTATGCAAGTATGTATGTGTGTATGTGTAGTGCAACACTACCCTAGGGTTCGCAACACTAAAATAATCCAACACACCAATATCCATCCTAAACATCATTAATCCCAAATAACATATAATAACTGTGGGTGTGTATACGCATCCGTATACACCACCACGGACTGCGGGGGTGCAATACGCCATCCACCCGACTTCTCCCCGTAGATATAAATCTACTCACCTGGTCCTAGCTAGCCGGTGCCGACGTCGCCACTCGCTTGCTTGTCGTCTCGAAGTCCACATGGGTTACCTACATATCATAACGCACCGTATCGCATTAAAATCCGACTCAAGACCCAAAAACGACACGTGAATCCCACATAGGTCAAAACCTATGGTTGCTTTCTCAAATCGACCCAAAAACCCACGACGTCGGCGTACAGACGCCAAACCATCGAGAAAACTCCCAACACACTCATTTGTACAATTACAAGCACTAATTATAATATAAAATAGCTTAAATTTCACAAAAACCCCAATTTCACTTAAAAAGTCATTTTTCCGAAAATCTAGCAAGCACAAATCACCGTTTTAGTACAAAACTCGATGTATAAATGAATCTAGCATCCACAATATTCACTAAATATCTTAAATAAGTCACGAAAACAATTCCCATAATTTAATCTCGTTAAATTCCAAAACCCTTAAAATTCTAGTTTACAAAATACCAAAATTTTAACAATTTTATAGCAAAAATGCACAAACTAAAATCTAGCTTGGATTTTCTTGAACTAAAGTATTAAACTACACTTTATAATGCTAATGAAGTCATAAAAACCCTAATTACATTTTTAATCTCAATTATTAGACCAATTTTTATAAAACTAGTTAGCAAATTAGCATAATTATTACAATTCCAACTTAACAATTTACAACTAACAATCTTGGTTATGTTTCACATTTCACAAAATGATGAATTCCACCTTGCAACCATAATCACACAACAAAAACCCTGACTATAATTTAATCCTTCTCTTGAAAACCCAATCTTTCAATTAGAACCATAATTCATTTCCTAAATAAGTTAGATTAAAGTAATAATCAACAATTTAACAAAAAGGTTAAGATTTTTATACCTCACCATCCAATGATCCAACTTGAAATCTAGCCCCCCAAATTGCCATCATGTCCCCTAGATCCATACTAGAATGGTCAAGTAAAAATGGGTAGGGATTAGATTTTGATTTTAGCTTGATTTTTTTGTGGATTTGGAGGCATTTTAGATGGATTTTGAATAGAAAAGAGAAGGGGAAATGGAGGGGGCTGCTGTTGCAGGAAATGGGGCTCGGCCAGGTATGGGGGGTGAGGGAGGAGAGAGATTGAAGTGGGGAAAAGTCCAAGTCAACTAGGGAAATAAGGCACCCACCTCATTTCATTTTAAATTCCTTAATTCATTTCTTCTCCTTGCATTAGTGAGATAAGAGGCCCAAGATGTTGGGCTGATCAAGCGGGGCCGGCCACTTGGGATGGGAAGGAGAGGGTGAGGTGTGGGTGTGTGGGCTAGGAAAAAGATAAAGGTTATGCACCAATTTCCAATAACACTAATTTCACCGAAAAAAAGCTTTTTCATCGATATTGTCTAAACCGTTTTGGCAAACGATTTCATTTCAAAAACCACATGATAAAATTTTATTTAATGTGTCATGATGCACAAAATTTGTTTCAACTCATTCCAATTTGTAATTTTCCCTAATTAAATGTATTAGTGACGGCTTAAAATAATAATAAAATAAAATTTTTTCAGAAAATTTGAAATTTCACCAGTGCCTCAATAAACACCAAATACTAGCAATTACATAGCTAGAATATGTATATTTAATTTTTATAATATGATATTTGCATTTTGACTTTTTACAGAAAACCACCTTATTTTCCCGATTTTTCGAAATTTCACCGAAACGATTTTCAAAAAGTTACACTTATATATTTATTTCAGACTTAGAAAACCAGTTGTTATTCTTTCGACCTTAGAGTCGCGCATTGTATTATTATGGTTTTCATGTGGTTTTTGAGTTTCCTTTTGAGTTTTGATCCTCTCTCTTCGGCGTTGTATATTATATTTCTTGGGTGGTTGTGACCGTCGTTTGACGAAGAGCTAGCTCCCGCTTGGGGATGCCTTATCTTTTCGTATACTAATCATGTTGTACCCCTTTCTGGGGCCTGTATTTACAAAGGAAACTCTGCCGAAATTTTCAGAAAAGACTTGATGTTTTAAAAAAAACGCATAACTCGGCTTACGCTATTAAAACCACTTGCTTTTAAACAGGTTGATTTGAATAAAACACTTTCTTAAAATGGTTTTGATTTCTGGGATTTTTGGCTTACTTGAATTAGATGGGGTCCTATAGACTTCATATGATTCAAGTGCCAGTCACGTGCCATTTCGGGTCGTGACGGTATCCTTTACGTCCGGAGTATGATATACTGGATAAGGATCCCATATATGTAATCTGTTATATGGGCTACAGATAGGTAGAGAACTGAGAATGGGTGATAAGTTTCAAGAGTTGGAAACGGTGCAAGTGTTGCAGCCAAGTATGTTGGGAGTTATCACCCTGTATTACCAAATACATTGATTTCTGAATGAATGTTATTAGATACCGAACCTGATAAACAAACATCATATTAGTCTCTTTGTTTAGTAAAGAAGGATATAATTTTGTATTGTTGGATAATGTTTTGAACATTTCCTATATCAAGAGTTGATCGGTTCAGGCACGTTATCTAAAAGCATATATGCTCTAAATCAAACTACAGTTCTTAACATACAAAACACACACAAGAGGAAGAGTTCAGAAATGAACGAATCTTTCTTGTGGCAATGTAGACTAGGTCATATCAATGCGACCCGACTAGCTAAGTTACAATTAGATGCATATTTAAATCTGTTTGAATTTACATCTTGTAAAACTTGCCAGTCATGTCACAACGATAAGATGACCATAGCTCCGTTTATTGGAAACAGAGAAAGAGTTAGTGAACTCTTGGGATTGATACATAATGATGTATGTAGGTCCCTTGTCTACACATGCCAGGATCGGTTCTTTGTACTTCATTACATTCACTGATAATCTCTCAAGATTCGGACATATGTTCCTGTTGAAACACAAGTCTGAAGTTTTTGAGAAATTCAAAGAATATAAGTCAGAAGTAGAGATCCACAATGGGTATAAGTTTATGTCCTTTGTTGTGATGAAGGAGGAGAATACTTGAGCACAGAATTCCTGGACTATTCTAAAGGAGAATGAGATTCTCTCACAGCATTACTCCTCCGTATACACCACAACATGTCGGTGTATCGGGGCGGAGCAATCGCACCCTATGTGATGTGATGTGCTATATGATGAGTGTTCCTATTTCCTTTTGGGGGATATGCACTTGTGAAGCTGCAAACCTATTAAATAGGGTTCCAATCAAATCAGGTGCCTACCACTCCATATGCGATATGGTATAGGAAGAGCCCATCTCTTAAGGATGTTAGGATTTGGGGTTGTCCGGCCTATGTCTAAAAGAAAAATACGGACAAGCTCGAGGCAAGGTCAGTTCTGTGGATGTTTGTTGGATATCCCAAGCATTCGCAAGCGAATATCTTCTACCCCACTGAGGAACAAAAAGTGTTTTATTTCTCAGCATGCCACCTTTCAGAAAGGGAATTTCTTGTGAAGAATTAGTGGTCTTGAGGTAGAACTGGAAGGAGTTTCAGCTATACAAACTACAGCTGATGATTTGGTAGAACCAAAGGATTCAATAGCTTACGACGAACCTCGGCCTCTCCGCCGATCTAGTAGGGTTCCTCATCCACTTGAGAGATACTTCGGTTTCTCTATAACAACGGGAGCGAGGATTGCATAATGATATGATGACCCAGCTAGTTTCGAGCAGGCCATCAGGAGTGCTGACTCTGTAAGAATGGCTGGATGCTAAGCGATCTGAGATGGAATCCATATACGCCAACAAAGTATGGACTTTGGTTGCAATATCTGAAGGGTTAAATCCCCATCAGAAGCAAGTATATCTTGAGAAGATTACTAGGTGTACATGGAAAGGTTGAGATTTTCAAAGCTAAGGCTTGTTGCAAAAGGTACTCGTCATTGACCAGGAGTGGATAATGATGAAACCTTTTATAGTGCCTATGCTTAAGTCCATCCGGATCTTATTTGTCATTGCTACATACCATGACTACGATATCTGGCGGTTGGGTGTCATGACTGCTTTTCTAAATGGTGATTTAGAAGAGAGCGTCTATAAGTACACAGCCAGAGGGGTTCGTAGACAGTGGGAGCAGCGGACACGTGTGCAAGTTGCTTTACGGGTTAAAGCAGGCATCGCGGAGTTGGAACATCTGTTTTGATGTGGTAGTCAAAGAGTTTGACTTCATCAAAATGGTAGATGAACCTTGTATATACAAAAAGGTAGTAGGGAGTATGGTGATGATCCTCGTATTTTACGTGGATGACATACTCTTGATAGGGAAGGAGTTTCCTATGCTACGCTCGGTCAATCTCCTCTTATCACAAGCATTTTCCATATAGAATCATGGTGATACCTCCTAAATCCTGGGGTTTTAGATCTATGAGATAGATCTAAGTGGATGTTAGGATTCTCACTAGGGGTAGTGAGATGGTATCAATCGATCCTGGGGAGAATCACTAGATACCTTCCACGGTGGTAAGGTCGACTGAATGTCAGTCACATGCATTGACTTTATCCTCAGTGGAGGGACGGTATGTTGGAAGAGTTCCAAGCTAGATACCGTGGCAAACTAGACGATAAAGGATGGATACATTGCTACCAAGGATGCTACCAAAAAGGTAGTCTAGATGTATATAGTTCATGAGATGAACTTCGTTCCTACCATTGTGTGACAATGGAGTGGTGGCTTTGGCCGAGGAACCCCCGTCTCATCAGTGATCCAGACATATTCTTAGACAGTATCACCTAATCATGGAGATGGATGATCTCCAGGGAGATCGAGGTTAGGAGAGTAGACACAGTGGAGAACAAGGCGGATCCACTCACAAAGGCCTATTCCCAGGAGATACTTTTATGGGAAGGTTGAGTATGAGATACTTCAACCACTGCTGATTGTTGGGTATGAGATACTACAACAGATGGCCCTAGTGCAAGTGGGAGATTGTTAGTTATATGTATGCCCTAGTGGCCATTACTGTACATACGATGTATATTGTAGTGGATGCTTAGACATATATAGGGAGGACTTTCTTGCTCGACATGATAGCATGCTATCTGGTTACACTTTATCTTAACATATACTCTGATTGTCTTTATGCTACATGTTGATAAAACCCTTAGGATGAGTACTTGACTACCAGGACTATGATGCAGATCATACTAGTGGGGACAGAGTAGTCGCTAAGTACATCCTTCAAATGTTCCTAGTCGTAGGTGTATCGAGACAGGGCATCGATATACCAGAGTAGACTAGCGTATAGCTTCTCAACCCATGTAGATGGGCGATGGATGATCCCATATCCATTGGTGTTTGAAATCAGAGACAGTATATGTAAGTCGATGTAGTACACCCCAATACTTGTGGGGAGGCGGAATTTACAAAAACAATCAAGTTTAAGGAACGAACATCGACTAACCGCTTAAATCGAAGCTAAACTAAAAATAACCGTACACAAAGATTTTCTTATCACTTGTGATTAGGGATTATACCTATCGAAACTAGTCCTTCGTCTTTGTGTCCTCCTTTGTTCTCCTCGACCTTCTCTAGGTAGTAGACGATCCACCCGAGAGCAAAACACCAAGCTACACCTCTTACTTGAGGTAACTAATCTACTTTGATTGCTAATCAAAGAAGAAAGGATGATATAGAGTGAAGGTAATGGATGCTTAAGTCTAACTAAACCTTTGATCTCAACACATGAGGATTAAGGATTAATCACTTGAAGATGAGAGCTTGAGGAGAGAGAATGTGAGATGAGATAATGAGATGAGAGAGAGTGTATCATAAAATATTATGAAGCATTCTTATTATAGAATAAATCAATAATAGAAATGAATAAGCATGCTTCATAAATGAAAAGAGGTGATTCATTAACATGAGTCATTAAGCATTTATGATGCATTAATGACCATGATGAATCACCCTCATGACTCACTAATCTTATCCAAAGCTTATGTCACCTTAACCTCCTTAGTCACATCTTCTAGAAGCTTCTCGCACAATTACGAGAACGCCCCTCCAATCCGCAAAAATACGGAAAAACTTTAGACTGTAAAAATCCAATAACCGGATACCAATAACTGGCTTAAACCAAAGCCGATTGGTAAAAACTGTCCGAAAGTCGTACGTGCGTAAACGCACGTATGCGTCCGAACCCTTTGTCGCAAAACCATGCAACCTCTATATCGTTTCTCCTGGAGTAGGAAACTCTCTGTGTGGGACTCTAGAGACTCGACTACTACGCTGGCAGTAGGTTTAACCACAGACCGCAAGTGGCACTAGCTGTACGTAACGGTCCCCAGGTAGTTGTCGATAAGAAGGTCGATGAGAAAACCCATCCGAACTCCTACTGAGTCTGATGTGACAATCTCCATACAGTCTGGTCCGTTCGTCCAAGACTATCGCATATCGGGCCTAGGGGGGCGGCAAGCGTCAGTCCCCTAATAGCGGTATAAGTCGTGTAAGAGGGAAGCCCATTACACCCTGAGAAACTACTGGAACCTACCAGCAAATCTCGCTTGCCCTGGCCAGGGACTTTGCGTAATGGCTCTCTGACACAGCACGATATCTACTCCCAATACCGGGAGGGACGAATCCTGTCTAACCGCCACTGCCTCCAAGTGCTCGGGACTGCACCCAACTGCTACCTGTTTGCACGACTCCTTTGAGCCGTGGTAGGGTAGCAATCTAAGAACAGTGGGACACACTCGAGGCGAAGTAGCAGTGTCAAGTCTGCGGACTACGCTGTACTCATGTCACCTGGGAACTGTTCACTGACGACTGGTATCAAACCAACCAACAGTTCCCTGTGAGTCCTGTCCGGTGTACCCGTAACCTAACGAGCACCTGCATACTATCTCCAGTTCGACGTACTGACGGCTGTGGGACAGACCATCTCCCCAACTGGGATGAGAAGCGTACACACCAGTCTACTCCGGAGTATCGATGCTCTGTCTCGATAATCCAACGACCAGGGACCTAAATAAGGATGTGCTTGTAGACTACCCAGCCCCCACTAGTGTGACTGCCATCACAACGCTGGTAGACAAGCAAGATCCTAAGAGCTCTATCAATACGTACACTCACATATTAAGATAGAAAAACCAAGTAGCATACTACCATGTTTAGCAAGACTGTTATATACATGTGAATATCCCAAGCTTCCATTAAGTAATATACAAGCTAGTATGATACAGTAATGGCCATCTAGGGCATAAACACTAACAATCTCCCACTTGCACTAGGGCCATGTACTGGCATATCGTAGACCAATTATCTCGAGTAGCCTCTCGAACTGAATCTGAGGAAGGGCCTTTGTGAATGGATCAGCAATGTTCTCTTCTGAAGCAACTCTCCGAACCTCGATCTCCTGACGATCAATGATCTCCCTGATCAGGTGATACCGCCTCAAGATGTGTCTGGACTTCTGATGGGACCTTGGTTCCTTCGCTAAAGCTATAGCTCCGTTGTTGTCGCAATACAGAGGTATTGGATCAACTATGGTAGGAACAACCTGAAGTTCTGTTAGGAACTTCTTCATCCAGACTGCTTCTTTTGCGGCATCGCAAGCAGCTATATACTCCGCTTCCATCGTCGAGTCAGCAACGGTGTCCTGCTTGTAGCTCTTCCAGCACACCGCCCCTCCATTGAGGGTAAAGACATAACCCGACATGGACTTGGAATCGTTCTTATCACTCTGGAAGCCGGAATCAGCAAAGGCCTCCAACCTGAGGTCTTTTCCGCCGTAAACTAAGAACATCTCCTTTGTCCTCCTCAGTGTCACGACCCGAAAGAGCACGTGACTGGCCCTTGAACCCTATGAAGCCTATAGGACTCCATCTGATCCAAGTAAGCCAAAAGCCCAGAAATCTAAAACCATTTTGAAGAAAAAAGTAAAGAACCGGTTTAAAGAAGTGAAGAAATGCAGGTTTGAAATCAAGGTTTTTAAATAACTAAGCCGAATGTGCATTTTAAAAACGGTACAGTCTTTTCTAGAAATTTCGGCAGAGTTTCCTTTGTAAAACTGGCCCCGAATGGGGTAAAACGATAATAACAAGATATAACATGATAAAGGCATCCCCAAGCGGGAGCTAGCTCTTTGTCAATCGACGGTCACAACCACGCAATGATATAATAATATACAACGCCAAGTGGCGAGGATCAAATCCAAAGAAAGCTCAAAAGCAACAAGAAACCGCAATACAACTAAGCGCGACTCTAAGGTCGAAATATACAACACAGAAGCCTAGGTCTGAAAGAATATACAAGTTTTGGTTGATGGACATTTCTAGATACAATAAATAAATAAGCATAAAATGGGGATTCTTGATGCAAAAGAATCCACCTACCAAAAGCAAATCACCCGCAAGAAGGTAGTGTGCCAGAAATGCCGCAATAGAACCTGTACGGCATAAACTGCAAGAGCTGTGGCACAACGGGGGTGAGTTGCCAACTCGTGAATAGAAACATCTACAAGGATAAATCGAATGCAAGACATAATCCTAAGTCAACAATCAGTAAAATATCCACAAGAGTACATCTGAGTGTAATAAGGTGGCAAGGTAACATCTAATCATGTATATAGTGCCAGGTACTCAGGTAACAACATGTTATCAGTGTAAGGTATGTCTGCATGAAGTATCAATGAAGAAATATCAATAATATCAATACACATATATTAGCGTCCCATACCACTAATATTGGTGTAAGATAAGTGTAAATCCAGTCTGTATATGAACCAAGTCTGTATATATGTGGAACCCGTCCACCTGTCACCCACTGACAGTAAGCATCATGTATGCAATGTGAGGATATAACCAAAATCATGGAAAACTCGTCATGAAACCCGTGCCAAACACCGACATGTAAATCCTCATCCGTATGGGGCTCCGTCTGCGGATATCGGCCCGTCGGCCCCGGCAGTATGCCCATCTCTCGGCTCCAGGCGGTATCCCCCGGATATCCGCCGAGCTCAGGTAAAATCACCGGTAGGTACTCGCCCGCCTCCAGGCTCAATCGGCATAACCCATCGATCATCTCGCCGAGGGGAACCATACCGGGCCCACCACGAACCCGCAAACGATACATCACCTCCTCGAATCGGGTTTCAAGCACACGTCTCAGCACCGAGAAAACGCGTGGTGGACGCTCCGAAATATCATATCACGAGGTACCGGGTTTTCATAAAGTGCCTCTTTTCTTAAATAACCCCACGGTCCTCAAAACCAGAAATCACATGAAAATCCAACATCCAGCAGTAAATCCAATGCGATGTACTATGCAATCAATCCATGATATAGGCGACATGTAAAGAGAGTAATCATATCGGAAATCATGCAACATGGAATAGGAATGCGCATATGTCAAAGGAAGCATCATATCACGAATGTAATAGTACTACTGTGTAGTGACATGGAAATTATCGATGATGAAGTGTGTGAGCCGGCAAATAGTGTACGTGAAACATACGCATCATCGATAATGGTGCTGGTGTCCTAACAGCATGATAATAACATGGTAATGAACATATGCCAGCAATGCGAATAGTATGAATATGCGGAAATCTAGTAATCAACAGCACAGTGAAGTATCTACTATGCAACTACATCTAAGTATCCTGTCAATCAGGAGGGGTAGGTGTGGAAACCACCTAAAACTGAGTCTAAGTATATATGTAGATATATAGTCGGTGATTCCGCCTCAATGTCATATCGTAAGATATCCTCTAGCTATGAGTGCGGATCTATCATCAATATCAGCTCGTACGGTAAATCATCGTACGGCATTCCCAAAAGCTGGGTAGGGGTCAACATCTCACTGTCTCATCACATAACAAATATCATCATCATCCGATCCTATAGTCTGGAGTACTACTCTATGTCTAGTACAAACGGTAACATCGGTAAAGTATGCATGCGGGGGTAAACACCATCCCAAGCCCGCAAGAATCACAAGTCATATCCCACATATGAATCGTATCAAAATACCGATCTCAGGGCACCAAGCCCACATCATCGACTCATCTCCAAAGTCGTCACATATCATCAACCACAGTGTAAGTACAAGTGAAAAGCAAGGGTATATGTATAGGTGTAATTCTATCCTAGGGTTCGCGACTATGAACTATACTAGTCACTTCTAACCCTACATATCCAAATACACCAAATATCACAATACTATATAATAAGCTATCTACGGACTGCGGGGGTGCTATACGCCATCCACCCGACTTTCCCCCGTAGATATAATCTACTCACCTCGCATCACCAATTGCGGACGTCACCACGTATTGCTTGTCGTCCTGAAGTCTTCATGGGTACCTACACATCAAATATCGTATATGCGCATCAAAACCAAATCCAATCTAAAACGGCGCATAAAATCCAAAACGATACGATAAGGGGCCTATAGGTGAGAACCTATGGCACGCCTTCAAAACCATCCATAATCCTCTATATCGTCGTATAAACGACAATAGTCGAGGCAAATCACATTCCACCATTTCAGAATCCAAAAATACGGAATACGGAAACACGAATCCAAAACGACAATATAGGATATATGTCCCAGATTTCACCCTAGATAGAATCTGTCAAAACTAGAAGTACCCAGGGCCAAGAATTGAGGAAATGAGGCCAGGCACGCAAAACGAGGAGATTCCTCTCTGGTCTGGCCGCAAATTGCGGCCAGAAAGGAGGTTTTGGCGGCCGGGAAAAAGAGTCAGGGGCTAGGGTTTTGGGTGTTGCCTCTATGTTGCCTGCACATCTCAATTCCCACTCAATATTATTTTAGGGTTCTCGGGGTGTTAGCAGATTCAATTTAACAGTGGCAGATTCCAGTTTTTCCCCCGATATAGTTTTCTAAGATCCGTATCCTGGTGTTTGCTTCAGGTTTTGGGTTTCAATTCAAACACTAGGGTGTTAGTAAGACCTCTACTGAGCTCAATTTCATAATTTAACACCAAGTTCCTCTCAAAACCTAACTAGGTTTTCATCAAATCCATAATCTCACACAATATCGATTAAATCTTGACATGGGGTTATAGGAAAGGCTATAATTAAGCAAATGGTTCAGAAATTACCTTCATTAGCAACTCAAGAATTTTCTTGAGTTGCCCTCTAGTGACCAAATCCATGCTTCTTTAGCTCCATGTGTAGATCTAGGGATTTTGCACATTTTTAATGAAAGGAGATTGGGGTTTTAGGGTGTTTTATGAGATGAAGTGGGGAGTTGAAGGTGGAGGAAGGGGGAGGAAGAGGAGTCAGCAGCAAAGCAAAAGGGAGAGGGAGAGAAATGATGAAAATGGCTAAGGGTTTGGTCAATGGTTCAACCCTCTCTCTCGCCTACCCTCATCATTACACTTTTTCTTTTTCTTTTCCCTTTTCTTTTAAAACCCAACCCTTCTCACACCAATAGTAAACCCAAATTAAAACCATGGCTAGAAAAATACACAAGTGTAGAAAAAGTGATATGTGCAAGTTTTGCACAAAATTGCCAAAAAACCCAATTAGCGATTTTAATCGCGATTAGCACTAAACTAGTGTCAAACTAATCACAAAAACTTAAAAATGTCATAATTCACTAATTTACCCTATTTTAGATTTTTCCATAATTTTTCATAATTTTTCTAACATTTTTCCTATTTATTTGCATTTAATATTAAAATAATCAATAAAATAATATTAAATTATAAAAATTCCCAAAATTAATATTTTATATTTTTGAAAATGTTACAATCTACCCCCCTTAAAGAAATTCGGTCCCCGAATTTAAATTTAAACCCCCACTACTAAAACAATCTCAGTAATAAACCAAAGTCGTCGGGGCTCCGAAATCATCAACACAAAGAACGTCACAGCGCAATACATGCGCAAGGGTACTGAGCAGATAACTCAAAATCAAAACTCCGTCAAGCATCCCGCAATCATCGGAGTCGATGTAAAAACACAATGTCAAATCCAATACAAAACCGATACGATATGGATCGAAACTACACATGTAGACATCCAATCTATACACGTAAAAAGCTGATGTAAAACATGCAAAAGTATATCCAGGTACCGTCTACCGACTAGTCCTGCTCAGCATGAAAGCAAAAACCCGACATCATAAAAGGTACTGCTCCAAAAGGAATAAATCTTAAAAATGTACATAACACAATCCTGTGCGTCTGGTGCGCACGGAAATCAAAAATCCCATATGTGCTAAACAAGTGCATAAAACAACATCTAGGTGCAACGGGTGTGCACGAAACCTCTGTCATGGGCAACGTATGTGCCTGACAGCCAAGGTCCGGTGCATCTAACATGCACGAAGAAATCTCGATTTAGTGCATCGGGTGCGCACCAAAATCGTATCTAAAAACATGCGCCCAACATGCGCGAAAATCCAAATCTGTGCATCCATCGTGCACGAATGAAAATCTAAACCCTGCGCACTCAACATGCACGGAATCACGAAATCCAATAACAAACATCGAATAGGTGTAAAGCACATCACCAGCACGGAGTGCAAAACCAACCATCAAAATCCGGGTCAAAATCAACGATAAAATGCGTCTCAAACCAAAATCAGGTGTACCTCAAAGGAAAATCTCACAATCGTGTGCATCAGCGTGCACGAATCAAAGCATAACACTAAAATGCATGAAAACTCTGCGCGAAATATATAAATATCCAGTGGGTGCATGAAACCAATATCATGAAACTCTGTCACCAAAACTAAATCATGCAAACAGAACACCCAAAATACCGAAATCCAAAATGACGGATACGTGATAATCGAATCACAAAACCACAAATCACAAATACCGTCTTCGGTAGTTCCTCCTTCGAGGTCGAGAAGGAGTCGGTGCAATCCACAGCTAGCAGCGCAGGATATCTACCTGCCTCTTGCTCACGGTCTAGCGTCTTCTGACTCTCTGGATCCTTATCTTCTCTGCGGATTACCTATCACGCGGTCAATCGGCTCATCGGCCCTGTCAGGTGTGCTAACGGGGACGATTCCGTTCTGGCACTTCTCTGGTCACCTCTCGGTCAAACCTCACGACCACTCGTAAGGCAGCATATCACTGGCGTCGGCCTCTGGCTCTCTGAATGTACGTCACACATCTGATCCTGGGTGCAAACATCATTACAGCAACGTCCTGGAAGGAATCCTGCTCAAGGTCTCTTCCAATCCTGCCTATGCCGATCTGCACCGAGGCTGGCTTCCCTGCACAACCTCTTCTCGCTCAAAGGGCATCTGTGTCCTCAGCACAATATTTCTCCAGAAACTGGTCACATCGCAACGTCTCTGTAAGCATCTCAGGTCTCTAGTCTCGACGGGAAGCAATGACAGCTCGTCAGTGTCTCACACGAACCTCTTGTTCCAACTGTCTCTATCGTCGTCCACTATGACGTCACGCTAAGCTACGATGCACTGCACTGTTCTCGGCCACGGCCAATCTGAAGTCTCTCACACGGACTCGAAATAGCGTACTCAGTAGCTTTATCATTCTGTAGCAGATGTCAGGCCGAACTGGTCCTCGGGAACACGTCCCAACCATCGGAGGAATACTCATCACTCGTCCGCCCTCGATCAATTCGCAACGCATCTGGTTAAGTTCCTCTGTCCGAACTTGGTCAACTACCTCGTCGACAATGCCGAACTCTGGCCTGCTGGGTGTGCGCAACACGACCACTCCTGGTCTAGGTCTTCTCGTATCGTACTCCAGAAAGGTCCAGCCGAGATTCCTTTCTCAAATCTCAATCCTGCCGAAATGCCCGGAAGTCATCATCCAAAGCTGAAGCTAAAAATTATTCCGGAACGGCTGCATACTTATCGCGCTTCTTTCTGGAAGATATATCCATATACCACGCCTCGGGGTGCGTATCACATCTCTAATATCAGCAGAGTGGGACATCATCTCTTCGAAATCTCGTACGAACTCTTTTCTTCACTCTGCTCAAATGTCGACTGATTCGGACTCATCTCATCATGACTGCACGAACTGCGCTCCGACGGCTATCCTCGCATCTGGAGTCTCCCAAGCAGCGTCCCATCACAATGTCCGAAAGATGTCGAACCATCCGATCGACTCGTCAGATCCTCATAATCCCCCAAGAGCTCACATCTCGGGTACAGTTTAATAGTATCGAGTACATGCCACAGCGTCGGTGGTCCATCCGTAGAAGGGCAAACCCAAGCCTCACTAATGGCGCCGCGGAACCGCCGTAAACCCTAAGGTTCAAAGGCTGTCACACGGTCATTAAGTCGAGTTAGGGTTTCATTCTTCTAGAGGGTCCATAGAATCACCTGCATGTCTTTCCGTATACTTTAAACTTGGAAAATGGCTCCTGACATTCGATCGTCTCAATCGACTCTCAACGAACCTGCGTGAAGTCGTCTCTAGCTGGAATCAATTCGCCTGATGTCCTCGCATCGGGGTAAGCGAACTCACCACACGTACTAGTCATTCATCCTCCGGTGACTAGCGACTCGCTATCATCCCTCTGAGTACATGCTCATGCTGCAGTAGCTCCAATCATCTGGGCGATATTTCATCATTTGCAGCAACAACTGGCTCATACACCTGTACGTCGAACAATGCCTCAATCCTCCAGGAAAGGCAATACATAAGCGGTCATCTCTGAATCAGCCTGCTCTAGGTCTGAGTAAGACTCTCCACACTGGAAATCTTCAACTCAACTGGGCCCGCTCTGGCGCAAAACCGGACGAATCACCTTCGTCTCTCAAATCGGGTAGACTAGCTATCATCTGTCGCATATCTGCCTGAAAGCTCCTGCAATCTCAGCTCGTAAGCTTCGGAAGCGACATCCTGTCAATCTCAGCAACAGCTGGTCCATCTGTCTGCACGATAGGCGACATCACAATCCCTGAGGTATACTGTACATCAACAGTCCTCTCTCAACTGGCAGCTCTAACAATGGCCCGATCATCCGGTGCAAGGCCAAGCACTCGCCTCCACTAGAGGTCACAAACACCAACACTAACTCGAGACGTTCCTATGTCACCAGAAAACACAAAGGTCGGCCCTCGTACTAAACGAGCTCACACCGGCCGTAACCCTAGCAGCAGCCCAAACTGCGCTCAAACATGGTGACAGGGATCTCAATCGAGTATCAAAAGAGAGCACATCAAAGGCAAGAAAGGAAACAACAGATCCAAAGGGGATACATGATCATAGGAAGGAACAGCATCAATGAAGGTATGATCATGAAACTAATAGAATCGGGGATCTCAAATGGATGTATAATCCTGGATATAAAAAGAATCACTGATCTCAAAACAAATGTCCATCCTAAGGTTCCTTAAGCGGAGTGGCGTGTCGTAAGTATGCCGCGGAACATACCAACGGTACGTCACTCTACTTTAGTCACCTAATCCATCAACCAAGGGTCATCCTAAAACGACGAAAATTCGGGTTTACACCCCCTCAACCAAGTCTAAGTTCCGTAAGGTCAAGCCTAAGTTCCGTATATAAACAACTCCCTAGGCTCCACATAGTCAAACATAGACTCGAACCAAGGTCAACCTAGCGCTCTGATACCAACTTTGTCACGACCCAAAAGAGCACGTGACTGGCCCTTGAACCCTATGAAGCCTATAGGACTCCATCTGATCCAAGTAAGCCAAAAGCCCAGAAATCTAAAACCATTTTGAAGAAAAAAGTAAAGAACCGGTTTAAAGAAGTGAAGAAATGCAGATTTGAAATCAAGGTTTTTAAATAACTAAGCCGAATGTGCATTTTAAAAACGGTACAGTCTTTTCTAGAAATTTCGGCAGAGTTTCCTTTGTAAAACTGGCCCCGAATGGGGTAAAACGATAATAACAAGATATAACATGATAAAGGCATCCCCAAGCGGGAGCTAGCTCTTTGTCAATCGACGGTCACAGCCACGCAATGATATAATAATATACAACGCCAAGTGGCGAGGATCAAATCCAAAGAAAGCTCAAAAGCAACAAGAAACCGCAATACAACTAAGCGCGACTCTAAGGTCGAAATATACAACACAGAAGCCTAGGTCTGAAAGAATATACAAGTTTTGGTTGATGGACATTTCTAGATACAATAAATAAATAAGCATAAAATGGGGATTCTTGATGCAAAAGAATCCACCTACCAAAAGCAAATCACCCGCAAGAAGGTAGTGTGCCAGAAATGCCGCAATAGAACCTGTACGGCATAACCTGCAAGAGCTGTGGCACCACGGGGGTGAGTTGCCAACTCGTGAATAGAAACATCTACAAGGATAAATCGAATGCAAGACATAATCCTAAGTCAACAATCAGTAAAATATCCACAAGAGTACATCTGAGTGTAATAAGGTGGCAAGGTAACATCTAATCATGTATATAGTGCCAGGTACTCAGGTAACAACATGTTATCAGTGTAAGGTATGTCTGCATGAAGTATCAATGAAGAAATATCAATAATATCAATACACATATATTAGCGTCCCATACCACTAATATTGGTGTAAGATAAGTGTAAATCCAGTCTGTATATGAACCAAGTCTGTATATATGTGGAACCCGTCCACCTGTCACCCACTGACAGTAAGCATCATGTATGCAATGTGAGGATATAACCAAAATCATGGAAAACTCGTCATGAAACCCGTGCCAAACACCGACATGTAAATCCTCATCCGTATGGGGCTCCGTCTGCGGATATCGGCCCGTCGGCCCCGGCAGTATGCCCATCTCTCGGCTCCAGGCGGTATCCCCCGGATATCCGCCGAGCTCAGGTAAAATCACCGGTAGGTACTCGCCCGCCTCCAGGCTCAATCGGCATAACCCATCGATCATCTCGCCGAGGGGAACCATACCGGGCCCACCACGAACCCGCAAACGGTACATCACCTCCTCGAATCGGGTTTCAAGCACACGTCTCAGCACCGAGAAAACTCGTGGTGGACGCACCGAAATATCATATCACGAGGTACCGGGTTTTCATAAAGTGCCTCTTTTCTTAAATAACCCCACGGTCCTCAAAACCAGAAATCACATGAAAATCCAACATCCAGCAGTAAATCCAATGCGATGTACTATGCAATCAATCCATGATATAGGCGACATGTAAAGAGAGTAATCATATCGGAAATCATGCAACATGGAATAGGAATGCGCATATGTCAAAGGAAGCATCATATCACGAATGTAATAGTACTACTGTGTAGTGACATGGCAATTATCGATGATGAAGTGTGTGAGCCGGCAAATAGTGTACGTGAAACATACGCATCATCGATAATGGTGCTGGTGTCCTAACAGCATGATAATAACATGGTAATGAACATATGCCAGCAATGCGAATAGTATGAATATGCGGAAATCTAGTAATCAACAGCACAGTGAAGTATCTACTATGCAACTACATCTAAGTATCCTGTCAATCAGGAGGGGTAGGTGTGGAAACCACCTAAAACTGAGTCTAAGTATATTTGTAGATATATAGTCGGTGATTCCGCCTCAATGTCATATCGTAAGATATCCTCTAGCTATGAGTGCGGATCTATCATCAATATCAGCTCGTACGGTAAATCATCGTACGGCATTCCCAAAAGCTGGGTAGGGGTCAACATCTCACTGTCTCATCACATAACAAATATCATCATCATCCGATCCTATAGTCTGGAGTACTACTCTATGTCTAGTACAAACGGTAACATCGGTAAAGTATGCATGCGGGGGTAAACACCATCCCAAGCCCGCAAGAATCACAAGTCATATCCCACATATGAATCGTATCAAAATACCGATCTCAGGGCACCAAGCCCACATCATCGACTCATCTCCAAAGTCGTCACATATCATCAACCACAGTGTAAGTACAAGTGAAAAGCAAGGGTATATGTATAGGTGTAATTCTATCCTAGGGTTCGCGACTATGAACTATACTAGTCACTTCTAACCCTACATATCCAAATACACCTAATATCACAATACTATATAATAAGCTATCTACGGACTGCGGGGGTGCTATACGCCATCCACCCGACTTTCCCCCGTAGATATAATCTACTCACCTCGCATCACCAATTGCGGACGTCACCACGTATTGCTTGTCGTCCTGAAGTCTTCATGGGTACCTACACATCAAATATCGTATATGCGCATCAAAACCAAATCCAATCTAAAACGGCGCATAAAATCCAAAACGATACGATAAGGGGCCTATAGGTGAGAACCTATGGCACGCCTTCAAAACCATCCATAATCCTCTATATCGTCGTATAAACGACAATAGTCGAGGCAAAACACATTCCACCATTTCAGAATCCAAAAATACGGAATACGGAAACACGAATCCAAAACGACAACATAGGATATATGTCCCAGATTTCACCCTAGATAGAATCTGTCAAAACTAGAAGTACCCAGGGCCAAGAATTGAGGAAATGAGGCCAGGCACGCAAAACGAGGAGATTCCTCCCTGGTCTGGCCGCAAATTGCGGCCAGAAAGGAGGTTTTGGCGGCCGGGAAAAAGAGTCAGGGGCTAGGGTTTTGGGTGTTGCCTCTATGTTGCCTGCACATCTCAATTCCCACTCAATATTATTTTAGGGTTCTCGGGGTGTTAGCAGATTCAATTTAACAGTGGCAGATTCCAGTTTTTCCCCCGATATAGTTTTCTAAGATCCGTATCCTGGTGTTTGCTTCAGGTTTTGGGTTTCAATTCAAACACTAGGGTGTTAGTAAGACCTCTACTGAGCTCAATTTCATAATTTAACACCAAGTTCCTCTCAAACCCTAACTAGGTTTTCATCAAATCCATAATCTCACACAATATCGATTAAATCTTGACATGGGGTTATAGGAAAGGCTATAATTAAGCAAATGGTTCAGAAATTACCTTCATTAGCAACTCAAGAATTTTCTTGAGTTGCCCTCTAGTGACCAAATCCATGCTTCTTTAGCTCCATGTGTAGATCTAGGGATTTTGCACATTTTTAATGAAAGGAGATTGGGGTTTTAGGGTGTTTTATGAGATGAAGTGGGGAGTTGAAGATGGAGGAAGGGGGAGGAAGAGGAGGCAGCAGCAAAGCAAAAGGGAGAGGGAGAGAAATGATGAAAATGGCTAAGGGTTTGGTCATTGGTTCAACCCTCTCTCTCACCTACCCTCATCATTACACTTTTTCTTTTTCTTTTCCCTTTTCTTTTAAAACCCAACCCTTCTCACACCAATAGTAAACCCAAATTAAAACCATGGCTAGAAAAATACACAAGTGTAGAAAAAGTGATATGTGCAAGTTTTGCACAAAATTGCCAAAAAACCCAATTAGCGATTTTAATCGGTATTAGCACTAAACTAGTGTCAAACTAATCACAAAAACTTAAAAATGTCATAATTCACTAATTTACCCTATTTTAGAATTTTCCATAATTTTTCATAATTTTTCTAACATTTTTCCTATTTATTTGCATTTAATATTAAAATAATCAATAAAATAATATTAAATTATAAAAATTCCCAAAATTAATATTTTATATTTTTGAAAATGTTACACTCAGGTACTTGAGAATGTTCTTAACTGCTTTCCAGTGCATCTCCCCTGGGTCTGACTGATACCGGCTTACCACGCTCAGTGCGTAAGCTACATCTGGTCTGGTACACAACATCGCATACATTATAGAGCCTACCGCAGAAGCGTAGGGTATAATAGACATGCGTTCCCTTTCCAAATCAGTCTTGGGAGACATCTCTTTGGAGAGGGTGATTCCGTGACAAGCCGGTAGATTACCGCGCTTAGAATCTTCCATACTGAATCTTTTCAGTACAGTGTCGATATACCTGGACTGTGAAAGTCCCAACATCCTCTTGGATCTATCACGATAGATCCGGATCCCCAGAATGTAAGAGGCATCACCCAGGTCTTTCATGGAGAACCTGTGTGACAAGAATCCTTTGACAGATTGTAGCATAGGAATGTCATTTCCTATCAATAGAATGTCATCCACGTACAAGACGAGGAATACGACACTTCTGGCCACAACTTTACTATATATGCACGATTCATCTGGATTTTTGATAAAGTCATATTCTTTGACTGTCTCATCAAAACAGATGTTCCAACTCCGCGATGCCTGCTTTAGTCCATAAATGGACTTAAGCAGCTTCCATACTTTCCCGCTGCTCCCACTCTGATTGAAACCCTCTGGCTGATCCATATAGACGCTCTCTTCTAAATTTCCATTCAGAAAAGCCGTCTTTACGTCCATCTGCCAGATTTCATAATCATGGAAGGCAGCAATAGCAAGAAGGACCCGAATGGATTTGAGCATAGCCACTGGAGAAAAAGTTTCGTCATAGTCCAAACCAGGTCTTTGACGAAAACCCTTTGCAACAAGTCTAGCCTTATAGGTTTCCACCTGTCCATCTACACCAATCTTTTTCTTGAAGATCCATTTGCATCCTATGGGTTTTACCCCATCTGGAGCAAAGTCCAAAGTCCATACTTTGTTGGTGTACATGGACTCCATTTCGGTTCGCATTGCATCTAGCCATCGTACCGAGTCGCCGCTCTGGATGGCCTGCTGGAAGTCAGTAGGTTCATCATTATCTATGATGCAATCCTCTCTATCCCCGTCAATGAGAAAACCGTAGTATCTCTCAGGCGGATGAGACGGCCTACTACTCCTGCGGAGGGGTGCGGGAATGTTCTGTTCTTCTTGAACTTCTGGTTCTACCAAACTTTCAGTAGCAGCTTGTGGTTCTGGAATTTCTTCCAGTTCTATTTCGCTCCCATTTATATCCTTTTCTAAAACTTGTTGTTCTAGAAAATGGGCATTACGAGAAACAAAAACCTTTTGTTCCTCTGCGTAATAGAAGCAATATCCCTTGGAGTTCTTTGGATATCCTACAAGCATACATTTTACTGATCGTGCCTCGAGCTTGTCCACAAACTGCTTTTTGACAAAAGCTGGACATCCCCAAATCCTTATATACTGGAGATAGGGTTTCTTCCCACTCCACATCTGATATGGTGTGGTAGGCATAGTTTTGGTTGGAACTCTGTTCAAAATATATGCCGCTGATTCTAGCGCATATCCTCAGAAAGATCGCGGTAACTCAGCATTACTCATCATGGATCGTACCATATCCAATAGGGTTCGATTCCGTCTCTCCGATACACCGTTGTGCTGTGGAGTGTATGGAGGAGTAAGCTGAGAGAGAATTCCTTTCTCTTTTAGGTAACCTAGGAACTCGGCACTTAAGTATTCTCCACCTCGATCAGATCTCAGTGTCTTAATACTTTTGCCTGTTTGGTTTTCCGCTTCACTCTTGTATTCCAGGAATTTCTCAAAGGCCTCTGATTTATGTTTCATTAAGAAAACATATCCATACCTAGAAAAATCATCTGTAAAAGTAATGAAGTAGGAATAACCACCTCTCGCATGTGTAGACATTGGACCACATACATCACTGTGTATGAGTCCTAAGAGCTCGCTCGCTCTTACTCCTTGTCCAGTAAATGGAGTCTTTGTCATCTTTCCTTTGAGACAAGATTGACAAGTGTCATAAGTTTGATATTCGAACGTGTCCAAATATCCTTCTCTATGCAACTTAGTCAACCTTCTCTCATTGATGTGACCCAGTCTACAATGCCATAAGAAAGCTTTATTCAAATCTGGAGACTTTCTTTTTAGTGTGTTCTGGACATTGAAAATTTGGAGTTGGTTTAAAACATATATGCCGTTATTTAGAGTACCGGACCCAATCAAACCATGATTAAGATGGATGTTGACAACATCTCTTACAAACGTGAAATCATAACCTTTATTTGATAACAAGGTAACTGATATGATATTACACGTTAAGCTGGGTACAAAATAACAGTTATGTAAAACCAAAATGTGTCCACTCGTCAATCCTAGGTGATAGTTCCCGACGGACGCAGCTCCCACGCTAGCTCCGTTAGCAACCTTTAGGGTCATATCACCTTCCTTCAGCACTCTACGGTTTCTCAGTGCCTGCAATGAATTGCAAATATGAGATCCTGATCCGGTATCCAATACCCAGGAAGTAGAGTTGATCGACAGACAATTCTCAATTACAAACACACCTGAAGTCGAAGCCACAGCTTGCTTCGGTTCCTGGTTCTTGGCGTTCCACGCCTTGCAATCCTTCTTCCAGTGCCCTTTCCTGTGAAAATGGAAGCACTCATCTGGCCAACTATCGGTACTACTTTCTTTTTCTTTCCCTTCCCTCCCACCTTACTAACACCTCCTCTAGGTCTGGGTGCGGCCTTCTTCTTCCTTCCTTTGGCCCTAGCCTTGGACCCGGAAGAAGATGAACCGCCAACAAACATAGCGGGTGTTTCCCTTGATGTCTTCAAGGTGCCCTCTGCACTCCTTAACATGTTCAGGAGTTCCGGAAGTTCAACTTCTTTTCTTTGAAGGTTGAAGTTCAGGATAAACTGGGCGTAGGTGTGAGGAAGGGACTGGAGAATAAGGTCTGTATAGAGCTCATTATCCAAAGTCGTCCCAAGGTCTGCGAGCTCTTCAATATAGCTGATCATATGTAGGACATGTTCACCAACCGATGACCCGGCAGCCAACCTCGCTCGAAACAAGTTCTTAGAGGTCTCGTATCTTGCTATACGAGATTGCTCTCCATAAAGTTCCTTTGTATGGAGAAATATGCCATCTAGGGACATATCCTCGTGCCTCCTCTGATGTTCATTGTTCATCGAGGCAAGCACGATGCACTTGGCTCTCGCGCAATCTAAATCCCAGGTTTTGCGGATTTCCTTATCCGCATTGCTGGATTTGGGACCAGGGACAGCAGGTGTCGTAGCGGTGAGGACGTACCCCAGTTTGTCATAGGTCAAAGCCATCTTGACATTCCGCAGCGAATCTTTATAGTTTGGCCCTGTCAGTATATTTTTCTCTAAAAGTAACTTAAGTCCAGTCATTTTCAGGGTCGCTGCAATTAGGAGAGAGAGAAGAAAACTCTTTAGCATGATGCTCTTGCAAGTTTAGAGTGGTTTTTAGTTTATCTAAACTGGATGGCTCCCACTGTTTCTCGAATCCTTCCTCAAACCATAAAAGAAGAATTAGCCAGGACTATTCTCACCGTACAATACTTGCTTAACCGTTCAGCCAGGCCGGTGTCGGTACTTCGAGGGAGGTTTTCCAACGCTTTCGCGAAGTTCCTTAATTAAATAACCTCTTTTCTCTGGGGGCGTAACCCCGCTGACACTTTTCTGGACACCTACTAGGTTTATAGCATTGATCGTTAAGTGACGAATATCCTGATAAGTATTATATACTCACAGTAGGATCGGGATCCAAATATCATCGTCTGATAATGTTGTAGGAATGCTACCAACATTCATCAAACTCAAAATGGTATGCATCTCTTTGCAAATTTCAGTTTCTTTAGAAATTCCCGATATGGATTTTTGCCCCATGCTCTTATGACCTTGGCGTTGGTCAAAATGTCATAAGTCACATGTCAAGTTCTACCCATCATTATCTTGTTAATTTGAACCCATCCGTATATATCCCTGACGTTGGCCAAATGATAATACGACTGTCCCAAATCAACTCATCTATCTATGCAACAAATGAATATCCAGTAGCTACCAAACACTATGCCATGACGTTGGCCAAAACTGCATAGCTTGAATACTACTGAATACCCAAATGAAATGACGGAGGGCTACGACTGGTTTTGGCGAAACCGTGAACGTAGTGAACTTGATATAACCGAAGGAACCTGATAGCTTTTAAAAGGAGTGGTTAAATCTCCGCATTTAAAAATATCTGTTTTTAAAATAACCGAGTGGTTTCTTTTAAATTGTTCCAGCGATTTAAACTTTGGTTTATTTTACTTTGCATTATAGATAATGCGTCCCATCATTAACCTATCATTGCAGAAAACAACGAAAATACAACGTCCTCTTATGCCATCCGCATTCGCCACGGGGTCCCGTCATCACCCGTTAGGTTACTTAACTAACGACAGAGCGGGGGCTGGGCTAGCGCGGGTGTAAAACATATGTGGCGTCTAAATAGCTATCATAAATATAGATATTTTACATTCGTCTGACGCAATGATATTCATTCCAGAACACAGATAAACAATATTGGATTTGCAAGCAATCTGTATTTCTTTTGAGCCTGCAAGAAAAGACAGATTACACAGTTGTGATGAATAGCCGTTACCCCACCCTCGACCCCTACGGGTACGGCAAACTACCCACCCGGTAGTCTGTGTACCCCACCTTGGGTCAGTCCTAGGAGCAAAAACAGTAAAATGAAATAATACAACGGTGGCTACGACCGCAACCTGGAAGTGCCCCGCAAAAATAATATTACAACAAATTACATTTACAACAAATGAATTAAACAATAACCCATTGCTAACCCCGGCTATACACCACAACAGTCCAATACAGTTTATATGCACAAACAGATATAACCATTTCAGAAATGTGCAACCCCCTGCCAACCGACATACTAGCAGTTAGGGGAGGTTTACGAACACATTAAACAATCACAGATATAATCCAATATGCGAATACTGTACAATTTCGATCGATTAAACAACATCAATATTTCTCCAAAATCTGCTCTGTTAAACAGTAACCTGAGCAAATATTAAATATTCCAGAAAACCCCAAATATCACACAGAAGCAACAGAAGAAAAATCGGCTCCTGACTCGCCAACTCGGCGGCGGAAGCGCGGCGACTCAGTAGGCTGAGGCCGCGGTTCCGCGGCGAGTTAGACGATTCAGGCGACTGTTTTTCTTGGGTGTTCTACAGGTGTCATGTCAAGCTCTCTGAACACACCAGAAAAATTTTTGGACTTCATTTTAACTTCGACAGAAACTTAACAGAATTAGGGTTTTTCGGCTTCGTTTTTCCGTTCGAAATTCGTACCAATATGCAATTAAGTTATTTATTGTTTAGCGAGGCTCTGATACCACTGTAAGTCGATGTAGTACACCCCAATACTTGTGGGGAGGCGGAATTTACAAAAGCAATCAAGTTTAAGGAACGAACATCGACTAACCGCTTAAATCGAAGCTAAACTATAAATAACCGTACACAAAGATTTTCTTATCACTTGTGATTAGGGATTATACCTATCGAAACTAGTCCTTCGTCTTTGTGTCCTCCTTTGTTCTCCTCGACCTTCTCTAGGTAGTAGACGATCAACCCGAGAGCAAAACACCAAGCTACACCTCTTACTTGAGGTAACTAATCTACTTTGATTGCTAATCAAAGAAGAAAGGATGATATAGAGTGAAGGTAATGGATGCTTAAGTCTAACTAAACCTTTGATCTCAACACATGAGGATTAAGGATTAATCACTTGAAGATGAGAGCTTGAGGAGAGAGAATGTGAGATGAGATAATGAGATGAGAGAGAGTGTATCATAAAATATTATGAAGCATTCTTATTATAGAATAAATCAATAATAGAAATGAATAAGCATGCTTCATAAATGAAAAGAGGTGATTCATTAACATGAGTCATTAAGCATTTATGATGCATTAATGACCATGATGAATCACCCTCATGACTCACTAATCTTATCCAAAGCTTATGTCACCTTAACCTCCTTAGTCACATCTTCTAGAAGCTTCTCGCACAATTACGAGAACGCCCCTCCAATCCGCAAAAATACGGAAAAACTTTAGACTGTAAAAATCTAATAACCGGATACCAGTAACTGGCTTAAACCAAAGTCGACTGGTAAAAACTGTCCGAAAGTCGTACGTGCGTAAACGCACGTATGCGTCCGAACCCTTTGTCGCAAAACCATGCAACCTCTATATCGTTTCGCCTGGAGTAGGAAACTCTCTGTGTGGGACTCTAGAGACTCGACTACTACGCTGGCAGTGGGTTTAACCACAGACCGCAAGTGGCACTAGCTGTACGTAACGGTCCCCAGGTAGTTGTCGATAAGAAGGTCGATGAGAAAACCCATCCGAACTCCTACTGAGTCTGATGTGACAATCTGCATACAGTCCGGTCCGTTCGTCCAAGACTATCGCATATCGGGCCTAGGGGGGCGGCAAGCGTCAGTCCCCTAATAGCGGTATAAGTCGTGTCAGAGGGAAGCCCATTACACCCTGAGAAACTACTGGAACCTACCAGCAAATCTCGCTTGCCCTGGCCAGGGACTTTGCGTAATGGCTCTCTGACACAGCACGATATCTACTCCCAATACCGGGAGGGACGAATCCTGTCTAACCGCCACTGCCTCCAAGTGCTCGGGACTGCACCCAACTGCTACCTGTTTGCACGACTCCTTTGAGCCGTGGTAGGGTAGCAATCTAAGAACGGTGGGACACACTCGAGGCGAAGTAGCAGTGTCAAGTCTGCGGACTACGCTGTACTCATGTCACCTGGGAACTGTTCACTGACGACTGGTATCAAACCAACCAACAGTTCCCTGTGAGTCCTGTCCGGTGTACCCGTAACCTAACGAGCACCTGCATACTATCTCCAGTACGACGTACTGACGGCTGTGGGACAGACCATCTCCCCAACTGGGATGAGAAGTGTACACACCAGTCTACTTCGGAGTATCGATGCTCTGTCTCGATAATCCAACGACCAGGGACCTAAATAAGGATGTGCTTGTAGACTACCCAGTCCCCACTAGTGTGACTGCCATCACAACGCTGGTAGACAAGCAAGATCCTAAGAGCTCTATCAATACGTACACTCACATATTAAGATAGAAAAACCAAGTAGCATACTACCATGTTTAGCAAGACTGTTATATACATGTGAATATCCCAAGCTTCCATTAAGCAATATACAAGCTAGTATGATACAGTAATGGCCTTCTAGGGCATAAACACTAACAGTATACGGGTGCTCAGTGGAGACTGGGTACACTGTACGGACTCGCCGAGAACTCCCAGATGGTATTATACCTCACGTCAGATGGCAGTTCTCTGGTGACCCTGGTACAGGTTAGTCTGTAGACCCGAGATCGTCATAGAGTCGTGTGTGGTTCCCACAGTGCTTTGATTTCCACCTTACCACATTCAAGAGAACGTGAAAAACGGTGGCTTTTGGGTACAGTCCCGAATCACATGGAGGAAACGAGCGATAGGAGGGGTTTCGTCACTCCCGGTATTGGGGGTTGACATTGTGCTGTGCTCGATTGGCTATAACAGGTAGTCCTTGGCCAAGGCTGCTTCAGAGATATACTGGTAAGTGTTATCAGTAGTTTCTCGACCCGTTATGAGCCTCACATCGGCATGACTTATCGAGTTACTGGGGTCTGACGTTTACCACCACTAGACGAGATATGCGACATATCAGACGAAGAGACTGGACTGTACGGTGGTGTTACTGATTGGATTCGCAGGAGTGTGAGCAGGCTTGCTTGTTGATCTTCTCATCGTTCAATACCTGGGTGGCCGTTACGTTTAGCATACCGCTTGCGGCTTGTGGGTGTTTGATATGATCATCACCTACTGCCGGCGTATTGACGAGCCTTTAGAGTCCTACACAGGGGTTTCCTAGCTCAAGCGAAACGGAGTAGGAGCACATATGTGATATGTGGGGGACCGAGATTGATACGATATGAGATACCGTATTCTATTCTCG
This sequence comes from Agapanthus africanus, assembly GCA_030015575.1. Lineage (NCBI taxonomy): Eukaryota > Viridiplantae > Streptophyta > Magnoliopsida > Asparagales > Amaryllidaceae > Agapanthus > Agapanthus africanus. Next base: position 234,618,155 of record JASDDO010000031.1, read on the forward strand.
CGATTTGTGACATTGGTCGGTTATATGCGATATAGACGGGTTATCCGATCAAGTGTTGATTCGATAAGTTGTTGCTTTTGATATTAGTCGGTTATATGTGATATAGACGGATTATTAAATCAAGAGTTGATTTAATAATTTAATGTATAATTATATATTTGATATATTACATTACATTAACTAATATTAAGCTCACTTATGATTTCTTTTTCTCATTTTGTGCACATTGAATATATGCGATATATTTTTGTGTACATGTATCGTGTCATGCTTGATGATACATGCAACAAAGGTGTGTGTATGACTTACACCATGCTTGGTTTAATTGCTAGGGTTTTATTTATTTTTCTAATTATAAAACGTGGTATTTTGTCATGGATGAAAGCTTGTAGAAGCTTGTAGTCTTCATTGACCAAGTCCACACTTTTGTTTTCGCTAAGATATTTGTTAACCCAACCAATTAAACCTAGCCATGGTTAACTCTCTACAATGGTTAATATATGATATTAACTCACCATGGTTTCCATTATCTTTTGGATAATTATTCATATGAGATATTTCTTCATCTTCTTCTTCCTCAAAGCTTTCTAGCTTCAATGGAGATATGAGAAAAAGTGTGAGAAAATGAAATCTAAAGTGAGCCCACTTCCTACTTCATCATCCTCTACTACTTGCCATTTAGTATAGGGTGTTTGCTTCACTAATTTCATGATTAGTGAAGAGATAGCTTAGGTTAGTGTCTCCTCGATGTAGATCATCTTCGGCCTCGAAGTCTTCGAAACAAGCATGTTCGTTTCTTCAAGGGAGCCTCTCTAGAGTCCGGAGTTTACGATCGCAGCGAAGGGGAATACTACACGGAGCTATTGAAGTGAAGGACCGGTCTAAAAAGGTTGTATTCCTTGCTCACTTAGGTTCCAAAGTGTTTGCATTTATTTTTCCGTCGATTTCTAGTTAACAATTCATAGTTAGGGTTAACTAAAACGGCAAATTTTTGAATTTGGCATGGACTATGCCTCCCGAAACCTTGCTGTCGTCTTAGGTAACCCTGCACAGGTTTCCTTGGCGGCTTTGCTGGCATACTGCTTCTTTCTGGGTGATTGCTTTGGTAGGTGGGTTCACTTGCATCATGACCACCATTGTACCTTATTTATATTCAGTTGTATCAAGTAAACTCCATCAAACAGACTTGTATATTTTATAGACTTAGAAGACCAGTGTATATTCTTTCGACCTTAGAGTCGCGCGCTTGTATTATTATAATTCTTTCTCTGGTTTTCGTGAGACTATTGGTTTTATTCTGAGTTTTGATCCTCGCTCTTCGGCGTTGTATATTATTGTATTGCGTGGTTTTGTCCGCCAATTGGCGAAGAGCTATCTCTTGCTTGGGGATGCCTTTATTGATTATGTATATTATTCATGTTTGTACCCGTTTGGGGGCCAATATTTACAAAGGAGACTCTGCCGAAATTTTCGGAAAAAACTTGATGTTTTAAAAAATGTTTACTACGACTTTTCATAGTGATTTATATGCAACTTTTAAACAAGTTTCCTTCACTTTTTTCTTTTAAAATGGTTTAGATTTCTGGGCTTTTGGCTTACTTGAATTAGATGGGGTCCTATAGACTTCATATGATTCAAGTGCCAATCACGGCTATTTCGGGTCGTGACAAAGTTGGAATTAGAGCGCTAGGTTTAATCTTGGTTCGAGTCTATGTTTGACTATGCGAAGTCTAGGGCGTATATATATTAGGAACCTAGGCTTGACCTTACGGAACTTAGACTTGGTCGAGGGGGTATTATACCCGAACTTTCGTCGCGTAGGTTGACCTTGGTTGATGGAGTAGGTGACTTAAGGAGAGTGACGTACCATGTGTATGTTCCGCGGCATACTTACGATACGCCACTCCGCTTAAGAAGCCTTACGATGTACATTTCCTTGCACAGTATTATATACATTCCTATGATCTATCCTCATCGATATCAGTTGGTGGTTTTGTTACCACGATTGCATAGGCAGAGAGAGTTGCAGCTAGAGTTGCGGTCAGCACGAGCTCGTCTTGGATGAGGACTGACCAGGATGTATTCCGGTGACACCCGATTGCATAGATGTGTCATTTTATTGTGTTTTTCACGCTATGAGCATTGATGGATTGCTTTTACAAGATTACTCGAACGTGCAGATCAGCACCAGAGGATTGGGCCATTGATAGAGACTGGCTAGAATGTGATGACCGTCAATGCACCGTTATTCTTAATGATCGAGGCACGGTTTAGCGTGCGGACGAATGAGCCAAAGGTTGCTGCGACTGACGAGAAACCGCCCCAGATGTTGGAGCTATTGCAGCACGAGTTCATACTTAGAGATATGATAGAAGATTGCTAGTCACCCGAGGATGAATGACTAGGACATGTGGTTCGTTTGCACACCCTGATGCGAGGTCATCAGATTGATTGATCCTAGCTTGAGAAGACTTCATGAAGGTACGCGAGAGTCGATACAAGACTACCGAATATAAGAAGCCCATTTTCCAAGTTTAAGGTATTCGGAAAAACATGCAAGTAATTCCGTGGACCTTCTAGAAGAATGAAACCCTAACTCGATATAATGACCATGGGAACGCTTTTGAACCTTAGGGTTTGCAGCAGTTCAGTGGTGCCATTATTGAGGCTTGGGTTCGCCCTTCTACGGCTGGTCCATTGGTACTGTGGCATGTACTGAATATTATTAAACTGTACTCAAGAGTTGAGCTCTTGGGGGATTATGGAACTTTGACGAATCGATTAAAAGGTTCGACGTCGTTCGGATTGTAGGGTTCCTAGGCACACTAATGAAGTCTCACAAGTGATCAAACAGGCTCAATTCAATTATTTCCTTGTGCCTACAAACCCTAATACGGATCGTTAACTAGAAAACAAGGCGAAGCAAGCAAGTAAACGAATTTATAGCTAAAGGGAAGGGGCTACAACCTTTGTAGATCCGGTCCTCCACCTCCATAGCTCCGTGATGAAGTCCCCTCGCTGTCCAAATCGAATCCCGGACTCTAGCATCGGCTTCACCGGAGAAATGGGCGGGCTAGGTCATCGACTACGATGCCGAAGATGATCTACGTCGAGGCAACACAAAATCAAGCTCCAACTTCACCAAGCCATGAAACTTGTGAAGAAAACACCCTATACTACTTGGCAAGAGGTAGAGGATGAAGAAATAGGAGGTGGGTTCACTTTGGAATTGGATTTCTCACTCATTTGCTCAAGTTGCCATTGAAGCTATCAAGCTTTTTCTTCTTGAAGAAGAAGAAGATAATATGATAAGTCTTTTTTTAAAAAAAGAAAACAATATGATACTTATCATATATTCAACCATGGTTTAGTGTAGAGATTTAACTAAGGTTAGATGAATGGTTAGGGTTAGAAGAAGAAGACAAGAATGGTCGCTAAGTCAAAGTTACATGAAGCATCAAGAAGCTTCATGTAAGAAAGCAACCATTTTGTTTTCTTTTCTCTTTTTCTCAAAAAAGAATAGATAAATAAATAAGTAGATAATAAAAAGAAAACCCTAACCATTAGACAACCATGGTTTAATCTTTACACAAACCCAAGTGAGCATGTATCATCAAACATGATACAAACAAGTGCACAAAAATATATCACATATACAATGTGCATTTCAAGTGAGAAAATCCATTTAAAGTGAACCGATACTAGTTAATGCAAAGTAATGTATCAAATATATAATTATGCATTAAATCATCAAATCAATACTTGATTTAACGATCCGGTCATATCGCATATAACCGACTAATATCCAATGTATCGGCTTATCGAATCAATTCTTGATTCGATAACTAGGTTATATCGCATACAACCAATCGATACATTCATCGCGAGAATAGAATGCGGTATCACATACACGCATTATTCTCGGTCCCGCACATATCTCATATGCGCTCCTATTTCGTTTCACTTGAGCCAGGAAACCTCTGTGTAGGACTCTAAAGACTCGTCAATACGCCGGCAGCAGATGATGATCATAGCAAGCACCCACAAGCCGCAAGCGGTCTGCTAAACGTAACGGCCACCCGGGTATTGAGCGATCATAAGATCGACGAGCAAGCCCGCTCACACTCCTGTGAATCTAACCAGCAACACTTACCGTATAGTCCGGTCTGTTCGTCTGATATGTCGCATATCTCGCCTAGGGGTGGTAAACGTCAGACCCCAGTAGCTTGATAAGTCATGCCGACGTAAGGTCCATAACAATCGTGAAACTACTGATAACTCTTACCAGTATGTCACTGCAACCCTGGCCAAGGATTTCCTGTTATGGCCAGTCGAGCATAGCACAATATCAACCCCCAATACCGGGAAAGACGAATCCCCTCCTATCGCTCATTGCCTCCATGTGAATCGGGACTGTACCCAAAAACCATCTGTTTGCACGACTCTGTAGAGCCGTGGTAGGGTGGAAATCAAAGCACAGTGGGAGACACACAAGACTCTATGATGATCTCGGGTCAACAGACTAAGCTGTACCAGTGTCACCAGAAAACTGCCATCTGACATGAGGTATAATACCATCTGGGAGTTCTCGGCGAGTCCGTTCAGTGTACCCAGTCTCCACTGAGCACCCGCATACCATCTCTGATGTCAAACACCAATGGATATGGGATCATCCATCGCCCATCACATGGGTCGAGAAGATATACGCTAGTCTACTCTGGAATATCGATGCCCCGTCTCGATATTCCCACGACTAGGAACAATGAAGGATGTACTCATTGACTACCCAGGCCCCACTAGTATGATCTGCATCATAGTCCTGGAAGTCGAGTACACATCCTAAAGGGCTTTATCAACATGTATTCGGAGAGACAGAAAGTATACATGTTAAGATAAAGAGCAACCAGATAGCATACTATCATGTCGAGCAAGAAAGTCCTACCTATATATGTCCCAGCATCCACTACTATATACATCCAATGTATAGTAATGGCCTCTAGGGCATACATATAACAATCTCCCACTTGCACTAGGACCATCTGTAGCAGTGGTTGCAGTATCACATACTCAACTATCCCTTAAAAGTTTCTCTTTGGGAAAAGGCCTTCGTGAGTGGATCCGCTGTGTTGTCCTCTGAGTCTACTCTCCTTACCTTGATCACCCTGGAGATCAACTATCTCCATGATCAGGTTATGCTGCCTCAGAATATGTTTGGGTCACCGATGGGATAATGGTTCCTTGGCCAAAGCCACACTTCCATTGTCATACAATGGTAGGAACCTAGTTCATCTTATGAACCAATATACTCCCAAACTTCCTCTTTGGTAGTATCTTTAATAGTGATGTTACCAGCCTTTATCATTTAGTTTGCCACGGTATCTAGCTTGGAACTCTTCCAACATACCGTCCCTCCACTGAGGGTAAAGATAATGCCCGCGACTGACATTCAGTCGTCCTTATCACCCTGGAACCTTTCCAGTGATTCTCCCCTGGATCAACTGATACCATCTCACTACAATTAGTGAGAATCCTAACATCCATTTAGATCTATCCCATAGACGCAAATCACAGGATTTAGGAGGTATCACTTTGATCCTATATGGAGAATCTATGTGATAAGAGGAGATCGACCGATCGTAGCATAGGAAACTCCTTTCCTATCAATAGTGTGTCATCCACGTACTCTACGAGGATCATTACCATACTCCATACTACCCTTACATACAAGGTTCATCTACCATTTTTGATGAAGTCAAACTCTTTGACTACCACATCAAAACAGATGTTCCAACTCCGCGATGCCTGCTTTATCCTGTAAAGCAACTTGCACATGTTTCCGCTACTCCCACTGTTTACGATGTTCTCTGGCTGTGTTCTTATAGACGTTCTCTTCTAAATCACTATTTAGAAAAGTAGTCATGGCACCCAACCACCAGATATCACAGTCATGGAATGTAGTAATGGTAAGTAGGATCTGGATGGACTTAAGCATAGTCCCTGGAAAAAGGTTTCATCATTATCCATGCTTGGTTGATGACGAAAACCTTTAACAAGTCCAGCTTTGAAAGTCTCACCTTTTCCATCTACACCAAGTAAACTTCTCAAGATATACTTGCTCCTGATGGGGATTTAACCCTTCAGATATAGCAGCTAAAGTCCATACTTTGCTGGTGTACATGGATTCCATCTCAGATCGCTAAGCATCCAGCCATTCTTACAGAGTCCCTACTCTTGATGACCTGCTCGAATCTAGTTGGGTCATCATCTCGTGATGCATTCTTCGCTCCCACTGTCATCGAGAAACCGAAGTATCTCTCTGGCGGATGAGGAACCCTACTAGATCGGCGGAGAGGCTGAGGTTCGTCGGGAACTATTGAATCTTTTGGTTCTGTCAAATCATCAGCTGCAGTTTTGTATAGCTGGAACCTTTCCAGTTCTACAGAACTGACCTTGCCTCGATCTTGTCCAGATTTTGCTTTAGACATAAGCCGGACAACCCCAAATCTTAACTTACTTAAGAGATAGGCTCTTCCCATACCATATCTCATATGGAATGGTAGGCGGTGATCTGATTCGAACCTAATTCAATAGGTATGCAGCTTCTCAAGCGCATAACTCCCAAAAGGAAATAGGAAACTCAGTAGTACTCATCATAGAGCACACCATGTCTAATATTGTGCGATTTCTCCACCCCGATACACCGTTGTGCTGTGGTGTATTCAGAGGAGTAACACTGAGAGAGAATCTCATTCTCCTTTAGAATAGTCCAGGAATTCTATGCACAAGTATTCTCCTCCCTGATCTCATCATAGGACATAATACTTATACCCGGTTATTGGTTCTCTACTTCTAAATTATATTCTGTGAATACCTCAAAATCTTCGGACATATGTTTCAACAGGAACATATGACTGAATCTTGAGAGATTATCAGAGAATATAATGAAGTATAAAGAACCAGTCCTGGCATTTGTAGACAGGAGACCTTACATACATCATCATGTATCAGTCCCAAGAGTTCATTAACTCTTTCTTTGTTTTCAGTAAACGGAGCTATGGTCATCTAATCTTTGTGACATGACTGGCAAGTTTCACAAGTTGTAAATTCAAACTGATTTAAATATGCATCTAAAATGTAACTTCAGCCAGTCGGGTCGCATTGATATGACCTAGTCTACAATGCCTCAAGAATGATTCGTTCATTTCTGAACTCTTCCTCTTGTGTGTGTTCTGTATACTAGGAACTGTAGTTTGATTTAGAACGTCAATGCTTTTAGATAACGTGCCTGAACCGATCAACTTTTGATATAGGAAATGTTCAAAACATTATCCAGCAATACAAAATTTTATCATTTCTTTACTAATAAAGAGACTGATATGATTTTGTATATCAGGTTCGGTATCTAATAGCATTTGTTCAGAATCAATGTATTGGTAATACAGGGTGACAGTGACTAACAGACTTGGCTGCAACACTTGCCCCGGTTTCTGTCTCATGAAACTTATCACCCGTTCTCAGTTTTTCTACCTTTCGGTAGCCCTATGTAACAGATTACATATCTGGGATCCCCGGGTATCAAATACCCAGGATGCAGAGGATACTGAGAAACAGTTCTTTGTAATGAACACACCCGAAGGTGATGCATCAAATGCACTTTCTTCGTTTGGGCGGCAAAGGAATTCTGGTATTCCCCTATTTCCTGCTCTGTCTTATAACAATTATATAGTTGGCGCGGGACCAACGTTCCCCAGCTCAGTATAACAAGCGGGTTCGGTCATTACATCCATATTATTATCTTGATTAAAGGCGTGATACGGTCGCTACCTGGAGAGAGAGAGAAAGAAAATATTCTGCGTGCGCTCTTGCAAGATCAGATTGGTTATTTATTTTATCTAATCAGGATGGCTCCCACTGTTTTTATCAAATCTTCCTTCAAACCCTAAAAGGAAAGACTAGCCGGGATTAATTACACTCTACAAGTTCGCCAATCTTTCAGCCAGGCCAGTGTCGGTACTTTGAGGGAGGTTCCCCGTGCTTTCGCACGGACCTAATTACAGTAAACCTCGTTTTCCAAGAGGCGTAACCCCGTTGACACCTTTCTAGACACCTACTTAATCGGCTAATAGTAAAGTGCAAAACTCTCCCAGGAGTAACAATTACTCGTAGTGGGTATCGGGATCCAACTATCACATAGAAGGTATGCAATCTCATTGCAAGTTTCAACACTTGAAACTCCCGATAAAGGTTTTTACCCCTAGCACCTATGACCTTAACTATGGTTAACAAATCATAAGTACTAGTCAAGTTCTACCCGTCATTTCATGATTAATTAGACCCACCCACATTACCCTTAACTAAGGTCAACAAAGTCACGCGACTGTCCTAACTAATCGCATCATATGCGGTGTAGGAAGACATCACTTAGCTACCGTACACTGTGCCTTAACTAAGGTCAACAAACACAGCACAAATACTAAGTACTCTACTTCCTAAAATGACGGAGGGTTCCGGCTGGTTTTTATGAAAACCTTTAGCGCTTTGAACTTGATCTCGTTGCGGAATCAAATGGTTTTTAATTGGAATGTTTTTGAAGCTTTTCTAGTTTTGCTAAAGGGGTCACTCCCGGTGAAGGGATCATCGGCCCTTTCCTCATCGAATGAGGTGCGGGATATATCATATATATCACTGTGCAAAGCAGAAACTATAGAAGCAATCAAAAGACAAACCGAGAGTTGTAGCATATGCCAGTTATTGCTAAAGGAGTCACTCCCGGTGAAAGGATCTCGGTCCTTTCCTCATCGAATATGGTGCAGGATGTTCTACAAGGAACACCGCGATGCAAAGCAAGAACTGTAGCTACCTGTTTTTATTTGAAATTCGATTCCACAACATCAATTAGGTTTATTTTCTTTCATTAATCTCATTAATGAATATCCCATCATTTAAGTTACCTGATCATCACAGATAAATATAACGTACGCTTATGCCATCCTCATTCGCCTCGATGTCCCGTCGTGCACCGTTAGGTTAGGTAACTAATGGCAGAGCGGGGCAGGGCTAGCGCGGGTGTAAAACATAAGCAACGTCTATATAATATATCATATATACTATATATTATATCTATCACAGAACATCACATGATCACATCACAGATAACGCAGCAGAAAATATCATATGAAATATTGGATATACTAGGACGTCCGTGTTTTCAATACGAGCCAGTATAAAACACAGATTCCACGGTCGTGATGAATAGCCAATCCCACACCCCTAGCCCCTACGAGAGCGGCAAGCAACCCTACCAATTCTAGGGTTAGGAGACCTGGACTCGACTCCTCGAGATGGTCTCCCACTGGACCCCAGAACCCGGTTACTTGTGCTCCCCTCCTTGGGTCTATCTTAATGCGGAAAAGTAAATAATATAAAAATGGTGAAAACATCCACAACCTGGAAGTGCCCCAATAAAAGAATATTACATACAAGTTTTTACATGAATGAAAATGAAAAAACACTCATCTCATATAAAAACCCCCGGCTATTCTTACACGACGATCCAATATAACATATCCAGCAACACATAACATCACATGTCATCAACGTAAGTAAATATGCGCATCACAATTGTCGTTGACATATAGCAACGAAACCGGCGATATCACATATTACACTTACGGTCACAGAAAAGAAAGTGTAAAACTACAACAGTTGGAATCCGCAACCTCTTTAGACATCGCATGCCTAATCAAATGAAATACTTAGACATCGCATGCCTAACAATTATAAACCCCGCATTTTAGTCTCATTATCGAAAACACTTTTCAATATCATGTCGGGCAATTCAACAGTATTCCCGAAAAACAGATCGAATGCTCGTCGCAAACTTTAGTAGGCGGCCGCACCCCCGACGCCGTCGACGAAGTGCACCAAGGCGGAACACCGCTGCCGTGAGCACCCGAACGGATGCTTTCGGCGACGGGGTTCTCCTACAGTCACTTGGTCGGGGCTATGGGGTGTAGCTGTCTATTAAGTTTACCCGGCGAGTATCCGCGTACGCTACGTGATTGCGACGGACTTTTGATCTCATCAAAATTCCGTGGAAACCGATCAAGTGAAACTAAACCGCTAGATTTATAACATTCATTCAGTTATCTCATAACTGGTTGTGAATTCCAAGTATTGTATCACATTCCGGATAAATAGAAAATGTTAAACTTTCCGATCGAACAATCGAATACCCAAGTTTTCCCGATACAGCTCAACACATGAAATAAGTCTAAAAACATTCAGTTCGTGCCTCAGTACGAACAGTCCAGCCGTAGAAGGGTCAAGCCAACGCCTCACATGTGGCACGCCGTACTGCCTCAAACCCTAAGGTTCAAAGGGCAGTTCAAGGCGGTCATATAATCGAGTTAAGGTTTGTTGTCTTCTAGAGGGTCCATCGCGTTACTTGCACTACTTAGAACGTCGTTAAACTACGAAAAAATCCAACAATTGGAAATTTCCCGGCAGGGGAAAAAGTGGGTATTTATATCCGGTCGAACTTTTTAACATATTCTAAAATTACCCGGACATAGACAAAATTTGATAATCCGATCGAATCTATGAACTCCTAATACAACCCAGAAAACATAACTCTTGAGTAAAAATTAAAAGTATCCAGAATACACAAGAAACACCAACAGAAACAACTAAAGAAAACTCACAGCCTGATCATCACAGACGGCCGCGGAACCGCCGCAAAAGGAGGGTCAACGCTGAGGTTCCGCGGCCGTACTGTAGAATTAGGCTGTCGTTTTCTGCAGTTTTTCTTATAATTTCCTGCACATTTTTCTGCAAATTTTAATTCTAAAAATTCCTCAATTTTCAAAAATGTACAGAGAGCAAGTTTGGAGTTAGGGTTTCGGTTCGATCGGACTTCAAATTCTGTCTACGCATCGCCTAAGGTTCTAGCTAGGCTCTGATTCCACTGTAGGGTTCCTAGGCACACTAATGAAGTCTCACAAGTGATCAAACATGCTCAATTCAATTATTTCCTTGTGCCTACAAACCCTAATACGGATCGTTAACTAGAAAACAAGGCGAAGCAAGCAAGTAAATGAATTTATAGCTAAAGGGAAGGGGATACAACCTTTGTAGATCCGGTCCTCCAGCTCCATAGCTCCGTGATGAAGTCCCCTCGCTGTCCAAATGGAATCCCGGACTCTAGCATCGGCTTCATCGGAGAAATGGGCGGGCTAGGTCATCGACTACGATGTCGAAGATGATCTACGTCGAGGAAACACAAGATCAAGCTCCAACTTCACTAAGCCATGAAACTTGTGAAGAAAACACCCTATACTACTTGGCAAGAGGTAGAGGATGAAGAAATAGGAGGTGGGTTCACTTTGGAATTGGATTTCTCACTCATTTGCTCAAGTTGCCATTGGAGCTATCAAGCTTTTTCTTCTTGAAGAAGAAGAAGAAGAAGATAATATGATAAGTCTTTTTTTAAAAAAGAAAACAATATGATACTTATCATATATTCAACCATGGTTTCGTGTAGAGATTTAACTAAGGTTAGATGAATGGTTAGGGTTAGAAGAAGAAGACAAGAATGGTCACTAAGTCAAAGTTACATGAAGCATCAAGAAGCTTCATGTAAGAAAGCAACCATTTTGTTTTCTTTTCTCTTTTTCTCAAAAAAGAATAGATAAATAAATATGTAGATAATAAAAAGAAAACCCTCACCATTACACAACCATGGTTTAATCTTTACACAAACCCAAGTGAGCATGTATCATCAAACATGATACAAACAAGTGCACAAGAATATATCACATATACAATGTGCATTTCAAGTGAGAAAATCCATTTAAAGTGAACCGATACTACTTAATGCAAAGTAATGTATCAAATATATAATTATGCATTAAATCATCAAATCAATAATTGATTTAACGATCCGGTCATATCGCATATAACCGACTAATGTCCAATGTATCGGCTTATCTAATCAATCCTTGATTTGATAACTAGGTTATATCGCATACAACCAATCGATACATTCATCGCGAGAATAGAATGCGGTATCACATACACGCATTATTCTCGGTCCCGCACATATCTCATATGCGCTCCTATTTCGTTTCGCTTGAGCCAGGAAACCTCTGTGTAGGACTCTAAAGACTCGTCAATACGCCGGCAGCAGATGATGATCATATCAAGCACCCATAAGCCGCAAGCGGTCTGCTAAACGTAACGGCCACCCGGGTATTGAGCGATCAGAAGATCGACGAGCAAGCCCGCTCACATTCCTGTGAATCCAACCAGTAACACTTACCGTATAGTCCGGTCTGTTCGTCTGATATGTCGCATATCTCGCCTAGGGGTTTTAAACGTCAGACCCCAGTAGCTTGATAAGTCATGCCGACGTAAGGTCCATAACAATCGTGAAACTACTGATAACTCTTACCAGTATATCACTGCAACCCTGGCCAGGGATTTCCTGTTATGGCCATTCGAGCATAGCACAACATCAACCCCCAATACCGGGAGAGACGAATCCCCTCTTATCGCTCATTGCCTCCATGTGAATCGGGACTGTACCCAAAAACCACCTGTTTGCACGACTCAGTAGAGCCGTGCTAGGGTGGAAATCAAAGCACAGTGGGAGACACACAAGACTCTATGACGATCTCGGGTCAACAGACTAAGCTGTACCAGTGTCACCAGAGAACTGCCATCTGACGTGAGGTATAATACCATCTGGGAGTTCTCGGCGAGTCCGTTCAGTGTACCCAGTCTCCACTGAGCACCCGCATACCATCTCCGATGTCAAACACCATTGGATATGGGATCATCCATCGCCCATCACATGGGTCGAGAAGATATACGCTAGTCTACTCTGGAATATCGATGCCCCGTCTCGATATTCCCACGACTAGGAACAATGAAGGATGTACTAATTGACTACCCAGGCCCCACTAGTATGATCTGCATCATTGTCCTGGATGTCGAGTACACATCCTAAAGGGCTTTATCAACATGTAATCGGAGAGACAGAAAGTATACATGTTAAGATAAAGAGCAACCAGATAGCATACTATCATGTCGAGCAAGAAAGTCCTACCTATATATGTCCCAGCATCCACTACTATATACATCCAATGTACAGTAATGGCCTCTAGGGCATACATATAACTAACACAGATATCATGTGGTGGGGTACATTACTTGGGAGACTCCAGATATGAGTATAGCCATTGGAGCGCAGTCCATACCGCCACGAAGAGACGAGTCCGAATCAATCGACATTAGAGAAAAGTGGAGTAAGAGGTTCGTACGAGATCTTGATGAGATGACGTTCTACTCCGTTGACATCAGAGATGTGATACGCATGCAGAGGCGTTGAATATGGATATATCCTCCAGTAGGAGTCGTGATGAGTATGCAACCGTTCAGGAACAAGAACTAGATTTAGTAAAGGGTGATAACTTCCGGGAAGTTCGCCAGAAACGAGATTTGGGGAAGACTTCGACAGAACCTTTCTGGAATACTATACGAAAAGACTTGGACCCAGGATCGGCCATATTGTGAACACCCAGCAGGCCAGAGTTCGGCATCGTCGACGAGACATGTTATGAGTGACCATGATAGTTGGCCAGAGATCTTTAGAGGATGTGCCAGAGCAGAACTGTTTCCGTCATCTTTGATTTCGGAATTTTGGGTGATTTATTTGCATGATTGAGATTTTGTGCACCACAGTTGCGCTTGATTTCGATTTGATGTCATTCGAGATACTGATTTTGATTTCATGCCTATGGTATGCATGTGATTTGACTTGTGTTTTCGGCATAGTTTTCTTGCACTTTTAGTATTTTGATTCGATTTTGTGCACGCTGATGCACATGGTTGTAAGATTATATGCCACGGTATACCTGATTTGGATTGAGATGTGCTGTATACCGTCGATTTCGATTGTAATACTCGATATTTGTTTTCTTTCACCTTATGCACTTGATTTGGATTCTTGCGCATACTTGACGCTCTTGATGAGATTTTGGTGCACGCCCGATGCACTAAATCTGGATTCTTCGTGCATATCAGATGCACCTGATATTGTTGTCAGGCACACACCGTTGCCTTTGACAGGTGTTTTCGTGCACACCCGTTGCACTTAGATTTTTTTTCTGTGCACATGTATGGTACATTCATGGATTTCGATTTCCGTGCGCACCGGACACGCGTGGCATTTTTATGCACATTTTGGGATTGATTTCTTGTGGAGCAGTACGTTTTTACGATATTTACTATATGGTATAGTAGCTGAGCAGGGCTAGTCCGAGGACAGTACCTGAATATATTTTTGCATACATTAATAGTTATCAAAAGGGATTTCCAAAAAGGAGCTATAGTCTCAGTATTTACCTACGTATCCGAGACGACACGAGACATTTAACAAAGGAAACCCTTCTAAATTATTTTTCAAAACGGCGGGACGTGTATGTTAAACAAAGGAAATATATATATATATATTGTTATTTCTTACAATAGACGTCCGCCACTGTGCCGTGATACGCGCATCGCACAGCGACTTGAAATGGTTTGGTATGCATTTCTTTCAGATGTTTTAACGGTGCGTACATGTATAGTATGGTGTATATCATATTGGATTTCGTATTGGGCTTTGACATTTGTGTCTTCACCATAACTCCGATGATTGTGGGATGCTTGACGGAGTTTTGACTTTGGTTTATATATTTGTTTTTCAAGCGCATGCATTGCGCTACGATGTGTTTTATGTACTTATGATTTCGGAACCCCGACGACTTGATCTTTTTACTAAAATGTTTTAGTATTTGAGGGGTTTAAATTAAAATTCGGGGACCGAATTTATTTAAGGGCGGAAGATTGTAACATTTCAGAAAAATAAAACATTATTTTTTGGGAAATTATATAATTAAATGATAAATATTATGAATATTTTAATGGTATGGTATAATTAAATACAGATAAATTGGGAAATATTTAGAAAATTTCAGGAATTACTAAAATGATGGTGTTTTTATATGATTTAAGAAAATTATAAATTCTTTATGATTAATTATATTCCATTTTAATGCTAAACGCGATTAAATATCACTAATCGTGCATTAAGCTTGATTTGTGCACATGACATGCACCATGTCATACTTCACATTTTTACATTTCTATCATGGCATTTTCTTTTTCCTTCATGCATGGCTTGGTTTTTAAATATGAGAAGAGAAAAGAAAAGATAAGGAAATAAAAGAAAAAGGAAAAAGGAATAAACAAATGGGTATGGGCAAGTGAGAGAAGAGAGAGAGAGGTGAGGGGTCTCCTTGATCCATGACTCATTTTTCCCTTCATTATTTTCTTCTTCATTTTCCCTCTCCCTATCACCATGGTTGCCCTCCTTCTTCCCCCTCCTCAAACACCTCACCACACTCCCCAAAACACATCAAAACATTATCTCCCTTTCATTAAAAATGTGCACAAGCTCACTACAAGCACTTTGGACCAAGAAAGTTTGGATTTTGGAGACTTGGGGCAACACAAGAAAATTCTTGAGTTGCCAAATAAGGTATTTCCTTCACCATTAGAATAGTATTTCTTTTCCTTTAACATCTATTTATGTTTTGAATCGATATTGTGTAGTTTGTGAGCTTGGAAAATTCTAAGATAAGGTTAGTGATTTATTTGAGTTGTGATAGTGTAATTGAGCTTTAGTGGTGACCTTAAACCCCCCTAGTGTTAGAAACCCAGACCAAACAGAAAGAAACCCAAAATACGAGTTTGATATCAAGATGTCGGTTTTGTGTATAATTTGTGGGTGCAGGAAATCTGGGATGACCTGAGACTTTTATAAGAAAAACAAACAACACCACTAACTTAGATTGAGCACTAGGAGGCCACCATGCAAAGACGAACCAAAACGGAGCATTTTTGGCCGAGGTGGCCGGATTTAGGAGGTAAGTGGCCGGCCACATTATGGAGATTTGGGTCCAGGTTTCTTCTATAGCTAATATGTCCCCTATACAACACCCCAGTAATGTTTGTTTAGGCTAATTTCACATGAACTAAAATTTGGAGCAAGTTGTGTATGTTGGTTCTTGGGTTTCCTCGATGTTTATGAATTGATGTTTTGATATTTGTGTTTTATATCGGTCGCTTGACGTTTATACGTCGATATCGGGTGTTTTTTGGTTGAATGGCGTGAGTAGACCATAGGTTTTAACCTATGAGTGATTCGCGTGTCGTTTCGATTATGAATTGGATTTTAATGCGATACGATGTGTTATGACATGTAGGTACCTCCGCGTGAACTTCGGGATGACAAGAAAGGGCAAGGAGGCATCGACTTCGGCAAGCAAGGATCAAGGTGAGTTGATATATATCTACGGGGGAAGTCGGGTGGATGGCATATAGCACTCTCGTAGTTCGTTGTGAGCCTATGATATATTATAGTTATATATATGAATACGTGTTATGCGAAACATTGGTTAGTTAGTAAGTAGGATCTTAGAAGATCATGGGTTAATTCTAGTATAATTGGATGATAGTGTCGTTGGTTATTTTCTTAGTCGCGAACCCTAGAATAAGGTTTACATACATGCACGCACACGCGCATGCATTTTATTTTTCTCATGCGTATATGGGGATATATATATATATATATATATGTATGTATGTATGTGAGTATGTATATATATATATATATATGTATACATATACACGGATGATGAGTATAGTATATGATACTTGGAGATAAGTCGATGTGATTGGGCAGGATGCCGTGAGATCGGTGATGTGATTTGGGTCGTGTTATGAGAAACGACATGTTATATTAGCGGATTGATGGGAGATGTGTTTTCGTATACACGCAATTTATGTTGATGGTATCGGTATGTACTAGATGTAGATCAGTACCATGTTCATGATATAGTGATAATGATACCATACGGATATTGATGTATATGTGATAGGCTACTCGTACCCCGATTTGGGATGCCATACGATGGATTTACTGTATGAGATGTAAATATGATGATTGATCCGTAATCATGATTCGAGAATGATGTATTATACATTTATCTTATGTGACGCTATAGAGGCGGGATCACCGCCTACTATATATATTTATCGACTCAGACATAGGTGGTGTTCCTAACCCTGTTGATTATTCTCTTAGCTTTGTCCTGTTGTTACTTAGTAGATGATAGACTGGGCTCGATTCATACTTATTTCCAAAACCAACGAATCGTGAATATTTAAAGACAGACCAAGGGGTACTACGGATATTTCAAAGAACGTATCTTTCTTAAAAACACTGTAGCCCCAATTTTCTAAACACCACGATTCGTGTTATTTCAAATGACAAACTGTATGACTCGTATATCTAATGTAGATTCCTTATTGTTGCATTTACTATTCATTTCTGCATATTCATGTTGTTATCATCGCATTGCATGCTTAATGTGTACTTTAGTGATTATGAAACCATGCTGTCATGACACCAGCACCATTACCGATGATGTGTATGCTCCACGTACACTCGCTTGCCGGCTCACACACATAATCATCGATAATTGCCATGTCACGTACACTTTAGAAAATATTACCTTATTGATATCGCTTGTAAGTTGATAGTTCTGATATATCATTGCTGTGCTAGTTTAGATATTGCATTCTTTACATATATACTTGTGCATGTTATTATATTCATTTGTCATGCAATATTTTTAGGGCCAGCCCGGATCGCCGGAGCCCGGTATTTACTATTATTCACTCTTCATTTTGAAATTTCAGATTTTCCATGAAATTTCTGGATTTGGAGAAACCGCAACATTTTATAAACACATTTTCATTTCAAAAGATGAAAAGTGTAGTTTTCTCGCGATATGATATGAGATATGTCCACCATGAGTTTTCTCGGCTCTTGAGCGATATCATTCACCCGATTCAAGGTGGAGGAATCGTCTGTTGGTGCATGGTGGACCCGGTGCGGTACCACGGGGCGAGAAGGTCGTAGATGATGGCGTTGAGCCTGACAAGAGAGCATTACCGACCGGTTATTTATGACGCGGCGGATATCCGGAGCATACCGACGTAGTCGTGAGATTTGATGAGGGTCCAGTACGGATAGCCGGAGCCCAGGGGCCAGTCCGGATAGCCGGAGCCCGAGATATTGATACTTTGAGGTATTGAGATTATATGATATGGGCCAGTCCGGATAGCCGGAGCCCGAGATATTGGATATTTGGATATATGGTTTGTGTTGATGATTGACATGGATTTTATGTTGATTTCATTGATGATACCTCGATTTTTATATACAGAAATCTCATTGAATTATGAAAACAGTTTCCTCATTTAGATGTATTCTGTTTTCGTTTGTAATGCATTCATACAGCATATATATGATATGTTGCTATCTGAGGCACTGACATGAGAACGTGGTATTGCACTTATGTGTAGATGGTTCAGGATATTATTTAAGGATATTATTTTATCGTATGACCTAGGATTGAGTCATACATGAGATTTCTGCTCGGAAATGTTTTCTACTCACGAGTTGGCAACTCACCCCTGTTGTGCCACAGTTTCTTGCTGGTTTTGCCGTACAGGTTTCCTTGGTAGCTTTGTTGGAACACTGCTTCTTTCCGGGTGATTGCTTTAGTAAGTGGGTTCACTTGCATCGTGACCACCATTATACCTTATTTATATTCAGTTGTATCTAGTAAACTCCATCAACCCGACTTGTATATTTTATAGACATAGAAGACCAGTGTATATTCTTTTGACCATAGAGTCGTGCGCTTGTATTATTATGATTCTTTCTCTGGATATCGGGAGACTATTGGTTTTATTCTGAGTTTTGATCCTCGCCCTTCGGCGTTGTATATTATTGTATTGCGTGGTTGTGTCCGCCAATTGGCGAGGAGCTAGCTCCCGCTTAGGGATGCCTTTATTGATTATGTATATTATTCATGTTTGTACCCGTTTGGGGCTAGTATTTACAAAGAAGACTATGCCGAAATTTTCGGAAAAGACTTGATGTTTTATAAAATGTTCACTACGAGTTTTCAATGTGATTTATATGCAACTTTTAAACAAGTTTCCTTCACTTCCTTCTTTTAAAATGGTTTAGATTTCTGGTCTTTTGGCTTACATGAATTAGATGGGGTCCTATAGACTTCATATGATTCAAGTGCCAGTCACGTGCTATTTCGGGTCATGACAAGAACACCCTAAGAAACTACTGGAATACCTACCAGTAAATCTCGCTTGCCCTGTCGAGGGACTTTGTG
Organism: Agapanthus africanus; assembly: GCA_030015575.1. NCBI lineage: Eukaryota > Viridiplantae > Streptophyta > Magnoliopsida > Asparagales > Amaryllidaceae > Agapanthus > Agapanthus africanus. The sequence continues at coordinate 234,637,465 of JASDDO010000031.1, forward strand.
TAATGGCTCTCCTAAACACAGCGCGATCTCACTCCCAATACCGGGAGAGACGAATCCCCCGCCGATCCGCCCACTGCCTCCATGTGGCTTGGGACTGTACCAAACTAAAACCTGTTTGCACGACTCTTTTGAGCCGTGGTTGGGTAGTAATCAAAGCACAGTGGAAACTCACACGAGACAAATGACGATCTTAGGTCGATGGACTAACCTGTGTTAGTGTATATGCCCTAGAGGCCAGTACTGTATCATACTAGTTTGTATATTACTTAATGGAAGCTTGGGATATTCACAGCTGTATAGACAGTCTTGCTCAAAATGGTAGTATGCTACTTGGTTTGTTTCTACTTCAATATGTGCATGTGTTTCTTTTAGCATATCGCTTATACATATTAGTAGAGCCATCAGGATCTTTGCTTGATTACCAGCATTATGATGGCAGTCACACTAGTGGGGGCTGGGTAATCTCCAAGCACATCCTTATACAGGTCCCAAGTCGTAGGATTATCGAGACGGGGCATCGATACTCTGTATTAGACTAGTGTATACGCTTCTCATCCCAGCAGGGGAGATGGTCTTTCCCACAGCCATTAGTACGTCATACTGGAGATAATATGCGGGTGCTTGTTAGGTTACGAGTACACTGGACAAGACTCGTCGGGAACTGTTGGTTGGTACTATACCTATCATTAGATAATAGTTCCCAGGTGACAGGAGTACAACTTAGTCCGTCTACTTGACACTAATACTTCGCCTCGAGTGTGTTCCAACTGTACTTTGATTACTACCCTACCACGGCTCAAAGGAGTCGCGCAAACCGGTAGTAGTTGGGTGCAGTCCTGAAGCACTTGGAGGCAGTAGCGGTTAGACAGGATTCGGCTCTCCCGGTATTGGGGGTTGATATCGCGCCGTGTCTAGGAGAGCCACTACACAAAGTCCCTGGACAGGGCAAGCGAGAATTACTGGTAGTGTTTCCAGTAGTGTAACACTTTGAAAACTCGTTTAGGGTTATTTCGCGTTAGATAATATTGATGCGTGTTTTCATGAAAACCCGTAAAATCTTAATTTTCTTTTTATCTAGTCCAATTGAGAAGAATTGGGGTTTCATATATTTAAACGGGGTTTATTATCTTTAATATATTTTAATTTAGCTATGTGTTCTTTTAATTAGAATTATTTTCCGTAATTACTTTCCTAATGAGGATTGGTGTGCTTGCTTGCATAATTAGCATTTTGGTGGCACCTACTTATTTCCTTCTCACCCTTTTCATATTTTCATTTTTCTTTTTTCCTTTTAAAACTAAAAGAAATTGATTTTGAGAGAAAAGAAAGAGGTATGGTGAGCATTAATGAGGCATGGAGGCAATTAATGTGGCTTTTCTCTCTCTCTTCCTTTTTTCTTTCTCCCTCTCTTCTCTCTTTTGTTTTCTTGCTGAAATTTCCAGCAGAAACAGCAGCTCCAGCAGTAACAACATCACATTCTCACCCTCTTTTTCTTTTCCTTTCATTCCTCCTTGAAATCCATATAAAATCCTACACAAAAACCACTCATTCTTCACTTAAAACCTTAGAAAAAATGGCTTTTTGGCGGAGTTTGGAGGCAAGTCTGCATACTTGAGGAAAGAGCTGGAAATTTTTGTTTTCCGAAGGCTTTTGGGAGGTATTTGTTAGTTATATGTATGCCCTAGAGGCCATTACTGTACATTGGATGTATATTGTAGTGGATGCTGGGACATATATAGTGAGGACTTTCTTGCTCGACAAGATAGTATGCTTTCAGGTTACTCTTTACCTTAACATGTATACTGATTGTCTCTCTGATACATGTTGGTAAATCCCTTAGGATGTGTACTTGACTACCTAGACTATGATGCGGATCATACTAGTGGGGACAAGGTAGTCCATAAGTACATCCTTCAAAGTCCCTAGTCGTGGGTGTATCGAGACGGGGCATCGATATACTAGAGTAGAATAGCGTGTACCTTCTCGACCCATACAGATGGGCGATGGATGATCCCATATCCATCGGTGTTTGACATCAGAGATGATATACGGGTGCTCAGTGGAGACTGGGTACACTGGACGGACTCGCCGAGAACTCCCAGATGGTAATATACCTTACGTTAGATGGCAGTTCTCTGGTGACACTGGTACAGAGTAGTCTGTTGACCAGAGATCGTCATAGAGTCTTGTGTGGTTCCTACTGTGCTTTGATTTCCATCTTACCACGTCCAAGAGGGCGTGCAAAACGGTGGTTTTTAGGTACAGTCCCGAGTCACGTGGAGGCAATGAGCGATAGGAGGGGATTCGTCACTCCCGGTATAGGGGGTTGATGTTGCGCTGTATTCGATTGGCTATAACAGGAAATCCCTGGCCAGGGTTGCTGTGATTTACTGGTAAGTGTTACCAGTAGTTTCTTGAATTGTTTTAGACCTCATATCGACATGACTTATCGAGCTATTGGGGTCTGACGTTTACCACCCCTAGGCAAGATATGCGACATATCAGACGATCAGACCGGACTGTACGGTAGTGTTACTGGTTGGATTCACTGGAGTGTGAGCGGGCTTGCTCGTCGATGTTCTGATCGTTCAATACCCGGGTGGCCGTTACGTTTAGCAGACCGCTTGCGGCTTGTGGGTGTTTGATATGATCATCACCTGCTGCCGGCGTATTGACGAGTCTTTAGAGTCCTACACAGAGGTTTCCTGGCTCAAGCGAAACGAAATAGGAGTGCATATGAGATATGTGCAGGACCGAGAATGATACCAGTATGTTATACTGTATTCGATTCTCGCGATTTGTGACACTGATCGGTTATATGCGATATAGCCGGGTTATCGGATCAAGTGTTGATTCGATAAGTTGTTACTGTTGATTTTAGTCGGTTATATCCGATATTCGGATCATTAAATCAAGTGTTGATTTAATGATTTAATGCATAATTATATATTTGATATATTGCTTTGCATTAACTAATATCGGTTCACTTTAAATGGATTTTCTCACTCGGATGTGCACATTGAATATGTGATATATTTTTGTGCACTTGATTGTATTATGTTTGATGATACATGATTGCTAGGGTTTGTGTAAAGAGTTAAACCATGGTTAAGTAAATGGTTAGGGTTTTTATTCATTTATTCATTCATTTATCTTTTAATTTTGATTAAAAGAAAAAGTGAAAAGAAAATAAAAAGGTTGCTTTCTTACATGAAGCTTCTTGAAGCTTCATGCAACTTTGACTCATGTAACCTTTTTGTCTTCTTCTTCAAACCCTAACCATTCATCTAACTTGAGTTAACTCTCTACATCTAACCATGTTTCAAGTTATGATAAGAATAATTCTTTTTCAATTACTCTAATAAACTTATCATAATATTATCTTCTTTCTTCTTCATCTTCTACTTGAAGAAGAAAGCTTGCTTCATCAATGGTGATTGATGAAAAAGAGTGAGAAATCCAATTCTAAAGTGAACCCACTTCCTATTTCTTCATCCTCTACCTCTTGCCAAGTAGTATAGGGTGTTTCCTTCACAAGTTTTTATGGCTTGGTGAAGGTGGAGCTTGATCTAGTGATGCCTCGACATAGATCATCTTCGGCACGTCGTCGATGACCTAGCCCGCTTTTTCTCCGATGAAGCCGACGCTAGAGCCCAGGATTTGATATGGACAGCGAGGAGACTTCATTGCGGAGCTATGGAGGTCGAGAAATGGATCTACAAAGGTTGTATGTTCGTTTACTTTTAGTTAAGATGTTAACTAGCTCGTTTTATCGCCTAAACTTCTAGCCAACGATCCGTATTAGGGTTTCTCGGCACCGTATTTTTTTGAAATTGGCATGGTTGATGCCTTGTGAGACCTCCTTAGAGTGCCTAGGAACCTTTCATTGGTATCAGAGCCTAGCTAGAGCCTTAGGCGATGCGTAGACGAAGTTTGAAACCCGAACGAACCGAAACCCTAACACAAAAAGTGCTCTCTGGACTTTTTCTAAAAACTGGGTTTTTTCCAGATTAAAAATTCTTAAAAAATTCAGCAGGAAGATCTAAGAGTTATGGTTCAAAACGACATCCTAATTCATCTAAATATCCACGGTTCCGCGGCATGAGCATGGCTCATGCGGCGGTTCCGCAGCCGTACGGTCGTATCTCACTGTAATTGTTGCACTGTAACTCCTCTTTTCTGATGCTGGATTTTATGGGAATTTTTAAATTTTATTCAACAGTTGAATTTTCTGGGGTTGTTTTGGGGATTCGGTGTTTCGATCGGAGTATCAGATTTTGTCTATTTGGCTTTCCGGATAAATTTTAGAATATGTTAAAAAGTTCGACCGGATATAAATACCCAATTTTTCCCCTGTCGGGAAATTTCCAAGTGTTGGATTTTTCCGTAGTTTAACGACGTTCTAAGTAGTGCAAGTAACGCGATGGACCCTCTAGAAGACAACAAACCTTAACTCGATTATGTGACCGTCTTGAACTGCCCTTTGAACCTTCGGGTTTGGGGCAGTACGGCGTGCCACATGTGAGGCGTTGGCTTGACCCTTCTACGGCTGGACCGTTGGTACTGAGGCACGAACTGAATGTTGTTCGACTTATTTCATGTGTTGAGCTGTTTCGGGAAAACTTGGGTGTTTGAATGTTCGATCGGAAAGTTTAACATTTTATAATTATCTGGAATGTGATACAATAATTGGAATTCACAAGAAGTTATGAGATAACTGAATGAATGTTATAAACATAGCAGTTTAGTCTCACTTGATCGGTTGCCACGGAATTTTGATGTGATCAAAAGTCCGTCGCAATCACGTAGCGTACGTGGATACTCGCCGGGTAAACTTAATAGACAGCTACACCCCATAGCCCCGACCAAGTGACTGTAGGAGAACCCCGTCGCAGAAAGCATCCGTTCGGGTGCTCACGGTGGCGGTGTTCCGCCTTGGTGCACTTCGTCGACGGCGTCGTGGGTGCGGCCGTCTACTAAAGTTTGCGACGAGCATTCGATCAGGATGTCGGGAATCTTGTTGAATTGCCCCACTTGATATTGAAAAGAGTTTTCGATAATGAGACTAAAATGCGGCGTTTATAATTGTTAGGCATGCGATGTCTAAGTAATTCATTTGGTCAGACATGCGATGTCTGAGGTGGTTGCGGATTCCAACTGTTGTAGTTTTACACTTTCTTTTCTGTGACCGTAAGTGTAATATGTGATATCGCCGATTTCGTTGCTATATGTCAACGACAATTGGGATGCGCATATTTACTTACGTTGATGACATGTGATGTTATGTGTTGCTGGATATGTTATATTGGATCGTCGTGTTTGAATCGCTGGGGTTTTTTATGTGAGATGAGTGTTTTTCATTTTCATTCATGTAAAAACTTATATGTAATATTCTTTTATTGGGGCACTTCCAGGTTGCGGAAGATGTCACCTATTGTATATTATTTACTTTTCCGCACTAGGATAGACCCAAGGAGGAGAACACAAGTAACCGGGTTCTGGAGTCCAGTGGGAGACCAACTCGAGGAGTCGAGTTCGGGTCTCCTAACTCTAGAATTGGTAGGGTTGCTTGCCGCTCTCGTAGGGGTCTAGGTGTGTGGGTTTGGCTATTCATCACGACCGTGGAATCCGTGTTTTATACTGGTTCGTATTGAAAACACGGACGTCCTAGTATATCCAATATTTCATATGATTCTTCTACTGCGATATCTGTGATGTGATCATGTGATGTTTTGTGATAGATACAATATATAGTATATATGATATATTATATAGACGTTACTTATGTTTTACACCCGCACTAGCCCTGCCCCGCTCTGCCGTTAGTTACCTAACCTAACGGTGCACGAGAGGACATCAAGGCAAATGCGGATGGCATAAATGTACGTCGTATTTATCTGTGTTGTTTAGGTATTTAAATGATGGGACTTCATTAATATGATTAATGAAATAAAAGAAACCTAAGATGCTGTAGAATCGAATTTCAAAATAAAACAGGTAGCTACAGTTCTTGCTTTGCACGGCGGTATATGTGATATATCCTGCACCTTATTCGATAAGGAAAGGACCGAGATCCCTTCACCGGGAGTGACTTCTTTAGCAATAACTGGCAAATGCTACACCCCTCGGTTTGTCTTTTGATTGCTTTTAAGTGATTTTGCTTTGCACAGTGATATATATGATATATCCCGCACCTCATTCGACGAGGAAAGGACCGACGATCCCTTCACCGGGAGTGACTCCTTTAGCAAAACTAGAAAAGCCTAAAAAACACTCCATTTTAAAATCATTTGATTCTACAACGATATCAAGTTCATTACGCAATAGGTTTTCAGAAAACCTGTCGTAGCCCTCCGTCATTTCAGATAAGTTGTATATAGTATTCGTGCTGAATTTGTTGGCTTTCGTCAAGGTGCAGTGTGCGGTAGCTATATGCTGCTTATCTGCCAGCATACGATGCGATTGGATTAGGGTAGTCGTGCAGCTTTGTTGGCTTTCGTCAAGGGTCGTGCGGGTGGGTTTAATTCGATCAAGAAATGTACTGGTTGAACTTGACTAGCGGGCTATGGTTTGTTGGCTTTCGTCAAGGTCATAGCACGTTAGGGGCAAAATTTTATCGGGAATTTCAAGTGTTGAAATTTGCAATGAGATTGCATACCTTCTATGAGATAGTTGGATCCCGATACCCGCTGCGAGTAATTGTTGCTCCTGGGAGAGTTTTACACATTACAATTAGCCGATCAAGTAGGTGTCTAGAAAGGTGTCAACGGGGTTACGCCTCTGGGAAAACGTGGTTTACATTAATTAGGTCCGTGCGAAAGCACGGGGCACCTCCCTCAAAGTACCGACACTGGCCTGGCTGAAAGATTGGCGAACTTGTTGTGTGTAATTAATCCCGGCTAGTCTTTCCTTTTAGGGTTTGAAGGAAGATTTGATAAAAAGCAGTGGGAGCCATCCTGATTAGATAAAATAATAACCAATCTATTCTTGCAAGAGCGCACGCTAAGTGTTTTCTTCTCTCTCTCTCCTGGTAGCGACCATATCACGCCTTAATCAAGATAATAATACGGATTATTGACCGAACCCGCTTGTTATACTGAGCTGGGGAACGTTGGTTCCGCTCCAACTTATAATTGTTATAAGACAGAGCAGGAAATAGGGGAATACCAAGATTCCCATGCCGCCCAAACGAAGAGAGTGCATGCTGATGCATCATCTTCAGGTGTGTTTATTATACAGAACTGTTTCTCAATGTCCTTTACGTCCTGGGTATATGATACCGGATCAGGATCCCAGATATGTAATCTGTTACATAGGGCTACAGATAGGTAAAGAACTGAGAACGGGTGATAAATTTCATGAGGCAGAAAACGGGGCAAGAGTTGCAGCCAAGTCTGTCGGTCACTGTCACCCTGTATTACAAATACATTGATTCTGAACGAATGTTATTAGATACCGAACCTGATATACAAAATCATATCACTCTCTTTATTAGTAAAGAAATGATAAAATTTTGTATTGTTGGATAATGTTTTGAACATTTCCTATATCAAAAGTTGATCGGTTCAGGCACGTTATCTAAAAGCATTGATGTTCTAAATCAAACTACAGTTCTTAGTATACGGAACACACACAAGCGGAAGAGTTCAGAAATGAACGAGTCCTTCTTGAGGCATTGTAGACTAGGTCATATCAATGCGACCCGACTAGCTAGAGTTACATAAAAATGCATATTTAAATTAGTTTGAATTTACATCTTGTGAAACTCGCCAGTCATGTCACAAAGATAAGATGACCATAGCTCCGTTTACTTGAAACAGAGAAAGAGTTAATGAACTCTTGGGATGATACATGTTGATGTATGTAAGTCCCCTGTCTACACATACCAAGACCGGTTCATTATACTTCATTACATTCTCTGATGATCTTTCGAGATTCAGACCTATGTTACTGTTGAAACACAAGTCCGAACCTTTTAAGATATTCACAGAATATAAGTTAGAAGTAGAGAACCGCAATACGGGTATAAGTATTATGTCCTTTGATGAGATCAAGGAGGAGAATACTTGAGCATGGAATTCTTGGACTATTCTAAAGAAGAATGAGATTCTCTCTCAGCATTACTCCTCCGTATACACCATTGCACGATGGTATGTCGGGGCGGAGCAGATACACCCTATTTGATATGGTGTGCTCTATGATGAGTACTACTGAGTTACCTTTTTCCTTAGGGGGTTATGCACTTGAGAAGTTGCATACCTATTGAATAGTGTTCCGATCAAATCAGTTGCCTACCGCTTCATATGTGATATGGAATGGGAAGAGCCCATCTCTTAAGCTAGTTAAGATTTGGGGTTGACCGGCCTATGTCTGAAAGCAAAATCCGGACAAGCTCGAGGCAGGGTCTGTTATGTAGAACTGGAAAGGTTCCAGCTATACAATATACAGCAGATGATTTGGTACAACCAAAGGATTCAGTAGAGACCAACGAACCTCAGCCTCTCCGCCGATCTAGTAGGGTTCCTCACCCACCTGAGAGATACTTCTGTTTCTCTATGACAGTGGGAGCGAGGATTGCATCATGAGATGATGACCCAACTAGTTTCGAGCTGGCCATCAGGAGTGTGACTCTGTAAGAATGGCTGGATGCTTATTGATCTGAGATGGAATCCTTATACACCAACAAAGTATGGACTTTAGTTGCTATATCTGAAGGGTTAAATCCCCATCAGGAGCAAGTATATCTTGAGAAGATTACTTGGTGTAGATGGAAAAGTTAAGACTTTCAAAGCTAGACTTGTTAAAAGTTTGCATTATTGACCAGGTATGGATAATGATGAAACCTTTTCAAGTAGCTATGCTTAAGTCCATCCAGATCCTACTTGTCACGGCTACATACCATGACTATGATATCTGGTGGTTGGGTGTCATGACTGCTTTTCTAAATGATGTTTTAGAAGAGTGCGTCTGTAAGTACACAGCCAGAGGGCTTCGTAGACAGTGGGAGCAGCAGAAACGTGTGCAAGATGCTTTATAGGATTAAAGCAGGCATCACGGAGTTGGAACATCTGTTTTGATGGATTAGTCAAAGAGTTTGACATCATCAAAATGGTAGATGAACCTTGTATAAACAAAAAGGTAGTAGGGAGTACGGTGGAGATCCTCGTAGAGTACGTGGATGACATACTCTTGATAGGGAAGGAGTTTCCTATGCTACGCTCGATCAATCTCCGCTTATCACAATGATTCTCCACATAGGATCAAAGTGATACCTACTAAATCCGGGGTTTTGGATCTATGAGATAGATCTAAATGGATATTAGGACACTCACTAGTTGTAGTGAGATGGTATCAATCGATCCTGGGGAGAATCACTAGAAGGGTTCCAGGGTGATAAGGACGACTGAATGTCAGTCACATGCATTGTCTTTACCCTCAATCGAGGAACGGTATGTTGGAAGAGTTCCAAGCTAGATACCGTGACATACTAGACGATAAAGGCAGGATACATCGCTACTTAAGATGCTACCAAAGAGGCTGTTTGGGTGTATATTTGTTCATGAGATGAACTATGTTCCTCCCATTGTGTGAAAATGGAGTTGTGGCTTATGCCAAGGAACGCAGGTCCCATCAGTCATCCAGACATATTCTAAGGCAGTATCACCTGATCATGGAGATGGTTGATCTCTAAGGGATCGAGGTTAGGAGAGTAGACTCAGAGGACAACACGGCGAATCCACTCACGAAGGCCTATTCCCAGAGAGAGACTTTTATGGGATGGTTGAGTATGAGATACTACAACCACTGCTACAGATGGCCCTAGTGCAAGTGGGAGATTGTTAGTTATATGTATGCCCTAGAGGCCATTACTGTACATTGGATGTATATTGTAGTGGATGCTGGGACATATATAGTGAGGACTTTCTTGCTCGACATGATAGTATGCTATCTGGTTACTCTTTACCTTAACATGTATACTGATTGTCTCTCTGATACATGTTGGTAAAGCCCTTAGGATGTGTACTTGACTACCTAGACTATGATGCGGATCATACTAGTGGGGACAAGGTAGTCCATAAGTACATCCTTCAAAGTCCCTAGTCGTGGGTGTATCGAGACGGGGCATCGATATACCAGAGTAGACTAGCGTGTACCTTCTCGACCCATACAGATGGGCGATGGATGATCCCATATCCATCGGTATTTGACATCAGAGATGATATACGGGTGCTCAGTGGAGACTGGGTACACTGGACGGACTCGCCGAGAACTCCCAGATGGTATTATACCTTACGTCAGATGGCAGTTCTCTGGTGACACTGGTACAGAGTAGTCTGTTGACCCGAGATCATCATAGAGTCTTGTTTGGTTCCCACTGTGCTTTTATTTCCATCTTACCACGTCCAAGAGGGCATGCAAAACGGTGGTTTTTGGGTACAGTCCCGAGTCACATGGAGGCAATGAGCGATAGGAGGGGATTCGTCTCTCCCGGTATAGGGGGTTGATGTTGCGCTGTGTTCGATTGGCTATAACAGGAAATCCCTGGCCAGGGTTGCTAAGATTTACTGGTAAGTGTTACCAGTAGTTTCTCGAATTGTTATAGACCTCATATCGACAGGACTTATCGAGCTATTAGGGTCTGACGTTTACCACCCCTAGGCAAGATATACGACATATCAGACGACCAGACCGGACTGTACGGTAGTGTTACTGGTTGGATTCACTGGAGTGTGAGCGGGCTTGCTCGTCGATCTTCTGATCGTTCAATACACGGGTGGCCGTTACGTTTAGCAGACCGCTTGCGGCTTGTGGGTGTTTGATATAATCATCACCCGCTGCCGGCGTATTGACGAGTCTTTAGAGTCCTACACAGAGGTTTCCTGGCTCAAGAGAAACGAAATAGGAGTGCATATGAGATATGTGCGGGACCGAGAATGATACCACTATGTTATACTGTATTCGATTCTCGCGATTTGTGACACTGATCGGTTATATGCGATATAGCCGGGTTATCGGATCAAGTGTTGATTCGATAAGTTGTTACTGTTGATATTAGTCGGTTATATCCGATATGACCGGATCATTAAATCAAGTGTTGATTTAATGATTTAATGCATAATTATATATTTGATATATTGCTTTTCATTAACTAATATCGGTTCACTTTAAATGGATTTTCTCGCTCGGATGTGCACATTGTATATGTGATATATTTTTGTGCACTTGATTGTATTATGTTTGATGATACATGATTGCTAGGGTTTGTGTAAAGAGTTAAACCATGGTTAAGTAAATGGTTAGGGTTTTTATTCATTTATTCATTCATTTATCTTTTAATTTGGATTAAAAGAAAAGGTGAAAAGAAAATAAAAAGGTTGCTTTCTTACATGAAGCTTCTTGAAGCTTCATGCAACTTTGACTCATGTAACCTTTTTGTCTTCTTCTTCAAACCCTAACCATTCATCTAACTTGAGTTAACTCTCTACATCTAACCATGGTTCAAGTTATGATAAGAATAATTCTTTTTCAATTATTCTAATAAACTTATCATAATATTATCTTCTTCTTCTTCATCATCTACTTGAAGAAGAAAGCTTGCTTCATCAATGGTGATTGATGAAAAAGAGTGAGAAATCCAATTCTAAAGTGAACCCACTTCCTATTTCTTCATCCTCTACCTCTTTCCAAGTAGTATAGGGTGTTTCCTTCACAAGTTTTTAAGGCTTGGTGAAGGTGGAGCTTGATCTAGTGATGCCTCGACGTAGATCATCTTCGGCACGTCGTCGATGACCTAGCCCGCTTTTTCTCCGATGAAGCCGACGCTAGAGCCCGCAATTTGATATGGACAGCGAGGAGACTTCATTGCGGAGCTATGGAGGTCGAGAAACGGATCTACAAAGGTTGTATGTTCGTTTACTTTTAGTTAAGATGTTAACTAGCTCGTTTTATCGCCTAAACTTCTAGCCAACGATCCGTATTAGGGTTTCTCGGCACCGTATTTTTTTGAAATTGGCATGGTTGATGCCTTGTGAGACCTCCTTAGAGTGCCTAGGAACCTTTCAGTATTAAACTGACACTTAACAACCTTTCTCATAATTTGTAGTATTTTAGCTAAAAATCATGTCTTTATGTGCATTTTGTGATATTGAAAGGAAATTTGTGAAGTATATGATAAGTTGGGAATTTTATGGCTTGGTTAACTCATTTAAGTGCTATTAGAGCTGTTCAAACCAAGTTTTATTTCAGATTACTTAAAAATACCCTGAAGTATCAATTTAGTGCTAAATGTGCTTTTTAACTAGTTTTGGGACTCTGTTGAAATCTGCTTGCGCTCTGATTATTTCATAATAAAATTGTAATTACTGGAGCAAGTACACTAGGAGTAGAAAACACACACGAAGCACGGGAGGCAGGCTCCCAACCCGGGCATCCGAAAAATGTGATCTGGCCGCAAATTGCGGCCAGATAGGTGACCTGGGAGTTGGGGTTTTTGTGGTTGGTGTCTGCTGATATGTGGGGTTTTATGGTATATATAGTTTTGCAAAACTCTTTCTGTATCAAAATCTGGAGCTAATTACCTATTTCTCGTATTTTAAATCTTCGCGATACACGTGATACGTGTGTGGGTTTGGGGTGTTCTGCGTATCGCGACGCGTCGAGGTAGTTTCAGACGCTTAATCACGCGTTTTAGCGTATCGCGCACACGCGCGCTTGGTTTGCGACACGGGTTTCAAGTGTGACTTTAAATGTCGTGTTTGTATGGATTTGAGCTTATGTGTGATATATTGTGTAATTCTAGGTTCGCAGGCGAGTGAGACGGACGCTGCGAAGAAGGGGAAACAAGTCGTCGGCTACAATTAGCGCGAGAATACGGTGAGAAGATTTAACATCTATGGGGATATCGCCTGCATGGCGTTCTACGTCAGGGATGATAGAATCTTATAGCTACATATTTCATTTACCTACATGGCTACTGTTAGTTGCATACCGCATTCCCTGCCATATGTATATAAACTTAGGATTGATAGAACACCGCACCATTACTAACGGTTTATATCGCACGAGCACTAATCTGCATATTATACCCACACCGTTAGTAATTGCCATGACACCCACTGTAGAATTGCCGTGATCATTATACTGTAGTTCATTTCACATATGATTCGATATGATTTTCATAGAATTTGGGAGCCGCAAGATGCCTTTTGAAAAACTGAAACTATTTTAAAAAGGGGTTTCTCCCTTTCACTTATAGTATGACTTGAGATACATATCACATAACATAGACTTATTCATTTGTTTTGGATTTCATGTGATTTCTGGTTTTGAGGACCGTGGGATTATTTAAGAAATTATGCACTATTTAAAAACTCGGTTCCTCGCGATATGATATTTTGGTGTGTCCACCACGCGTTTTCTCGGTGCTGAGACGTGTGTTTGAAACCCGATTTGAGGAGTTGGATGACCATTTGCGGGTTCGTGGTGGACCCGGTATGGTTCCCATCGGCAAGATGATCGATGGATTTTGTCGATTGAGCCTGGAGGTGGGCGAGTACCTACCGGTGATTGGTTGGACCTGGCGGTTATCCGGAGGATACTGACCAGAGTCGATAGATGGATGCGGGATGATCCGTACTGCCGGGGCCGATACCGCAGACGGAGCCCGTGGGCTAATCCGGACTTACGGAGCCCGATATATGAGGATTTGCGTGTCGATGCTGGACACGAGTATTTTATGTTATTTTGAGTGCCGATGATGGGCACTCGTGATTCTCGGAGATTTACAGGATTTGAGGGCCGAGGAGAGTGTCGGCGCCAGAGTTTATTTGGGATTTGGGTGCGTTGTTGGGCACCGATTAATTTCCACGATTTATATTCCGTGTAGATGTTTATATTTCCCATGCTCAGTATTCATTATTGTATCTCATCCTGTAGTTATATTTACCTGATAGAGCACTTGCATGATTTTTCCACATACTTCTTATCGCTTATTGATATCATCTGCTGGCATATGATAGAGTAGCGCAGTACGTGCATGCTCGCAATTATCTTTATATGTTATCTATATTCACGAGTTGGCAACTCACCCCCGTTGTGCCACAGTTTTGCAGGTTGGCCCTCAGAGTTGTCGCGGCAGGCTGCCTTTTTGCATCTTTTGGCTACATATACCACTACAGTTGGTGCGAGAGCTATTTTGCTATTAGGTGGGTTGTGGTATCTGGTTACTTTTATTGTACACACTTTTGTATCTAGTATTCTCCATCTACCATATATGTACTTGACTTAGAGACAGTGTGAGGACGATGATGTATATTATTTGTATTCTGGTGTCGAGCTCGTGAGAGCCGACTGTATTTATGCAGCTTATTATTCTGTGATGTCTTACTTTTTGCCTATTCTTCGCTACGGCGTCGTATATTACTCTTGTGGTGTTTTTTTCCGCCGTTGGGCGTGATTGCTCCCGTTTGGGGATGGTTTATTTCATTATATATCATTTCACTTATACCCTGTTTTGTACTCGATTTCGGGGTTACTTTTACAAAGTAAATACTGCCAAAATTATTATAAGGATAACTTAACTTTATTGAACTATTTAAGGCTTTCTAAATGTTTTAATTGAATGTTTTCGACACTGACTACTTTTAAATGGTTTTGATTTCCGGGTTCGGCTTACTTAGTCGCGTTACGCCTGTGGACGTTGCGTGGTTAAGTGCCGGTCACGACCCGAATTAGTATCAGTGCGTAGGTTTTACCTTTTGGAGTGTAGGATAACCCTGGTATGATGGAGTAGGTAGCTGAAGCAGAGTGGCGTAGCGTGCGTATGTTCCGCGGCATACTCACGACACGGTACTCTGCCGAGGCGACCTTAGGACTTATTGATTTAAATTCCTTCTTGAATATATATATCCTTGTGATTCGATTTCCGTATCCTTATCGAATCCTACTTTTCCTTTCAGCCATTATGCCGCCAAAGACTACGAGGGCGCAGAGAGCGGCCGCGAGGGCCGAGATTAGAGTTGATTCGTCTGAGACGAGGACAGATTCGGGTAGTACACCGGTTGTGCCCGAGCAGGCTGTTCCTCCCGTGACCGATCAGATTGCCATGTTAGGGGCTGGTATGCAGGAGATGCGCCAGACGGTGGGATACAGTATGGAGGAGATGCGCCAGATGATGGGATCTCTAGTTGAGACACTTCGAGCGCAGTGACCAGAGGTAGTTCCACCCGTTGCAGAGACCGTGGTGATACCCACAGCACAGGCAGTTGTCCCTACAGCTACAGAGGTCATCTCTGTATCGCTATCAGAGTTTATGAGGCTGAAGCCTCCGGTCTTCACAGGCACCGATGCAGCCGAGGACCCACAGTCTTTTATTGATAGGATGGCACGGATATGCCGTTCCCTTAGATGCGTAGATGCGAGATGGGTCGAGTTCGCGAGCTTTCGCCTGGAAGGTCTTGGGCAGAAATGGTGCAAATCAGTCGAGAAGGGCAGAGCAACAAGTCTTCCTCCTATGACCTGGACAGAGTTCGTGGCGCTATTCCTTTCCCGCTTCCTTGCACTGAGCGTCAGAGATGCTAGAGCACGCAGGTTAGAGTCCTTACGCCAGACTCCGGAGATGCCAGTGGCAGAGTATGATGTGCTGTTCACAGAGCTATCTATCTATGCCCCGTATCTAGTGGCTGCTGAGGAGTTGCGAGTCAAGAGATTTGTCCGAGGCTTGTTGTTCCCCTCCGATAGACTGCGCGACTGGACGTCTCGCCTGAAATTCGGGGCAGATGCTAATTGGTGCTATCCGTCCACCTCTCCGTAGATGCCAAGTTGATTTATGGCACCGTACATCGAAGGTTTGAACGGATGCGTCCGATGTAGCAGACTTCGTCAGATTCCCCCTAGCTTGAGGGGTTTTTAATTGTGGGGACGCTCTTCCCTGCAGGCGCAAGCCCCTGCAGTTAATTACGCTACCGCATCGCGGTAACCACTTTCTCCTTCTCCAGATGGTCACTTCGTGTCGTGCGTATTTATTTTATGTTTAGTTGCCCGTGGATTGTATACGGAGACTGAGTTATGTCGTCGCCCGTAGGGCATGGACTAGTCCAAATCCGTCTTATCTTAGATTTGGGTTTGGGGGTTTGGGTTTAAGGATATGTTAGCCTCATTTGAGCCTAAGATCGACTTACACGTTTATTAAGGATACGTTAGACTAGGTTTTAGACTAAGATCGACTTAACGGGATCGTTTAGATCCAACAAGAGAGCAATAAAAGGGGGGGCTATGTTGTTTAGTTTAGTGATGTTGCGGTCGGTAGGTAGTTTAAGGACATTGCGGTCCATAGGTAGTTTAAGGACATAGCGGTCCATGGGTAGTTTAAGGACATTGCGGTCCAATGTTAGTTTTAAGACTTTGCGGTCAAGGTTAAGGACCTCATAGTCCGTGGATTTAGGGACTCCATAGTCCGTAGTTAGTTTTAAGACATCCCGGTCAAGGTTAAGGACGTCATAGTCCATGGGTTTAAGGACCCCACGGTCCATTGTTAGTTTTAAGAAATCTCGGTCAAGGTTAAGGACGTCATAGTCCATGGGTTTAACGACTCCACAGTTAGTTTTAAGACATCTCGGTCAAGGTTAAGGACGTCATAGTCCATGGGTTTAAGGACTCCACAGTCCACAGTTAGTTTTAAGACATCTTGGTCAAGGTTAAGGACCTCATAGTCCATGGGTTTAAGGACCCCACAGTCCGTGTCATTGTGTGGTTATCGGGACCCGTCACCTCTTTGAAGACGTTGAGGAATTACAACGCCAAGTATCAAAGGAGTGAAGAGATGTACCCTTGAGCCGGGGTGGATTAAATAGTCTTTGGCCCAATTTGGGATCAAGACCAATTAATTATGTTATGAGCCCATTAGCCCAGTTAAGTCTGAATTGAGGACTTATGGCCATCTTGGGCTAAGTCCAATCATGTTTGGAATATTGGCTTTCTGTTGGTCCATTGAAGGAGAGGCTTTGCTTCAGGCCATTTAGCCAGTTGGGTTAACGTTAATTCAACAGTGTTGAACACTGGGATCAAGTTAGTGTTTTAACACTAAAAGATAGTTGGTGTTAAACACCAGCAACAGGGGGTTCAAATTAGTGTTAAACACTAGAGCAAATCAGTATCAAACACTAGCAGCAGAGGCTTCAAATTAGTGTTAAACACTATGAAATTCAGTGTTAAACACTGCAAATAAAGTTCTTTGATTAGTGTTGAACACTAAGGCCAAACAGTGTTTTAACACTGGATTCAGGGGTTCCAATTTAGCGTTAGACCCTAAAGCAATAGGGGTCACGTGGTAGCACGTGTGGGCGCCCTCCCTTCATTTGTTCTGCTGAGAATATCGCATCTTTTGGAGCATCACGTGCCATCACGTGACGGGTGTTTAAATGCTTGTATGTTAAAGCCTCTGCCAAGAGTCAAGTGGGTCACGTGAGGCACTGCCTCAAAGGGGCTTTTCTGTAGATCTTTTTCGGGGTCACGTGGTGACAGGTGACCCTTCCTCTATATATGTTTTTTAGAAGATCAGTTAATCCCTTTCAGGAATTAAATTCCTCGTAGGGTTGAACCCTAACAATAATTTCAGAGGAATTAAATTCCTATTTCCTTTTGAAGATTTATATTCTGGGACAGAGTTGAACTCTGAATTTTCTGTAGGAATTAAATTCCTCATATATGTGAAGAACTGAATTCTATCATAGGGTTAAACCCTAATAAAAGATTTAAGGAATTAAACTCCCACTCTTTGTTAAAGAATTATTCTGGGGAATGAGATTCTGTCATAGGGTGAAACCTTAATCTCTTCTTTATTAAGGGAATTAAATTCCTGTTGTTTTAACAGAACTAAGTTCTTAACTAAGGTTAAACCCTAATTCTGTTCATTCTGAAGGAATTAAATTCCCATAACATAGGGTCAAACCCTAATTTTATTTTAAAGGAATTAAATTCCTATAGTTCTGTGAGAATTAAATTCTCATGCTTCCATTCCCTCTCTATGCTTTGGATCTACATGGCAGGATCTCAACCCATTGAGAATTAAATTCTCAACTCAAGGGGAGATGTGCACTTTATAGATCCTCCACCATAGAGAGAACTATGTTCTTCTATTTTTATATCAGAGTTAAACTCTGTTGAGAATTAAATTCACTTTTCCTTTCAAAAAGCATTCCCTTTCTTACCTAGGGTTTTCTTTTGCAGAAGATCCAAATTTTTCCAAAGTATCAAGACTCCCCTCTTTTTTTATGTCTCGATTCCTTTCTGCCTCTATATATCTCTATATCTCTCTTGGCTCCTATTTATAGGAGAAGCAGCTGAATCAATTAGTTTTGGGGAATCTTTCATTGAGAGATTTACTTTGTATTCACCATTCGTTTTGGACCTTTGGATTATTAGGTGAATTTTATTCACCAGTGGATTTTAAATCCAGAGATTCTCCTTTGTTATTTGGGTTAGATTTTAAGGGGAAATCTTTCCAAATTCGAGATTTTCCCATTGATAGATGATATTTAATCACCTTTAAATCTTTAATTCAATCGGTTCCTTTGGAAAGATTTGAGAGGTCTTTTCTCAGAATTTAATTCTGTTAACAGATATGCTTTGGAAGCCGGTCACGTGTGGCCACGTGACCCCTGGTCACGTGTGGGCACGTGACCCCCTTGGAACGAGCTCTCTTCTTTCTTTCTGCGCTCTGCCTTCTGGTCGCTGCTTAGCTGTCACGTGCCACCACGTGACAACTGGTCACGTGTGAGCACGTGACCCTGGCCTGGAGCCTTTTTCTTGATTTAACCGGAGAATGAGTCTGATGTTTTGAGTGTCACGTGCCGACACGTGACCCTGGTCACGTGGGAGCACGTGACCTCTTCTGAAGCCCTTTTCTTTAACTGGATCTGCCTTGCCGATACTTTTAGATGTCACGTGTCAACATGTGATTGCTGGTCACGTGTAAGCACGCGACCCTTTTCTGAAGCCTCTTCCGTAGGCTTTCCTGATTTTAAATCAGGAAACAAATGCCCCCACAGCGTTGTTCTCACGTGTCCGCACGTGAGTGCAACGCTGTCACCTTTAGTGACCGTTGGATTCCTCTAGGGATTTGGGAAGATGAAACGTTTCTATCACCTCCTATAAATATTGGGGTCATTTCAGAGACGCCTCCACTTTGTTCATCTTATGCCTTGCAAACTTTTTCTGAGAATTTAATTCTCTTCTTCCAGAGCTTAGTTCTCTGTCTTGAAACAATCTTCAGAGTTTAACTCTGTTCAAGTGACCCTTTTCCTCAGGTAATGTTCTTGGACAAACAGTAAACTTTCACAATCCTTTGGATTTTAAATCCAAAACAAGGTTTTTTACCCTTTTTCAACAAAGAATCCATTTTTTCTTCAAGTTTTTCCATTAGAACAGAAAACCACCTAACCTTCAAACTGTAGATCTCTTAGAGTTTAGATGATCTTTAGGGAAATAATGGTGATAATCCGTAGGGCTTAACCCCGTTCATAGAAAAAAATGCTTCTGGGGAATTTAATTCCTTTTTTCTTTCTTAATAAGGAATTTAATTCCTATGAAAAACTCGGTTTCTTCCCATGGAGGCTTCTTGGGGTCTCTTGACCCGAGGTTGTCCTTCTGCAATTAATGAAACAGGAGCTTTGTAATGATATCTTTTGTGGGAATTTAATTCCTTTGATCCTGTTGGATTCGTTGTAGGGCTCGAGACAGATTTGTCTTCTAGGGGGAATGTGTAGGGTTACTTGAAACCCATTCTTTATTTAATGAGGATATTCCCTCTGTTTTATTATAACTGCTTGGTCTCATTATTAATGAGCCGTCATCCTGATTCTGTGGGGCCCATGTGTTTTGTAGCCAATGGTCCCAGAAAAATCTGCTGTTGATTTCTTTAACTAGTCTTCATGGTCATGCATGGATATATATCGCCGACTTTGCTTTTAACGGTCTTCTTTTATTGGATTTCAGGTGCGATGGCTTCTATTCCATGCTTTCCCTTTTCTCGCTCGGAGGCTGCTTTTCCTCAGTCACCATCTGATGAGGAAACGATGGCGATGATCCGGGCCCATGATCCGAACTGCACCAACCTTCTTCAATGGGGATCTTGGTATAGTCAGATTATTCAGGGTCGCCGGAGTTTTCTTTGCGCGGTACCGACGGAGCCCACTTTCCCATTCTTACCGATGGACCCTCCGAGAACGGTTTTTGCTGTGGAAATGCCCAACTGGACTCCAACGGGGAGGCTCGAGCCTTCGACGACCGGTATTCCGAACCATCCGATCCTGGCCATAGACATCTTGGGGCGGTGTATTTACCAGGGTGAGGCCCACCCGTGGGGGCAAATTTATAAGATTAGGCTCACTCCTCGACACCCTTTGGGCTACCTTCTCTGGGCTCGCTACATCCTTTCTGCCCATCATGCGCGGCTGCAGAAAGTCGGCCTTTATCAGGCAATATACGCGTCACTCTTCCATTATAAGTCCCCGCATGTCTGGTGGGTTAAGGCGTTTTTGAACCAATGGAATCTTCCCACCAACACTTTCATTCTAGGAGATCGCGAGGTCTCGATCTCTCTGGCAGAATTCTATGACATCTCGGGCTTGCCAATCAGAGGTAGTCTGTATGAGGAGTTGCTGCCTTCTGACGAGTACATTTTTGAACCCGAGCCCGCCCCAGTTGACGGCCTGTCTGCTGAGAATGCCGTCCGCCACAAGCGTCCCAGTTTAATCAAGGCGCTAGGTATCTTCGACCGATTATTCACTGAATCCGAAGAGCAGGGTCTTACATTCAAGAGCTTCATTGCTCGTTTCCTTCGCGAGGACGCCTTATCGAAGACAGCTCCGAAGTTTGCCAACATTGGAGACCCCTTTGGGTTCGGTCCGAAGAAGCTGCCGACCACTGAATCGGATTTACCTCAGTATTACATCCCTATTATGTCGCCGACATCTTTTGAATCCATTGCTGTTCCCGGCATGGACTAGGAGACGTTATTCGTGGGGTTTGTTAGTGTTTGGCTCAGTTGGTTCGTTATCCCCATGCATCTCCGCTTCATGAGAGCGTCGGTCATCTACCCGGCTCATCGTATTGCTGAGGGGAAGCGGTTGGCCATCGGCATCCCGGCCTTGGCGTACCTTTATCATGGATTGGGCACCGCAGCTAATACCTCTACACCCGGCATGGATGTAGTGAGCTTTTCGCTTCATTATTTCACGTCCTGGGTCGAAATGCATGTGCTGGGGGCTTTCGCTATGCATCAGAGGCCCGCGTTTTACGACGCCTATCCCTTCCCGGGACTTATGCGATTGGTGGGTGCTTCTGCCGCTGACCCGACTCAATTCGGGGCTATTCGGGTGCTGATTTCTCCTCACGCCGCCGCTGGAGGGCTGGTTTTTAATGATCGGGTCTTGTCTACTCCCTCAGGTCCAGTTCAACAACTCTGGGACCAGTCGAAAGACAACGCACCATCTTTGAAGCCCCGGGAGGCCGCGCATTTGTATACAATTAGACCGGGCTACTTGGTGTTTCGCCAGGACAGTGCAGCTCTTTTCATGCGGTACAATCCGCATCGATTCACCCGACAGCTTGGATACGACCAGGGTGTTCCTTTCGAGGCTTTTATAGTCGCCCAGATCCCTTCGCTCGATGCCGTTCGCGATACCGCTCATCATTTCATGAGGCTAAACACCGGCTCCCGTTTCATGGTCCCTGAAGCTGAGTACATGCCCCGGTGCATGGGTGCGTTTACGGGTTGGTATCTTCATCGGATCAGCCCAATTATTCTTGAAGAAAGAAGGGTGCTTCTTGGTCACGATGCCCCTCCTCATGTTCCGGGGTCAAAACTGCGGCCGAGGGTTCCGGTCCGCTTCCCTCTGAGGGAGATTGGCATCGCGCTCATTCCGGGGGAGTCAGGGTAGACCTTATTCCAACAACTGGTATGCCCTTGGGTTCCCGATCGCGGGGTAGATGGGCCCCAGTGGTAGCACCCCTGCCGGCGGCGGCACCGCCCCCCGTGGCGTTGACAATGGCGCTGTCATCCTCAGTTGTGGCACTGAGCGAAAGTAATAGGGATGAGGGCGTCGAGGGCGATGTGGGCCGGCGCCGCCCTAAGGCTTCGTGAGGGAGGAAGCGGTCATCCTCAGCGACCGGCTATGGGTCTAAGCGGCGGAGGAAAGCGGCCACCAACCTGCTCGATTCTTTGGCGGAGTCTGAGCCTATTCTTGAAGACGAACCATTGGCCCTGCAAGAGTCAGACGCTGGACTTCTCTTCCCGAGTTCGGCCGATGAGGAGGCCGCACAGTTGGCTGAGGCCATACGCCGTTCTACAGACGCGTCTCATAACGCCAAGGAACCGAAGAAGTCCTATCCCGCTGTAATTTTTTACGAAGACCCTTCGTGGATTCGTCGGCTATTTATCGGTCCTTTGGAGGAATGGGGGGAATGGCTCTGAAGCAGGCCGCTTCAGAAGACGCAGCGGACGCACTTTCTTTATGGACCGGCGGTCATGAGTCTACCCTTGAACCCCGGCGAGCCCACCTCCTTGAGAAGGAGCAGCGGCTTGAAGAAGCCATATTGAGGGCTTTTTTGCGTATAGGTACGTTGTGGTTCTTTTGTAGTCTTTCCGATTATTTATTCCCGTGCATATGTATCATTATTCTTATTCGAATCGTGCAGAATCTTCGACGCCGGGGGAGCTCTCTACTGGCCCATTAAAGCTAAAGCCCGCCGAAATTCTCAATGAAGCCTTGCTTGATGTGGAGGGGGCTGATGAGGCTGCTCCTCTCATGGTAGAGCCTCCAGCGGCGGTTCTCGATCAGGGAGCGCTTACCCCTTTGGGGGAAGCTCTTTTGGAGGTCGCCTCCCCAATGACCCTTACTGAGGGCGGCTCAGAGGCTGGAAAAGAGGTAGTCGGGACTATTCTTCCTCTGTTGAAGCCTGATGTTACGGCGGAGACCGTTGAAGCTTCTATCCCCCCGGCTCAGAATGGGAGGAGTGTTGAAGGTAACCCTCTGCGTTTTAATTTAGCAACCCTTTCATAGTTTAAACTCTTTTATCTTTCCCATTATTGCGCGGTTTGGCGCCCACTATCGCTGATCTATCGCCTCGACAGTCATTTCAGCGTTTATTAGAGATGGCAGCTCCGCAGGCGATCTCCCCTCAGCGTATTGTCCTTTCTTCCGGGGAAGGTTAGTGTCATTCGCCATTTTTTCTTTTACCATAGCAATGTTACTATTTCGTGAAATGACGTTGATGTCACTTATAGTTTTGGAAGCTGACGATGAGGTCGAGGTCGTTGAAGGGCCAGGGGAACCTTCAGCTCCTACTTGCATGACTGTCGGTGAGTGACATTTTATTATAATCCCGTTCATTCTGTGCTTAAGAATTTTACTAACATTTGTCAAATTTGAACAGCCCTTCCAGTCTCCATGGCTTTGGAATCGCGCATCGTGATGCCACCCGGCCCTTATACTTTGCGGGCTTCAGAACGCTTGGCCCAATTGAGCCTTGTCTCCCTATCATCTTTCGTCGAGGAGCTCCGTGGTGGTAGCGCGACCATAGCCGAAGCATTTGCCGCTGAAGCTAACGGCTCTCTTCCTTTTCTTGCTACTTATCATAGTGAGGAGGTGGTGCGGGTCTGGGTGGAGTTCTGTAGGAAGGTGGAGGCTTGTTTGCACGCCCTTGAATGTTCTCGCCTTTCCTCGGAAGCCGTGGCTGCAAAAGCGGAGTTGCGGGGTCTGATAGCACGATGCACGGCCAACATGACGTCATGCGAGAAGAGGCTTGGCCGCAAGTTCTCGGAGAGGGTGTTGGCTTCTAAGGCGCTGAGCGAGCTTCAGGCCAGCCGCACAGCCAATGCCAACAAAGCATACGAACTCTGGCGGGTGCTTCAGGAGTCCATAAAAGAGGTGGTGGCTCTCGATAAAGCTGCCGCGTTCACTCGTGAGAGGGTCGAGGCTCATAAAGCCACCGAGAAAGAGCTCGAAGCTCGGCTTGCTTCGTATCAGGCTCAGCAAGCTCAGGCGGAGGCTCGTCTTCTGGAGATCTTGCGTCATGAAGCCGTGGCTCAGCAACAAAACGATGAGCTGGTAAAATTACTACACAGCCCGCCGGCTTGAAGACTTGTATCTTTTCCCCTTTTTTTGTACATACTCAAGGATGAGAGTATCTTTCTTTTTTTGTTTCTTTCATGAATTGTACTTTGTATCCATTTTGGTTTATGAATAAAAGATACATTTTTCTTCTCAATGGTGTGTCCCCTTTTTATTGAATGTACTCTGCGGATATTCTATCTTGATCTCCTTGCAGGACAGCGATGGCTCAGGATTCAGGGTTAAGATCTGCTTCCTAAGACTTTTGCATTTTTTGAGCCACGAGGGTCCCATAAAGAGTTTTTCTCCTTACAGGTTGAAAGTATCCCATAGGTGTAAGTTCTTCTTAAGAATCGTGAGGATTCTTAAGCGGGTTTTCCCTTGAGAGTCGTAAGGATCTCACAAGAGAGTTTTGGATGTGGTCACCCTTATCCGTGTTTCACGGGGTCAGGGGGCTGCTCCAGGTATTATAGTTTAAAGACGTCGCGGTCAAGGTTAAGGACCTCATAGTCCATGTATTTAAGTACTCCACAGTCCGATGTTAGTTTTAAGACATCACGGTCAAGGTTAAGGACCTCATAGTCTGTGGATTTAGGGACTCCACAGTCCGATGTTAGTTTTAAGACATGACGGTCAAGGTTAAGGACCTCATAGTCCATGAGTTTAAGGACCCCACAGTCCGTTGTTAGTTTTAAGACATCTCGGTCAAGGTTAAGGACCTCATAGTCCGTGGATTTAGGGACTCCACAGTCCGATGTTAGTTTTAAGACATCACGGTCAAGGTTAAGGACCTCATAGTCCGTGGATTTAGGGACTCCACAGTCCGATGTTTGGTTGCAGGGACCCGTATCCTCTTTGAGGACGTTGAGGAATTACAGCGTCAGGCATCAAAGAAGTGAAGAGATGTACCCTTAAACCAAGGTAGAATTGGTACAGAATCAAGGTGGTTGATTGATAGTTTTAAGACATTACGGTCGAGGTTAAGGACGTCATAGTTCGTGGATTTTAAGGACTCCACAGTCCGGTGTTTTCTCTGGATGCTTCACACGGGTTCACTGCCGTGCTTGGCGAGGACCAGGCTCCGCTCTGGGCGTTTTACGTGGGGTCAAAGAGTGACGTTATCCGCGTTCCACGTAACCAGGAATATTGCACTAGATGCTTCACACGGGTTCACTGCCGTGCTCGGCGAGGACTAGGCTCCGCTCTGGATGCTTCACACGGGTTCACTGCCGTGCTCCGCGAGGACCAGGATCCGCTCTGGATGTTTCCCGCGGGGTCAAAGAGTGACGTTATCCGCGTTCCACGTAACCAGGAATTTTGCACTAGATCCTTCACACGGGTTCACTGCCGTGCTCGGCGAGGACTAGGCTCCGCTCTGGATGCTTCACATGGGTTCACTGCCGTGCTCCGCGAGGACCAGGATCGGCTCTGGATGCTTCACACGGGGTCAAAGAGTGACGTTATCCGCATTCCACGTAACCAGGAATTTTTCACTAGATGCTTCACACGGGTTCACTGCCGTGTTCGGCGAGGACTAGGCTCCGCTCTGGATGCTTCACACGGGTTCACTGCCGTGCTCAGCGAGGTCCAGGATCCGCTCTAGACGTTTTCCACGGGGCCAAAAAGTGACGTTATCCGCGTTCCACGTAACCAGGAATTTTGCACTAGATGCTTCACACGGGTTCACTGCCGTGTTCGGCGAGGACTAGGCTCCGCTCTAGATGCTTCATACGGGTTCACTGCCGTGCTCTTCGGGGACCAGGATCCGCTCTGGATGTTTTCCACGGGTTCAAAGAGTGACGTTATCCGCGTTCCACGTAATCTGGAATTTTGCACTAGATGCTTCGCACGGGTTCACTGCCGTGCTCGGCGAGGACTAGGCACCGCTCTAGATGCTTCACACGGGTTCACTGCCGTGCTCCGCGAGGACCAGGATCCGCTCTGGACGTTTTCCACGGGGTCAAAGAGTGACGTTATCAGCGTTCCACTTAACCAGGAATTTTGCACTAGATGCTTCACACGGGTTCACTGCCGTGCTCGGCGAGGACTAGGCTCCGCTCTGGATGCTTCATACGGGTTCACTGCCGTGCTCCGTGAGGACCAGGATCCGCTATGGATGCTTCACACGGGGTCAAAGAGTGACGTTATCCGCATTCCACGTAACCAGGAATTTTGCACTAGATGCTTCACACGGGTTCCCTGCCGTGTTCGGCGAGGACTAGGCTCCGCTCTGGATGCTTCACACGTGTTCACTGCCGTGCTCTGCGAGGACCAGGATCCGCTCTAGACGTTTTCCACGGGGTCAAAGAGTGACGTTATCCGCGTTCCAGGTAAACAGGAATTTTGCACTAGATGCTTCACACGGGTTCACTGCCGTGTTCGTCGAGGACTAGACTCCGCTTTGGACGCTTCACACGGGTTCATTGCCGTGCTCTGGGAGGACCAGGATCCGCTCTGGACGTTTTCCACGGGGTCAAAGAGTGACGTTATCCGCGTTCCACGTAACCAGGAATTTTGCTGATTGTATCCGCATTTTACGGGATGGAGGTTTGACTGTTGGCGATATGTATACCACCGAGCCATGGAACTGTGAATTGCCGCTGTTCCGCTTAGCTTAGAGTTGTGTCCGTTGTTATGAGACGAGTGTTGAAACGATCTCCAGGTCTCCTTTGGCCCGTCGAGACTTGGCTTCTTCTTCTGATGAAACCTGGGGAAGACGTATGATCCCTTTTTGTTTACGCCCTTGGATTGTGTACAGGGTGTGATGGAATATCACCTGTAGGGCATAAATTGAAACTTTTTTTTTATTTATATTTTATTTCATTTTCCGCGATGCTCTATCATTTCAGCTTTTATATCGCGGAGCTCGCGATTGCCCCGTCATTTCGGCTATTTTTCGCGGTGCCCAATCATTTCGGCTATTTATTTATTTTCTGCTCGCTGCTTTTTATTGCGAGTTGCCCCATCATTTCGGCTATTTTTCATGCATACATTTTTACTTGCTGCTTTTTATTGCAAGTTGCCCCATCATTTCGGCTATTTCGTATGCATGCGTGGCTTGCTAGCTTTTTCGCCGCAAGCTTGGATTTTAGACACCGATTTCGGCATCAGCACTGCTACAACTGGGATGTTGTCAGGAGCGAATCATCATTTCCCTCTGTCGATGTTGAACAAAGGTGGCTTAGTAAACGGGGTTAAGGGTCCTGTCGACCAAGGCTTTTGACTTCATGAGCCGTAAGGGTCTCACAAAGGTATTTCTCCCTATAAGTCGTAAGGATCTTGCAGGTGTATTTTCTCCTTAGGGATCGTGAGGATTCCTAAGTGTGTGTTCCTCTGTAAGCCGTAAGGATCCTACAAGAGGGTTTTCTCCTTACAAGTCGAGAGAAATTATAAGGGTTGTTCACCATATGGACATGTCCCTAGTCACGGGTGCGACTTGGCTGGGGAAATGTTTATTCATGCCCGTGGATTGTATACAAGGGTTAGTATTGAGCCACTTGTAGGGAAATATCGAAGGTTGTGGGGGATTTGCTTAAGAACGGGTTTAAGTTTCTGTAACTTAAGACTTTCAAGTCTTATGAGCCGTGAGGGTCCCATAAGAGAATTCTCCTTACGAGTCGTAAGTATCTCACGAGGGTGGCTTCTCCTTCCAAGGTCGAGAGGACCCTGTAAGTGTCTTTTAAAGAGGTTGCGCCCTTTCAGGTTTTCACAAACACTCGCCGGTAGTCCTGCTGTTTTTACTCACGGAGCCCTTTCGGGTTTTCATCCGCGCCCCTTTTGCTTATGGACATACCGTTTTTTTTTTCTTTTTCTCTTTTTTTTCTTTACAAGGCCGCGCCCTTTCGGGTTTTCACGAACACTTGCCGGTAGCCCTGCTGTTTTTACTCACGGAGCCCTTTCGGGTTTTCATCCGTGCCCATTTTGCTTATGGACATACCGTTTTCTTTATTTTATTTTATATATTTTTTCTTACTCTCTTTTTTTTATCCATCTCGTCAGCCTAAGGATGCTGCGGTAGTAGTTTTAGGGATGTTTCGGTCCGTCGTTAGTTTTAGGACATTTCGGTCCGTCGTTAGTTTAAAGACGTTTCGGTCCATCGTTAGTTTAAGGGAGTTTCGGTCCATCGATAGTTTAAGGACGTTTCGGTCCATCGATAGTTAAGGACGTTTCGGTCCATCGTTAGTTTAAGGATGTTTCGGTCCGTCGATAGTTTAAGGACGTTTCGGTCCGTCGTTAGTTTAAGGATGTTTCGGTCCGTGGCGGAGAGGGCCAGTTACTACTCATAGAGCTTTTAGCTTTAGGAAGATAGCGAGCGGACATAGTCGTCGTCATCTATCATTGACCTAGGCGGTGGCTCATTAAACGTAGTATTTCTTTAGGAAGCGGCCGTTTATTGGCCTGAAAGGCCTTTCACCATGCATGTCCATGAGTAGATAGGCTCCACCCTGGTAGACCTTATCTATGATGTACGGGCCTTCATAGTTTGGCTCGAATTTTCCCCGCTTGACGCGATTGGGGATCATAGGTCTTTTGACCACTAGTACAAGTTCGCCTTGGCGGAATGTCCTCGGCCAGGTCAATCTTTCGTACGAGCGCGTCAGCTTTTCTTTGTAGGCCTCTAGATTTTGTAGCGCTATGAGCCGGGTTTCATCGAGGGCTTCAAGCTCCTCAAGTCGAAGGTGAGCATTCTCTTCGTCCGTCAGCTCATGGTGGACTGCCACTCGTAGAGAGGGTAACTCTATCTCGAGGGGGAGCACTGCTTCCGTCCCAAATACCAACGCGTACGGCGTTGTGTTCGTGGCCGTCTTGAATGTAGTTCGATAGGCCCAAAGGGCCTCTTGCAGCCTCTCATGCCAGTCCCTCTTATTTCGGGACACCGTCTTTTTTATGATCTTTGTCAAGGTCTTAATGAAGGCCTCGGCCAGACCGTTAGCTCATGGATTGTAAACTGAGGAGTATCTCCAGTCTATATTATGCTGTTGCGCGAAACGGCTAATCTTATGGCTTCTGTAGGCTGGCCCGTTATCGGAGATAATTCGCCGTGGGGTTCCAAACCGATAGATGACGTGCGTCTTGAAGAAGTGGAGGATATTCTCCGTCTTCACTTCCCTTAACGGTACTGCTTCCACCTATTTGGAGAAGTAATCAGTCATCGCCAGGATGAAACGCTGTCCCCTGGACGATGCTGGTTCAATGGGGCCGACTATGTCAGTCCCCCACATTTCGAATGGCCAGCTAGCCACCGTTGGATGTAGTGGATTCGGATGCTGGTGGATGAAATCCCCGTGGATTTGGCACGAGTGGCATTGCTTCGCATACTCGAGGAAGTCCTGGATCATCGTGGGCCAGTAGTAACCCATCGGTTTAATTTTTAACTTCATCTTCGGGCCTGCTTGATGAGAACCACAGATTCCGTCATTAACCTCTTGAATGACTCTTTCTGCTTTGTCCGGTCCTAAACATCTTAGCCACAGAGAATCAAACGACCTATTATACAGAGTATCATTGACGAAAGCGAAAGATAGAGCTCGTTTCATGAGCTGGTGTCTTGAGGACGCTCCTTCGGGCATTCGGTGGGACTTAAAGTAGTCTATGAAGACCTCCATCCAGTCCTCAGCCTTCTCACGGTCTTTTATTTGTAGGGTTGTTTGCTCAGTCGCGCCCTTCTCTTCGTATGATTCGGGAGATATTATTGCCGGGGCGAGCACTCGACGGCTTCGCACCATGATTTTGACGCCATCGAGGTTCTCGTCAGCCAGTTCTTTAGCGAGCTTAGCTAGCGCGTCTGCTTTGCTATTTTCCGCACGTGGTATACTTTCCAAAGTGTAGGAGGGAATTTGGGTCAATAGTTGTTGCACCTTTTCGCCGTACTTCACCAACTCCGGTTTGCACGTTTGGTAGTCACCATTTACTTGACTGACGACCAGTTGAGAATCCCCGTATATAAGTAGGTCTTCAATTCCCATGTCAATGGCGATCTCGAGGCCCGCTATCAAAGCTTCGTATTCGGCTTCATTGTTCGTCCTCGATTCCGTTAAGGAGACAGCAAAGCGCATTATCCCTCCTTGTGGGGTTACGAAGATAAGGCTTACTCCCGATTTGATTATGGGGGTACATTGTTTGCGCTTCTTCATGGAAGATGCCCCGTCAATATAGAGTTCCCATCGGGTATCACCGCCGCCGATCGCATCAAATGCATGTTCGTCCGGCAAATCGCAGTTCAGAGGATAACCGGCAGGTACTGGATGCTCAGCAAGGAAGTCGGCAATGGCCTGGCCTTTCACTGCCTTAAGAGGTCGATACGTTATCGAGAACTCCATCAGGAGTAGAGCCCATTTAGCGAGTCGACCCGTCAATATAGCCTTTGACATCAAATATTTAAGAGTGTCCACCTTCGAGATGAGACGGACTTCGTGCGCCAACGCATAGTGCCTGAGTTTTGTTATCACGAAGATTAACGCCAAGCAGTGTTTTTCAATAGGAGAGTAGTTGCTTTCTGCCCCCAGCAGAACTCGACTTTAGTAGTAGAGTGCTCTCTCTTTTCCTTGATCGTTCTCTTGCGCCCATAATGCGCCTAAGGAACCTTCGAGGGCGGTTGTATAAAGAATGAGGGGTTTTCCCTTGACCGGCGTAGCCAACACCGGAGGGTTCTGCAGGTACTGCTTGATCTCGTCTAGTGCACCTTGGCATTCGTGATCCCAAACGAATGGAGTTCCCTTCTTTATCAGGTGGCTGTAAGGACGGCACTTGCCTGAAAGATTGGCGATAAATCGCCGGATGTATGCTAGCTTCCCTTGGAGAGACCGCAACTGTTTGAGGGTTCTTGGCGGAGGCATTTCCATGATCGCCTAGATCTTAGATGGATCTATTTCAATACCTCGGTGTCGGATGATGAATCCCAGGAATTTACCCGAGGAGACTCCAAACGCGCATTTGAGGGGATTCATCTTCAAATTATATTGCCGAAGGCGTTGAAATACAGTCTCTAGATGCTTTAAATGCTCTTCGTATGACATGCTCTTTACTATAAGGTCATCGATATAGCACTCGACGATGTCATGTATGAGGTCGTCGAAGATCTTTGTCATGGCCCTTTGATATGTAGCGCCGGCGTTCTTTAGACCAATGGGCATAACCCTGTAGCAGAATATACCCAAAGGGGTCCCGAAAGCTGTGTGCTTCTGGTCTTCGGGATGCATCTTTATCTGATTGTATCCTGATGAACCGTCCATAAAGGAGAAAACCTTGTGAGTGGACGTGTTATCTATCATTAGCTCGGTTACCGGTACAGGGAAATCGTCCTTCGGGCAGGCTTTATTGAGATCCCTGAAATCCACGCATATGCGTACCGTCCCATTTTTCTTCATTACCGGGACGATGTTGGCGATCAAGTCGGGATATTGGACTTCTTGGATAAATCCAGAATCGATCAGCTTCTTGACTTCGGCGTTGATGCTCATCTCAAGCTCAAGCCGCATCCTTCTCGGCGCCTGCTTGACCGGCTTGATATCCGGGGATATTGCTAATTTATGCACGGCAATCTCCGGATCTAATCCTGGCATCTCGGAATAGTTCCACGTGAAGCAGTCTTTATGCTGTAGAAGCACGTTTTTTAACGCAGCCACCCTTTCTTCAGATAGCAGCTCGCTGACAAATGTCGGTCGCGGATCATCTGCCGATCCCAACTCAATCTTTTTGAGGTTATCTGCAATAGTATGTATGCCATCTTCCAGTTCTTTCGGAGATGGCGGAAATTCTGAGATCACCTCATCATCGCTGTTCTCAAAGCACCAGGGAAGGTCATCCATGTTCTTGGGCTCTTCTTTTAATATCGTAATCATGTAACAGGTGTGAATCCGATTCCAGGACTGAGGTGGATCCGGTTCTGCTCTTGCGGCTTTGGGTTCTTGCTTTTGTGGCGGCGTTACCCTCCAGCCGTTGGATAAAGCGAATCTGCCCTGTTGGTACTGGACCTCGACCCAGTTCTTGAAGGTGAAGCAGTCTTCGATAGGGTGTCCTATGGCTCGGTGATAAGAGCAATAGCCCGGATAAGAAACCTCGTTAACTTGCTCAGAGTTCTTAGACTCCGGAAGTGCGATCATTTGATGTTTTATAACGAGCTCGAGTAGCTTCTTCGTCTTGTCTCGAGGGAAGGAATACGCTCGACTCATCTTCTTCACGAGGGACAAATCCGGACCACGCAACGCCCGATCACACGACTCTCTAATCCTGCGTCGTTGTTGTCGGCTTTTCTTTCCGCTTCTAGATTTATTTCTGCCTCTGCTTCGGGCCTTTTGTACAACGGGTTGACAGGGAGGAGCATCTTCGTCTTTTGCAGCCTGTTGAAACAGACGTTGCGTCCTGGCCTTCTCGTAGATGGCCATCTCGCGGTTGTGGTCTTCCCGAGCTTTTTGACCTTCTTTCCTGATAAGCTTGTCCACTTGTTCTTCAAATGACGGACTCGGCACTTCAATTACGGGATCTAATTTTGATGAAGGGTTAGCATTCCCTGACAGGGTGTCCTCCTCCTTATCGAAGTTATATATGGCGTAGCTGCCGTGGACTCGCTCTCGTTTCCCGGATCTCACATATCCAAGCCCAAGCATTTCCATTTTCCCGTTGGGCAATTTGCGCTGAGTCCCAGTGACCTCCCAAATCCTGTTGTAGAACCGAGCTTGTCGAACAGTCTGTTTTAAGGGCACTCCTTGGCGCTTCAATAGCCTCTTTAGTCCATTTGTATAGTATCTGGGCAAACGGATGGGTTGGAGCCTGTTGAGTGTAGCATCCGCGCCATGCCATATCTCTTTCTCCACTCTTGTTTCTGTGGATTGGTAGAATAAGATCGCCTTTTCACCCTTTCGCCTGGGAGGGACGTAAAACGTCCGCAAGTCCTGCACATTGTGAGCTTGAAGTACGTCAAGATCCTTGTAGTGTTTCTGCGGCACCATGGTGATTTGCAAACTTTGATCATCGCCAGGGGATGCTTGTATTGACGGCCGACTGGAGAACACGACAATAACCTCATCTTCCGAGTCACTTCCGAAGACCAACATGGGGGCGGACGGTCCCGGGTTGTTGCGCCGAGACGGACCAGCGTAAACTATCTCTTCTTCATCTTCGGTATCGCTCCCGAAAACAGGGATGGCGGTGGCGGCTTTGTTCTCCGGCTTGCGACACTTTTCTGTATCCTCGAAGTCTGGCAAAAAGTATTTCGCATCTTCATACTTGCGGACTTCGTTCACGGAGAATGGGTTCAGCTCACCTGTTACGGTATATTCGAAGACGTCCTTAAAGTACTTCATACACTGATGCTGTGTAGAAGGGATGATGTTGTACTCGTGTAACCAAGGGCGACCGAGCAAGGCGTTATAGCAGGTCTTGGCGTCAATGACGTGAAACTTGATGTCCGTGACGAGCAGTCCGAAGCGTAATGTCAATATTACGGATCCGAGAGTCCGTGACGATTGGGAGTCGAAACCAGGGATGGTAATTTTGTCACGAGCGAGGTGCTGCACGCTCATGCAAATTTCCTTTAACACCCGAACGTTAAGGAGATTGACGGTGGATCCATTATCTACCAGGATCTTGCCTATCTTGATATCTTGGCCATATCCAGAGACATATAAGGGACGGTTGTGGTCGCATGTTCCGAGGAGAAGGTCTTCGTCACCGAAAGTGATGTCAGCCGTATGCACTTCTTCCAGTTCATCCTTCATCCTTTCCGCGGCGAGGAAGGCTTGGAATTGCTCGGGTTCTTGTAACGCCTTAATTAATGAATCTCGCACTTCTTTGGATAATAGGAGGGCATCGAGAATGCTGAGCTGAGAATGTAGCTTCCTTAGGTGCGCCAGGATGTTGTAGTCCACCTTACCCTTCCTGGGAGGGTCTTTGGTAGTCAGCTCTTTCATGACTTGGTCATCTAAAGTGATATCCTCAGTGACCTTTTCCTTTCCCTTATCTTTTCTATTTGTGGGCCCGAGATTCTTTTCCCGGAGTGTGCGATTGCGCAGCTGAATGTTTTCGCAGGCCTCCGATTCCTCCTCTTTCCCTAAAACGGATTCTTTAAAGAGAGGGCCCAGAGCCATTTCTTCATCAGAGTCTCTCCCAAAGGTGAGAACTTGTGACCCTCCGGCGTTAACCATGTAACAGTTGCCAGTGGTTCTGTTGTGCCCGTCTGCAGTACTTATTCATTCCCGACGAGTCTTGCGTTTCATGCGCTTAAAATGTTGCCGATGAGCAACATATCCTTGCCACCATATCCTAAAGGCGTCGCACTCCTCCGTGGGGTGTGAAATTTTCCGATGATATGCGCGATAATCAGGGTGCCTCTCCGCCCCATTGAGCGTGTTTTCTTCCGAGGGTGGTAGCTTCATTCCTATTGACATGGCTTTGGCAAACCTTTTCCTCGTCTTAACTATCTTCTTGTTTGCCTTGGATTCTTTTCGATCTGGCGGGAGTACTTCAACTCTTTCGCTTAGTCGCCTGCATTTGGCTCCTTCCGATGCGGCCATCTCACGCTCCTGATCCGCTTTACTCTTTAGACGAATCGCGTCTAGAAAGGCGTCGATCATTTCATCTGTTGGCCACACACGCTCTGGTTCAGTCTCTGTCCCCAGTTTCTTAGTGCCAGGAGTTTTCTCATCGTCGGCAAACGAGTGGGAGATTACGTTACAACTTGCCACATATCCCTCGAATTCGTCCGACGAGCTCTCTCCATCATCTTCCTCTTGAAAGATGTGGCTGAGGAACTCTTGCAGCGTGACAGGAGTTCGCGCCTTTTGATTGTACTCTTCCAGCGCGTCAATTTGCTTCTGCAAGTTCGTGCGCTTGTCTCATGGCTTCACAGGCTTCTTAGATTTCTTCTTCTTTTTCTTCGAAGATTTTGACGGTAGGGCATGAGTACTTGGGCCATCACCACCGCTTTTTGTAGTTGGGCGTGGCCTCAGCATTCCTTCAATGATCTGGGGTTCCAGCGGGTCCTTCCATTCGACTGCCGGGCACGCCTGAAGTTCCTTCAGCATTCTTTTAGTTTTAGTTGACAGCACGACCACCCATGGAGCTTCTTCAATAAAGGAACAGGTTGCCCCTGGTGTATCTGCTTTCTTAGGAGTATGCGGCTGTGGTGGGTTCACCTTCCACTTTTCGGACAGTGCAAACTTTCCCTGGAGGTATTGATCTTCAATCCATCCTTTGAAGACGAAGCAATCCTCAATCGGATGACTTACCGTTTGATGATAAGGGCAATAGTTAGGGTTATTCACCTCAGTGGGTTGTGGCGGTCGCCTTGGATTTGGCAGGTTTATAAGTCTGTTGCATACTGCCAGCTCGAATAACCGTTTCGTCTTGTCTCGTGGGAACGACTAGGGACGCTTCATCTTCTCATTATAATACCGGCGTCTTTCTTCCAATTGATCCGCCATCTTCGGGGCATTAGGTTGCTGCTGGGCATTCGCGACGAAGGTTGCCCTTCCTTTACCCTTGTCATTCCGAGTTTCTGACTTCGGGGGAGGTGATCTATGACCCATCTGGTCCATCTGAGCCAACTTGTCGATTAAAGCCTGGAATGTGGTTGGCTTAAAGAACATCATAAACTGGGAGATAGTTGCGTGAGGGTCTAGGGTTCCCACGAACATGCCCACTGCGGGCGCTTCCTCAATTCGTTGCTCGCATTTCGACCACAAATTCCGCCAACGTATAGCATACTGGACCCAAGTTTCGCCTGGTTTTACCCTGGCGTTAATCAATGCCGTTATTGGAGTGTGTTTGCTGTGCTTGCGAATCGCTGAGTGAATAGAAACTTCATTTCAGCGAACGTCTTGATAGAATCGTTCGGGAGTTCCGAATACCATTCGAACGCTGTTTCTGATAAGCTGCCCACGAACTGGCGAAGCAACAGTTTATCATCACCGCCGGTGTTGCCGCAAAGGGCCCTGAACTGGGCGACATGTTGGTGGGGATTTCCGGTCCCTTTGTAAACATGGAACTTGGGAATTTGTGTAACCTGGCGGGTACCTGATTTGGTCGTACCAGCTTGGATATGGCCGCCCCGTTTTTATGACTTGACAAGCTGCCTAAGTCGCGTGATGAACCTGGATTTGCTGGGCTATATAGTGGACCAAATCAGCCTTAGAGATTGTCTCCTCTTTGGCCGTTGAGAGGGCCGGTGGTGGATTTGACATTTCTCCCCTGTCGTCTTCAAGGACGATCGGGAGATCCTCAGTGGGTGGGTCCTGTTGGATCATCATTCCTATCATATCTTGGAAGAGAAGGCCCATACGCTGTATGTTGGCTGCTTGTTTAGCAGCCTCTTTGTCCTTCTTCTCCAATATTCGGCAAAGGAATTCAGCGTCGGTTTCTTCCTCCTGGCGTTCGTCCGAGGATGTTTCTGGGTTTTCCTTTGGCCCGGTAAGTGCGGCCATAGCATTCATCATTTCCTGGAGCTTTTGCTGTTGCTCCTGAGCTTTGGTCACCGACCGTGTAAGCGGTCTATAACCTGTAGACGCACGACTGTCTTCCTTTCCTGACGCCATGTATACGGTATGGACCATCATGCCCCCTGACTTAGGGCGTCTGGGCTTAGTGTCTTTAGCTGTCGTTGTAGGCTGGGGGATCTTCTCTGGCTTCCTCCTTTTATGAGCAGTGGAAGTTGAGGGGGCCATTGAGGCGGGCACCCAGACAGCCTTTCGTGGTTTAACCTGGTGACTGGCTTCCTGTTGGACTTTCAGCTTCTTGTGCTGGCGGGAGAAGTTTGGATCGATCATCAAGTCTCGGGCCTTCCGCCAAACCTTATAGATTTTGGAAGACATCCGTTGAAGGGATCGAGGCTGTTCTGGCTTTATTTCCGCAACCTTTTTTAGTGGAGGAGGAGACCTCTTTAGCACCGCAGTAGGAGAATTACTTCGCACCTTATTTAGCATCTCGAAGCTGTTCCCAGTTGGAACAGCAGCATTAACTTCCACCGTTGGGGCTGGTGGAGTTAGCCCAGAGGGGGAGTTACCCCCATCCTTCCTTACTCGGCGCCTGTGGCGACGTCGAGTGTGTCGAGCGGATGGCGCTGGTTCAGCGGTGAGGATGGTTTCGTCTTGACCCCTGTGTAGGTGGGGGGTCACTGCTGGTGTTATCCTGTCAAAGACCGATGTCCTTTTGATAGCAGGAGCGGGAGCTGGAGCCATCAATCTTGTAAAGACCGACTTTTTGGCAGGTGAAGCCGCCTTGACGACTTCAGGAGCAGGACCGGTCACTTTCTTAGAAGCAGCCTTCTCTGGGATTGTAGGCCTCATTGTGGGTCCACAGGAGTTCTGGCCCAATCTAGAGAAGACCGAGGCGCTGGTGTTGGGCGACCCGTTGAGAGGGTCCGCAGCAGGGGTAAGACGATCAAAGACCGACTTCTTAGGAGCTTCTTTTGTCAGCACCGGAGCGGTGAAGCTTGTCGGCGGAAGCATGGTCCCAAAAAACAATCCTGTGGTGGCTCGAGTGACCTGTTCCACGGGCATTGTGAATAGCGAAGCAGCTTGGGGTCCGTAGGCTATACCTCCTGGCGAGGCAGAGCGTTGGTCGCAATTGCAGTCCGAGTAGTTGGAGCATTTCGCAGAAGTATAAGCCATCGATTCTTTGCTTTCTGCAATAAGCAAGACTCCAATTCTTAGTATCTTGAAACCCAAGGGCAACGATTAGCGAACCGCGATTGGTTCGTGAATCACGACACACGAAGTGTGGAGTGGAAAGAGGAAAAGGTCCCACCGGGCGTGCCAGAATCTGTTCCCCTCCGAAGGACGGCGCGACTGGACGTCTCGCATGAAATTCGGGGCAGATGCTAATTGGTGCTATCCGTCCACCTCTCCGAAGATGCCAAGTTGATTTATGGCACCGTACATTGAAGGTTTGAACGGATGCGTCCGATGTAGCAGACTTCGTCAGATTCCCCCTCGCTTGAGGGGTTTTTGATTGTGGGGACGATCTTCCTTGCAGGCGCAAGCCCCTGCAGTTAACTACGCTACCGCATCGCGGTAACCACTTTCTCCAACTCCAGATGGTCACTTCGTGTCGTGTGTATTTATTTTATGTTTAGTTGCCCGTAGATTGTATACGGAGACTTAGTTATGTCGTTGCCCGTAGGGCGTGGACTAGTCCAAATCCGTATTATCTTAGATTTGGGTTTGGGGGTTTGGGTTTAAGGATACGTTAGCCTCATTTGAGCCTAAGATCGACTTAAACGTTTATTAAGGATACGTTAGTCTAGTTTTTAGACTAAGATCGACTTAACGGGATCGTTTAGATCCAACAAGAGAGCAATAAAAGGGGGAGCTATGTTGTTTAGTTTAGTGACGTTACGGTCGGTAGGTAGTATAAGGACGTTGCGGTCCATGTATAGTTTAAGGACATTGCGGTCCATGGGTAGTTTAAGGACATTGCGGTCCATAGGTAGTTTAAGGACATTGTGTTCCAATGCTAGTTTTAAGACAATGCGGTCAAGGTTAAGGACCTCATAGTCCGTGGATTTAGGGACTCCACAGTCCGTAGTTAGTTTTAAGACATCCCGGTCAAGGTTAAGGACGTCATAGTCCATGGGTTTAAGGACCCCACGGTCCATTGTTAGTTTTAAGACATCTCGGTCAAGGTTAAGGACGTCATAGTCCATGGGTTTAAGGACTCCACAGTCCACAGTTGGTTTTAAGACATCTCGGTCAAGGTTAAGGATGTTATAGTCCATGGGTTTTAGGACTCCACAGTCCACAGTTAGTTTTAAGACATCTCGGTCAAGGTTAAGGACCTCATAGTCCATGGGTTTAAGGACCCCACAGTCCGTGTCAATGTGTGGTCATCGGGACCCGTCATCTCTTTGAAGACGTTGAGGAATTACAACGCCAAGTATCAAAGGAGTGAAAAGATGTACCCTTGAGCCGGGGTGGATTAAATAGTCTTTGGCCCAATTTGGGATCAAGACCAATTAATTATGTTATGATCCCATTAGCCCAGTTAAGTCTGAATTGAGGACTTATGGCCATCTTGGGCTAAGTCCAATCATGTTTGGAATATTGGCTTCCTGTTGGTCCATTGAAGGAGAGACTTTCCTCTGGCCATTTAGCCAATTGGGCTAACGTTAATTCAACAGTGTTGAACACTGGGATCAAGTTAGTGTTTTAACACTAAAAGACAGTTGGTGTTAAACACCAGCAACAGGGGGTTCAAATTAGTGTTAAACACTAGAGCAAATCAGTATCAAACACTAGCAGCAGAGGCTTTGATTAGTGTTAAACACTAAGAAATTCAGTGTTAAACACTGCAAATAAAGTTCTTTGATTAGTGTTGAACACTAAGGCCAAACCGTGTTTTAACACTGGGTTCAGGGGTTCCAATTTAGCGTTAGACACTAAGGCAAGAGGGGTCACGTGGTAGCACGTGAGGGCGCCCTCCCTTCATTTGTTCTGCTGAGAATATCGCATCTTTTGGAGCATCACGTGCCATCACGTGACGGATGTTTAAATGCTTGTATGTTAAAGCCTCTGCCAAGGGTCACGTGAGGCACTGCCTCAAAGGGGCTTTTCTGTAGATCTTTTTGGGGGTCACGTGGTGAAACGTGACCCTGCCTCTATGTATGTTTTTTAGAAGATCTGTTAATCCCTTTCAGGAATTAAATTCCTCGTAGGGTTGAACCCTAACAATAATTTCAGAGGAATTAAATTCCTATTTCCTTTTGAAGATTTATATTCTGGGATAGAGTTGAACTCTGAATTTTCTGTAGGAATTAAATTCCTCATATATGTGAAGAACTGAATTCTACATAGGGTTAAACCCTAATAAAAGCTTTAAGGAATTAAACTCCCACTCTCTGTTAAAGAATTATTCTAGGGAATGAGATTCTGTCATAGGGTGAATCCTTAATCTCTTCTTTCTTAAGGGAATTAAATTCATGTTGTTTTAACAGAACTAAGTTCTGAACTAGGGTTAAACCCTGATTCTGTTCATTCTGAAGGAATTAAATTCCCATAACATAGGGTCAAACCCTAATTTTATTTTAAAGGAATTAAATTCCTATAGTTCTGTGAGAATTAAATTCTCATGCTTCCATTCCCTCTCTATGCTTTAGATCTGCATGGCAGGATCTCAACCCATTGAGAATTAAATTCTCAACTCAAGGGGAGATGTGCACTTTACAGATCCTCCACCAAAGAGAGTACTATGTTCTTCTGTTTCTATATCAGAGTTAAACTCTGTTGGGAATTAAATTCTCTTTTCCTTTCAAAAAGCCTTCCCTTTCTTACCTAGGGTTTTCTTTTGCAGAAGATCCAAATTTTTCCAAAGTATCAAGACTCCCCTCTTTTTTTTATGTCTCGATTCCTTTCTGCCTCTATATATCTCTATATCTCTCTTGGCTTCTATTTATAGGAGAAGCAGCCGAATCAATTAGTTTTGGTGAATCTTTCATTGAGAGATTTAATTTGTATTCACCATTCGTTTTGGACCTTTGGATTATTAGGTGAATTTTATTCACCATTGGATTTTAAATCCAAAGATTCTCCTTTGTTATTTCGGTTAGATTTTAAGGGGAAATCTTTCCAAATTCGAGATTTTCCCATAGATAGATGATATTTAATCAACTTTAAATCTTTAATTCAATCGGTTCCTTTGGAAAGATTTGAGAGGTCTTTTCTCAGAATTTAATTCTGTTAACAGATAGGCTTTGAAAGCCGGTCACGTGTGGCCACGTGACCCCTGGTCACGTGTGGGCACGTGACCCCCTTGGAACGAGCTCTCTTCTTTCTTTCTGCGCTCTGCCTTCTGGTCACTGCTTAGCTGTCACGTGCCACCACGTGACAACTGGTCACGTGTGAGCACGTGACCCTGGCCTGGAGCCTTTTTCTTGATTTAACCGGAGAATTAGTATGATGTTTTGAGTGTCACGTGTCGACACGTGACCCTGGTCACGTGGGAGCACGTGACCGCTTCTGAAGCCCTTTTCTTTAACTGGATCTGCCTAGCCGATACTTTTAGATGTCACGTGTCAACACGTGATTGCTGGTCACGTGTAAGCACGTGACCCTTTTTTAAAGCCTCTTCCGTAGGATTTCCTGATTTTAAATCAGGAAACACTTGCTTACACCACTGTTCCTTGCGATCAGCGCGCAGCATTACGAGACATATGCAGCAGCAGTAGACGCAACCCTGTTAGTCGAGGAGCGCCTTGCTGAGACTTCGGTAGTTCCAGACCCGAAGAGAGTTCGTACTGGTATATCAACACGGAGACAGACATTCAGACGCCGCGACTGGTATCGTTCCGGTACGGGGAGTGGCAGAGATTCGGGACGATGCCAAATGTTTAGTTCGTATCCATGGGAGAGTCAGCAGTCGTCGCGGGGTTGCCATAGATACGGCGGTCTACTTCACCTCATCAAAGATTGTCCTGAGATACACCGGAGGGAGACAACAGCACCGCATGTTACCTTACCACCTTCACCACCCCAGAAGGCGCTGCCTATTGTACCTACTGTTATTCCGCGTCAGACTCATGCACATAGAGGTCGTGGTCGCGGAGGATTTGTTCACTGAGGACGAGGTGATCGAGGTAGAGGACAGCCAGCTGCCAGCAGGGGACAGTCAGTCATAGGTGGAGGACAGGCGCGAGTTTTTGCTTTGATGCATTAGGACGCGCAGACGTCCAATGCGGTGGTCTCAAGTATCGTTCCAGTATGTTCGGTTGATGCACACGTGTTATTCGACCCCGGATCCACGCACTCGTACGTATCCACACACTTTATGCCGAGTTTGGGTAGAGGGTCCGGTTTGCTTGATCAGCCGCTTGTTGTGACCACTCCTGTGGGAGAGTCGTTTGTTGCTAAGCACGTGTTCCGATCCTGTACCGTCTGTATTGGCGAGAGAGAGAGTTGCCTGTCGACTTGATCCTTCTTGAGATGTTGGACTTCGACGTTCTTTTGGTCATGGATTGGTTAGCCACGTGCTATGCTTCTCTGGACTACCGTGAGAAGACAGTTAGATTTTGTTTTCCCGGCGAGTCGGTTTTTGTTGTGCTGGGGACCGTGGTGCCACCCCTCACAGTTTGATTTCTTCTTTTCACGATGGACAGCTTTTGAGGAGGGGATGTCAGGGATTTCTCGCCTATTTTTGCGATACTAGAGCTACAGTGGTTCCGTTGGATCAGATTCCGGTTGTTAGCGAGTTCCCTGATGTGTTCCCCGACGAGCTTCCTGGGCTACCGCCCGAGCGCGACATTTCTTTCTGTATTGATTTGGTTCCTGGCACGGGGCCTATTTCTATACCGCCTTATCGGATGGCCCCGGCGTAACTTAGAGAATTGAAGGGTCAGTTGCAAGATTTGCTGGATAAGGGACTTATTCGACCTAGTGTTTCTCCTTGGGGTTCTCCGGTCCTGTTTGTTAAGAAGAAGGATGGTAGTTTGCGTTTGTGTATCGACTACCGCCAGCTGAACAAGGTTACAGTGCGGAAAATGTATCCTTTGCCACACATCGACAATCTGTTCGATCGGCTTCAGGGGGCAGGATACTTTTCGAGGATCGATTTGCATTCAGGCTATCATCAGCTGGGGGTTCGACAGGAGGACATTCTTAGGACAGCTTTCCGCACGCGCTATGGCCATTACGAGTTTTTGGTGATGTCGTTCGGACTCACCAATGCGCCAGCAGCATTTATGGACTTGATGAACCGTCCATATCTTGATTTGTTCATCATTGTATTCATTGATGATATTCTGGTGTATTCCCGGATCAGAGACGAGCACGAGCAGCACCTGCGGATTACACGGCAGACCTTTAGGGAGCATCAGCATTTCGCCAAATTCTCCAAGTGTGCTTTCTGGCTGGACAGTGTAGACTTCTTGGGGCATGTGATTTCATGAGACGGTATATGTGTAGACCCAAGGAAAATCGAGGCCGTTCAGCGTTGTCCCAGACCCACATCAGTTACGGAGATTCGCAGCTTCCTAGGGCCGGCCGGCTACTACAGGCGATTCGTGCAGGACTTCTCCCGTATTGCTACACCGTTGACCGGGTTGACCCGGAAGGGAGTTCCTTTCGTTTTGACGGAGGAGTGTGAGCACAGTTTTCAGCAGTTAGGGCTCTACTGACTACGGCGCCGGTATTATCATTGCCTTCAGGATCAGGCGGATTTGTGGTATATTGTGATGCTTCTCTAGAGGGGCTAGGGTGCGTATTGATGCAGCATGATAGGGTGATCGCGTATGCTTCGCGGCAATTGAAGAAACATGAACAGAACTACCCCACTCATGATTTGGAGATGATTGCGGTGGTCTTTGGACTTAAGATCTGGCGACATTACTTATACGGCGAGTCGTGCTAGATATTTACTGATCACAAGAGCTTAAAGTATATATTTCAGCAGCTAGACCTGAACCTTAGAGAGCGCCGATGGATGGAGTTAGTGAAGGATTACGATTGCGAGATCTTGTACCACCCGGGCAAGGCTAATGTGGTGGCGGTTGTTTTGAGAAGGAGGCCCGGGGGTAGTCTATCTTGTTTTAGCGCAGTGCAGAGGCAGTCGTCGGCAGGTTGGCAGAATTTATGCGACATCCGGGTATAGTTCGAGTTTACGCCGATTGAAGGACAGATTGCGCATGTTCATGCACGCCCACAGTTGCTTGACCGTATACATGAGGCACAACACAGTAATGACCGATGTTCAGAGATCAGGTCACAGATTGGACAGGGCAGATTTTCCGAGTTCGTGGTCGATGATCAGGGGATACTACTATTTGGGACCAGATTGTGCGTACCAGATGCTGAGGGACTGCGGCGAGAGATTCTCGAGGAGGCACATCGATCGGAGTACAGTGTTCATCCAGGTTCCACCAAGATGTACCATGACCTGAGAGATGTGTACTGGTGGGACGGTATGAAGAGGGACATCGCAGATTTCGTGTCGAGATACCTGACTTGTCAGCAAGTCAAGGCTGAGCACCAGAGGCCCGCGGGAGAGCTACAGCCGTTACCAATTCCAGAGTGGAAATGGTAACAGATTTCTATAGACTTCATTGTGGGTCTACCTAGGACTAGTCGAGGGCATGACTCCATTT
This sequence comes from Agapanthus africanus, assembly GCA_030015575.1. Classification (NCBI taxonomy): domain Eukaryota; kingdom Viridiplantae; phylum Streptophyta; class Magnoliopsida; order Asparagales; family Amaryllidaceae; genus Agapanthus; species Agapanthus africanus. Next base: position 234,681,640 of record JASDDO010000031.1, read on the forward strand.
GGGTGATCGTGGATCGTTTGAGAAAAGCGGCTCACTTTCTACCGGTGAAGACGACTTTCGGATTTGCTCAGTATGCCCAGATATACATTGACGAGATTGTACGACTACACATAGTTCCGACATGTATTGTGTCCGACAGAGGCACCCAGTTTACCAGCCGACTATGGCAGAAGCTTTGGGCACCCGTTTGAGTTTCCGCACAGCATTTCATCCGCAGACCGATGGACAGTCAGAGCGGACTATTCAGACTCTTGAGGACATGCTCAGAGCATGCGTCTTAGACTTTGGAGGTAGCTGGGACCATCATTTACCCTTAGTAGAGTTCTCCTATAAAAACAGCTACCAGGAGACCATTCAAATGGCACCGTTTGAGGCTCTTTATGGGAGGAGATGCAGATCGCCCACCTGTTGGACCGAGCTCAGTGGGAGCAGTACCTTAGGGCCATAGATAGTGGGGAAAACGACCGCGAAGATCCAGTTGATTCGCGATAGGATGAGGGCAGCCTCGAGTAGGCAGAGATCTTATGCGGACCGTCGTCGGCTCAGACTTGAGTTTTCTGTTGGTGATCATGTTTTCTTGAGGGTCTCCCCTATGAAAGGTGTGATGAGATTTGGGAAGAAGGGGAAGCTTAGTCCCAGATATGTGGGCCCCTTCGTGATCCTCGAGCGCATTGGTGCAGTTGCGTATCGTTTGGCCCTTCCGCCTAGTTTCCCAGATATGCACCCCGTATTTCACGTTTCGATGCTCCGCAGATATCTTCGTGATCCGTCGCATACGATTCAGCACCCGATGATCCAGCTTGAGCGTGACCTTTCATATGCAGAGCAGCCGGTGATCATTTTGGATCGACAAGTGAAGAAATTGAGATCGAAGGACATACCGTCAGTCAATGTACTTTGGCGTGGCCCTAGCAACGAGGAGGTCGCTTGGGAGACCGAGAGCGAGATGAGGAAGAGATATCCCTATCTCATTGAAGGTAAATATTGTTATATTTTTTAATTCGGGGACAGAATTTCTTTAAGGGGGGTAGATTGTAACAGTTTGAAAACTCGTTTAGGGTTATTTCGCGTAAGATAATATTGATGCGTGTTTTCATGAAAACCCGTAAAATCATAATTTCCTTTTTATCTAGTCCAATTGAGATGAATTGGGGTTTCATATATTTAAACGGGGTTTATTATCTTTAATTTATTTTAATTTAGTTATGTGTTCTTTTAATTAAAATTATTTTCCTTAATTACTTTCCTAATGAGGATTGGTGTGCTTGCTGGCATACTTAGCATTTTGGAGGCACCTACTTATTTCCTTCTCACCCATTTCAAATTTTCATTTTTGTTTTTCCTTTTAAAACTAAAAGAAATTGATTTTGAGAGAAAAGAGAGAGGTATGGTGAGCATTAATGAGGCATGGAGGCAATTAATATGGCTTTTCTCTCTCTCTTCCTTTTCTTTCTCCCTCTCTTTTCTCTTTTCTTTTCTTGCAGAAATTTCCAGCAGAAACAGCAGCTCCAGCAGCAAAAACATCACATTCTCACCCTCTTTTTCTTTTCCTTTCATTCCACTTTGAAATCCATATAAAATCCTACACAAAAACCACTCATTCTTCACTTAAACCTTAGAAAAAAATGGCTTTTTGGGGGAGTTTGGAGGCATGTCTGCATACTTGAGGAAAGAACTGGAAGTTTTGGTTTTCCTACGACTTTTGGGAGGTATTAAACTCACACTTAACACCCTTTCTCATAATTTGTAGTATTTTGTCAAAAAATCATGTTTTTATGTGCATTTTGTGATATAGAAAGGAATTTTGTGAAGTATATGATAAGTTGGGAATTTTATGGCTTGGTTAACTCATTTAAGTGCTATTAGTGCTGTTCAAACCAATATTTCATTTCAGATTACATAAAATTACCCTGAAGTATCAATTTAGTGCTAAATGTGCTTTTTAACTGGTTTTGGGACTCTGTTGAAATCTGCTTGCACTCTGATTATTTCAGAATAAAATTGTAATTACTGGAGCACGTACACTAGGAGTAGAAAACACACACGAAGTACGGGTGGCAGGCTCCCAACCTGGGCCGCCGAAAAATGTGATCTGGCCTCAAATTGCGGCCAGATAGGTGACCTGGGAGTTGGGGTTTTTGTGGTTGGTGTCTGCTGATATGTGGGGTTTTATGGTATATATAGTTTTGCAAAACTCTTTCTGTATCAAAATCTGGAGCTAATTACATGTTTCTCGTATTTTAAATCTTCACGACACACGTGATACGTGTGTGGGTTTGGGGTGTTCTGCGTATCGCGACGCGTCGAGGTAGTTTCAGACGCTTAATCACGTGTTTTAGCGTATCGCGCACACGCGCGCTTGGTTTGCGACACGGGTTTCAAGTGTGACTTTAAATGTCATGTTTGTATGGATTTGAGCTTATGTGTGATATATTGTGTAATTCTAGGTTCGCAGGCGAGTGAGACGGACGCTGCGAAGAAGGGGAAACAAGTCGTCCGCTACACTTAGCGCGAGACTACGGTGAGTAGATTTAACATCTACGGGGATATCGCCCGCATGGCGTTCTACGTCAGGGCTGATAGAATCTTAAAGATACATATTTCATTTACCTACATGGCTACTGTTAGTTGCATACCGCATTCCCTACCATATATATATAAACTTAGGATTGATAGAACACCGCACCATTACTAATGGTTTATGTCGCACGAGCACTAATCTGCATGTTACACCCACACCGTTAGTAATTGCCATGACACCCACTGTAGAATTTTCGTGATCATTATACTATAGTTCATTTCACATATGATTCGATATGATTTTCATAGAATTTAGGAGCCACATGATGCCTTTTGAAAAACTAAAACTATTTTTAAAAGCGGTTTCTCCCTTTCACTTATAGTATGACTTGAGATACATATCACATCACATTGACTTATTCATTTGTTTTGGATTTCATGTGATTTATGGTTTTGAGGACCGTGGGATTATTTAAGAAATTATGCACTATTTAAAAACCCGGTTCCTCGTGATATGATATTTTGGTGTGTCCACCACGCGTTTTCTCGGTGCTGAGACGTTTGTTTGAAACCCGATTCGAGGAGTTGGATGACCGTTTGCGGGTTCGTGGTGGACCCGGTATGGTTCCCCTCGGCAAGATGATCGATGGATTTTGCCGATTGAGCCTTGAGGTGGGCGAGTACCTACCGGTGATTGGTTGGACCTGGCGGTTATCCGGAGGATACTGACCAGAGTCGATAGATGAATGCGGGATGATCCGTACTGCCGGGGCCGAGAGCCGATACCGCAGATGGAGCCCGTGGGCTGATCCGGACTTACGGAGCCCGATATATAAGGATTTGCGTTTCGATGCTGGACACGAGTATTTTATGATATTTTGAGTGCCGATGATGGGCACTCGTGATTCTCAGAGATTTACAGGATTTGAGGGCCGAGGAGAGTGCCGGCGCCTGAGTTTATTTGGGATTTGGCTGTAGTGTTGGGCACCGATTAATTTCCACGATTGATATTCCGTGTAGATGTTTATATTTCCCATGCTCAGTATTCATTATTGTATCTCATCCTGTAGTTATATTTACCTGATAGAGCACTTGTATGATTTTTGCACATACTGCTTATCGCGTATTGATATCATCTGTTGGAATATGATAGAATAGCGCAGTACGTGCATGCTCGATATTACCTTTATATGTTATCTCTATTCATGAGTTGGAAACTCTCCCCCATTGTGCCACAGTTTTTGTAGGTTTCCCCTCAGAGTAGTCGCGGCAGGCTGCCTTTTTGTATCTTTTGGCTACAGATACCACAACAGTTGGTGCGAGAGCTATTTTTCTATTAGGTGGGTTGTGGTATCTGGTTACTTTTATTGTACACACTTTTGTATCTAGTATTCTCTATCTACCATATATGTACTTGACTTAGAGACAGTGTGAGGACGATGATGTATATTATTTGTATTCTGGTGTCGAGCTCATGAGAGCCGACTGTATTTAAGCAGCTTATTATTCTGTGATGTCTTACTTTTTTCCCATTCTTTGCTACGGCGCCTTATATTACTCTTATGGTGTTATTTTCCGCCGTTAGGCGTGATTGCTCCCGTTTGGGGATGCTTTATTTCATTATATATCATTTCACTTATACCCTGTTTTGTACTCGATTACGGGGTTACTTTTACAAAGGAAATGCTGCCAAAATTATTATAAAGATAACTTAACTTTAAAAAGAACTTTATCGTACTATTTAAGGCTTTCTAAATGTTTTAATTGAATGTTTTCGACACTCACTACTTTTAAATGGTGTTGATTTCTGGGTTCGGCTTACTTAGTCGCGTTACGCCTGTGGACGTTGCGTGGTTAAGTTCTGGTCACCAGTCGAATTATTCGGGTCGTGACAAGTAGTTTCTCAGGGTGTTCTGGGCTACACTACGGCACGACTTGTACCGCTATTAGGGGTCTGACATTCACCGCCCCCCTAAGCCCGACATGCGATACTCTTAGACGAACAGACCGTACTGTACGGAGATTGTCACATTCAGCCTCAGTAGGAGTTCGGATGGGTTTACCTCATCGGCCTTCTTATCGACATCTACCTGGGGACCGTTACGTACAGCTAGTGTCGCTTGCGGTCTGTGGTTAAACCCACTGCCAGCGTAGTGTCGAGTCTTTAGAGTCCCACACAGAGAGTTTCCTTGCACTGGGAAAAAGGTGTAGAGGTTGTATGGTTTTACGGCAGGGCTATGATCACTTACGTGAACTTTTGTGCGTATAATGTTCGGGCGGAAGTACTAGTGGACTTTGGTTTAAGCCGGATCCTAGTATTGTATAAATGGATAAGTTTTGTCTTCTAGTGTTCGTGTTTTACGGAATGCGGATGCGGGTGTGTATGCACGGTTGTGACGAGAGAAGAAGGAGATGCCTCATTAGGGTTTTGACCATTCACTTGGTCAAAACCATTATGAGGTGGAGAAAACTGTTTACTAATCTTTTTAATGATAATTGTGTTTTGGCTAATTGGTTTGACCATTTGACCATGTTGACCATTTGAACTAGTTGACTTTTGTTGACTTAGATATTTTTGTGAGCACTAGATATTTTCTTGGCTTGGACTTAACTTGACATGATAATTGTCAAATCAATTGTAGCCATCACAATTTTCATGATAAAACATTGGTAATTATTTTTCTTATGGATCATTATCTTGTTCTCATTCTGTTAGTTATGTATATGCCCGAGAGGCCATTGTTGTAAATATGATGTATATTATGATGGATGCTTGGATATATATAGAGAGGACTTTCTTGATCGTCATGATAGTATGCTATTTCGTTTCACTTTATCTTAACATGTTGACTTGTACTGGTTACTGTCTTTCTCTCACATGTTGATAAAGCCCTTAGGATCTGTACTCGACTACTGGGACAATGATGAGATCATACTAGTGGGGCCACGGTAGTCGATGAGTACATCCTATAACTGCTCCTAGTCGAGGGTATATCGAGACAGGGCATCGATACACCAGAGTAGACTAGCGTATACGCATCTTGACCCATATGATGGGCGATGGATGATCCCGTATCCATCGGTGTTTGACATCAGAGATGGTGTACGGGTGCACAGTGAATACTGGGTACACTGGACGGACTCGTCGAGAACTCCCAGATGGTGATATACCACACGTCAGATGGCAGTTCTCCGGTGACACTGGTACAGGGTAGTCTGTAGACCCGAGATCGTCATAGTGTCTTGTGTGATTCCCACTGTACTTTGATTTCCACCTTACCACGTCCAAGAGGGCGTGCAAAACGGTGGCTTATGGGTGCAGTCCCGAATCACATGGAGGCAATGAGCGATTGGAGAGGATTCGTCTCTCCCGGTATAGGGAGTTGATGTTGTGCTGTGTTCGATTGGCTATAACTGGAAGTCCCTGGCCAGGGCTGATATAGAGATTTACTGGTAAGTGTTACCAGTAGTTTCTCGACCCGTTATGAGCCTCACATCGACACGACTTATCGGTTACTTGGGTCTGACGTATACCACCCCTAGACTTGATATGCAACATATCAGACGAACAGACCGGACTGTACGGGAGTGTTACTGATTGGATTCATATGAGAACGTACAGGCTAGCTTGTTGATCTTCTGATCGCTCAATACCTGGGTGGCTGTTATGTTTAGCTGACCGCTTGCAGCTTGTGGGTGTTTGATATGATCATCACCTGCTACCGGCGTATTGACGATTCATTAGAGTCCTACACAGAGGTTTCTTGGCTCAGGCAAAACGGAGTAGAGGCACATATGTGATATGCGCAGGACCGAGGATAATGCAATATGAGATACCGTATTATATTCTCGCGATATTTAGATATGAACCGGGACATCGGATCAAGTGTTGATTCGATGAATCGGTACATGATATATTGGTCGGTTATATTGGATATAGCCGGATTGTCGGATCAAGTGTTGATTCGATGATTTAATGTATAATAATATATATGATATATTGTATTACATTATCTAATATTGGCTCGCTTTATTATTTCATTTTCTCACCGGATAATACATTGATATATATGCGATATATGTTAATTGTATTATTTTCTTTTGTTGCAAATATATAATATATATATGTGATAAATATTATTGTGACAAGATATGATTAATAATGGAACATGTTTAGAGAAGATTAAACAAGGCTAGGGTTTGATTAGGGTTAGCTCCTTCTTGCACCATCTAGAACCTTTCCTTTTTGTCATGAGTTGGATATTATGCTCGATATTTATCTATGACTCATTCTTTAACCTAACCAAACCCTAGCTCTAGTTTATTCTCTACAAGGGTTATCCTTGTCATATTAAACTATGGTTACATTATTAATTCATATATACATTTCTATTATTCATCACAAAAGGATTATCTCATTATTCATCATCTACTTCTCTCTTGAGTTTTGAAAAAGCTCACTAGATTTTCCTTTTGTGATGATTTCATGTGAGAATATGATATAAAAAGAAAGCTTAAATACTACTCCATCATCCTCATCTAATCTAGCCCATTAGATTAGGGTGTTCACCTCATTAGAGTGAGAGAGCTTGAGTTATAGCAACTTCGACGTAGATCATCGGAGAAATGGAACACTGCAAGCTAGCATGGATCGTTCGAGTCGTGGAGCCTCTCTTGAGTCCGGGAGATCGTGGATCGCGGCGAAGGGACTTCTACTCGGAGCTTATGAAGCAAAGGAACGGACTACAAGGGTTGTAATCCCTCACACAAAGTGGTAAAGATGTTTACTTGCATGTTAAACCCTAATAATCTAGCAAAGATCCCGGCTTTAGGTTGTTCGGCACGTCTAAAATTTTATTCGGTCATGGTTGATGCCTTATGAACCCTCACAAGAGGGACTAGGAATCCTACAGTGGTATCAGAGCCTACTTAGAGCATTAGGCGATGTGTATACGAAGTTAAAACTCCGAACGAACCCCGAAACGACGAAACGAAACCCTCTCTGGATAATTTTTAAAAACTGTGATTTTTCTGAATTAAAAATACCTAAAAAATTTAGCAGGTAAATATAAACATTACTGTAAAATACGAGCACCCAATCCGTATATACCGCCGCGGAACCGCGGCCATACCTCGCTTGGCCCGCGGATCCGCAGCCGTATTGTAGATATGGGCTACTATTTTTACACAGTAATGTCTAGTGATGGTTGTTTATTTTTCTGGGTATTTTTAAACTGACTCAAGTATTGAGTGTTCTGGGGTTTATTTTGTAATCGTTGATTCGATCGGAAAATTTAATTTTGTTATGTTTTCCCGATATTTAGAAACTGTTAAAATGTTCGAACGGATATCATTAACTCACTTTTTCCCGGCATTTAAAATTTTCAAGTGTTGAATTTTTATCGGGTTTAAATCTTTCGGAAAAACGTACAAGTAACGCGATGGACCCTCTAGAAGAACGCAAAGCTTAACTTGAATATGTGACCGTCTTGAAATGCCTCTAAACCTTAGGGTTTGGGGCAGTACGGCGTGCCACATGTGAGGCGTTGGCTTGACCCTTCTACGGCTGGATCATCGGTACTGTGACAGTTTCTGGGATTATTTGAACTCCGCTCAAGTGTTGAGCTATTTAGGAATTTTTGGGTATTTTGATTATCTGTTCGGAATGTTTAATACTGTCTATTTATCTGGAATGTGATACAATATGTGGAATTCATAGAGTTAGGCATGAAATGCGAAGTATGTGATATTTCGAATTTACGATTTCTAAAGTGATTATGGATTCCAAATGTTGTAGTTTTATAATTTCTTTTCTGTGACCGTAAGTGTAGTATGTAGTTGTATTGCCGGTCTTCGTTGCCATACATCTACGACGATCGGTGTATGCATACTTACATACATTGATGATATGTGATATTATGTGTTGCTATGATATGTTATATTGGATCGTCGTGTTCTGAATAGCCGGGGTTTTTCTGTCAGATGAGGGTTTTTATTTTCATTCATGTAAAATTCATTTGTATGTATTATTCTTTTATTGGGACACTTCCGGGATGAGGTCGATGTCACCAGTGTATATTATTTACTTTTCCGCATTAGGTAGACCCAAGGAAGGGAGCATAAGTAACCGGGTTCTAGGGTCCAGTGGGAGGCCATCTCGAGGAGTCGAGACCGGGTCTCCTAACCCTAGAACTGGCAGTGTTACTTGGCGCTCTCGTACGGGTCTAGGGATGTGGGTTTGGCTATTCATCGCGACCGTGGAATTCGTGTTTTATACCGGCTCGTATTAAAAACACGGACCACCTAGTATATCCAATATTTCATATATGTTCTTCTGCTGCAATGTTCTGTGATGAGATCATATTACTGTCTGAGACGAATGCTTATACTATATATATATGCTGATATATAAATATTACTGCTTTCGTTTCTTTGGTGATGCTTAGGAAGCATAAGCTGATGGGATTTATTAATGAGATTAATAAAAAGAAAAGAAACCTAAAAGAAGTTGTAGAATCAAAACTTTATAAAAAGGGCAGCTACAGTTTTTCTTTGCATAGCGGTATATATGATATATCCTGAACCTTATTCGATAAGGAAAGAGCCGAGATCCCTTCACCGGGAGTGACCTCTTTATCGAAACTGGCAGATGCTACAAACTCACGGTTTAGTTTTTGACAGCTTATATAGTTTTTGCTTTGCACAGCGGTATATATGATATACCCTGCACCTTATTCGATGGGGAAAGAGCCGAGATCCCTTCACCGGGAGTGACCTCTTTAGCAAAACTAGAAAAGCCTAAAAAACACTCATTTTCAAAAACACTCGATTCTACGACGATATCAAGTCCATTACGCTTGAAGTTTTCTGAAAAACCTGCGTAGCCCTCCGTCATTTCAGATAAAGACTATTTAGCATTCGTGCTGCGTTTGTTGACCTCTATCAAGGCGTAGTGTGCGGTAGCTGATTAGTAATTATCTGTAATGCATGTGATGTGATTGGATTAGGGTAGTCGTACGACCTTGTTGACCTCTGTCAAGGGTCGTGCGAGTGGGTTTGATTCAATCATGAAATGACGGGTTGAACTTGACTAGTGCACTATGGTTTGTTGACCTCTGTCAAGGTCATAGCACACTAGGGGCAAAAAATTATCGGGAATTTCAAGTGTTGAAATTTGCAATGAGATTGCATACCTCCTATGAGATAGTTGGATCCTGATACCCACTGCGAGTAAGTGTTACTCCTGGGAGTGTTTTACACAGTACAATTAGCCGATCAAGTAGGTGTCTAGAAATGTGTTAACGGGGTTACGCCTCTATGAAAACGAGCTTTACTTTAATTAGGTCCGTGCGAAAGCACGGGGAACCTCCCTCAAGTAGCGACACTGATCTGGCTGAAAGATTGACGAAATTGTAGGGTGTAATTAATCCCGGCTAATCTTACCTTTTAGAGTTTGAAGGAAGATTTGATAAAAACAGTGGGAGACATCCTGATTAGATAAGATAATAACCAATCTAATCTTGCAAGATCATACTGTTGGAGATAGTGCCCTCATAGTCAATTATTGGATCACAGGTACGTGATTGCAATGATTGCGGAGGACCTATACCAGTAGGACAGTCTTACTCGAGATGATAGTATGCTATCTGGTTTGCCTTTATCAGTCGTGTACATGTTCAGGTGACTGATTACATGTTACACTTTGATAGAGCCCTTAGGATCTTGCTTTACTACCAACAGTATGATGGCGATCATATACGTGAGAGTTGGGTAGTTTATATGCATATCCTTAATTGTGGTCCCTAGTCGTGGGAGTTTCGAGACAGGGCATCGATACTCCGGAGTAGACTAGTGTATATAGTTGAGACCCCGACGAGGGGCGGTGGCCGGTCTCAAGCCACTGGTGTCAGTTGGATCACCTAAGATGTATACAGGTGCTCATTGGGTTATGAGTACACCGGACAGGACTCGCCGGGAATCTGCTAGTTAGTACTATATCTATCGTCAGATAGCAGTTCCCTGGTGACATGTGTACAGGTTAGTTCATCGACCTGAGGTCGTCATTTGTCTCGTGTGAGTTCCCACTGTGCTGTGATTTCTACCCTACCACGGCTCAAAGGAGTCGTGCAAACATGTAGCTTTTGGGTACTGTCCCGAGCCATATGGAGGCACGTGAGCGGATCGGCAGGGGATTCGACTCTCCCGGTATTGGGGGCGAGATCGTGCTGTGTCTAGGAGAGCCATTACACAAAGCCCACGGCCGTGGCAGGAGATTTACTGGTAGGTACTCCAGTAGTATCTCAGGGTGTTATTGGGCTTCACTCCGACACGACTTATACTGCTATTGGGGGTCTGACGTTGCTAGCCCCCTAGGCAGATATGCGATACTCATAGACGAACGGACCGGACTGTATATACATTGTCACTGTTAGGCTCAGTAGGGTTTCTGGATGAGTTCGCTCATCAGCCCCCCTTGAGGTCAGTCCATGGGCAGCCGTTACGCATTGCTAGTGCCGCTGACGGTTTGTGGTTAAACCCACTGCCAGGGTACTGACGAGTCATTAGAGTCCCCCACAGACAGTTTCCCAAGTTCGGGCGAAATGTTGTAGAGGCCGTATGGTTTTATGGCAGGGTTCGGAAAATGCACGTGCGTTTAAGCACGTGTTATTTTTCGGGCAGATGATACTGGTCGGCTTTGGTTTAAGCCGGATCCGAGTATTATATTGAGTAGGTATAATATCTTTGTCTCAGTTGCATTTGTATTCGGTCGTCATACAAATGCGGGTATATTTATACTGTTACGGGGTTATCCTAAAAGTCGTTTCAGGATCACTTTTGGAAGTTGCCAGTTTCCAGTTTTCTATCAGCCGTCTTTTAACGTTCGGTTAAAGACGGATTTATCTTTTCTTCAGTTGAGGTGAGTCAGTGTTCTAGAAGCATCTAGATGAGGTTACTAGGATTAATTGGTGTTGAGTTTTCATTGGATGCATTTAATGGTTCATTAAAGCATGATGACTAGGTTTATGACTCATGCTTTAACATTAAAGCATTTTGTTTAGCTAAGGATATTTGTTCATGATCTTTTGCTTAAGGTTACTCTCCCCTCTCTCCTACACTCACCTCCCTCTATCTATATATGGCTGGCCCTCTCTCTCCTCCCTCACTCTCTCACTTAATGTTTCATTTGTAGAAATGATTATGATAGTATTTGGGGTGCATGGAAATTTCATTGCCTTTTTCATTCCATCACCCAATCCGAGTGGCAACTTCATTAACCGATCGTCCATGGACTTGGACGAAGTGAGACAAAGTCATCTACTCATTCTCTACATCATTCTTGGTCGTCTCTTTTAGCAAACTTGACGACCGAGTTGCCTCAAATCAGAGGCGGGAGCCCGTTTAAAGAATCCTCGACGAGGATATCGGAGATCGACGAGATCGGAGCAGCCGCAACGGAGCGTGGGATGATGGTTAAAGAACGAAGGACTCGGATCGTTCGGTATAACCTTTCTACACTCTTTACAGTTTGTTAGTTTAGCAATAATGGCAGATCCGGGTTAAAGTATAGATAGCGCCAGTAAAAAGTTTTTTGTTCCGCATTTGGCGTCTGTAGACTGTCGGGGCGCTAGCGTAGACTTACAGTGGTATCAGAGCCTAACCATTTTGCTATGCTAACTTGTGCTAACGCGTTTAAAACATCGATCGAACCAGAAATCGAAAATTGCAAAATTCCAAGCTCACAGTTTCTGTCGATTTTAAATGGCTTCCTAAAATTTTTCTACATGTCTTAAAAATCTGTGCAGGCTTTTCTAAGAACCAAGACCAAATTTGGGCACGTGACTCCACCAAACCGCCACGGAAACGCGGCCAAACCCATGGTTTGGCCGCGCATCCGCGGTCACTTGGTGAGCTCATGCTCCCAAATTTGTACAGTGGGTTCTCTATTGGATTTTGGGGTTTTTGGTATATATCTTTTAGGCCCAGGTTTTGTTACTGTTCACCAGTAAGTCGTGGGGCCCACTTCTTGATATTTGGTCGATCGAAATTTAAACATGTTAGTTTACAGTGCTTACATTATATCTCCGACCGGGAATGTCATTTGATCGGTAAACCGCGTCTGATTGCTATAGTTCTTTTAGACGGGTTTGCGAACGTGACATTCGCGTTGATGTTCTGTTTTGTGCTGTGATGTTGCGGATTTGTCGTGGTGGATAGCTGTGTGCAATGATAGTACAGTTTGTGTTTATTTGTACATTTGATATTGCGGGGCGAGTGTCCAACTTGTGGACTGCCGTCACTGCCTGTTGTATAATATTCTTTTGGGGCACGACCAGGTTGCGGTCGATGTACCTGTTGTACTATTTTTCAATATTGTACTAGGTTTTGCCCCGAGACGGAGTGCACGGATAGCCGGGTTCTGAGAAGCAACGGGTCCGCATCTCATGGCTTTGAGAGGCAGAAAGGCCCCACTCTAGAATTGGCAGACTATTCGCCGCACTCGTAGGGGGTACAGGTTGACCCAAGGAGGGGTGCCCAAGATTACCGGATTCCGTGAAGTGATGGGTGGTCCATTCACTATGCTGTAGGGGGCTGCCTCGCTTCAGGTTTTGGCGGGTAACTTGCCGCACCCGTAGGGGTCTAGGTTTCATTGCACAGGCTATCCACACGACAAGGGAACGTCGAGTTTCAGCAGCGGCTCTGTGAAACTCGGGGATCCCAGATATCTGTATTGTTCTGTGATGCTTATTACTTTTCTGTAATGACGGGACCTAACGAGTGATGACGGGACCCAGTGACGAATGCGGATGGCATATACGTACATTTTATTTTCGTTCTTTTCTGGTGTGATTAATTGATGGGACTGTGTTGATTCTGATCAATGCAAAGTAAAACAAACCTGTTTGCAGTTGTTGGAACAAATTTAAAAAGTGTTATTGCAAAGACGTTTTCTTTTGTTATGCATAGCGGTATTCAGTGGAATATCCTGCACCTCATTCGACGGGGCAAGGGCCGATATCCCTTCACCGGGACTGACCCCTTGGGCAGAAGTTTGCGTCAGCGTAATAACTTCACTATAGTCGATTACAAGTTGCTTTGCATAGCGGTATTCAGTGAAATATCCTGCACCTCATTCCACGAGGAAAGAGCCGAGATCCTTTTACCGGGAGTGACCTCTTTAGCAAAAGGTTTTCGCCACTATATTTTAAAAAGCTATCAGGTTCCTTCAGCGATATCAAGTTCACTACGTTAAAGGTTTTTCGCCAAAAACCAGCCGTAGCCCTCCGTCACTTCTTTTGAGTATTCAGTAGTATTCAAGCTATGTATTTTAGCCAAAGTTAAGGCATAGTGTTTGGTAGCTGCTGGGTATTTAATTGATGCATAGATAGATGAGTTAGTTTGGGACAGTCGTTTTGCCGTTTGGCCAAAGTCAGGGGCATGTGCGGGTGGGTTCAAATTGACAAGATAGTGACGGGTAGAACTTGGCATGTGACTTATGACACTTTGACCAAAGCCAAGGTTATAAGAGCATGGGGCAAAAATCATATCGGGAGTTTCTAAAGAAACTGAAACTTGCCAAGTATGCGCATACCTTCTGGAGTATGAGTAACGTGGATGCATTCCATCACATTATCATGCGATGAGAGTTGGATCCTGATTCCCACTGATGAGTTGGTTTACTCTTCGGGTGATCCCGATTGATTTTTCTTTAGGTTTGGAGGAGAATTTGACAGGACAGTGGGAGGTTTCCGGATTAGATAAAATGATGACCTTTCTGATCTAGGTTAGAGTGCACGCAGAGTGTTTCTTTTCTCTCTCTCTTTGGCAGCGACCTTTGACCGACCCTAGACTATGACTCAGTGACCAGGTTGACGAACCTTCTTAAAATACCGGCTTTTGGATTGTCTGAGTTGCATAAGTCATTGCCACTCCTTCTTTTACCCTTTGTATTTCTCAGAACACCCGTATTACTACGGATATCCACTTCCATTGGATAGATCCATCGTATGGTTATATACGAACTCGAAGGGACTTCTTCGAGGATGGATCCAGGTTCAGGAGAAATAGAATTGGTTTATTTAGTTGTCTTTTATTATCACCTTCTCTCAGGTTGCGAGAGCTCCTTTGTTTAGGAGAGTACACCTATTACGCTTATTGGATAGTCTTATTCCAAACCATAGGCTGGTGCCGAAAGTTAGGGAATGAAGAAAACCAATTAGCCTAAGTAGGGTGTGCAGAAGGTAATATGTAAAGACAAAATAAAGGGATTAGAAAGAGGGCAAAGTAAATTGCGACTGATATCATTCACGACCAAAACCGCGTACTTCATCGCCACTCTTATTTCACCTTTAAAAGAGTAAGGTATTATTCAGTTGTCTTTTATCATCACCTTCTCTCAGTTGCGAGTACTCCTTGGTTTAGGAAGGTACACCTATTATGCTTACTGGATAGTCTTCTTCCAAACCATAGGCTGGTGCCGAACGGTAGGTAAGGAAGAAAACCATTTAGCCTAACGATGGTGTACAGAAGGTAACGACTAAAGACAAATAAAGGGATTTGGAGAGATGGCAATAAAATATACGGTTGAAGTCATGAATTGGATTATGGAAGAGGCATTACTATAAATACCAGGATACCCCTACAAAACATTTTCATGTTTTAGTGCATTGTTAAAGAAAAACTGTTTTCCCGATTAGACACTTACTCCAAGGGTATGTATTTACCAGGTTTCATTCTCATATATGTATGGTTTTACAGATGATGATTGGGAGTAAGATATTGGGAATTAGGTGATTATCCTCATTATATCGGAATTCGTTGTAATTGGTGATATTTGAGGAAATCGCCAGGGTACAGTTTTCAACCTACGACGCACAGGTTTTGAGTTGTTTAACTCAGCGGACTTATACAGAGTATTGTATGTTGTCCAGTGTCCATCAGGACAAAGGGGTAGGTCCTCGTACTATGTTCTGTTTACTTATAACTTCTCTAGTATTTAGACAAGTGTTTCATAGAAATACAAGGTCTAAGTTTTGAGAAGTTGTGGGTATAAGAATAAAGTAGAGAACCAGGTGTCACAAGTATCGGGATTCTTCAAAGAGATCGAAGATGTAGATTCCTGTGATTGGTATTCAGATGATAGTAATGGTTTTGAGAAACGTGTTTCTCTTTCAGGTTACTCATAATTGGATGCATTCCTAAGTTGAGTAATGCTGATTAGCCTCTTTCCATTAAGTTGATATGCACTGGAGACAGCTGCATGATTTGAATATGGTTCCAATTAAATAAGTGCCAAAGTTTCTGTGTTGGATATAGAATAGTTCGTACCTTAAAAGATGTTAAGGTACGGGGAGTTGTCCAGCTTATGCTTAAAACCAGACACTGGATAACTCAGGGCACGTTTCTGTAATGACTGTTTGTGGGTTGACCCTGGCTATGACGAGGGTTGATATTCTACCATTTGGAAGATCAATAGTGATATTGTTCTTGACTCGCCACATTTTTAGTAAAATGGATCTTTTTCAGAAAACAGTAGTGGGAGTATGGTAGAACTGGATGTGATTCCAGAACCGCGAACGATTACGGAAAATTTAATAGGACCTATATATTCAATCAGGTTTGACATTCCAATAGCCACTCCGCAGATTTGGTTGGTAACCTCAGACACCCGAGAGGTACTTCGGTAGGCTCAAGGACGGTGACAGGGAGGTTCTTATCTACCCAGACTTGGCACTACTGTTGTTCCAGGATATGAGACCCGGTAGGAGGGTTGTCGTAGTCAGTGGGTGCAGCGGAAGCATAGTGGGCAAGATGCTTATATCTATTTATAGAATTGAGCAGTTATAGCGGAGATAGATCATCTAATTTTGATGTGACAGTCATGGGTTTGACTTCAATCAGAATAAGGGATGGATCAGTTAAGAAGGTAGTAGGGTGTGATGTCATGGTATCTAGATGACATACACAAAGTAGGAAGTGAAATTCCTATACTACGATCGGTTGTACTGTGGTCGTCACACAGTTGTTTCTCCAGACAAGATATGGATATAATATTTGACATTCTGTTTTCTGGATCTATGGTTTTAGATCTGGATTTGGGTTGTTTCCCAATGTGGGTACATTGACAGTATTCTAATGGTTTTTAGAATAGATGACTCCTAGCATGGTGGTGTACCTGCAGGTGATGGAGTCACCTTCTCTAAAGGTGTCGTATAGACTAAAGAGGAGAGGGATGTACATGATTGGCAGATCACTTGCTTAGGCAATTGAGTCAATCATGAGTTGTCAAGTACCACACCAGATGTTGTTTTTGCACTAGATGCAATAAGTTTGTATTAATCCAATCCTGGAGAAACATAAGGAAGTAGTTTTAGAACATAAGTACATGTTCTACGGATTAGATGACGGCAGCCTCCTTCGGGAGACGATTATCATTCCAGGCTTCAAAGGTGACATGGTTGACAGAGTGATTGTCAGAGTTATAGTTTTCCCTCTTACGAAGAGGGACAGTATTATGGAAATGTGGTCCAAGAGGATACTGTGGGTGGCACGGTTCTGGATACTGATTAGGTTCAGTGATCGATACAGTCTAAGAAGTTTGGATTTGGAGTTCATTTATGAACTAGGTCCCATCTGATATCCAGACATATTCTAAGACTGATATTACTCGATTCGGGAGATGGCTTTCTCCGCGAACTTGAGATTAAGAGAGATATAGAAAGAAACTTCTAGGCGGATCCACTCACTAAGGCTATTTCTTGAACACAATAGTTTTACAAACGGGCTTTGTGATACTGATTAGTAGAGGAGTTGGATGTTCGGTCTCACACGGGCTGTAAGTAGTCGACATCGCAATAATTAGCCTTGAGTGCAAGTGGGAGATTGTTGGAGATAGTGCCCTCATAGTCAATTATTGGATCACAGGTACGTGATTGCAATGATTGCGGAGGACCTATACCAGTAGGACAGTCTTACTCGAGATGATAGTATGCTATCTGGTTTGCCTTTATCAGTCGTGTACATGTTCAGGTGACTGATTACATGTTACACTTTGATAGAGCCCTTAGGATCTTTCTTTACTACCAACAGTATGATGGCGATCATATACGTAAGAGTTGGGTAGTTTATATGCATATCCTTAATTGTGGTCCCTAGTCGTGGGAGTTTCGAGACAGGGCATCGATACTCCGGAGTAGACTAGTGTATATAGTTGAGACCCCGACGAGGGGCGGTGGCCGGTCTCAAGCCACTGGTGTCAGTTGGATCACCTAAGATGTATACAGGTGCTCATTGGGTTATGAGTACACCGGACAGGACTCGCCGGGAATCTGCTAGTTAGTACTATATCTATCGTCAGATAGCAGTTCCCTGGTGACATGTGTACAGGTTAGTTCATCGACCTGAGGTCGTCATTTTTCTCGTGTGAGTTCCCACTGTGCTTTGATTTCTACCCTACCACGGCTCAAAGGAGTCGTGCAAACAGGTAGCTTTTGGGTACAGTCCCGAGCCATATGGAGGCACGTGAGCGGATCGGCAGGGATTCGTCTCTCCCGGTATTGGGGGCGAGATCGTGCTGTGTCTAGGAGAGCCATTACACAAAGCCCACGGCCGTGGCAGGAGATTTACTGGTAGGTACTCCAGTAGTATCTCAGGGTGTTATTGGGCTTCACTCCGACACGACTTATACTGCTATTGGGGGTCAGACGTTGCTAGCCCCCTCGGCAGATATGCGATACTCAAAGACGAACGGACCGGACTGTATATACATTGTCACTGTTAGGCTCAGTAGGGTTTCTGGATGAGTTCGCTCATCAGCCCCCCTTGAGGTCAGTCCATGGGCAGCCGTTACGCATTGCTAGTGCCGCTGACGGTTTGTGGTTAAACCCACTGCCAGGGTACTGACGAGTCATTAGAGTCCCCCACAGACAGTTTCCCAAGTTCGGGCGAAACGTTGTAGAGGCCGTATGGTTTTATGGCAGGGTTCGGAAAATGCACGTGCGTTTACGCACGTGTTATTTTTCGGGCAGATGATACTGGTCGGCTTTGGTTTAAGCCGGATCCGAGTATTATATTGAGTAGGTATAATATCTTTGTCTCAGTTGCATTTGTATTCGGTCGTAATACAAATGCGGGTATATTTATACTGTTACGGGGTTATCCTGAAAGTCGTTTCAGGATCACTTTTGGAAGTTGCCAGTTTCCAGTTTTCTATCAGCCGTCTTTTAACGTTCGGTTAAAGACGGAGTTATCTTTTCTTCAGTTGAGGTGAGTCATTGTTCTAGAAGCATCTAGATGAGGTGACTAGGATTAATTGGTGTTGAGTTTTCATTGGATGCATTTAATGGTTCATTAAAGCATGATGACTAGGTTTATGACTCATGCTTTAACATTAAAGCATTTTGTTTAGCTAAGGATATTTGTTCATGATCTTTTGCTTAAGGTTACTCTCCCCTCTCTCCTACATTCACCTCCCTCTATCTATATATGGCCGACCCTCTCTCTCCTCCCTCACTCTCTCACTTAATGTTTCATTTGTAGAAAAGATTATTATAGTATTTGGGGTGCATGGAAATTTCATTGCCTTTTTCATTCCATCACCCAATCCGAGTGGCAACTTCATTAACCGATCGTCCAAGGACTTGGACGAAGTGAGACAAAGTCATCTACTCATTCTCTACATCATTCTTGGTCGTCTCTTTTAGCAAACTTGACGACCGAGTTGCCTCAAGTCAGTGGCGGGAGCCCGTTTAAAGAATCGTCGACGTGGTGCCACCTCGACGAGGATATCGGAGATCGACGAGATCGGAGCAGCCTCAACGGAGCGTGAGATGATGGTTAAAGAACGAAGGACTCGGATCGTTCGGTATAACCTTTCTACACTCTTTACAGTTTGTTAGTTTAGCAATAATGGCAGATCCGGGTTAAAGTATACGATAGCGCCAGTTAAAAGTTTTTTGTTCCGCATTTGGCGTCTGTAGACTGCCGGGGTGCTAGCGTAGACTTACACATATGCTGAAGTGTTTTCTTCTCTCTTTCTCTCCAGGTAGCGACCATGTCAGGCCATAATCAAGATAATAATATGGATGTATTGACTGAACCCGCTTATTATACTGAGCAATGGATCGTTGGACCCGTTCTTTCTTATAAGAGTTATAAGACTGAACAGGAATCAGGAGAATATCTGGATTCTCAAGCCGCCCAAAAGAACATGCATGCTGATGCATCTTCTTCGGGTGTGTTAGTTATTAAGAACTGTTTCTCAGTTCACCCTACGTCCTGGGTATTAGATACCGGATCAGGATCCCACATATGTAAATTGTTACATGGGCTACGGAAAGGTAGAGAACTAGGAAAAGGTGATCATTCCGTTCAAGTAGGGAATGGTGCAAGTATTGCAGCCAAAGCAGTTGGCGAATATCACCTAGTATTACCAAGTCATAATACACTGATTCTGAATGAGTGCTATTATATACCGAACATGATGTGCAACATTATATCGGTTTCTTTATTAAGTAAAGAAGGATATAAATTTATAGTACAGGATAATATTATGAACATCTTCCTAAATCAAAAGTTGATTGCATCAGGCTCGTTACATAATGGAATATTCATTCTCAATCAAAATGCAGTCCTCAATATACAAAACACACACAATAGGAAAAGTTCAGAAATGAACGAATCCTTCTTGTGGCATTGTAGACTTGGTCATATCAATGCGACACGTCTAGCTAAGTTACATAAGGATTGATATTTGAATCCTTTCGAATTATCATCTTATGATACTTGCCATTCATGTCTCAACGGAAAAACGACCAAAGCTTCGTTTAGTGGACACGGAGAAAGAGTTACAGAACTCTTAGGACTGGTGCATAGTGATGTATGCGATCCCATGTCTACGCATGCCAAGAACGGTTCTTCCTACTTCATTACATTCGATGACGATCTCTCTAGATTTGGACATGTGTTCCTGATGAAACACAAGTCTGAAGCTTTTGAGAAATTCAGAGAATATAAGCACGAAGTAGAGAAACAAACGGGAAAAAGTATTAAGATCCTTCGATCTGATCGAGGAGGAGAATACTTAAGCAATGAGTTCCTAGATTATATAAAAGAGAATGGGATTCTCTCTCAGCTTACTCCTCCATATACAGCACAGCACAACGGAGGAATCGCACCCTATTAGATATGGTGCGCTCGATGATGAGTACTGCTAAGTTACCTATTTCCTTCTGGGGGTATGCTCTTGAGACAGCAGCATACCTATTGAATCAAGTTCCAACTAAATCTGTACCTACCACACCATATGAGATATGGAGTGGGAAGAGACCATGTCTTAAACGAGTTAAGATATGGGGTTGTCTGGCCTATGTCAAAAGGCAAAATCCAGACAAACTCGAGGCACGGTCTATGTAAGTTTGTGGGATATCCTAAACATTCAAATGGATATTTTTTCTACCACAGTGAACAACAAAAGGTGTTTGTTGCTCAACATGCCACCGTTTTAGAAAAGGAATTTCTAGAAAAAGAGATTAGTGGCTCTGAGGTAGAACTGGAAGAAGTTCCAGCAACACAAACTGTAACTGAAGATTTATTGGAACCAGAGGATTCGGTAGTACCCGACGAACCCCAGCCTCTTCGCCGATCTAGTAGGGTTTCTCGTCCACCTAAGAGATACTACGGTTTTCTCATTGATGGTGGGAGCGAGGATTGCATCATGGAAGATGATGACCCAACTAGTTTCGAGCAGGCCATCACGATTGGTGACTCTGTGAAATGGCTGGATGCAATGTGATCTGAGATGGAATCCATGCACACCAACAAAGTATGGACTTTGGAAAATGCTCCTGAAGGGGTAAAACCCATTGGGAGCAAGTGGATATTTAAAAAGAAATTTGGTGTAGATGGAAAAGTTGAGACTTTCAAAGCTAGACTTGTTGCAAAGGGTTTTCGTCAACGACCAGGTGTGGATTATGACGAAACCTTTTCTCTAGTGGCTATGCTTAAGTCCATCCGGATCTTACTTTCCATTGCTGCATACCATGACTACGAAATCTGGAAAATGGATGTTAAGACCGCCTTTCTAAACGGTGATTTAGAAGAGTGCGTGTACATGACTCAGCCAGAGGGCTTCATAGATAGTGGGAGCAACGGAAATGTGTGCAAGCTGCTTAAATCCATTTATGGGTTAAAGCAAGCATCGCGGAGTTGGAACATCTATTTTGATGTTGTAGTCAAATTGTTTGACTTCCTCAAAAATATAGATGAACCTTGTATCTATAAGAAGGTAGCAGAGAGTAAGGTTGTCTTCCTCGTATTGTACGTGGATGACATACTCTTGATAGGAAATGATATTCCTATGCTGCAATCATTCAAGCTCTTCTTGTCACAAAGATTCTCAATGAAAGATCTAGGTGATGCCTCCTGCATATTGGGGATAAGGATCTATAGAGATAGATCCAAAAGGATACTGGGATTGTCCCAATCCAAGTACATTGACACCATACTAAAGAGGTTTAGTATGGAAGAATCCAAGCGTGGGAATCAACCCACGATCTCTGGACTCACTCTCTCTAAAGAGATGTCTCCCAAGACTGATTTGGAGAGAACTAGCATGCAAGGGATACCCTATGTTTCGGCAGTAGGCTCTATCATGTATGCGATGCTATGTACCAGACCCGATTTAGCATACTCACTAAGTGTAGTGAGTCGGTATCAAGCAAATCCTGGAGAGAGTCACTGGACAGCTGTAAAGAACATTCTCAAGTACTTACGAAGGACTAGAGAGATGTTCTTGGTGTATGGTAACGGAGAACTCCGGGTGGAGTCCTTTACCGATTCCAGCTTCCAAAGTGATAAGGATGACTCTAAGTCGCACTCGGGATTTGTCTTTACCCTCAATGGAGGGGTGGTATGTTAGAAGAGTTCCAAACAGGATACCGTTGCATACTCGACGATGGAGGCTGAATACATCGCTGCCAACGATGCTGCCAAAGAGGCTGTCTGGATAAAGAAGTTCATTAGTGAACTTGGTGTGGTTCCATCCATTGAGCATCCAATACTTCTGTATTGCGATAACAATGGAGCTGTGGCTTTGGCCAAGGAACCCAGGTCCCATCAAATGTCCAAACATATTCTGAGGCGGTATCACCTGATCAGGGAGATAGTTGATCGCCGGGAGATCGAGGTCAGGAGACTAGATACGAAGGACAACACTGCGGATCCACTCACGAAGGCCATTCCCCAGATACAGTTTGAGAGATTATTCAAGATGCTAGGTATGAGATACTACAACAGCTGGCCTAAGTGCAAGTGGGAGATTGTTAGTTATGTATATGCCCTAGAGGCTATTGTTGTACATATGATGTATATTATGATGGATGCTTGGATATATATAGAGAGGACTTTCTTTCTCGTCATAAAAGTATGCTATTTGGTTTCACTTTATCTTAACATGTTGACTTGTACTGGTTTACTGTCTTTCTCTCACATGTTCATAAAGCCCTTAGGATCTGTACTCCACTACTGGGACTATGATGAGATCATACTAGTAGGGCCACGGTAGTTGATGAGTACATCCTATAACTGTTCCTAGTCGAGGGTATATCGAGACAGGGCATCGATACACCAGAGTAGACTAGCGTATACGCATCTTGACCCATATGATGGGCGATGGATGATCCCATATCCATCGGTGTTTGACATCAGAGAAGGTGTACGGGTGCTCAGTGGAGACTGGGTACACTGGACGGACTCGCCGAGAACTCCCAGATGGTGATATACCACACGTCAGATGGCAGTTCTCCGGTGACACTGTACAGGGTAGTCTTTAGACCCGAGATCATCATAGAGTCTTGTGTGATTCCTACTGTGCTTTGATTTCCACCTTACCACGTCCAAGAGGGTATGCAAAACGGTGGCTTTTGGATGCAGTCCCGAATCACATGGGGGCAATGAGCGATAGGAGGGGATTCGTCTCTCCCGGTATAGGGAGTTGATGTTGTGCTGTGTTCGATTGGCTATAACTGGAAGTCCTAGGCCAGGGATGATATAGAGATTTACTGGTAAGTGTTAGCAGTAGTTTCTAGACCTGTTATGAGTCTCACATCGACACGACTTATCGGTTACTAGGGTCTGACGTATACCACCCCTAGACTTGATATGCGACGTATCAGACGAACAGACCGGACTGTACGGGAGTGTTACTGATTTGATTCATAGGAGAACGTACAGGCTAGCTTGTTGATTTTCTGATCGCTCAATACCTTGGTGGCTGTTATGTTTAGCTTACCGCTTGCAGCTTATGGGTGTTTGATATGATCATCACCTGCTACCGGCGTATTGACGATTCTTTAGATTCCTACACAGAGGTTTCTTGGCTCAGGCAAAACGGAGTAGAGGCACATATGTGATATGCGCAGGACCGAGGATAATGCAATATGAGATACCATATTATATTCTCGCGATATTTAGATATGAACCGGGACATCGGATCAAGTGTTGATTCGATGAATCGGTACATGATATATTAGTCGGTTATATTCGATATAGCCGGATTGTCGGATCAAGTGTTGATTCGATGATTTAATGTATAATAATATATATGATATATTGTATTACATTATCTAATATTGGCTCGCTTTATTATTTCATTTTCTCACCGGATAATACATTGATATATATGCGATATATGTTAATTGTATTATTTTCTTTTGTTGCAAATATATAATATATATATGTGATATATATTATTGTGACATGATATGATTAATAATGGAACATGTTTAGTGAAGATTAAACAAGGTTAGGGTTTGATTAGGGTTAGCTTCTTCTTGCACCATCTAGGAGCTTTCCTTTTTGTCATGAGTTAGATATTATGCTTGATATTTATCTATGACTCATTCTTTAACCTAACCAAACCCTAGCTCTAGTTTATTCTCTACAAGGGTTATCCTTGTCATACTAAACTATGGTTACATTATTAATTCATATATACATTTCTATTATTAATCACAAAAGGATTATCTCATTATTCATCATCATCTTCTCTCTTGAGTTTTGAAAAAGCTCACTAGATTTTCCTTTTGTGATGATTTCATGTGAGAATTTGATGTAAAAAGAAAGCAAAAATACTACTCCATCATCCTCATCTAATCTAGCCCATTAGATTAGGGTGTTCACCTCATTAGAGTGAGAGAGCTTGAGTTATTGCAACTTCGACGTAGATCATTGGAGAAACCGAACATAACAAGCTAGCATGGATCGTTCGAGTCGTGGAGCCTCTCTTGAGTCCTGGAGATCGTGGATCGCGGCGAAGGGACTTCTACTCGGAGCTTATGAAGAGAAGGAGCTTACTACAAAGGTTGTAATCCCTCACACTTAGTGGTAAAGATGTTTACTTGCATGTTAAACCCTAATAATCTAGCAAAGATCCCGGCTTTGGGTTGTTCGGCACGTCCAAAATTTTATTCGGGCATGGTTGATGCCTTATGAACCCTCACAAGAGTGCCTAGGAACCCTACACATTCTTTCTCATCAAAAGAGAGCTCCCATGGTTCTTCTTCTTTCTCCTCACTAGAAATTTCTATAGCTCTCATGTGTTGAGAAAAATAGAATCTAAATAGACAAACAAATCCATCTTCTTCCTCTACATCACCTAGGACATCAAGCATCGCAAACTTGTTGCCCTAATTACCTCGGCTTGAGGTGGAGCTCGGACTATAGACTCTCGGGTGGATCGTCTTCGACTCTAGGAGGCCGCGGAGGTGGCCAAGATCCAGATCGATCCTCGGAGCTCACATGGACGAGGAGGACAGCGGAGAAAAGAACCGAAGGACTAGTTTCGTGGGGTTTAATCGTCTATCACAGTAGATTAACCCTCTCGTAGTTTCGTTAGATATGATTTGGCAAAGATCCTTGGCTTAGTCTATGTTGCTTTTTGTAAGAAAGTTTTGATTTTTACTTGTTCCGCCTCCCCGCTAAATTGCGGGATGAGTGACATAGACATACAGTGGTATCAGAGCCTCGCTAAACCATAACTAACAGTTTAAACGACGAAACCGAAACAGCCCGAAAACAACGAACCTAGAACATATGTTTCTGTTGTTTTTTCATTGAACTCTGAAAATTATTTAAACAAGTACAGAGTGTTATTTGAGCAGTAAAAAGAGCACAGAACAAAAATGGAGGATTTCCTCGAAGTTTAGGCCGGCCACATTGGAGGTAAAACTGGCGAGCTCGGTTTGGTATTGGAGGAAATGGTTCATTTTTATAGTGTGGCTTTTTGACTTATATCTTGGGTTTCAGGAGTTGTTTGTTTTTGTCGATATTGATTTTACTTAAAATTTTTCACTGTGGCACTGCGGGTGTTTCGAAATCGTAACATTAAAGTCGTTTATTATTTCCGAGTTTAGGAAATGATATATTTACTGAACGTCTACCAATCGCTATACGTCGATTAATGGGAGTTGTGCATATCTGTGATCTGTGATGTTGGATTGTGTATATGAACTTGTTGGATCGTCGTGATGAATAACCGGGGATGTGAGATGAGGGTTTTCATTTTTCATTGAATGTAAAATTTGTAATTTGATGTAATATTATTTTATGGTCGCACATCCGGGTTGAGGTTGTAGCCACCATTGTATATTATTTCTTTTACTGTTTTTTCTCCTAGGATAGACCCAAGGTGGGGTACACAAACCACCGGGTACTTTGAAGTGGTAAGTGGCCTACTCACGTTGTTGAGGGAAACTGCTTCACTTCGGGTACTTGGCGGGTAGTTTTCCGCACTCGTAGGGGTCTAAGGTGGGGTTTGGCTATTCATCGCGACTATGTAATCTGTCTTTCGTTGTAGGCTCGAGCGAAACGCGGATTCCTAGCATATCCAATGGTTCATCTATGATCTGGAATGACTATCATTGCGTCTGACGAATGTATTTATCTATATATGATATCTACTAGGCGTATCTTATGTTTTGCATCCGTGCTAGTCCATCCCCCGCTCTGTCGTTAGTTATGCAACCTAACGGGTGATGACGGGGCCCAGTGGTGAATGCGGATAGCATAAGCGTACGTAATATTTTCGTTGTTTTCTGCAATGGTAGGATTAATTGATGGGACGCAATATATTAATGCAAAGAAAACGAACCAAAGTTGAATCGTTGGAACAATTTCAAAACCACTCGGTTTTTTCAAAACAGAAAACTTTATAAAAAAAACGCGGAGCTTAAACCACTCCTTTTAAAAGCTATCAAGGTTCCATCGATTATATCAAGTTCACTACGTTCACGGTTTCGCCAAAACCATTCGTAGCCCTCCGTCATTTCATATGAATATTCAATAGTATTCAAGCTATATTTTTTGACCTTCGTAAAGGCATAGTGATTGGTAGTTGTGGGCATTCATATGTAGCATAGAGACATGCGTTGGTTTGGGACAGCTGTATTACCTTGTTGACCTTCGTCAAGGGTATTTACGGGTGGGTTCAAATTAACCTGAACAATGATGGGTAGAACTTGACATGTGACTTATGATTTGTTGACCTTCGTTAAGGTCATAAGAGCATGGGGCAAAAATCCACATCGGGAGTTTCTAAGGAAATTGAAACTTGCTAGTGCTGCATACCATTTGGAGTTTGATAATGTTGGTAGGATTCCTTCAGCCTTACCACACAATGATATTTGGATCCCGATCCTACTGTGAGTATCCGCTACTCCTCGGAAGATTTTTTCACTTAACGATCAATGCTATAAACCAAGCAGGTGTCTGGAACAGTGTTAGCGGGGGGCTACGCCTCCAGGGAAAAGCAGTTATTTAATTAAGGAACTTCGTGAAAGCGTCGTAAAACCTCCCTCAAAGTATCGACACTAGCCTGGCTGAACGGTTAAGCAAGAATTGTACAGTGAGATTAATCCTGACTAATTTTTCTTTTATGGTTTGAGGAAGGATTCGAGAAACAGTGGGAGCCATCCTGTTTAGATAAATTAAAAACCAATCTAAACTTGCAAGAGCACCATGCTAAGTGTTTTCTTCTCTCTCTCTTAATTGCAGCGACCTAGTGACCAGACATAGGTTACATCTAGATAATAAAATGACTGAATCTGACTGTAATGACTGGCAAAGGTTTGTCCAGATGTCCATTACCCATGAGAAACTGGGACACCTCTTTACTAATCAAACCCCTGCCGTCTCAGGACCAGTTTCCATCGTCACGGATGATGACATCCGTAAGACATCGGGAAAAGACTGTGCAAAAGCCATGCGCCTCGTGTTGGCCTCAGTTAATGGTGCATACCAGAAGCAACACGAGAAGATGGGCGTAGTATCTGTCTTCATACATAAAAAAGATTTATATGGAGAGCAATCTCGTATCGCAAGATATGAGACCTCGAAAGAATTGCTTCAAGCGAGGTTGGCTGTCGGGTCATCTGTAAGGGACAACATCCTTAAAGTAACTAGCCATATTGATCAGCTGACGGACCTGAAGACCACGTTGTGAAACAGGTCACATGCTGACTTGTTTCTACAGTCCCTCCCCTCTACATACACCCTGAAGGAAACCAGGGAGGTAGAAGGAAAGGGAAGGGCAAAAGTTTCGGGACTCAATATAGGGAAGGAGGGACGTCCCTATTGTTACGGGAAAGGACATTGGCAGAAGGATTGCAGGGCTTGTAAAGCCAGTAGCCAGGATTCGAAGCATGTTGTGGCTTCGGCTTCGGGTATGTTTGTGATAGAAATCTGTATGTCAATTAACTCTACTTCCTGGGTACTAGATACCGGATCAGGATCTTATATCTATAATTCATTACAGGATTTGAGAAACCGTAGAGTTATCAGGGTAGGTGATATGACTCTCAGAGTTGCGAACGGAATGAGCATGCACGCTGAATCCGTAGAGGAATATCACCTAGAATTGACAAGTGGGCAGATATTGATTCTACATAACTGTTTCTATGTATCTAGTCTAGTTTGTAATATCATATCTGTATCCTTACTATCTAAGGAAGGATATGATTTTACATTTGTAAGCGATGTAGTCCACATCCACCTAAATCAAGTTCTGATTGGGTCAGGTACATTAGATAACAATATATACGTACTAAATCAAGCTCAGGTTTTCAGTGTCCAGAACACACTTAAAAGAAAGTCTCCAAAAATAAATCAGGCTTTCTTATGGTATTTTAGACTGGGTCACATCAATGAGACACGGTTGACGAAGTTGCATAAAAAGGGATATTTGAATCCGTTCGAATATTAGTCTTATGCCACTTGTGAATCTTGTCTCATGGGAAAGATGAAAAAGACTCCATTCACTGGACACAGAGTAAGAGCGAGCAAGCTCTTGGGACTCAGACACAGCGACGTGTGTGGTCCAATGTCTACACATGCAAGAAGTGGCTATTCCTATTTCATTATTTTTTGGACGATTTCTCTAGTTATGGACAAGTCTTCTTAATGTAGAATAAAGCTGAGGCCTTTGAGAAATTCCGAGAATACAAGAATCAAGTGGAAAAACAAACAGGCAAAAGTATCCAGACACTAAGATCTGATCGAGATGGTGAATACTTGAGTGCCGAGTTCCTGGGCTACATAAAAGAGAATGGAATTCTCTCTCATCTTTCTCCTCCATACACACCACGACACAATGGTGTATCCGAAAGGCGGAATCGAACCCTATTAGATATGGTTCGTTCCATGATGAGTAAGGCTGAGTTACCGCGATCTTTCTGGGGTTATGCACTAGAAACATCTGCATATCTTTTGAACAAGGTTCCAACCAAGACTGTGCCTACCACACCATATTATATGTGGATTGGGAAGAAACCCTGTGTTAAGTATCTTAAGACATGGGGATGTCCGGCTTTTGTAAAGAAGCAGCATGCGGACAAGATCGAGGCACGCTCAGTACTGTGTATGTTTGTAGGATACCCCAGGAACTCCAGGGGGTATCTTTTCTATTCCACAGAGGAACAAAAGGTTTTTGTTTCTTAGCATCCCCACTTCTTAGAAACTGAGATTTTAGAAAATCAGATAAGTGGGAGAGCAATAGAACTGGAAGAAATTCCAGAACCACAAGCTATTACTGAGAGCTTGGTAGAACCAGAGGTTTCAGGAGAACCAGACATCCCAGCGCCACTCCGCAGGAGTAGTAGGCGTCTCATCCGCCCGAGAGATACTACGGTTTTCTCATAGACGGGGATCGAGAGGATTGCATCATTGAAAATGATGAGCCTACTAGCTTCCAGCAAGCCATTCAGAGCGGTGACTCAGTAAAATGGCTGGATGCAATGCGGACCGAAATGGAGTCCATGTACACCAACAAAGTTTGGACTTTGGACATTGCTCCAGAAGGGGTAAAACCCGTAGGCTGCAAATGGATCTTCAGAAAGAAGATTGGTGTAGATGGGCAGGTTGAAACCTATAAAGCTAGACTTGTTGCAAAGGGTTTTCGTCAAAAACTTGGTTTACACTATGACGAAACCTTTTCTCCAGTGGCTATGCTCGAATCCATTCGGATCCTTCTTGCCATTGCTGCCTTCCACGATTATGAGATCTGGCAGATGAACGTAAAGATGGCTTTTCGAAATGGAAATTTGGAAGAGTGCGTCTATATGGATCAGCCGGAGGGTATTCAGAGTGGGAGCAAAGGTAAAGTGTGCAAGTTGCTTACATCCATTTATGGACTGAAGCAGGAATCGCGGAGTTGAAACATCTGCTATGATGATACTGTCAAAGAATTCGACGTTATCAAAAATCCGGATGAACCATGCATATATAGTAAGATTGTAGGGAGAACTGTTGTATTCCTCGTCTTGTACGTAGATGACATTCTCTTGATAGGAAATGACATTCCTGCACTACAGTCAGTCAAAGGATTCTTGTCACATAGGTTCTCCATGAAGGACCTGAGGAATGCCAACTACATTCTGGGGATCCAGATCTATCGTGATAGATCTAAGAGGATGTTGGGGCTTTCGCAGTCCAGGTACATCGACACCATACTGAAACGATTCAGTATGGATGATTCCAAGCACGGTAACCTACCGGCTTGTCACGGAATCACCCTCTCCAAAGAGATGTCTCCAAAGACTGATTTGGAAAGGGCTCGCATGTCATATATACCCTACGCATCTGTAGTAGGCTCTATAATGTATGCGATGTAGTATACCGGACCAGATGTAGCATACGCGTTGCGTGTTGTAAGCCGGTATCTTTCGGACCCAGGGGACAAGCACTGGATAGCAGTAAAGAACATTCTCAAATACCTGAGAAGGACTAAGGAGATGTTCTTGGTGTATGGCGGAAAGGACCTCCAGATCGAGGCCTTTGCTGACTCCAGCTTCCAGAGTGACAAGGATGTCTCCAAGTCCATATCGGGTTATGTCTTTACCATAAATGGAGGGGCGGTTTGTTGGAAGAGCTCCAAGAAGGAAACCATTGCTGACGCGACGATGGAAGCGGTGTACATAGCTGCTTGTGATGCCTCAAAAGAAGCTGTCTGGATGAAGAAGTTCCTCACAGAACTTCAGGTGGTTCCAACCATTGTTGATCCAATACGGCTGTATTGTGACAACAACGGCGCTATAGCTTTAGAGAAGGAACCCAGGTCCCATCAGAAGTCCAGACACATCTTGAGGCGGTACCACCTGATCAGGGAGATCGTTGATCGCCGGGAGATCGAGGTGAGTAGAGTAGATTCGGAGAATAACACTGCAGATCCACTCACGAAGGCCATACCCCAGACTCAGTTCGAGCGGCTGATCGAGATGATAGGTCTTCGATACGTCAGCACATGTCCCTAGTGCAAGTGGGAAGTTGTTAGTGTATATTCCCTAGAGGCCATTAATGTATCATACTAGTTTGTATATTACTTAATGGAAGCTTCGGATATTCACAGTTGTATAGACAGTCTTGCTCAAAATGGTAGTATGCTACTTGGTTTGTTTCTAATTCAATATGTGCATGTGTTTCTTTTAGCATATCGCTTATACATATTAGTAGATCCCTCAGGATCTTTGCTTGATTACCAGCGTTGTGATGGCAGTCACACTAGTGGGGGATGGGTAATCTACAAGCACATCCTTATACATGTCCCTAGTCGTAGGATTATCGAGACGGGGCATCGATACTCCGGATTAGACTAGTATATACGATTCTCATCCCAACAGGTGAGATGGTCTTTCCCACAGCCATTAGTATGTCGTACTGGAGATAGTATGCGGGTGCTCGTTAGGTTACGAGTACACTGGATAGGACTCGTCGGGAACTATTCGTTGGGACTATACCGATCGCCAGATAACAGTTTCAAGGTGACAGGAGTACAGCTTAGTCCGTCGACTTGACACTGCTACTTCGCCTCGAGTGTGTTCCCACTGTACTTTGATTACTACCCTACCACGTCTCAAAGGAGTCGTGCAAACAGGTAGTAGTTGGGTACAGTCCCGAAGCACTTGGAGGCAGTAACGGTTAGACAGGATTCGTCTCTCCCGGTATTGGGGGTTGATATCGCGCCGTGTCTAGGAGAGCCATTACACAATGTCCCTGGCCAGGGCAAGCGAGAATTACTGGTAGTGTTTCCATTAGTTTCTCAGGGTGTTCTGGGATACACTCCAGCATGACTTGTACCGCTATTAGGGGTATGACATTTACCGCCCCCCTAAGCACGGCATGCGATACTCTTAGACGAACGGACCGGACTGTACGAAGATTGTCACATTCAGGCTCAGTAGGAGTTCGGATGGGTTTACCTCATCGGCCTTCTTATCGACATCTACCTTGGGACCGTTACGTACAGCTAGTGCCTTTTGCGGTCTGTGGTTAAACCCACTGCCAGTGTAGTGTCGAGTCTTTAGAGTCCCACAAAGAGAGTTTCCCTATACTGTGCAAAAGGTGTAGAGGCCGTATGGTTTTACGGCAGGGCTGCGATCACTTACGTGCACTTGTACGCATATGATGTTCGGGCGGACAATACTAGTGGGCTTTGGTTTAAGCCGGATCCCAGTATTGTATAGATGGATAGAATTTGTCTTCTAGTATTCGTGTTCTACGGAATGCGTATGCGGGTGTGTATGCACGGTTGTGAGGAGAGAAGAAGGAGATGCCTCATTAGGGTTGTGACCATTGACTTGGTCAAAACCATTATGAGGTGGAGCAAAATGTTTACTAATCTTTTTAATGATAATTGTGTTTTGGTTAATTGGTTTGACCACTTGACCATTTTGACCATTTGACCTAGTTGACTATTGTTGACTTAGATATTTTTGTGAGCACTAGATATTTTCTTGTCTTGGATTTAATTTGACATGATAATGGTCAAATCAATTGTAGCCATCACAATTTTCATGATAAAACAACGGTAATTATTTTTCTTATGGATCATTATCTTGTTCTTGTTAGTTATATGTATGCCCAAGAGGCCATTACTGTACATACGATGTATATTGTAGTGGATGCTAGGACATATATAGGGAGGACTTTCTTGCTCGACATGATAGTATGCTATCTGGTTGTACTTTATCTTAACATGTACTCTGATTGTCTCTATGTTACATGTTGATAAAGCCCTTAGGATATGTACTCGACTACTGGGACTATGATGAGATCATACTAGTGGGGCCACGGTAGTCGACGAGTACATCCTATAATTGTTCCTAGTCGAGGGTGTATCGAGTCAGGGCATCGATACACCAGAGTAGACTAGCGTATACGCATCTTGACCCATATGATGGACGATGGATGATCCCATATCCATCGGTGTTTGACATCAAAGATGGTGTACGGGTGCTCAGTAGAGACTGGGTACACTGGACAGACTCGCCGAGAACT
Source organism: Agapanthus africanus (assembly GCA_030015575.1). Taxonomy (NCBI): domain Eukaryota; kingdom Viridiplantae; phylum Streptophyta; class Magnoliopsida; order Asparagales; family Amaryllidaceae; genus Agapanthus; species Agapanthus africanus. The sequence goes on from JASDDO010000031.1 coordinate 234,714,982, forward strand.
CCCAGATAGTATTATACCTCACGTCAGATGGCAGTTCTCCGGTGACACTGGTACAGAGTAGTCTGTTGACCCGAGATCGTCATAGAGTCTTGTGTGATTCCCACTGTGCTTTGATTTCCACCATACCACGTCCAAGTGGGCGTGCAAAAATGTGGCTTTTGGGTACAGTCCCGAATCACATGGAGGCAATGAGCGATAGGAGGGGATTCGTCTCTCCCGGTATAGAGAGTTGATGTTGTGCTGTGTTCGATTGGCTATAACCGGAAATCCCTGGCCAGGGTTGCTGAGATTTACTGGTAAGTGTTATCAGTAGTTTCTCGAACTGTTATAGACCTCACATCGACACGACTTATCAAGTTACTGGGGTCTGACGTTTACCACCCCTAGGCGAGATATGCGACTTATCAGACGACGAGACCGGACTGTACGGGAGTGTTACTGATTGGATTCACAGGAGATTGTACAGGCTTGGTTGTTGATCTTCTGATCGCTCAATACCCGGGTGGCCGTTACGTTTAGCAGACCCCTTGCGGCTTATGGGTGTTTGATATGATCATCACCTACTGCCGGCGTATTGACGAGTCTTTAGAGTCCTACACAGGGGTTTCCTGGCTCAAGCGAAACGGAGTTGGAGCACATATGTGATATATGCGGGACCGAGATTAATACGATATGAGATACCGTATTCTATTCTTCCGATTCGTGACATTGATCGGTTGTATGCGATATGGCCGGGTTTTCGGATCAAGTGTTGATTCGATAAGTTGTTACACATGATACTAATCGGTTATAGCCGGGTTATTAAATCAAGAGTTGATTTAATAATTTAATGTAAAATTATATATTTGATATATTACATTACATTAACTAGTATTATCTCACTTAAGATTTATTTTCTCACTTGATTGTGCATAAGTGTATATGTGATATATATTTATGTACATCTGATTGTGTCATGCTTGATGATACATCAAAGATGGGTGTATGAGACTTATACCAAGATTAGGGTAAAGATTCGGGTTTTGTTTATATCTTAAGAATAACAAAATAGAAAAACTTTGTCAAAGTTCTCAAGCTTTCATGAAGCTTGTGGAAACATTGACAAAGTCAACTCTTTGGTCATTCTTAAAGATATTTAGTTAACCCAACCCTTAACCTCATGCTTTGATTAATTCTCTACATGAGTTAAGCATGATAGTTTAAATCACCCATGGTTACGTTATTGAGAGAATAATATTTCATATGATGATATTATTCTTGCTTCTTCTTCTTCTTCATCAAGCTCCATGAAAAGCTTACTAGCTCTAATGGTGCCATGAGAAAAAGTGTGAGAAAATCAATTCTAAAGTGAGCCCACTTCCTACTTCTTCATCCTCTACCACTTGCCATGTAGTAGAGTGTGTTCTCTTCACAAAGTTCTTGACCTATTGAAGTAATAGCTTGAGTTAGTGTCTCCCCGACATAGATCATCTTCGGCCTCGAAGTCATCGAAGCAAGCACGTTCGTTCTTCTTGTGGAGCTTCTCTAGAGTCCGGAGCTATTGAAGTGAAGGACCGGATCTACAAAGGTTGTAATCCCTCTCACTTAGTGTTAAACTGTTTAACATACTTGTTTTCGCCTAAACCCTAGTTTAAAGATCCGGCTTTGGGTTGTTCGGCACGGATAAAATTTTAATCGGACATGGTTGATGACTCGTAGACCCTTGTGGCAATGCCTAGTAACCCTACAGTGGTATCAGAGCCAAGCTAGAGCTTTAAGCGAAGTCTACGCGAAATTTAAAGTCCGATCGAACTCCGAATACCCGGTTTATACCCCTCTCTGTACATTTTCTAAAAATGTGATTTTTTCATTATTAAAAATACTTAGAAAAACAAGCAGGAAAACCTAAGAATTACTGTGAAGTACGGCCCACTAAGTTGCTCATATGACCGCGGAACCGCGGCCAAATCAAGGGTTTGGCGGCGGTTCCGCGGCCAAAATTGTGAATTAGTCCTTAGAACTTCATATATTTATTCTTAATTCCTTTCTTGTCATTTTTTCTGGGAATTTTTTTAATTCCACTCAAATGTTGAGTTTTCTAGGGTTGTATTCGAGACTCGTTGATTCTTTCGGATAATTTAACTTTGTTTAGTTTGTCCGGGTAATTTTTAGAAACTGTTAAAAAGTTCGAACGGATATCAATAACTCACTTTTTCCCCTGTCGGAATTTTTTTCAAAAGTTGGATTTTTTCTCGAGTTTAAGAACGTTCTAAGTCGTGCAAGTAACGCGGTGGACTATCTAGAAGACAACAAACCTCAACTCAATTATGTGACCGTCTTAAACTGTCTCTAAACCTTAGGGTTTGTGGCAGTACGGCGTGCCACATGTGAGGCATTGGCTTGACCCTTCTACGGCTGGACCATTGGTACTATGGCATATGATGGATGTTTTTAAACTGATTTCAAGTGTTGAGATATATTGGGGAAATCTTGGGTGTTTGATTATTCGATCGGAAAGTTTAACACTGTCTTTTTATCTGGAATGTGATACAATATTTGGAATCCAAAGGTAGTTATGAAATAACTAATTTGAATATTATAAATCTAGCAGTTCAGTCTCAGATGATCGGTTGCCACGGAATTTTGATGTGATCAAAAGTCCGTCGCAATCACGTAGCGAATGCGGATACTCGCCGGGTAAACTTAACAGACAGCCGCGCCCCATAGCCCCGACCAAGTGACTGTAGGAGAACCCCGTCGCCAAAAGCATCCGTTCGGGTGCTCGGGGCAGCGGTGTTCCGCCTTAGTGCACTTCGTCGACGGCATCCGGGGGTGCGGCCGTCTACTAAAGTTTGCGACGAGCATTCGATCAGGATGTCGGGAATCTTGTTGAATTGCCCGACTTGATATTGAAAAGAGTTTTCGATAATGAGACTAAAATGCGGGGTTTATAATTGTTAGGCATGCGATGTCTAAGGAATTCATTTGTTTAGGCATGCGATGTCTAAGGAGGTTGCGGATTCCAACTGTTGTAGTTTTACACGTTTTTTTCTATCACCGTAAGCGTAGTATGTAGTGTATCGCCAGCTTCGTTGCTATACATCAACGACAATCGGGATACGCATACTTGCTTATGTTGATGATATGAGATATTATGTGTTGCTGTGATATGTTATATTTGATCGTCGCGTTCTGAATAGCCGGGGGTTTTATGTGAGATGAGAGTTTTTTCTTTTTCATTCATGTAAAATTCATTTGTATGTAATATTCTTTTATTGGGACACTTCCGGGCTGAGGATGATGTCACCATTGTATATTATTTACTTTTCCGCATTAGGTAGACCCAAGGCGGGGAGCATAAATAACCGGGTTCTAGGGTCCAATAGGAGACCATCTCGAGAAGTCGAGACCGGGTCTCCTAACCCTAGAATTGGCAGTGTTGCTTGCCGCACTCGTAGGAGTCTAGGGATGTGGGTTTGGCTATTCATCGCGACCGTGGAATCCGTGTTTTATACTGGCTCGTATTGAAAACACGGACATCCTAGTATATCCAATATTTCATATATGTTCTTGTGCTGCAATGTTCTGTGATGTGATCATATTACTGCCTGAGACGAATGTTTATATTATATATATGAGATATATGTTATATTGCAGATTTCGTTTCAAAAGAGATGCTTGTAAAGCATATTAAAATGGGACTTCATTAATGAGATTAATGAAATAAAAGAAACCTAAAGATGTTGTAGAAACTTGTTTAAAAACTGGTAGCTCTAGTTCTTGCTTTGCATAGCGGTGTTCCTTGTAGAACATCCAGCTCCTTATTCGATAAGGAAAGTGCTGAGATCCCTTCACCGGGAGTGACCTCTTTAGTGAAACTAGCAGATGCTACAAACTCGGTTTGTCTTTTGATTACTTCTATAGTTCTTTCTTTGCACAGCGATATTTGTGAAATATCCTGCACCTTATTCGATGAGGAAAGGACCGACGATCCCTTCACCGGGAGTGACCCCTTTAGCAAAACTAGAAAAGCTTCAAAAACACTCCATTTAAAATCACTCGATTCTACAGCGATATCAAGTTCATTATGCAAAGGGTTTTCTTAAAAACCTGTCGTAGCCCTCCGTCATTTCAGATAAGTCCTACTTAGTATTCGTGCTACGTTTGTTGACCTCCGTCTGTGCGATAGCTAACTAGTATTTATCTGTTTAGGCATATGATGCAGATTGGATTAGGGTAGTCGTGCGGCCTTGTTGACTTCCGTCAAGGGTCGTGCGGGTGGGTTTAATTCAATCAGGAAATGACGGGTTGAACTTGACTAGTAGCCTATGTTTTGTTGACCTCTGTCAAGGTCATAGGACGCTAGGGGTAAAATATTATTGGGAATTTCAAGTGTTGAAATTTGCAATGAGATTGCATACCTTCTATGAGATAGTTGGATCTCGATACCCGCTGCGAGTAAGAGTTACTCCTGGGAGAGTTTTACACATTACAATTAGCCGATCAAGTAGGTGTCTAGAAAGGTGTTAACGGGGTTACGCCTCTGGGAAAACGAGGTTTACATTAATTAGGTTCGTGCGAAAGCACGGGTGACCTCCCTCAAAATACCGACACTGGCCTGGCTGAATGATTGGCGAACTTTTAGGGTGTAATTAATCCCGGCTAGTCTTTCCTTTTAGGGTTTGAAAGAAGATTTGATTAAAACAGTGGGAGACATCCTGATTAGATATATTAGATAACCAATCTAATCTTGCAAGAGCATACGCTGAGTGCTTTCTTCTCTCTCTCTCCAGGTAGTGACCATATCACGCCTTAATCAAGATAATAATACGGATGTATTGACCGAACCCGCTTGTTATACTGAGCTGGGGAACGTTGGTCCCACTCCAACTTATAATTGTTATAAGACAGAGCAGGAAATTAGGGAATACCAGATTTCCCGTGCCGCCCAAATGAAGAAAGTGCAGGCTGATTCATCTTCTTCGGGTGTGTTCATTACAGAGAACTGTTTCTCAGTATCCTTTACGTCCGGGGTATGGGATACCGGATCAGGATCCCGCATATGTAATCTGTTACATGGGCTACAGAAAGGTAGAGAACTGAGAACGGGTGATAAGTTTCATGAGACAGAAAACGGTGCAAGTGTTGCAGCCAAGTCTGTTGGTCACTATCACCCTGTATTACCAAAATACATTGATTCTGAACAAATGTTATTAGATACCGAACCTGATATACAACATCATATCAGTCTCTTTATTAGTAAAGAAAGGATATAATTTTGTATTGTTGGATAATGTTTTGAACATTTCCTATATCAAGAGTTGATCGGTTCAGGCACGTTATCTAAAAGTATTGACGTTCTAAATCAAACAACAGTTCTTAGTATACAGAACACACACGAGAGGAAGAGTTCAGAAATGAACGAATCCTTCTTGAGGCATTGTAGACTAGGTCATATCAATGCGACCCGACTAGCTAAGTTGCATTTAGATACAAATTTAAATCTGTTTCAATTTACGTCTTGTGAAACTTGTCGGTCATGTCACAAAGATAAGATGACCATAGCTCTGTTTATTGGAAACAGAGAAAGAGTTAGTGAACTCTTGGGATTGATACATGATGATGTATGAAAGTCTCCTGTCTACACATGCCAAGACTGGTTCTTTGTACTTCATTACATTCTCTGATGATCTCTCAAGATTCGGACATATGTTCCTGTTGAAACACAAGTCCGAACCTTTTGAGATATTCACAGAACGTAAGTTAGAAGTAGTGAACCAAAATACGGGTAAAAGTATTATGTCCTTTGATGTGATCAAGGAGGAGAATACTTGAGAACGGAATTCCGGGACAATTCTAAAGGAGAATGAGATTCTCTCTCAGCATTACTCCTTCGTATACACCACATCATGTCGGTGTATCGGGGCGGAGCAATAGCACCCTATGTGATATGGTGTGCTCTATGATGAGTACTACTGAGTTTCCTATTTTCTTTTTGGTGTTATGCGCTTGAGAAGCTGTATACCTATTGAATAGGGTTCAAATCAAATCAGTTGCCTACCACTTCATATGTGATATGGAAAGAGAAGAGCCCATATCTTAAGTTGGTTAAGATTTGGGGTTGTCCGGACTATGTCTAAAAGCAGAATCCGGACAAGCTCGAGGCAAGGTCTGTTATATAGAACTGGAAGTAGTTCCAGCTATACAAACTACAACAGATGATTTGGTAGAACCGAAGGACTCAATAGTAACCAACGAACCTCAGCCACTCCGCCGATCTAGCAGGGTTCCTCACCCACCTGAAAGATACTTCGGTTTCTCTATGACAGTGGAAGCGAGGATTGCATCATTAGATGATGACCCAACTATTTTTGAGCTGGCCATCAAGAGTGCGACTCTGTAAGAATGGCTGGATGCTTATAGATCTGAGATGGAATCCTTATACACCAACAATGTATGGACTTTGGTTGCTTTATCTGAAGGGTTAAATCCCCATTAGGAGCAAGTATATCTTGAGAAGATTACTTGGTGTACAGGGAAAAGTTGAGACTTTCAAAGCTATGCTTAAGTCCATCCAGATCCTACTTGCCAAGGCTACATTCCATGACTACGATATTTGGTGGTTGGGTGTCATGACTGCTTTTCTAAATGATGTTTTAGAAAAGAGCGTCTATAAGTACTCAGCCAGAGGGCTTCATAGACAGTGGGAGCAGCGGAAACGTGTGCAAGATGTTTTATGTGATAAAACAGGCATCGCGGAGTTGGAACATCTGTTTTGATGTGGTAGTCAAAGAGTTTGACTTCATCAAAATGGTAGATGAACCTTGTATATACAAAAAAGGTAGTAGGGAGTATGGTGGTGATCCTCGTAGAGTACGTGGATGACATACTCTTGATAGGGGAGGAGTTTCCTATGCTACGCTCGGTTAATCTCCGCTTATCACAAGGATTCTCCATATAGGATCAAAGCGATACCTCCTAAATCCTGGGTTTTGGATCTATGAGATAGATCTAATTGGATGTTAGGATTCTCACTAGTTGTAGTGAGATGGTATCAATCGATCTTGGGGAGAATCACTGGAAAGGTTCCAGGGTGATAAGGACGACTGAATGTCAGTCGCAGGCTTTGTCATTACCCTCAGTGGAGGGACGGTTTGTTGGAAGAGTTGTAAGTCCACGTTGCTCATCCCGGTTCTTACGGGGAGGCGGAAACGGCGAAAAACAATAATTTGGCGCAAGGCGGCATGGACTTAGAGCACGGATCTTTGCTAATCTAGAAACTAGTAAACTACAAGAGGCTATAACTACTATGCTGTAGAAAGTATACCTCATGAAACCGGTCCTTCGGGTATTCATTCCACTGTCCCGCTCGTCCATCCAAGCTCCAAGTGTCGATCCGGACCTTGGGCACCTCCACGGCCTTCTTGAGTCGAAGACAATCCACCCGAGAGATGTACACCGAGCTCCACCTCGAGCCGAGGCAACTAGGGCAAAGAGAATGATAGTCTAGAAGCCTTAGGATGTGTAGAGAAGATGTATGGATGTGTTAGTCAAGTGGAATCCTTTTTCTCTCAACACATGAGATCAAAGGAAGAATCAAGAGGAGGAAGAAGGAGGAGAAACCATGGAAATGTTTCTCATTTCTTTTCTATGAGAGAGAATGAGAATGAACAAATGAAAAGCTTAACCAAGAGAAAACACAACCATGGTTGCAATAATGCAAAACACTATCATTACTAATCCCATCAAGATAAAGTTGATGGCTACAAATGACATGACCATTATCATAACAAAAATGAAAAAGAAAACCAAAGAATACTTTAGACCTTTCAAGAAGATCCTAGTCAACTTTGGTCAAACGGTCAACAAAGTCAAGATGGTCTAATGGTCAATGTAATTAGCCATAACATAATTATCAATAAAAGGATTAGTAAATAATGTTTCCGGCTCATAACGGTTTTGGCCAAACGAATTGTCAAAAACCCTAATGAGTGTGCCACATTACGGATTTTGGCCGAACCATCTGCCAAAACCCTAATGGGGCACCTCCTCCTTCATCGCTCCTCAAAACTGTGCATACACACCCGCATCCGCATTCATTAGAATGCGAACGCACAGAAGAAAAATCAAATCCATCTGTGCAATACTAGAATCCGGCTTAAACCAAAGCCACTAGTATTGCCTGCCTGAACACCATACGCACACAAGTGTACGCAAGTGATCGCCGCCCTGCCGTAAAACCATTCGGCCTCTACACGTTTCGCTCAATACAGGGAAACTCTCTGTGTGGGACTCTAAAGACTCGACACTACACTGGCAGTGGGTTTAACCACAGACCGCAAGCGGCACTAGCTGTACGTAACGGTCCCCAGGTAGATGTCGATAAGAAGGCCGATGAGGTAAACCCATTCGAACTCCTACTGAGCCTGTATATGACAATCTCCGTACAGTCCGGTCTGTTCATCTGATACATCGCATGGCGGGCCTAGGGGGCGGTAAACGTCAGTCCCCTAATAGCGGTACAAGTCTTGTCGGAGTGAAGCCCAGAACTCCCTGAGATAACACTGGAAACCTACTTGTATATCTCGCTTGCCCTGGCCAGGAACTACTTGTGTAATGGCTCTCCTAGACACAACGCGATGTCAACCCCCAATACCGGGAGTGACGAATCCTGTCTAACCGTCACTGTCTCCAAGTGCTTCGGGACTGCACCCAACTACTACCTGTTTGCACGACTCCTTTGAGCCGTGGTAGGGTAGTAATCTAAGTACAGTGGGAACACACTCGAGGAGAAGTGACAGTGTCAAGTCTGCGGACTAAGCTGTACTCATGTCACCTGGGAACTGATAACTGACGATAGGTATAATACCAACCAACAGTTCCCGACGAGTCCTGTCCAGTGTACTCATAACCTAACGAGCACCCGCATACTATCTCAAGTACGACGTACTGACGGCTGTGGGACAGACCGTCTCCCCCGCTGGGATGAGAAGCGCATACGCTAGTCTACTCCGGAGTATCGATGCCCTGTCTCGATAGTCCTACGACTAGGGACCTGTATAAGGATGTGCTTATGGATTACCCAGCCCCCACGAGTGTGAGCGCCATCACAACGCTGGTAATCAAGCAAATATCCTAAGGGCTCTACTAATATGTATATAAGCGATATGCTAAACGAAACACATGCACATATTGAAGTAGAGACAAACCAAGTAGCATAATACCATTTTGAGCAAGATTGTTTATACAACTGTGAATATCCCAAGCTTCCATCAAGTAATATACAAGCTAGTATGATACATTAATGGCCTCTAGGGCATATACACTAACAATCTCCCACTTGCACTAAGGCCATGTACTGGCGTATCGAAGACCTATCATCTCGATCAGCCGCTCGTCTGGGGTAGGGCCTTCGTGAGTGGATCTGCAGTGTTGTTCTCCGTATTTACTCTCTTCACCTCGATCTCTCGGCGATCTACGATCTCCCTGATCAGGTGGTACCGCCTCAAAATGTTCCTGGACTTCTGATGGGACCTGGGTTCCTTCGCTAAAGCTATAGCGCCGTTGTTGTCGCAATACAGCGGTATTGGATCAACAATGGTAGGAACCACCTGAAGCTCCGTGAGGAACTTCTTCATCCAGACAGCTTCCTTTGCGGCATCGCAAGCAGCTATATACTCCGCTTCCATAGTTGAGTCTGCAACGGTCTCCTGCATGGAACTCTTCCAGCAAACCGCCCCTCCATTGATGGTAAAGACATAACCGGACATGGACTTGGTGTCATCCTTATCACTCTGGAAGCTGGAGTCAGCAAAGGCCTCGAGCTGGAGGTCTTTTCCTCCATACACCAAGAACATCTCCTTAGTCCTTCTTAGGTACTTGAGAATGTTCTTTACCGCTATCCAGTGTTTCTCCCCTGGGTTCGACTGATACCGGCTTACAACGCTCAATGCGTATGCTATATCTGGTCTGGTAGATAACATCGCATACATTATAGAGCCTACCGCAGAACCGTAGGGTATAATAGACATGCGATCCCTTTCCAAATCAGTCTTGGGAGACATCTCTTTGGAGAGGGTGATCCCGTGACAAGCCGGTATATTACCGCGCTTGGAATCTTCCATACTGAATCTATTCAGTATGGTGTAGATGTACCTAGACTGTGAAAGTCCCAACAACCTCTTAGATCTATCACGATAGATCTGGATCCCCAGAATGTAGTTGGCATCGCCCAGGTCCTTCATGGAGAACCTCTGCGACAAGAATCCTTTGACAGACTGTAGCATAGGAATATTATTTCCTATTAGGAGAATGTCATCCACGTACAACACGAGGAATACTACAGTTCTCCCTACAATCTTACTGTAAATGCATGGTTCATCTAGGTTTTTGATAAAGTCGAATTCTTTGACAGCATCATCAAAGCAGATTTTCCAACTTTGAGATGCCTGCTTAAGTCCATAGATGGACTTTAGCAACTTGCACACTCTAACAGTGCTCCCACTTTGAATGAATCCCTCCGGCTGATCCATATAGACGCACTCTTCTAAATTTCCATTTAGGAAAGCCGTATTTACGTCCATCTGCCAGATTTCATAATCGTGGAAGGCAGCATTGGCAAGAAGGATCCGAATGGATTTCAGCATAGCCACTGGAGAAAAGGTCTCGTCATAGTGCAAACCAGGTCTTTGACGAAAACCCTTTGCAACAAGTTTAGCTTTATAGGTCTCAACCTGCCCATCTACACCAATCTTCTTTCTGAAGATCCATTTGCAGCCTACGGGTTTTACCCCTTCTGGAGCAATGTCCAAAGTCCAAACTTTATTGGTGTACATAGACTCCATCTCGGCCCGCATTGCATTCAGCCATTTTACCGAGTCACCGCTCTGAATGGCTTGCTGGAAGCTAGTAGGCTCACCATAATCCATGGTGCAATCCTCTCTATCCCCGTCTATGAGAAAACCGTAGTATCTCTCGGGCGGATGAGACTGCCTTCTACTCCTGCGGAGTGGCGCTGGAATGTCCGGTTCTCCTGAACCTTCTGGTTCTACCAAGGTTTCAGTAACAGCTTGTGGTTCTGGAATTTCTTCCAGTTCTATTGCGCTCCCACTTATCTGATTTTCTAAAAATTCAGTTTCCAAGAAGTGGGCATGCTGAGAAACAAAAACCTTTTGTTCCTCTGCGGAATAGAAAAGATACCCCTTGGAGTTCTTTGGGTATCCCACAAACTTACACAGTACTGAGCGTGCCTCGAGCTTGTCCGCATGCTGCTTTTTTACAAAAGCTGGACATCCCCATGTCTTAAGGTACTTAAGACAGGGTTTCTTCCCACTCCACATCTGATATGGGGTGGTAGGCACAGTCTTGGTTGGAGCCTTGTTCAAGAGATATGTTGTTGTTTCTAGCGCATAACCCCAGAAGGATCGCGGTAACTCACCCTTACTCATCATGGAACGAACCATATCCAATAGGGTTCGATTCCGCCTTTCAGATACACCGTTGTGTTGTGGTGTGTATGGAGGAGTAAGCTGAGAGAGAATTCCATTCTCTTTTAAGTAGCCCAGAAACTCGGCACTCAAGTATTCACCACCTCGATCAGATCTTAGTGTCTTGATACTTTTGCCTGTTTGTTTTTCAACTTCATTCTTGTATTCCTGAAATTTCTCAAAGGCCTCGGATATGTGCTTCATCAAGAAGACATGCCCATACCTAGAGAAATCATCTGTGAAAGTAATGAAGTATGAATAACCACTTCGCGCATGTGTAGACATTGGACCATACACATCACTGTGTATGAGTCCCAAGAGCTCGCTTGCTCTTTCTCCGTGTCCAGTGAACGGAGTCTTTGTCATCTTTCCCATGAGACAAGATTCACAAGTGGCATAAGACTGATACTCAAACGGATTCAAGTATCCTTCTTTATGTAACTTTGTTAACCGTGTCTCATTAATGTGACCCAGTCTACAATGCCATAAGAAAGCCTGATTTGTTTCCGGAGAATTTCTTTTAAGTTTGTTCTGGACACTGAAGATCTGAGCTTGATTCAATACGTATATTCCGTTTTGTAATGTACCGTATCCAATCAGGACTTGATTTAGGTGGATGTTTACTACATCTCTTACAAAAGTAAAATCATATCCTTCCTTGGAAATCAAGGATACAGATATGATATTACAAGTCGCACCTGGTACATAAAAACAGTTACGCAGAATCAATATCTGCCCAGTTGTCAGTCCTAGATGATATTCCCCTACGGATTCAGCATACATGCTCATTCCGTTAGCAACCGTGAGAGTCATATCACCTTTCCTGATAACCCTACGGTTTCTCAGAGCCTCTAACGAATTACAGATATGAGATCCTGATCCGGTATCCAATACCCAGGAAGTATGATTAACTGACATACAGTTCTCTATAACAAACACACCCGAAGCCGAAGCCACAACATGCTTCGAATTCTGGCTACTGGCTTTGCAAGCCCTGCAATCCTTCTGTCCATGTTCATTCCCGTAACAATAGGAACATCCCTCTTTTACTGCATCCATTCCTGAAACTTCTGCCCTTCTCTTTCTTTCTACTTACCTGGTTTCCTTCAGGGTAGTAGGTAGAGACTGTTGAACTAAGTCAGCATCTGACTCGTTCTTCAACGTGGTCTTCAGGTCCGAGAGCTCAAAAGAGCTGGTCTCTGTAAGGACGTTGCCCCCTACAGATGACCCGATAGCCAACCTCGCTGGAAGCAATTCGTTCGAGGTCTCATATCTTGCGATACGAGATTGCTCTCCATATAAAACTTTGTTATGGAGGAAGATAGAGGCTGAGTCCATCTTCTCGTGCTGCCTCTGGTATAAACCATCAACTGAGGCTAACACGAGGCACTTGGCTTTCGCACAGTTCCTTTCCGATGTCTCGCGGATATGAATATCCGTGACAGGGGAAACTGGACCTGAGACCGCAGGGGTTGGATCAGTCAAGAGGTGTCCCAGCTTGTCATGGGCAATGGACATCTGGACAGACCTTTGCCAGTCATAACATTCAGATTCAGTCATTTTATTATCTAGATGTAACCTAGGTGCGATCACTGGGTCGCTGCAATTATGAGAGAGAGAAGAAAACACTCAGCATGATGCTCTTGCAAGTTTAGATTGGTTTTTAATTTATCTAAACAGGATGGCTCCCACTGTCTCTCGAATCCCTCCTCAAACCATAAAGGAAGAATTAGTCAGGATCAAACTCACTGTACAATACTTGCTTAACCGTTCAGCCAGGCCAGTGTCGGTACTTCGAGGGAGGTTTTCCAACGCTTTCGCGAAGTCCCTTAATTAAGTAACCTCTTTTCCCTGTGGGCGTAGCCCCGCTAACACCTTTCTAGACACCTACTTGGTTTATAGCATTGATCGTTAAGTGAGAAACTTCCCGAGGAGTAGCATATACTCACAGTAGGATTGGGATCCAAATATCATCGCGTGATAAAACCGAAGGAATCCTATCAGAATCATCACACTCCAAATGGTATGCAGTGCTAGCAAGTTTCAGTGCTTATGAAACTCCTGATGTGGATTTTTGCCCCATGCTCTTATAACCTTGACGAAGGTCAACAAATCATAAGTCACATGTCAAGTTCTACCCGTCATTATCCAGGTTAATTTGAACCCACCTGTTCATATCAGATTTTTTCATTTTCATACCGCCCAATTTTTATCACATTGCATATCGGTAGGTACTCTTGAGCCGTGTTTGCTAGTCAATTGCAGGATACAGGTTCTCGGCTCTAAAACGGTGAAATTCATGGAAAAACACGACAAAGTCCGGGTTCCTGCCAACCACAGATAAAACACGGATCTCCGCTCCTTATCCGTCTGTTGCCACACACCAGTTTAGGAGAGAAAATGACAAATCAATTTTCACCTTCATGCAAAAAGCACAATAGCAACACCAAGTCCAAGAAATCTACGCGGAGCTCAAGAAAATCATGGCAAAAAGATCCACATCCAATCACCTTTTGGTCTACTAAAATTCTGGAAGAAATGTGGAAGGATTATCAGAAAACACATATGCCAAACTACAGACAACATCAGACCAGGGGGGCCCACAAAACCTGAAGACCTAAGTCCTCTATATGGCCGCGGTTCCGCGTCCTAAGCATGCTTAGGCCGCGGAAACGAGGCCGTACGGCCTTGTCGGCTGATGACTTTTCAGGGGTATTTTTGTCTTTCTATGTACAGGCAGAATTTTGCCGTAGATTTCCATTTCCCTGCCTATAAATAGCCCAGATCCTTGTGAAGCCAAGGGTGCATAATCTTGTATTTTTTCTAGGCTTTAGAATACTTGTTCTTCTTCCTCTTCTCATCTCTTCTCCATTGAAAAACTTGTAGTGAGCTTTTGTGAGTGAAGAATGATGAATAAAGAAGTTCCTTTTGCTATTATATCTTGTCTTGTTCTTTAATTACTTGTAATTTTTATTTGTTAACTTAGTTGTTGTTATTTCTTGTTCTTTATTTTCTCTTTTCCTTTATCCTAAAACAACCATGATGCTTACACTTGATCCTTACCAAGGTGAGGTCGCAAATAGCTAGTTGTTATCTTCTAATCTCTTTCTTTCTATCTTCCTCTTTTGTTTTGTTTTCTTTTCATTATGATGTGTGAGTAATTTCATACTGTTAGGGTAGGATAAGGGAAGTTTGAGAGAAGTAAATCTCTCTCACTCTTTCCTTGCCCAACATCTTAAATCGACTCCCGTTAATTGAACCACAATCCGCTCCTTACGGGACCCTATCCTACATGATAGCGGTGATTCCTTAGTGAGACCGGTTGTGGTTGAATTAACCGGAGGTAATGGCTAAGAGCCAAGAACGGACGGACAAGCACCAAAAGGAAGAACTTATGCGTTGGAAATGTTAGTTATATGTATGCCCTAGAGGCCATTACTGTACATTGGATGTATATTGTAGTGGATGCTGGGACATATATAGGGAGGACTTTCTTGCTCGACATGATAGTATGCTATCTGGTTACTCTTTACCTTAACGTGTACATTGATTGTCTCTCTGTTACATGTTGGTAAAGCCCCTAGGATGTGTACTTGACTACCTGGACTATGATGCAGATCATACTAGTGGGGACATGGTAGTCCATAAGTACATCCTTCAAAGTCCCTAGTCGTGGGTGTATCGAGACGGGGCATCGATATACCAGAGTAGACTAGCGTATACCTTCTCGACCCATACAGATGGACGATGGATGATCCCATATCCATTGGTGTTTAACATCAGAGATGATATACTGGTGCTCAGTGGAGACTGGGTACACTGGACGGACTCGCCGAGAACTCCCAGATGGTATTATACCTTACGTCAGATGGCAGTTCTCTGGTGACACTGGTACAGAGTAGTCTGTTGACCTGAGATCGTCATAGAGTCTTGTGTGGTTCCCACTGTGCTTTGATTTCCACCGTACCACGTCCAAGAGGGCGTGCAAAACGGTGGCTTTTGGGTACAGTCCCGAATCACATGGAGGCAATGAGTGATAGGAGGGGATTCGTCTCTCCCGGTATAGGGAGTTGATGTTGCGCTGTGTTCGATTGGCTATAAACGGAAATCCCTGGCCAGGGTTGTTGAGATATACTGGTAAGTGTTACCAGTAGTTTCTTGAACTGTTATAGACCTCATATCGACACGACTTATCGAGCTATTGGGGTCTGACGTTTACCACCCCTAGGCGAGATATGCGACATATCAGACGATCAGACCGGACTGTACGGTAAGTGTTACTGGTTGGATTCACAGGAGTGTGAGCGGGCTTGCTCGTCGATATTCTCATCGCTCAATACCCGGGTGGCCGTTACGTTTAGCAGACCGCTTGCGGCTTGTGGGTGTTTGATATGATCATCACCTGCTGCCGGCGTATTGACGAGTCTTTAGAGTCCTACACAGAGGTTTCCTGGCTCAAGCGAAACGAAATAGGAGCGCATATGAGATATGTGCGGGACCGAGAATAATGCGTGTATGTGATACCGTATTACATTCTCGCGACGAATGTGTCGAATGGTTGTATGCGATATAACCTAGTTATCGAATCAAGGATTGATTCGATAAGCCGATACATTGTATACTAGTCGGTTGTGTGCGACATGACCGGATCATTGAATCAAGTGTTGATTTAATGATTTAATGCATAATTATATATTTGATATATTAGTTTTCATTAACTAGTGTTGGTTCACTTTAAATGGATTTTCTCACTTGGATTGTGCACATTGTATATGTGATATACTTTTGTTCACAAGTTAGTATCATGTTTGATGATGCTTGCTAACTTGGGTTTGTGTAAAAATTTAACCATGGTTATTTAAATGGTTAGGGTTTTTGTTTTCTCATTCATTTATTTATTCATTTGTTCTTTATGGAAATTAATAATCATAAAGAGAAAAATGGTGGCTTTCTTTGTTTGTATTTTGAAGCATCATGAAGCTTTGACTAAGTGACCATTTTGTCTCATGTTTAACCCTAACCATTCCACTTAACCCTAGTTGATTCTCTACACTTGACCATGGTTATTATTATGATAAGTATTCATTTATTTTCTTTTTTGTAATAACTTATCATAACAATTATCATCATCTTCTTCTTCATCTTCAAGATGAAGAAGCTAGACTTCATCAATGGCGACTTGATGAAATGAGTGAGAAATCCAATTCTAAAGTCTACCCACTTCCTATTTCTTCATCCTCTACCTCTTGCCAAGTAGTAGAGTGTGTTTTCTTCACAAGTTTCTTGACTTGGTGAAGTTGGAGCTTGATCTAGTGATGCCTCGACGTAGATCATCTTCGGCACGAAGCCGACGACCTTGCCCGCCCATTTCTCCGATGAAGCCGACGCTAGAGCCCGGGATTCCATTTGGACAGCGAGGAGAGTTCATTGCGGAGCTATGGAGGTGGAGGACCGGATCTACAAAGGTTGTATTTCCGTTCACTTAGTTAAAATGTTAACTAGTTTCATTTGTCGCCTAAACTTCTAGCCAACGATCCGTATTAGGGTTTCTCGGCACCGTAATTTTTGAAATTGGCATGGTTGATGCCTTGTGAGACCTCTTGGGAGTGCCTAGGAACCCTACAGTGGTATCAGAGCCTAGCTAGAGCCTTAGGCGATGCGTAGACGAAGTTTGAAACCCGATCGACCCGAAACCCTAACATTAAAGTACTCTCTAGACTTTTTCTAAAAACAGGGATTTTTCAGAATTAAAAATTCGCAGAAAATAGAGCAGGAAATTATAAGGATTACTGCAGAAAACGAATCCCTAATTCCACTGTAGCGCCGCGGAACCGCGGCAATAGGCTCCTTTTGCGGCGGTTCCGCGGCCGTTTGTACTGATTAGGGATTTGTTTTGATACAGTAATTCCAGTATCTGTTTCCTCTGTTCTCTGGGAAGTTTTAATCTGCATTCAAGAGTTGAATTTTCTGGGGTTGTTTTGGGGATTCGATGAATCGATCGGATTATCTGATTTTGTCTATGTGGATTACAGATATTTTTTTGAATATGTTAAAAAGTTCGACCGGATATAAATACCCACTTTTTCCCTGCCGGAAAATTTCCAAGTGTTGGACTTTTCCGTGGTTTAATAACGTTCTAAGTAGTGCAAGTAACGCAATGGACCCTCTAGAAGAGAACAAACCTTAACTCGATTATGTGACCGTCTTGAACTGCCCTTTGAACCTTCGGGTTTGGGGCAGTACGGCGTGCCACATGTGAGGCGTTGGCTTGACCCTTCTACGGCTGGACCGTTGGTACTGAGGCACGAACTGAATGTTTTTAGACTTTTTTCATGTGTTGATCTGTATCGGGAAAACTTGGGTGTTTGATTGTTCGATCGGAAAGTTTAACATTTTCTATTTATCCGTAATGTGATACAATAATTGGAATTCACAACTAGTTATCAGATAACTGAATGAATGTTATAAACATAGAAGTTTAGTCTCACTTGATCGGTTGCCACGGAATTTTGATGTGATCAAAAGTCCGTCGCAATCACGTAGCGTACGCGGATACTCGCCGGGTAAACTTAATAGACAGCTACACCCCATAGCCTCGACCAAGTGACTGTAGGAGAACCCCGTCGCCGAAAGCATCCGTTCGGGTGCTCGCGGTGGCGGTGTTCCGCCTTGGTGCACTTCGTCGACGGCGTCGGGGGTGCGGCCGTCTACTAAAGTTTGCGACGAGCATTCGATCAGGATGTCGGGAATCTTGTTGAATTGCCCGACTTGATATTGAAAAGAGTTTTCGATAATGAGAGTAAAATGCGGGGTTTATAATTGTTAGGCATGCGATGTCTAAGTAATTCATTTGATTAGGCATGCGATGTCTATGCAGATTGCGGATTCCAACTGTTGTAGTTTTACACTTTCTTTTCTGTGACCGTAAGTGTAATATGTGATATCGCCGGTTTCGTTGCTATATGTCAACGACAATTGGGATACGCATATTTACTTACATTGATGACATGCGATGTTATGTGTTGCTGGATATGTTATATTGGATCATCGTGTTTGAATAGTCGGGGGGGTTTTATGTGAGATGAGTGTTTTTCATTTTCATTCATGTAAAAACTTGTGTGTAATATTCTTTTATTGGGGCACTTCCAAGTTGCGGAAGTAGTCACCCTTTGTATATTATTTACTTTTCCGCACTAGGATAGACCCAAGGAGGAGGGCACAATTAACCGGGTTCTGGAGTCCAGTGGGAGACCAACTCGAGGAGTCGAGTCCGGGTCTCCTAACTCTAGAAATGGTAGGGTTGCTTGCCGCTCTCGTAGGGGTCTAGGGGTGTGGGTTTGGCTATTCGTCACGACCGTGGAATCCGTGTTTTAAACTGGCTCGTATTGAAAACACGGACGTCCTAGTATATCCAATATTTCATATGATTCTTCTGCTGCGATATCTTTGGTGTGATCATGTGATGTTCTGTGATAGATAATGTATATAGTATATATGATATATTATATAGATGTTACTTATGTTTTACACCCGCGCTAGCCCTTCCCTGCTCTGCCGTTAGTTACCTAACCTAACGGTGCACGTGGGGACATCGAGGCGAATGCGGATGGCATAAGTGTACGCCGTATTTATCTGTGATGTTTAGGTAATTTAAATGATGGGACTTCATTAATGAGATTAATGAAATAAAAAAACCTAAGATGTTGTAGAATCGAATTTCAAAATAAAAACAGGTAGCTACAGTTCTTGCTTTGCACAGCGGTACATATGATATATCCTGCACCTTATTCGATAAGGAAAGGACCGAGATCCCTTCACCGGGAGTGACTCCTTTAGCAATAACTGGCAGATGCTACACACTCGGTTTGTCTTTTGATAGCTTTTAAGTGTTTTTGCTTTGCACAGTGATATATATGATATATCCGGCACCTCATTCGACGAGGAAAGGACCGGCGATCACTTCACCGGGAGTGACTCCTTTACCAAAACTAGAAAAGCCTCAAAAGCACTCCATTTTCAAAATCATTTGATTCTACAACGATATCAAGTTCATTACGCAATAGGTTTTCAGAAAAACCTGTCGTAGCCCTCCGTCATTTCAGATAAGTTGTATATAGTATTCGTGCTACATTTGTTGGCTTTCGTCAAGGTGCAGTGTGCGGTAGCTATATGCTGCTTATCTGCCAGCATACGATGCGATTGGATTAGGGTAGTCGTGCGGCTTTGTTGGCTTTCCTTAAGGGTCGTGAGGGTGGGTTTAATTCAATTAAGAAATGTACGGGTTGAACTTGACTAGCGGGCTATGGTTTGTTGGCTTTCGTCAAGGTCATAGCACGTTAGGGGCAAAATATTATCGGGAATTTCAAGTGTTGAAATTTGCAATGAGATTGCATACCTTCTTTGAGATAGTTGGATCCCGATACCCGCTGCGAGTAATTGTTACTCCGGGAGAGTTTTACACATTACAATTAGCCGATCAAATAGGTGTCTAGAAAGGTGTCAACGAGGTTACGCCTCTGGGAAAACAAGGTTTACATTAAATAGGTTCGTACGAAAGCACGGGGGACCTCCCTCAAAGTACCGACACTGGCCTGGCTGAAAGATTGGCGAACTTGTAGTGTGTAATTAATCCCGGCTAGTCTTTCCTTTTAGGGTTTGAAGGAAGATTTGATAAAAAGCAGTGGGAGCCATCCTGATTAGATAAAATAAAAACCAATCTATTCTTGCAAGAGCGCACGCTGAGTGTTTTCTTCTCTCTCTCTCCAGGTAGCGACCATATCATGCCTTAATCAAGATAACAATACGGAATATTGACCGAACCCGCTTGTTATACTGAGCTGGGGAACGTTGATCCCGCTCCAACTTATAATTGTTATAAGACAGAGCAGGAAATAGGGGAATACCAAGATTCCCATGCCGCCCAAACGAAGAGAGTGCATGCTGATGCATCATCTTCGGGTGTGTTCATTATACAGAACTGTTTCTCAATGTCCTTTACGTCCTGGGTATATGATACCGGATCAGGATCCCAGATATGTAATCTGTTACATGGGCTACAGAAAGGTAAAGAACTGAGAACGGGTGATAAGTTTCATAAGGCAGAAAACGGGGCAAGAGTTGCAGCCAAGTCTGTTGGTCACTGTCACCCTGTATTACCAATACATTGATTCTGAACGAATGTTATTAGATACCGAACCTGATATACAAAATCATATCAGTCTTTTTATTAGTAAAGAAATGATAAAATTTTGTATTGTTGGATAATGTTTTGAACATTTCCTATATCAAAAGTTGATCGGTTCAGGCACGTTATCTAAAAGCGTTCATGTTCTAAATCAAACTACAGTTCTTAGTATACATAACACACACAAGGGGAAGAGTTCAGAAATGAACGAATCCTTCTTGAGGTATTGTAGACTAGGTCATATCAATGCGACCCGACTAGCTGAGTTACATTTAGATGCATATTTAAATCAGTTTGAATTTAAATCTTGTGAAACTCGCCAGTCATGTCACAAAGATAAGATGACCATAGCTTTGTTTATTGGAAACAGAGAAAGAGTTAGTGAACTCTTGGGATTGATACATGTTGATGTATGGAAGGTCCCCTGTCTACACATGCCAGGACTGGTTCTTTATACTTCATTACGTTCTCTGATGATCTCTTTAGATTTGGACATATGTTCATGTTGAAACACAAGTCCGAATCTTTTGAGATATTCACAGAATATAAGTTAGAAGTAGAGAACCAAAATACGGGTATAAGTATTATGTCCTTTGATGTGATCGAGGAGGAGAATACTTGAGCACGGAAATCCTGGACTATTCTAAAGGAGAATGAGATTCTCTCTCAGCATTACTCCTCCGTATACACCATAGCACGATAGTATGTCGGGGCGGAGCAATCACACCCTATATGATAAGGTGCGCTCTATGATGAGTACTACTGAGTTACCTGTTTCCTTTTGGGAGTTATGCACTTGAGAAGTTGCATACCTATTGAATAGGGTTTAATCAAATCAGTTGCCTACCACTTCATATATGATATAGAAAGGGAAGTGCCCATGTCTTAAGCTAGTTAAGATTTGGGGTTGTCCGGCCTATGTCTAAAAGCAAAATCCGGACAACCTCGAGGCAAGGTCTGTTATGTACAACTGGAAAGGTTCCAGCTATACAAATGACAGCAGATGACTTGGTAGAACCAAAGGATTCAATAGCAACCGACGAACTTCAGCCTCTCCGCCGATCTAGTAGGGTTCCTCACCCACCTGAGAGATACGTCTGTTTCTCTATGACAGTGGGAGAGAGAATTGTATCATGAGATGATGACCTAACTAGTTTCGAGCTGGCCATCAGGAGTGGGACTCTGTAAGAATGGCTGGATTCTTAGCGATCTGAGATGGAATCCATGTACACCAACAAAGTATGGACTTTGATTGCTATATCTGAAGGGTTAAATTCCCATCAGGAGCAAGTATATCTTGAGAAGATTACTTGGTGTACATGGAAAAGTTGCGACTTTCAAAGCTAGACTTGTTAAAGGTTTTCGTCATTGACCAGGCGTGTATCATGATGAAACCTTTTTCCAATGACTATGCTTAAGTCCATCCAGATCCTACTTGCCACGGCTACATACCATGACTGCGATATCTGGCGGTTGGGTGCCATGACTCCTTTTCTAAATGATGTTTTAGAAGAGTGTGTCTATAAGTACACAGCCAGAGGGCCTCGTAGACAGTGGGAGCAGCGGAAACGTGAGCAAGATGCTTTATCTGATAAAGCAGGCATTGCGGAGTTGGAACATCTGTTTTGATGGATTAGTCAAAGAGTTTGACATCATCAAAATGGTAGATGAACCTTTTATAAACAAAAAGGTAGTAGGAGTATGGTGACGATCCTCGTAGAGTACGTGGATGACATACTCAAGATAGGGAAGGAGTTTCCTATGCTACGCTCAGTCAATCTCCGCTTATCATAAGGATTCTCCATATAGGATCAAAATGATACCTACTAAATCCTGGATTTCGGATCTATGAGATAGATCTAATTGGATGTTAGGATACTCACTAGCAGTAGTGAGATGGTATCAATCGATCCTGGGGAGAATCACTAGAAGTGTTCCAGGGTGATAAAGAAGACTGAATGTCAGTCGCAGGCATTGTCTTTACCCTCAGTAAAGGGACGGTATGTTGGAAGAGTTCCAAGCTAGATACCGTGACATTCCAGACGATAAAGGCACGATACATCGCTACTAAAGATGCTACCAAAGAGGCAGTTTGGGTCTATATAGGTTCATGAGATGAACTTGGATCCTCCCATTGTGTGACAACGGAGTTGTGGCTTATGCCAAGGAACGCAGGTCCCATCAGTGATCCAGACATATTCTAAGGCAGTATCACCTGATCATGGAGATGGTTGATCTCTAAGGGATCGAGGTTAGGAGAGTAGACTCAGAGGACAACACGGCGGATCCACTCGCGAAGGCCTATTCCCAGAGAGAGACTTTTATGGGATGGTTGAGTATGAGATACTACAACCACTGCTACAGATGGCCCTAGTGCAAGTGGGAGATTGTTAGTTATATGTATGTCCTAGAGGCCATTACTGTACATTGGATGTATATTGTAGTGGATGCTGGGACATATATAGGGAGGACTTTCTTGCTCGACATGATAGTATGCTATCTGGTTACTCTTTACCTTAACGTGTACATTGATTGTCTCTCTGTTACATGTTGGTGAAGCCCCTAGGATGTGTACTTGACTACCTGGACTATGATGCAGTACCAGAGTAGACTAGTGTATACCTTCTCGACCCATACAGATGGACGATGGATAATCCCATATCCATTGGTGTTTGACATCAGAGATGATATACGGGTGCTCAGTGGAGACTGGGTACACTGGACGGACTCGCCGAGAACTCCAAGATCGTATTATACCTTACGCCAGATGGCAGTTCTCTGGTGACACTGGTACAGAGTAGTCTGTTGACCCGAGATCGTCATAGAGTCTTGTGTGGTTCCCACCGTGCTTTGATTTCCACCTTACCACGTCCAAGAGGGCGTGCAAAATGGTGGCTTTTGGGTACAGTCCACGAATCACATGGAAGCAATGAGTGATAGGAGGGGATTCGTCTCTCCCGGTATACGGAGTTGATGTTGCGCTGTGTTCGATTGGCTATAACCGGAAATCCCTGGCCAGGGTTGCTGAGATATACTGGTAAGTGTTACCAGTAGTTTCTCGAACTGTTATAGACCTCATATCGACACGACTTATCGAGCTATTGGGGTCTGACGTTTACCACCCCTAGGCGAGATATGCGACATATCAGACGATCAGACCGGACTGTACGGTAAGTGTTACTGGTTGGATTCACAGGAGTGTGAGCGGGCTTACTCGTCGATCTTCTCATCGCTCAATACCCGGGTGGCCGTTACGTTTAGCAGACCGCTTGCGGCTTGTAGGTGTTTGATATGATCATCACCTGCTGTCGGCGTATTGACGAGTCTTTAGAGTCCTACACAGAGGTTTCCTGGCTCAAGCGAAACGAAATAGGAGCGCATATGAGATATGTGCGGGACCCAGAATAATGCGTGTATGTGATACCGTATTACATTCTCGCGACGAATGTGTCGAATGGTTGTATGCGATATAACCTAGTTATCGAATCAAGGATTGATTCGATAAGCCGATACATTGTATACTAGTCGGTTGTGTGCGACATGACCGGATCATTGAATCAAGTGTTGATTTAATGATTTAATGCATAATTATATATTTGATATATTAGTTTGCATTAACTAGTGTTGGTTCACTTTAAATGGATTTTCTCACTTGGATTGTGCACATTGTATATGTGATATACTTTTGTTCACAAGTTAGTATCATGTTTGATGATGCTTGCTAACTTGGGTTTGTGTAAAGATTGAACCATGGTTATTTAAATGGTTAGGGTTTTGGTTTTCTCATTCATTTATTAATTCATTTATTCTTTATGGAAATTAATAAGCATAAAGAGAAAAATGGTGGCTTTCTTTGTTTGTATTTTGAAACTTCATGAAGCTTTGACTAAGTGACCATTTTGTCTCATTCTTAACCCTAATCATTCCACTTAACCCTAGTTGATTCTCTACACTTGACCATGGTTATTATTATGATAAGTATTCATTTATTTTCTTTTTTGTAATAACTTATCATAACAATTATCATATTCTTCTTCTTCTTCTTCAAGATGAAGATGGTAGACTTCATCAATGGTGACTTGATGAAATGAGTGAGAAATCCAATTCTAAAGTCTATCCACTTCCTATTTCTTCATCCTCTACCTCTTTCCAAGTAGTAGAGTGTGTTTTCTTCACAAGTTTCTTGACTTGGTGAAGTTGGAGCTTGATCTAGTGATGCCTCGACGTAGATCATCTTCGGCACGAAGCCGACGACCTTGCCCGCCCATTTCTCCGATGAAGCTGACGCTAGAGCCCGGGATTCCATTTGGACAGCGAGGAGAGTTCATTACGGAGCTATGGAGGTGGAGGACCGGATCTACAAAGGTTGTATTTCCGTTCACTTAGTTAAAATGTTAAATAGTTTCATTTGTCGCCTAAACTTCTAGCCAACGATTCATATTAGGGTTTCTCGGCACCGTAATTTTTGAAATTGGCATGGTTGATGCCTTGTGAGACCTCTTGGGAGTGCCTAGGAACCCTACAGGAAAGCCTTGCTTATACTCGCAAGTTCCTTCCAAGTCGTGCTAATCCCCGTTGTTGCCGATTACCGTAACACCGATATTAAGAGGGGCAACGAAAAAGGTGAGCGACTCCTAACTCAAACTAACCTAATCCTAACCCTAACAAGCTCTCTTTACATATCATTTTAACACTTAATTAATCACAACAAAATCTGGAAAACTGGACTTAACTCGTTAAAGCACATAGAAAAAGATTCCCATCTCCCTGCGGACGACCCGTACTCAACCGGCTAGCTACAAGCGAAACCGTCTTGATTGCGGTAATTAACTAAACTTAAACACGCAGAATCCCAAACAATCAAATGGCGCCGTTGCCGGGGAGACGGTAGTTTATTTCTTTGTGTAATTTCGGGTTAACTTGTGAATAAAAATATAACCGAAAAACAAAATAAAAAATATACTTTGTAAAAAATCATCTTGTTACATTTGATTAGTTTTTGTGCAAGTGTGCAGGATAATACAGAGTTCAAGTTCAGTGCCAAAGACGTGGGAAGATAGACCCATATTTCGCGGCTACACCGCGACGGATCAAAACGAAACAAACGAGCTACTGTCAAAATCTGGAGCAGGTACAGTGAGCAAATAAAAATTCAGAAAATCCAAACAAGCAGAGGACACCGACAGGAGCTCACACCAGAAAAACGGAGCCCCAACTCCACCACTACGCCGCGGAACCGCGGCATTGGCGTGCTTAGGCCGCGGAACCGCGGCGGTTTGGTGGAATCAACCGCCCAAATTTCCCTGTAAGTCTCTCTAACTCCTCCCCACTCCTCTGGACTCAAATAAACTGTGTTTTCTGCAGCATTCTTTGCGCAAACTCTTCTCCCCCTTCCAATAAACTGTTCTTGTGCAGGATTCTTTGCGCCGCGCTAAAATAAAAATTGTTTGCAGTTGATTTGTTATCTCTTTGCATTAATTAATACGGACTTAAGGGGCTTGAAACCAATTCAGATTGGGTGGGGATTTCATCACCCTTCCCAGGACCCCTAAAATCACAGAAAGCTTATGCATTGACCATTGTTAAAAATTAAAAAAATACTAGACTCAGCCCTAAGGACTTCGCGCTCAATAGGACAGAGGACTAGTTACAGGCATCGGCCGTTTATCCTATCTGACTTTTGCGGTGCCTAGGCAAGTGTGACGAAGGGAAGTGGTTATTTAATTAAGGAACTTCGCGAAAGCGTTGGATAACCTCCCACTTACCTGGCACTTATCTGGCCGCATTAGACGGAGAAGAGGCGGTTTGAGGTCCTTTTTCTAGCCCTCTGGAACAGTTAGGAGCAGGTCTAGTAGACCTAGGTGACCCTAGATCTAGGTGAGATTGTGCATATCTTATTTGTGATTGCTTAAAGCCGTAAGTCCGTACATATTTCTATAAATATCTTTCTAAAAAAAATCAAAAACTTTTATAAAAACTTGCCCTTTGTCGCCAAATCCATTTTTCATCAACCACCCATCGTTTTTCTCCATTGACGTTTTCTTACCCTCACCTTCTCCGCTTTGACTATACTAAACTCGTTTAGTGTATGTCCGCTTGGACTCGGGACACTAGCGCCCGCCTAGTCCGTGTTACGTTAGTCGCTACCGACTACGCGATCGACTCAGACGTCGAAACTCCGTCCACCCCTCTTTCACCCCTTCCTTTGCCGGCCAACTCCGACGTTGACCGGAATTCTGTTCATACATCTTCACCTTCACCTTCACCAAGCTCTTCTTCCGCGATATCAGGATTTAATCCGAACATCTCTTTGACTACCCCTGGATTGGCTCCACCTCCTACGGAGACCAATGACCCACCACCACCGCCTGTTGTAGCGCCGCAGCGAATCGCGCTCCAGGATCGTTTCTATCCCACCCGTTCTGCCCTTCCCACCTGCCTTTCTCTTCCACCGGCCAATGGGGACAACTTTGAAATTAAGCCCCACTTCATCAACATGCTTCCGCGATTTCATGGGCTTGAATCTGAAGATGCCTATATCTTCATCAATAAATTTCAAAACGTCTGTGCCATGATGAAAACCACCCAGCTGTCGGACGATGCTATACGTCTACGGGTCATTCCGTTCACTTTATGCGATCTTGCTGAAAAATGGCTGTATAGCACCGCTTCCCACTCCATAACCAGTTGGGACGAGTTTGTAAAAGTGTTTCTAAAGAAATTTTATCTGAATCATAAATCCGCAAGGATTCGAAATGAAATCAACCAATTCTCTCAGCTTCCTTCTGAACCCTTCTGGAAGTGCTCTGACCGGTACAAAGACCTTCTTGTTCAGTGTCCTCACCACGGTATAGAGAAATGGCAACTTTGCCTAACCTTATACGAGGGCCTGAACCCAGCAACGAAGCAGTTGTTGGAAACCATCTGTCAGGGCCATTTCCTATCAAAATCTGACGAGGAAGCATGGCAATTCTTTGACGACCTTGCGGAGCAAACGCTACAATGGGAGAGCACCAGACCGACTTCTTCTTCTTCTACCTCCAGTTCTACCGGTCAGTCTAGGGTAGGAATTCACCAACTTGATGTCTCTATTGCGATGAAAGCTGAAATGGCTGCAATAACAAGAAAGCTTGAAGTGATAGAGAGCAAATTTTCTTTTTCTGCTCCTGCCCCTGTTCTCCCCCTTCGTACCATTTGCGCTTGTTGTTCCGATCCTTCCCATTTGACCGAAGAGTGTCCTTACAATCCGCCCTCGCAAGGACAGGATCAGGTTAATGCTGCATTTCAGTAAAGACCAAGGAATGATCCATACTCTTCCACCTACAATCCCGGTTGGAGGAACCACCCCAATTTCGCCTGGAATCAGAATCAGAATCAATTCCAAAGCAACAATTTCCAAAGGGCCCCTCCGCCGCAGCAACAAGCGCAACAACAAACTCAGTATCAGCAGCCCTTCCAACCCCAACCTTTTCAAAATCAGACGAACAACTTTGCAACCAACAATTCTTTTCCACCAAACAACTTTGTTCCGTCAAACAACGATAAGGTTTCCTCGCTCGAACGAAGTCTGGAGGCGTTCGTTAAACAATCGACCCAATCCACCGCAAACATCCAGTCTTCCATTCAGTCCTTAGTGCAATACACTGCCGCTCACGGGCAAAGCA
Source organism: Agapanthus africanus (assembly GCA_030015575.1). Taxonomy (NCBI): domain Eukaryota; kingdom Viridiplantae; phylum Streptophyta; class Magnoliopsida; order Asparagales; family Amaryllidaceae; genus Agapanthus; species Agapanthus africanus. Next base: position 234,743,295 of record JASDDO010000031.1, read on the forward strand.
TCAAAACCATCGAGGCCCAGATTGCACAGCTGAATGCGGCCTTAAGCGAGCGAGAAAAGGGGAAGCTCCCGTCCCAGCCACTCCCAAATCCCGGTCACCCACATAATGTACATGTTGCTCTTGAACAACAGAATCATAATGTGAGTGCCGTGACCACATTGAGATCGGGAAGGATGCTGCAAAACAACATTGGCACATGGATCAACGATGACACCCCGGCCGCTTCTTCTTCTACTTCTTCTTCTTCTCCTGCTTCTTCGTCTTCTGAGCCTATTCTCCGTTCTTCAAAAGGCTCTCCTTCTGCTCTGAACGGACCCACTTGTCACTCCACGAAAACACCTGTTCTGGGATCCGTTCTAACTCCACAATCTCCTCCATAAGTATTAGACTCAACCAATTTTAAAAACGTCCCATTTCCAAACCGGTTGAGGTCTAATAAACAAAATCCTCAAATGGAGAAGATTCTGGAGTTATTTAAGCAAGTTAACATTAACATTCCTCTTTTAGATGCTGTCCAACAAGTCCCGTCCTACGCGAAAATCTTAAAGGACTTGTGCATGAAAAAGAGGAAGTCTCAGGTACCCAAGAAAGTTTTCTTAGCTAGTGCTGTGAGTGATGCCCTTACCCAATCTTTACCACAAAAACGGAAGGACCCGGCTGTCCTACGATTTCTATTACTATTGGGGATAAGAACATCAACCGTGCACTATTAGATCTTGATGCCAGTGTTAACCTGGTTCCGTACTCAGTATACGAGCAATTAGGCGTCGGAGAGCTGAAACCCACGCACTGCACTCTCCAAATGGCCGACCGATCGATCACCCATCCTAGGGTTGAGCGAGAGGATGTGTTAATAAAAGTCGGGGACTTCATATTCCCCGTTGACTTCATTCTATTAGACACACAGCCTGTAGCTAACCCCCGAAATCAAATTCCGGTGATACTCGGTCGCCCATTCCTTGCAACCTCAAATGATGTGATCAATTGTCGCAATGGTTCGATGAACCTCTCTTTTGGAAACATGACGATTGAACTCAACATTTTTAGGTTAGGGAATCAGCCCGCCGAACCTAATGTTCATATACTGGACGTCTGCTCGATCCAGGAGATCACCCCTGAAGAGTGTGAATTCGAGGAGTTTCTGTTCAAACACGATAATCTTGACGCCACTAGTGCGTTCCTCCTCGAACCTGCTGCTGTTTCTGCATCCGACAACGACTACGAGTGTTTTACGTTCTCGAACGATCTTAACCGCGCACAACCCGAGTTTGAATCTTTCGAATTTCCGGATGAGTTACCTGAACGATCCAACTCAGTCGCCTACACTCGTTTTGATCCTTTGCTGGAGTCCTTTGAGTTCGAGACCTCTGCACCAATCTTGCCTTCCATCGTTTCACCTCCAACGCTCGAACACAAGCCTTTGCCGTCTCACCTTAAGTATGCTTACTTAGGTGAGAACGAGACCCTCCCTGTCATCATTTCGGCTTCTCTAGCTCCAGAGCAAGAGAAAGCCCTTCTCGCGGTCTTGGACAGCAACAGGCAAGCTTTTGGCTGGTCCATGGCGGACATCAAGGGGATTAGTCCCCTGATCGTTGAGCATCACATTCATCTGATGGATGATGCCAAACCAGCCCGGGATCCACAGAGACGTCTCAATCCAGTCATGAAAGAGGCTGTGAAGAAGGAGATCGTAAAATGTCTAGATAGTGGTATCATTTACCCTATCTCTGATAGCCAGTGGGTTAGCCCCATCCATGTTGTCCCCAAGAAATCAGGCATCACGGTCATAACCAACGAGGCGAACGAGTTAATCCCTACTCGCACCCAAACTGGGTGGCGAGTATGCATTGATTACAGAAAACTCAGCGCCGCAACGCGGAAGGACCACTTTCCGCTACCTTTCATTGACCAAATGCTTGAACGATTGGCCGGACACGAGTACTACTGCTTTCTTGATGGCTACTCCGGCTATAATCAGATTCCCATCGCCGAAAAAGACCAGGACAAGACCACATTCACTTGTCCTTTCGGCACGTTTGCATATCGTCGCATGCCCTTTGGGTTATGCAATACGCCCGCTACCTTCCAGCGGTGTATGATGGGAATCTTCTCAGACATGGTGGAAAAATTTCTGGAGATCTTCATGGATGATTTCTCCATCTTCGGCGATTCCTTCAACGAGTGTTTGCTGCATCTTGACGCTGTCCTTACCCGATGTATGGACAAGAATCTCACTTTGAATTGGGAGAAGTGCCACTTCATGGCGCGCGAAGGTATTGTCTTAGGACATATCATCTCGCAAAATGGCATAGAGGTTGACAAAGCAAAGATTGAGGTCATTTCCAATCTACTTCCTCCCAGATGCGTCCGAGATATCCGAGCCTTCCTTGGCCATGCCGGTTTCTATAGACGGTTCATCAAGGACTTTAGCAAGATTGCTAGGCCCTTGACTCTTTTAATGGCCAAGGATACGCCATTCGACTTCAACTCGAGCTGTGTGACTGCATTCGAGTCATTGAAACGCTCTCTCGCTTCTGCTCCCGTTCTTTCTTCACCTGACTGGACGCACCCATTTGAGATTATGTGCGATGCATCCGACTTTGCCATTGGTGCTGTCCTTGGACAACACATCAACAAGATGCCGCACGTAATCTATTATGCGAGCCGAACCCTGAACGACGCCCAACTCAATTATACAACAACTGATAAGGAATTCTTAGCTGTTGTATCTGCTTTAGAAAAGTTCAGGCCTTACTTCATCGGCTCTCCAGTCATTGTCTACACTGACCATTCTACTCTGCGCCATCTTTTTGCGAAGAAAGATGCAAAATCTTGGTTAATACGTTGGATCCTCTTGCTTCAAGAGTTTGACCTTGTCATTAAGGAAAAACGAGGATGTGAAAACGTAGTTGCCGACCATCCCTCACGTCTTCCTTCTTCGCCTTCGCTTCCAATTCCGATCAACGACGTTTTCCCGGATGAACAGCTCTTGACAGTATCTTGCGAACCCTGGTTCGCAGATATTGTGAACTATTTGGCCATGGGATTACTACCAACTGAATGGTCATGTCAGGACAGACTTCGCTTCTTATCCCAAGTAAAACACTTTTACTGGGACGAACCCTATTTGTTCAAGTACTGTCCCGAACAGATTATTCGTCGGTGTGTCCCTGACGAGAAATTCAAGAGTGTGCTGTCATTTTGCCACGATCAAGCATGTAGCGGGCATTTTGGCCCCAGAAAGACAGCTGAGAAGATCTTGCAATGTGGTTTCTACTGGCCACAACTTTTCAAAGACGCTCATGACTATTGCAAGACTTGCTCCCGGTGCCAACACATGGGCCGGATATCCCGGAAGAACGAGATGCCGCTCCAACCGATCTTGGTTGTGGAGATTTTCGATGTTTGGGAGATAGATTTCATTGGGCCGTTTCCCAGCACTTTTGGGAACTTGTACATCCTTCTCGCTGTTGATTACGTCTCTAAATGGGTCGAGGCTGTGCCCAGCGTTAGGTTCCTTAAAGAAAACATTTTCTCCCGGTTTGGGCACCCCCGAGCGATCATTAGCGACAATGGAAGTCATTTCTGCAACAAGACTTTCGTGGCCTTGATGCGGAAATACTCCATTAATCATAAGCTATCCACGCCCTACCACCCCCAAACCTGCGGGCAGGCCGAAGTTTCAAATCGGCAAATCAAGCAGATACTGGAGAAGACGGTTTCCAAGAACCGTAAGGATTGGTCGCTGAAACTCACTGATGCCCTTTGGGCATTTCGCACCGCTTATAAGACCGACCTTGGCATGTCTCCCTATCGTCTTGTGTACGGAAAATCCTGCCACCTACCTGTCGAAATAGAGCATCGCGCATTTTGGGCGATAAAGGAGCTGAATCTGTCTCTCGAAGATGCGGGCAGCCATCGGAAGCCGCAGTTGAACGAACTGAGCGAGCTTAGGGATGAGGCTTACGATAATGCGGTTGTCGTTAAGAACCGAACGAAGGTGTTTCACGATAAACACCTTTGGCGCAAAACCTTCATACCTGGTCAGCAGGTACTGCTTTACGACACCCGACTTCACTTCCATCCAGGAAAGCTCAGATCTCGCTGGAAAGGGCCGTATTTTGTGCGGAATGTGTATCCGCAGGGCGCTGTGTATTTGGAAAATCCAAAGGACGGTTCATTTTTCAAAGTGAACGGACACCGACTAAAACTGTACCTTAGCGCCGAACCAACAGAGAAACTCATGTTCTTACAGGAGCCGGTTTACCCTGCCTAATCTTCCTCTGCCTACCTCCAAACTTCGGTTATCCAGCCGAGAACAGTGGACACTGTTCCAAATAAGTTTGGGGGTATGTACCATTTTGTATATATTTGTGGATATTCTTTTTCTTTTCTTTAAAAAAAAAATTGTATCGCTAACCGGCAATTTTGACCCTTCAAATGTTCTCTTCATGCAATAACAGTGAGGACACTGTCCAGTTTATGTTTGGGGGTACGCTCGGTACGCATTTCTTACCTTCGCATTCATATGTATATTTTGCATCTGCATATTAAAATCCATAAAATCCATAAAAATCTGAAAATTTTCTAAAAACATAAAAACTTTTCTGTCAAGTTAGATGCTATACGCCATCCACCCGACTTCTTCCCGTAGATATAAATCTACTCACCTGGTCCTCGCCCGCCGGTGCCGACGTCGCCACGCGCTTGCTTGTCGTCTCGAAGTCCACATGGGGTTACCTACATATCATAACGCACCATATCGCATTAAAACTAAATTCGAAATCGAAACGGCATACGAAAATCAAATCGGCACGCGTATCACGCATAGGTCCAAACCTATCGCCTACGCATGCAAGAATAGTCAAACCAACCCTCTATGTCGATGTACAAACGTCAAACCATCGAGAAAAATCCAATCACACTCATTTGAACATTCACGAACCCTAATTTTAATATAAACTAGGTTAAAACTCACAAAAACCCCAATTTGACTTAAAAAGTCATTTTTCCGAAAATCTACCAAGCACAATTCGCCGTTTTTGTACAAAACATGACGTTTAAATGAATGTAGCGGCCAATATACTTATTAAATATCTTAAATAAGTCATATAAACAATTCCCGGAATTTAATTTCATTAAATTCCAAAAACCCTAATATTCTAGTTTACAAAATACCTAAAATTTAACAATTTCAAAGCAAAAATGCACAAACTACAATCTAGCTTAGATTTGCATGATCTAAAGCATTAAACCACACTTAATAAAGTTGATGAAGTCATGAAAAACCTAAACACATTTTTAATCCCAAGTATTTAACCAATTTCAAAAACCTAGTAAGCAAATTAGCAAATTAACACAATTTTTAAACTAACCATTAGCACAAGCTACTAATCTTTTATTAACATGAAAAAAAGCCTAAATATAACACACAACCATACACCGATTTTATAAAACCCTAACTTGCATTCAAATTCCTAACTTGAATTCCAAAACTTGCAACTTAAGCCTAATTAACACTTAAGTAGTTTAGCTTTAAGAAATTTGTAACAAATTAAGCAAAAATGTTTTAAAATTATACCCCAAAAATATTTGAAGATCCACAAGCATCCATGGCCTCCCAAAATGCTCTCTTTTCACAATGATCCATGCTATACGGGCTAGGCTAAAATGGGTAGGAGTCGGATTTGGGTTTTGGGATTTTTTTTGATGGATTTGAGGCAATTTTTGAAGAAGTTTGAAGAGAAAAGAGAAGGGAAATGGGGGGGGCTGTTGCTGCTGTAGGAGGGGGGGCTGCTGGAATGGGAGTGGAAGAGGAGAGAGAGGGAGGTAGAGAAAGTGGGGGGAGAAGTCAAAGTCAATTCATGGTCAAAGGTCCACCTCATTTCTCCATTTTCTTTTCTTTTCTTTCATTTCTTTTCCTTTGAAATTCAAGTGGGGAAAAAGATGGTGGCTGCTGAATTCAGCCAAGGGGAGAAGTAAATGGGGGTGTGTGGGTGTGGGTACGGGTGTGGGGTGATGAAAAATGATAAATACAATACCCCAAACATCCATTTACGCTAAAAAAGTTTTTTTCTTCAATAATTTATAAACTGTTTTGGCAAATAATTTCGTTCCAAAAACCACATGATAAAATTTTATTTAATGTTTTATGATGCACAAAATTTTTTTCAACTCATTCCAATTTGTAATTTTCCCTAATAAAATGTATTAGTGACGGCTTAAAATAATATTAAAATAATATTTTTTTCAGAAAATTTGAAATTTCACCATTGGCTCAATAAACACCAAATAATAGAAATTACATAGCTAGAATATGTATATTTAATTTTTATAATAAGATATTTGTATTATGACTTTTTACAGAAAACCCCCTTATTTTACCGATTTTTTCGAAATTTCACCGAAACGATTTTCAAAACGTTACATTCACATTTTTCCTCCCATCATGAGAGAGAGGCCGGCCACTTCATGAGGGTGAAGAGAGAGTTCATTTTTCATGAGGGAAATTGATTCATCTCATTTTGCTTGCTTGCAAAATTCTCAACCTCTCTCCAAAGTTCTTTCATTCCTCCATCATGGCAACTTCACAACCCCAATAGAGACAATGGATTCTACACTTACCTACAGCAATTCTTGAGCACGTCGACTCGCCAGCTTCCTGCCCGAGTTGCCTCGGTCCAGAGGTGGGAGCCCATAAAAGAACCCAGCGATGTGGTGCCCGTTTCGACGAGGAGGCGAAAACCGGAGATTCCGCGAGGAGATCGGAGTGGAGGCCGAAGACCGAAGGACACGAATCGCCTCGGTATAGCTTTCTACTCTTATTCTAGTTTGCTAGAGTTAGATTAATGGCCCAATCCGGGTTTTATAGTGCGCGGTGGTGCCGGTTTCTAAGTTCTAGAAAAGTTTTCGTTTCCGCATTCCGGCGTCGGATTGACGGCCGGGGCGCCGCCGTGCACTTACAAGTCTGTAAACCCGAGATCATCATAGAGTCTTGTGTGTTCTCCCACTGTGCTTTGATTACCACCCTACTATGGCTCTACTGAATCGTGCAAACAGCATGGCTGTTGGGTACAGTCCCGAGACACACGAAGGCGATGAGCGATAGTAGGGGTTTCGTCTCTCCCGGTATTTGGAGTTGATGTTGTGCTGTGCTCGACTGGCTATATCAGTAAGTTTCTGGCAAGGGCTGTTGAGATTTACCGATAAGTGTTATCAGTAGTTTCTCGATCTCTTAAAGACCATTCATCGACACGACTTATTGAGTTATTGGTGTTAACGTTACCATCCCTAGGCTTGATATGCAGCATATCTGACGAAGAGACCGGACTGTACGGTAGTGTTGCCGGTTGGCTCGATTGGAGTTGTAACAGGTTCGCTTGTTTTCTTCTGATCGCTCAATACCCGGGTGGCCATTACGTTTAGCTGACCGCTTGCGGCTTGGGGGTGCTTGATATGATCATCACCCACTGCTGGCGTATTGACGAGTCTTAGAGTCCCACAATGGAGTTTCCTAGTCCATGCGAAACGATGTGGTGCGCATATGAGATATGCGGGTGGACCCGGTTAAAATGCGTGTACGTGATACCGTATATTAGTCGGACGGTTTGCTTTTGGTCGGGTCGTATGTGATATGACCGGGTTGCTAAATCAAGTGTTGATTTATCATTGACCATTAGTTTCTCACTAGAAATCCTTTCTTGTCTTTTATTGTTGTATGCATGCATGTATGCATTCATTCTTATTCATGCACATATGGATGTGCATGCACATATACATGCATACATCATTCTATCATGGTTGTTGATATAGTGGATGGTGGCAATATAAGACTCACACCCTTTATAAAATATATTGATATTATTTTTGGAAAAGAAAAATGAAAATGGAAATTATTTCATGGTTGAATATTTTATTCTTTCATTAACACTTTAGTTTAATCATGATCTAATTTCTATGGTCATTTTTGTTCCAAACAAAAATATCTAGATATTTTATAACCATGGTTGAGAATGAGAGAGTGAAAATAGATATATTTTCATTTTCTCACTTTATTCAATAAGCTTATCATTATCTTGAGTTTTAGAAAGCCATCATCTTCTTCCTCTTTTCTCTCTTGCTCTCTAGATTTCTCAAGTGACCCAAAGAGTGACCAAGTTATGATTTTGAAGTGAGAAAACCAACCACAACACCATTCTACACTAGTCTTGCCCATTAGTGTAGAGTGTTAGCTTCCATTTCTTCTCTTGATCTTTTGAAGCTTCAAGCTTGGACAAAGAGGACTCCGGGTGGATGGTCGTGGAACTAGAGGATCTCAAGCGGACCTTTTTCCAACCCTCAAGTAGCCAAGGAGTCTAGCGTAGGGAGCTACAAAGGTTGTACTCTCAAAACCCTAGCTTTTTCTAATTGTGTTTGTTAGTGTATATGCCCTAGAGGCCATTACTGTATCATACTAGTTTGTATATTACTTAAGGGAAGCTTGGGATATTCACAGTTGTATAGACTGTAGGGTTCCCAGGCACTCTTGTGAGGGTTCATAAGGCATCGAACATGCCCGAATAAAATTTTAGACGTGCCGAACAACCCAAAGCCGGGATCTTTGCTAGATTATTAGGGTTTAACATGCAAGATAACAAATTTATTACTAAGTGTGAGGGATTATAACCTTTGTAGTCCGCTCCTTCGCTTCATAAGCTCCGAGTAGAAGTCCCTTCGCCGCGATCCACGATCTCCCGGACTCAAGAGAGGTTCCACGACTCGAACGATCCATGCTAGCTTGTAGTGTTCTGCTTCTCCGATGATCTACGTCGAAGTTGCTATAACTCAAGCTCTCTCACTCTAATGAGATGAACACCCTAATCTAATGGGCTTGATTAGATGAGGATGATAGAGTAGTATTTATGCTATCTTTTTATATCAATTTCTCACAAGAAATCATCACCAAAGGAAAATCTAGTGAGCTCTTTCTAAAACTCAAGAGAGAAGAAGATGAAGAATAAATGAGATCATCCTTTTGTGATGAATAGTAGATAAGAGTATATCAATAATAATGCAACCATGATTAATGATGACAAGGATAACCCTTGTAGAGAGTTAACTAAGGCTAGGGTTTGGTTGGGTTAAGAAATGAGTCATAAGAAAATATCTATCATAATATCTTCTTCATGACAAAAGGAATGCCTCTAGAAAGTGCAAGAAGAAGCTAACCCTAATCAAACCCTAATCTCTTTTTATCATCACTAAACATGTTTCATTATTAATCATATCATGTTACTATAATATATATCACATATATATTATATTTGTAACAATAGAAAAATAATACAATTAATATATATCGCATATATATCAATGTATTATCCGATGAGAAAATGAAATAATAAAGCGAGCCAATATCAGATAATGAAATACAATATATCATATATATTATTATATATTAAATCATCGAATCAACACTTGATCCGACAATCCGGCTATATCGAATATAACCGACTAATATATCATGTACCGATTCATCGAATCAACACTTGATCCGATGATCCGGTTCATATCTAAATATCGCGAGAATATAATACGGTATCTCATATCGCATTATTCTCGGTCCTGCACATATCACATATGTGCCTCTACTCCGTTTTACCTGAGCCAAGAAAACTCTGTGTAGGACTCTAAAGAATCGTCAATACGCCGGTAAGAGGTGATGATCATATCAAACACCCACAAGCTGCAAGCGGTCAGCTAAACGTAACAGCCACCCAGGTATTGAGCAATCAGAAGATCAACAAGCTAGCATGTACGTTCTCCTGTGAATCCAATCAGTAACACTCCCGTACAGTCCGGTCCGTTCTTCTAATATGTCGCATATCTAGTCTAGGGGTGGTATACGTCAGACCCCAGTAACCGATAAGTCTTGTCGACGTGAGGCTCATAACAGGTCGAGAAACTACTGATAACACTTACCTGTAAATCTCTATATAAGCCCTGGCCAGGGACTTCCAGTTATAGCCAATCAAACACAGCACAACATCAACTCCCTATACCGGGAGAGAGGAATCCCCTCCTATCGCTCATTACCTCCATGTGACTCGGGACTGTACGTAAAAGCCACCATTTTGCACGCCCTCTTGGAAGTGCTAAGGTGGAAATCAAAGCACAGTAGGAATCACACAAGACTCTATGACGATCTCAGGTATACAGACTACCCTGTACCAGTGTCACCGGAGAACTGCCATCTGACGTGTGGTATATTACCATATAGGAGTTCTCGGCGAGTCCGTCCAGTGTACCCAGTCTCCACTGAGCACCCGTACACCATCTCTGATGTTAAACATTGATGGATATGGGATCATCCTGTTAGTTATATGTATGCCCTGGAGGCCATTACTCTACATAGGATGTATATTGTAGTGGATGCTGGGACATATATAAGGAGGACTTTCTTGCTCGACATGATAGTATGCTATCTGGTTACTCTTTACGTTAACGTGTATACCGATTGTCTCTCTGTTACATGTTGGTAAAGCCCTTAGGATGTGTACTTGACTACCTGGACTATGATGTGGATCATACTACTGGGGACATGGTAGTCTATAAGTACATCCTTTAAGGTCCCTAGTCGTGGGTGTATCGAGACAGGGCATCGATATGCCAGAGTAGACTAGCGTATACCTTCTCGACCCATACAGATGGGCGATGGATGATCCCATATCCATTGGTGTTTGACATCAGAGATGATATACGGGTGCTCAGTAGAGACTGGGTACACTGGACGGACTCGCCGAGAACTCCCAGATGGTATTATACCTTACGTCAGATGGCAAATTCTCTGGTGACACTGGTACAGGTTAGTCTGTAGACCCGAGATCGTCATAGAGTCTTGTGTGATTCCCACTGTGCTTTGATTTCCACCTTACCACATCCAAGAGGGCGTGCAAAACGGTGGCTTTTGGGTACAGTCCCGAATCACATGGAGGCAATGAGCGATAGGAGGGGATTCGTTTCTCCTGGTATAGGGAGTTGATGTTGCATTGTGTTCGATTGGCTATAACCGGAAATCCCTGGCCAGGGTTGCTGTGATTTAATGGTAAGTGTTTCCAGTAGTATCTCGAACTGTTATGGACCTCATATCGACACGACTTATCATGCTATTGGGTTCTGACGTTTACCACCCCTAGGCGAGATATGCGACATATCAGACGAACAGACCGGACTGTACGGTAAGTGTTACTGGTTGGATTCACAGGAGTGTGAGCGGGCTTGCTCGTCGATCTTCTGATCGCTCAATACCCAGGTGGCCGTTACGTTTAGCAGACCGCTTGGGTCTTGTGGGTGTTTGATATGATCATCACCTGCTGCCGGCGTATTGACGAGTCTTTAGAGTCCTACACAGAGGTTTTCTGGCTCAAGCGAAACGAAATAAGAGCGCATATGAGATATGTGCGGGACCGAGAATAATACCAGTATGTGATACTGTATTCGATTCTCGCGATTTGTATCAGTGGTCGGTTATATGTGATATAGCCGGGTTACCGAATCAAGTGTTGATTAGATACATTGATACACTTGATATTAGTCGGTTATATGCGATATGACCGGATCGTTAAATCAAGTGTTGATTTAATGAATTAATGTATAATTATATTTTTGATATATTACTTTACATTAACTACTATTTGTTCACTTAAGATGGATTTTCTCACTTAATGTGCACATTATATATATGATATAGTTTTGTGCACTAGTTTGTATCATGTTTGATGATAAATGCAAACTTGGGTTTGTGTAAAGAATTAAACCATGGTTATGTTAATGGTTAGGGTTTTGATTTACTTACTTATTCATTTGTTTATTTATTCTTTTTTGAAAGATAAATAAATCATGGTGGCTTTCTTTGTTTGCTAGTTGAAGCTTCATGAAGCTTTGAATAAGTCCAGCATTTTTGTTTCATGCTTAACCCTAACCATTCAACCTAACCCTAGTTTATTCTCTACACTTAACCATGGTTGCTAATATGATAAGAATGACTTTTTTTTTTAATAATACTTATCATATTATCTTCTTCTTCTTCTTCTTTAAGATGAAGAAGCTTGCAACCAACAATGGTGCCTTGAGAAAAAGAGTGAGAAATCGAATTCTAAAGTGAACCCACTTCCTATTTCTTCATCCTCTACCACTTGCCAAGTAGTATAGGGTGTTTTCTTCACAAGTTTCATGACTTGGTGAAGTTGGAGCTTGATCTTGTGTTGTCTCGACGTAGATCATCTTCGGCATCGAAGTCGACGACCTAGCCCGCTCATTTCTCCGATGAAGCCGACGCTAGAGCCCGGGATCCGATGATCGCAGCGAGGGGACATCATCACGGAGCTATGGAGGTGGAGGACCGGATCTACAAAGGTTGTATTTTCCGTTCACTCTTAGTTAAATTGTTGACTAGCTTGTAGTTTCGCCTTAAACTCTAGTCAACGATCGCATTAGGGTTTCTCGGCACCGGAAATTTTTGAATTTGGCATGGTTGATGCCTTGTGGACTTCATTAGTGTGCATAGAAACCCTACAGTGGTATCGGAGCCTAGCTAGAGCCTTAGGCGATGCGTAGACGGAGTTAGAAGTCCGATCGAACCGAAACCCTAATCTTAAAATGCTCTCTGTACATTTTTTGAAATCTGGGTTTTTTCCAGATTAAAAATTCTTAGAAAATTCATCAGGAAGTTCTAAGAATTACGGTGCAAAAATGACAAATAGATACGGCAAAAGAGCGGCGGAACCGCGGCAGAAGCTTGGCTTCTGCGGCGGAACCGCGGCAGAAGCTTGGCTTCTGGGGCGGTTCCGCGGCCATATGATTAGATTAGCCTTCAATATTTGCACAGTAATTCCTAATTTTTAGTGCTTTATTTTCTGGGATATTTTAAATTCTACTCTACAGTTGAGTTTTCTGGGTTGTATTGGGGACTCCGTGTTTCGATCGGGAAGTTTAACTTCGTCTGTGTTTTTCCGGATAATTTTAAAATATGTTAAAAAGTTCGACCGGATATAAATACCCAATTTTTCCCCTGCCGGGAAATTTCCAATTGTTGGATTTTTCCGTGGTTTAAAGACGTTCTAAGTAGTGCAAGTAACGCGATGGTCCCTCTAGAAGACAACAAACCTTAACTCGATTATGTGACCGTCTCGAACTGCCCTTCGAACCTTAGGCTTTGGGGCAGTACGGCGTGCCACATGTGAGGCGTTGGCTTGACCCTTCTACGGCTAGACCGTTGGTACTGAGGCATGAACAGGATGTTTTTAAACCTATTTTATGTGTTGAGCTGTTTTGGGAAAACTTGGGTGTTTGACTGTTCGATTGGAAAGTTTAACATTTTCTGTTTATCTGGAATGTGATACAATATTTGGAATCCACAAGTAGTTATGAGATAACTGAATGAATGTTATAAACATAGCACTTTAGTCTCACCTGATTGGTTGCCACGGAATTTTGATGTGATCAAAAGTCCGTCGCAATCACGTAGCGTACGCGGATACTCGCCGGGTAAACTTAATAGACAGCTACACCCCATAGCCCCGACCAAGTGACTGTAGAAGAACCCGGTCGCCGAAAGCATCCGTTCGGGTGCTCGCGGCAGCGGTGTTCTGCCTTGGTGCACTTCGTCGACGGCATCGGGGATGCGGCCGCCTACCGAAGTTTGCGACGAGCATTCGATCAGAATGTCGGGAATCCTGTTGAATTGCCCGACTTGATTTTGATAAGAGTTTTCGATAATGAGACTAAAATGCGGGATTTATAATTGTTAGGCATGTGATGTCTAAGGAATTCATTTGATTAGGCATGTGATGTCTAAAGAGGTTGCGGATTCCAACTGTTGTAGTTTTACATTTATTTTTCTGTGACCGTAAGTGTAATATGTGATATCGCCGGTTTCGTTGCAATATGTCAACAACTATTGGGATGCGCATGTTTACTTACGTTGATGACATGTGATGTTATGTGTTGCTGGATATGTTATATTGGATCGTCGTGTTTGAATAGCCCGGGGTTTTTTATGTGAGATGAGTGTTTTTCATTTTCATTCATGTAAAAACTTGTATGTAATATTCTTTTATTGGGGCACTTCCAGGTTGAGGAAGATGTCACCCATTGTATATTATTTACTTTTCCGCACTAGGATAGACCCAAGGAGGAGGGCACAAGTAACCGGGTTCTGGAGTCCAGTGGGAGACCAACTCGAGGAGTCGAGTCCGGGTCTCCTAACTCTAGAATTGGTAGGGTTGCTTGCCGCTCTCGTAGGGGTCTAGGGGTGTGGGTTTGGCTATTCATCGCGACCGTGGAATCCGTGTTTTATACTGGCTCGTATTGAAAACACGGACGTCCTAGTATATCCAATATTTCATATGATTCTTCTGCTGCGATATCTGTGATGTGATCATTTGATATGTTCTGTGATAAATACTATATATAGTATATATGATATATTATATAGACGTTACTTATGTTTTACACCCGCACTAGCCCTGCCCCGCTCTGCCGTTAGTTACCTAACCTAACGGTGCACGAGGGGACATCGAGGCGAATGCGGATGGCATAAGTATACGTCATATTTATCTGTGATGTTTAGGTGACTTAAATGATGGGACTTCATTAATGTGATTAATGAAAGAAAAGAAACCGAAGATGTTGTGGAATTGAATTTCAAAATTAAAACAGGTAGCTACAGTTCTTGCTTTGCATCGCGGTGTTCCTTGTAGAACATCCTGCACCTTATTCGATAGGGAAAGGACCGAGATCCCTTCACCGGGAGTGACTCCTTTAGCGATAACTGGCAGATGCTACACACTCGGTTTGTCTTTTGATTGCTTCTATAGTTTCTGCTTTGCACAGTGATATATATGATATATCCCGCACCTCATTCGACGAGGAAAGGGCCGACGATCCCTTCACCGGGAGTGACCCCTTTAGCAAAACTAGAAAAGCCTAAAAAACACTCCATTTTAAAATCATTTGATTCTGCAACGATATCAAGTTCATTACGCAATAGGTTTTCAAAAAAACCTGTCGTAGCCCTTCGTCATTTCAGATAAGTCCTACTTAGTATTCATGCTACGTTTATTGACCTCCGTCAAGGCGTAGTGTACGGTAGCTAACTAGTATTTATCTGCTTATGCATATGGTGCAGATTGGGTTAGGGTAGTCGTACGGCCTTGTTGACCTCCGTCAAGGGTCGTGCGGGTGGGTTTCATTCAATCAAGAAATGAAGGGTTGAACTTGACTAGTAGCCTATGGTTTGTTGACCTCCGTCAAGGTCATAGGGTGCTAGGGGTAAAATTATCGGGAATTTCAAGTGTTGAAATTTGCAATGAGATTGCATACCTTCTATGAGATAGTTGGATCCCGATACCCACTGCGAGTAATTGTTACTCCTGGGAGAGTTTTACACATTACAATTAGCCGATCAAGTAGGTGTCTAGAAAAGTGTCAACGGGTTTACGCCTCTGGGAAAATGAGGTTTACAGTAATTAGGTCCGTGCGAAAGCACGGGGAACCTCCCTCAATGTACCGACACTGGCCTGGCTGAAAGATTGGCGAACTTGTAGCGTGTAATTAATCCCGGCTAGTCTTTCCTTTTAGGGTTTGAAGGAAGATTTGATAAAAAACAGTGGGAGCCATCCTGATTAGATAAAATAATAACCAATCTATTCTAGCAAGAGCGCACGCTGAGTGTTTTCTTCTCTCTCTCTCCTGGTAGCGACCATGTCACGCCTTAATCAAGATAATAATACGGATGTATTGACTGAACCCGCTTGTTATACTGAGCTGGGGAACGTTGCTCCTGCTCCAACTTATAATTGTTATAAGATAGAGCAGGAAATTGGGGATTACCAGAATTCCTATGCCGCCCAAACGAAGAGAGTGCATGCTGATGCATCATCTTCGGGTGTGTTCATTATACAGAACTGTTTCTCAATATTCTTTACGTCCTGGGTATGTGATACCGAATCAGGATCCCGCATATGTAATCTGTTACATGGGCTACAGATAGGTAAAGAACTGAGAACGGGTGATAAGTTTCATGAGGCAGAAAACGGGGCAAGTGTTGCAGCCAAGTCTGTTGGTCACTGTCACCCTGTATTACAAATACATTGATGATGAACGAATGTTATTAGATACCGAACCTGATATACAAAATCATATCAGTCTCTTTATAAGTAAAGAAATGATAAAATTTTGTATTGTTGGATAATGTTTTGAACATTTCCTATATCAAAGTTGATCGGGTCAGGCATGTTATCTAAAAGCATTGATGTTCTAAATCAAACTATGGTTCTTAGTATATAGAACACACACAAGAGGAAGAGTTCAGAAATGAACGAATCCTTCTTAGGGCATTGTAGACTAGGTCAGATCAATGTGACCCGACTAGCTAAAGTTACATTTAGATGCATATTTAAATCAGTTTGAATTTACATCTTATGAAACTTCCCAGTCATGTCACAAAGATAAAATGACCATAACTCTGTTTACTGGAAGCAGAGAAAGAGTTAGTTGAACTCTTGGGATGATACATGTTGATGTATATAGGTCCCTTGTCTGCACATGCCAAGACCGGTTCTTTGTACTTCATTACATTCTCTGATAATCTCTCAAGATTCAGACATATGTTCCTGTTGAAGCACAAGTCCGAACCTTTTGAGATATTCACAGAATATGATTTAGAAGTAGAGAACCAAAATACGGGTATAAGTATTATGTCCTTTGATGTAATCAGGGAGGAGAATACTTGAGCACGGAATTCCTGGATTATTCTAAAGGAGAATGAGATTCTCTCTCAGTATTACTCCTCTGAATACACCACAGCACAGCGTTGTATCGGGGCGAAGCAGATACACCTTATTTGATATGGTGTGCTCTATGATGAGAACTACTGACTTACCTTTTTCCTATTGGGTGTTATGCACTTGAGAAGTTGCATACCTATTGAATAGGGTTCCAATCAAATCAGCTGCCTACCGCTTCATAGGTGATATGGAAAGGGAAGAGCCCATATCTTAGGTTAGTTAAGATTTGGGGTTGTCCGGCCTATGTCTAAAAGCAAAATCCGGACAAGCTCGAGGCAAGGTCTGTTACGTAGAACTGGAAATGTTCCAGCTATACAAACTGCAGCTGATGATTTGGCAGAACCAAAGGATTCAATAGCAACCAACGAACCTCAGCCTCTCCGCCGATCTAGTAGGGTTCCTTACCCACCTGAGAGATACTTCGGTTTCTCTATGACAGTGGGAGCGAGAATTGCATCATGAGATGATGACCCAACTAGCTCCGAGCTGGTCATCAGGAGTAGGACCCTGTAAGAATGGCTGGATGTTTATCGATCTGAGATGGAATCCTTATACACCAACAAAGTATGGACTTTGGTTGCTTTATCTGAAGGGTTAAATCTCCATCAGGAGCAAGTATATCTTGAGAAGATTACTTGGTGTAGATGGAAAAGTTGAGACTTTCAAAGCTAGACTTGTTAAAGGTTTTCGTCATCGACCAGGCGTGGATAATGATGAAACCTTTTTCCAGTGGCTATGCTTAAGTCCATCCAGATCCTACTTGCCACGGCTACATACCATGACTATGATATCTGGCGGTTGGGTGCCATGACTGCTTTTCTAAATGATGTTTTAGAAGAGAACGTCTATAAGTACACAGCCAGAGGGCCTCGTAGACAGTGGGAGCAGCGGAAACGTGTACAAGATGCTTTATAAGATTAAAGAAGGCATCGCGGAGTTGGAACATCTGTTTTGATGAGATAGTCAAAGAGTTTGACATCATCAAAATGGTAGATGAACCATGTATATACAAAAAGGTAGTAGAGAGTATGGTGATGATCCTCGTAGAGTACATGGATGATATACTCTTGATAGGGAAGGAGTTTCCTATGCTACGCTCGGTCAATCTCCGCTTATCATAATGATTCTCAATAAAGGATCAAAGTGATACCTACTAAACCCTGGGTTTTGGATCTATAAGATAGATCTAATTGGATATTAGGATACTCACTAGTTGTAGTGAGATGGTATCAATTGATCCTGAGGAGAATCACTGGAAAGGTTCCAGGGTGATAAGGACGACTGAATATCAGTCACAGGCATTGTCTTTACCCTCAGTAAAGGGATGGTATGTTGGAAGAGTTCCAAGCTAGATACCGTGGCATACTAGACGATAAAGGCTGGATACATCGCTAATTAAGATGCTACCAAAGAGGCAGTTTGGGTGAATATTGGTTCATGAGATGAACTAGGTTCCTACCATTGTGTGACAATGGAAGTGTGGCTTTGGCCTAGGAACCCCGGTCCCATCAGTGACCCAGACATATTCTGTGGCAGCATCACCTGATCATGGAGATAGTTGATCTCTAGGGTGATCGAGGTTAGGAGAGCAGACTCAGAGGATAACACGGCGGATCCACTCACGAAGGCCTATTCCCAGAGAGAGACTTTTATGGGATGGTTGAGTATGAGATACTACAACCACTGCTACAGATGGCCCTAATGCAAATGGGAGATTGTTAGTTATATGTATGCCCTAGAGGCCATTACTCTACATAGGATGTATATTGTAGTGGATGCTGGGACATATATAAGGAGGACTTTCTTACTCGACATGATAGTATGCTATCTGGTTACTCTTTACGTTAACGTGTATACCGATTGTCTCTCTGTTACATGTTGGTAAAGCCCTTAGGATGTGTACTTGACTGCCTGGACTATGATGCGGATTATACAAGTGGGGACATGGTAGTCCATAAGTACATCCTTTAAGGTCCCTAGTCGTGGGTGTATTGAGACGGGGCATCGATATGCCAGAGTAGACTAGCGTATACCTTTTCGACCCATACAGATGGGCGATGGATGATCCCATATCCATTGGTGTTTGACATCAGAGATGATATACGGGTGCTCAGTAGAGACTGGGTACACTGGACGAACTCGTCGAGAACTCCCAGATGGTATTATACCTTACGTCAGATGGCAGTTCTCTGATGACACTGGTACAGGTTAGTCTGTAGACCCGAGATCGTCATAGAGTCTTGTGTGATTCCCACTGTGCTTTGATTTGCACCTTACCACATCCATGAGGGCGTGCAAAATGGTGGCTTTTGGGTACAGTCCCGAATCACATGGAGGCAATGAGCGATACGAGGGGATTCGTTTCTCCCGGTATAGGGAGTTGATGTTGCACTGTGTTCGATTGGCTATAACCGGAAATCCCTGGCCAGGGTTGCTGAGATTTACTGGTAAGTGTTACCAGTAGTATCTCGAACTGTTATAGACCTCATATCGACACGACTTATCAAGCTATTGGGGTCTGACGTTTACCACCCCTAGGCGAGATATGCGACATATCAGACGAACAGACCGGACTGTACGGTAAGTGTTACCGGTTGGATTCACAGGAGAGTGAGCGGGCTTGCTCGTCGATCTTCTTATCGCTCAATACCCAGGTGGCCATTACGTTTAGCAGACCGCTTGCGGCTTGTGGGTGTTTGATATGATCATCACCTGCTGCCGGCGTATTGACGAGTCTTCAGAGTCCTATACAGAGGTTTCCTGGCTCAAGCGAAACGAAATAGGAGCGCATATGAGATATGTGCGGGACCGAGAATAATACCATTATGTGATACGGTATTCGATTCTCGCGATTTGTATCATTGGTCGGTTATATGTGATATAGCAGGGTTACCGAATCAAGTGTTGATTCGATACATTGATACACTTGATATTAGTCGGTTATATGCGATATGACCGGATCGTTAAATCAAGTGTTGATTTAATGAATTAATGTATAATTATATATTTGATATATTACTTTACATTAACTAGTATTTGTTCACTTATGATGGATTTTCTCACTTGATGTGCACATTGTATATATGATATAGTTTTGTGCACTAGTTTGTATCATGTTTGATGATACATGCAAACATGGGTTTGTGTAAAGAATTAAACCATGGTTATGTTAAAAGTTAGGGTTTTGATTTACTTACTTATTAATTTGTTTATTTATTCTTTTTTGAAAGATAAATAAATCATGGTGGCTTTCTTTGTTTGCTAGTTGAAGCTTCATGAAGCTTTGAATAAGTCCACCATTTTTGTTTCATGCTTAACCCTGACCATTCAACCTAACCCTAGTTTATTCTCTACACTTAACCATGGTTGCTAATATGATAAGAATGACTTTTTTTTTAATAATACTTATCATATTATCTTCTTCTTCTTCTTCTTCAAGATGAAGAAGCTTGCAACCAACAATGGTGCCTTGAGAAAAAGAGTGAGAAATCCAATTCTAAAGTGAACCCACTTCCTATTTATTCATCCTCTACCACTTGCCAAGTAGTATAGGGTGTTTTCTTCACAGGTTTCATGACTTGGTGAAGTTGGTGCTTGATCTTGTGTTGCCTCGACGTAGATCATCTTCGGCATCGAAGTCGACGACCTAGCCCGCTCATTTCTCCGATGAAGCCGACGCTAGAGCCCGGGATCAGATGATCGCAGCGAGGGGACATCATCACGGAGCTATGGAGGTGGAGGACCGGATCTACAAAGGTTATATTTTCCGTTCACTCTTAGTTAAGTTGTTAACTAGCTTGTAGTTTCGCCTTAAACTCTAGTCAACGATCGCATTAGGGTTTCTCGGCACCGGAAATTTTTGAATTTGGCATGGTTGATGCCTTGTGAGACCTCATTAGTGTGCATAGGAACCCTACACATCCATCGCCCATCATATGGGTCAAGATGCGTATACGCTAGTCTACTCTGGTGTATCGATGCCCTGTCTCGATGTACCCTCGACTAGGAACAGTTATAGTATGTACTCATCAACTACCATGGCCCCACTAGTATGATCTCATCATAGTCCCAGTAGTCGAGTATAGATCCTAAGGGCTTTATCAATATGTGAGAGAAAGACAGTAAACCAATACAAGTCAACATGTTAAGATAAAGGAAAACCAAATAGCATACTATCATGACGAGCAAGAAAGTCCTCTCTATATATATCCAAGCATCATTATAATATACATCATATGTACAACAATGGCCTCTAGGGCATATACATAACTAACAATCTCCCTCCTACACTAAGGCCAACTGCTGTAGTATCTCATACCTAGCATCCCGAATAATCTCTCAAACTGTATCTGGGGAATGGCCTTCGTGAGTGGATCTGCAGTGTTTTCCTTCGTATCTACTCTCCTGACCTCGATCTCCCGGCGATCAACTATCTCCCTGATCAGGTTATACCGCCTCAGAATATGTCTGGACTTCTGATAGGACCTGGGTTCCTTGGCCAACGCCACAGTTCCATTGTTATTGCAATACAGAGGTATTGGATGTTCAATGGATGGAACCACACCAAGTTCACTAATGAACTTCTTGATCCAGACAGCCTCTTTGGCAGCGATGTATTCAGCCTCCATCGTTGAGTCTGCAACGGTATCCTGTTTGGAACTCTTCCAACATACCGTCCCTCCATTGAGGGTAAAGACAAATCCCGAGTGCGACTTAGAGTCGTCCTTATCACTTTGGAAGCTGGAATCGGTAAAGGACTCCACCTGGAGTTCTCCGTTACCATACACCAAGAACATGTCTCTAGTCCTTCGCAAGTACTTGAGAATGTTCTTCAAAGCTGTCTAGTGACTCTCTCCAGGATCTGCTTGATACCGACTCACTACACTTAGTGAGTATGCTACATCGGGTCTGGTACATAGCATCGCATACATGATAGAGCCTACTGCCGAAGCATAGGGTATCCCTTGCATGCGAGCTCTCACCAAATCGGTCTTAGGAGAGATCTCTTTGGAGAGAGTGAGTCCAGAGATCGTGGGTTGGTTCCCACGCTTGGATTCTTCTATACTAAACCTCGTTAGTATGGTGTCAATGTACCTGGATTGGGACAATCCCAGTATCCGTTTAGATCTATCTCTATAGATCATGATTCCCAATATGCAGGAGGCATCACCTAGATCTTTCATTGAGAATCTTTGTGATAAGAAGAGCTTGACTGATTGCAGCATAGGAATATCATTTCATATCAAGAGTATGTCGTCCACGTACAATACGAGGAAGACAACCTTACTCTCTGCTACCTTCTTATAGATACAAGGTTCATCTATATTTTTGATGAAGTCAAACTATTTGACTACAACATCAAAACAGATGTTCCAACTCCGCGATGCTTGCTTCAACCCATAAATGGATTTAAGCAGCTTGCACACCTTTCCGCTGCTCCCACTATCTACGAAGCCCTCTGGCTGAGTCATGTACACGCACTCTTCTAAATCACCGTTTAGAAAGGCGGTCTTAACATCCATTTGCCAGATTTTGTAGTCATGGTATGCAGCAATGGCAAGTAAGATCCGGATGGACTTAAGCATAGCCACTGGAGAAAAGGTTTCGTCATAATCCACACCTGGTCGTTGACGAAAACCCTTTGCTACAAGTATAGCTTTGAAAGTCTCAACTTTTCTATCTACACCAAATTTCTTTTTAAAGATCCACTTGCTCCCAATGGGTTTTACCCCTTCAGGAGCATTTTCCAAAGTCAATACTTTGTTGGTGTACATGGATTCCATCTCAGATCGCATTGCATCCAGCCATTTCACAGAGTCACCACTTGTGATGGCCTGCTCGAAACTTGTCGAGTCATCATCTTCCATGATGCAATCCTCGCTTCCACCATCAATGAGAAAACCGTAGTATCTCTTTGGTGGATGAGAAACCCTGCTAGATCGGCGGAGAGGCTGGGGTTCGTCGGGTACTACTGAATCCTCTGGTTCTACCAAGTCTTCTATTATAGTTTGTGTTGCTGGAACCTCTTCCAGTTCTACCTCAATGCCACTATTCTGTTTCATAAGAAAACCTTTTTCTAAGAAAGTGGCATGTCGAGAAACAAACACCTTTTGTTCCTCGGAGTGGTAGAAGATATACCCTTGTGAATTTTTGGGATATCCTACAAACTTACATAAGACAGATCTTGCCTCGAGTTTGTCTGGATTTTGTCTTTTGACATAGGCCGGACAACCCCATATCTTAATGTAATTAAGATGTGGTCTTTTCCCTTTCCATATCTCATATAGAGTGGTAGGCACAGATTTGGTAGGAACTCTATTTAATAGGTTTATGGCTGTCTCAAGCACATACCCCCATAAGGAAATAGGTAACTCAGCTGTACTCATCATTGAGCGTACCATATCTAATAGGGTGCGATTCCTCCATTCCGATACACCGTTGTGCTGTGGTGTATAAGGAGGAGTAAGCAGAGAGAGAATCCCAGTCTCTTTTAGATAATCTAGGAACTCATTGCTTAAGTATTCTCCTCCTCGATCAGATCGAAGAATCTTAATACTTTTGCCCGTTTGGTTCTCTACTTCGTGCTTATATACTCTGAATCTCTCAAAAACTTCAGACTAGTGTTTCATCAGGAACACATATCCGAATCTTAAGAGATCGTCAGTGAATGTAATGAAGTAGGAAGAACCGTTCCTGGCATGCGTAGACATGGGACTGCATACATCACTATGTACCAGTCCTAAGAGTTCGGTATCTCTTTCTCCGTATCCACTAAACGGAGTTTTCGTCATTTTTCCTTTGAGACATGAATGGCAAGTATCATAAGATGATAATTCGAACGGATTCAAATATCTATCCTTATGTAACTTATCCAGTCGTGTCGCATTGATATGACCAAGTCTATAATGCCACAAGAAGGATTCGATCATTTCTGAACTCTTCCTATTGTGTGTGTTTTGTATATTGAGGACTGTATTTTGATTTAGAATGAATATGCCATTATGTAACGAGCCTGATGCAATCAACTTTTGATCTAGGAATATGTTCATAACATTATCCTGTACTACAAAATTATATCCTTCTTTACTTAATAAAGAAACTGATATAATGTTCCACATCATGTTCGGTATATAATAGCACTCGTTCAAAATCAGTGTATCACTACTTGGTAATACTAGGTGATATTCGCCAACTGCTTTGGCTGCAACATTTGCCCCATTCCCTACTTGAACGGAATGATAACCTTTTCCCAGTTCTCTACCTTTTCGCAGCCCATGTAACAATTTACATATGAGGGATCCTAATCCGGTATCTAATACCTAGGACGTAGGGTGAACTGAGAAACAGTTCTCAATAACTAACACACCTGAAGAACATGCATCAACATGCATGTTCTTTTGGGCGGCTTGAGAATCCAGATATGCTCTTATTCCCTGTTCGGTCTTATAACTCATGTAAGAAAGAACGGGTCCAACCTTCCCCTGCTCAGTATAATAAGCGGGTTCAGTCAATACATCCATATTATTGTCTTGATTATGGCCTGACATGGTCGCTACCTGGAGAGAGAGAAGAAAACACTTTAGCGTATGCTCTTGCAAGATTATATTGGTTATTATCTTATCTAATCAGGATGTCTCCCACTGTTTTTATCAAATCTCACTTCAAACCCCAAATGGTAAGATTAGCCGGGATTAATTACACCTTACAATTTCGTCAATCTTTCAGCCAGATCAGTGTCTGTACTTGAGGGAGATTCCCCGTGCTTTCGAACGGACCTAAGTAAAGTAAACCTCATTTTCCCAGAGGCGTAACCCCGTTAACACTTTTCTAGACACCTACTTGATCGGCTAATTGTCCTATGTAAAACTCTCCCAGGAGTAACTTTTACTCGCAGTGGGTATCGGGATCCAACTATCTCATAGGAGGTATGCAATCTCATTGCAAATTTCAACACTTGAAATTCCCGATAATGCTTTTGCCCCTAGCGTGCTATGACCTTGACGCATGCCAAACAACCCATAGTCCGCTAGTCAAGTTGAACCCGTACATTTCGTGATTGAATTAAACCCACCCGTACGACCCTTGACGCATGCCAAACAACGCCGTACGAATACCCTAATCCAATCGCATCTCATGCTACAGATAAGTAATAATCAGCTACCGTACACTACGCCTTGACGCATGCCAAACTACCGCAGCACGAATACTAAATATTACTTATCTGAAATGACGGAGGGCTACGCAGGTTTTTCAGAAAACCATAAGCGTAATGAACTTAATATCGTTGTAGAATCATGTGAAATTTTGAAATGGAGTGTTTTTTAGGCTTTTCTAGTTTCTCTAAAGAGGTCACTCCCGGTGAAGAGATCTCGGCTCTTTCCCCATCGAATAAGGTGCAGGATATATCATATATATCGCTATGGAAAGCAAAACTTTAAAAGCAATCAAAAGACAAACCGAGAGTTATATCATCTGTCAGTTTTGCTAAAGAGGTCACTCCCGGTGAAGGGATCTCGGCTCTTTCCTCATCAAATAAGGTGCAGGGTATATCATATATACCGCTATGCAAAGCAAAACTGTAGCTACCCATTTTATACAGTTTTGATTCTACAACATCTTTTAGGTTTCTTTTCTTTTTATTAATCTCATTAATAAAATCCCATCAGCTTATGCTTCCTAAGCATCACAGAAGAAACAAAAGCAGTAATATTTATATATCAGCATATATATATATATATAGTATAAGCATTCGTCTCAGGAAGTAATATGAACTCATCACAGAACATTGCAGCAGAAGAACATATATGAAATATTGGATATACTAGGACGTCCGTGTTTTCAATACGAGCCTGTATAAAACAACATTTCCACGGTCGCGATGAATAGCCAAACCCACATCCCTAGACCCCTACGAGAGCGGCAAGTAACACTGCCAATTCTAGGGTTAGGAGACCCGGTCTCGACTCCTCGAGATGGCCTCCCACTGGACCCTAGAAACCGGTTACTTGTGCTCCCCTCCTTGGGTCTACCTAATTCGGAAAAGTAAATAATATACAATGGTAACATCAATCTCATCCCGGAAGTGCCCCAATAAAAGAATATTACATACAAAAGAATTTTACATGAATGAAAATAAAAACCCTCATCTCACATAAACCCCCCCCCCCGGCTATTCAGAACACGACGATCCAATATAACATATCACAGCAACACATAATATCACATATCATCAACGTAAGTAAGTATGCATACACCGATCGTCGTAGATGTATAGCAACGAAGACCGGCAAAACAACTACATACTACACTTACGGTCATAGAAAAGAAATTGTAAAACTACAATATTTGGAATCCACAATCACTTTAGACATCGTAAATTCGAAATATCACATACTTCGCATTTCATCCCTAACTATATGAATTCCACATATTGTATCACATTCCAGATAAATAGACAGTATTAAACTTTCCGACTGGATAATCAAATACCCAAGATTTCCTAAATTGCTCAACACTTGAGCGGAGTTCAAATAATCCCAGAATATGTCACAGTACCGGTGATCCAGCCGTAGAAGGGTCAAGCCAACGCCTCACATGTGGCACGCCGTATTTCCCCAAACCCTAAGGTTTAGAGGCAGTTCAAGACGGTCACATAATTGAGTTAAGGTTTGTTGTCTTCTAGAGGGTCCACCGCGTTACTTGCATAATTTTCCGAAAGATTTAAACCCGATAAAAATTCATCACTTGAAAGTTTTTCGTGCCGGGAAAAAGTGAGTTAATGATATCCGCTCGAACTTTTTAACAGTTTCTAAATATCCGGAAAACATAACAAAATTAAATTTTCCGATCGAATCAATCGATTACAAAATAAACCCCGGAACACTCAACACTTGAGTCAGATTAAAAGTACCCAGAAAAATACATATTCACCTGCGGATATAACCATGGAAAAACGAGTCAACGACTTGTCTGTACGGCCGCGGTTCCACGGCAGTAGCAAGGTATTGCCGCGGTTCCACGGCTCATTGTACGGATCATTGACACGTGTTTCACAGAGATGCTTATATTTTCATACTGGTATTTTCAAGCATTTTTAATTCTAAAAAATCACAGTTTTTGAAAAATATCCAGAGAGGGGTTTTATTTCGTCGTATCGGGTTTGATCGGAGTTTTAACTTCGTATACACGTCGCCTAATGCTCTAGATAGGCTCGGATACCACTGTAGGGTTCCTAGGCACTCTTGTGAGGGTTCATAAGGCATCGAACATGCCCGAATAAAATTTTAGACGTGCCGAACAACCCAAAGTCGGGATCTTTGATAGATTATTAGGGTTTAACATGCAAGATAACAACTTTATTACTAAGTGTGAGGGATTACAACCTTTGTATTCCGCTCCTTCGCTTCATAAGCTCCGAGTAGAAGTCCCTTCTCCGCGATCCACGATCTCCCGGACTCAAAAGAGGCTCCACGACTCGAACGATCCATGCTAGCTTGTAATGTTCCGCTTCTCCGATAATCTACGTCGAAGTTGCTATAACTCAAGCTCTCTCACTCTAATGAGGTGAACACCCTAATCTAATGGGCTAGATTAGATGAGGATGATGGAGTAGTATTTATGCTATCTTTTTATATCAATTTCTCACAAGAAATCATCACCAAAGGAAAATCTAGTGAGCTCTTTCTAAAACTCAAGAGAGAAGAAGATAAAGATTAAATGAGATCATCCTTTTGTAATGAATAGTATATAAGAGTATATCAATTATAATGCAACCATGGTTAATGATGACAGGGATAACCCTTTTAGAGAGTTAACTAAAGCTAGGGTTTGGTTGGGTTAAGAAATGAGTCATAAGAAATTATCTATCATAATATCTTCTTCATGACAAAAGGAATGCTTCTAGAAGGTGCAAGAAGAAGCTAACCCTAATCAAACCCTAATCTCTTTTTATCATCACTAAACATGTTTCATTATTAATCATATCATGTTACTTTAATATATATCACATATATATTATATTTGTAACAATAGAAAAATAATACAATTAATATATATCGCATATATATCAATGTATTATCCGGTGAGAAAATGAAATAATAAAGCGAGCCAATATCAGATACTGTAATACAATATATCATATATATTATTATACATTAAATCATCGAATCAACACTTGATCCGACAATCCGGCTATATCGAATATAACCGACTAATATATCATGTACCGATTCATCGAATCAACACTTGATCTGATGATCCGGTTCATATCTAAATATCGCGAGAGTATAATACGGTATCTCATATCGCATTATCCTCGGTCCTGCACATATCACATATGTGTCTCTACTCCGTTTTGCCTGAGCCAAGAAACCTCTGTGTAGGAGTCTAAAGAATCGTCAATACGCCGGTAGCAGGTGATGATCATATCAAACACCCACATGCTGCAAGTGGTCAGCTGAACGTAACAGCCACCCAGGTATTGAGCGATCAGAAGATCAACAAGCTATCCTGTACGTTCTCCTGTGAATCCAATCAGTAACACTCCCGTACAGTCCGGTCTGTTCGTCTGATATGTCGCATATCTAGTCTAGGGGTGGTATACGTCACACCCCAGTAACCGATAAGTCGTGTCGATGTGAGGCTCATAACAGGTCGAGAAACTACTGATAACATTTACCAGTATATCTCTATATCAGCCCTGGCCAGGGACTTCCAGTTATAGCCAATCGAACATAGCACAACATCAACTCCCTATAGCGGGAGAGACGAATCCCCTCCTATCGCTCATTGCCTCCATATGACTCGGGACTGTACCCAAAAGCCACCGTTTTGCACGCCGTCTTGGACATGGTAAGGTGGAAATCAAAGCACAGTGGGAATCACACAAGACTCTATGACGATCTCGGGTCTACAGACTACCATGTACCAGTTTCACCGGAGAACTGCCATCTGACGTGTGGTATATTACCATCTGGGAGTTCTCGGCGAGTCCGTCCAGTGTACCCAGTCCCCACTGAGCACCCGTACACCATATCTGATGTCAAACATCCATGGATATGGGATCATCCATCACCCATCATATGGGTCAAGATGCGTATACGCTAGTATACTCTCGTGTATCGATGCCCTGTTTCGATATACCCTCGACTAGAAACAGTTATAGGATATACTCATCGACTACCATGGCTCCACTGGTATGATCTCATCATAGTCCCAGTAGTCGAGTATAGATCCTAAGGGCTTTATCAACATGTGAGAGAAAGACAGTAAACCAATACAAGTCAACATGATAAGATAAAGGAAAACCAAATAGCATACTATCATAACGAGCAAGAAAGTCATCTCTATATATATCCAAGCATCCATTATAATATACATCATATGTACAACAATGGCCTCTAGGGCATATACATAACTAACATAGACAATCTAGCTCAAAATAGTAGTATGCTACTTGGTTTGTTTCTACTTTAATGTGTGCATGGGTTTCTTTTAACATATCGCCTATACACATTAGTGGAGCCCTTAGGATCTTTGCTTGATTACCAGCGTTGTGATGGCAGTCAGACTCGTGGGGGCTGGGTAATCCACAAGCACATCCTTATGCAGGTCCCTAGTCGTAGGACTATCGAGACAGGGCATCGATACTCCGGAGTAGACTAGCGTATGCGCTTCTCATCCCAGCATGGGAGACGGTCTGTCCCACAGCCGTTAGTACATCGTACTTGAGATAGTATGCGGGTGCTCGTTAGGTTACGAGTACACAGGACAGGACTAGTCGGGAACTGTTGGTTGGTACTATACCTATCGTCGGTTATCAGTTCCTAGGTGACTTTAGTACAGCTTAGTCCGCTGACTTGACACTGTCACTTCGCCTCGAGTGTGTTCCCGCTGTACTTTGATTACTACCCTACCACGGCTCAAAGGAGTCGTGCAAACAGGCAGTAGTTGGGTGCAGTCCCGAAGCACTTGGAGGCAGTGACGGTAAGACAGGATTCGTCTCTCCCGGTATTGGGGGTTGATATCGCGCTGTGTCTAGGAGATCCATTATACAAAGTCCCTGGCCACGACAAGCGAGATATACTGGTAGGTTTCCAGTGTTATCTCAGGGTGTTCTGGGCTACACTCCGACACGACTTGTACCGCTATTAGGGGACTGATGCTTAGCGACCCCTTAGGCCCGCCATGCGATATTCTCAGACGAACAGACCAATTGTACGCAGATTGTCACATTCAGGCTCAATAAGAGTTCAGATGGGTTTCTCCTTGTCCGTCATCTACCTGGGGGCCGTTACGCACAGCTAGTGCCGCTTGCGGTCTGTGGTTAAACCCACTGCCAGCGTAGTGTCGAATCTTTAGAGTCCCACACAGAGAGTTATTCTCCTTTAGGCAAAAGAGTAGAGGTCGCATGGTTTTGCGACAGGGTTCGGTCACATCCGTGCACTTGTGCACGTTTAGTGTCCGGGCAGTTACCACTAGCGGGCTTTGGTTTAAGCCAGATCCTAGTGTACGTTTTAGGATTGGTTTTTATCTCGTTTGTATTCGTGTTCCTCGGAACGCGGATGCGGGTGTGTATGCACGGTTGACAGAGATAGAGGCAGAGGATTCTCATTAGGGTTGTTGACTGTTGACTTTTGCTAAACCCTAATGAGAATAAGAAATATGATTAATGATAATATTAATTAAGTATTATTGTGCCAAGGTTGAGTTGAAAGGTTGACTTAGTTGACCGGTTGACTAGGTTGGACTTGTTGACCATCATCATTACAATGGATATCATTTCATGGCAAAGACTTTTGCTTGCTTGTTATTCTTTGCAAAATGAGTGCATGAAATGATATTGCCATTTGACTTGAACCATCACAAAATACTCAATTACTATTATTTGTTATGATTATTTTGGATTATGAGAGCAAGGGTGAGAAAAGTCTTACTCATTCTATCATTCTCATTCTCTCTCATCCTCAAGCTCTCCCTCTTCCTCTTGCTCTCTATCTAGTTCATGGTTCTATTTGTCTCATGTGTTGAGAAGCAAGAACCATAGAGATAAAGCCCAACACACTTCTCTACTCATCCTAGTATACAAGGTTTAGCAAACCAAGTGTTCTAGTTTCCTCAAGATTGAGGGTGAAGCCAAAGGTAGAAGCTTTCAGGTGGATCCATCTTCGGCACAAAGAGACGACGAGGAAAGAACCGTCCGACCACCACAAGGAGTCCAAGAGAAGGAGTTCAAGTTAAGGTATAACCCCTAACCGAGTAGGTAAAACTCCTAGTTAGGTTGTTAGATAGTTGTTTAACAAAGATCCGTATTTTGAGTCCATGTTACCACCAAAAGAAAAATCGTTTTTCATCATTTCCGCAAGCCCGAAAGAACTGGGAGAGGTAACGTTGACTTACAGTGGTATCAGAGCCTAGTTAAACACTATCTAACATGTTAGTAAAGTAACTAGAAGTTCGATCGGAGAAAAAGTCACGAAACATGCCCGAAATTTCAACTTTCTGCCGATTTTGTTTTTTGTGTAAAAAATAATAAATCATGTACTAAAAATCGGCTCAGGGTTTTTAAAGAACAAGCAAGAAAAATGGTCCACTAACTCGGTCAAGGCGCCGCGGAACCGTGGCAGGAGAATGCTCCCGCCGCGGATCCGCGGCCGAGTTGACTCAATCGTGCCACAATTTTCCTGCAGTGTTTTTCTGGGGGTGTTTTGGGATTTTTACAATATTTTTTTTTTGGCCAGATTTTACAGTAAGCAAAATTTGTTTTTGGGGTTTAAAAATCCGTATTTTGATCGAACTTCTAAAGACTTAAGCTAATGGGTTATATCTTTGATGTGATATATGTATTGAACGTTTGCTAATCGCTATACGTCGATTAGTGGGGGTTATACATATTTGTGATCTATAATGTTGATGGTATGTGTATATGAATTCATTGGATTGTCGCGGATGAATAGCCGGTGGGTTGTGAGATGAGAGTTTTCTTTTTCTTTCAATTCATGTAATTTGTAATTGATGTAATATTATTTATATGGCCGCACAACCGGGATGGGTTTTAGACGTCATTGTATCATTTCTTTTACTGTTTTTGCTCCTAGGATAGACCCAAGGTGGGGTGCACAAACTACCAGGTACCTCGAAGTGCCGAGTGGCCAACTCACGGTGTTGAGGGAGGTTGTTTCGCTTCGGTTACTTGGCGGGTAGTTTGTCGCACCCGCAGTGATCTAGGGTGGGGTCTTGGCTATTCATCGCGACCGTGTAATCCTCTCTTCGTTACAGGCTCATACGAAATGCAGATTCCTAGTATATCCAATGTGTTCATCTGTGATCTGGAATGGCTATCATTGCATGTGAGGAATGTGTATATCTATATATGATATATATTTAGGCGTTGCTTATGTTTTGCATCCGCGCTAGTCCATCACCCGCTCTGTCGTTAGTTAAGTAAACTAACGGGTAATGAAGGGGCCCCGTGGCGAATGCGGATGGCATAAGCGTATGTCATATTTTCGTTGTTTTCTGCAATGGTAGGATTAAATGATGGGACGCATTAAAATTAATGCAAGAAAATAAACAAAGTAAAAGTCGTTGGAACAATTTCAAAAACCACTCGGTTTCTTTTCAAAACAACTTTTAAACGCGGAGCTTAATCCTCTCCTTTTAAAAGCTATCAAAGTTCCTTCGATTATATCATGTTCACTACATTCACGGTTTCGCCAAAACCATTCGTAGCCCTCCGTCGTTTCATATGAATATTCAACAGTATTCAAGCTGTGTTTGTTAGCCTTAGTCAAGGCACAGTGTTTGGTAGCTGGTGGATATTCATATGTTGCATAGATAGATGCATTGGTTTGGGACAGACGTATTACTTTGTTAGCCATAATCAAGGGTATATACGGGTCGGTTCAAATCAACCTGGACAACGACGGGTAGAACTTGACATGTGACTTATGATTTGTTGGCCTTAGTCAAGGTCATGAGAGCATGGGGCAAAAATCCACATCGGGAGTTTCAAAAGAAACTGAAACTTGCTAGAACTGCATACCATTTGGAGTGTGATGATTCTGGTAGGATTCTTTCAGTTTTGTCACACGATATTTGGATCCCGATCCTACTGTGAGTATATGCTACTCCTCGGGAACTTTCTCACTTAACGATCAATGTTATAAACCAAGTAGGTGTCTAGAAAGGTGTTAGCGGGGCTACGCCCCCAGGGAAAAGAGGTTATTTAATTAAGGAACTTCGCGAAAGCGTTGGAAAACCTCCCTCGAAGTACCAACACTGGCCTGGTTGAACGGTTAAGCAAGTATTGTACGGTGAGATTGATTCCGACTAATTCTTCCTTTTTTGTTTGAGGAGGGATTCGAGAGATAGTGGGAGCCATCTTGTTTAGATAAATTAAAAATCAATCTAAACTTGCAAGTGCTTCATGCTGAGTGTTTTCTTCTCTCTCTCTTAATTGCAGCGACCACACATAGGTTACATCTAGATAATAAAATGACTAAACCTGACTGTTATGATTGGCAAAGGTCTGTCCAGATGTCCATTACCCATAACAAGCTGGGACACCTCTTAACGAATCAAACCCCTGCCGTCTGATGACCAGTTTCCCCTATCACAGACATTGACATCTGTATCACATCGGATAAAGACTGTGCGAAAGACAAGTGCCTCGTGTTAACCTCAGTTGATGATGCAAACCAGAGGCAGCACGAGAAGATGGACTCAGTTTCTATGTTCCTCCATAACAAAGATTTATATGGAGAGCAATCTCGTATCGCAAGATATGAGACCTCGAACGAATTGCTTCAAACGAGGTTGGCTGCCGGGTCATCTGTAGGGGGCAACGTCCCTACAGAGACTAGCTATTTTGAGCTCACGGACCTGAAGATCACGTTGGAGAATGGGTCAAATACTGACTTGATTCTACAGTCCCTGCCCTCTGCTTATACCCTCAAGGAAACCAGGGAAGAAGAAGGAAAGGGAAGGGCAAAAGTTTCGGGACTGGATGTGGTAAGAAAGGGACGTTCCTATTGTTACGGGAATGAACATTGGCAGAAGGATTGCGGGGCTAGCAAAGCCAGTAGCCAGAATTCGAAGCATGTTGTGGCTAACCCTACTTCCTGGGTATTAGATACCGGATCAGGATCTCACATCTGTAATTCATTACAGGCTCTGAGAAACCGTAGGGTTATCAGGAAAGGTGATATAACTCTCAGGGTTGCTAACGGAATGAGCATGGATGCTGAATCCGTAGGGGAATATCATCTTGCTACAGACAACTGGGCAGCTATTGGTTCTGCGTAACTGTTTGTATGTACTAGGTGCGACTTGTAATATCATATCTGTATCCTTACTTTCTAAGAAAGTATATGATTTTACTTTTGTAAGCTATATGGTCCACATCCACCTAAATCAAGTTCTGATTGGGTCAGGTACATTAAATAACGGGATATACGTATTGAATCAAGCTCAGATTTTCACTGTCCAGAACACACTTAAAAGAAAGTCTCCGGAAACAAATCAGGCTTTCTTATGGCATTGTAGACTGGGTCACATTAATGAGACACGATTAACTAGGTTACATAAAGAGGGATACTTGAATCCGTTCGAGTATCAGTCTTATGCCACTTGTGAATCTTGTCTCATGAGAAAAATGACAAAGACTCCGTTCACTGGACACGGAGTAAGAGCGAGCGAGCTCTTGGGACTCATACACAGTGATGTGTGTGGTCCAATGTCTACACATGCGCGAAGTGGTTATTCATACTTCTTACTTTCACAGATGATTTCTCTAGGTATGGACATGTCTTCTTAATCAAGCACAAATCCGAGGCCTTTGAGAAATTTCGGGAATACAAGAATGAAGTTGAAAAACAAACAGGAAAAAGTATAAAGACACCGAGATCTGATCGAGGTGGTGAATACTTGAGTGCCGAGTTTCTGGACTACTTAAAAGAGAATGGAATTCTCTCTCAGCATATTCCTCCATACACACCACAACACAACGGTGTATCTGAAAGGCGGAATCGAACCCTATTGGATATGGTTCGTTCCATGATGAGTAAGGCTGAGTTACCGCGATCTTTCTGGGGTTATGCACTAGAAACAGCTGCATATCTCTTGAACCAAGTTTCTACTAAGACAGTGCCTACCACACCATATCAAATGTGGAGTGGGAAGAAACCATGTCTTGAACCCTTTAAGACATGGGGATGTCCAGATTTTGTCAAAAAGCATCATGCGGACAAGCTCGAGGCACGCTCAGTACAGTGCAAGTTTGTAGGATACCTAAAGAACTCCAAGGGGTATCTTTTCTATTACGCAGAGGAGCAAAAAGTCTTTGCTTCTCGTCATGCCCGCTTCTTGGAAACTGAGTTTTTAGAAAATCAGATAAGTGGGAGCGCAATAGAACTGGAAGAAATTCCAGAACCACAAGCTATTACTGAAACCTTAGTAGAACCAGAAGGTTTAGGGGAACCGGACATTCCTGCGCCACTCCGCAGGAGTAGTAGGCAGTCTCATCCGTCCGAGAGATACTACGGTTTTCTCATAGACAGGGATGGTGAGGATTGCGTCATTGATTATGATGAGCCTACTAGCTTCGAGCAAGCCGTTCAGAGCGGTGACTCAGTAAAATGGCTGGATGCAATGCGGACCGAGATGGAGTCCATGTACACCAACAAAGTTTGGACTTTGGACTTTGCTCCAAAAGTGGTAAAACCCATAGGCTGCAAATGGATCTTCAGAAAGAAGATTGGTGTAGATGGGCAGGTCGAAACTTATAAAGCTAGGCTTGTTGCAAAGGGTTTTCGTCAAAGACCTGGTTTGGACTATGACGAGACCTTTTCTCTGGTAGCTATGCTCAAATCCATTTGGATCCTTCTTGCCATTGCTGCCTTCCACGATTATGAGATCTGGCAGATGGACGTAAAGACGGCTTTCCTAAATGGAAATTTGGATGAGTGCGTCTATATGGATCAGCCAGAGGGATTCAATCAGAGTGGGAGCAGCGGTATAGTGTGCAAGTTGCTCAAGTCCATCTATGGACTGAAGCAGGCATCGCGGAGTTAGAACATCTGCTTTGATGATACTGTCAAAGAATTCGACTTTGTCAAAAACCCAGATGAACCATGCATTTACAGTAAGATTGTAGGGAGAAATGTGGTATTCCTCGTCTTGTACGTCGATGACATTCTCTTAATAGGAAATGATATTCCTATGTTACAGTCAGTCAAAGGATTCTTGTCACAGAGGTTCTCCATGAAGGACCTGGGCAATGCCAACTACATTCTGGGGATCCAAATCTATCGTGATAGATCTAAAAGGATGTTGGGACTTTCATAGTCCAGGTACATCGACACCATACTGAAACGATTCAGTATGGAAGATTCCAAGCGCGGTAATCTACCGGCTTGTCACGGAATCAGCCTCTCCAAAGAGATGTCTCCCAAGACTGATTTGGAAAGGGCTCGCATGTCATCAATACCCTACGCATCTGCGGTAGGCTCTATTATGTATGCGATGTTGTGTACCAGACCAGATGTAGCATACGCATTGAGCGTTGTAAGCCGGTATCAGTAGGACCCAGGGGAGGAACACTGGATAGCAGTAAAGAACATTTTCAAGTACCTAAGAAAGACTAAAGAGATGTTCTTGGTGTATGGCGGAAAAGACCTCTAGATCGAGGCCTTTGCTGACTCCATCTTTCAGAGTGACAAGGATGACTCCAAGTCTATGTCGGGATATGTCTTTACCCTCAAATGGATGGGCGGTTTGCTGGAAGAGCTCCAAGCAGGAAACCGTTGCTGACTCAACTATGGAAGCGGAGTACATAGCTGCTTGCGATGCCGCAAAGAAAGCTGTCTGGATGAAGAAGTTCCTCACGGAGGTTCAGGTGGTTCCTACCTGTGTTGATCCAATACCGCTGTATTGTGACAACAACTGCGCTATAGCATTAGCGAAGGAACCCAGGTCCCATCAGAAGTCCAAGATCTTTCATCGAGAATCTTTGTGACAAGAAGAGCTTGACCGATTGTAGCATAGGAATGTCATTTCCTATCAAGAGTATTTCGTCTACGTACAATACGAGGAAGACAACCTTTCTCTCTGCCACCTTCTTGTAGATACAAGGTTCATCTATGTTTTTGACAAAATCAAACTCTTTGATAACGACGTCAAAGCAGATGTTCCAACTCCGCGATGCTTGCTTTAATCCATAAATAGATTTAAGCAGCTTGCACACCTTCCCGCTGCTCCCACTATCTACGAAGCCCTCTGGCTGAGTCATGTACACGCACTCTTCTAAATCACCGTTTAGAAAGGCGGTCTTAACATCCATTTGCCAGATTTCCTAATCATGATATGCAGCGATGGCAAGCATGATCCGGATGGATTTAAGCATAGCCACTAGAGAAAAGGTCTCGTCATAGTCCACACCTGGTCTTTGACGAAAACCCTTTGCTACAAGTCTAGCTTTGAAAATCTCCACTTTCCCATCTACACCAAGTTTTTTCTTGAAGATCTACTTGCTCCCAATTGGTTTTACCCCTTCAGGAGCATCTTCCAAAGTCCATACTTTGTTGGTGTACATGGATTCCATCTCGGATCGCATAGAATCCAGCCATTTCACTGAGTCCCCACTCGTGATGGTCTGCTCGAAGCTAGTTGGGTCATCATCCTCCATGATGCAATCCTCGCTCCCACCGTCCATGAGAAAACCGTAGTATCTCTCAGGTTGGAAAGGAACCCTACAAGATCGGCGGAGAGGCTGAGGTTCGTTGGGAGCTACTGAATCCTCTGGTTCCACTAAATCTTCTGTCGTAGTCTGTAATGCTGGAACCTCTTCCAGTTCTACCTCCTTGCCACAAATCTCTTTTTCAAGAAATTCCTTTTCTAAAAAGGTGGCATGTCGAGAAACGAACACCTTTTGTTCCTCGGTGTGGTAGAAGATATACCCGCGTGAATGTTTGGGATATCCAATAAACTTACACAGAATGGACCTTGCCGCGAGTTTGTCCGGATTATGCGTTTTTACATATGCCGGACAACCCCATATCTTAACATAGTTAAGACATGGTCTCTTTCCTTTCCATATCTCATATGGAGTGGTTGGCACGGATTTGGTGGGAACCATATTCAATAGGTCTGCAGCTGTTTCCAGTGCATACCCCCAGAAGAAAATAGGTAACTCAGCAGTGCTCATCATAGAGCGCACCATATCTAATAGGGTGCGGTTCCTCCGTTCCGATACACCGTTGTGCTGTGGTGTATATGGAGGAGTCGGCTGAGAGAGAATCCCATTCTCTTTTAGGAAGTCCAGGAATTCATTGCTCAAGTATTCACCTCCTCGATCAGATCGAAGGATTTTAATACTTTTCCCGGTTGGTTCTCGACTTCTAGTTTATATTCTCTAAATTTCTCAAAAGCTTTTGATTTGTGTTTCATCAGGAACACATATCCGAATCTAGAGAGATCGTCAGTGAATGTAATGAAGTACGAAGAACCATCCCTGGCATGTGTAGACATGGGACCGCATACATCACTATGTATCAGTCCCAAGAGTTCGGCAACTCTTTCTCCGTGTCCCGTAAACGGAGTTTTGGTCAACTTGCCTTTGAGACATGACTAGCAAGTGTCATAAGATGAAAATTCAAACGGATTCAAATATCCATCATTATGCAACTTAGCTAGTCGTGTCGCATTGATGTGACCCAGTCTACAATGCCACAAGAAGGATTCGTTCAGCTCTGAACTTTTCATCTTGTGTGTGTTTGTTATACTTAGAACTGTTGATTGATTTAGAACATAAATGCCATTGCACAACGTGCCTGATCCAACCAACTTTTAGTTACGGAAAATGTTCATAACATTATCCTGTAATACAAAATTATATCCCTCTTTAGTCAACAAAGAAACCGATATAATGTTGCATATCAGGTTCGGCATGTAATAGCATTCGTTCAGAATCAATGTATTACCAGTTGGTAATACAAGGTGATATTCCCCGACAGTCTTAGCTGCAACAATTGCACCATTTCCAACTCTTATGTCTTTATCACCTTCTCCAAGTTCTCTACCTTTTCTAAGCCCATGTAACTGATTACATATATGGGATCCTGACCCGGTATCTAATACCCAGGACGTAGGGCAAATGGAGAAACAGTTCTCTGTAACGAACACACCCGAAGAAAATGCATCAACATGTACTTTCTTCATTCGGGTGGCATGGGAATCCTGGTATTCCCCTATGTCCTGTTAATTCCTATAACTATTATAAGAAAGAACGGAACCAACGTTCCCCAGCACAGTATAACTTGCGGGTTCGATCAATACATCCATATTATTATCTTGATTAAGGCATGACATGGTCGCTACCTGGAGAGAGAGAGAAGAAAACACTTTAGCTTATGCTCTTGCAAGATCAGATTGGTTATTATCTTATCTAATCAGGATGGCTCCAACTGGTTTTTATCAAATCTTCCTTCAAACCCTAAAAGGAAAGACTAGCCGGGATAAATTACACCCTACAACTTCGCCGATCTTTCAGCCATGCCAGTGTCGGTACTTTGAGGGAGGTTCCCCGTTCTTTCGCACGGACCTAATTAATGTAAATCTCGTTTTCCCAGAGGCGTAACCACGTTGACACCTTTCTAGACACCTACTTGATCGGCTAATTGTCCTGTGTAAAATTCTCCCAGGAGTAACAATTACTCCAGTGGGTATCGGGATCCAACTATCTCATAGAAGGTATGCAATCTCATTGCAAATTTCAACACTTGAAATTCCCGATAATATTTTGCCCCTAGCGTCCCATGACCTTGACGCAGGCCAACAAACCATAGTGCGCTAGTCAAGTTCAACCCATCATTTCTTGATTGAATTAAACCCACCCGTACGACCCTTGACGCAGGCCAACAAAGTCGCACGACTACCCTAATCCAATCTGCATCATATGCACTAACAGATAAATACTAGTTAGCTACCGATCACTACGCCTTGACGCAGGCCAACAAACGTAGTGCGAATACTAAGTAGGACTTATCTGAAATGACGGAGGGCTACGACAGGTTTTTCTGAAAACCTATTGCGTAATGAACTTGATATCGTTGTAGAATCGAATGAATTTTGAAATGGAGTGTTCTTGAGGCTTTTCTAGTTTTGCTAAAGGGGTCACTCCCGGTGAAGGGATCGTCGGCCCTTTCCTCGTCGAATGAGGTGCGGGATATTTCATATATATCACAATGCAAAGAAAAACTCCAAAAGCAATCAAAAGAAAACCGAGTGTTGTAGCATCTGCCAGTTTCTCTAAAGAGGTCACTCCCGGTGAAGGGATCTCAGCTCTTTCCCCATCGAATAAGGTGCAGGGTATATCATATTTACCACTATGCAAAGAAAAACTGTAGCTACCCTTTTATTTTAAAATTTGATTCTACAACATCTTTTAGGTTTCTTTTCTTTCATTAATCACATTAATGAAGTCCCATCATTTAAGTCACCTAAACATCATAGATAAATACGACGTACACTTATGCCATCCGCATTCGTCTCGATGTCCCCTCGTGCACCGTTAGGTTAGGTAACTAACGATAGAGCAGGGCAGGGCTAGCGCGGGTGTAAAACATAAGTAACGTCTATATAATATATCATATATACTATATATCATATCCATCAGAACATATCAAATGATCACATCACAGATATCGCAGCAGAAACATAGATATAATATGGGATATACTAGGACGTCCGTATTTAGTATTTAGCCAATAATAGAAAATACGGATTCCATAGTCGTGATGAATAGCCAAGTCCACACCCTGGACCCCTACGAGAGCAGCAAGCGACCTTACCAATTCTGGAGTTTAGGAGACCCAGTCTCGACTCCTCGAGATGGCCTCCCACTGAACCCCAGAACCCGGTCACCCGTGCTCCCCTCCTTGGGTCCATCCTAATGCGGAAAAGTAAATAATATACAACACAGGTAGCATCGACCTCAACCCGGAAGTGCCCCAAATAAAAGAATATTACATTACATTTGAATTTACATGAATGAAAATATAAAACACTCATCTCACATAAAACCCCCCGGCTATTCAATCGCGACAATCCTGCACATCATATCTCAGCAACACATAATATCTCATATCATCAACGTAAGTAAGTATGCATACCCCAATTGTCGTTGATGTATAGCAACGAAACCGGCGATATCGACATATTACACTTACGGTCACTGAAAAAAAAGTGTAAAACAGCAATATCTGGAATCCACACTCTTTTTAGACATCGTAAATACAAAATATCACATACTTCGTATTTCATGTCCCACTATATGAATTCCACATATTGCATCTCATTCCAGATAATTAGACGGTATTAAAGTTTTCGAACGAATGATCAAATACTCAAAATTCCCTAAACCTCAACACTTGAGCGGAGTTCAAAAACCCGGAGTGTGACACAGTGGTAGTTGTCCAGCCGTAGAAGGGTCAAGCCAACGCCTTACATGTGGCACGCCGTACTGCCCCAAACCCTAAGGTTCAAAAGGCAGTTCAAGACGGTCACATAATCGAGTTAAGGTTTGTTGTCTTCTAGAGGGTCCACCACAAACAAACTTGCACGTATTTCCGAAAGATTTTAAATCCCGTGAAAAGTGAGCAAATGACACTCGTTCGAACAATTCGATACTTTCTAATTTACCCGGAAAAGTCACGAAATAAAAATTCCGATCGAATCGACGAGTCCAAAAACATCTCCATAATTTAGAGTACTAAATTCAGATTAAAAATACTCCAAAACAATGTACAAGCAGATATATTAGTTACTGTAGAAAAACCTAACGATGAGGCAACATAACGGCCGCGGAACCACGGCCTAAGCAGGCTATTGCCGCGGTTCCGCGGTGGTATTAACTGTTCATTGAGTCGTTTTTCACAGTAATTCTTATTTTAACCTGCTTAATTTTTTGCATATTTTTAATTCTGAAAATAACCAGTTTTTAAAAATTGTCCAGAGAAGGTCCCGTAAATCCGTATTTTGATCCGATAGGAGTTTTGACTTCGCTAAAGTGTCGCCTAATGTTCTAGGTCGGCTCTGATACCAATGAAAGGTTAGCCTAGTACCTCATGAAGGGTTTGGAAGCATCACATGTACCAAAGATGGAATTTTTAGGGTGCTAAGTTAACATGCAAAGGATCGATCCTAGAAAAATTAGGGTTTCAAAAACTTTTCACATCATCATATGAAAGAAATGCTAGGGTTTAGAGAGTAAAACCTTTGTAGCTCCCTACGGTAGACTCCTCGGCTACTTAGGGTTTGAAATATTTCCGCTTGAACTCCTCGAGGTCACCGATGATCCACCCGGAGTCCGCTTTGTCCAAGCTTGCAACTTTATCCGATCAAGTGAACGAAATCAAGCGAACAATCTAAACAAGTGGGCTAGACTTGTGTAGAATGGTGTTGTGGTTCTCTTTCTCACTTCAAAATCTAATCTTGATGAGTATATTGCTCACTACAAAGTACTAGAGAGCAAGTGAAGAAGGAGGAAGAAGATGATGGCTATTTTTGAAGAAGATAAAAATAACTCTTAAAAGAAAAATAGAAAATATATCAATATCTATTTCTTATCTCTCATCTCAAACCATGGTTGAATCATTATTGAACTTGAGTTAAAACCCAAAAGGAAAAGTAATCCATGGTTAAATGGTGGGTGAGCAAGGTTAGGTCAAGAAGAGTGTAGAAAGCTTCCATGAATTATCCTTTCCATTATCCATTTTGTTTTAACCAAAAATCAAATAATAATCCAAATAAAAACCCATGGTGTGAGACTTATATTGCTACCATTTCCTTGTATAATCAACCATGATAGAATGATGTATGTATGCATGTGTGCATGCACATCCATATGTGCATGAAACTAGAAAGAAAGAAAAACATACATGCATGCATGCATGCATCCATCACAAGAAAGGATTTCTAGTGAGAAACTAATGGTTAAATGATAAATCAACACTTGATTTATCAATCCGGTCATATCACATATGACCCAAACCAAAAGCAAGTCGCCCGATCAATATACGGTATCATAGACGTGTATTTTAATCGGGTCCATGCGCATATCGCATACGCGCACCACAACGTTTCGCCTGGACTAGGAAACTCCATTGTGGGACTCTGAGACTCGTCAATATGCCGGCAGTGGGTGATGATCATATCAAGCACCCCCAAGCCGCAAGCGGTCGGCTAAACGTAACGGCCACCCGGGTATTGAGCGATCAGAAGATAACAAGCGAACCTGCTACAACTCCTGTCGAGCCAACCGGCAACACTTCCCGTACAGTCCTGTCTCCTCATCTGATATGTCACATATCAAGTCTAAGGGTGGTAAACGTCAGACCCCAATAACCGATAAGTCGTGCCGATGTGAGGCTCATAACGGGTCGAGAAACTACTGGTAACACTTACCAGCAAATCTCTGAATCAGCCCTGGCCAGGGACTTCCCTGTTACGGCCAATCGAGCACAGTGCAACATCAACCCCCAATACCGGGAGAGACGAAACTCCTCCTATCGCTCATTGCCTCCATGTGACTCGGGACTGTACCCAAAAAGCACCGTCTTGCACGCCCTTATGGACGTGGTAAGGTGGAAATCAATGCACAGTGGGAATCACACAAGACTCTATGACGATCTCGGGTCTACAGACTAACCTGCACAAGTGTCACCTGAGAACTGCCATCTGACGTGAGGTATAATACCATCTGGGAGTTCTCAGCGAGTCCGTCCAGTGTACCCAGTCTCCACTGAGCACCCGTATATCATCTCTGATGTCAAACACCAAAGGATATGGGATCGTCCATCGCCCATCTCATGGGTCGAGAAGCGTATACGCTAGTCTACACTGGTATATCGATGCCCCGTCTCGATACACCCACGACTAGGGACCTTGAAGGATGTACTTATGGACTACCATGTCCCCACTAGTATGATCCGCATCATAGTCCAGGTAGTCAAGTACACATCCTAAGGGCTTTACCAACATGTAACTATAAGACAGTATAAAGAGACAAGTATACATGTTAAGATAAAGAGCAACCAGATAGCATACTATCATATCGAGCAAGAAAGTCATCTCTATATATGTCCAAGCATCCAATATAATATACATCATCTGTAAAATACTGGCCTCTAGGGCATACATACAACTAACATACCCCAATCCAATCTGCATCATATGCATAAACAGATAAATACTAGTTTGCTACCGCACACTACGCCTTCACGCAGGCCAACAAACGTAGCACGAATACTAAGTAGGACTTATCTGAAATGACGGAGGGCTACGACAGGTTTTTATGAAAACCTTTTGCGTAATGAACTTGATATCGTTGTAGAATCGAGTGATTTTAAA
The DNA here is from genome assembly GCA_030015575.1 of Agapanthus africanus. NCBI lineage: Eukaryota > Viridiplantae > Streptophyta > Magnoliopsida > Asparagales > Amaryllidaceae > Agapanthus > Agapanthus africanus. The sequence continues at coordinate 234,787,526 of JASDDO010000031.1, forward strand.
TGGAGTGTTTTTTAGGCTTTTCTAGTTTTGCTAAAGGGGTCACTCCCGGTGAAGGGATCGCCGGCCCTTTCCTCATCGAATAAGGTGCAGGATATATCATATATACCACTATGCAAAGCAAGAACTATAGAAGCAATCAAAAGACAAACCGAGTTTGTAGCATCTGCTAGTTTCGCTAAAGAGGTCACTCCCGGTGAAGGGATCTCGGCTCTTTCCTTATCGAATAAGGTGCTGGATGTTCTGCAAGGAACACTGCTATGCAAAGCAAAAACTAGAGCTACCAGTTTTTAAACAAGTTTCTGCAACATCTTTAGGTTTCTTTTAGTTTCATTAATCTCATTAATGAAGTCCCATTTTAATATGCTTCACAAGCATCACATTTGAAACAAAATCTGCAATATAACATATATCTCATATATATACTATAAATATTCGTCTCAGGCAGTAATATGATCTCATCACAGAACATTGCAGCAGAAGAACATATATGAAATATTGGATATACTAGGACGTCCGTGTTTTAATACGAGCCTGTATAAAACACGGATTCCACGGTCGCGATGAATAGCGAAACCCACATCCCTAGACCCCTACGAGAGCGGCAAGCAACACTGGCGATTCTAGGGTTAGGAGACCCGGTCTCGACTCCTCGAGATGGTCTCCCACTGGACCCTATAACCCGGTTACTTGTTCTCCCCGCCTTGGGTCTACCTAATGCGGAAAAGTAAATAATATACAATGGTGACATCATCCTCAGCCCGGAAGTGCCCCAATAAAAGAATATTACATACAATTGAATTTTACATGAATGAAAAAGAAAAACTCTCATCTCACATAAAACCTCCGGCTATTCAAAACGCGACGATCCAATATAACATATCACAGCAACACATAATATCTCATATCATCAACGTAAGCAAGTATGCATATCCCGATTGTCGTTGATGTATAGCAACGAAGCCGGCGATACACCACATACTACACTTACGGTCACAGAAAAGAAAGTGTAAAACTACAGCAGTTGGAATCCGCAACCTTCTTAGACATCGCATGCCTAACCAAATGAATTCCTTAGACATCGGATGCCAAACAATTATAAACCCCGCATTTTAGTCTCATTATCGAAAACTCTTTTCAATATCAAGTCGGGCAATTCAACAAGATTTCTGACATCCTGATCGAATGCTCGTCGCAAACTTTAGTAGACGGCCGCACCCCCGGATGCCGTCGACGAAGTGAACTAAGGTGGAACACCGCTGCCGCAAGCACCCGAACGGATGCTTTTGGCGACGGGGTTCTCCTACAGTCACTTGGTCGGGGCTATGGGGCATCGCTGTCTATTAAGTTTACCCGGCAAGTATCCGCGTACATTACGTGATTGCGACGGACTTTTGATCGCACCAAAATTCCGTGGCAACCGATCATTTGAGACTGAAGTGCTAGATATATAACATTCAAATTAGTTATCTCATAACTACCTGTGGATTCCAATTATTGTATCACATTCCAGATAAATAGACAATGTTAAACTTTCCGATCGAATAATCAAACACCCAAGATTTCCCCAATATATCTCGAAATCAGTTTAAAAACATCCATCACATGCCACAGTACCAATGGTCCAGCCGTAGAAGGGTCAAGCCAACGCCTCACATGTGGCACGCCGTACTGTCTCAAACCCTAAGGTTTAGAGACAGTTCAAGACGGTCACATAATCGAGTTAAGGTTTGTTGTCTTCTAGAGGTTCCACCGCGTTACTTGCACGACTTAGAATGTTCTTAAACTCGAGAAAAAATCAAACTTTTGAAAAAATTTATGACAGGGGAAAAAGTGAGTTATTGATATCCGTTAGAACTTTTTAACAGTTTCTAAAAATTATCCGGACAAAACTAAACAAAGTTAAATTATCTGATCGAAACAACGAGTCCCCAATACAATCCTAGAAAACTCAACACTTGAGTGGAATTAAAAAGTTCCCAGAAAAAAATAACAAGAAAGGACCTAAGAATAAATATATGAAATTCCAGGGACTAATTCAATATTTTGGCCGCGGAACTGCCGCCAAACCCTTGGTTTGGCCGCGGTTCTGCGGTCATGTGTGCGAATTAGTGGGCCGTACTTCACAGTAATTCTTAGTTTTTCCTGCTTGTTTTTCTGAGTATTTTTAATGCTGAAAAAATCACATTTTTAGAAAATGTACAGAGAGGGGTATAAACCGGGTATTCGGAGTTCGGTCGGACTTTAAACTTTGCCTAGACTTCGCCTAAAGCTCTAGCTTGGCTCTGATACCACTGTAGGGTTGCTAGGCACGCTCACAAGGTTCTACGAGACATCAACCATGCCCGATTAAAAATTTAGCCGTGCCGAACAACCCAAAGCCGGATCTTTAAACTAGAGTTTATGCGAAAACTAACATGTTAAACACTTTAACACTAAGTGAGAGGGATTACAACCTTTGTAGATCCGGTCCTTCACTTCAATAGCTCCGTGTAGATGTCCCCTTCGCTGCGATCGTGAACTCCGGACTCTAGAGAAGCTCCACAAGAAGAACGAACGTGCTTGCTTCGATGACTTCGAGGCAGAAGATGATCTACGTCGGGGAGACACTAACTCAAGCTATTCCTTCACTCGGTCATGAACTTTGTGAAGAGAACACACTCTACTACATGGCAAGTGGTAGAGGATGAAGAAGTAGGAGGTGGTCTCACTTTAGAATTGATTTTCTCACATTTTTCCTCATAGCACCATTAGAGCTTGAAAGCTTTTTCAAGGAGCTTGATGAAGAAGAAGAAGAAAGAATAATATCATCATATGAATTATATCTTCCTCAATAATGTAACCATGGGTGAGTTAAGCTATCATACTTAACTCATGTAGAGAATTAACCAAGGTATGAGGTTAAGGGTTGGGTTAACTAATATCCTAAGGAATGACAAAAGAGTTGACTTTGTCAATGTTTCTTCAAGCTTCATGAAGCTTGATAACTTTGACCAAAGTCTCATCTCTTTTTTTATTTGTTAGGAAATAAGTAAACCCTAATTTAACCTTGATTTGGTCTAAGGCTTATACACCCAACTTGTATGTATCATCAAGCATGATACAAACATATACACTTGCATATATCACATATAAACAATGTGCACAATCTAGTGAGAAAATAAATCATAAGTGAGCTAATACTAGTTAATGTAATATAATATATCAAATATATAATTATACATTAAATTATTAAATCAACTCTTGATTTAATAACCCGGCTATAACAGACTAATATCATGTGTAACAACTTATCGAATCAACACTTGATCCGATAACCCGGCTATATCGCATACAACCGATCAATGTCATGAATTGCGAGAATAGAATACGGTATCTCATATCGTATTAATCTCGGTCCCGCACATATCACATATGTGCTCCTACTCTGTTTCGCTTGAGCCAGAAAACCCCTGTGTAGGACTCTAAAGACTCGTCAATACGCCGGCAGTAGGTGATGATCATATCAAAACACCCACAAGCCGCAAGCGGTCTGCTAAACGTAACGGCCACCCGGGTATTGAGCGATCAGAAGATCAACAAGCAAGCATGTAAATTCTCCTGTGAATCCAATCAGTAACACTCCCGTACAGTCCGGTCTCGTCGTCTGATATGTCGCTTATCTCGCCTAGGGGTGGTAAACGTCAGACCCAAGTAGCTCGATAAGTCGTGTCGATATAAGGTCTATAACAGTTCGAGAAACTACTGATAACACTTACCAGTAAATCTCAGCAACCCTGGCCAGGGATTTCCGGTTATAGACAATCGAACACTGTACAACATCAACTCCCTATACCGGGAGAGACGAATCCCCTCCTATCGCTCATTGCCTCCATGTGATTCGGGAATGTACCCAAAAGCCACCTTTTTGACGCCCTCTTGGAGGTGGTATGATGGAAATCAAAGCACAGTAGGAATCACACAAGACTCTATGACGATCTCGGGTCAACAGACTACTCTGTACCAGTGTCACCGAAGAACTGCCATCTGACGTAAGGTATAATACCATCTGAGAGTTCTGATCGCACGCTTTTGGCGTGTCGGATGTTCAAAGTTCTAAAGTATAACCGCGATCAGGACGGTGTCGCTATGCAGCTAGCCGGTTGAGCACGGGTCGAACCACAGAGAGATGGTTGTATTTCCATTCTTGTTTTAGACGAGTCAATAAAGAATTTGTATGTGTTTGTTCAAACTAACCTATGTGTTTTATATGCAAGTATGAAGTTGTTAAGAAAAAGATACGAAATTGTAAGCTAAAGAAATCCGTACTCAAAAACCTTTGAGCCGAGTCTTGACCAATTGAAGCTAGAGCAATCGGCAACAACGTGGATTAGGGGTTTTAAGCACGGTATTCGTGGAATCCGGCTAATTTACCCTTGTCCTTCCGTTCTTGTCTCTTGCTTTCGCCTCCGGCCAAACCGAACGCAACCGGTCGCGGTTAGGAATCACCATTACCTTGTTAGGGTAGGGTGCCTAACGGAGAGCTTGCGTAACGTTTGGGCGGAGTTCAATGGAAAATAACGGGAAAAGGAAACGAGCAAAGAAACGTTTAACTTACAATACCGTATTGATTCTTAACAACGATAATTACAACCATTCACAAAATGAACAAAAAAGAGAGAACAAAAAGAAAAGGGAAAAGAAAAGATTACAAGTAAGTAAGTGCGTGAATTTAAATTGCAAGAAAGTAAAGCAAGGTAATAAAAAGCAAGTAATAAAAAGCAAGAAAAAAAACTAGAAACTAGAACTCAAGACAAGCATGGGATCAATAGCCAACCCTTAAACTTGCAAGATCAATCAAGAGGTTGCAAGATCAAGAGAAGGGTAAAGAACTCATGTGAAGTGAATAACTAATTCCATAAGAAAATACGACCCTTGAGATCAATAACAAACTCTTAACCTTTCAAGCTCAATGAAGAGGTTGAAAGATCAAGAGAAAGCAAGAATCTCAAGGGGAAGTTAAACAAAAGAGAATGATACAAAAACCCTCATCTTCATTGATTATCCACTCAATGCTCTCACTACATTTTCATGGAGGAAAGATGAAGAAGAAGAAGAAGAAGAAGAAGAAGAAGAAGAACAAAGCTACACTAAAAGAAGCTAAAGAAATTCACCCAAAGCTTGGCAAGTTCTGGGGTATTTATAGGAAGGGAACTGGAAACCTAGGGAAAGAATCTGGCATAATATGAAGTCCCCAAACTGCCCTTAAAAGACGACAACCTGAAGAGCTAGTACGGCCGCGTTTCCGCGGCCTAAGCCTGCTTAGGCCGCGGAACCGCGGCCGTCTTGATGAGTTGGGCCACCATCTTTTGTGGTTATCCCTGGTTCCTTTTTTCCTCGTGTTTGACAACTACAAACTGCACAAAAGTCTTCCAGAATATCTGCAGATTTCTTAGTCCAAGATTGCTATCATTTCTTTTCTTTTGACTTCTATCTCTCTCGAACTCCGTGCACCCATTGATTCTTATGCTGCTCCCCTCGTGCTCTGTGCTTGTCCGAGACACGAATGACCACTGTCATATGTCTTGTCTCTGGAACTGGTACTCGGCACTGGACGGATATGGATGACCGGAGCCCGGCTTTATCTGCTGTGACAGATGTTCTGTATTTGGAGTAACTGTGGAGATTTTGTCTTGATTTGCAATATTTGTACTAGAAACCTGTATTCTGTAAATATGTAACAAACACGGATTACAAGCGCCTACCTATAAACACACGAGCATAAGAATGGGCGGTATAAAATGCAATATTCTGGTATGAATAAGTTCTCGGCGAGTCCGTCCAGTGTACCCAGTCTCTACTGAGCACCCGTACACCATCCTTGATGTCAAACACTGATGGATATGAGATCATCCATTGCCCATCATATGGGTCAAGATGCGTATACGCTAGTCTACTCTGGTGTATCGATGCCCTGTCTCGATACACCCTCAACTAGGAACAGTTATAGGATGTACTCGTCGACTACCGTGGCCCCACTAGTATGATCTCATCATAGTCCCTGTAGTCGAGTACATATCCTAAGGGCTTTATCAACATGTAACATAGAGACAATCAGAGTACATGTTAAGATAAAGTACAACCAGATAGCATACTATCATGTCGAGCAAGAAAGTCCTCCATATATATGTCCAAGCATCCATTACAATATACATCGTATGTACAGTAATGGCCTCTAGGGCATACATATAACTAACACTCACTAGATTTTTTCTTGAGCTCACAAGTTCCATCCATGGGCATCTTCAACCTCCACTCGATCCCTCTCATGTGTTGAGAATCCTAGAGTGTTTTGAGACAAAGTATTCACACACTATCTCTACTTCACCTTGGACACCTAGGCTAACGAACTAGTTGTTCGAGTTTCTTCGGTTTGGAAGCGGGAGCCCATATAAAGGACCCTTGACATGGATCTTCTTCGACGAAGGGAGACCGGAGAGCGAACTACATCGGAGCATCCGTCGAGGAGCTTGGGAAGAGATTGAAGACCGAAGGACACGGATCGATCGGTATAATCTCTTAAACTCCTTTTGCAGTTTACTAGTATAGGGTTAATGGCACGATCCGGGGTTTAAGGTTATGTTAGCGCCAGTTTTAAAAGTTTTTGTTCAGCGTTTGGCCTCGGATTGACGGCCGTGGCGCTGGCGTAGCCCAACAAGAAGGACTAAGGAGATGTTCTTGGTGTATGGCGGAAAAGACCTCCAGATCGAGGCCTTTGCTGACTCCAGCTTCCAGAGTGACAAGGATGACTCCAAGTCCATGTCGGGTTATGTCTTTAGCCTCAATGGAGGGGCGGTCTGTTGGAAGAGCTCCAAGCAGGACACCATTGCTGACTCGACAATGGAAGCGGAGTACATAGCTGCTTGCAATACAGCAAAAGAAGCTGTCTGGATGAAGACGTTCCTCACAGAACTTCTGGTGGTTCCAACCATTGTTGATCCAATACCGCTGTATTGGGACAACAACGGCGCTATAGCTTTAGCGAAGGAACCCAGGTCCCATCAAAAGTCCAGACACATTTTAAGGTGGTACCACCTGATCAGGGAGATCGTAGATCGCCGGGAGATCGAGGTGAAGAGAGTAGATACGGAGAATAACACTATAGATCCACTCACAAAGGCCATCCCTCATACGCAGTTCGAGAGGATAGGTCTGCGATATGCCAGCACACGGCCCTAGTGCAAGTGGGAGATTGTTAGTCTATATGCCCTAGAGGCCATTATTGTATCATACTGGATTGTATATTACTTAATGGAAGCTTGGGATATTCGCAGTAGTATTGACAGTCTTGCTCAAAATGGTAGTATGCTACTTGGTTTGTTTCTACTTCAATATGTGCATGTGTTTCTTTTAACATATCGTTTATACATATTAGTAGAGCCCTTAGGATCTTTGCTTGATTGTCAGCGTTGTGATGGCAGTCGCACTAGTGGGCGCTGGGTAATCTACAAGCACATCCTTATACAGGTCCCTAGTCGTAGGATTATCGAGACGGGGCATCGATACTCCGGAGTAGACTAGTGTATACTCTTCTCATCCCAGCAGGGGAGATGGTATGTCCCACGGCCATTAGTACGTCGTACTGGAGATAGTATGCACATGCTCGTTAGGTTACGAGTACACCGGACAGGACTCATAGGGAACTGCTGGTTGGTAATATACCTATCGTCGGGTAGCAGTTCCCAGGTGACATGAGTACAGCTTAGTCCGTTGACTTGACACTGCCACTTCGCCTCGAGTGTGTTCCCACTGTACTTTGATTATTACCCTACCACGGCTCTATTGAGTCGTGCAAACAGGTAGTAGTTGGGTGCAGTCCCGAAGCACTTGGAGGAAGTGGCTAATTGATAGGATTCGTCTCTCCCGGTATTGGGGGTTGATGTCGCACTGTGTTCAGAATGCCATTACACAAAGTCCCTGGCCAGGGCAAGCGAGATTTACTTGTAGGTACTCCAGTAGTTTCTCAGGGTGTTTTGGACTATACTCCGGCATGACTTATTGCACGATTACGGATCTGGCGCTTGCCACCCCCTAGGACCGATATGCGACACTCTCAGACGAACAGACCGGACTGTACGGAGATTGTCAAATTCAAGCTCAGTAGGAGTTCGGATGGGTTTCCTTATCGACATCTACATGGGGACCGTTACGTATAGCTAGTACCGCTTGCGGCCTGTGGTTAAACCCACTGCCAGTATAGTGTCGAGTCTTTAGAGTCCCACACAGAGAGTTTCCCAGCTTCGGGCGAAACGAGTAGAGGTCGTATGGTTTTACGATAGGGTTCTATCACATACGTGTACTTGTGCGCGTGTGATGTTCGAGCGGACAATACTAGTGGGTTTTGGTTTAAGCCAGATCTTAGAATTTGATTATTGGATTAGCTTCGTATCATTGTATTCGTGTTTTTCAGAACACGGATGCGAGTATGTATATACGGTTGAGTGGGGGTATAGAAGGAGACATCTCATTATGGTTTTTGACCGTTGACTTGGTCAAAACAAATATGAGGTGGAGAAAAGATATTTTTATTTTTGGTAAATGATAATATGTGGCATGGCTACTTATGTTGACCATTTGACTTAGCTTGACTTGTTGACTTTAGATATCTTGATGAGATATTTTTGAACTAGATATTTTGATGAGATATTTTCCATGCCATGCTTATGGTCATATATAAGTTAGCCATTCTATTTTTTATTATCATTATCATAAATACATTCTCTCTCCTCAAGCTTGCTCTCTCCTTCTTCCTCTCAAAACCATAGTGTCTCATGAGTTGAGAATTAAGGGTTAGTGAGACTAAGCCACTCTAAATCACACTCTACTCATTCTAGGTTACTTAGTTTAGCACACCAAGTGATCTAGTTGTCTCAACTTGGAGGTTTAACTCAAGGTTGGAACTCTCGGGTGGATCTTCTACTACTTTGAGAAGCCGACGAGGAGGTGCTTTCCATTTCGACTCCAAGGAGCTTGCGAGGTGAGGGAGGACAGCGGAAAGACAAGAAGGACTTGGAACTTTTGGTTAAATATTCTTACATAGTAGATAAAACCTCTAGTTAGTTTGTTAGTTATGGTTTAGCAAAGATCTTGGTGTTAATGTCAATGTTACCTAGTTTGTAAAAATCGTTTTTTACCCGTTCCGCCTCCCCGCAAACCCGTGGGGTATGTAACATTGACTTACAAGAAATGTATACTCTTATATGTTGCGGTTACTACATCTTTTTCCGTATATTCATGTTGTTCTTATCGCATTGCATACTTATACTTGTGTTTTCCATTGTTATTATGAACCCATGTTGTCAGGACACCAGCACAATTACCGATGATGTGTATGCTCCACGTACACTTGCTTGCCGGCTCACACACATCATCATCGGTAATTTTCATGTCACGTACACATTAGAAAACATTACTTCATTGGTATAAATTGCTAGCTGGTAGTTGCAACATAGTACTAGTACGATTGCTTTCATATGCTAGTTTAGTTATTGCATTCCTTGCTTGATACCCGGTGCATTCATATATTCATTTGTCATGCAGTATTATGGGCTTTATGCCGGTAATTCACTGTTTAGTTACTCTGAGATTTTTTGATATCGGATTTTCCTTGAGATTTTGGATTTGGAGAAACCGCAAGGATTTTTATAAACTCATTATCATTTTAAATGAAAGGTGCAGTTTTCTCATGATAAGATGTATGTGTCGTCCACCATGAGTTTTCTTGGCTCTTGAGCGATATTAGACACCCGATTCGAGGAGGAGGATGAACCGTCTGCGGGTGCATGGTGGACCCGGTACGGTACCCTGGGGCGAGAGTGGTTTTGTGGGGATGACGATGAGCCTGGCAAGGGCAGACTAACATACCAGTGATGTCGGGCGCGTGCGGATATCCGGAGGATACCGACGTAGTCGAGAGATTTGATGTGATGGGCCGATCCTGATTATGCGGAGCCCATGGGCCGATCCTGATTATTCGAAGCCTGAGATTTTAGTATTATGTGTCGCTGTTGGACACGGACTTCATGATGTTTTGAGTGTCGATGCTGGGCACTCAGGTTTTATCCTGATTTGTGTGTCGTTGTTGGACACACGTTGGATGGTGCATTATTACATGTCACGCATCGATATTATTATTATTCTTAGCACAGACACGAGTACTTTGATATCACACTCATGATACACTGTAACCCTTATAGTAGTATTGTGTATTTATTGTATGACCTAGGAGAGAGTCATACATACGATTTCTTCTCGGTGATATTTTCTACTCACGAGTTGGCAACTCACCCTCGTTGTGCCACAGTTTCTTGCAGGTTTGGCCGTACAGGTTTCATTGCGGCTTGCTGGCACACTGCTTCTTTCTGGGTGATTGCTTTGGTAGGTGGGTTCACTTGCATCATGACCACCGCTGTACTTTTATTTATTTCAGTTGTATCTAGTAAACACCATCAACCAGACTTGTATTAATTGATAGACTTAGAAGACCAGTTGTATATTCTTTCAAACTTAGAGTCGCGCACTTTATTATTATGATTCTTCCTTGGTTTTTTTGAGGATGTTGGTTTTCTTCTGAGTTTTGATCCTCGCCCTTCGGCGTTGTATATTATATTGCTCGCGTGGTTGTTTCTGTTGGATATATGTATGCCCTAGAGGCCATTATGTGATAGTGGATGTATTTATACATGTATATATATATATATATTCAGTATACATTCCTTCTCGACATGATAGTATGCTATCTGGTTATTCTTTATCTGACATGTTGATTTGACCATGCTTTTATTCATTCATACATGTTGATAAAGCCCTGAGGATATTGACTTGACTACTGTGATTATGATAGAGATCATACTAGTGGGACATCAGTAGTTTATAAGCATATCCTAGAATGTCCCTAGTCGTAGGTGTATCGAGACGGGGCATCGATATACCAGAGTAGACTAGCGTATATGACACTAGACCCATATGATGGGCGATGGATGTTCCCACATTCATCGATGTTTGACATCGAGATCGTATATGGGTGCTCAGTGGTGACTGGGTACACTGGACGGACTCGCCGAGAACTCCTAAATGGAATTATATCTATCGTCGGATAGCAGTTCCCAGGTGACACTGGTGCAGGTTAGTCTGTAGACCCGAGATCGTCATAGAGTCGTGTGTGTTCTCCCACCGTACTTTGATTACCACCCTACCACGGCTCTACTGAGTCGTGCAAACAGGTGGCCATTGAGTACAGGCCCGAGACACACGAAGGCGATGAGCGATAGGAGGGGTTTCGTCTCTCCCGGTATTGGGAGTTGATGCTGTGCTGTGCTCGACTGGCTATATCAGCAAGTCCCTGGCCAGGGCTGTTGAGATTTGCTGATAAGTGTTATCAGTAGTTTCTCGATCTGTTATAGACCTTTCATCGGCACGACTTATTGAGTTATTGGGGTCGACGTTACCATCCCTAGGCTCGATATGCAACATATCTGACGAAGAGACCGGACTGTACGGTAATGTTGTCGGTTGGCTCGACGGGAGTTGTAACAGGTTCGCTTGTTTTCTTCTGATCGCTCGATACACGGGTGGCCGTTACGTTTAGCTGACCGCTTGCGGCTTGGGGGTGCTTGATATGATCAGCACCCACTGCCGGCGTATTGACGAGTCTTAGAGTCCCACAAAGGAGTTACCTAGTCCAGGCGAAAAGTTGTAATGCGCATATGCGATATGTGCGTGGGCCTGGTTAAAATGCGCATATGAGATGCAGTATATTAATCGGGCGGCTTGCTTTTGGTCGGTTCGTATGTTATATGACCGGGTTGATAAATCAAGTGTTGATTTATCATTTAACCAATTAGCTTCTCACTTAAAATCCTTTCTTGTCTTTATGCATGCATGTATGCACTCATTCTCATTCATTCTCATTCATGCACATAGGATGTGCATGCACACATACATGCATACATAAAGGTTATCATGGTTGTATATATAGGAGATGGTGGCAATATAAGACTCACACCTTATAATTACATATATGGATATATATTGTATTTGGTTTAAAACAAAAGAAAAGAAAAAGATTAATACATGATTATCTTCTACACTCTTCTTTGAACTAACCATGCTCACCTACTTTTTAACCATGTGTTAATCTTCCTTTTGTGTTTTAACTCAAGTACAATAATATCCATATATTGTAACTATGGTTTGAGATGAAAGATAGAAAATATATATACTTATATTTTCTATTTTTTCATAACACAATTATCATTCTCTTGATATTTCAAAAGCCATCATCTTCTTCCTCCTTGCTCTCTAGATTTCTCAAGTGAGCAAAACATTCACCAAGTTAGGATTTTGAAGTGAGAAAACCAACCACAACACCATTCTACACTAGTCTTGCCCACTTGTGAAGAGTGTTAGCTTCCATCTTCTTTTCTTGATCTTGTGAAGTTGCAAGCTTGGACAAAGAGGACTCCGGGTGGATCATCGTGGACCTAGAGGTTCTCAAGCGGACGTTTTCCAACCCCCAAGTAGCCGAGGAGTCTAGCGTAGGGAGATACAAAGGTTGTACTCTCAAAACCCTAGCTTTATCTACTTGTGATAATGATTATGTTTAAGAAACCCAAAAATTCTAGTGATGATTCTTTACATGTTCACTTAGCACCTTAAAAATTTAATTTTGAGACATGTGATGCTTGCAAACCCTTCATGAGGTGCTAGGTAAACCTAACAGTTTCCGCCATTTGGCGAAGAGCTAGCTCCCGCTTGGGGATGCCTTTATTCACTGCTTATGATTATTCATGTTTGTACCCGTTTGGTGCCAGTATTTACAAAGGAAACTGTGTCGAAATTTTTGGAAAAGACTTGATGTTTTAAAAATGTTTACTACGACTTTCAAAGTGAATTTATATGTTAACTTTAAATAAGTATTCCTTCACTCTCTTTTTAAATGGTTTAGATTTCTGGGCTTTTGGCTTACTTGAATTAGGTGGGGTCTTATAAACTTCCCATGATTCAAGTGTCAGTCACGTGCCATTTTGGGTCGTGACAGCTGGGTACCTTGTTTCCGCGTCCTTAAAGACATGGCTTACATAGTAGACCGACCTCTGGACTCCTTCGACCTCTCGGACGAGCACTGAGCCTGCAGCTTGATCGGACACCGCCATCAATAGAAATAGCTCGTCTCCTTCAACTGGCCGGGTAAGCAGTGGGGGAGTCTCCAGGTGAATTTTCAATTGTTCGAAAGCGATCTGACACTCCTCCGACCATTCGAACCTTGGGATCATCCTCAGGGCTTTAAAGAATGGGAGGCACTTTTCCCCGCATCATGACATGAAACGACTGGGGGCGGCTACCCTCCCCGTGAGCCGCATGATTTCGACGTTGGTCTTTGGCGCCGCTATGTTGAGGATGGCGCTGATTTTCTCCGAGTTAGCCTCGATTCCTCGGTGGGTAATCAAAAATCCGAGGAACTTTCCAGTAGTGACCCCGAACGCGCACTTGGCGGGATTCATCTTCATTTTGTATTTGCGGAGGACGTCGAAAGTCTCGCCAAGATCTTATAAGTGAACGGCGGAGCCCCGGCCGTCAATCCGACGCCGGAATGCGGAAGCGATACTTTTCTTTAACTTTTCAAACCGGCACAACCGCGCACTATAAACCCGGATCGTCCCATTAATCTAGTCCTAGCTATCTAGAGAGGGGGTAGAGAGATATACCGAGCGATTCGTGTCCTTCGGTCTTCTCGTCGTCGTCCCGATCTCCCCGCGGAATCTCCGGTCTCCACCAAGTCGCCGGAAGGGCACCACGTCGCCTGCTTCTTTTACGGGCTCCCACCTCTGGACCGAGGCAACTCGGGCACGAAGTTGGCATGCCGACGTGCCCAAGGTTTGCTGTAGAATGTGTTTAGAACTCATGTCTCATTTTGGGGTTATGGAGTTGCCTTTGGTGGAGGAAAGGAACTAAGACTTTTCAGAGATGAAACTTTGGGAATTTTGTAGCATGAAAAGAGAAAAATTCCCACACCCAAAAATTGGGCAGCCCCTCCTTGGCCGGCCATGCATGGTGGTGAGTAGAGAAGTGAGTGAGAGAATGAGGGAGAGTCTCACAAGAATAATGTAAGAGAGAGATAAAATGTTATCATGAAAAGAAATGATCACATACTCAAAACCACACTCCATCAACCATCATCATTAAAACAAAGGTCAAGCCATCATGAAAGAAGAAGTCAAATGGTCAAGGGATGGTGCAACCATCATGACACTACAATGTGCAAAGACAACCCTCCAAAATGCTTATTTGCACAAATGCAAATAAGCCCTCCTCCACCAATCTTCAGCCAATGAAAGATACAAAGAAATATAGCTGAAACGGAAAACAAACTGGCAACTCCAGAAAACTGGTCCCGTAATAAATTACAGGAAAGCCCCGCTACTGTGTATACACACCCGCATTTGTATTCCAACCGAAATACAAATGCAATGAGACAAAATCTACACTGTACTATACTAGGATCCGGCTTAAACCAAAGCCGGCTAGTATTACCCGTCCGATCCTGATCCGTGCAATACCGCATGTATCTGATCGAACCCTGCCATATATACATACGGCCTATAGTACTAACCGTCCGATCCTGATCCGTGCAATACCGCACGTATCTGATAGAACCTTGCCATATCTCCATACGGCCTCTACAGCGTTTCGCCCGAAACATGAGTAACTGTATGTGGGGGAATCTAAAGACTCGTCAATACCGTGGCTATGGATTTAACCACTAGCACGTCAGAGGTATTAGACATACGTGACGGGCTACCAGCTATTGACCAAAAGGGACGTCGATGAGCGAACTCATCATGACGCCTTACAGAGCCTGTCAGTGACAATATCCGTACAGTCCGGTCCGTTCGTCTATGAGCATCGCATGGCGGGCCTAGGGGGTTGGTAAAAGTCAGACCCCCAAAAGCGGTATAAGTCGTGTCGGAGTGTAGCCCAGAACACCCTGAGATACTACTGGAATACCTACCAGTAAATCTCCTGCCTTGGCCAAGGACTTCGTGCAATGGCTCTCCTAGACACAGCGCGACCTCACCCCCAATACCGGGAGAGACGAACCCCTGAAGATCCGCTCACTGCCTCCATGTGGCTTGGGACTGTACCCAACTAAAACCTGTTTGCACGTCTCATTTGAGCGTGGTAGGGTAGTAATCAAAGTACAGTGGGAAGTCACATGAGACAAATGACGATCCCCAGGTCGATGAACTAACCTGTACACATGTCACCAGGGAACTGCTATCTGACGTCAGGTATAAGACCAACTAGCATGTTCCCGGCGAGTCCTGTCCGGTGTACTCATAACCCAATGAGCACCTGTATACATCTTAGGTGAACCAACTGACACCAGTGGCTTGTGAGACCGGCCACCGCCCCTCGTCGGGGTCTCGACTGTATACACTAGTCTTCTCTGGAGTATCGATGCCCTGTCTCGAAACACCCATGACTAGGGACCTTTTAAGGATGTGCTTATAGACTACCAGCTCCCACGTATATGATCGCCCTCATACTGCTGGCAGTCAAGCATGAATCCTAGGGGCTTTATCAACGTGCAATAGTGACCTGTAAGGTCTCCTAAAGCAGTACAAGATGATAAAGGTAAACTAGATAGCATACTATCATCTTGAGTAAGACTGTCCTACCGGAATAGGTCCTCCCTCAATCATTGCAATCACGTGCTGGTGATCCAATAATTGACTCTGAGGGCACTATCTCCAACAATATCCTACTTGCACTCAATGCTAATTATTGCGATGTCGCATACTCACAGCCCATGTGATACCGAACACCCAACTCCTCTACTAGTCAGTCTCACAAAGCTTGTTTGCGAAACTACTGCGTTCGAGGAATAGCCTCAGTGAGTGGATCTGCTTTGATGTTTCTTTCTATGTCTCTCTATATCTCATGTTTGCGGAGAAATCCATCTCCCGAAATGAGCAATACCTATCTTAGAATGTGTCTGGATGTCTGATGGGACCTAGCTCATAAATAAACTCCAAATCCAAACTTCTTAGACTGTATCGTCAACTGAGCTTAATCAGTATCCTGCGCCATGCCTCCCTCAGTATCCTCCTGGACCACCTATCCATAATACCGCCCCTCGTCAGAGGGAAAAACTATAACTCTGACAACCTCCTTGTCGTCCAGGTCACCTTGGAAGCCTGGAATGATAACTGTCTCCCGAATGAGGCTGTCGTTATCATATCCCTAGAACATCCACTTATGTTCTAAAACTGCTTCCGACTGTTTCTCTAGGATAGGATCAATGTCAACTTATTGCATCTAGTGCAAGAACAACATCTGGTGTGGTACTTGACATCTCATGATTGGCTCAATTGCCTAAGCAAGTGATCTGCCAATCATGCACATCCCTCTCCCCTTTAGTCTGTAAGACACCTTTAGAGAGGGTGACTCCATCACCTGCAGGAACACTACCGTGCCAGGAGTCGTCCATTCTAAATACTCATAGAATGTTGTCTAAGTACCCTGATTGGGAAACCACCCAAATCTAGATCTAAAACCATAGATCTAGTAACCAGTATGTATGATATAATATCCAAGTCCTATGTGGAGAAACCACTGTGTGACGACCAAAGTATAACCGATCGTAGTATAGGAATATCACTTCCTACTCTGTGTATGTCACCCAAATACCATGACATCACACCCTACTACCTTCTCAACTGATCCATCCCCTATTCTGATGAAGTCAAACCTATGACTGTCACATCAGAAATAGATGATCTATCTCCGCTATATCTGCTTTAGTCTATAAATAGGCATAAGCCACCTGTCCACCAATGCTTCCGCTGCTCCCACTGACCACGACAACCCTCTGGCAGAGTCATATAGACGTACACTTCTAAAGCCAGTTTAGAACGACGCTATACTCATCCTCCTGCCGAGTCTCACAGTCTAGAACAACAGCAATGGCAAGTCTGGGTAATCAAGAACTTCCCTATCACCGTCCTTAAGTCTACCGGAGTACCTCTCGGGTGCCTGAAGTTACCCACCTTATCTTCGGAGTGGCCAATGGAATGTCAAACCAGATTGAATCTTTAGGTTCCTTATCAAATCTTCAGTAATCGTTTGCGGTTCTGGAATCACTTCCAGTTCTACCATACTCCCACTATTGTTTTCTGAAAAAAATCCATTTTTAATAAAACTGTGGCGAGTCTAGAACAATATCACTATTGATCTTCCAGATGGTATAAAGTCAACCCTCGTCATAGCCTGTGTCAACCCACAAACAGCCATTACAGAAACGTGCCTTGAGTTATCCAGAGTCTGGTTTTAAGCATAAGCCAGACAACTCCCCGTACCTTAACATCGTTAAGATATGAACTGTTCTATATCCAATATAGAACCAGAGGCACTGATTTAATTGAACCAGATTCAAATCATGCAGCTTTCTCCAGTGCATGTCAACTAAATGGAAAGAGGCCGATCAGCGTCACTCAACTTAGGAATGCTTCCAATTATGAGTAACCTGAAAGAGAAGCAAGTTCTCTTAATCATTACTATCAACTGAATACCATTCACAAGTATCTACATCTTGGATCACCTTGAAGAATCCCGATACTTGCAATATCTGGTTCTCTCCTTTATTCAAATACCTATAACTTCTCAAAACTTGGACCCTGTGTTTCTACGAAACACCTGTCCTAGAACTAGAGAAGTCACAAGTAAACAGAATATAGTACGAGGACCAACCCCTCTGTCCAAATGGACATTGGACAATATACAATACTCTGTACAAGTCCTCTGAGTCTGATAACTTATTCCCTGTGATGCGTAGGTTGAAAACTGTACTTATGGTTAAGAAGAGTTACACCGCTGTTTAATGCTCCTTACCTAACCATCAACTGATATAGGTAAATGTCATAGACATAATTTCAAAAAGTTATATCTCACTCTATAAAAATAGACGTACAGATATATCAATTTGAAATTGGTGCATGACAGCGGATATTCAAAACCAAATATTTGCCGTCCGGCAAACAACCCAGGTGACTTCCTCAAATATCACCGATTACAACGAATCCCGATATAATGAGGATGATCACCTAATTCCCAATAACTTACTCCCACTCATCATCTGTAAAACCATACAGATGTGAAAATCATACCTGGTAAATACATACCCTGGAGCAAGTGTCCAATTGGGAAATCAGTTTTCCTTTAACAGCACACAGTGAAACTGAAACATTGAAATGTTTCGATGGGGTATCCCGGTATTCCTAGTAATGCCTCTTCCATTATCCAGATTCATAACTGTAACCATGTAATTCTTTTCCATCTTTCCAAATCCCTTTCTATGTCTTTAGTCATTACCTTCTGTACACCCCTTTAGGCCAAATGGTTTTCTTCCTTCCCCACCGTTCGGCACCAGCCTATGGTTTGGAAGAAGATTATCCAATAAGCATAATGGGTGTACTGTCCTAATCCTAGGAGCACTCGCAATGCGAGAGAAGGTGAAGATAAAAGACAACCGAATAAACCTTATTCCTATTTCTCCTGGACCAGAATCCATCCCCGAACTGGAACAAGTTCCTTTCGAGTTCGTATATAACCATACGATGGAGTATCCAATAAACTGTGGATCTTCGTAGTGATACGGAGTGTCCTGGAAAAATACAAAGGTGATTTAGGATTGGCGAAGAAATATTTGGTTTGGTCGTGAATAGCAGTCGCAATTTACTTTGCCCTCGTACTAATCCCTTTCTTTGTCTTAACTTAATACCTTCTGTACACCATCGTTAGGCTAATTGGTTTTCTTCATTCCCTACCGGTCGGCACCTGCCTATGGTTTGGAAGAAGACTATCCAATTTGCGTAATAGGTGTACTGTCTCCTAAACCAAGGAGCACTCGCAACCTGAGAGAAGGTAAAATGAAAAGACAACTGAATAGTCCTATCCGTTTTCTCCAGAACCGGAAACCATCCTCGAATAAATTCCTTCGAGTTCGTATATAACCATACGATGGTTTTGTCCAATGGAAGTGGACGTTCGTAGTAATACGGGGTGTCTTGGAGAAAAGGGTAAAAGTAGGAGTGGCAATGAGGTTTGCAACTCTGACAATCCAAAAGCCAGTATTTAAGAAGGTTCGGTCAACTTGGTCACTGAGTCATAGTCTTAGGGTCGGGTCAATGGTCGCTGCCAAAGAGAGAGAGAAAAGAAACACTCAGCGTGCACTCTAACCTAGATCAGAATGGTTACCAATTTATCTAATCTGGAAACCTCCCACTGTTACCTTAAATTCTCCTCCAAACCTGAAAGAAGAATTAGTCGGGGTCACCCGAGGAGTAAACTAACTCATCAGTGGGAATCGGGATCCAACTATCATCACATGATAACGTGACGGAATCCGCTCACGTCATCACACTCCAGAAGGTATGCGCATATCTGGCAAGTTTCAGTTTCTTTAGAAACTCCCGATGTGATTTCTACCCCATGCTCTTATGACCTTGACGAAAGTCAACAAATCATAAGTCACATGTCAAGTTCTACCCGTCATTGTCCAGGTTAATTTGAACCCACCCGTACAAGCCCTTGACGAAGGTCAACAAGGCTATACGACTGTCCCAAACCAACGCATCTATCTATGCAGCAGAAAGGTAACAAGCAACTACCATTCACTATGCCTTGACGAAGGTCAACAAACATAGCATGAATACTACGTGCTACCCGTCTGAAACGACGGAGGGCTACGAATGGTTTCTGGCGAAAAACCTTTAACGTAATGAACTTGATATCGTTGAAGGAACTGGATAGCTTTTATGAAAATATAGTGACGAAAACCTTTGCTAAAGAGGTCACTCCCGGTGAAGGGATCTCGGCTCTTTCCCCGTAGAATGAGGTGCAGGATATTCCAACTGAATACCATGATGCAAAGCAAAAGTAATCGGCTATAGTGAAGTTATTGCCCTGACGCAAACTTTTTGTTCAAGGGGTCACTCCCGGTGAAGGGATCTCGGCCCTTGCCGCGTCGACTGAGGAGCAGGATATTCCAACTGAATACCACGATGCAAAAAAAAAAGAGAACGTCCTTGCAATAACAGCTTTTTGAAAAGTGTTCCAACAACATCAGAATAGGTTTGTTTTTAACTTGCATTGATCCGAATAACCGCAGTCCCATCAATTGATCACACCACAAAGAACGAAATATAATGATGTACGTATATGCTATCCGCATTCGCCACTGGGTCCCGTTATTACCCGTTAGGTTAGCTAACTAACGACAGAGCGGGGACTGGACTAGCGCGGATGCAAAACATATACAACATCTACTAGTATATATATCAATATATAATATTTCGCTCAAGGCGTGATAAAATGCAAAATCACAGAAATGTACAGCATCACAGAACAATACAGATATCTGGGATCCCCGGGTTTCACAGAGCCACTACTGAAACCCGACGTTCCCCTGGTCGTGTGGATAGCCTGCGAAATGAAATCCTAGACCCCTACGGGCGCGGCAAGTTACCCGCCAAAACGTGAAGCGAGGAAGCCCCCTTCAGCAACGTGAATGGACCACCCGGCACTTCACGGAATCCGATAACTTGGGCACCCCTCTTCGGTCAACCTGTACCCCCTACGAGTGCGGCGAATAGCCCGCCAATTCTAGAGTGAAGCCCCCTCCGTCTCAATGCCATGAGATGCGGGCCCGTTGCCCTCTAGAACCCGGCTATCCGTGCACCCCACCATGGGGTAATCCTAGTACAGAAAGTAAAATATACATACAACGGGTACATCGACCTCGACCTGGTCGTGCCCCAAAAGAATAATATAAAAACAGGCAGTGACGGCAGTCCACATGTCGGACGCTCGCCCCGCAATACCAAATGTACATAATACAACAAAAACTGTACTAGCATTGCATCCAGGCTATCCCCCACGACCAATCCGCAACATCACAGCATAACACAGAACATCAATGTGAATGTCACGTTCGCAAATCCGTCTAACCGGGCTATAGCAGTTAGACGGGATTTACCGATCAAGTGACATTCACGGTCGCAGATATAATGTAAATACTGTGAACAAATGTGTTTAAAATATCCGATCGATCAAATCTTACCAAGTGGGCCCCAAGCACTACTGTAGCACATAAAGAAATCTGGGCCCAAAAAATAACATTCCAAAAACCCTATTTTCAAGTCAGGAGGCCTCTGTAAAATTTTGGGGCCATGAACAGTGCAAAGTGAGGCAGAACCGCAGCCCAAGCATGGGTTTGGTCGCGGTTCCGCGGGGGTATTGACTGTTCATGAGACAAAATTTTCCCAGAACTCTTATAACACCTTGCACATCATTCTGAAACAACCTGAAAAATTTTTAGACTCCAAAAAAATTTCGACAGAAACTGTGCAACTTGAAATCGGATTTTCGGGATTTTGTTCGATCGAAAGAGTAAACACATTAGACCAAGCTAGACTAGGTTAATGGAGAGGCTCTGATACCATTATAAATGCACGGCGGCGGCCTGGCCGTCAATCCGACGCCGGAATGCGGAAGCGATGCTTTTCTTTAACTTTTCAAACCGGCACCACCGCGCACTATAAACCCGGATCGTGCCATTAATCTAGTCCTAGCTATCTAGAGAGGGGGTAGAGAGATATACCGAGCGATCCGTGTCCTTCGGTCTTCTCGTCGTCGTCCCGATCTCCCCGCGGAATCTCCGGTCTCTACCAAGTCGCCGGAAGGGCACCACGTCGCCTGCTTCTTTTACGGGCTCCCACCTCTGGACCGAGGCAACTCGGGCACGAAGTTGGCTAGCCGACGTGCCCAAGGTTTGCTGTAGAATGTGTGTAGAACTAATGTCTCATTTTGGGGTTATGGAGTTGCCTTTGGTGGAGGAAAGGAACTAAGACTTTTTGGAGATGAAACTTTGGGAATTTTGTAGCATGAAAAGAGCAAAATTCCCACACCCAATAATTGGGCAGCCCCTCCTTGGCCGGCCATGCATGGTGGTGAGTAGAGAAGTGAATGAGAGAATGAGGGAGAGTCTCACAAGAATAATGCAAGAGAGAGATAAAATGTTATCATGAAAAGAAATGATCACATACTCAAAACCACACTCCATCAACCATCATCATTACAACAAAGGTCAAGCCATCATGAAAGAAGAAGTCAAATGGTCAAGGGATGGTGCAACCATCATGACACTACAATGTGCAAAGACAACCCTCCAAAATGCTTATTTGCACAAATACAAATAAGCCCTCCTCAACCAATCTTCAGCCAATGAAAGATACAAAGAAATATGGCTGAAACGGAAAACAAACTGGCAACTCCAGAAAACTGGTCCCGTAATAAATTACAGGAAAACCCCGCTACTGTGTATACACACCCGCATTTCTATTCCAACTGAAATACAAATGCAATGAGACAAAATCTACACTGTACTATACTAGGATCCGGCTTAAACCAAAGCTGGCTAGTATTATCCGTCCGATCCTGATCCGTGCAATACCGTACGTATCTGATCGAACCCTGCCATATATCCATACGGCCTCTAGTACTAACCGTCCGATCCTGATCCGTGCAATACCGCACGTATCTGATCGAACCCTGCCATATCTCCATACGGCCTCTACAGCGTTTCGCCCAAAACTTGAGTAACTGTATGTGGAGTACTCTAAAGACTTGTCAATACTGTGGCTGTGGATTTAACCACTAGCACGTCAGAGGTATTAGCCATACGTGACGGGCTACCAGCTATTGACCAAAAGGGACGTCGATGAGTGAACTCATCCTGACGCCCTACTGAGCCTGTCAGTGACAATAACCGTACAGTCCAGTCCGTTCGTCTATGAGCATCGCATGGCGGGCCTAGGGGGTTGGGAAAAGTCAGACCCCCAAAAGCGGTACAAGTCGTGTCGGAGTGTAGCCCAGAACACCCTGAGATACTACTGGAATACCTACCAGTAAATCTCCTGCCTTGGCCAAGGACTTCGTGTAATGGATCTCCTAGACACAGCGCGACCTCACCCCCAATACCGGGAGAGACGAACCCCTGAAGATCCGCTCACTGCCTCCATGTGGCTCGGGACTGTACCCAACTAAAACCTGTTTGCACGTCTCCTTTGAGCGTGGTAGGGTAGTAATCAAAGTACAGTGGGAACTCACACGAGATAACTAACGATCCCCAGGTCGATGAACTAACCTGTACACATGTCACCAGGGAACTGCTATCTGACGTCAGGTATAAGACCAACTAGCATGTTCCCGGCGAGTCATGTCCGGTATACTCATAACCCAATGAGCACCTGTATACATCTTAGGTGAACCAACTGACACCAGTGGCTTGTAAGACCGGCCACCGCCCCTCGTCAGGGTCTCGACTGTATACACTAGTCTACTCTGGAGTATCGATGCCCTGTCTCGAAACTCCCACGACTAGGGACCTTTTAAGGATGTGCTTATAGACTACCAGCTCCCACGTATATGATCGCCCTCATACTGCTGGCAGTCAAGCATGAATCCTAGGGGCTTTATCAACATGCAATAGTGACCTGTAAGGTCACCTAAAGCAGTACACGATGATAAAGGTAAACCAGATAGCATACTATCATCTTGAGTAAGACTGTCCTACCGGAATAGGTCATCCCTCAATCATTGCAATCACGTGCTGGTGATCCAATAATTGACTCTGAGGGCACTATCTCCAACAGATCTTTGGCGTGCTCATCTGACGAGGTCAATTTAACGAGCATGTCATCGACGTAAACCTCCATGTTCCTCCTGATCTGTGGTTTGAACATCCTGTTGACCTACCGTTGGTACGTTGCCTCGGCATTTTTGATGCCGAAAGGCATCACTTTATAGCAGTATACCCCCCGTTCCATTGTGAATACGGTGAGTTCTTCGTCTACCGGATTCATACGGATCTGGTTGTAGCTGGAGAAAGCATCCATGAAGTTGAGTAACTCGTGGCCTGCCGAGCTGTCGATGAGCTGATCTATCCAAAAGTGGGGATAGTTGTCTTTCGGACGGGCCTTTTTGAGATCGGTGAAGTCGACGCACATGCGCCACTTCCCGTTCGCTTTTTTAACCATTACCACATTCGCCAGCCATTCTGAGTAGGCCATGTTTCGAATGAAGTTGGTTGTGAGCAACCTGTCAACTTTGTCCTCGATCGCCTTTTGTTTGATCGGAGCGAAGCTTCGTTTCTTTTGCCTGACGGCTCGGACCATCGGGTCGACCCCGAGCTTGTGTGATATCACTTTGGGGTCAATCCCGGGCATGTCGGTGGGCGCCCAAGCGAACACGTCCGAGTTCTCTCTGAGGAAGCGGACCAAGTCGTCGTGCCGGGCCCCGGTCAAGAGTGACCCGACTTGGACGGTTCATTCATTGTCCCTTTCGAGGAGGGGAACCTCCGTTACCGGCTCCACCGGGTCTCCTCGGATTTTGTTTTGCTCGTCCTGAAATTCCAAGGACCCCCTGAAATCCTCCATGCTTTTAAGGTCCTCGCTTCGCTCCTCGGGCATAGATGTCGTTATGAAGCAAATTTTTGCAGTTTGCTGGTTCCCGTAGGCTCGGCCTATTCCGCCTTGGTCGAGTGGAAACTTGATCGCAAGGTGGTAGGTCGATATCTGGGACTCGGAGGGAGTTTAGCGTCGGGTGTCCCAGGAGGATATTGTAGGCCGATGGAATTATGGAGACGATGAACTCTACAGGCACGGTACGTGTACGGCCTGCTTCCCCGATGTTAAGTAGGAGGGTAACCACTCCTTCTGCCGGGATAGAGTGGTTAGTAAACCCCGGCAGGATGTGGACGGTCGGCCCCAGGTCCAACGGGCTAAGTTTTATACGTAGGAAGCGGTCATAGAAGAGGATGTCTGCCGAGCTTCCTGAGTCGACCAGTATCCTTTAAACCTCATAGCGGTGGACCCGTGCTGTAATCACCAGGGGTCGTTGTGAGGCAAGGATATCCCGTGGAGATCCACGTCGGTAAAGGTGATGGGCTCGGCTGCTTTGGTCCTCTTCATGGGCTGGCTGCTTTTCCCTTTGACCGGCAGGAGGCGTCGAATCTCGCCGGCCCCGGGCACACCCCCCGCTGATACGACCATGATTTGGCCGATCGTCAACTCACCGGGAGGGGGACGCTGCTCTTGCTCTCGGTCTTCTTGTCGCTTTTCCCGCAAGTATTTTTCCAGGTTCCCCGAGCGAATAAACTCCTCGATGTAGTCTCGGAGCTGTTTGCAGTTCTCGGTGGGGTGCCCCTGTGACCTGTGGAAGGTGCAGTAGGGGCACCGTGTCCATTTGGCCACCCTATTGTCGACTGGGGGGAGTTTGAAGAATCTCTCGCCCTTCGCCTCCTCCAACAGCTCTGTCTGGGAGATGTTGAGTGGAGTATACTCCTGGAACTTCGGGGAGTATGGCTTTGGCCGGTCAATCTTCTTTTTCTCTTCTCTAGCTCTCTTCTTTTGATCGGTCTGTTCGGTCCGGGGTAGGTTTGCGTTCACCTAGGATTCGAGCTAGATTTCTCGCTCAGTCCACGCTTTTACCTCTGCCATGGTCTTAGGTTGCGCTAATGCAAAGGACCGGAGCCACTTCTTATGCCTAAGACCCGACCTAAGGGTCATGATGACCGTCTCGTCCCAGTGCTCTAGGACCTCAAGAAAAGCGTTGTAGAAGCCGGTGACGTATCCTTTGAAAGATTCTTTGTCCCTGCTCTTTATAGTGAAGAGGTGGTCGACGGTCTGCTTCTGCCGTCTGTTCCCGATGAAATGGCCGAGGAATTGGGCGGCCAGCTCACCGAAGGTAGAGATAGAGTGTGGCGGGATTCCTCAGAACCAATCTCGTCCAGCGCAGATGAGAGTGGCAGGGAACGCTCGGCATTGGGCGGTGTCAGAGTTGTCCTGGAAGCTCATCCCCGCCGTGAACGCGTCCAAGTGGTCTTTCGGGTCGGACTTTCCATCGAAGAGAGACACCTTTGGAGTCTTGTTCCTGGAGGAGACGCGGACAATGAGCTGCTCTTCTGTGAAGGGCTTCGTGAGAGAGTCGGTGGCATATCTAGCCCCCTCGCTTGAAGGGTGACTCTCCCGATGTATACCTTCAATCCTCTTTTCGAGGGCATCGAGTCGGTCGTGGTATCCCGAGGATTCGGCATACTCGGAGTGATGGCCCCCTACTAGCAGCCTGCGCCTGGCCGCGGTTCCGGTTCCGTTCTATGAGGTTCCTCAGGTTCCCAGGCGAAGTTGTCCTTGAGCTACCGTGGTGAGTCCCGTTCACGCGACCCTGTCGAGGGAGAGGGCGCCGGCCATGCCTGGGAGCAAGTGAGCTGACCGACACCTCCTCGGGAGGGACAGGAGCACATTGGGCCTCAGGGCAGGGTGCTCTTTAATGAAACCTCGGCATGGAGCTGTGAGGCTCCCAGCGGGTCATTGAGTTGGTCGCCGTGGGGGATCTATGGCCGCCGGAAAAAGCGAGGCGTTGCTCGGTCGCGCCAGCATGGGCAGTGTCTTCTCCCACTCTGTGGAGGTCCCGGTCCCGAGGTGGGGGGACGGCGACCTGTATGGCTTGCCCAGCAGTCTCGACACGGACGAGGGCATCTACGATGGACGCAATCCTATCGATCCGTGCAGACAAGGCGTGAACGGTATTCGTGGGAGAAGGAGATCCGTCCGCGCCCCCGTTGTGATGGGGCGGTGTCTAGTGCTAGGATCGTCACGGTGATCACTCGCCATGAATTTAAGATCGGAAGATCGACTTTCGTTGAGTGGAATTTTCGTATTTCCCACAGACGGCGCCAACTGATGGAGGTCTGATCTCCTTCAGATGTTGTATTCCATTGATCTGTCGCGAGCGTTGATGAATGGCTGAGATTGGATTTAGGGGTTGCCTCATGAAGCGTGTGGATCTCAGTGGGCTTGGTTTGGAATAAAGCCAAGCTACCTGCAAGGAAGTCCTGGGGTGGTTGTACCACCGTGGACCCTCCGACGATCAAGTTAGTCGAGGTATTTGGGCAGAGTAGCGGCTTATTGGATAAGAATTGCCTTACCTGAGTCATCTAAGAGGGGATTTATATAGTGGCAGCCATGGGCCGGCAAGCGCGAGATTTACGCCGGACGTTACACCCTTGGAGCCGCGCGTGCGCGAATGGAGGGATCCTCCATTAATGGCGAGATACGTCCGTTAATGGGAGGAACGCGATGGCGTGGGACGCGGGATCGTGGGGCAGCGGATATCTCTCGTATGGATAGATTCGCGGAGCTATGTCCGAGACGCTTATGATCTGTGATCTGGGTGGGTCGATGAGACCGAGGAAGCTGCGCTCGATGGGAGGCTCGGAGGCGAGCGGGAGGCCGAGAAAGCTTGGCTCTGTGATAGGTCGGAGGCGAGCTGGGAGGGCTGAGGAGGTGAGTCAATGGTTATTTGTAAGATGAGCACAGGTGTGTTTTAGGAGGTCATCGGATGTCGAGAACATCCTCGGGTCAAAGGCCCGGGGTGCGCCTTCAATGTACTGTTCTTGCTCCATTCCCGTAAGCCTTGGGACATATCATCTGCCATGTGTCATGATCTGGGGAGTTCTCAGTACTGAGAATCATCAGTATACTATCATATCGAGTAAGATTTTCCTGTACATACATATGTCTAAACATCCAATATATATATAATGACCTCTTGGGCATATAAATAACATTTATAGAGAGAGGCGGAGAGGTTTGTAGAAGATAGATTGTGTGATTGTATTTGGGTGAGATCGGAAGGGAATCAATTATCTCTTGTAATTCTTCATTGAATAGTGAAAACAATTCGTCATCGGATTTGCAGGATTAGGTCCAAGTTCACACCGAACCTGGTTAGTATCTTGTGTCTATTGTTGCTTGGTGTGTTTCTTTTTTACTTGTTACTTTTGTGTAGTTGCTGCAATTGTTCTTTTTCATTAGTTTCAATTCATGTGTTACGATCGTCCGCTGCGTACTTTGGTGTTGATTTTCAAAACAAAGTCTCCTTCTCCTAGCGCCTCTTCGTCGAAGGTCAGAGCATCCTTATTTATAACGAGAATGCTTCCAGAACGCCGAAGGTCAGAGCATCCTTCTCCTATCTCCTCTCCTGGCCCTGACTGAAGAATGTAGAAGAGACACTGGCTTCTTTGTTTGTAACAAATCTATGGAATTTTAGATACTATATTGTGTTTAAAACCCTCTCCCTGTATACCTATTTTTTTATAGGGCATATAGATTGTAGCTGATGATGCTCAATAACGGTAATTCCTTATATCATGACACGTGGCGGATGACGTGTAACATGCGTAAGCCAATTAAGCCCCTGAAGGCCATGGAGGGGGAACCAGTGTGCTACAGTGGGGGCTTCCTTCAAACCCTGTCTCCGAGGTTGTTGTAAGTCAACATTACACACCCCATAGGTTTGCGAGAAGGCGGAACGGGTAAAAAACGATTTTTACAAACAAGGTAATATTGACTTTAACACCAAGATCTTTGCTAAACCATAACTAACAAACTAACAAGAGAATTTATCTACTATGTAAGAAGATTATACCTAAAGTTCCAAGTCCTTCTTGCCTTCCCGCTGTCCTCGTTCACCTCGCACGCTCCTTGGAATGGAAAGCACCTCCTCGTCGGCTTCTCGATGTAGTAGAAGATCCACCCGAGAGCTCCAACCTTAAGCTAAACCTCCAAGTTGAGGTAACTATATCACTTGGTGTGCTAAACTAAGTAACCTAGAGTGAGTAGAGTGTGATTATGAGTAGCTTAACTCACTAACCCTTGATTCTCAACTCATGAGACACTAGGGTTTTGAGAGGAAGAGGAGAGAGCAAGCTTGAGGAGAGAGAATGTATTTGTGATAATGATAATAAAAATGGAATGGCTAACTTATATATGACCATAAGCATGGCATGGAAAATATCTCAACAAAATATCTAGAGTGAAAAATATCTCACAAAATATCTAAGGTCAAAATGTCAACCCAAGTCAAATGGTCAACCAAGTAGCCATGCCACAAAAGATTATCATTTACCAAAAATAATAAAACATTTCCTCCACCTCATATTTGTTTTGACCAAGTCAATGGTCAAAACCCTAATGAGGTGTCTCCTTCTATACCCCCTCTCATCCGTATATACATACCCGTATCCGTGTTCCGAAAAACACGAATACAATGAGACGAAGCTAATCCAATAATCAAATACTAGGATCCGGCTTAAACCAAAGCCCACTAGTATTATCCGCTCGAACACCACACGCGCACAAGTACACGTATGTGATCGAACCTGTCGTAAAACCATACGACCTCTACTCGTTTCGCCTGAAGCTGGGAAACCCTCTGTGTGGGACTCTAAAGACTCGACACTACGCTGGAAGTGGGTTTAACCACAGGCCGCAAGCGGTACTAGCTGTACGTAACGGTGCCCAGGTAGATGTTGATAAGAAGGTCGATGAGGAAACCCATCCGAACTCCTACTGAGCCTGAATGTGATAATCTCCGTACAATCCGGTCTATTCGTCTAAGAGTATCGCATATCGGGCCTAGGGGGCGGTAAACGTCAGACCCTTAATAGCGGTATAAGTCATGTCGGAGTATAATCCAAAACACCCTGAGAAACTACTGGAGTACCTACCAGTAAATCTCGCTTGTCCTGGCCAGGGACTTTGTGTAATGGCGTTCCGAACACAGCGTGATATCAACCCCTAATACCGGGAGAGACGAATCCTATCTAACTGCCACTGCCTCCAAGTGCTTCAGGACTGCACCCAACTACTACCTGTTTGCACGCCTCAATAGAGCCGTGGTAGGGTAGTAATTAAAGTAAAGTGGGAATACACTCGTGGAGAAGTGGCAGTGTCAAGTCAACGGACTAAGCTGTACTCATGTCACCTGGGAACTGCTACCTGATGATAGGTATATGATTGTTACAAAAGAGTGTGTTTGTAGAATAACCGCAATCAGAACGGTGTCGCGCGTAGCTAGACCGAGGTGACTACGAGTCGTCCTCAGGGAAACGTGGAACCTTTTATTCTTACTTTAGATGTGTTGAGAGAGAGGGGGGGAATAAAGAATTTTGAAGAATGGTTTCTAGATCTACGTTAAGCAAGAATGCAAAATATATAGATCTAGATTATTTTAGGGATGTAGTTAATATAATAAGAGGGCTTGTAGGGTTCGTTAGGATTTAGTAGTTATGGACGATTAATTAAAGTTACCCTTTTATCCTTTAATAGATTTAAAACTAGAACGACGGTGATGCGTGTAGATTAGGGTTTCTGAATGTAAAAGGAATCCCACTCTTAACCCTTATCTCGACACGGAACTCCGTTCATATCTAGCCTTTACCAAAACAATCATTAATCTAATCTCTAATCGCAGTCGGAACTAATAAAGAATTGTTAGCGCGCCCGATTAGGATGTTATTGATTCTTTTGATAAAGTTCATAAACTTTATAGGACTTAAAAGGGTTTAGGGTTGTTCATCATCCATTAGCCTACCCAAATCCTACGAACCCTAACAAGTGGAGAATTACTCGCGCATGTTGGGAGAAAAAGAGATGGAGAGAAAATGCATAATTAAACTACAAAGAAATAGAATAGGAAAAAGTGCTACCTTTATTAATCAACAATATACATTACACTTTGATCCCTTAGAAAATGATTACAAATACTAGTTTTCTTCTCGATCTCTTCCAAGGAGGTAGATGAACTGTTGATGATCAGCCTGGATGCATGAGCTGTCTTGGACTTCGTGATCTCGTCGGCTTGAATATTTTTCCAAGAGGCTCTCGGTCCTTATTTATAGTCACAGAGCCAGAACCCTAGTTTCCTAATATGGAAACTAGTTGTTAGGATCCTAACCACCACAATCCCATATCTCAACTCTTCAAATCCGCGGCAGAACCACGGCCATTGGATAGGTTTGGCCGCAGATCCGCCCCCTTTTGGTGAGATCATGGCCTCTAATTTTTGTAGCTTCATATCTGTAACACTTGGTAATCTTTTGAGTATCTAGACATTGAAAATCTTTTCTACATTTCTACCAGAATTAGTTTCTTGAATATCTTTGGTTGATTTGATTTGCCAACTTTGATTTTCTTGATTTCAGCCCTGAAAATTCTGCACAATAACTCAACAAACAATATTAGTAGAGTTTGTTTTATTGAGATATTAACTTAACCATTAAGAATTGGTCAAAGGTATTAATAAGGTAAGCATATTTAAATGGGCCAAATGTTACATGGATATTATATGCTTACTTTTTCCTACAAAATGTTATTTATAATATATAAACACATGAAAATAGTATTTTTACAGATAAACCCTCATATGTATCATATATTATAATAAACATCTTTTATTATATAATAATAGAAGGAAAAATGTCATATTAAATGTGCAGTTTTATCAACTGAACAAATACCCCCAAACTTATCTTTGATCGTCCCGAGCAAACTAGTTTATTCAAGAGAAGGAGAAAAGAAAGGAGAAAACTAAGCACACTTTCGTAAACAACACGATTGCACTGAGCACGTGCAACAAGCCGTTAAACCTCTAGGTGTCCCTAGTAGGAGGAGTGTTGTCTCCTGAGGGTTTTCAGCGGATTACACCCACAAAATCCTATAATAAAAGAGAGATGGTGAAATTTACATATAAAGATAAGAACCATAAAAGAAAAACTTTGAAAATAAGAGTTTCCAACTACACTGGCTTTTCAGTTGTTATGAGCCCTATCTTAATAGTCACAAAAAGATGTTAGAAATCACATCATCCCTCAATAAAACATCGTCTTTATTCTTCATTCCTACCTTTCATCCAAACATCAATCATATACCCCTACGTGTGTGAAATGGGCATCCCTACACTCGGAGAATTCAATTCAAGCTATCATACTCTTGTCCATCTACCTCAGCACTTTTTAACTTGATGAATATTTAGATTTGCTCACACATTTTCATGCGACCGTTAATACTTCTTGAGGTACTAACTGACCGATTACTCATGTGCTTGCTGATTAGGTGATAATATTTTCCTCGTCTTGCACCACCTAAGGCTTAGCAGTGACTCGCAGACCAGTTGGCCTTAGGGCACTAGGTGATGAAGCACCCTCGCTATATTTTTTTATTGCTGCCTTGGCGATACAAAACCAGTGTTCATTTTTTTCTTTTCACCATTTTTTATTTTATTCATTTGTTTTATTTCCTTCATACTTTGGCTTTTAGACAAGAGCATTTCAAGGTATCCTCTACTATCCCGAGTTTCAAGACGTGTGTAAGTGCATATAGTAGGGTATCAACATTCAAATGTTTGGCTTCCAGAATAGAAACTATTTTTCAGACTTATTTTTATCCTCAGATTAGTGACTTCCTTCATCTTACTAACCCTTGGGACAACAGCTCATAACTACTTATTACTAGTTTGTTTAAGAAAACTTCTAATTTTCTTGGTTTTTTTAAACAATTCCTATCTTTCATATATAATTTTTTACTTTCTATTCTTTTATTATCAAAAAAAATTTGTGCGTATATATAGTATAATGCAAAGTATCGCGTAAATAAGCATAAACCTCCCCCAAACTTGTTTTCAACAGTGTCCTCACTGTTGCTATCTGCTGGATCACAAAAACCTGTAAGCTTGGGAGGACATTATTAATGGGGGCAATAATATATGAAAGTGAAAATCCTCCCCCAAACTTATTTTTGGCTCACAAATTTGAGGGTAAAAGTTATGTTCAAGAGCCAAAAATATAACCCCCCCCCCCTCAAACATGAGTTAGACAATACGAAGCATTTTAAGAGGGGGTGAGTCATTTGGTCAAAGTAAGACTTTACAAAGACCAAAAGTTAACACCAACCATTCAAAGATTTTATCAGTACAGCGTATAGGTTGGTGGAAGAATGTGTTGTATCGAGTCAAGAAAAAGTGGGGAAGGGATAAGAGGTGGTCTGGAAAGGGTTTGAAATTAGAGAAAAGAAAGAATGAGGATGAATGTGAATGGTTAGGAAGAAGGAATGGTAACGGTTCAACCTCTATAGGTGGAGATTGATTAATCACAAAATCCGTATTGTTTAAAAATTCAAGTTCGTCGGCAAAAAGTTCTTCAAAACTTTTATCAATGGTGTGATTGAACATTTTGCTGTCAAAGAGTTTTGTGCCAGAATTTATCCTACTTGATTCATCAAAAATTATTGAGGCAGAGGACTCGAAAAACTCATCTACCTCATTTTCAAAAATATCCAAATCAAGTTGAATTTCTGGTATTATTGAACTTGAATTAACGGATTGTGATTTATCAAAACTCATTGAAACTATAGGAACAGAAGAAGAACCGGAGAAAGTAGAAGGTGAAACGGGTAAAAAAATTGGTGTGTCGAGTGTTGCTGAACCAGATGTGGAAGATGGAGGCTGTATTTCAGTCTGATCTTCAGGTATACCATTATCATCAACTTCAAGACATATTTGGGGTTCGGGAAGAATTAAAGGCTCAAGATGATGACCACAAGGAAGTGAAAGGATTTGATGAATTGGTGGGACAAAATCATCCAAAATTTCGGGTTCATCAATCAATATATCCCCAACGTCAATCACCTTATTCAAGTGAAGGTTAAAATTCTCGAACACCTCATCAAAAGTATGGTTTTCAATCAGTTTTGGTTCAAGAGTGGAGGTGTAGAGATCACAAGGGTTGGGTATGGTTTCACTTGAAATGGACTCTTCACAGTCGGGTAAATCAAACACTACAAAGTCACACAACTTATCAGACATTGTACTTGATGAATCTATGAAACTGGAGTTGTGGATTTCAGTTTGGAATGGGGAGGTTTGATTAGGAAGGGTGTACAGTTCTGTCTTACTACCCAAATCCTTCCTAATTTGGTTCGACAGTTCCAGAAATTTTTCTAATGTCTGCTCCAGACTAGTCTTGGGTTGACAAGGGGTTTCAGTATAAGATTGAAATTCCTGTGGATAATTAAAACTCCCAAAGGACTGATTAGAAGAACTGTCTAGAGTGGGTGGAAAAGTCGGATTGGATTGATAGGAATAGAATGGTTGCGGAACTTGGGTAGGAGTAGGATCAATATTATGATAAGAAGAATATTGATATGGGTTGGTTGGTTGGCTATTTTCAAAAGACATCTTATATGCCACAAACCGCATATCAAACTCTTCTCTAGACAGTGGTGGTGATGGTTGATATTGGTCCGGGTTGAAACTTGGGCCTCTAGACCTAGCTATGTGCTCAGCAATGGACATTCGTCTAGGGGCTTCCTCACTCTGGGTATGAACTGAAACAGGTGTAGGATTAGGATACGGTTGATAAGACCTAGAGTGAGGTGGCCAACTGTTTCTTCCTGCTTGTTCTATATGATCTCTTAAGGATATGGAAGAGCCAGACGGTATACCGAAGGGATTACGAAAACAAGAGATATCTGGTTGTGGACAGCAAAGCTCGGCAAGTGTTCTTCTGTTTAGGTCACTCATTATAAGAAGAGAAGAAGGGGGAAGGGATAAAAAGGGGAGAAAATAATTGGTTTGTTTTGAAAAATGACGGATTTAGACAAATCACACAAAAATGCACAAACAACCCTAGAACTATGGTTACCTAGGTCCAGTCTCTAGACCTCTCCTAGACTTCCAAAGGACAAGCCGCGGGATAAATCCTCTACCGCCTCTTTACTACCCTTGTAGCCAGGTAAGTGCCAGGTGAGTGGGAGGCTCCCCACTACAAAAGTAGTGGTCCTAATTAAGTAACCACTCGCCTTGGACACACTTGCCTAGTCACCACAAAAGTAATGCGGATAAGCGATAGATTACCCACGACCTTCCTCTGTCCTTAATGAGCGCGACAGTCCTTAGAGTCTGGTCTAGATATTTTTTAAATTAATTTAGTGTTGATGCGGATGCTCGGTTTGTGATTTGTGGGGCTTAGGAAGGGTGATGAAATCCCCACCTAATCTTGATTTGATTTTTGCCCCTTAAAGTCCATATTAAAATTTGCAAAACAAAACGCAAAGCAAAACTTTGCAAAATGATTTTTGGGCGGCGATATTTTGCAAAGAATCCTGCAGAAAATAGATTTTATTGGATTTGAGAGGAGAGAGAAGGGGTTAAGAAAGATACCAGAGAAGTGCGAAACCCTAGATCTCCTGTTTCCTCAAGTCTGTGACTCCAGATTCCCTCGCAAAATTCACACACAAATCGTTAAATGTGCAATTTGCAGTTTTGTTTTAATAATGATATGAATCGTCTAAGAATTCAACACAAATAGAAAGAATAAAAAATTATGCACGTTTCCCCGGCAACGGCGCCATTTGATTATTACGAAAGAGTGTGTTTGTAGAATAACTGCAATCAGAACGGTGTCGCGCGTAGCTAGACCGAGGTGAGTACAGGTCGTCCTCAGGGAAACGTGGAACCTTTTATTCTTACTTTAGATGTGTTGAGAGAGAGGGGGGAATAAAGAATTTTGAAGAATGGTTTCTAGATCTACGTTAAGCAAGAATGCAAAATATATAGATCTAGATTATTTTAGGGATGTAGTTAATATAATAAGACAGCTTGTAGGGTTCGTTAGGATTTAGTAGTTATGGACGATTAATTAAAAGTTACCCTTTTATCCTTTAATAGATTTAAAACTAGAACGACGGTGATGCGTGTAGATTAGGGTTTCTGAATGTAAAAGGAATCCCACTCTTAACCCTTATCTCGACACGGAACTCCGTTCATATCTAGCCTTTACCAAAACAATCATTAATCTAATCTCTAATCGCGGTCGGAACTAACAAAGAATTGTTAGCGCGCCCGATTAGGATGTTAATGATTCTTTTGATAAAGTTCATAAACTTTATAGGACTTAAAAAGGGTTTAGGGATGTTCATCATCCATTAGCCTACCCTAATCTTACGAACCCTGACAAGCGTAGAATTACTCGCGCATGTTGGGAGAAAAAGAGATGGAGAGAAAATGCATAACTAAACTGCAAAGAAATAGAATAGGAAAAAGAGCTACCTTTATTAATCAACAATATTCATTACACTTTGATCCCTTAGAAAATGATTACAAATACTAGTTTGCTTCTCGACTCTTCTAAGGAGGTAGATGAACCGTTGATGATCAGCCTGGATGCGTGAGCCGTCTTGGACTTCGTGATCTCGTCGGCTTGATGATTTTTCCAAGAGGCTTTCGGTCCTTATTTATAGTCACAGAGCCAGAACCCTAGTTTCCTAATATGGAAACTAGTTGTTA
Organism: Agapanthus africanus; assembly: GCA_030015575.1. Taxonomy (NCBI): domain Eukaryota; kingdom Viridiplantae; phylum Streptophyta; class Magnoliopsida; order Asparagales; family Amaryllidaceae; genus Agapanthus; species Agapanthus africanus. Next base: position 234,823,805 of record JASDDO010000031.1, read on the forward strand.
AGATCCTAACCACCACAATCCCATATCTCAACTCTTCAAATCCGCGGCAGAACCGCGGCCATTGGATAGGTTTGGCCGCGGATCCGCCCCCTTTTGGTGAGATCATGGCCTCTAATTTTTGTAGCTTCATATCTGTAACACTTGTTAATCTTTTGAGTATCTAGACTTTGAAAATCTTTTCTACATTTCTACCAGAATTAGTTTCTTGAATATCTTTGGTAGATTTGATTTGCCAACTTTGATTTCCTTGATTTCAGCCCTGAAAATTCTGCACAATAACTCAACAAACAATATTAGTAGAGTTTATTTTATTGAGATATTAACTTAACCATTAAGAATTGGTCAAAGGTATTAATAAGGTAAGCATATTTAAATGGGCCAAATGTTACATGGATATTATATGCTTACTTTTTCCTACAAAATGTTATTTATAATATATAAACACATGAAAATAATATTTTTACAGATAAACCCTTATATGTATCATATATTATAATAAACACCTTTTATTATATAATAATAGTAGGAAAAATGTCATATTAAATGTGCAGTTTTATCAACTGAACAGTATATTACCAACCAGCAGTTCCCTACGAGTCATGTCCGGTGTACTCGTAACCTAACGAGCACTTGCATACTATCCCCAGTACGATGTACTTAATGGCTGTGGGGCAGACCGTCCCCCCTGCTGGGATGAGAAGCGTATACACTAGTCTTCTCCGGAGTATCAATGCCCCGTCTCAATAATCCTACGACTAGGGACCTGTATAAGGATGTGCTTGTAGATTACCCAACCCCCACTAGTGTGACTGCCATCACAACGCTGGTAATCAAGCAAAGATCCTAAGGGCTCTACTAATATGTATAAGCAATTTGTTAAAAGAAACACATGCACATATTGAAGTAGAAACAAACCAAGTACCATACTACCATTTTGAACAAGACTGTCAATACTATTGTGAATATCCCAAGCTTAATATACAATCCAGTATGATACAATAATGACCTCTAGGGCATATACACAAACAATCTCCCACTTGCACTAGGGCCATGTGCTGGCATATCGCAGACCTATCATCTCGAATAGCCTCTTGAACTGCGTCTGAGGGATGGCCTTTGTGAATGGATCTGCAGTGTTATTCTCTGTATCTACTGTCTTCACCTCGATCTCCCGGCGATCTACGATCTCCCTGATCAGGTGGTACCGCCTCAAAATGTGTCTGGACTTTTGATGGGACATGGGTTCCTTTGCTAAAGCTATAGCGCCGTTGTCGCAATAAAGCAGTATTGGATCAACAATGGTTGGAACCACCTGAAGTTACGTGAGGAACTTCTTCATTCAGAAAGATTCTTTTGCGGCAACGCAAGCAGCTATGTACTCCGCTTCCATTGTCGAGTCAGCAACGGTGTCCTGCTTGGAGCTCTTCCAATAGACCGCCCCTCTATTGAGGGTAAAGACATAACCCGACATGGACTTGGAGTCATCCTTGTCAGTCTGGAAGCTGGAATCAGCAAAGGCCTCGATCTGGAGGTCTTTTCCGCCATACACCAAGAACATCTCCTTAGTCCTTCTCAGGTACTTGAGAATGTTCTTTACTGCTATCCAGTGCTTCTCCCCTGGGTTCGACTGATACCGTCTTACAATGCTCAATGCGTATGCTGCATCTGGTCTGGTACACAACATCGCATACATTATAGAGCCTACCGTAGATGCGTTGGGTATAGATAACATGCGAGCCCATTCCAAATCAGTCTTGGGAGACATCTCTTTGGAGAGGGTGATTCCGTGACAAGCCGGTAGGTTACCGCGCTTTGAATCTTCCATACTGAATCTTTTTAGTATGGTGTCGGTGTACCTTGACTGCGAAAGTCCCAATATCCATTTAGATCTATCACGATAGATCTGGATCCCCAGAATATAGGAGGCATCACCCAGGTCCTTCATGGAGAACCTCTGTGACAAGAATCCTTTGACTGACTGTAGCATAGGAATGTCATTTCTTATTAAGAGAATGTCATCCACGTACAAGACGAAGAATACCACAGTTCTCCCTACAATCTTACAGTAAATGCATGGTTCATCTGGAGTTTTGATAAAGTCGAATTCTTTGACTGTCTCATCAAAACAGATGTTCCTACTCCGCGATGCCTGCTTTAGTCCATAAATGGACATAAGCAACATGCACACTTTACCGTTGCACCCACTCTGAATGAAACCTTCTGGCTGATCCATATAGACGCAGTCTTCTAAATTACCATTTAGAAAAGACGTCTTTACGTCCATCTTCCTGTCACGACCCGAAAAGTACGGAACATGACCAGCACTTAAATTATGAAATGTCTCGAAACGTACGTAATCTAAGTAAGCCGAAAACCCAGAAATCCAAACCAAGTAAAGTAGTAGAGTGAAGTAAAAATCAATTTAAATCAAGTAGTTTTGCAACATACGCCGAAAAATGCATTTGAAAAATCACAAGTCTTTTCTAAAAATTTCGGCAGAGTTTCCTTTGTAAATACTGACCCCAAACGGGAACAAAACCTGATAAAGCATATAAAATGAATAAAGGCATCCCCAAGCTGGAGCTAGATCTTCGTCAATCGACGGTCACAACCACGCAAGAAATAATAATATACAACGCCGAAAGGCGAGGATCAAAGCTGAAAAGGAAACTCAAAACAGCAAGAAATCCATAGAAATTCAACGCGCGACTCTAAGGTCGAAAGAATAAACATCACTGGTCTCTATCTCTGAAATAAATACATGTTTGGTTGATGGAGTTTCTAGATACAACAGAATAAAATAAGTACATTGGTGGTCACGATACAAGTGAACCCACCTACTAGCAAATCACCCGGAATGGAAGCAGTGTGACAGCAAAGCCGTAACAAAACCTGTACGGCAAAACCTGCAAGAACTGTGGCACAATTGGGGTGAGTTTCCAACTCGTGAGTAGAAAACATCACAGAGCAGAAATTGTATGTATGACGCAATCCTAGGTCATACGATCAGTAATATCCTCAAATGATAAGTCTGAAGCATGAAAAGGTGGCAAGGGTAAACATCTATACACAAGTGTAATCCCATGTGCTCATGTTAGTGCCTTAGGTAGCAATGTATCATATGTATGAGGTATGAATGCATGAAAACAGAATACATGTAAATGAAGAAACTGCTTTCATAACTTAGTGAGATTTATGTACATTTAAAACGAGGTATCATCAATAAAATCAACATAAACAGTGTCTAGCATCGACACAAAACATAAATCCCAATATCTCAATGTCTCAGGCTCCGGCTATCCGGACTGGCCTGTATCATCAAATCTCAATACCTCAATATCTCAAAAACTCAGTGTCTCAAATCTCACTATCTAGGGCGTCGTTAGTCCGGATCGGCCCCTAACATCAATCACACGACCACGACCACGACGGTATCCTCCGAATATCCGACGCGTCAGATAAAATCACCGGTAGGCAGTCTGCCACTGCCGGGCTCATCGTCTACTACTCGATCTTCTTGTCCCGGGGTACCTTACCGGGTCCACCATGTACCCACAGAAGGTTCATCCAACTCCTCGAATCGGGTCTCGAAATCCATCTCATAACCGAGAAAACATCATGGTGGACGACTCATACATCATGAGAAAACCGCACTTTTTATTTTAAAAAGAGAGAGAGAAAGAAGTTTATCTATGTTCTTGCGGTTTTCTCCCAAATCCAGGAAATCTCATGAAAATCCGAAATCCAATCATCAATAGCACGTAAACAGTGAGTATAGGCATAAAACTCCATAATACGGCATAACAGTGAATAATAATATGCATGAAGTAGCAAGTAATAACTACAATGTCTAAACTGGCATATAAGGCGAGTACACTAATATCATGTCGAAACAAACAGCTAACAAGCTATGTCAATGAAATAGCATTCTCTAAAGTGTACGTGACATGGCAATTACCGATGATGATGTGTGTGAGCCGGCAAGTAAGTGTACGTGGAACATACGCATCATCAGTAATGGCGCTGGTGTCCTGACAGCATGGTATCAATAATGGTGTATGAAAACACAACATAATCATGTGGTGCGAAGCGAACAGCAATAATGTGCGGGAGCTGAATAATAAACACAATGATAACTAATCTGAGTTTATATAAATCTAAGTCATACAGTGGTGCCATTTGAATTAACACGAATCGTGGTGTTTGAAAATAAGGGCTATGGTGTTTTTAAGAAAAGATACGTCCTTTGAAATATCCGTAGAATCCCTTGTCCCGTCTTTAAAATACACACGATTCGTTAGTTTTTGAAATAGATATGAGTCGATCCTAATCTATCACTTACATGTAATCTACCGGACTAAACTAAACAGGCTGATCGAAAGGTAAGGAAACCGCCTAACATCTGAGTCGATACATACATATATAATATAACAGTCGGTGATCCCGCCTCAAAAGTATCCCATACGATACAATATCTATAATATGACATCCTGAAGTCAAGAGTGCGGATCTATCATCAATATAGCTCGTACGGTAAACTCGTCGTACGACATCCCAAATCTGGGTACGGGTCAATGTCACATCAATCACATTATTCATCTAGTATCCTCTTTATCAAACATCAAGATCCGGGGTACTGACCTACGTCTAGTACAATACTGATACCATCTATGTATGCATGCGTGTGTATGAAACACTAAGTCAAAGGACCCTCTAAAACATCATGTCGTATCTCAAATACGAACCCTGTCATATCACCGATCTCACGGCCTCAAATCCAATCTCATCGACTCATCACAAATCCCAAGTACTATCCTCATACACAGTATATCTACACATATTCCCATACCCATGTGTAACTATACACATCCCCATATGCACAGGTAAAAGAAGGAATGTATGCAAGTATGTGTGTGCATGTGTGGGTACAACCACTACTCTAGGGTTTCGCAACTAACACTAAACCAATCCAAGAACACCTAGAGTCCATCTTTATCATCAATAACTCAAATCAACATAATATAAATATATGTGTGTATACGTATTCGTATACATCACCACGAACTGCGGGGGTGCTATACGCCATCCACCCGACTTCCCCCGTAGATATAATCTACTCACCTTGCATCTTACGTGTCGGTGTTGATGTCGCCTTCATCTTCTTCATCGTATGAAACCCACATGAAGGTACCTACACATATAACCCAATCGCAAAAGCGTATTAAAATCACATCGGAAAACCAAAAACGGCCCGCGCTACGCTCATAAGTAATAACCTATAGTCTCGCATGCAAACACGACCAATAACCCTTGTCGTTGACGTTCAAACGCCACCCGACAGAAACAAATTATCAAATACCAAAATCCATGTCAAAACAAGTCATAAAACAATGCGCCAACACAAGAAAATGATCCCAGATTCTACCCTAGGTCAAATCAGCCAATTTTGCACATGCCAAGGGTCAAATTTACTGGAGATAAGGCCCTGAAACAAAAACAAAGCATTTCCAACCTGCTCTGGCCGCAAATTGGGCCAGAAAGAATTAATTTGCGGCCTAAAAGAGAGGGTAGGGGATAGGGTTTTGGTGGTACACTCCAGGTTGCCTGCACATCACTTTGTGTTTGCTAAATAATTTTCAGGTCACCCGAGTGTTAGCAGATTTCCAAATACACTCACAGAATCCACAATTCTTCCGATATCGGGTTTCTAAATCCGTATTCCGGGGTTCTAGTCTCTGGTTTAGGTCTCCAATTAATCACCACAAGGGTTGTATAGCCTGTAGTAACCCTAATTTCACCTTTGGTTTCAACTAAAACCCTAATCCTCAACTCAAGTTTTCAAACTCCCCAAAACCACACAATATCGGTTACAATTTTAACATGGATGCTAAAGGAAAGGAAATTCTATACTAGTGATGGAAAAATTACCTTATGTTGCACTCAAGAATCCACTATAGCTCCAAAACTCAAACTTTCTTGGTCCAAAGGGTTGCTTGAGAGCTTGTGCACACTTTTAATGAAATGGGTAATGGGCTTTGAGGTGTTTTTAATGGTGTTTTGGAGGTTGTAGTGGAGGAGGAAGAGGGGGGTAGCAGCAGCAGCAACAAGAGAGGGAGGGGAGAGTAAAGAAATGATGGGAATGGTGAGATGAGAGAATGGACAAGTCATGGTAAACCCTCACCTTTCTCTCTCTCACCCATACTTCTATTCTTTAATCATATCCTTTTATTTTATTTTCTTTTCCTTTTATTTTTCTTCTCTCCTCAATAGTAAACCCAAAACAAATACCCATACACCTCAAATCATGTAGGAAAATGTAACAAGTGAAAAAGACTTGTGCATGTTTAGCACCAAACACGCTTAAAACCCGATTAGCGATTTTTAATCGCGATTAGCACTAAATTAGTGTATAATAAATCATACACTCTCATAATTTGCTTAAATCACATGAAGTACCCTCTTTTTAGTAATTTCCAAAATTTTCCAAAATTTTCCCAATTTATCGGTATTTAATTATACCGCCTTATTAAAATATTCAATGTTTTATTTTTAAATTATAAAAATTCCCAAAAATAATATTTTATTTTTCTGAAATGTTACAATCTTCCCCGCTTAAAGAAATTCGGTCCCCGAATTTAAATTTAAACCCCTCAAATACTAAAACATTTCAGTAAAAAACTAAGCCGTCGGGGTCCCGAAACCATCAATACATAAAACACGACGTAGCGCAATGCATGCGCATGAAAAACGAGTATATCAATCAACAGTAAAACTCCGTCAAGCATCCCGCAATCATCGGAGTCATGGGGAAGACATAAATGTCTAAATCCAATACGAAGACAATATAATATACCTCAACCCTATTCATTTAAATATCATTAAAACATCGGAAAGAAATGCATGCCAAATCGTTTTAAGTCGCTGTGCGATGCGCATAACACTGCACAGTGGCGGATGTCTCTAGTAAGAAAATAACTCTATATATATGTATATCCTTTGTTTACATGCACGTACCGCCGTTTTGAAAACAATTTAGAAGGGTTTTCTTGTTTTAAACGTTTCGTGTCATCTCAGGCACGTAGGTAAATAATGAGACTATATCTCTTTCCTTGGAAATCCCTTCAACATCTATCAATGCATGCAAAACATGCTCAGGTACTGTCCTCTGACTAGTCCTGCTCAGTACGAAAACCAATAGTAAACATCATGAAACATACTGCTCCATAAGAAATCAATCCCAAAATGTGCATACGAATGCTATGTGTGTCCGTTGCGCATAGAAATCAAATCCATGAAGGTGCCATACATGTGCACAGAAACAACATCTAAGTGCATCGGGTGTGCACGAAACAGCAGTCAAGGGCAACAGGTGTGCCTGACAGCAAAATCAGGTGCATCTGACATGCACGAAGAATCTCGATTTAGTACACCTGGTGTGCACCAAAATCGCAACTCAAAATATGCGTCCAACATGCGCGAAAATCCAAATCATGTGCATCCATCATGCACGAATACAATCTAAATCATGTGCATCCAACATGCACGAAATCACGAAATCCAATATCAAGCGCCGAATCATGCGCAAAAATCCAATCAGGTGCACAAGGTGCGCAAAATAAATATCGAGTATCACAATCGAAATCGATGGTATACTACACATCTCCAATCCAAATCAGGTATGACGTGGTATCAAATCTCACAACCATGTGCATCAGCGTGCACAAAATCTAATCAAAACACTAAAAGTGCATGAATACTATGCCGTAAGCATAAGTCAAATCATATGCATGCCCTTGGCATGAAGTCAAAATCAATACCTCCAACAATATCAAATCGAAGTCCTGTGCAACTGTAGTGCACAAAATACGTATCACTGCACTGCAAGCATATGTGAACTATACCGAGTGCAAAACCAAATCGTGTGCGTACATATGCACAAAATCAACTCAACTGTATGAAACCCATGAAATCATAAACATGTGCAACCAAGGCACGAAAACGATATCAAATGAAATAACTGTGCACAAATCGTAAATACTAAGTAGGTGCAACCTTGGTGCACGAAAACAAATATCATGAAACTCGGTCATCAAAATCAATCATGCGAATAGATCGCCCAAATACCGTAAATCCAAAGTGACGGATACGTGATAATCAATCACAAAATCACAAATCATAAATACTGTCGTCGATATGTCCGTCCATCAAAGTCGAGAAGGTGTCGGTGCATCCAATGCTAGTAGAGCAAGATATCTACTTGCCTTCTGATCATGGCATGTCGCCTAGTGCCCTTAGGCTCTCTTCTCTCACTGCAGATTGCTAAGTACATAGCTCCTCGGCTCAACGGTCCAATATAGAAACGATAACAGAGCAGTCTGCTCTGACACGTCCTCTAAAGATCTCTGGCCAACTATCATGGTTACTCATAACATATCTCGTCGACGGTGCCGAACTCTAGCCTACTAGGTGTGCGTCATATGACCGCTCCTGGGTCCAGGTCTTCTCATTCAGTATTTCCAGAAAGGTCCTATCAAGGTCCGTCCCAAGTCTCGTCTCTGCCTAACTGTTCGGAAGTCTTCGTCCTTTACTATATCCGTTTCTTGTTCCGGAATGGCTGCATACTCATCACGACTCCTCCTGGAATATATATCTATATATAACGCCTCTGCATGCGTATCACGTCTCTGATGTCGGTGGAGTGGAACGTCATCTCATCAAGATCTCATACGAACCTCTTACTCCACTTTTCTCAAATGTCGACTACTTCGGACTCGTCTCTTCGTAGCTGCATGGACTGTGCTCCAATGGCTATACTCATATCTGGAGTCTCCTAAGCAATGCATTCCATCACATGATATCCGAAAGATGTCGAACCATCCGATCGACTCGTCAAAACCTCATAATCCCCCAAGAGATCAACATCTTGGGTACAGTTTAATAGTATCGAGTACATGCCACAGCACCTATGGACCAACCGTAGAAGGGCAAACCCAAGCCTCATAAATGGCACCGCTAAACTGCCGCAAACCCTAAGGTTCAATGGCGTTCTATGGTCATTACGTCGAGTTAGGGTTTCATTCTTCTAGACGGTCCGTAGAGTTACTTGCATGTTTTCTTCAAACACTTTAAACTTGGAAATGGGTTTCTGACATTCGATTGTCTCAATCGACTCCTAACGTATACGTGCGAAGTCTCCTCAAACTGGAATCAATTATTCTGATGACCTCGCATCGGGGTAAGCGAACGAACCACCTGTCCTAGTCATTCATCCTTGGGTGACTAGCGACCATCTATAATAGCTCCAATCATCTGGGCGATATCTTGCCGTTTGCAGCAACTACTGGCGCATTCATCTGCATGCTGAACAGTGCCTCAATCATCATGAATAAGCGATACATCAACGGTCATCACATTCTAGCTGACCTCTATCAGTGGCTCAATCCTCTGGTGTTGATCTGCACGTTCGAGTAATCTCAAACTGCGATCCATCAAACGATCATGGCGCGAAAACACAATAAAACGACGCCTCTCTATGCAATCATATCCCTGGAATCACGCCCTGGTCAGTCCTCGTCCGTGACGAGCTCATGCTCACCGCAACTCTAGCCGTATCTCTTTGTGCCCGTGTAATCGTGGCAGCAAAATCACATACCAATATCGATGAGGATGGATCATGAATGAATATAATACTGTGAAAAGAAATTTACATCCTAAAGTTTCTTAAGTGGAGTAGCGTATCGTAAATATGCCGTGGAACAGACGTACGGTACGTCACTCTACTCAAGCTACCTACTCCATCAACCAGGGTCATCCTACACTCAGGAGGTAAAACCTAACGCTGTGATACCAACTTTGTCACGGCCCGAAAAGTACGGAACATGACCGGCACTTAAATTACGAAACGTCTCGAGGCGTACGTAATCTAAGTAAGCCGAAAACCCAGAAATCTAAACCAAGTAAAGTAGTAGAGTGAAGGAAAAACCAATTTAAATCAAGTAGTTTTGCAACATATGCCGAAATATGCATTTTTAAAAATCACAAGTCTTTTCTAAAAATTTCGGCAGAGTTTCCTTTGTAAATACTGACCCCAAACGGGTACAAAACTTGATAAAGCATATATAATGAATAAAGTCATCGCCAAGCGGGAGCTACCTCTTCGTCAATCGACGGTCACAACCACGCAAGCAATAATAATATACAACGCCGAAGGGCGAGGATCAAAGCTGAAAAGGAAACTCAAAACAGCAAGAAATCCATAGAAATACAACGCGCGACTCTAAGGTCGAAAGAATAAACATCACTGATCTCTATCTCTGAAATAAATACACGTTTGGTTGATGGAGTTTCTAGATACAACAGAATAAAATTAGTACAATGGTGGTCACGATACAAGTGAACCCACCTACTAGCAAATCACCCGGAATGGAAGCAGTGTGCCAGCAAAGCCGTAACAAAACCTGTACGACAAAACCTGCAAGAACTGTGGCACAACGGGGGTGAGTTGCCAACTCGTGAGTAGAAAACATCACAGAGCAGAAATCGTATGTATGACGCAATCCTAGGCCATACGATCAGTAATATCCTCAAATGATAAGTCTGAAGCATGAAAAGGTGGCAAGGGTAAACATTTATACACAATTGTAATCCCATGTGCTCGTGTCAGTGCCTCAGGTAGCAATGTATCATATGTATGAGGTATGAATGCATGAAAACAGAATACATGTAAATGAAGAAACTGCTTTCATAACTTAGTGAGATTTATGTACATTTAAAATGAGGTATCATCAATAAAATCAACATAAACAGTGTCTAGCATCGACACAAAACATAAATCCCAATATCTCAATGTCTCAGGCTCCGGCTATCCGGACTGGCCTGTATTATCAAATCTCAATACCTCAATATCTCAAAATCTCAGTGTCTCAAATCTCACTATCTAGGGCGCCGTCAGTCCGGATCGGCCCTTAACATCAATCACACGACTACGATGGAATCCTCCGGATATCCGACGCGTCAGATAAAATCACCGGTAGGCAGTCTGCCCCTGCCGGGCTCATCGTCTACTACTCGATCTTCTTGGCCCGGGGTACCTTACCGGGTCCACCTGTACCCGCAGACGGTTCATCCAACTCCTCGAATCGGGTCTCGAAATCCATCTCATAACCGAGAAAATATCATGGTGGACGACTCATACATCATGAGAAAACCGCACTTTTCATTTTAAAAAGAGAGAGAGAAAGAAGTTTATATATGTTCTTGCGGTTTTCTCCCAAATCCAGGAAATCTCATGAAAATCCGAAATCCAATCATCAATAGCACGTAAACAGAGAGTATAGGCATAAAACTCCATAATACGGCATAACAGTGAATAATGATATGCATGAAGTAGCAAGTAATAACTGCAATGTCTAAACTGGCATATAAGGCAAGTACACTAATATCATGTCGAAACTATCAGCTAACTAGCTATGTCAATGAAATAGCATTCTCTAAAGTGTACGTGACACGGCAATTACCGATGATGATGTGTGTGAGCCGGCAAGTAAGTGTACGTGAAACATACGCATCATCGATAATGGTGCTGGTGTCCTGACAGCATGGTATCAATAATGTTGTATGAAAACACAACATAAGCATGCGGTGCGAAGCGAACAGCAATAATGTGCGGGAGCTGAATAATAAACACAATGATAACTAATCTGAGTTTATATAAATCTAAGTTATACAGTGGTGCCATTTGAATTAACACGAATCGTGGTGTTTGAAAATAAGGGCTACGGTGTTTTTAAGAAAAGATATGTCCTTTGAAATATCCGTAGAATCCCTTGTCCCATCTCTAAAATACACACGATTCGTTAGTTTTTGAAATAGGTATGAGTCGAACCTAATCTATCACTTACAAGTAATCTACCGGACTAAACTAAACAGGCTGATCAAAAGGTAAGGAAACCGCCTAACATCTGAGTCGATACATACATATATAATATAACAGTCGGTGATCCCGCCTCAAAAGTATCCCATACGATACAATATCTATAATATGACATCCTCAAGTCAAGAGTGTGGATCTATCATCAATATAACTCGTACGGTAAACCCATCGTACGACAACCTAAATCTGGGTACGGGTCAATGTCACATCAATCACATTATTCATCTAGTATCCTCTTTATCAAACATCAAGATCCGAGGTACTGACATACGTCTAGTACAATACTGATACCATCTATGTATGCATGCGTGTGTATGAAACACTACGTCAAAAGACCCGCTAAAACATCATGTCGTATCTCAAATACGAACCCTGTCATATCACCGATCTCACGACCTCAAATCCAATCTCATCGACTCATCTCAAATCCCAAGTACTATCCTCATAAACAATATATGTGCACATAGTCACATACCCATGTGTAAATATACACATCCCCATATGCACAGGTAAAAGAAGGAATGTATGCAAGTATGTGTGTGCGTGTGTGGGTGCAACCACTACTCTAGGGTTTCGCAACTAACACTAAACCAATCCAAGAACACCTAGAGTCCATCTTTATCATCAATAACTCAAATCAACATAATATAAATATATGTGTGTATATGTATTCGTATACATCACCACGAACTGCGGGGGTTCTATACGCCATTCACCCGACTTCCCCCGTAGATATAATCTACTCACCTTGCATCTTGCGTTTCGGTGTCGATGTCGCCTTCATCTTCTTCATCGTATGAAACCCACGTGAAGGTACCTACACATATAACCCAATCGTAGAAGCGTATTAAAATCACATCGGAAAACCAAAAACGGCACACGCTACGCTCATAGGTAAAAACCTATAGTCTCGCATGCAAACACGACCAATAACCCTTGTCGTTGACGTTCAAACGCCACCCGACAGAAACGAATTATCAAATACCAAAATCCATTTCAAAACAAGTTGTAAAACAATGCGCCAACACAAGAAAATGATCCCAGATTCTACCCTAGGTCAAATCAGCCAATTTTGCACAAGCCAGGGGTCAAATTTACTGGAGATAAAACCCTGAAACAAAAACGAAGCATTTCCAACCTGCTCTGGCCGCAAATTGCGGCCGGAAAGAATTAATTTGCGGCCTGAAAGAGAGGGTAGGCGCTAGGGTTTTGGTGGTACACTCCAGGTTTCCTGCACATCACTCTGTGTTTGCTAAATAATTTTCAGGTCACCCGAGTGTTAGCAGATTTCCAAATACACTCACAGAATCCACAATTCTTCCGATATCAGGTTTCTAAATCCGTATTCCGGGATTATAGTCTCTGGTTTAGGTCTCCAATCAATCACCACAGGGGTTATATAGCCTCTAGTAACCCTAATTTCACATTTGGTTTCAACTAAAACCCTAATCCTCAACTCAAGTTTTCAAACTCCCCAAAACCACATTATATCGGTTACAATTTTAACATGGATGCTAAAGGAAAGGAAATTCTATACTAATGATGGAAAAATTACCTCATGTTGCACTCAAGAATCCTCTACAGCTCCAAAACTCAAACTTTCTTGGTCCAAAGGGTTGCTTGAGAGCTTGTGCACACTTTTAATGAAATGGGTAATGGGTTTTGAGGTGTTTTTAATGGTGTTTTGGAGGTTGTAGTGGAGGAGGAAGAGGGGGGCAGCAGCAGCAGCAACAAGAGAGGGAGGGGAGAGGAAAGAAGTGATGGGAATGGTAAGATGAGAGGATGGACAAGTCAAGGTAAACCCTCACCTTTTCTCTCTCTCACCCATACCTCTATTCTTTAATCATATCCTTTTCTTTTCTTTTCTTTTCCTTTTCTTTTTCTTCTCTCCTCAATAGTAAACCCAAAACAAATACCCATACACCTCAAATCATGTAGGAAAATGTAACAAGTGAAAAAAAAACTTGTGCATGTTTTGCACCAAACACGCTTAAAACCCGATTAGCGATTTGTAATCACGATTAGCACTAAATTAGTATATAATAAATTATAAACTCTCATATTTTGCTTAAATCACATGAAGTACCCTCTTTTTAGTAATTTCCAAAATTTTCCAAATTTATCAGTATTTAATTATACAGCCTTATTAAAATATTCAATATTTTATTATTAAATTTTAAAAATTCCCAAAAATAATATTTTATTTTTCTGAAATGTTATACTGCCGGATCTCATAATCGTGGATGGCAGCAATGGCAAGAAGGATCCGAATGGATTTGAGCATAGCCACTGGAGAAAAGGTTTCGTCATAGTTCAAACCAGGTCTTTGACGAAAACGCTTTGCAACAAGTCTAGCCTTATAGGTTTCAACCTGTCCATCTGCACCAATCTTCTTTCTGAAGATCCTTTTACAGCCTACGGGTTTTACCCCTTCTGGAGCAATGTCCAAAGTCCATACTTTGTTGGTGTACATGGACTCCATTTCGTTCCGCATTGCATCCAGCCATTTTATCGAGTCGCCGCTCTGAATGGCTTGCTGGAAGCTAGTAGGCTCATCATTGTCAATGATGCAATCCTCTCGATCCCCGTCGATGAGAAAACTGTAGTATCTTTCGGGCGGATGAGACTGCCTACTACTTCTATGGAGTGGCGCTGGGATGTCCTGTTGTTCTGAAACCTCTGGTTCCACCAAGCTTTCAGTAATAGATTGTGGTTCTGGAATTTCTTCCAGCTCTATTGTGCTCCCACTTTTTTGATTTTCTAAAAAATCAGCTTCCAGCTAGTGGGGATGTTGAGAAAAAAAAACATTTTGTTCCTCTGCATAATAGAAAAGATACCCCATGGAGTTCTTAGGGTATCCCACAAACTTACACAGTACCGAGCGTGCCTCGAGCTTGTCTGCATGCAGCTTTTTTACAAAAGCTGGACATCCCCATGTCTTAAGGTACTTAAGACAGGGTTTCTTCCCACTCCACATCTGATATGGTGTGGTAGGCACAATCTTGGTTGGAACCTTGTTCAAAAGATTTGTAGCTGATTCTAGTGCATAACCCAGAAGGATCGCGGTAACTCAGCCTTACTCATCATGGAATGAACCATATCTAATAGAGTTCGATTCCGCCTTTCTGATACACCATTGTGTTGAAGTGTATATGGAGGAGTAAGCTGAGAGAGAATTCCATTCTCTTTTAAGTAACCCAGGAACTCGGCACTTAAGTATTCACCACCTCGATCAGATCTCAGTGTCTTGATACTTTTTCCTATTTGTTTTTTCACTTTATTCTTGTATTCCCGGAATTTCTCAAAGGCCTCGGATTTATGCTTCATCAAGAAGATATGTCCATACCTACAGAAATCATCCGTAAAAGTAATGAAATAGGAATAACCACCCCGCGCATGTGTAGACATGGACCACACACATCGCTGTGTATGAGTCCCAAGAGCTCGCTCGCTCTTACACCGTGTCCAGTAAACGGAGTCTTTGTCATCTTTCACATGAGACAAGATTCACAAGTAGCATAAGACTGATATTCGAACGGATCCAAATATCCCTCTCTATGTAACTTTGTCAACCGTGTTTCATTGATGTGACTCAGTCTACAATGCCATAAGAAAGCCTGATTTTTTTCCGGAGACTTTCTTTTAAGTGTGTTCTGGACACTGAAAAACTGAGCTTGATTTAATACGTATATTCCGCTTTCTAATGTACATGACTCAATCAGAATTTGATTTAGGTGGATGTGGACCACATCGCTTACAAATGTAAAATCATATCCTTCCTTAGAAAGTAAGGATACAGATATGATATTACAAGCTAGACTAGGTACATGCAAACAGTTATGTAGAATCAATATCTGCCCACTTGTCAATCCTAGATGATATTCCCCTACGGATTCAGCGTCCACGCTCATTCCGTTCGCAACTCTGAGAGTCATATCACCTACCCTGATAACTCTACGGTTTCTCAAAGCCTGTAATAAATTACAGATATGAGATCCTGATCCGGTATCTAGTACCCAGGAAGTAGAGTTAATTGACATACAGTTTTCTATTACAAACACGCCCGAAGCCGAAACCACAACATGCTTCGAATCCTGGGTACTGGCTTTCCAAGCCCTGTAATCCTTCTACCAATATCCATTTCTGTAATAATAAGAACGTCCCTCTTTCCCTACTTTTAGTCCCGAAACTTTTGCCCTTCCCTGTCTTTCTATCTTATTGACACCGCACATCGGCTTTGTGGAGGTCATCTTCTTCTCACCCTTTGCTTTCGCCTTGGATGTAGAAGAGGAAGATTCCCCAATAAGCCGAGCGGGTGTCACCCTGGTTTCCTTCAGGGTGCCCTCAACTGGAAGTATAACTTTCTTTCTCTGGGAAAAAGTAGTTGGTAGGGATTGTAGAAACAAGTCAGTATGTGACTCGTTCTCCAACGTGGTCTTCAGGTCCGTGAGCTTATTAATATAGCTAGTCATTGTAAGGACGTTGTCCCCTACAGATGACCCGATAGCCAACCGCTTGAAGCAATTCCTTCGAGGTCACATATCTTGCGATATGAGATTGCTCTCCATATAAATCTTTGTTATGGAGGAAGATGGAAGCTAAGTCCATCTTCTTGTGTTGCCTATGGTATACATCATCAACTGAGGCCAACACGAGGCACTTGGCATTTGCACTGACCTTTTCCCTTGTCTTACGGATATCCTTATCCGCGATGGTGGAAACTGGACCTGGGACGGTGGGGGCTTGAGTTGTAATGAGGTGGTCCATCTTGTCACAGGTAATGGACATCTGGACAGACCTTTGCCAGTCATTATAGTGAGATTCAGTCATTTTATTATCTAGATGTAACCTAGTCTTGGTCACTGGGTCGCTGCAATTAGAGAGAGAGAGAAGAAAACACTTTAGCATGATGCTCTTGCAAGTTTAGATTGGTTTTTAATTTATCTAAACAGGATGGCTCCCACTGTTTCTCGAATCCTTCCTCAAACCATAAAAGAAGAATTAGTCAGGATTGATCTCACCGTACAATTCTTGCTTAACCGTTCGGCCAGGCTAGTGTCGGTACTTCGAGGGAGGTTTTACGACGCTTTCGCGAAGTTCCTTAATTAAATAACCTCTTTTCCCTGGGGGCGTAGCCCCGCTAACACCTTTCTAGACACCTACTTGGTTTATAGCATTGATCGTTAAGTGAAAAAATCTCTCGAGGAGTAGCGGATAATCACAGTAGGATCGGGATCCAAATATCATTGTGTGATATGCTGAAGGAATCCTACCAATATTATCAAACTCCAAATGGTATGCAACACTAGCAAGTTTCATTTTCTTTAGAAACTCTCGATGTGGATTTTTGCCCCATGCTCTTATGACCTTGACGAAGGTCAACAAATCATAAGTCACATGTCAAGTTCTGCCCATCATTGTGTAAGTGCACGGCGGCGCTCCGGCCGTCTGAACGAGGCCAAAATGCGGAAACAATACTTTTACAAAACTTGTAAACCGGCACCACCGCGCACTAAAATCCCGGATCTGGCCATTAACCTACTCCTAGCTAACTAGAGAAGGGGTAGAGAGATATACCGAGCGATCCGTGTCCTTCGGTCTTCTCGTCGTCGTCCTGATCTCCCCGCGGAATCTCCGGTCTTCATCTCCTCGTCGGAAGGGCACCACATCGCCGGGTTCTTTTACGGGCTCCCACCTCTGGGCCAAGGGAACTCGTGCACGAAGTTGGCGAGCCGACGTGCCCAAGGATGTTGTAGGATAAGTATAGAATGTTTTGTCTCTTGGGGTTTGAAGTTGCCATATGAAGTTGGAGGAGAAAAAAAAACTTTGGAGAGATGTGTGGAATTTTTGCAGCAAGCCAAAAATGTGTGATGAATATTTTTTTTCACTCCAAAATCAATCTCCCTCTCTCAAAGAATTGGCCGGCCTTGCAAAAAGGAGGAGCAGGGAATGTGAGTGTCATGCAAGAAAGAATGATGAGTGATGATGATAAAAGTCATGATCAGAAAAAAGTCCACACTCATAAAAAGCATCTCATCACAAAGTCAAGCAATCATGAACCAATGGAGTCAACCTCAATCATGAAGCAACAATGTACAAAGACCACCCTCCACAATGCTAATTTGCACATTTACAAATAAGCCCTCCTCCACCAATTTTCAGCCAAGGAAAGAAACAAAGGAAAATGGTCGAAACAGAAAGCAAACTGGCAACTTCAGAAAAACTGATCCCGTAATAAATTACAGGAAAACCCCGCGACTGTATATATATACCCGCATTTTTATTCCGACCGAATACAAATGCAATAAGACAAAATCTACACTGTATAATACTAGGATCCGGCTTAAACCAAAGCCCGCTAGTATTATCCGTCCGATCATGATCCGTGCAATACCGCACGTATATGATCGAACCCTGCCATAACTCCATACGGCCTCTACAGCGTTTCGTCCGAAACTTGAGAAACGGTCTGTGGGGGACTCTAAAGACTCGTCAACACTTTGGCTGTGGATTTAACCACTAGCACATCAGAGGTATTAGCCATACGTAACGGGCTACCAAGTATTGACCAAAAGGGACGTCGATGAGCGAACTCATCCTGATACCCTACTGAGCCTGTCAGTGATAATATCCGTACATTCCGGTCCGTTCGTCTATGAGCATCGCATGGCGGGCCTAGGGGGTTGGTAAAAGTCAGACCCCCAAAAGCGGTACAAGACATGTAGGAGAGTAGCCCAGAACACCCTGAGATACTACTGGAATACCTACTAGTAAATCTCCTGCCTTGGCCAAGGACTTCGTGTAATGGCTCTCCTAGACACAGCGCGACCTCACCCCCAATACCGGGAGAGACGAACCACTGAAGATCCGCTCACTTCCTCCATGTGACTCGGGACTGTACCCAACTAAAACCTGTTTGCACGTCTCCTTTGAGCGTGGTAGGGTAGTAATCAAAGTACAGTGGGAACTCACACGAGACAAATGACGATCTCAGGTCGATGAACTAACCTGTACACATGTCACCAGGGAACTGCTATCTGACGTCAGGTATAAGACCAACTAGCATGTTCCCGGCGAGTCCTGTCCGGTGTACTCATAACCCAATGAGCACATGTATACATCTTAGGTGAACCAACTGACACCAGTGGCTTGTGAGACCGGCCACCGCCCCTCGTCGGGGTCTCGACTGTATACACTAGTCTACTCTGGAGTATCGATACCCTGTCTCTAAACTCCCACGACCAGGGACCTTTTAAGGATGTTCTTATAGACCCCAGCTCCCACGTATATGATCGCCCTCATACTGCTGGCAGTTTAGCAAGAATCCTAGGGGCTTTATCAACACGCAATAGTGACCTGTAAGGTCAAGCAGTACACGATGATAAAGATAAACCAGATAGCATACTATCATCTTGAGTAAGACTGTCCTACCGGTATAGGTCCTCCCTCAATCATTGCAATCACGTGCCTGTGATCCAATAATTGACTCTGAGGGCACTATCTCCAACAATCTCCCACTTTCACTCAAGGATAATTATTGCGATGTCGCATACTCACAGCCCGTGTGATACCGAACACCCAACTCCTCTACTAGTCAGTCTCACAAAACCCGTTTGCGAAACTATTGCGTTCGAAGAATAGCCTCAGTGAGTGGATCCACTTTGATGTTTCTTTCTATGTCTCTCTATATCTCAAGTTCGCGGAGAATGCTATCTCTCGAAATGAGCAATACCAGTCTTAGAATATGTCTGGATATCTGATGGCACCTAGCTCATAAATGAAATCGAAATCCAAACTCCTTAGACTATATCGTCAACTGAACTTAATCAGTATCCTGCGTCATGCTTTCCTCAGTATCCCTTTGGACCACCTGTCCAAAATACTGCCCCTCGTCAGAAGAAAAACTATAACTCTGACAACCTCTCTGTCATCCAGGTCACCTTGGAAGCCTGGAATGATAACCGTCTCCTGAATGAGGCTGATGTTATCATATCCCTAGAACATCCACTTATGTTCTAAAACTGCTTCCATTCATTTCTCCAGGATTAGATCAATATCAATTTATTGCATCCACTGCAAAAACAATATCTGGTGTGGTACTTGACATCTCATGATTGACTCAATTGCCTAAGAAAGTGATCTGCCAATCATGCACATCCCTCTCCCCTTTAGTCTGTAAGACACCTTTAGAGAGGGTAACTCCATCACCTGCAGGTACACCACCATGCCAGGAGTCGTCCATTCTAAAACACCTTTAGAATGCTGTCTAAGTACCCTGATTGGGACACTTCCCAAATCTAGATCTAAAACCATAGATCTAGTAACCAGAATGTCTGATATAATACCCAATTCCTATGTGGAGAAACCATTGTGTGACAACCAAAGTATAACCGATCGTAGTATAGGAATATGACTTTCTACTCTGTGTATGTCATCCAAATACCAGGACATCACACCCTACTACCTTCTGAACAGATCCATCCCTATTCTAATGAAGTCAAACCTATGACTGTCACATCATAAATAGATGATCTATCTCCGCTATATCTGCTTTAGTCTATAAATAGACATAAGCCACTTGTCCGCCAATGCTTCCGCTGCTCCCACTGACTACGACAACCCTCTGGCAGAGTCATATACACGTACACTTCTAAAGCTAGTTTAGAACGACGCTATACACATCCTCCTGCTGGGTCTCGCAGCCTGGAACAACAGCAATGGCAAGTCTGGGTAAACAAGAACCTCCCTGTCACCGTCCTTGAGGCTACCGTAGTACCTCTCGGGTGCCTGAGGTTACCCACCGTATCTGCGGAGTGGCTAATGGAATGTCAAATCAGAATGAATCTTTAGGCTCTTATCAAATTTTCACTAATCGTCTGCGGTTCTGGAATCACTTCCAGTTCTACCATACTCCCACTACTGTTTTCTGAAAAAATCCATTTTTGTTAAAACTGCGGCAAGTCAAGAACAATATCACTATTGATCTTCCAGATGGTAGAAAGTCAACCCTCGTCATAGCATGGGTCAACCCACAAACAGCCATTACAGAAACCTGCATTGAGTTATCCAGAGTCTGGTTTTAAGCATAAGCCGGACAACTCCCCGTACCTTAACATCGTTAAGATATGAAATGTTCTATATCCAATATAGAACCAGAGGCACGGATTTAATTGAACCAGATTCAAATCATGAAGCTGTCTCCAGTGCATGTTAACTAAATGGAAGGAGGCCGATTGTTCATAACAGAATATTGCATTTTATACCGCCCATTCTTATGCTCGTGTGTTTATAGGTAGGTGCTTTTAAATCCGTGTTTGTTACATATTTACAGATTACAGGTTTCCAGTCCAAATATTGCAAATCAAGACAAAATCTCCACAGTTACGCCAAAATACAGAACATCTGTCACAGCAAATAAAAGCCGGGTTCCGGTCATCCATATCCGTCCAGTGCCGAGTACCAGTTCCAGAGACAAGACATATGACAGTGGTCATTCGTGTCTCGGACAAGCACAGAGCACGAGGGGGGCAGCACAAGAATCAATGGGTGCGCGGAGCTCGAGAGTGATAGAAGTCAAAAGTGAAGAAAAGAAACCAATCTTGGACTAAGAAATTTGAAGATATTCTGGAAGACTTTGTGCAGTTTAAATATTTCAAACACAAGGAAAAAAGGAACCAGGGGATACGAAAAAAGCACATGACCTAACTCCTCTATACGGCCGCGGAACCGCGGCCATTTGGTCTCCTTGCTTTGTCGTTTTTTGTGGGCAGTTGGGTAATTTTATGTAGGGGCGGATTCTTGGCCTAGGTTTCCAGTTCCCCTCCTATAAATACCCCAGTTCTGAGCCAAACCAAGGGTGTTAAATTCTTTAGCCTCTTTTTGCTAGTTTTTAGTCTTCTTCTTCTTCTTCATTCTTTCCTCCATGAAAATTGTAATGAGAGCTTTTTGAGTGGATGATGAAATGAAGATGAGGGTTTTTGTATCATTCTTTTGTTTTAACTTCCCCTTGAGATTTTTGCTTTCTCTTGATCTTTCAACCTCTTCATTGAGCTTGAAAGTTTAAGGGTTTGTTATTGATCTCAAGGGTTGTATCTTCATATGGAATTTGTGCTTCATTTCACATGAGTTCTTTACCCTTCTCTTGATCTTGCAACCTCTTGATTGAGCTTGCAAGTTTAAGGGTTGGCTATTGATCCCATGCTTGTCTTGAGTTCTAGTTTCTAGTTCTTTTTCTTGCTTATTTATTTCTTGCTTTTTATTACCTTGCTTTACTTTCATGCACTTTAAATTCCATGCACTTACTTACTTGTAATCTTTTCTTTTCTTTTGCTCTTTTTGGTTCGTTTTTGTGAATGGTTGTAATTATTGTTGTTAAGAATAAATACGCTATTGTAAGTTAATGTTTCTTTGCTCATTTCCTTTTCCCGTTATTTTCCATTGAACTCCGCCCAAACGATACGCAAGCGCTCCGTTAGGCACCCTACCCTACCAAGGTAACGGTGATTCCTAACCGCGACCGGTTGCGTTCGGTTTGGCCGGAGGCGAAAGCAAGAGACAAGAACGGAAGGACAAGGGTAAATAAGCCGGATTCCACGAATACCGTGCTTAAATCCCCTAATCCACGTTGTTGCCAATTTCTCTAGCTTCAATTGGTCAAGACTCGGCTCAAAGGTTTTGAGTGCGGATTTCTTTAGCTCACACTTTCGTATCTTTTTCTTAACAACTTTATACTTGCATATATCACTTAGGATAGAATTGAACAAACATACACATTCTTTATTGACTCGTCTAAGACAAGAACGGAAATACAACCATCTCCCTGTGGATCGACCCGTGCTCAACCGGCAAGCTGCATAGCGACACCGTCCTGATCGCGGTTATACTTTAGAACTTTGAACATCCGACACGCGAAAAGCGTGCGATCACCGATCCGTGTTACTCAACTTAGGAATGCGTCCAGATATGAGTAACCTGAAAGAGAATCAAGTTCTCTTAAAACCATTACTATCAACTGAATACAATACACAAGTATCTACATCTTCGATCACCTTGAAGAGTCCTGATACTTGCATTACCTGGTTCTCTACTTTATTCATATACCTATAACTTCTCAAAACTCAGACCTTGTGTTTCCACGAAACACATGTCTAAGAACTAGAGAAGTCATAAGTAAACAGAATATAGTGCGAGGACCAACCCTTTTGTCCTAATGGACACTGGACTCATTCCCTGTGTGTCGTAGGTTGAAAACTGTACTTGTGGTTATGAAGAATTACACCGCTGTTTAATGCTCCTTACCTAACCATCCACTGATATAGGTAAATGTCATGGACATAATTTCAAAAAGGTATATCTCACTCTATAAAAATTGATGTACAGATATATCAATTTTTAATTGGTGCATAACAACGGATATTCAAAACCAAAAATTTATCGTCCGGCAAACAACCCAGGTGACTTCCTCAAATATCACCGATTACAACGAATCCCGATATAATGAGGACAATCACCTAATTCCCAATAACTTACTCCCACTCATCATCTGTAAAACCATACAGATGTGAGAATCATACTTGGTAAATGCATACCCTGGAGCAAGGGCTGATTGGGAAATCAGTTTTCTTTTAACAGTACACAGCGAAACTGAAACATGTAAATGTTTTGAAGGGGTATCCGGGTATTCCTAATAATGCCTCTTCCATTATCCAGATTCACAACTGTAACCGTATATTTCTATGCCATCTCTCCGCATCCCTTCATATATCTTTAGTCATTACCTTCTGTACACCATCTTAGGCTAAATGGATTTCTTCCTTCCCTACCGTTCGACACCAGCCTATGGTTAGAAGAAGACTATCCAATAAGCGTAATGGGTTTACTGTCCTAATCTTCGGAGCACTCGCAACAAGAGAGAAGGTGAAGATAAAAGACTGAATAAACCTTATTCCTATTTTTCCTAAACCAGAATCCATCCCCGAACTGGAACAAGTTTCTTTCGAGTTCGTATATAACCATACGATGGAGTATCCAATAAACTGTGGATCTTCGTAGTGATACGGAGTGTCCTGGAGAAATTCAAAGGTGATGTGGGAATGGCAATGAAATACTTGGTTTGGTCGTGAATAGCAGTCGCAATTTACTTTGCCCTCTTACTAATCCCTTGATATGTCTTTACTTAATACCTTCTGTACACCATCATTATGCTAATTGGTTTTCTTCATTCCCCACCGTTCGGCACCAGCCTAAGGTTTGGAAGAAGACTATCCAATAGGCGTAACGGGTGTACTATCCCCTAATCCAAGGAGCACTCGCAACCTGAGAGAAGGTAAAAGGAAGAGACAACTGAATAGTCATATCCGTTTTCTCCAGAACCGGAAACCATCCTTGAATAAATTCCTTCGAGTTCGTATATAACCATACGATGGTTTTTTCCAATGGAAGTGGACGTTCGTAGTAATACGGGGTGTCCTGGAGAAAAGGGTAAAAGTAGGAATGGCAATGAGGTATGCAACTCTGACAATCCAAAAGCCAGTGTTTAAGAAGGTTCGGTTAATTTGGTCACTGAGTCATAGTCAAGGGTCGGGCCATGGTCGCTGCCAAAGAGAGAGAGAAACGAAACACTCAGCGTGCACTCTAACCTAGATCAGAATGGTTACCAATTTATCTAATCAGGAAACCTCCCACTGTAACGTCAAATTCTCCTCCAAACCTGAAAGAAGAATTAGTCAGGATCACCCGAGGAGTAAACCAACTCATCAGTGGGAATCGGGATCCAACTATCATCGCATGATAACGTGACGGAATCCGCTCACGTTATCACACTCTAGAAGGTATGCGCATATCTGGCAGGTTTCAGTTTCTTTAGAAACTCCCGATGTGATTTTTGCCCCATGCTCTTATGACCTTGACTAAGGCCAACAAATCATAAGTCACATGTCAAGTCTACCCATCATTGTCCAGGTTAATTTGAACCCACCGGTACAAGCCCTTGACTAGGGCCAACAAGGCTATACGACTGTCCCAAACCAACGCATCTATCTATGCAGCAGAAAGGTAACAAGCAGCTACCATACATTATGCCTTGACTAAGGCCAACAAACATAGCATGAATTCTACTTGCTACCCGTCTGAAATGACGGAGGGCTACGAATGGTTTTTGGTGAAAAACCTTTAACGTAATGAACTTGATATCGTTGAAGGAACCGGATAGCTTTTATAAAAATATAGTGGCGAAAACCTTTGCTAAAGAGGTCACTCCCGGTGAAGGGATCTCGGCTCTTTCCCCATAGAATGAGGTGCAGGATATTCCAACTGAATACCACGATGCAAAGCAAAAGTAATCGATTATAGTGAAGTTATTGCCCTAACGCAAACTTCTGTCCAAGGGGTCACTCCCGGTGAAGGGATCTGGGCCTTTGCCTCGTCGACTGAGGTGCAGGATATTCCAACTGAATATCACTGTGCAAAACAAAAGAGAACGTCCTTGCAATAACAGCTTTTTGAAAAATTGTTCCAACAATATCAGAATAGGTTTGTTTAGCTTGCATTGATCCGAATCAATGCAGTCCCATCAATTGATCACACCAATAAAGAACTAAAATAATGATGTACGTATATGCCATCCGAATTCGCCACTAGATCCCGTCATCACCCGTTAGGTTACTTAACTAACGACAGAGCGGGGACTGTAGGGTTCCTAGGCACTCTTGTGAAGGTTCATAAAGCATCAAACATGCCCGAATAAAATTTTACATGTGCCGAACAACCCAAAGCCGGGATCTTTGCTAGATTATTAAGGTTTAATATGCAAGATAACATCTTTAAACCTAAGTGTGAGGGATTACAACCTTTGTAGTCCGCTCCTTCGCTTCACAAGCTCCTAGTAGAAGTCCCTTCGCCGCGATCCACGATCTCCCGGACTCAAGAGAGGTTCCACGACTCGAACGATCCATTCTAGCTTGAAGTGTTCCGCTTCTCCGATGATCTACGTCAAAGTTGCTATAACCCAAGCTTTCTCACTCTAAAGAGATGAACACCCTAATCTAATGGGCTAGATTAGATGAGGATGATGGAGTAGTATTTATGCTTTCTTTTTATTTCATTTTCTCACAAGAAATCATCACTAAAGAATTAACTAGTAAGCTTTCTCAAAGCTTAGAGAGAAGAAGATGATGAATGAAAATGATAATCCTTTTGTGATGAATAGTAGTAAAGAATATATGATTGATTATTGAACCATGGTTAAGGATGAGAGGCTTAACCTTTGTAGAGAATAAACTAGAGCTAGGGTTTGGTTAGGTTAGATAATGAGTCATAAGATAATATCAACCATAATATCTTATACTTGACAAAAGAGAATCTTTCTAGAAAGTGCAAGAAAGAGCTAACCCTAATCAAACCCTAATCCCTTTTTATCATCCTTAAACATGTTTCATAATAAATCATATCATGTCACAATAATATATATCACATATATATTATATATTTGCAACAAAAGAAAATAATACAATTAACATATATCGCATATATATCAATGTATTAATCCGGTGAGAAAATGAAATAATAAAACGAGCCAATATTAGATAATGTAATACAATATATCATATATATCATTATACATTAAATCATCGAATCAACACTTGATCCGACGATCCGGCTATATCGAATATAACCGACTAATATATCATGTACCGATTCATCGAATCAACACTTGATCCGATGTCCCGGTTCATATCTAAATATCGCGAGAATATAATACGGTATCTCATATCGCATTATCCTCGGTCCTGCACATATCACATATGTGCCTCTACTCCGTTTTGCTTGAGCCAAGAAACCTCTGTGTAGGACTCTAAAGAATCGTCAATACGCCGGTAGCAGGTGGTGATCATATCAAACACCCACAAGCTGCAAGCGGTCAGCTAAACGTAACAGCCACCCAGGTATTGAGCGATCAGAAGATCAACAAGCTAGCATGTCCGTTCTCCTGTGAATCCAAACAGTAACACTCCCATACAGTCCGGTCTGTTCGTCTGATATGTCGCATATCAAGTCTAGGGGTGGTATACGTCAGACCCCAGTAACCGATAAGTCGTGTCGATGTGAGGCTCATAACAAGTCGAGAAACTACTGGTAACACTTACCAGTATATCTCTATATCAGCCCTGGCCAGGGACTTCCAGTTATAGCCTATCGAACACAGCACAACATCAACTCCCTATACCGGGAGAGATGAATCCCCTCCTATCTCTCATTGCCTCCATGTGATTCGGGACTGTACCCAAAAGCAACCGTTTTGCACGCCCTCTTGGACGTGGTAAGGTGGAAATCAAAGCACAGTGGGAATCACACAAGTCTTTATGACGATCTCGGGTCTACAGACTACCCTATACCAATGTCACCGGAGAACTGCCATCTGACATGTGGTATATCACCATCTGGGAGTTCTCGGCGAGTCCGTCCAGTGTACCCAGTCTCCACTGAGCACCCGTACACCATCTCTGATGTCAAACACCGATGGATATGGGATCATCTATCGCCCATCATATGGGTCAAGATGCGTATACGCTAGTCTACTCTGGTGTATCGATGCCCTGTCTCGATATACCCTCGACTAGGAACAGTTATAGGATGTACTCATCGACTACTGTGTCCCCACTAGTATGATCTCATCATAGTCCCAGTAGTCGAGTACAGGTCCTAAGGGCTTTATCAACATGTGAGAGTAAGACAGTAAACCAATACAAGTCAACATGTTAAGATAAACTGAAACCAAATAGCATACTATCATGACGAGCAAGAAAGTCCTCTCTGTATATATCCAAGCATCCATCATAATATACATCATATGTACAACAATGGCCTCTAGGGCATATACATAACTAACAATCTCCCACTTGCACTAAGGCCAGCTGTTGTAGTATCTCATACCTAGCATCCCGAATAATCCCTCAAACTGTATCTGGGGAATGGCCTTCATGAGTGGATCCGCAGTGTTATCCTTCGTATCTACTCTCCTGACCTCGATCTCCCGGCGATCAACTATCTCCCTGATCAGGTGATACCGCCTCAGAATATGTCTGGACTTCTGATGGGACCTGGGTTCCTTGGCCAAAGCCACAGCTCCATTGTTATCGTAATACAGAGGTATTGGATGTTCAATGGATGGAACCACACCAAGTTCAGCGATGAACTTCTTCATCCAGACAGCCTCTTTGGCAGCATCGTTGGCAGCGATGTATTCAGCCTCCATCGTCGAGTCTGCAACGGTATCCTGTTTAGAACTCTTCCAACATACCGCCCCTCCATTGAGGGTGAAGACAAATCCCGAGTGCGACTTAGAGTCGTCCTTATCACTTTGGAAGCTGGAATCGGTAAAGGACTCCACCCGGAATTCTCCGTTACCATACACCAAGAACATGTCTCCAGTCCTTCGCAAGTACTTGAGAATGTTCTTCACAACTGTCCAGTGACTCTCTCCAGGATCTGCTTGATACCGACTCACTACACTTAGTGAGTATGCTACATCGGGTCTGGTACATAGCATCGCATACATGATAGAGCCTACTGCCGAAGCATAGGGTATCCCTTGCATGCGAGCTCTCTCCAAATCAGTCTTGGGAGACATCTCTTTGGAGAGAGTGAGTACAGAGATCATGGGTTGGTTCCCACGCTTGGATTCTTCCATACTAAACCTCTTTAGTATGGTGTCAATGTACCTGGATTGGGACAATCCCAGTATCCTTTTGGATCTATCTCTATAGATCCTAATCCCCAATATACAGGAGGAATCACCTAGATCTTTCATTGAGAATCTTTGTGATAAGAAGAGCTTGATTGATTGCAGCATAGGAATATCATTTCCTATCAAGAGTATGTCATCCACGTACAATACGAGGAAGACAACCTTACTCTCTGCTACCTTCTTATAAATACAAGGTTCATCTATGTTTTTGATGAAGTCAAACTCTTTGACTACTACATCAAAACAGATGTTCCAACTCCGTGATGCTTGCTTTAACCCATAAATGGATTTAAGCAGTTCGCACACCTTTCCGCTGCTCCCACTATCTACGAAGCCCTCTGGCTGAGTCATGTACACGCACTCTTCTAAATCACCATTTAGAAAGGCGGTCTTAACATCCATTTGCCAGATTTCGTAGTCATGGTATGCAGCAATGGCAAGTAAGATCCGGATGGACTTAAGCATAGCCACTGGAGAAAAGGTTTCGTTATAATCCACACCTGGTCGTTGACGAAATCCCTTTGCTACAAGTCTAGCTTTGAAAGTCTCAACTTTTCCATCTACACCAAATTTCTTTTTAAAAATCCACTTGCTCCCAATGGGTTTTACCCCTTCAGGAGCATTTTCCAAAGTCCATACTTTATTGGTGTACATGGATTCCATCTCAGATCGCATTGCATCCAGCCATTTCACAGAGTCACCACTCGTGATGGCCTGCTCGAAACTAGTCGGGTCATCATCTTCCATGATGCAATCCTCGCTTCCACCATCAATGAGAAAACCGTATTATCTCTCAGGTGGACGAGAAACCCTACTAGATCGGCGGAGAGGCTGGGGTTCGTCGGGTACTATCGAATCCTCTGGTTCCACTAAATCTTCAGTTACAGTTTGTGTTGCTGGAACTTCTTCCAGTTCTACCTCAGAGCCACTAATCTCTTTTTCAAGAAATTCCTTTTCTAAAAAGGTGGCATGTTGAGCAATAAACACCTTTTGTTGTTCACTGTGGTAGAAAAAATATCCATTTGAATGTTTAGGATATCCCACAAACTTACATAGAACTGACCGTGCCTCGAATTTGTCTGGATTTTGCCTTTTGACATAGGCCAGACAACCCCATATCTTAACTCGTTTAAGACATGGTCTCTTCCCACTCCATATCTCATATGGTGTGGTAGGTACAGATTTAGTTGGAACTTGATTCAATTGGTATGCTATTGTCTCAAGTGCATACCCCCAGAAGGAAATAGGTAACTCAGCTGTACTCATCATAGAGCGCACCATATCTGATAGGGTGCGATTCCTCCGCTCCGATACACCGTTGTGCTGTGGTGTATAGGGAGGAGTAAGCTGAGAGAGAATCCCGTTCTCTTTTAGATAATCTAGGAACACATTGCTTAAGTATTCTCCTCCTCGATCAGATCGAAGGATCTTAATACTTTTGCCCGTTTGTTTTTCTACTTCGTGCTTATATTCTCTGAATTTCTCAAAAGCTTCAGACTTGTGTTTCATCAGGAACACATGTCCGAATCTAGAGAGATCGTCAGTGAATGTTATGAAGTAGGAAGAACCGTTCCTGGCATGCGTAGACATGGGACCGCATACATCACTATGTACCAGTCCTAAGAGTTCGGTAACTCTTTCTCCGTGTCCACTAAACGGAGCTTTGGTCATTTTTCCTTTGAGACATGAATGGCAAGTATCATAAGATGATAATTCGAATGGATTCAAATAACCATCCTTATGTAACTTAGCCAGTCGTGTCGCATTGATATGACCAAGTCTACAATGCCACAAGAAGGATTCGTTCATTTCTGAACTTTTCCTCTTGTGTGTGTTTTGTACATTGAGAACTGTATTCTGATTTAGAATGAATATGTCATTATGTAACGAGCCTGATGCAATCAACTTTTGATCTAGGAATATGTTCATAACATTATCCTTTACTACAAAAGTTGATTGCATTTTGTAGTAACTGATAAATCCTTATGTAACTTAGCCAGTCCTAAGTGATGTAGGGTTCCTAGGCACTCTTGGGAAGGTTCATAAAGCATCAAACATGCCCGAATAAAATTTTACATGTGCCGAACAACCCAAAGCCGGGATCTTTGCTAGATTATTAGGGTTTAATATGCAAGATAACATCTTTAAACCTAAGTGTGAGGGATTACAACCTTTGTAGTCCGCTCCTTTGCTTCACAAGCTCCGAGTAGAAGTCCCTTCGCCGCGATCCACGATCTCCCGGACTCAAGAGAGGCTCCACGACTCGAACGATCCA
The DNA here is from genome assembly GCA_030015575.1 of Agapanthus africanus. Lineage (NCBI taxonomy): Eukaryota > Viridiplantae > Streptophyta > Magnoliopsida > Asparagales > Amaryllidaceae > Agapanthus > Agapanthus africanus. The sequence goes on from JASDDO010000031.1 coordinate 234,854,756, forward strand.
TGCTAGCTTGAAGTGTTCCGCTTCTCCGATGATCTACGTCGAAGTTGCTATAACCCAAGCTTTCTCACTCTAAAGAGATGAACACCCTAATCTAATGGGCTAGATTAGATAAGGATGATGGAGTAGTATTTATGCTTTCTTTTTATTTCATTTTCTCACAAGAAATCATCACTAAAGAATTAACTAGTAAACTTTCTCAAAGCTTAGAGAGAAGAAGATGATGAATGAAAATGATAATCCTTTTGTGATGAATAGTAGTAAAGAATATATGATTGATTATTGAACCATGGTTAAGGATGAGAGGCTTAACCTTTGTAGAGAATAAACTAGAGCTAGGGTTTGGTTAGGTTAGATAATGAGTCATAAGATAATATCAACCATAATATCTTATACTTGACAAAAGAGAATCTTTCTAGAAAGTGCAAGAAAGAGCTAACCCTAATCAAACCCTAATCCCTTTTTATCATCCTTAAACATGTTTCATAATAAATCATGTCATGTCACAATAATATATATCACATATATATTATATATTTGCAACAAAAGAAAATAATACAATTAACATATATCGCATATATATCAATATATTAATCCGGTGAGAAAATGAAATAATAAAGCGAGCTAATATTAGATAATGTAATACAATATATCATATATATCATTATACATTAAATTATCGAATCAACACTTGATCCGACGATCCGGCTATATCGAATATAACCGACTAATATATCATGTACCGATTCATTGAATCAACACTTGATCCGATGTCCCGGTTCATATCTAAATATCGCGAGAATATAATACGGTATCTCATATCGCATTATCCTCGGTCCTGCACATATCACATATGTGCCTCTGCTCCGTTTTTCCTGAGCCAAGAAACCTCTGTGTAGGACTCTAAAGAATCGTCAATACGCCGGTAGCAGGTGATGATCATATCAAACACCCACAAGCTGCAAGCGGTCAGCTAAACGTAACAGCCACCCAGGTATTGAGCGATCAGAAGATCAATAAGCTAGCCTGTCCGTTCTCCTGTGAATCCAATCAGTAACACTCCCGTACAGTCCGGTCTGTTCGTCTGATATGTCTCATATCAAGTCTAGGGGTGGTATACGTCAGACCCCAGTAACCGATAAGTCGTGTCGATGTGAGGCTCATAACAAGTCGAGAAACTACTGGTAACACTTACCAGTATATCTCTATATCAGCCCTGGCCAGGGACTTCCAGTTATAGCCTATCGAACACAGCACAACATCAACTCCCTATACCGGGAGAGACGAATCCCCTCCTATCGCTCATTGCCTCCATGTGATTCGGGACTGTACCCAAAAGCCACCATTTTCCACGCCCTCTTGGACGTGGTAAGGTGGAAATCAAAGCAAAGTGGGAATCACAAAAGACTCTATGACGATCTCGGGTCTACAGACTACCCTATACCAGTGTCACCGGAGAACTGCCATCTGACGTGTGGTATATCACCATCTGGGAGTTCTCGGTGAGTCCGTCCAGTGTACCCAGTCTCCATTGAGCACCCGTACACCATCTCTGATGTCAAACACCGATGGATATGGGATCATCTATCGCCCATCATATGGGTCAAGATGCATATACTCTAGTCTACTCTGGTGTATCGATACCCTGTCTCGATATACTCTCGAATAGGAACAGTTATAGGATGTACTCATCGACTACTATGGCCCCACTAGTATGATCTCATCATAGTCCCAGTAGTCGAGTACAGATCCTAAGGGCTTTATCAACATGTGAGAGTAAGACAGTAAACCAATACAAGTCAACATGTTAAGATAAAGTGAAACCAAATAGCATACTATCATGACGAGCAAGAAAGTCCTCTCTGTATATATCCAAGCATCCATCATAATATACATCATATGTACAACAATGGCTTCCAGGGCATATACATAACTAACAGGGACTGGACTAGCGCGGATGCAAAACATATACAAAATCTACTACTATATATATATATCAATATATAATATTCACTCAAGGCGTGATAAAAAGCAACATCACAGAAATGTAATAAGCATCACAGAATAGTACAGATATCTGGGATCCCCGGGTTGCATAGAGCCGCTACTGAAACCCGACGTTCCCCTGGTCGTGTGGATAACCTGTGCAATGAAATCCTAGATCCCTACGGGCGCGGCAAGTTACCCGCCAAAACCGGAAGCGAGGCAGCCCCCTTCAGCAACGTGAATGGACCACCCAGCACTTCACGGAATCCGGTTACTTGGGCACCCCTCCTGGGTCAACCTATACCCCTTACGAGTGCGGCGAATAGCCCGCCAATTCTAGAGTAAAGCCCCCTACGTCTCAATGCCATGAGATGCAGGCCCGTTGCCCTCTAGAACCCGGCTATCCGTGCACCCATCCGCGGGGGAATCCTAGTACAGAAAGTAAAATATACACAACGGGTACATCGACCTCAGCCCGGTCGTGCCCCAAAAGAATAATATACAAACAGGCAGTGACGGCAGTCTACATGTCGGACGCTCGCCCCGCAATATCAAATGTACATAATAATACCAAAACTGTACTAACATTGCATCCAGGCTATCCCCACGACCAATCCGCAACATCACAACACAACACAGAACATCAACGTGAATGTCACGTTCGCAAATCCTTCTAAAAGGGCTATAGCAGTTAGACAGGATTTACCGATCAAATGACATTCACGGTCGCAAATATAATGTAAATACTGTGAACTAACATGTTTAAAATTTTCGATCGACTGAATTTTCCGAAGTGGGCCCCAAGCACAACTGTAGCACTCAAAAACATCTGGGCCCAAAAAGAATATACCAGAACCCTATTTCCATGTCAGAGAGCCACTGTAAAAATTTGGTGCAGTTTGGACACAAAACGGCGGCGGATCCGCGGCCCAAACTTGGTTTTGGCCGCTGATCCGCCGCGCTACAGTAATATCAGCCGACCAAATTTTCACAGAATTCTCAAAATACCCTGCACGTAATTTTCCAATGTACCAAATAATTTTTTGACGACTGGAAAAATTCGACAGAAACTGGACTTGAAAATACGGTTTTTGGAAAATCCGATCGATCGAACTTGTAAACATGTTAGAGCAAGCTAGACTAGGTTAATGGCGTGGCTCTGATACCAATGTAAGTTCAAGACGGCGCCCCGGCCGTCTGAGTGAGGCCAAAATGCGGAAACAATAATTTTACAAAACTTGTAAACCGGCACCACCGCGCACTAAAATCCCGGATCGGGCCATTAACCTACTCCTAGCTAACTAGAGAAGGGGTAGAGAGATATACCGAGCGATCCGTGTCCTTCGGTCTTCTCGTCGTCGTCCCGATCTCCCAACGGAATCTCCGGTTTTCATCTCCTCGTCGGAAGGGTACCACATCGCCGGGTTCTTTTACGGGCTCCCACCTCTGGACCGAGGCAACTCGTGCACGAAGTTGGCGAGCCGATGTGCCTAAAGATGCTGTAGGATAAGTATAGAATGTTTTGTCTCTTGGGGTTTGAAGTTGCCATATGAAGTTGGAGGAGAAAAAAAACTTTGGAGAGATGTGTGGAATTTTTGTAGCAAGCCAAAAATATGTGATGAATATTTTTTTTTCACTCCAAAATCAATCTCCCTCTCTTAAAGAATTGGTCGGCCTTGCAAAAAGGAGGAGGAGGGAATGTGAGTGTCATGCAAGAAAGAATGATGAGTGATGATGATAAAAGTCATGATCACAAAAAAGTCCACACTCAAAAAAACCATCTCATCACAAAGTCAAGCAATCATGAACCAATGGAGTCAACCCCAATCATGAAGCAACAATGTACAAAGACCACCCTCCACAATGCTAATTTGCACATTTGCAAATAAGCCATCCTCCACCAATTTTCAGCCAAGGAAAGAAACAAAGGAAAATGGACGAAACAAAAAGCAAACTGGCAACTTCAGAAAAACTGATCCCGTAATAAATTACAGGAAACCCCGCGACTGTATATACATACCCGCATTTGTATTCCGACCGAATACAAATGCAATGAGACAAAATCTACACTGTATAATACTAGGATCCGGCTTAAACCAAAGCCCGCTAGTATTATCCGTCCGATCATGATCCGTGCAATACCGCACGTATATGATCGAACCCTGCCATATCTCCATACGGCCTCTACAGCGTTTCGCTCGAAACTTGAGAAACGGTCTGTGGGGGACTCTAAAGACTCGTCAACACTTTGGCTGTGGATTTAACCACTAGCACGTCAGAGGTATTAGCCATACGTAATGGGCTACCAGGTATTGACCAAAAGGGACGTCGATGAGCGAACTCATCCTGATACCCTACTGAGCCTGTCAGTGACAATATCCGTACAGTCCGGTCCGTTCATCTATAAGCATCGCATGGCGGGCCTAGGGGGTTGGTAAAAGTCAGACCCCCAAAAGCAGTACAAGTCATGTCGTAGAGTAGCCAAGAACACCCTGAGATACTACTGGAATACCTACCAGTAAATCTCCTGCCTTGGCCAAGGACTTCGTGTAATGGCTCTCCTAGACACAGCGCAACCTCACCCGCAATACCGGGAGAGACGAACCCTTGAAGATCCGCTCACTGCCTCCATGTGGCTCGGGACTGTACCCAACTAAAACCTGTTTGCACGTCTCCTTTGAGCGTGGTAGGGTAGTAATCAAAGTACAGTGGGAACTCACACGAGACAAATGACGATCTCAGGTCGATGAACTAACCTGTACATATGTCACCAGGGAACTGCTATCTGATGTCAGGTATAAGACCAACTAGCATGTTCTTGGCGAGTCCTGTCCGGTGTACTCATAACCCATTGAGCACCTGTATACATCTTAGGTGAACCAACTGACCCCAGTGGCTTGTGAGACCGGCCACCGCCCCTCGTCGGGGTCTCGACTGTATACACTAGTCTACTGTGGAGTATCGATGCCCTGTCTCGAAACTCCCACGACTAGGGACCTTTTAAGGATGTGCTTATAGACCTCAGCTCCCACGTATATGATCGCCCTCATACTGCTGGCAGTCAAGCAAGAATCCTAGGGGCTTTATCAACGCGCAATAGTGACCTGTAAGGTCACCTAAAGAAGTACACGATGATAAAGATAAACCAGATAGCATACTATCATCTTGAGTAAGACTGTCCTACCGGTATAGGTGCTCCCTCAATCATTGCAATCACGTGCCTGTGATCCAATAATTGACTCTGAGGGCACTATCTCCAACACATTGTCCAGGTTAATTTGAACCCACCCGTATATACCCTTGACGATGGTCAACAAGGTAATACGACTGTCCCAAACCAATGCATCTATCTATGTTACATATGAACACCCAGCAGCTACCAATCACTATGCCTTGACGAAGGTCAACAAACATAGCTTGAATACTATTGAATATTCATATGAAATGACGGAGGGCTACGACTGGTTTTGGCGAAACCATGAATGTAGTGAACCTGATATAATCGAAAGAACCTTATAGCTTTTAAAAGGAGTGGTTTAGGCTCCGCATTTTAAAAGTTTGTCTGTTTTGAAAAAATCGAGTGGTTTTGAAATTGTTCCGACGATTCATCTTTGGTTTGTTTTCTTTGCATTAATATAATGCGTCTCCTCAATTAATCCTACCATTACAGAAAACAACAAAAATATAACGTACGCTTATGCCATCCGCATTCTCCACGGGGCCCCGTCATCACCCGTTAGGTTACTTAACTAACGACAGAGCGGGGGATGGACTAACGCGGATGCAAAACATAAGCAATGTCTACTAGATATCATATAGATATATACATTCGTCAGACGTAATAATAGGCATTCCTTATCACAGATGAACACATTGGATATACTAGGAATCCGCGTTTCGTTTGAGCCTGTAACGAAAGACGAATTACACGGTCGTGATGAATAGCCAAACCCCACCCTAGACCGCTACGGGTGTGGAAAACTACCCGCCACATACCCGAAGTGAAGCAACATCCCTCAACAAAGTGAGTAGGCCACTCGGCACTTCAAAGTAACCGGTAGTTTGTGCACCCCACCTTGGGTCTATCCTTGGAGCAAAAACAGTAAAAGAAATAATACAACGGTAGCTACAACCTCAACCCGGATGTGCCCCGCAAAAATAATATTACATAACTTTACAAATTTTACATCGAATGAAAGAATGAAAACCCTCATCTCACATCCCCGGCTATTCATCACGACGATCCAATAAGTTCATATACACAAACCAATATAATCATCATAGAAATGTGCAACTCTCAACTAACCGACATATAGCAATTAGCGGAAGTTTACAAACACATTTAACAGAACTTGAAACATTAAACGACATTAAATTGTGACTTCGAAACACCCGGTATTTGCCACAGTAAAGAATTTACAGTAAAATCAAAATTGGCAAAAACAAACAACTCCTGAAGCCCTAGATCCAAGTCACAAAGCCACACACCAAAAATGAAGCATTTCCCTCATATTTGAACCGAGCTCGCCGGTTTTATGGGCATAGTGGCCGGCCCAGTTTGAAGGAAAATGTCTCGTTTTTGTTTTGTGTTCATTTTACAGTTCAAAGAGTACTCTGCAGTTGTTAAAATAATTTTTAGAGTCTCGTGAAAAATCGACAGAAACTTGAATCTACGCTTCGATGTTTTCGGGTTATTTCGGTTTCGTAGTTTAACTTGTCGTTTAAACTGTTAGCTATGGTTTAGTCGGCTCTGATACCACTGTAAGTCAACGTTACACACCCCACGGGTTTGCGGGGAGGCGGAACGGGTAAAAAACGATTTTTACAAACAAGGTAACATTGACTTTAACACAAAGATCTTTGCTAAACCATAACTAACAAACTAACTAGAGATTTTATCTACTATGTAAGAAGAATATACCTAAAGTTCCAAGTCCTTCTTGTCTTCCCGCTGTCCTCGTTCACCTCGCAAGCTCCTTGGAATGGAAAGCACCTCCTCGTCGGCTTCTCGATGTAGTAGAAGATCCACCCAAGAGTTCCAACCTTGAGCTAAACCTCCAAGTTGAGGTAACTAGATCACTTGGTGTGCTAAACTAAGTAACCTAGAGTGAGTAGAGTGTGATTATGAGTAGCTTATCTCGCTAACCCTTGATTCTTAACTCATGAGACACTAGGGTTTTGAGAGGAAGAAGGAGAGAGCAAGCTTGAGGAGAAAGAATGTATTTGTGGTAATGATAATAAAAAATGGAATGGCTAACTTATATATGACCATAAGCATGGCATGGAAAATATCTCATCAAAATATCTAGAGTGAAAAATATCTCACAAAACATCCAAGGTCAAAATGTCAACCTAAGTCAAATGGTCAACCAAGTAGCCATGCCACAAAAGTTTATCATTTACCAAAAATAATAAAACCTTTCCTCCACCTCATATTTGTTTTGACCAAGTCAGTGGTCAAAACCCTAATGAGGTGTCTCCTTATATACCCCCTCTCATCCGTATATACATACCCGTATCCGTGTTCCGAAAAACACGAATACAATGAGATGAAGCTAATCCAATAATCAAATACTAGGATCCGGCTTAAACCAAAGCCTTCTAGTGTTGTCCGCTAGAACACCACACGCATACAAGTACACGTATGTGATCGAACCCTATCGTAAAACCATACGACATCTACTCGTTTCGCCCGAAGCTGGGAAACCCTCTGTGTGAGACTCTAAAGACTCGACACTACGCTGGCAGTGGGTTTAACCATAGGCCGCAAGCAGTACTAGCTGTACATAACGGTCCCCAGGTAGATGTCGATAAGAAGGCCGATGAGGAAACCCATCCAAACTCCGACTGAGCCTGAATGTGACAAACTCTGTACAGTCTGGTCTATTCGTCTAAGAGTATCGCATATCGGGCCTAGCGGGTGGTAAACGTCAGACCCCTAATAGCGGTATAAGTCATGTCGGAGTACAATCCAAAACACCCTGAGAAACTACTGGAGTACCTACCAGAAAATCTCGCTTGCCTTGGCCAGGGACTTTGTGTAATGGAGTTCCGAACACAACGCGATATTAACCCCGAATAACGGGAGAGACGAATCCAATCTAACCGCCACATCCTCCTAGTGCTTCGGGACTGCACCCAATTACTATCTGTTTGCACGACTCAATAGAGCCGTGGTAGGGTAGTAATCAAAGTACAGTTGGGAACACACTCGAGGCGAAGTGGCAGTGTCAAGTCAACGGACTAAGCTGTACTCATGTCACCTGGGAACTGCTATCTGACGATAAGTATATTACCAACTAGCAGTTCCCCCACGAGTCCTGTCCGGTGTACTCGTAACCTAACGAGCACCTGCATACTATGTTCAATACGACGTACTAATGGCTGTGGGACAGACCATCCCCCTGCTGGGATTAGAAGCGTATACACTAGTCTACTCCGGAGTATCGATGCCCCGTCTCGATAATCCTACGACTAGGGACCTGTATAAGGATGTGCTTATAGATTATCCAGCCCCCGCTAGTGTGATTGCCATCACAACGCTGGTAATCAAGCAAAGATCCTAAGGGCTCTACTAATATGTATAAGCGATATGTTCAAAGAAACACATGCACATATTGATGTAGAAATAAACCAAGTAGCATACTACCATTTTGAGCAAGACTGTCAATACTACTGTGAATATCCCAAGCTTCCATTAAGTAATATACAATCCAGTATGATACAATAATAGCCTCTAGGGCATATACACTAACAGTTGCACCCCACTCCTTGCCCCCGAGCACTTCTGCAGCCAAGCCAACTGTCCCTTTGCTCGCCTCTGAACTATCACAGTACTAAGATGCCTCGGCCCCCCGCTCGTTCCCGAGCCTCCCGCCGAGCTCATTTTCCTCGGTCTAGCCGACCGACCCGCAGCACCGATCACAGGCACCTCCGCCACGGCTCCACGAATCTCGCCACGCGCGAGATATCCATCGCCCATGATCCCACGTTCCACGCCATCACGATCCCCCATTAACGAGCATATCTCGTCATTAATGGGGGATCCCGCCCATCGCGCGGACGTAACGTCAGGAGCGTAACGACCGGCGTGATTCTCGTGCCTGTTTGTCCACGGCTGTCACTATATAAACCCCTCTCTCAGACGACTCAAGTAAGTGATTATTTCCTCAATAGGCCGTTACTCTGCACGAATATCTGGTCTAACTTGATCGTCGGAGGGTCCTCGGTGGCACAACCACCCCAAGACATTCTTGCAGGTAGCTCGGCCTCAACCACCTCAAACCCATTGAGATTCACACGTTCCAGGAGTCAACTCTCCAACTCAATCCCGGCCGTCTATCAGCGCTCGTAGATCAACGGAAGATAACATCTGAAGGAGATCCTGGGATCCATCAGTAGCAAATCACAACAACAAATCTTAGCCAACTATTGTTCTCTCATCCAACAACTCAATCCTAGTCCAACTATGATGATATATTTCGAAGGAAAAAAACTAAGATGATAAATATAGCTTATGAACTTTAATGCCCACGGCCCCGTCCGTAATAGCAACACGGGGGAGGTGGGCTTACCTTAAGTGAGACGGCCCTAGGGTTAGGTGAGACAAGCGCAGCCTACCGCATTTAATTCATTGCTTATACATAACAGTTACTGCCTTATTTGAATTGGTTATATAAACCTAATTGACCCGACCCTCCCCGCCTCCTTGATCGAGCAGGCATGAGCCGATTTCGGCGCTAAATGCCAACAAAAGTTGATGTAAGCGTATTCATATTCATATAAGGTAAAGTTGCTTGATGTGAATACGAGCGTCGATGGTTATCAAAACTTAAAATTATTATCTATATATTGATAATAGTCGGATATTATCTAACCAAATCCCGATCATAAGCCTTTAGCAGTAAGTTCGTTTGAATGGTCAATGATCAAACATGAGACCATTTTGGCACCTGTTGCTAGACCTATGATAGCTGGACATGGAGGAATTCTACCAAAATTTAACTGCTGCAAGGCTGTTATCCCTAGAATTGACCATGACTTAAAACGTTGGAAAGGCATACATTATATGAGCATACAGAAGCCGTTATTTCGTTGAAGCTTCATGCAGAGCCATCAAAGAGACCAAAATCGAAAAATGCACATCTGTTGTGTCTTTCTAGATGAGGACTAGTCTTTTGCTCAATTCTGCAGCCTTCTCAAGTTTGGTGGATATCATCGAAAGTTCATGAAAATATCATAACACAAAAGGAGCAAGAAGAAAATCATCTAAAGAAATTGCAAAAGACTAGAGTAATTCAAAAATTCACCCATTTCAATTCATCAAATCTGTACAAGTCAAACAAAAGCAAACCCAGATTAAAAAAGATTGGATTTGCATTAACCACAATCGAATGAAACCTCAATATTTCCCACCAATGGAAGCACCTCCCCTTCTTCCACTCTCTCACCACTTGCTCACATTCAATCCCACCCTCGCAATCACTGCAACAGCTGCAACAAGTGCAGCTGCAATTGGAACAAGAAGAAGCAGAGCAACTCGATTCATTGGACTGCGCCCCTGATCTGCAACTTGCTTCTTCACTAATCTCATGAATTTCCTCCTCTGTTTCCTCTTCCCCAAAATATCTGACCACCTCCCAACCTTTAGAATCCCAATCCAATATCTGACAGTTATTCTCACCCAATTCCATTACCCTCTCCCTTCCTAATACCGTTGCCCCATCGTCATCATCGTTCACCTCTTCAAAGTCGTCCTCGCAGTCGTCGAATTCCGAATGGATCCACTGATCATCAAAAACGCTCCTCGGCGACAGCTCATTGCCGGGCCCCACATCATCAGCCAGAAAGGGATGCCGCAGCAGCTGCTCGGCTGTCCACCGCTCCTCCGGCTTCCTCCTAAGACTTTTGTCCAAGAAATCCAAACCCGCCTTCGACAACGACACCAAAGGCATTTCCGGCAATTGATCCCCAAATCCAATCCTCAACATCTGATCATAATATTTGCCCAAACATCTCCACGGGTGGGCTCCGGTGACCATCTCAATAACCGTGCAACCCAGAGACCATATATCCGATTCTGGCATTGCTGGTTCTCCTCTAACAACCTCGGGCGCCATCCAGAACGGTGTGCCGCCAATTGGTAATTTCGCTGAGCCAGAAATTCTCCGGGCACATCCGAAATCCGATAGTTTCGCAGACCCTGGAGTGGCCCCCAGCAACACATTCTGGCCCTTGACATCGGAGTGAACGACTCCAGCTACAGAGTGGAGATAAGACAGAGCGCGCATGACGCAACGCGTGTAGCAGCGGACCTGGAGCTCGTCAAGCTTGCCGGCCACGCCAGCGAGGGTGCCAGCAGGCATGTACTCCATGTGCAGGGTGCGGGATTCTCCGGTGGTGGAGTCGCCGAGGTAGGACACGATGTATGGCGAGTCGAGAGAGCTGAGAATTTCGATCTCGTTCTCTAGAGCGGAAATCGACTGTCGATGATGTGTCGACGAGGATTTAACGGCGAAGCACCGGCCGTTGTATCTGTCGAAGGCGAGGCTAACGGTGCCGAAGGAGCCGTTTCCGACGCAACGGCCTCGGATCCATTGTTGTGGGTCTGTTTCCATCGAGTTTTTGGGAGCCGGAGTTTTGAACTTGCAGTGATGATTGTTGTTGGTTACAAGTAACAAATTAAGGGTATTTATTGTTGAGATGGAAGTTTTGGGAATAAAATACTCACGTGAGTTGAGAGAGTGGAGTGGGGTGAAGAGATTGTGAAATTTTGAGGAAACGGTTTTGTGAGGTAACGGCATTTTTGGTACGAATGGGACCAACCCTAAATAGGTGAGCTGTGGTGTGTTGTGCTGTTAATAAAAAGAAAGAAGAGATGGTGGCGTTAACTGCTGAGGTTGGACAATGAAGGGATTACTATTACTTGCAAGTTTTGGTTTGCCTGGGGTTCACCAATTATTCATTTGGTTCGAGTCATGTTTCTCCTGCGATTGTCAATTACATAATCACTAATCAACATGTTAAGTTTCCTTGGTTCTCCAGTTGCTTATCTGATTTGATTCTTGATTGTGGGTCTCTAATTTTAACCATGTTTAAAAAAGGAAGAAGAAAAAATGGTAATCATCTTAATTAGATGCAGGATTGTTAACTAAGACGGATGCGGTTGTAGCTAAGACGTTGTGTTAGAAATCCTAGGGGGGATCAAGTGGGCATGTGCGCTCCTCAACTACATGGTCAACGTGGCAATTACTTATAGGCCCACGTATGAACAAAAAATTGTGGAGCTGTGGTGGCGGATGACACAGATTTTGCTCTGGGATTTTCTTTTTCGCAAGAGCACTGAGTGGTGCAAGGACACGACCCATAATAAATATTTTAACAACAAAAATAAGCCCCCCTTTTGTTATTTTATTGGTGTCCTATTCATCCCTTCTATCCGTCGAAGCACATTAGAAAACAAATAGAATTAATCTTTTTCAAAATTTAAGAAAAATCGATATCAAACAAACTACGTTGTACCTATATTTCCACTGACGTGACGATTTTACTCAGAGTGCCTTATACCAACTTATTAATGCTCATGAAAAACACTATGATTGTAATTCGCCCATGAAGTGAATGATTATCGGTTGGACTTTAAATTAAAACAAACTTATTTATGTTCATGAAAAACAGTAGAATTGTAAATCGCCCATGAAGTAAATGATTATTGGTTGGACTTTAAATTAAAACAAGGACAAATTTTTTTGTTCTTGTTTTTCTTAATGTTTCTCAACCAATTATCAAATTAAGTTCAAAGATAATTTACTATTATCTTTTTTTCAAATCAAACCCTTCTATATATCTTAGAGTTGACTTGCATTTTGAGAAGGATGATTAGCTTAAGATAATAATGAGGAGGAATCTTTGGGATCCTCTCCTCTCCGGAGCTTACACGTTATCAAATAAATTAAAATGATGCCTAGCTAGTTATTCCTCTTGAAAGTTCGTTAGGGCACTCCATAATATTCTAGAATTAATTAACAGCGTTTATGATGAGGGAAGTGAGCTATCATTTTCATGCATGCTTAATGTTGATCACACTTCAAATCAAAAGAGCACAACTCTTTTTTTCCTCTATTTGGAAACAATGCGTCATCTATAACATGCGGTGGAATATCTCTTTTGATTATATGCAGCTGCCACTATGAATCCTTCCAAGGAATATTGGGATGTCACGTGTGAGTCTCTAATTGAATAACTACCTTAGTATCGTTTTGAATAAGTATATGTACATTTTTTCCCAAAAAATATTATATGTAAATTTTTTTGATAAAAGAGCTGGCGGCTCATATAGCCGGTCTCATCGCAGAATTTTATTGAAACAATATTATAACCTTAAATTCAAAAAAAATTAAAAATACTAATGCTAATCAGAAGAAAAAAGAGAACAAAGAAGGGAAGAAGCATTAGAAAAATAAAAGGCATCAATAGAACAAAAAAGAGAATTTCTTCTGTCTTTTAATACTTGAAATTCACCGGATGGAACCTTTTATTGTCAATCAATATATGTACATAAAGTAGATATGTACTGTTATAATTTAAACCTAAAAACTTTGTGAACCATTTGCCACATTAATTTTACTTATCAACTCTTCCACACGGTTGGGAGATCCGTCATGAAATTCCATATTTCTACATAAATCATTTCAAGCAATACTTCTTTATGCTCTATCCATGCACCAGAACTTGAAAACTTCTTGTTATGATTCAAGTATATAATTTATATTTTAACACATCCTAACAGATTGAGCCACGGAGTAGATTTCTTTTATGTTCCATTAATGAATCATAACATTAAACTCTAATATTAATTTATGCAATTAAATTTTCTAAATTCATTTTTCTTTATGTTATTAGAGTATATTTATTATAGTTTTATTTTATTTCTCTGCGATTAATTGCATCCAAACAATAAAATTATTACCTGAATAAAAACCATAGTGATGGAGGTCCTTTTCGGGTCTCCGTCAGATATTGTCTTCCGTCATTCTCCTGGTGGATTTCGGAGGATATCTCCCGTTGCACGTGGGTCTCAATGGGTTTTGAGGAGATTGGTGATCTGAGAAGCTTAGCGCCGAGTACCTGCAAAGAAGTCTCGGGATGGTTTGGTACCACCGAGGACCCTCCGACGATCAAGTTAGCACTAGATCCGAGCAGAGTAACGGTTAAGTCGAGTAAAAAATGGCTTACTTGACCACTCTGTGATGGGGGTTTATATAGTGGCGGCAGCACGCAGTAGCGGGTGTGAGAATCTCGTCGGCAGTTACGCTCCCGACGTCACGCTCACGTAATAAGCGGATCGCCCGTTAATGGGGATCGTGATGGCGTGGAACGCGGGATGCTGCCGGCGGAGTATCCGAGCATGGCGAGATTTACGGAGCGGCGTTTACGCTTGTGAGTGGTGGAGTTGGTCGGTCAGAGAGACCGAGGAAGATGGCATCGGCGAGAGAGCTCGGGATCGAGCGAGAGGGCCGAGGTATCTTGGTCCTGTGGTAGCTCGGGGGAGAGCTGAGAGGCCGAGGAGGCCAATTTGCAGGGGGCTCTGAGGTGAGCCAGCTTGTGCTTATAGGTCGGGTACAGTGGTGGCCTGGTCGGCCCCTGTGGACCCACTCTTCTGAGTTCTGGGACACGTCATCTGCCACGTATCCTGATCTGGGAGAACGCCAATAAAGAGCATCATCATTAGCCCCCCACTCTTGTCCCGACCAGCTGGCGGGTCGGGCCAAGAGTGGACTGCCGTGCCGCCCGGGGTGCGTTCCCTCCTAAGATTTCGTCGGGTGTGTCCATGAGCAATCCATTGTCTTCATAGGGTAGGAAGCTACCCGCTGCGGATGCGCTTAGCAGGAAGCTACTCAGCGGCTTCGTGAGGAGGGCTTTGGACCCACCATGTTGATGGGCGGGAGGATGCCCGCTGGGGATGCGCCGAGCAGGAAGGGACTCGGCGGCCTCGAGATGAGGGCTTCAGATCCTCAGCGTCTGATGGCAGGAGGTTGCCCACTGGGGATGCGCCGAGCAGGAAGGGACTTCGGCGGCCTCGCGATGAGGGCTTCAGATCCTCAGCGTCTGATAGGCAGGAGGATGCCCGCTGGGGATGTGCCGAGCAGGAAGGGACTCGGCGGCCTCGCAATGAGGGCTTCAGATCCTCAGCGACTGATGGGAAGGAGGCTGCCCGCTGGGGATCCACCGAGCAGGAAGGGACTCGACGGCCTCGCGATGAGGGCTTGAGATCTTCAGCGTCTGATGGGCAGGAGGCTGCCCGCTGGGGATGTGCCGAGCAGGAAGGTACTCGGCGGCCTCGCGATGAGGGCTTCAGATCCTTAGCGTCTGATGGCGGGAGGATGCCCGTTGGGGATGTGCCGACCAGGAAGGGACTTTGACGGCCTCGCGATGAAGGCTTCAGATCCTCAGCGTCTGATGGGCAGGAGGATGCTCGCTCGGGATGCGCCGAGAAGGAAGGGACTCGGCGGCCTCGCGATGAGGGCTTTAGATCCTCAATGTCTGATGTGAAGGAGGTTGCCCGCTGGGGATGCGCCGAGCAGGAAGGGACTCGACGGCCTCGCGATGAGGGCTTGAGATCCTCAGCGTCTGATGGGCAGGAGGCTGCCCGCTGGGGATGCACCGAGCAGGAAGGAACTCGACGGCCTCGCGATGAAGGCTTGAGATCCTCAGCGCCTGATGGGCCGTGAGAGGCCTGCTAAGGATGGCCGAGCAGGGTAGCTGATTGGTTCCTCTTTTCGAGGGCTTTGATCCTTAGCGCTGGAAGGGCCGTGAGAGGCCTGCTAAGGATGGCCGAGCAGGGTAGCTGCCCGGTGCCTCTTGGCGAGGGCTTTGATTCTTGACGCTGGAGGGGCCGTGAGAGGCCTGCGAAGGATAATCGGGCAGTGAAGCTGCGCGGTTGCCTCTTGGCGAGGGCTTTGATCTCTTGCGTCGTGGGTAGGCAACTACCAGCCGGGGATGACCGAGCGGGGTAGCCGCTCGGATGCCTCTTGTGAGGGCTTTGATCCCTGGCATCGTGGGTAGGGAGTGTAAGTCGACGTTGCTCATCCCGGTTCTTACGGGGAGGCGAAAACGGTAAAATACGATTTTTGACACGAAGCAACATGGACTAAAAAGAGAGGATCTTTGATAAACAAAAACCTAGCAAACTATATGAGGTTCTATCTACTATGCCATAGAGATTATACCTCACGATACCGGTCCTTCGGGTCTTCTCTCCGCTGTCCTGCTCGTCCATCTAAGCTACAAGGATCGATCCGGATCTTAATCACCTCCGCGGCCTTCTTGAGTCGAAGACGATCCACCCGAGAGTTGTGCTCCGAGCTCCACCTCGAGCCGAGGTAACTAGGGCAACAAGATCGCTAGGCTTGATGTTCTAGGTTGTGTAGAAGAGGTAGATGGATGTGTTTGTCTATTTGGATCCTTTTTCTCTCAACACATAAGATCAAAGGAAATATCAAGAGGAGGAAGAAGAACTAGCAACCATGGAGCTTTCTCATTTCAAGAGAGAGAATGAGAAAAGAATAAATGAGCTTAAGAAAAAGAACCATGGTTGCAATAATGCATAAACTGTTGGAGATAGTGCCCTCAGAGTCAATTATTGGATCACAGGCACGTGATTGCAATGATTGAGGGAGGACCTATACCGGTAGTATAGTCTTACTCAAGATGATAGTATGCTATCAGGTTTATCTTTATTATCGTGTACTGCTTTAGGTGACCTTACAGGTCACTATTGCGCGTTGATAGAGCCCTTAGGATTCTTGCTTGACAGCCAGCAGTATGATGGCGATCATATACGTGGGAGCTGGTACTTTATAAGCACATCCTTAAAAGGTCCCTAGTCATGGGAGTTTTGAGACAGGGCATCGATACTCCAGAGTAGACTAGTGTATATGGTCGAGACCCCGACGAGGGGCGGTGGCCGGTCTCACAAGCCACTGGTGTCAGTTGGTTAACCTAAGATGTATACAGGTGCTCATTGGGTTATGAGTACACCGGACAGGACTCGCCGGGAACATGCTAGTTGGTCTTATACCTGACGTCAGATAGCAGTTCCCTGGTGACATGTGTACAGGTTAGTTCATCGACCTGAGATCGTCATTTGTCTCGTGTGAGTTTCTACTGTACTTTGATTAGTAACCCTACCACGCTTAAAGGAGACGTGCAAACAGGTTTTAGTTAGGTATAGTCCCGAGCCACATGGAGGCAGTGAGCGGATCTGCAAGGGTTCGTCTCTCCCGGTATTGGGGGTGAGGTCGCGCTGTGTCTAGGAGAGCCATTACATAAAGTCCTTGGCCAAGGCAGGAGATTTAATGGTAGGTATTCCAGTAGTATCTCAGGGTGTTCTGGGCTACTCTCTGACACGACTTGTACCGCTTTTGGGGGTCTGACTTTTACCAACCCCCTAGGCCCGCCATGCGATGCTCATAGACGAACGGACCGGACTCTATGGATATTGTCACTGACAGGCTTAGTAGGGTGTCAGGATGAGTTCGCTCATCGACGCCCCTTTTGGTCAATACCTGGTAGCCCGTTACGTATGGCTAATACCTCTGACGTGCTAGTGGTTAAATCCACAACCAATGTATTGATGAGTTTTTAGAGTCCCCCACAAACCGTTTTCTCAAGTTTCGGGCGAAATATTGTAGAGGCCGTATGGAGATATTGTAATTCCACGTTGCCCACCCCGGTGCTGTAAGTCCACGTTCGGTAATTACGGGCTTGCGGAAATGATGAAAAACTATTTTTCAAGAGGTGGTAACATAGAATCAAAATACGTATCTTTGTTAAACAACTACCTAACAACCTAACTTGAGTTTTACCTACTCGGTTAGGGGGCAATACCTTTCTTGAACTCCTTCGTCTTCAACTCTTTCCGGTGTACGGATCGGCCTCACCTCGTCGTCTCCTTGCGCCGAAGATGGATCCACCTGAAAGCTTCTACCTTTGGCTTCTTCTTCGAACTTGAAGAAACTAGAACACTTGGTTTGCTAAACCTTGTGAACTAGGATGAGTAGAGAAGTGATTTGGGTTTTCTTTTATCTCTTAAGGCAATGTTTCTCAACTCATGAGATGGAGTTGCCTTGAACTAGAGAGAGAGCAAGAGGGAGAGCTTGAGCATGAGAGAGCTTGAACAGTCAACAGTCAATAACCCAAATGAGAATCCTCTGTCTCTGTCTCTCTGTCAACTGTGCATACACACCCGCATCCGCATTCCGAGGAACACGAATACAAACGAGATAAAACCAATCCCAAAACGTACACTAGGATCTGGTTTAAACCAAAGCCTGCTAGTGTTAACTGTCCGGACACCAAACGTGCACAAGTGCACGGATGTGACCGAACCCTGTCGCAAAACCATGCGACCTGTCGCAAAACCATGCAACCTCTACTCTTTTGCCTAAAGGCGAGTAGCTTTCCGTGTGGGACTCTAAAGACTCGACACTACGCTGGCAGTGGGTTTAACCACAGACTGCAAGCAGCACTAGCTGTGCGTAACGGTCCCCAGGAAGATGCCGACAAGAAGACTGATGAGGTGAAACCCATCCGAACTCCTACTGAGCCTGAATGTGACAATCTCTGATCAGTCCGGTCTGTTCGTCCGATATATCGCATGGAGGGCCTAGGGGGTGGTAAACGTCAGTCCCCTAATAGCGGTACAAGTCGTGTCGGAGTGTAGCCCAGAACACCCTGAGATAGCACTGGAAACCTACCAGTATATCTCGCTTGCCCTGGCCAGGGACTACTCGTGTAATGGCTCTCCTAGACACAACGCGATGTCAACCCCCAATACCGGGAGAGACGAATCCTGTCTAACCGTCTCTGCCTCCAAGTGCTTCGGGACTGCACCCAACTACTACCTGTTTGCACGACTCCTTTGAGCCGTGGTAGGGTAGTAATCAAAATACAGTGGGAACACACTCGAGGCAAAGTGACAGTGTCAAGTCAGCGGACTAAGCTGTACTCATGTCACCTGGGAACTGATAATTGACGATAGGTATAGTACCAACCAACAGTTCCCGACGAGTCCTGTCCAGTGTACTCGTAACCCAACGAGCACCCGCATACTGTCTCCAGTACGACGTACTGATGGCTGTGGGACAGACCATCTTCCCTGCTGGGATGAGAAGCGCATACGCTAGTCTACTCCGGAGTATCGATGCCCTGTCTCGATAGTCCTACGACTAAGGACCTGTATAAGGATGTGCTTATAAATTACCAAGCCCCCATGAGTGTGACTGCCATCATAACGCTGGTAATCAAGCAAAGATCCTATGGGCTCTACTAATATGTATAAGCGATATGCTAAAAGAAACACATGCACATATTGAAGTAGAAACAAACCAAGTAGCATACTTCCATTTTGAGCAAGATTGTCTATACAACTGTGAATATCCCAAGCTTCCATTAAGTAATATACAAGCTAGTATGATACAGTAATGGCCTCTAGGGCATATACACTAACAATCTCCCACTTGCACTAAGGCCATGAACTGGCGTATCGAAGACCCATCATCTCGATCAGCCGCTCGAACTGAGTCTGGGGTAAGTCCTTCGTGAGTGGATCATCAGTGTTATCTTCTGTATTTACTCTCTTCACCTCGATCTCTCGGCGATCTACGATCTCCCTGATCAGGTGGTACCGCCTCAAAATGTGCCTGGACTTCTGATGGGACCTGGGTTCCTTCGCTAAAGCTATAGCGCCGTTGTTGTCACAATACAGCGGTATTGGATCAACACTGGTAGGAACCACCTGAAGCTCCGTGAGGAACTTCTTCATCCAGACAGCTTCCTTTGCGGCATCGCAAGCAGCTATGTACTCCGCTTCCATAGTTCAGTCAGCAACGGTTTCCTCCTTGGAGCTCTTCCAGCAAACCGCCCCTCCATTGAGGGTAAAGACATAACCCGACATGGACTTGGAGTCATCCCTGTCACTCTGGAAGCTGGAGTCAGCAAAGGCCTCGATCTGGAGGTCTTTTCCGCCATACACTAAGAACATCTCCATAGTCCTTCTTAGGTACTTGAGAATATTCTTTACTGCTATCCAGTGTTTCTCCCCTGGGTTCGACTGATACCGGCTTACAACGCTCAATGCGTATGCTACATCTGGTCTGCTACACAACATCGCATACATTATAGATCCTACCGCAGATGCGTAGGGTATTGATGACATGCGAGCCCTTTCCAAATTAGTCTTGGGAGACATCTCTTTGGAGAGGGTGATTCCGTGACAAGCCTGTAGATTACCGCGCTTGGAATCTTCCATACTGAAACGATTCAGTATGGTGTCGATGTACCTTGACTATGAAAGTCCCAACATCCTTTTAGATTTATCACGATAGATCTGGATCCCCAGAATGTAGTTGGCATCGCCCAGGTCCTTCATGGAGAACCTCCGTGACAAGAATCCTTTGACTGACTGTAACATAGGAATATCATTTCCTATTAGGAGAATGTCATCGACGTACAAGACGAGGAATACCACATTTATCCCTACAATCTTACTGTAAATGCATGGTTCATCTGGGTTTTTGATAAAGTCGAATTCTTTGACAGTATCAACAAAGCAGATGTTCCAACTCCGCGATGCTTGCTTCAGTCCATAGATGGACTTGAGCAACTTGCACACTTTACCGCTGCTCCCACTCTGAATGAATCCCTCTGGCTGATCCATATAGACGCACTCTTCCAAATATCCATTTAGGAAAGCCGTCTTTACGTCCATCTGCCAGATTTCATAATCGTGGAAGGCAGCAATGGCAAGAAGGACCCGAATGGATTTTAGCATAGCCACTGGAGAAAAGGTTTCGTCATAGTCCAAACCAGGTCTTTGACGAAAACCCTTTGCAACAAGTCTAGCCTTATAGGTCTCAACCTGTCCATCTACACCAATCTTCCTTTTGAAGATCCACTTGCATCCTACGGGTTTTACCCCATCTTAAGAAACGTCCAACGTCTATACTTTGTTGGTGTACATGGACTCCTTTTCGGTCCGCATTGTATCCAGCCATTTTACCGAGTCACCGCTCTGAATGGCTTGCTAGAAGGTACTAGGCTCATCATAATCAATAGTGCAATCCTCTCTATCCCCGTCTATGAGAAAACCGTAGTATCTCTCGGGCGGATGAGATTGCCTACTACTCCTGCGGAGCGGTGCAGGAATGTCCGGTTCTCCTGAAACTTCTGGTTCATCCAAGCTTTCAGTAACAGCTTGTGGTTCTAGAATTTCTTCCAGTTCTATTGCGCTCCCACTTATCTGATTTTCCAAAAATTCAGTTTCCAAGAAGTGGGCATGCGGAGAAACAAAAACTTTTTGTTCTTCTGCGGAATAGAAAAGATACCCCCTGGAGTTCTTTGGGTATCCCACAAACTTACACAGTACTGAGCGTGCCTCGAGCTTGTCCGCATGCTGCTTTTTTACAAAAGCTGTACATCCCATATCTTAAGTTACTTAAGACAGGGTTTCTTCCCACTCCACATCTGATATGGGGTGGTAGGCACAGTCTTGGTTGGAGCCTTGTTCAAGAGATATGCAGCTGCTTCTAGTGCATAACCCCAGAAAGATTGCGGTAACTCAGCCTTACTCATCATGGAACGAACCATATCCAATAGGGTTCGATTCCGCCTTTCAGATACACCGTTGTGTTGTGGTGTGTATGGAGGAGTACGCTGAGAGAGAATTCCATTCTCTTTTAAGTAGTCCAGAAACTCGGCACTCAAGTATTCACCACCTCGATCAGATCTCAGTCTCTTTATATTTTTGCCTGTTTGTTTTTCAACTTCATTCTTGTATTCCCGAAATTTCCCAAAGGCCTCGGATTTGTGCTTCATTAAAGAGACATGTCCATACCTAGAGAAATCATCTGTGAAAGTAATGAAGTATGAATTACTACTTCGCGCATGTGTAGACATTGGACCACACACATCACTGTGTATGAGTCCCAAGAGCTCGCTCGCTCTTACTCCGTGTCTAGTGAACGGAGTCTTTGTCATCTTTCCTATGAGACAAGATTCACAAGTGGCATAAGACTGATACTCGAACGGATTCAAGTATCCCTCTTTATGTAACTTAGTTAATCGTGTCTCATTAATGTGACCCAGTCTACAATACCATAAGAAAGCCTGATTTGTTTCCGGAGACTTTTTTTAAGTGTGTTCTGGACACTGAATATCTGAGCTTGATTTAATACGTATATCCCGTTATTTAATGTACCTGACCCAATCAGAACTTGATTTAGGTGGATGTGTACTACATCGCTTACAAAAGTAAATTCATATCCTTCCTTAGAAAGTAAGGATACAGATAAGATATTACAAGTCGCACCTGGTACATACAAACAGTTACGCAAAATTAATATCTGCCCAGTTGTCAGTCCAAGATGATATTCCCCTACGGATTCAGCATCCATGCTCATTCCGTTAGCAACCCTGAGAGTCATATCACCTTTCCTGATAACCCTACGGTTTTTCAGAGCCTGTAATGAATTACAGATGTGAGATCCTGATCCGGTATCCAATACCCAGGAAGTAGGGTTAACTGACATACAGTTCTCTATCACAAACACACCCGAAGCCGAAGCCACAGCATGCTTCGAATTCTGGCTACTGGCTTTGCTAGCCCTGCAATCTTTCTGCCAATGTTCATTCCCGTAACAATAGGATCCTCCCTTTTTTACTACATCCAGTCCCGAAACTTTTGCCCTTCCCTTTCCTTCTTCTTCCTTGGTTTCCTTCACGGTATAAGCAGAGGGCAGGGACTGTAGAATTAAGTCAGTACTTAACCCATTCTCCAATGTGGTCTCCAGGTCCGTGAGCTCAAAATAGCTGGTCTCTGTAAGGACGTTGCCCCCTACAGATGGCCCGATAGCCAACCTCGCTTGAAGCAATTCGTTCGAGGTCTCATATCTTGCGATACGAGATTGCTCTCCATATAAATCTTTGTTATGGAGGAAGATAGAAACCGAGTCCATCTTCTCGTGCTGCCTCTGGTTTTCACCATCAACTGAGGCTAACACGAGGCACTTGGCTTTCGCACAGTCTTTTTCCGATGTCATACGGATGTCAATGTTCGTGACAGGGGAAACTGGTCCTGAGACGACAAGGGTTTGATTAGTTAAGAGGTGTCCCAGCTTGTCATGGGTAATGGACATCTGGACAGACCTTTGCCAATCATAACAGTCAGAATCAGTCATTTTATTATCTAGATGTAACCTATGTCTGGTCACTGGGTCGCTGCAATTAAGAGAGAGAGAGAAGAAAACACTCAGCATGATGCTCTTGCAAGTTTAGATTGGTTTTTAATTTATCTAAACAGGATGGCTCCCACTGTCTCTCGAATCCCTCCTCAAACCATAAAGGAAGAATTAGTCAGGATCAATCTCACCGTACAATACTTGCTTAACCGTTCGGCCAGGCTGGTGTCGGTACTTCGAGGGAGGTTTTCCAACGCTTTCGCGAAGTTCCTTAATTAAATAACCTCTTTTTCCTGTGGGCGTAGCCCCGCTAACACCTTTCTAGGCACCTACTTTGTTTATAGCATTGATCGTTAAGTGAGAAAGTTCCGGAGGAGTAGCATATACTCATAGTAGGATCGGGATCCAAATATCATCGTGTGATAAACTGAAGGAATCCTACCAGAATCATCACACTCCAAATGGTATGCAACGCTAGCAAGTTTCAGTTCTTTTGAAACTCCCGATGTGGATTTTTGCCCCATGCTCTTATGACCTTGACGAAGGTCAACAAATCATAAGTCACATGTCAAGTTCTACCCGTCATTGTCCAGGTTAATTTGAACCCACCCGTATATACCCTTGACGAAGGTCAACAAGGTAATACGACTGTCCCAAACCAACGCATCTATCTATGCTACATATGAACACCCAACAGCTACCAATCACTATGCCTTGACGAAGGTCAACAAACATAGCTTGAATACTATTGAATATTCATACGAAACGACGGAGGGCTACGAATGGTTTTGGCGAAACCTTGAACGTAGTGAACTTGATATAATCGAAGGAACCTTGATAGCTTTTAAAAGGAGTGGCTTAAGCTCCGCGTTTTAAAAGTTATTTTTTGAAAAGAAACCGAGTAGTTTTTGAAATTGTTCCAACGACTTTTACTTGGTTTATTTTTCTTGCATTAATTTTAATGCGTCCCATCAATTAATCCTACCATTGCAGAAAACAACGAAAATATGACGTACGCTTATGCCATCCGCATTCGCCACGGGGCCCCGTCATTACCCGTTAGTTTACTTAACTAACGACAGAGCGGGGGCTGGACTAGCGCGGATGCAAAACATAAGCAACGCCTAAATAGATATCATATATAGATATACTCATTCGTCACATGCAATGATAGCCATTCCAGATCACAGATGAACACATTGGATATACTAGGAATCCGCAATTCGTACGAGCCTGTAACGAAAGGCGGATTACACGGTCGCGATGAATAGCCAATACCCCACCCTAGACCCCTACGGGTGCGGCAAACTACCCGCCAAATATCCGACGCGGAGCAACCTCCCTCAACGACGTGAGAAGGCCACTCGGCACTTCGAGATACCCTGTAGTTTGTGCACCCCACCTTGGGTCTATCCTAGGAGCAAAAACAGTAAAAAGAAATTATACAATGACGGCTACAACCCCGACCCGGTTTTGCGGCCAAAAATAATATTACATCAATTTACATATTACATGAATTGAAAGATAAAAGAAAACTCTCATCTCACAACCCCCCGGCTATTCATCCGCGACAATCCAATGAATTCATATACACATACCATCAACATTACAGACCACAGATATGTATAACCCCCACTAATCGACGTATAGCGATTAGCGGACGTTCAATACATATATCACATCACAGATATAACCCGTTAGCTCAAGTCTTTTAGAAGTTCGATCAAAATACGGATTTTCAAGCCCCAAAAACTAATTTTGCTTTCTGGAAAATCTGGGCAGAAAAATCATATTCCAAAAATCCCAAAACACCCAAATAAACAAACTGTGAGAAAAATTGCCCACGGACGAGTCAACTCGGCCGCGGATCCGCGGCGGGAGCAAGCTCCTGCCGCGGTTCCGCGGCGTGTTGATCGACTCTCTGGACAATTTTTCTACAGTGAGTTTTAAAAACCCTGAGCCGAATTTTAAGGTAAGATTTATCATTTTTGGGACAGAAAAAAAATTCGGCAGAATGTATACTTTTCGGGCGTGTTTCGCGACTTTTTCTCCGATCGAATTTCTAGTTACTTTGCTAACATGTTAGATAGTGTTTAACTAGGCTCTGATACCACTGTAAGTCCACATTACCTCTCCCGGTACTTACGGGCTTGCGGAAATGATGAAAAACGATTTTTCAAGAGGTGGTAACATGGACTCAAAATACGGATCTTTGTTAAACAACTACCTAACAACCTAACTTGAGTTTTACCTACTCGGTTAGGGGGCTATATCTTTCTTGAACTCCTTCGTCTTCAACTCTTTCCGGTGTACGGATCGGCCTCACCTCGTCGTCTCCTGTGCCGAAGATGGATCCACCTGAAAGCTTCTACCTTGGGCTTCTTCTTCGAACTTGAAGAAATTAGAACACTTGGTTTACTAAACCTTGTGAACTAGGATGAGTAGAGAAGTGATTTGGGTTTTCTTTTATCTCTAAGGCAATGTTTCTCAACTCATGAGATGGATTTGCCTTGAACTAGAGAGAGAGCAAGAGGAAGAGCAAGAGGGAGAGCTTGAGCATGAGAGAGAAGAAGAATGATAGAATGAGACAACCCCTTTTCCTCCCATGCTCCCATAAAATAATAATAATAATAATAATAATAATAATAATAATAATAATAATTGAGTATTATGTGATGGTTCATATCATATCAAGTGGCATTATCATTTCATGCACTCATATTGCAAAGCATAACAAGCAAGCAAAAGTCTTTGCCATGAAATGACAGCCATTGCAATGATGATGGTCAACTAGTCCAACCTAGTCAACCGGTCAACTAGTCCAACCTAGTCAACCGGTCAACAAAGTCAACAAGTCAACAAAGTCAACCCCTCATCTCAACCATGACACAATAATACATAATTAATATTATCATTAATCATATTTCTTATTCTCATTAGGGTTTAGCAAAAGTCAATGGTCAACAGTCAACAGTCAACAGTCAATAACCCCAATGAGAATCCTCTGCCTATGTTTCTCTGTCAACTGTGCATACACACCCACATCCGCGTTTCGAGGAACACGAATACAAACGAGATAAAACCAATCCCAAAACGTACACTAGGATCTGGCTTAAACCAAAGCCCGCTAGTGTTAACTGTCCGGACACCAAACGTGCACAAGTGCACGGATGTGACCGAACCCTGTCGCAAAACCATGCGACCTGTCGCAAAACCATGTGACCTCTACTCTTTTTCCTAAAGGCGAATAGCTTTCTGTGTGGGACTCTAAAGACTCGACACTACGCTGGCAATGGGTTTAACCACAGACCGCAAGTGGCACTAGTTGTGCGTAACGGTCCCCAGGTAGATGCCGACAAGAAGAATGACGAGGTGAAACCCATCTGAACACCTACTGAGCCTGAATGTGACAATCTCTGATCAGTCCGGTCTGTTCGTTTGATACATCGCATGGCGGGCCTAGGGGGCGGTAAACGTATGTCCCCTAATAGCGGTACAAGTCGTGTCAGAGTGTAGCCCAGAACACCCTGAGATAGCACTGGAAACCTACCAGTATATCTTGCTTGCCCTGGCCAGGGACAACTCGTGTAATGGCACTCCTAGACACAGCGCGATGTCAACCCCCAATACCGGGAGAGACGAATCCAGTCTAACCGTCACTGCCTCCAAGTGCTTCGGGACTGCACCGAACTACTACCTGTTTGCACGACTCCTTTGAGCCGTGGTAGGGTAGTAATCAAAGTACAGTGGGAACACACTCGAGGCGAAGTGACAGTGTCAAATCAGCGGACTAAGCTGTACTCTTGTCACCTGGGAACTGATAACTGACGATAGGTATAGTACCAACCAACAGTTCCCGACGAGTCCTGTCCAGTGTACTCGTAACCCAACGAGCACCCGCATACTATCTCCAGTACGACGTACTGATGGCTGTGGGACAGACCATCTCCCCTGCTGGGATGAGAAGCGCATACGCTAGTCTACTCCGGAGTATCGATGCCCTGTCTCGATAGTCCTACGACTAGGGATCTGTATAAGGATGTGCTTATAGATTACCCAGCCCCCACGAGTGTGACTGCCATCACAACGCTGGTAATCAAGCAAAGATCCTAAGGGCTCTACTAATATGTATAAGCGATATTCTAAAAGAAACACATGCACATATTGAAGTAGAAATAAACCAAGTAGCATACTACCATTTTGAGCAAGATTGTCTATACAACTGTGAATATCCCAAGCTTCCATTAAGTAATATACAAGCTAGTATGATACAGTAATGGCCTCTAGGGCATATACACTAACAGGTGCTTGTGGGGAGGCGGAAACGTTATGAAAAATCGGATTTTTACAACACTAGGCAACATGGACTAAGCTAAAGGAGGGATCTTTGCTAAACAAAACTAACAAACAAGCTAAAAGAGTTAGCTACTTGGAAAGGGGGTTATACCTAGGTCCTCAAGTCCATCTCTTCTTGCTCCTTGGAGTGAAAGAATGGGTTCTGCTTGTCGCCTTCTCTTGCCGAAGAAAGATCCACCTGAGGGCCTCTACCTTTGGCTCTAACCTCAAACTAGAAGTAACTAAGGTGCTTGGTGTGCTAAACCTAGGACCTTAGAAAGAGTAGAGAGTATTTTTGAGGGTTTTATCTCAAGCTCAAAGGGTTCTCAACTCATGAGAGGGGAGAGCTAGAGAGAGAGGAAGAGGAGGAGAGAGAATGAGAATGATAAAGTGAGAAGAATAATACAACCTTCTCACATATATGTGAATTATGAAAAATAGATAATTAGCTAAAGATAATTGTGATGGTTAATCAAGAAATGACCATTATCATTTCACATTAAATGCTTTTGCAAGGATCAAAGAGTATCTTTCATATGGAATGATGATGGTCAACTTGTCAACCTATGTCAACAAGTCAAATATAGTCAAATGGTCAACAACCCTAACTATGCACAATTATAATTAACTAATATTAATAAATCATAATTCACACATAAACATTAGGGTTAAGAAAACGACAATGGTCATCAACTCTAATGAAAGTCCTCTGCCTCTGCCTCAGTCAACTGTGCATAAACACCCGTATCCGTGTTCCGAGAAACACGAATACAATGAGATAAAACCAATCCCTAATCATATACTAGGATACGGCTTAAACCAAAGCCCACTAGTATAAGCTGTCCAGACACCAAACGTGCACAAGTGCGCGGATGTGAACGAACCCTGTCGCAAAACCATGCGACCTCTACTTATTTTGCCTAAAGGCGAATAACCCTCTGTGTGGGACTCTAAAGACTCGACACTACGCTGGCAGTGGGTTTAACCACAGACCGCAAGCTGCACTAGCTGTACGTAACGGTCCCCAGGTAGATGCCGATAAGAAGACTGACGAGGTAAACCCATCTGAACTCCTACTGAGCCTGAATGTGACAATCTCCGTACAGTCCGGTCTGTTCGTCTAAGAACATCGCATGGCAGGCCTAGGGGGGCGGTAAACGTCAGTCCCCTACTAGCGGTACAAGTCGTGTCGGAGTGTAGCCCAGAACACCTGAGATAACACTGGAAACCTACCAGTCTATCTCGCTTGCCCTGGCCAGGGACTTTGTGTAATGGCTCTCCTAGATACAGCCCGATATCAACCCCCAATACCGGGAGAGACGAATCCAGTCTAACCGTCACTGCCTCCAAGTACTTCGGGACTGCACCCAAAAACTACCTGTTTGCACGACTCCTTTAAGCCGTGGTAGGGTAGTAATCAAAGTACAGTGGGAACACACTCGAGGCGAAGTGACAGTGTCAAGTCAACGGACTAAGTTGTACTCATGTCACCTGGGAACTAATAACTGACGATAGGTATAATACCAACCAACAGTTCCCGACAAGTCCTGTCTAGTGTACTCGTAACCTAACGAGCACCCGCATACTATCCCAAGTACGACGTACTGACGGCTGTGGGATAGACCGTCTCCCAAGCTGGGATAAGAAGCGCATACGCTAGTCTACTCTGGAATATCGATGCCCTGTTTCGTTAGTCCTGCGACTAGGGACCTGCATAAGAATGTGCTTGTAGATTACCCAGCCCCCATGAGTGTGACTGCCATCACAACGCTGGTAATCAAGCAAAGATCCTAAGTGCTCTACTAATGTGTAAAGGCGATATGCTAAAAGAAACACATGCACACATTAAGAAGAAATAAACCAAGTAGCATACTACTATTTTGAGCAAGATTGTTAATACAAGGTGAATATCCCAAGCTTCCATCAAGTAATATACAAGCCAGTATGATACAGTAATGGCTTCTAGGGCATATACACTAACAATCTCCCACTTGCACTAAGGCCATGTACTGGCGTATCGAAGACCTATCATCTCGATCAGCCGGTCGAACTGAGTCTGGGGTAAGGCCTTGGTGAATGGATCAGCAGTGTTATCTTCCGTAGCAACTCTCCGAACCTCGATCTCCTGGCGACCCACGATCTCCCTGATCAGGTGATACCGCCTCAAGATGTGTCTGGATTTCTGATGGGACCTGGGTTCCTTCGCTAAAGCTATAGCCCCGTTGTTGTCGCAATACAGAGGTACTGGATCAACAATGGACGGAACTACCTGAAGTTCTGTTAGGAACTTCCTTATCCAGACGGCGTCTTTTGCGGCATCTGCAGCAGCGATATATTCCGCTTCCATCGTCGAGTCAGCAACGGTTTCCTGTTTGGAACTCTTCCAACACACCGCCCCACCATAGAGGGTAAAGACATAACCCGACATGGACTTGGAATCATCCTTGTCACTCTGGAAGCTGGAGTCAGCAAAGGCCTCGATCTGGAGGTCTTTTCAGCCATACACCAAGAACATCTCCTTAGTCCTTCTCAGGTACTTGAGAATGTTCTTTACCGCTATCCAGTGTTTCTCCCCAGGGTTTGACTGATACCGGCTTACCACACTCAGTGCATAAGCTACATCTGGTCTGGTACACAACATTGCATACATTATAGAGCCTACCACAGAAGCGTAGGGTATAATAGACATGCGATCCCTTTCCAAATCAGTCTTGGGAGACATCTCTTTGGAGAGGGTGATCCCGTGACAAGCCGGTAGATTACCGCGCTTGGAATCTTCCATACTGAACCTTTTCAGTATGGTGTCGATGTACCTGGACTGTGAGAGTCCTAATATCCTCTTGGATCTGTCACGATAGACCCGGATCCCCAGAATGTATGAGGCATCACCCAGGTCTTTCATGGAGAACCTGTGTGACAAGAACCCTTTGACAGATTGTAGCATAGGAATGTCATTTCCTATTAAGAGAATGTCATCCACGTATAAAACGAGGAATACAACAGTTCTTGCTACAAATTTACTATAGATGCATGGTTCATCTGGATTTTTGATAAAGCCAAATTCTTTGACCTTCTCATCAAAACAGATGTTCTAACTCCGCGATGCCTGCTTTAGTCCATAGATGGACTTAAGCAACTTGCACACCTTTCCGCAGCTCCCACTCTGAATGAAATCCTTTGGCTGGTCCATATAGACACACTCCTCTAAATTTCCATTTAGAAAAGCGGTCTTTACGTCCATCTGCTAGATCTCATAATCGTGGAAGGCAGCAATGGCAAGAAGGATCCGAATGGATTTCAGCATAGCCACTGGAGAAAAAGTTTCGTCATAGTCCAAGCCAGGTCTTTGACGGAAACCCTTTGCAACAAGTCTAGCTTTATAGGTCTCAACTTGTCCATCTACACCAATCTTCCTTTTGCAGATCCACTTGCATCCTACGGGTTTTACCCCATCTGGAGCAATGTCCAACGTCCATACTTTGTTGGTGTACATGGACTCCATTTCGGTCTGCATTGCATCCAGCCATTTTACCGAGTCAACGCTCTGAATGGCCTGCTGGAAGCTAGTCGGCTCATCACTATCAATGATGCAATCCTCTCTATCCCCATCTATGAGAAAACCATAGTATCTCTCGGGCGGATGTGGCTGCCTACTGCTTCTGCGGAGCGGCGTAGGAATGTCCTGATCTTTCGAACCCTCTGGTTCTACTAAGCTTTCAGTAATAGCTCGTGGTTCTTGAATTTCTTCCAGTTCTATTGCGCTCCCACTTATCTGATTTTCCAAAAACTCAGTTTCCAAGAAGTGGGCATGACGAGAAACAAAAACTTTTTGTTCCTCTTCGCAATAGAAGAAATATCCCTTGGAGTTCCTTGGATATCCCACAAACTTGCACTGTACTGAGCGTGCCTCGAGCTTGTCCGCATGCTGCTTTTTGACAAAAGCTGGACATCCCCATGTCTTAATGTGATTAAGATAGGGTCTCTTCCCACACAACATCTGTTATGGTGTAGTAGGCACGGTCTTAGTTGGAACTCGGTTCAAAAGGTATGTAGCTGATTCTAGCCCCAGAATGATCGCGGTAACTCAGCGTTACTCATCATGGAACGTACCATATCCAATAGGGTGCGGTTCCATCTCTCCGATACACCGTTATGTTGCGGAGTGTATGGAGGAGTAAGCTGAAAGAGAATTCCATTCTCTTTTAAGTAATCCAGGAACTCGGCACTCAAGTATTCACCACCTCGATCAGATCTTACTGTCTTGATACTTTTACCTGTTTGTTTTTCTACTTCATTCTTATATTCCTGGAATTTTCCAAAGGCTTCGGATTTATATTTCATTAAGAAGACATATCCGTACCTTGAAAAGTCATCCGTAAAAGTAATGAAGTAAGAATAACCGCTTCGTGCATGCGTAGACATTGGACCGCACACGTCGCTGTGTACGAGTCCCAAGAGCTCGCTCGCTCTTACTCCGTGTCCAGTGAACGGAGTCTTTGTCATCTATCCTTTGAGACAGGATTGACAAGTTGCATATGATTGATATTCGAACGGAACCAAATATCCTTCTGTATGTAACTTCGTCAACCTTCTCTCATTGATGTGACCCAGTCTACAATGCCATAAGAAAGTCTGATTTGTTTCCGGAGACTTTCTTTTGTGTGTATTCTGGACATTGAAAATCTGTGGTTGGTTTAATACGTATATACCATTGCTTAATGTACCTGACCCAATCAGAACTTGATTAAGGTGAATGTTTACAACATTACTTACAAACGCAAATTCATAACCTTCTTTAGAAATTAAAGATACAGAAATGATATTACAAGTTGCATTGGGTACAAAAAAACAATTACGTAAAACCAAAACATGTCCATCTGACATTCCCAGGTGATAGTCCCCCACGGCCTCAGCATCCATGCTAGCTCCGTTTGCAACTTTGAGGGTCATGTCACCTGCCTTCAAAAACCTACGCTTTCTCAACGCCTGCAAAGAATAACAGATATGAGATCCTGATCCGGTATCCAATACCCATGACGTAGAGTTTATTGATAGACAGTTTTCAATAACATACACACCTGAAGCTGAAGCCGCAACCTGCTTCAGATCCTGTGTTCTGGCCTTCCAAGCCCTGCAATCTTTCTTCCAGTATCCACTCTTGTGACAGTAAAAGCATTCTTACTTATCCACACAAGCTTCCCCGCTACCTTTGTTGCTTTTTCCTTTCCCTTCGTATCCACTTTACTAACACCGCCCCTTGGTTTGGCGGGGGTTTTCTTCTTCATTCCCTTGGCTTTCGCCCTGGACCTAGAAGAGGAAGATCCTCCTACAAACAAAGTGGATGTTTCCCTACCTTTCTGTAGGGTGCCCTCCGCACTCCTCAGCATGTTGAGGAGTTCTGAAAGTTCAACTTCCTTTTCCTGC
This sequence comes from Agapanthus africanus, assembly GCA_030015575.1. NCBI lineage: Eukaryota > Viridiplantae > Streptophyta > Magnoliopsida > Asparagales > Amaryllidaceae > Agapanthus > Agapanthus africanus. Next base: position 234,887,734 of record JASDDO010000031.1, read on the forward strand.
AAGTTGAAGTTCAGGATGAACTGGGCGTAAGTGGAAGGAAGGGACTGGAGAATCAAGTCCGTATAGAGCTCATTCTCCAACGTGGTCCCAAGGTCCGCGAGCTCCTCTATGTAGCCAATCATCTTAAGCACGTGTTCCGCTACCGATGATCTGATGACCAATCTCGCCGAAAACAGCTTCTTCGACACTTCGTATCTGGCGATACGGGATTGCTCTCCATACAGTTCTTTTGTATGGAGAAATATGGATTCGAGGTCCATATTCTCGTGCATGTTCATTGTCCATAGAGGCAAGCACGAGGCACTTGGCCTTCGCGCAGTCGATTTCCCAGCTCTTGAGGATTTCCCTATCCACGACGCTGGTTTTGGGACCTGGGACAGGGGGAGCTTTGGTGGTAAGAAGATACCCCAACTTGTCATAAGTGATTGCCATTTTGACATTCCTGAGCCAATCTTTGTAGTTTGGCCCTGTCGGTATGTTTTTATCTAGAAGTAACTTAAGTCCAGTCATGATAATTGGTCACTGCAATTAGGAGAGAGAGAAGAAACACTTTAGCATGATGCTCTTGCAAGTTTAGAGTGGTTCTTAATTTTTCTAAACAGGATGGCTCCCACTGTCTCTCGAATCCTTCCTCAAACCATAAAGGAAGAATTAGTCGGAATCAATCTCACCGTACAATACTTGCTTAACCGTTCAGCCAGGCCAGTGTCGGTACTTCGAGGGAGGTTTTCCAACGCTTTCGCGAAGTTCCTTAATTAAGTAACCTCTTTTCCCTGTGGGCGTAGCCCCGCTAACACCTTTCTAGACACCTACTTGGTTTATAGCATTGATCGTTAAGTGAGAAAGTTCCAGAGTAGTAGCATATACTCACAGTAAGATCGGGATCCAAATATCATCGCGTGACAAAAATGAAGGAATCCTACCAGAATCATCACACTCCAAATGGTATGCAGCGCTAGCAAGTTTCAGTTCTTTTGAAACTTCCGATGTGGATTTTTTCCCCATGCTCTTATGACCTTGACTTTGGCCAACAAATCATAAGTCACATGTCAAGTTCTACTCGTCATTCCCTAGGTTAATTTGAGCCCACCCGCACATACCCTTGACTTTGGCCAACAAGGCAGAACGACTGCCGAAAACCAACACATCTATCTATGCTGCACATGAATACCCAATAGCTACCAATCACTATGCCTTGACTTTGGCCAACAAACATAGCTTGAATACTTATTGACCATTCATATGAAACGACGGAGGGCTACGAATGGTTTTGGCAAAACCGTGAACGTAGTGAACTTGATATAAGCGATGGAACGAGATAGCTTTCAAAAGGAGTGGCTCAAGCTCCGCATTTAAAATTTGGTTTTGAAAAGAACCGAGTGGTTTTGAAAGTATTCCAACGACTTTTACTTGGTTTATTTTTTCTTGCATTAATTCCAATGCGTCCCATCCTTTAATCCTACCATTGCAGAAAACAACGAAAATATGACGTACGCTTATGCCATCCGCATTCGCCACGGGGTCCCGTCAACACCCGTTAGGTTACTTAACTAACGACAGAGCGGGGGCTGGACTAGCGCGGATGCAAAACATAAGCAACGCCTAAATAGATATCATATAGATATATATATATATATATATAAACATTCGTCACATGCAATGATAGCCATTCCAGATCACAGATGAAAACATTGGATATACTAGGAATCCGCATTTCGTACGAGCCTGTAACGAAGAGCGGATTACACGGTCGCGATGAATAGCCAAACCCCACCCTAGACCCCTACGGGTGCGGCAAACTACCCGCCAAGTACCCGAAGTGAAGCAACCTCCCTCAACACCGTGAGTAGGCCAATCGGCACTTCGAGATACCCGGTAGTTTGTGCACCCCACCTTGGGTCTATCATAGGAGCAAAAACTGTAAAAAGAAATTATACAATGACGGATACAACCCCGACCCTGTTGTACGGCCAAACAAATAATATTACATCAATTTACATATTACAAGAATTGAATGAATAAGAAAACTCTCATCTCACAACCCCCCGGCTATTCATCCGCGACAATCCAACGAATTCATATACACAAACCATCAACATTACAGATCACAGATATGTATAACCCCCACTAATCGACGTATAGCGATTAGCAGACGTTCAATACATATATCACATCACAGATATAACCCATTAGCCAAAGTGTAAAGAAGTTCGATCAAAAATACGGATTTGTGACCACCCCAAAAATTAACTTGTTCTCTGGAAAATCTGGGCAGAAACAAACCATCTCAAAAATCACAAAACAGCAACAGAAGAACACTGCAGGAAAAACGACCCACGGCCGAGTCAACTCGGCCGCGGATCCGCGTCAAGAGCATGCTCTTGCCGCGGTTCCGCGGTGAGTTGGTCGACTCGATGGTTCATTTTTCTTGGGTGTTCTGTAAAAACCCTGAGACGAATTTTAGTGTATGATTTATTATTTTTAAATCAGAAATAAAAATCGACAGAAACTAGGGTTTTTGAAAATATGTTTTGCGATTTTTTCCGATCAAAGTTCTAGATACTTTGCTAACTAGTTAGTTTGTATTTAGCTAGGCTCTGATACCACTGTAAGTCCACATTGCCAACCCCGGTGCTAGCGGGGAGGCGGAAACGTTATGAAAAATTGGATTTTTACAACACTAGGCAACATGGACTAAGCTAAAGGAGGGATCTTTGCTAAACAAAACTAACAAACAAGCTAAAAGAATTAGCTACTTGGAAAGGGGGTTATACCTAGGTCTTCAAGTCCTTCTCTTCTTGCTCCTTGGAGTGAAAGAACGGGTTCTCCTTGTCTCCTTCTCTTGCCGAAGAAAGATCCACCCGAGGGCCTCTACCTTTGGCTCCAACCTCAAACTAGAAGTAACTAAGGTGCTTGGTGTGCTAAACCTAGGACCTGAGAAAGAGTAGAGAGTATTTTTGAGGGTTTTATCTCAAGCTCAAAGGGTTCTCAACTCATGAGAGGGGAGAGCTAGAGAGAGAGGAAGATGAGGAGAGAGAACGAGAATGATAAAGTGAAAAGAATAATACAACCTTCTCACATATATGTGAATTATGAAAAATAGATAATTAGCTAAAGATAATTGTGATGGTTAATCAAGAAATAACCATTATCATTTCACATTAAATGCTTTTGCAAGGATCAAAGAGCATCTTTCATATGGAATGATGATGGTCAACTTGTCCACCTAGGTCAACAAGTCAAGTATAGTCAATTGGTCAACAACCCTAACCATGCACAATTATAATTAACTAATATTAATAAATCATAATTCACACATAAACATTAGGGTTAAGAAAATGACAATGGTCATCAACCCTAATGAAAGTCCTCTGCCTCTGCCTCAGTCAACTGTGCATACACACCCGTATCCGTGTTCCGAGGAACACGAAAACAATGAGATTAAACCAATCCCTAATCATATACGAGGATACGGCTTAAACCAAGGCCCACTAGTATAAGCTATCCAGACACCAAACGTGCACAAGTGCGCGGATGTGAACGAACCCTGTCGCAAAACCATGCGACCTCTACTCATTTTGCCTAAAGGCGAATAACCCTCTATATGGGACTCTAAAGACTCGACACTACGCTGGCAGTGGGTTTAACCATAGACCGCAAGCGGCACTAGCTGTACGTAACGGTCCCCAGGTAGATGCCGATAAGAAGACTGACGAGGTAAACCCATCTGAACTCCTACTGAGCCTGAATGTGACAGTCTCCGTACAGTCCGGTCTGTTCGTCTAAGAACATCGCATGGCGGGCCTAGGGGGGAGGTAAACGTCAGTCCCCTACTAGCGGTACAAGTCGTGTCGGAGTGTAGCCCGGAACATCTGAGATAACACTGGAAACCTACCAGTCTATCTCGCTTGCCCTGGCCAGGGACTTTGTGTAATGGCTCTCCATGCACAGCGCGATATCAACCCTCAATACCGGGAGAGACGAATCCTGTCTAACCGTCACTGCCTCCAAGTGCTTCATGACTGCACCCAAAAACTACCTGTTTGCACGACACCTTTGAGCCGTGGTAGGGTAGTAATCAAAGTACAGTAGGAACACACTCGAGGCGAAGTGATAGTGTCAAGTCAACGGACTAAGCTGTACTCATGTCACCTGGGAACTGATAACTGACGATAGGTATAATACCAACCAACAGTTCCCGACGAGTCCTGTCCAGTGTACTCGTAACCTAACGAGCACCCGCATACTATCCCAAGTACGACGTACTGACGGCTGTGGGACAGACCGTCTCCCAAGCTGGGATAAGAAGCGCATACGCTAGTCTACTCCGGAGTATCGATGCCCTGTCTCGATAGTCCTGCGACTAGGGACCTGCATAAGGATGTGCTTGTAGATTACCCAGCCCCCACGAGTGTGACTGCCATCACAACGCTGGTAATCAAGCAATGTTCCTAAGGGATCTACTAAAGTGTAAAGGCGATATGCTAAAAGAAACACATGCACACATTAAAGCAGAAACAAACCAAGTAGCATACTACTATTTTGAGCAAGATTGTTAATACAAGGTGAATATCCCAAGCTTCCATCAAGTAATATACAAGCCAGTATAATACAGTAATGGACTCTAGGGCATATACACTAACAGATATGGCAGGGTTCGATCAGATACGTGCGGTATTGCACGGATCATGATCGGACGGATAATACTAGCGTGCTTTGGTTTAAGCCGGATCCAAGTATAGTACAGTGTAGATTTTGTTTCATTGCATTTGTATTCGGTCGGAATACAAATGCGGGTATGTATATACAGTCGCGGGGTTTTCCTGTAATTTATTACGGGATCAGTTTTTCTGAAGTTACCAGTTTGCTTTCCGTTTCGGCCATTTTCCTTTGTTTCTTTCCTTGGCTGAACATTGGTGGAGGAGGGCTTATTTGCAAATGTGCAAATTAGCATTGCGGAGGGTGGTCTTTGTACATTGTTGCTTCATAATTGAGGTTGACTCCATTGGTTCATGATTGCTTGACTTTGTGATGAGATGGTTGTTTATGAGTGTGGACTTTTTTGTGATCATGACTTTTATCATCATCACTCATCATTCATTCTTGCATGACACTCACATTCCCTCCTCCCCCTTTTTGCAAGGCCTGCCAATTCTTTGAGAGAGTGAGATTGATTTTGGAGTGGGAAAAATATTCATCACACATTTTTGGCTTGCTACAAAAATTCCACACATCTCTCCAAAGTTTTTTTTCTCCTCCACATTCATATGGCAACTTCCTTAACCCCATTGAGACAAAAGGGTTCTACACTAGCCTACAGCAATTCTTAGACACGTCGACTCGCCAACTTCGTGCCCGAGTTGCCTCGGTCCAGAGGTGGGAGCCTGTAAAAGAACCCGGCGATGTGGTGCCCTTCCGACGAGGAGATGAAGACCGGAGATTCCGCGAGGAGATCGGGATGACGACGAGAAGACCGAAGGACACGGATCGCTCGGTATATCTCTCTACCCCTTCTCTAGTTAGCTAGGAGTAGGTTAATGGCCCGATCCGGATTTATAGTGCGCGGTGGTGCCGGTTTTAAAGTTTAAAGAAAAGTATCGTTTCCGCATTTTGGCCTCGGATTGACGGCCGGGGCGCCGCCGTGCACTTACACTGGTATCAGAGCCACGCCATTAACCTAATCTTGCTTGCTTTAACTTGTTTACAAGTTCGATCGAACGAATTTCCAAAAACCACATTTTCCATGCATCAGTTCCTGTCGAATTTTTCCAGTCGTCAAAAAATTATTTGGTACATTGGAAAATTACGTGCATGGTTTTTTGAGAATTCTGTGAAAATTTGGTCGGCTGATATTATTGTAGCCCGGCGGATCAGCGGCCAAAACCACGTTTTGGCCTCGGATCCCCCGCCGTTTTGTGGCCAAACTGCACCAAATTTCTACAGTGGTTTTATGACATAGAAATAGGGTTTCTGGTATATTCTTTTTGGGCCCAGATTTATTTTGAGTGCTACAGTTGTGCTTGGGGCCCACTTCGGTAAATTTAGTCGATCGAAAATTTTAAACATAGTTCACAGTTTTTACATTATATCTACGACCGTGAATGTCATTTGATCGGTAAATCCTGTCTAACTGCTATAGCCCTTTTAGACGGATTTGCGAACGTGACATTCACGTTGATGTTCTGTGTTGTGCTGTGATATTGCGGATTGGTCGTGGGGGATAGCCTGGATGCAATGGTAGTACAGTTTGGTTATTTATGTACATTTGATATTGCGGGGCGAGCGTCCGACATGTGGACTGCCGTCACTGCCTGTTTGTATATTATTCTTTTGGGGCACGACCGGGCTGAGGTCGATGTACCCGTTGTATGTATATTTTACTTTCTGTACTAGGATTACCCTAAGGTGGGGTGCAGGGATAGCCGGGTTCTATAGGGCAACGGGCCCGCATTTCATGACGTTGAAACGGAAGGGGCTTCACTCTAGAATTGGCGGGCTATTCGCCGCACCCGTAGGGGGTACAGGTTGACCCAAGGAGGGGTGCCCAAGTTACCGGATTCCGTGAAGTGCTGGGTGGTCCATTCACGTTGCTGAAGGGGGCTGCCTCGCTTCAGGTTTTGGCGGGTAACTTGCCGCGCCCGTAGGGGTCTAGGATTTCATTGCACAGGCTATCCACACGACTAGGGGAACGTCGGGTTTCAGTAGCGGCTCTATGAAACCCGGGGATCCCAGATATCTATATTGTTCTGTGATGCTTATTACATTTCTGTGATGTTGCATTTTATCACGCCTTGAGCGAATATTATATATTGATATATATACTAGTAGATGTTGTATATGTTTTGCATCCGCTCTTGTCCAGTCCCCGCTCTGTCGTTAGTTAAGTAACCTAACGGGTAATGACGGGACCTAGTGGCGAATGCGGATGGCATATACGTACATCATTATTTTCGTTCTTTATTGGTGCGATCAATTGATGGGACCGTGTTGATTCGGATCAGTGCAAGCTAAACAAACCTATTCTGATGTTGTTGGAACATTTTTCAAAAAGCTGTTATTGCGAGGACGTTCTCTTTTGTTTTGCACAGTGGTATTCGGTTATGAATATCCAGCACCTCAGTCGACGAGGCAAGGGCCGAGATCCCTTCACCGGGAGTGACCCCTTGGACAGAAGTTTGCGTCAGGGCAATAACTTCACTATAGCCGATTGCCTTTTGCTTTGCATCGTGGTATTCAGTTGGAATATCCTGCACCTCATTCTACGGGGAAAGAGCCGAGATCCCTTCACCGGGAGTGACCTCTTTAGCAAAGGTTTTCATCACTATATTTTTATAAAAAGCTATCCGGTTCCTTCAATGATATCAAGTTCATTACGTTAAAGGTTTTTCGCCAAAAACCATTCGTAGCCCTCCGTCATTTCAGACGGGTAGCACGTAGTATTCATGCTATGTTTGTTGGCCTTCGTTAAGGCATAGTGTATGGTAGCTGCTTGTTACCTTTTTACTGCATAGATAGATACTTTGTTTGGGACAGTCGCACTGCCTTGTTGGCCAAAGTCAAGGGTAGGTACGGGTGGGTTCAAATTAACCCGGACAACGACGGGTAGAACTTGACATGTGACTTATGATTTGTTGATCTTCGTCAAGGTCATAAGAGCATGGAGTAAAAATCACATCGGGAGTTTCTAAAGAAACTGAAACCTGCCAGATATGCGCATACCTTCTGGAGTGTGATAACGTGAGTGGATTCCATCACGTTATCATACGAGGATAGTTGGATCCCGATTCCCACTGATGAGTTGGTTTACTCCTCGGGTGATCCCGACTAATTCTTCTTTCAGGTTTGGAGGAGAATTTGAGGTTACAGTGGGAGGTTTCCTGATTAGATAAATTGGTAACAATTCTGATCTAGGTTAGAGTGCACGCTGAGTGTTTCTTTTCTCTCTCTCTTTGGCAGCGACCATGAACCGACCCTTGACTATGACTCAGTGACCAAGATTAACCGAACCTTCTTAAAACACTGGCTTTTGGATTGTCAGAGTTGCAAATCTCATTGCCACTCCTACTTTTACCCTTTTCTCCAGGACACCCCGTATTACTACGAACGTCCACTTCCATTAGATAAAACCATCGTATGGTTATATACGAACTCGAAGGAATTTATTCGAGGATGGTTTCTGGTTCTGGAGAAAACGAATAGGACTATTCAGCTATCTTTTCCTTTTACCTTCTCTCAGGTTGTGAGTGACCCTTAGATTAGGGGATAGTACACCTATTACGCAAATTGGATAGTCTTCTTCCAAACCATAGGCAGGTGCCGACCGGTAGGGAATGAAGAAAACCAATTAGCCTAACGATTGTGTACAGAAGGTATTATGTAAAGTCAAATAAAGGGATTAGAAGGAGGGCAAAGTAAATTGCGACTGCTATTCACGACCAAACCAAGTATTTCATTACCACTCCCACTTCACCTTTGTATTTCTCCAGGACACTCCGTATCACTACGAAGATCCCCAGTTTATTGGATATTCCATCGTATGGTTATATACGAACTCGAAAGGAACTTGTTCCAGTTCGGGGATGGATTCTGGTTCAGGAGAAATAGGAATAAGGTTTATTCAGGTGTCTTTTATCTTCACCTTCTCTCGCGTTGCGAGTGCTCCTAGGATTAGGACAGTACACCCATTACGCTTATTGGATTGTCTTCTTCCAAACCATAGGCTGGTGTCGAATGGTAGGGAAGGAAGAAAACCATTTAGCCTAAGAGGGTGTACAGAAGGTAATGACTAAAGACATATGAAGGGATTTGGAGAGATGGCAAAGAAATATACGGTTACAGTTGTGAATCTAGATAATGGAAGAGGCATTACTAGGAATACCCGGATACCCCTACGAAACATTTCAATGTTTCAGTTTCACTGTGTACAGTTAAAAGGAAGACTGATTTCCCAATTGGTCCTTGCTCCAGGGTATGTATTTACCAGGTATGATTCTCACATCTGTATGGTTTTACAGATGATGAGTGGGAGTAAGTTATTGGGAATTTGGTGATTATCCTCATTATATCGGAATTCGTTGTAATTGGTGATATTTGAGGAAATCACCTGGGTAGTTTGCCCGACGGCAAATATTTGGTTTTGAATATCCGCTGTTATGCACCAATTTCAAATTGATATATCTGTACGTATATTTTTATAGAGTGTGTTATACCTTTTTGATATTATGTCCATGACATTTACCTATATCAGTAGATGGTTAGGTAAGGAGTATTAAACAGCGGTGTAATTCTTCTTAACCATAAGTACAGTTTTCAACCTACATCACACAGGGAATGAGTCATTAGACTCAAGGGACTTATACAGAGTATTGTATGTTGTCCAGTGTCCATTAGGACAAAGGGGTTGGTAATCGTACTAGATCCTGTTTACTTGTGACTTCTCTAGTTCTTAGACATGTGTTTCGTAGAAACACAAGGTCCAAGTTTTGAGAAGTTATAGGTATAAGAATAGAGTAGAGAACCAGGTGTTGCAAGTATCGGGATTCTTCAAGGTGATCGAAGATGATGATACTTGTGTATGGTATTCAGTTGATAGTAATGTTTAAGAGAACTTGCTTCTCTTTCGGGTTACTCATAATTGGAAGAATTCCTAAGTTGAGTAACGCTGATCGGCCTCTTTCCATTTAGTTGGCATGCACTAGAGACAGTTGCATGATTTGAATCTGGTTCAATTAAATTAGTGCCTCTGTTTCTGTATTGGATATAGAACAGTTCATATCTTAACATTGTTAAGGTACGGGGAGTTGTCCGGCTTATGGTTAAAACCAGACTCTGGATAACTCAAGGCACGTTTCTGTAATGGTTGTTTGTGGGTTGACCCAGGCTATGATGAGGGTTGACTTTCTACCATCTGGAAGATCAATAGTGATATTGTTCTTGACTCGCCACAGTTTGAATAAAAATGGATTTTTTCAGAAAACAGAAGTGGGAGTATGGTAGAAGTGGAAGTGATTCCAGAACCGCAAACGATTACTGAAAATTTGATAAGAACCTCAAGATTCAATCTGGTTTGACATTCCATTAGCCACTCCGCAGATAAGGTGGGTAACCTCAGGCACCCGAGAGGTACTCCAGTAGCCTCAAGGACGGTGGCAGGGAGGTTCTTGTTTACTCAGACTTGCCATTTCTGTTGTTCTAGACTGTGAGACCCGGCAGGAGGATGAGTATAGCGTCGTTCTAGACTAGCTTTAGAAGTGCACGTTTATATGACTCCACCAGAGGGTTGTCGTAATCAGTGGGAGCAGCGGAAGCATTGGTGGACAAGTGGCTTATGTCTATTTATAGACTAAAGCAGATGTAGCGGAGATAGATCATCTATTTCTGATATGACAGTCATAGGTTTGACTTCATCAGAATAGGGGATGGATCTGTTAAGAAGGTAGTAGGGTGTGATGTCCTGGTATTTGGATGACATACACAGAGTAGGAAGTGATGTTCCTATACTACGATCGGTTATACTTTGGTTGTCACACAGTGGTTTCTCCACATGGGACTTGGATATAATATCAAGACATTCTGGTTACTGGATCTATGGTTTTAGATCTGGATTTGGGTAGTTTCCTAATCAGGGTACTTAGACAGCATTCTGAAGCTGTTTTAGAATGGACGACTCCAGGCACGGTAGTGTACCTGCAGGTGATGGAGTCACCCTCTCTAAAGGTGTCTTACAGACTAAAGTGGAGAGGGATGTGCATGATTGGCAGATCACTTGCTTAGGCAATTGAGTCAATCATGAGATGTCAAGCACCACACCAGATGTTGTTTTTTTTGCAATAGATGCAATATGTTGATATTTATCCAATCCTGGAGAAACGAACGGAAGCAGTTTTAGAACATAAGTGAATGTTCTAGGGATATGATAACAACAGCCTCTTTTAGGAGACAGTTATCATTCCAGGCTTCCAAGGTGACATGGATGACAGAAAGGTTGTCAGAGTTATAGTTTTCCTTCTGACGAGGGGCAATATTTTGGACAGGTGGTCCAAGGGGATACTGAGGGAGGCATGACGCAGGATACTGATTAAGTTCAGTTGACGATACAGTCTATGAAGTTTGGATTTGGAGTTCATTTATGAGCTAGGTCCCATTAGAGATCCAGACACATTCTAAGACATGTATTGCTCATTTCGGGAGATGGCTTTTTCCGCGAACTTGAGATATAGAGAGACATAGAAAGAAACATCAAGGCGGATCCACTCACTGAGGCTATTCCTCGAACGCAATAGTTTTGCAAACGGGTTTTGTGAGACTGATTAGTAGAGGAGTTAGGTGTTCGGTATCACAAGGGCTGTGAGTATGCGACATCGCAATAATTAGCCTTGAGTGCAAGTGGGAGATTGTTGGAGATAGTGCCCTCAGAGTCAATTATTGGATCACAGGCACATGACTGCAATGATTGAGGGAGGACCTATACCGGTAGGACAGTCTTACTCAAGATGATAGTATGCTATCTGGTTTATCTTTATCATCGTGAACTGCTTTAGGTGACCTTACAGGTCACTATTGCGCGTTGATAGAGCCCTTAGGATTCTTGCTTGACAGCCAGCAGTATGATGGCGATCATATACGTGGGAGCTGGTAGTCTATAAGAACATCCTTAAAAGGTCCCTAGTCGTGGGAGTTTCGAGACAGGGCGTCGATACTCCAGAGTAGACTAGTGTATACATTCGAGACTCCGACGAGGGGCAGTGGCCGGTCTCACAAGCCACTGGTGTCAGTTGGTTCACCTAAGATGTATACAGGTGCTCATTGCGTTATGAGTACACCGGACAGGACTCGCCGGGAACATGCTAGTTTGTCTTATACCTGACGTCAGATAGCAGTTCCCTGGTGACATGTGTACAGGTTAGTTCATCGACCTGAGATCGTCATTTGTCTCGTGTGAGTTCCTACTGTACTTTGATTACTACCCTACCACGCACAAATGAGACGTGCAAACAGGTTTTAGTTGGGTATAGTCTCGAGCCACATGGAGGCAGTGAGCGGATCTGCAGGGGTTCGTCTCTCCCGGTATTGGGGGTGAGGTCGCGCTGTGTCTAGGAAATCCATTACACAAAGTCCTTGGCCAAGGCAGGAGATTTACTGGTAGGTATTCCAGTAGTATCTCAAGGTGTTCTGGGCTACTCTCCGACACGACTTGTACTGCTTTTGGGGGTCTGACTTTTACCAACCCCCTAGGCCCGCCATGCGATGCTCATAGACGAATAGACCGGACTGTACGGATATTGTCACTGACAGGCTCAGTAGGGTGTCAGGATGAGTTCGCTCATCGACGTCCCTTTTGGTCAATACCTGGTAGCCCGTTACGTATGGCTAATACTTCTGACGTGCTAGTGGTTAAATCCACAACCAAAGTATTGACGAGTCTTTAGAGTCCCCCACAGACCGTTTTCTCAAGTTTCGGGCGAAACTCTGTAAAGGCCGTTTGGAGATATGGCAGGGTTCGATCAGATACGTGCGGTATTGCACGGATCATGATCGGACGAATAGTACTAGCGGGCTTGGTTTAAGCCGGATCCTAGTATAGTACAGTGTAGATTTTGTCTCATTGCATTTGTATTCGGCCGGAATACAAATGCGGGTATGTATATACAATCGCGGGGTTTTCCTGTAATTTATTACGGGATCAGTTTTTCTGAAGTTGCCAGTTTGCTTTCCGTTTCGGCCATTTTCCTTTGTTTCTTTCCTTGGCTGAAAATTGGTGGAGGAGGGCTTATTTTCAAATGTGCAAATTAGCATTGTGGAGGGTGGTCTTTGTACATTGTTGCTTCATGATTGAGGTTGACTCCATTAGTTCATGATTGCTTGACTTTGTGATGAGATGGTTGTTTATGAGTGTGGACTTTTTTGTGATCATGACTTTTATCATCATAACTCATCATTCTTTCTTGCATGACACTCACATTCCCTCCTCCCCCCTTTTGCAAGGACGGCCAATTCTTTGAGAGAGTGAGATTGATTTTGGAGTGGGAAAAATATTCATCACACAATTTTGGCTTGCTACAAAAATTCCACACATCTCTCCAAAGTTTTTTTTCTCCTCCACATTCATATGGCAACTTCCTTAACCCCATTGAGACAAAAGGGTTCTATACTAGCCTACAACAATTCTTGGACACGTCGACTCGCCAACTTCATGCCTGAGTTGCCTCGGTTCAGAGGTGGGAGCCCGTAAAAGAACCCGGCGATGTGGTGCCCTTCCGACGAGGAGATGAAGACCGGAGATTCCGCGAGGAGATCGGGACGACGACGAGAAGACCGAAGGACACGGATCGCTCGGTATATCTCTCTACCCCTTCTCTAGTAAGCTAGGAGTAGGTTATTGGCCCGATCCGGGTTTATAGTGCGCGGTGGTGTCGGTTTTAAAGTTTAAAGAAAAGTATCGTTTCCGCATTTTGGCCTCGGATTGACGGCCGGGGCACCGCGGTGCACTTACATAAACATCATCATTACTAATCCTTTCATGATAAAGTTGATGGCTACATTTGAATTGACCATTTTCATATCAATAATAAAAAGAAAATCAAAGAATACTCTAGACCTCTCATGAAGGTCCAAGTCAACTTTGGTCAAACGGTCAACAAAGTTAAGTGTGGTCAAATGGTCAAAGAAATTAGCCATAACATAATTATCATTAAAAAGATTAGTAAATAAAGTCCCCGGCTCATAATGGTTTTGACCGAACCAACTGCCAAAACCTAAATGAGTCTTCCTCATAATGGTTTTGACCGAATCAACTGTCAAAACCCTTATGAGGCACTACCTTCTTCTTCGCTCCTCACAACTGTGCATACACACCCGCATCCGCATTCCGTAGAATGCGAATGTACAGAAGACAAAACAAATCCATCCGTGCAATACTAGAATCCGGCTTAAACCAAAGCCCACTAGTATTGCCTGCCCGAACAGCATACGCACACAAGTGCACGTAAGTGATCGTAGCCCTGCCGTAAAAACCTTACGGCCTCTACACCTTTCACTCAGTGCAGGGAAACTCTCTGTGTGGGAGTCTAAAGACTCGACACTATGCTGGCAGTGTGTTTAACCATAGACCGCAAGCGGCACTAGCTGTACGTAACGGTCCCCAGGTAGATGTCGATAAGAAGGCCGATGAGGTAAACCCATCCGAACTCCTACCGAGCCTGAATGTGACGATCTCCGTACAGTCCGGACTGTTCGTCTAAGAATATCGCATGGCGGGCCTAGGGGGTGGCGAACGTCAGTCCCCTAATAGCGGTACAAGTCGTGTCGGAGTGTATCCCAGAACACCCTAAGATAACACTGGAAACCTACCAGTATATCTCGCTTGCCCTGGCCAGGGACGACTATGTGTAATGGCTCTCCTAGACACATCACGATAACAACCCCCAATACCGGGAGAGACGAATCCAGTCTAATCGTCACTGCTTCCAAGTGCTTCGGGACTGCACCCAACTACTACCTGTTTGCACGACTCCTTTGAGCCGTGGTAGGGTAGTAATCAAAGAACTGTGAGAACACACTCGAGGCGAAGTGACAGTGTCAAGTTAGTGGACTAAGCTGTACTCATATCACCTGGGAACTGATAACTGACGATAGGTATAATACCATCCAACAATTCCCGACGAGTCCTGTCCAGTGTACTCGTAACCTAACGAGCACCCGCATACAATCCCCAGTACGACGTACTGATGGCTGTTGGACAGACCATCTCCCCTGCTGGGATGAGAAACGCATACGCTAGTCTACTCCAGAGTATCGATGCCCTGTCTCGATAGTCCTACGACTAGGGACCTGTATAAGGATGTGCTTATAGATTACCCATCCCCCACAAGTGTGACTGCTATCACAACGCTGGTAATCAAGCAAAGATCCTAAGGGCTCTACTAATATGTATAAGCGATATGCTAAAAGAAACACATGCACATATTAAAGTAGAAACAAAACCAAGTAGAATACTACCATTTTTAGCAAGATTGTCTATACAACTGTGAATATCCCAAGCTTCCATCAAGTAATATACAAATTAGTATGATACAGTAATGGCCTCTAGGGCATATACTGTTAGGTCCACGTTACCTCTCCCGGTACTTTCGGGGTTGCGGAAACGGTAAAACAAAAATTTTCTAAACTTTGTAACATGGACCGTAAAAGACGGATCTTTTCTAAACAATACACTAGCATCCTAACAAGAGATGTATCTACTCGGTTAAGGGTTATACCTCAACTTGAACTCCTTCTCTTCTTGTTGTTCTTCTTCTTTGTTGTTCTTCTCTTCTTGTTGTTTTTCTCTTTGCTTGCTCAATGGTTGATCCGGACTTCGGTCACCTCCGCGGCCTCCTTGAGTCGAAGATGATCCACCCGAGAGATGTACACCGAGCTCCACCTCAAGCCGAGGTAACTAGGGCAAGGAGATTGCTAATCTAGAAGCCCTAGGAAGTGTAGAGAAGATGTATGGATGTGTTTGTCAAGTGGAATCCTTTTTCTCTCAACACATGAGATCAAAGGAGAAAATAAAGAGGAGGAAGAAGAAGGAGGTTTTTAGCAACCATGGAGCTTCTCATTTCAAGAGAGAGAATGAGAATGAGCAAATGAAAAGCTTAACCAAGAGAAAACCCAACCATGGTTGCAATAATGCAAAAACATTATCATTACTAATCACATCATGATAAAGGTGATGGCTACAAATGACATGACCATTATCATAACCAAAAAGAAAAAGAAAAAGAAAACCAAAGAATACTTTAGATCTTTCAAGAAGATCCTAGTCAACTTTGGTCAAATGGTCAACAAAGTCAAGATGGTCAAATGGTCAATGTAATTAGCCATAACATAATTATCAATGAAAGGATTAGTAAATAATGTCCCCGGCTCATAATGGTTTTGACCAAACGAACTGTCAAAACCCTAATGAGTCTGCCTCAAAATGGTTTTGACCGAATCAACTGTCAAAACCCTAATGAGCCCGCCACACAACGGTTTTGGCCAAACCAACTGCCAAAACCCTAATGAGGCACCTCCTCCTTCATCACTACGAAAACTGTGCATACACACCTGCACCCGCATTCCGCAGAATGCGGATGCGCAGAAGACAAAACAAATCCATCCGTGCAATACTAGGATCCGGCTTAAACTAAAGCCTACTAGTACTGCCTGCCCGAACACCATACGCACACAAGTGTACGTAAGTGATCGGAGCCCTGCCGTAAAACCATACGGCCTCTACACGTTTCGCTCAGTGCAGAGAAACTCTCTGTGTGGGACTCTAAAGACTCGACACTACGCTGGCAGTGGGTTTAACCACAGACCGCAAGCGGCACTAGCTGTACGTAACGGTCCCCAGGTAGATGTCGATAAGAAGGCCGATGAGGTAAACCCATCCGAACTCCCACTGAGTCTGTATGTGACAATCTCCGTACAGTCCGGTCTGTTCGTCTGATACATCGCATGTCGGGCCTAGGGGGTCGGCAAGCGTCAGACCCCTAATAGCGGTACAAGTCGTGTCGGAATGAAGCCTAGAACACCCTGAGATAACACTGGAACCTACCAATATATCTCGCTTGCCCTGGCCAGGGACTACTTGTGTAATGGCTCTCCTAGACACAACGCGATGTCAACCCCCAATACTGGGAGAGACGAATCCTGTCTAACCGTCACTGCCTCCAAGTGCTTCGGGACTGCTCCCAACTACTACCTGTTTGCACGACTCAGTAGAGCCGTGGTAGGGTAGTAATCAAAGAACAGTGGGAACACACTCGAGGCGAAGTGACAGTGTCAAGTCAGCGGACTAAGCGGTACTCATGTCACCTGGGAACTGATAACGGACTATAGGTATAATACCAACCATCAGTTCCCGACGTGTCCTGTCCAGTGTACTCGTAACCTAACGAGCACCCGCATACTATCTCAAGTACGACGTACCGACGGCTGTGGGACAGACCGTCTCCCGTGCTGGGATGAGAAGCGCATACGCTAGTCTACTCCGGAGCATCGATGCCCTATCTCGATACTCCCACGACTAGGGACGTGTATAAGGATGTGCTTGTAGATTACCCAGCCCCCATGAGTATGATCGCCATCACAACGCCGGTAATCAAGCAAAGATCCTAAGGGCTCTACTAATGCGTAAAGGTGATATAATAAATAAACACACATGTACACATTAAAGCAGAGACAAACCAAGTAGCATACTACTATATTGAGCAAGATTGTCTGTACAACTGTGAATATCCCAAGCTTCCATCAAGTAATATACATACTAGTATGATACAGTAATGGCCTCTAGGGCATATACAATAACAATCTCCCACTTGCACTAAGGCCATGTACTGGCGTATCGAAGACCTATCATCTCGATCAGCCGCTCGAACTGAGTCTGGGGTAAAGCCTTCGTGAATGGGTCCGCAGTGTTGTCCTTTGTGTCCACTCTCCGCACCTCGATCTCCTGTCGATCAATGATCTCCCTGATCAGGTGATACCGCCTTAAGATGTGCCTGGATTTCTGATGGGACCTTGGTTCCTTCGCTAAAGCTATAGCCCCATTGTATCGCAATACAAAGGTATTGGGTCAACAATGGACAGAACCACCTGAAGTTCACTAATGAAATTCTTTATCCAGACCGCCTCTTTTGCGGCATCGCTTGCAGCAATGTATTCAGCCTCCATCGTCGAGTCTGCGACGGTATCCTGCTTGGAACTCATCCAACATACCGCCCCTCCGTTGAGGGTAAACACAAAACCCGAGACGGACTTGCTGTCATCTTTGTCACTCTGGAATCTTGAATCGGTAAAGGACTCGACCCTGAGGTCTCCATTACCGTAAACCAGGAACATTTCCTTAGTCCTTCTCAGGTACTTGAGAATGTTCTTCACTGCTGTCCAGTGGTCCTCCCCTGGGTCTGACTGATACCGGCTTACCGCGCTCAACGCGTAAGCTACATCTGGTCTTGTACATAGCATCGCATACATTATAGATCCTACCGCCGAAGCGTAGGGTATAGTGCTCATGCGAACCCTCTCCTCGTCAGTCTTAGGAGACATCTTCTTGGAGAGGGTAATTCCGTGCAATGTGGGTATGCTACCGTGCTTGGAACCCTCCATACTAAATCTCTTTAGTACGGTCTCTATGTACCTGGACTGCGAAAGTCCCAATAGTCTCTTGGATCTATCTCTATAGATCTTGATCCCCAGAATGTACGAGGCATCACCCAGGTCCTTCATGGAGAACCTTTGTGACAAAAATAGTTTGACCGATTGTAGCATAGGAATATCATTTCCTATCAAAAGAATGTCTTCCACGTACAAGACTAGGAATACGACAGTTCGTCCTACAATCATCTTATATACACAGGGTTCATCTTCGTTCTTGATGAAATCAAATTCCTTGATTGCCTCATCAAAACAGATGTTCCAGCTCCGCGATGCCTGCTTTAATCCATAAATGGATTTAAGCAACTTGCATACCCTTCCGCTGCTCCCACTGTCTACGAAACCTTCTGGTTGATCCATGTAAACGCACTCTTCCAAACAACCGTTTAGGAAATCCGTCTTAACATCCATCTGCCAGATTTCATAGTCATGGAAGGCAGCAATGGCAAGTAAGATCCGAATGGATTTGAGCATAGCCACCGGAGAAAAAGTCTTGTCATAGTCCAAACCAGGTCTTTGACGAAAACCTTTTGCAACGTGTCTAGCTTTATAGGTTTCCACCTGCCCATCTACACCAAGTTTCCTTTTGTAGATCCATTTGCATCCAACGGGTTTTACCCCAGGTGGAGCAATATCCAAGGTCCACACTTTATTGGCGTACATGGACTCCATTTCGGATTGCATTGCTTCCTGCCACTTATCAGAGTCCCTACTGATAATGGCCTGCCTGAAACTGGTAGGGTCATCTTCTTCCAAGATGCAATCCTCTCGATCCCCGTCAATGAGAAAACCGTAGTATCTCTCGGGCGGATGAGAAATCCTACCAGATCTACGGAGTGGCTGAGGTTCGTCTGGGGTTATTGAATCCTGAGGTTCTGTCAAATTTTCAGTTTCAGTTTGTGGTCGCTGAATTTCTTCCAATTCTACCGTGCTCCTACTAATTTCTTTTGCAAGAAACTCCGTTTCTAAGAAAACGGCATGCTGAACAACAAACACCTTCTGTTCCTCGGTGTGGTAGAATAGATATCCATAACCATTCTTTGGATATCCCACAAACTTACATAAAACTGACCGTGCCTCTAGTTTATCCGGTTTCTGCGTTTTAACATAAGCCGGACAACCCCATATCTTAGATCTTTTAAGATATGGCCTCTTTCCATTCCATATCTCGAACGGAGTCTTAGGCACTGATTTAGACGGAACATCATTCAATAGGTATGCTGCTGTCAATAGCGCATGTCCCCAAAATGAAAGAGGTAACTCGGCATTACTCATCATGGAGCGAACCATATCCAGTAAGGTACGATTCCTCCGCTCCGAAACACCGTTGTGCTGTGGTGTATAAGGAGGAGTAAGCTGAGAGAGAATACCATTCTCTTTTAAGTAATCTAGGAATTCCGTGCTTAAGTACTCCCCTCCCCTGTCAGACCGGAGGATCTTGATACTTTTGCCTGTCTGGTTCTCTACTTCGTTTCTGAATTCCTTGAATTTCTCAAAAGCTTCAGATTTGTGTTTCATCAGATACACATATCCGAACCTAGAGAGATCGTCAGTGAATGTGATGAAGTAAGAGAACCCACCCCTTTCATGTATAGATATCGGACCGCATACATCACTATGTACGCGTCCTAAGAGCTCGGTTGCTCTTTCTCCATGTCCGGTGAACGGAGATTTGGTCATCTTCCCTTTGAGACAAGACTGACAAGTTCTATAAGATGAAAACTCGAACGCATTCAAGAGTCCATCTTTATGCAACTTACTCAGTCTTTTCTCTCCGATATGACCAAGTCTACAATGCCACAAGTAGGATTCATTCGTATCTGAATTCTTCCTCTTGCCTGTGTTTTGTACATTGAGAACTGTATTCTGATTTAGAACGTAGATACCATTACACAGTGTACCCTCTGCAACCAGTACCTTATGAAGGTAAATGTTCATGATATTCTTTTCAAGAACAAAGTTATATCCATCTTTATCGAGTAAAGAAACTGATATGATGTTGCAAACCATGGAGGGTACATAGTAGCAATCGTTCAAAATCATAGTCTTGCCATTTGGCAATACTAGGTGATATTCACCGACGGCTGCCGCATTAACTTATGCTCCGTTCGCTACTCTGAGCAACATATTACTCGGTGCAACTTTCCTACTTTTTCTCAGTCCCTGCAATAAATTACAGATATGAGATCCTGATCCGGTATCAAGTACCCAGGAGGTAGGGCTGACCGTAAAACAGTTCTCAATTACAAGAACACCTGAAGTAGATGCAAAACCATGCTTCTTCTTCGACTGGGTATCCTGGAAATCCATACAATCCCCTTTCCCATTCTCATACTCATGACTGTTGTCATAAGTTAGAGCTGAACCAACTTTCCCCAGTCCCGAATAAGAATTCGGATCGGTCAAGCGATACATTTTATTATCTTGATTAGGGCGTGAAAAGGTTGCTGCCTGGAGAGAGAAAAAGAAACACTCAGCGTATGCTCTTGCAAGATTAGATTGGTTTATTAATTTATCTAACCAGGATGTCTCCCACTGTTTACTCAAATTCTTCTTAAAACCTTTTTAAAAGAAGAACTAGCCGGGTTTTTAATTCACGTCACAATACTTGCTTAACCTTTCAACCAGGCTAGTGTCGGTACTTCGAGGGAGGTTTTCCAACGCTTTCGCGAAGTTCCTTAATTCAAAACCTCTTTTCCCTTGGGGCATAGCCCCGCTAACACTTTTCTAGACACCTACTAGGTTTATAGCATTGATCGTTAAGTGAAATAACCTCCCGAGAGTAATCCAACTCATCAGTGGGATCGGGATCCAACTGTCATTGTGTGATAACCTAGACGGAATCCACTCTAGTCACCACACTCCAGAAGGTATGCTAAATCTGCAAGTTTCAGTTCTTTTGAAACTCCCGATGTGGTTTTTGCCCCTAACTGTTCATGACCTTGACTAGGTCAACAAGCCACAAACTGTTAGACAAGTTCTACCCGTCATAATCCTGATTGCATTAGACCCACCCGTACGTGCCCTTGACTAGGTCAACAAGGCCGCACGACTGTCCTAACTGTAAGTCCACGTTGCCACCCCCGGTTCTTACGGGGAGGCGGAAACGGTATAAAAATCAAATTTTTAGTGCGAGAGGCAACATGGACAAAGCTAGGTCGGGATCGTTACCTAAACTAAAACTAGCAACCTAGCTAAAGAAGTTTAGCTACTCGGATGAGGATGGTTATACCTAGACTTGAACTCCTTCGTCTTCAAACTTTGTAGAGGTTGATGGTTCTCCTTTGTCGCCTTCTCCCGTCGAAGATGGATCCACCTCGAAGGCTCGACCTTTGGGCTCTTTCTCGTACTTGGAGTGAACTAGAATCGCCGGCTTGCTAGACCCTTGATCCTAGAGTGAGTAGAGAGTGTCTAGGGTTTGCTTTTGTTTTTCAAGAGAAGGATTCTCAACTCATGAGAAGGTTTCTCTTGACTAGAGGAAGAAGAAGATGAAGTGAAGAGAGAGAGTGAGAATGATAGAATGAGCTCTTTCTTTTCCTTTTGCAACCATAACAAAAGAAAAAGAATAATCAAATAATAATAATAATCAAAATGAAAAAGGTTTGATGGATAGTTTAGAATGACTAATATCATTACATGCATTAAATGAATAAAGCAAGAATGAAAAGGCATCTTGCATTTGTAATGATGGTAGTCAAATGTTCAACCATGGTCAACAAGTCAACCATGGTCAACAAGTCAACAAAAACTAACCATAACACAATTTCATTTTATTATATATTATTAAATGATATAATACAAATCCATTAGGGTTTGGAAAAAGACGACTGTCAACTGTGCATACGCACCCGTTCCGAAACCCTAATGGAAATCATCTTCCTCCTCCTCAAATAACTGTGCATACACACCTGCATTCTTGTTCCGAGGAACATGAATACTGAGAGATAAAAGCAACCCCAAATACTATACCAGTATCCGGCTCAAACCAGAGCCCGCTGGTAATATCTGTCCGGACTCCAAACGTGCACAAGTGCGCGGATGAGAACGGACCCTGTCGCAAAACCATGCGACCTCTACTCTGTTTTGCCCATAGGCGAATACCCTCTGTGTGGGACTCTAAAGACTCGACACTACGCTGGCAGTGGGTTTAACCACAGACCGCAAGCGGCACTAGCTGTGCGTAACGGTCCCCAGGTAGATGTCGACAAGAAGGCTGACGAGGTGAAACCCCATCGGTACTCCTACTGAGTCTGAATGTGACAGTCTCCGTACAGTCCGGTCTGTTCGTCTGATACATCGCATGGCGGGCCTAGGGGGCGGTAAACGTCAGTCCCCCAATAGCGGTACAAGTCGTGCCGGAGCGAAGCCCAAAACACCCTGAGATAACACTGGAAACCTACCAGTATATCTCGTTTGCCCTGGCCAGGGACTACTTGTGTAATGGCTCTCCTAGACACAGCGCGATGTCAACCCCCAATACCGGGAGAGACGAATCCTGTCTAACCGTCACTGCCTCCAAGTGCTTCGGGACTGCACCCAACCACCACCTGTTTGCACGGCTCCTTTAAGCCGCGGTAGGGTAGTGATCAAAGTGCAGTGGGAACACACTCGAGGCGAAGTGCCAGTGTCAAGTCAGCGGACTAAGCTGTACTCATGTCACCTGGGAACTGATGACTGACGATAGGTATAATACCAACCTGTCAGTTCCCGACGAGTCCTGTCCAGTGTACTCGTAACCCAACGAGCACCCGTATACTATCTCCAGTACGACGTACTGATGGCTGTGGGACAGACCATCTCCCACACTGGGATGAGAAGCGCATACGCTAGTCTACTCCGGAGTATCGATGCCCTGTCTCGATAGTCCTGCGACTAGGGACCTGTATAAGGATGTGCTTATAGATTACCCAGCCCCCACTAGTGTGACTGCCATCACAACGCTGGTAGTCAAGCAAAGATCCTAAGGGCTCCACTAATGCGTATAAGTGATATAGTAAAATAAACACAAGTACACATTGAAGTAGAGACAAACCAAGTAGCATACTACTATTTTGAGCAAGATTGTATATACAAGGTGAATATCCCAAGCATCCATTAAGTAATATACAAACTAGTATGATACAGTAATGGCCTCTAGGGCATATACACTAACAATCTCCCACTTGCACTAAGGCCATGTACTGGCGTATCGAAGACCTATCATCTCGATCAGCCGCTCGAACTGAGTCTGGGGCAGGGCCTTGGTGAATGGATCTGCAGTGTTGTCTTCTGAAGCAACTCTCCGAACCTCGATCTCCTTGCGATCCACGATCTCCCTGATCAGGTGATACCGCCTCAAGATGTGCCTGGATCTCTGATGGGACCTGGGTTCCTTCGCTAAAGCTATAGCCCCGTTGTTGTCGCAATACAGAGGTATTGGATCAACAATGGACGGAACCACCTGAAGTTCTTTCAAGAACTTCCTCATCCAGACAGCTTCTTTTGCGGCATCAGATGCAGCGATGTATTCCGCTTCCATCGTCGAGTCTGCAACGGTTTCCTGTTTGGAACTCTTCCAACATACCGCCCCTCCATTGAGGGTAAAGACAAAGCCCGACATGGACTTGGAATCATCCTTGTCAATCTGGAAGCTGGAGTCAGCAAAGGCCTCGATCTGGAGGTCTTTTCCGCCATACACCAAGAACATCTCCTTAGTCCTTCTCAGGTACTTGAGAATGTTCTTTACCGCTATCCAGTGTTTCTCCCCAGGGTTAGACTGATACCGGCTTACCACACTCAGTGCATAAGCTACATCCGGTCTGGTACACAACATCGCATACATTATAGAGCCTACCGCAGAAGCGTAGGGTATAATCGACATGCGATCCCTCTCCAAATCAGTCTTGGGAGACATCTCTTTAGAGAGGGTGATCCCGTGACAAGCCGGTAGGTTACCGCGCTTGGAATCTTCCATACTGAATCTCTTCACTATGGTGTCGATGTACCTGGACTGAGAAAGTCCCAATATCCTCTTGGATCTATCACGATGGATCCGGATCCCCAGGATGTATGAGGCATCACCCAGGTCTTTCATGGAGAACCTGTGTGACAAGAACCCCTTGACAGATTGTAGCATAGGAATGTCATTTCCTACTAAGAGAATGTCATCCACGTATAAAACGAGGAATACTACAGTTCTCGCTACAAATCTACTATAGATGCATGGTTCATCTGGATTTTTGATAAAGCCAAATTCTTTGACCGTCTCATCAAAACAGATGTTCCAACTCCGCGATGCCTGCTTTAGTCCATAGATGGACTTAAGCAACTTGCACACCTTTCCGCTGCTCCCACTCTGAATGAAGCCCTCTGGCTGGTCCATATAGACACACTCCTCTAAATTTCCATTTAGAAAAGCTGTCTTTACGTCCATTTGCCAGATCTCATAATCGTGGAAGGCAGCGATGGCAAGAAGGATCCGAATGGATTTCAGCATGGCTACTGGAGAAAAGGTTTCGTCATAGTCCAAGCCAGGTCTTTGACGGAAACCCTTTGCTACCAGCCTAGCTTTATAGGTCTCAACCTGTCCATCTACACCAATCTTCCTTTTGAAGATCCACTTGCATCCTACGGGTTTTACCCCGTCTGGAGCAATGTCCAACGTCCATACCTTGTTGGTGTACATGGACTCCATTTCGGTCCGCATTGCATCCAGCCATTTCACTGAGTCAACGCTCTGAACGGCCTGCTGGAAGCTAGTAGGCTCATCATAGTCTATGATGCAATCCTCTCTATCCCCGTCTATGAGAAAACCGTAGTATCTCTCGGGCGGATGAGACTGCCTACTACTTCTGCGGAGCGGCGTAGGAATGTCCTGTTCTGTTGAACCCTCTGGTTCCACCAAACTTTCAGTAATAGTTTGTGGTTCTGGAACTTCTTCCAGTTCTATTGTGCTCCCACTTATCTGGGTTTCCAAAAACTCAGTTTCCAAGAAGCGGGCATGCTGAGAAACAAAAACCTTTTGTTCCTCAGCCGAATAGAAAAGATACCCCCTGGAGTTTCTTGGGTATCCCACAAACTTACACTGTACTGAACGTGCCTCAAGCTTGTCCGCATGCTGCCTTTTTACAAAAGCTGGACATCCCCATACTTTGAGATACTTGAGACAGGGTTTCTTCCCAGTCCACATCTCATAAGGGGTGGTAGGCACAGTCTTGGTGGGAGCCTTGTTCAAGAGATATGCAGCTGCTTCTATTGCATATCCCCAGAATGATCGCGGCAACTCAGCGTTACTCATCATGGACCGCACCATATCCAATAGGGTGCGGTTCCGTCTCTCCGATACACCGTTATGTTGCGGGGTGTATGGAGGAGTAAGCTGAGAGAGAATTCCGTTCTCTTTTAAATAGTCCAGGAACTCGGCACTTAAGTATTCTCCACCTCGATCCGATCTTAGAATCTTAATACTCTTGCCGGTCTGTTTCTCTACTTCATTCTTATACTCCTGGAATTTTCCAAAAGCCTCGGACTTATGTTTCATTAAGAAAACATAACCGTACCTTGAGAAGTCATCCGTAAAAGTAATGAAGTAAGAATGTCCGCTTCGGGCATGTGTAGACATTGGACTGCACACGTCACTGTGTACGAGTCCTAAGAGCTCGTTCGCTCTTACTCCATGTCCAGTAAACGGAGTCTTTGTCATCTTTCCCTTGAGACAGGATTGACAAGTGGCATACGACTGATATTCGAACGCATTCAAATACCCTTCTGTATGTAACTTCGTCAACCTTCTCTCATTGATGTGACCCAATCTACAATGCCATAAGAAAGTCTGGTTTATTTCTGGAGACTTTCTTTTGTGTGTATTCTGGACATTAAAAATCTGTGGTTGGTTTAACACGTATATCCCATTACTCAAAGTACCTGACCCAATCAAAACTTGATTAAGGCGAATGTTTACAACATTACTTACAAACGCAAATTCATAACCTTCTTTAGAAACTAAAGATACAGAAATGATATTACAAGTTGCGTTGGGTACAAAAAAGCAATTACGCAAAACCAAAACATGTCCATCTGACATTCCCAGGTGATAGTCCCCCACGGCTTTAGCATCCATGCTAGCTCCATTTGCAACTCTGAGGGTCATGTCACCTGCTTTCAAATCCCTACGGTTTCTCAACGCCTGCAAAGAATTACAGATATGAGATCCTGATCCGGTATCCAATACCCAGGAAGTAGAGTTTATTGAAAGACAGTTTTCAATAACATACACACCTGAAGCTGAAGCTGCAACCTGCTTCAATTCCTGTGTTCTGGCCTTCCAGGCCCTGCAATCATTCTTCCAGTGTCCTTTCTTATGACAAAAGAAGCATTCTTCCTTATCCACAAGCTTCCCCGCTATCTTTGTTGCTTTACCTTTTCCCTTCGTATCCACTTTACTAACACCGCCCCTTGGTTTGGCGGGGGCTTTCTTCTTCTTTCCCTTGGCTTTCGCCTTGGACCTAGAAGAAGATGATCCTCCTACAAACAAAGTGGATGTTTCCCTACCTTTCTGTAGGGTGCCCTCTGCGCTCCTCAGCAGGTTGAGGAGCTCTGAAAGTTCAACCTCTTTTTCTTGTAGGTTGAAGTTCATTATAAACTGGGCGTAAGTGGAAGGAAGGGACTGGAGAACTATATCCGTATATAGCTCACTCTCCAATGTGATCCCTAGGTCAGCGAGCTCCTCAATGTAGCCGATCATCTTTAGCACGTGCTCGGCTACTGATGATCCGACGGCCATTCTTGTCGAAAACAACTTTTTCGACGCTTCGTATCTTGCGATACGTGATTGCTCTCCATACAGTTCTTTTGTATGAAGCAATATGGACTCCATGTCCATATTCTCATGCCTCCTCTGATGTTCGTTGTCCATCGAGGCAAGCAGGAGGCACTTGGCCTTCGCGCTATCAATCTCCCAAGTCTTGCGGATTTCCTTATCCGCGACGCTGGAAGTTGGACCAGGGACAGGGGGAGCTTTGGTGGTAAGAAGATACCCCAGCTTGTCATAAGTGATTGCTATCTTGACATTCCTGAGCCAATCTTTGTAGTTTGGCCCTGTCAACTTGTTTTTATCTAGGAGTAACTTAAGTCCAGTCATGTTGATTGGTCGCTGCAATTAGGAGAGAGAAGAAGAAACACTCAGCATGATGCTCTTGCAAGTTTAGAGTGGTTTTTAATTTGTCTAAACAGGATGGCTCCCACTGTTTCTCGAATCCCTCCTCAAACCATAAAGGAAGAATTAGTCAGGATCAATCCCACCGTACAATACTTGCTTAACCGTTCGGCCAGGCTGGTGTCGGTACTTCGAGGGAGGTTTTCCAACGCTTTCGCGAAGTTCCTTAATTAAAGAACCTCTTTTCCCTGGGGGCGTAGCCCCGCTAACACCTTTCTAGGCACCTACTAGGTTTATAGCATTGATCGTTAAGTGAGAAATTTCCCGAGGAGTAGCATATACTCACAGTAGGATCGGGATCCAAATATCATCGCGTGACGAAACTGAAGGAATCCTACCAGAATCACCACACTCCAAATGGTATGCAAATCTAGCAAGTTTCAGTACTTATGAAACTCCCGATGTGGATTTTTGCCCCATGCTCTTATGACCTTGACGAAGGTCAACAAATCATAAGTCACATGTCAAGTTCTGCCCGTCATTATCCAGGTTAATTTGAATCCACCCGCATATACCCTTGACGAAGGTCAACAAGGTAATGTGAGTGTCCCAAACCAACGCATCTATCTATGCTACATATGAATACTTAACAGCTACCAATCACTATGCCTTGACGAAGGTCAACAAACACAGCTTGAATACTATTTGAATATTCATACGAAACGACGGAGGGCTACGAATGGTTTTGGCAAAACCGTGAACGTAGTGAACTTGATTTGGTCGATGGAACGAGATAGCTTTTAAATGGAGTGGCTCAAGCTCCGCATTTTAAAAGTTAGTTTTGAAAAGAACCGAGTGGTTTTTCGAAAGTGTTCCAACGACTTTAACTTGGTTTATTATCTTGCATTAGTTCTTTTGATGCGTGATATTCTTGCATTAGTACTTTTAATGCGTCTCATCATTTAAATCCTACCATTGCAGAAAACAACCAAAATATGACGTACGCTTATGCCATTCGCATTCGCCACTGGGCCCCGTCATTACCCGTTAGGTTACTTAACTAACGACAGAGCGGGGGCTGGGCTAGCGCG
Organism: Agapanthus africanus; assembly: GCA_030015575.1. Classification (NCBI taxonomy): domain Eukaryota; kingdom Viridiplantae; phylum Streptophyta; class Magnoliopsida; order Asparagales; family Amaryllidaceae; genus Agapanthus; species Agapanthus africanus. The sequence goes on from JASDDO010000031.1 coordinate 234,916,141, forward strand.
TCTGTAAAACATAAGCAACGCCTAAATAGAAAGCAATGATAAACATTTCAGATCACAGATAAATACATTGGATATACTAGTAATCTGTAATTTGTACGAGCCTGTAACAAAAAACAGATAACACGGTCGCGGTGAATAGCCAATACCCCACCCAAGACCCCTACGGGTGCGGCAAACTACCCGCCAAGTACCCGAAGCGTAGCAACCTCCCTCATCTCCATGAGTAGGCCACTCGACACTTCGGCATACCCGGTAGTTCGTGCACCCCTCCATGGGTCTATCCTAGGAGCAAAAACAGTAAAAAGAATTATACAATGACGGCTACAACCCCGACCCGGTTGTGCGGCCAAACAAATAATAATTATTACATCAATTTACATTTACAATGAATTGCAAGAAAAGAAAACTCTCGTCTCACAACCCCCGGCTATTCACCCGCGACAATCCAACATATTTATATACACATTCCAGCACATTACAGATCATGTATAACCCCGACTAATCGTCTTATAGCGATTAGTCGACGTTCAATACATGCAAACATCACAGATATAACCATCATAGTCAAAGTGCAGTGAAGTTCGGAAAAATACGGAATTATAGGCCCCCAAAAGTAAATTTTAGTTCTGGAAAATCTGGGCATATAATATATATCCTAAAAATCCCAAAATCAACAAATAAAGACACTGCACGAAAATCGATGCAGAGGGGACATCAAGTCGCGGCGGATCCGCGGCGGCCAAGAAGGCTCACGCGGCGGAAGGGCGGCGTCTTAGACGAATCTCTGTGTCGTTTTTCATGGGTGTTTTTAGAAAACCCTGAGATGAATTTACAGATATAAAGTTTTTCATTTCGAGCCAAAAAAATTTCAACAGAAACTCAGGTTTTGAAAAATACGGTTTTTGGGTTTTTTACGGTTCCGAACTTCGTTACACTTCACTACCTAGCTAGTTTAAGTTTAGTTAGGCTCTGATACCACTGTAAGTCCACGTTGCCACCCCCGGTTCTTACGGGGAGGTGGAAACGGTATAAAAATCAAATTTTTAGTGCGAGAGGCAACATGGACAAAGCTAGGTCGGGATCGTTACCTAAACTAAAACTAGCAACCTAGCTAAAGAAGTTTAGCTACTCGGATGAGGATGGTTATACCTAGACTTGAACTCCTTCGTCTTCCAACTTTGTAGAGGTTGATGGTTCTCCTTTGTCGCCTTCTCCCGTCGAAGATGGATCCACCTCGAAGGCTCGACCTTTGGGCTCTTTCTCGTACTTGGAGTGAACTAGAATCGCCGGCTTGCTAGACCCTTGATCCTAGAGTGAGTAGAGAGTGTCTAGGGTTTGCTTTTGTTTTTCAAGAGAAGGATTCTCAACTCATGAGAAGGTTTCTCTTGACTAGAGGAAGAAGAAGATGAAGTGAAGAGAGAGAGTGAGAATGATAGAATGAGCTCTTTCTTTTCCTTTTGCAACCATAACAAAAGAAAAAGAATAATCAAATAATAATAATAATAATCAAAATGAAAAAGGTTTGATGGATAGTTTAGAATGACTAATATCATTACATGCATTAAATGAATAAAGCAAGAATGAAAAGGCATCTTGCATTTGTAATGATGGTAGTCAAATGTTCAACCATGGTCAACAAGTCAACCATGGTCAACAAGTCAACAAAAACTAACCATAACACAATTTCATTTTATTATATATTATTAAATGATATAATACAAATCCATTAGGGTTTGGAAAAAGACGACTGTCAACTGTGCATACGCACCCGTTCCGAAACCCTAATGGAAATCATCTTCCTCCTCCTCAAATAACTGTGCATACACACCTGCATTCTTGTTCCGAGGAACATGAATACTGAGAGATAAAAGCAACCCCAAATACTATACCAGTATCCGGCTCAAACCAGAGCCCGCTGGTAATATCTGTCCGGACTCCAAACGTGCACAAGTGCGCGGATGAGAACGGACCCTGTCGCAAAACCATGCGACCTCTACTCTGTTTTGCCCATAGGCGAATACCCTCTGTGTGGGACTCTAAAGACTCGACACTACGCTGGCAGTGGGTTTAACCACAGACCGCAAGCGGCACTAGCTGTGCGTAACGGTCCCCAGGTAGATGTCGACAAGAAGGCTGACGAGGTGAAACCCCATCGGTACTCCTACTGAGTCTGAATGTGACAGTCTCCGTACAGTCCGGTCTGTTCGTCTGATACATCGCATGGCGGGCCTAGGGGGCGGTAAACGTCAGTCCCCCAATAGCGGTACAAGTCGTGCCGGAGCGAAGCCCAAAACACCCTGAGATAACACTGGAAACCTACTAGTATATCTCGTTTGCCCTGGCCAGGGACTACTTGTGTAATGGCTCTCCTAGACACAGCGCGATGTCAACCCCCAATACCGGGAGAGACGAATCCTGTCTAACCGTCACTGCCTCCAAGTGCTTCGGGACTGCACCCAACCACCACCTGTTTGCACGGCTCCTTTAAGCCGCGGTAGGGTAGTGATCAAAGTGCAGTGGGAACACACTCGAGGCGAAGTGCCAGTGTCAAGTCAGCGGACTAAGCTGTACTCATGTCACCTGGGAACTGATGACTGACGATAGGTATAATACCAACCTGTCAGTTCCCGACGAGTCCTGTCCAGTGTACTCGTAACCCAACGAGCACCCGTATACTATCTCCAGTACGACGTACTGATGGCTGTGGGACAGACCATCTCCCACACTGGGATGAGAAGCGCATACGCTAGTCTACTCCGGAGTATCGATGCCCTGTCTCGATAGTCCTGCGACTAGGGACCTGTATAAGGATGTGCTTATAGATTACCCAGCCCCCACTAGTGTGACTGCCATCACAACACTGGTAGTCAAGCAAAGATCCTAAGGGCTCCACTAATGCGTATAAGTGATATAGTAAAATAAACACAAGTACACATTGAAGTAGAGACAAACCAAGTAGCATACTACTATTTTGAGCAAGATTGTATATACAAGGTGAATATCCCAAGCATCCATTAAGTAATATACAAACTAGTATGATACAGTAATGGCCTCTAGGGCATATACACTAACACTAACCAATCACATTTGCAATCGACAGAAAAATATTATTTAGCTACCGTTCACTACGCCTTGACTAGGTCAATAAACGCAGTACGAATACTGAATAATATTAATCCGAAACGACGGAGGGCTACGGCTGGGTTTTTGGCGAAAAACCCGTTAACGTAATGAACTTGATATCGTTGAAGGAACCTGATTGCACCTTTTTGAAAATACAGTGGCGAAAACTTTTGCTAAAGAGGTCACTCCCTGTGAAGGGATCTCGGCTCTTTCCTCGTCGAATGAGGTGCAGGATATTCCAAACTGAATACCTCGATGCAAAGCAAGAATAATCGACTATAGTGAAGTTATTACCCTGACGCAAACTTTTGTCTAAGGGGTCACTCCCGATGAAGGGATCTCGGCCCTTGCCTCGTCGACTGAGGTGCTGGGCATTCACAACCGAATACCGCGATGCAAAACAAAAATGAACGTCCTTGCAATAACAGCTTTTTGAAAATTGTTCCAACAACGTCTTTTAGGTTTATTTTCTTGCATTAGTTCTTTTAATGCGTCCAATCATTTAAATCCTACCATTGCAGAAAACAACCAAAATATGACGTACGCTTATGCCATTCGCATTCGCCACTGGGCCCCGTAATCACCCGTTAGGTTACTTAACTAACGAGAGAGCGGGGGCTGGGCTAGCGCGGCTGTAAAACATAAGCAACGCCTAAATAGTTATTATATATAGATATACTGCAACGATAGCCAATCCAGATCACAGATGAACACTTTGGATATACTAGGAACCCGCGATTCGTTCAAGCCTGCAACGAAAAGCGGATTACACGGTCGCGATGAATAGCCAAAACCCCACCCAAGACCCCTACGGGTGCGACAAACTACCCGCCAAGTACCCGAAGCGAAGCAACCTCCCTCAATGCCATGAGTAGGCCACTCGGCACTTCGAGATACCCGGTAGTTTGTGCACCCCCTCCATGGGTCTATCCTACGAGCAAAAATAGTAAAAAGAATTATACAATGACGGCTACCACTACTACAAATAAGGGTTGCCCCTACGGATTTATCGGTAGGGGCAACGCACTGCCCCTACGGATATGTACGTAGGGGCGAAAAAACACCCCGTAGGTGAAAAGGCCGCAGGTGCAAGTTGAGGCCCTGAACTTGCCCCTACGGACAAATTCAAGCCCCTAAGGGTATATCGGTAGGTGTTATAGCCCCTACGGAGTACCCCGTAGGGTAATAAAATCATATATGTAATTTTTTTTTTGAATATATTGTATATACCTACGGATATATCCGTAGGTCCTTTTTCTATCCCTACGGATACCTCCGTAGGGGATATAAATTAGCCCATACGGATAAGTCCGTAGGGGCCACTCCCAACACCCTGCACTGAGATCGGGGGGAAAAATATCAGGAAACCTGATATTTTGCCCCTACGAATTTATCCGTAGGGGATAAACAGTGGCCCCTACGGACATATCCGTAGGGGCACCCCCAACACCCTGCACTGATATCAGGTGGGAAAATATCAGGTTTCCTGATAGTTTGCCCCTACGGATAACGCCGTAGGGGCAACGTATGTACCTACGGCTTAATCCGTAGGTACATATTGTCTGTATTTTTTTTAAAAAATGGGCAGCTAGATTTTTTCCCGCCCTGTGCACAATACTATATACATCAATCAAATCATATATTGTAGTATTCATAATCACATCTCATGCATATATATATATATATAATATACAAAAGAAACCCAAAAACTGAATATGATATAAATACAAACCAATATCAATATCGTTTCAAAATGTAGTACAATGTGATATAAATACATGTTTCAAAAAATAAGAACCAAAAAGCTACCCTAGTTCGGTCCAGCTCCACCTCCGAATAACGTTAGAATAACGCGCGCCTGCTCCTCGGTCAATACACTCTGCAATGCTACATATAAGGGAGTCTGAGCTGCATGTGGAGCTGGCGATGTGGTCTGCGCAGCCGCCGTCGAGGTAGTCGCTTGCGGAGCCGCGGCTGCGGGAGTCTGAGTGGGCGGTGGAGCTACAGGAGCTGTCTGCGGAACCGCAGCCGATGTAGTAGCTTGCGGAGCCGCAGCCAAAGGAGATGCATGTGGAGGCTCGGCCGATCTACCCTGTCGCGTCTGGACATAACGTGTGTAAGAAGCGTGTAAGAACTGTGTATTATTCGAATTCGTTTCATTATTAAGTTATTTCGAAACCCTGTTTGGATATCTAGTTTGGAAAAACGTTGTTTATTTTAATTACATATGTATGTATGATTAATCAAACTTAAGTCTACAACCAAATAAGCTCAAGCTACGTACTAATTATGGATATGTTGATATGTATATAATATGAAATGATATTTTACTATAAAGTAGTATACATACCAGCATCTCCTTCAACTCCTGAACGGTGGCCCTCAAGCTATCCAGTTCCTGATGGACATGCCGGTCACTGGAGACGGAGGAAGTAACCGCCGGGGTGGAGTCCAACCTCATATGGGCCCTGCTAGGGCCCAATCCCCGGCCTCTCTCCCAACCTCCGTGGTGCCCTCCATGTGCGGCGTCCAGAACTGGGGTTAGCAGCCTCGGATCGTTCTGTCCGGTAAAATCGATCCCCGAGGCCTGGGCCTGCTCAACCACCCGCTCCTACACCCACATTAAGCAGTAAAGTATAAGTATAAAATTTAAACTTGAACCTTCGAAAACTAAAATTTCAAATTTGGGTAGAAAAAATATTAACACTTACGCAGTACTCCTGGGTAGCGACGTCGGGACATCGAAGCTCGCCCGTGGCGGGATCTGTCGAGGTGCCGTGGACGGCAAGATATGCGGACAACACGCTCGGTGTACCACCTGACGCCACGGTCCGAGATGTCTGCAATATTAGAAAGTAACTCTTAATATTAGAAATATTAGAGAATAACTCTTAATATTGCAGAATATTAGAGAATAACTCTTAATTTACCGATAACTCCATGGCTCGAGTAATGTTCCTCGAGCCACCTGTGTAAGTGGGGCGACCCCTCTTCGCCGACTTCCTGTTCTCCGTATTCTGAGCGGCCTGTTTCTGCACAACGCATTAACATTTAGTTTTCTAATTAAGAAACACAAAGAAATAAATTATATCATAAATAATGAATTAAATTTAAAATACATACTTGTTTGCGTTCGGAGTCGAAATAAGCGCACAATATAGGCCATGTCTCTACGTCGACTCTCGCAAACGCCGGAGTAGATAGGAGGGCCGCTCTCTCTGCCTCGGGGGTCGCTATCCACAGGGAGTAGCAGTCGGCCTTCAGCTCATTCCTGTTGTATCGGACCTTGGCCTGCATGTTCTTCATCAGGCCATTGTACAGAGCATGAAGGTCGAGCACCCTCCCCGGGTGATCAGGGTCGGCTACAGGCTGAAAATCGTAATCCAACTGAAAATACAAAAAAAAAACATTGTTATTAGATTGCAAGTGTTAATAATAAATATATTGGATAGATCAAATGAAAATATATATTAATACATACCCGAGCCTGTTCAAAGAAGAGGGCGAATGAGCGCTGGTGCTGCTCGTCCCACTCAACGTGAAGTGGATAGTTCTTCACGATCCGGCTCTCGTCCCCCAAATACCGGCCGAACCTCTCGGCATGAGGACCGGTATAGCGATAGTCAAGGGTAAAAAATAGGGGGAATGCTGCCTCCCCCCTAGCTCTATCAGGCCTCAGCCTATGGGACTAATTCGGGCCTCGAGTCCCCCTCTGGGGATGGAAAGGCCCTGCGTCTGCACGAAATATCAAGACAATCAATAATAAGACAAAGTTGTATTAAGAAATCAAGGTTAAACAAAAATTCAAGTGTGATATATACCTCCGGTGAATAGCGCACGAGCCTGGGCCCGAGCAGCAGCACGAGCGGGACGATAGTTCCTCCGGTGAGGAACAACCGGGGTCCCGGACCCAGACGCATCCCCTCCAACTATAAAATAAACATCGACGCTAAATCTCCATGAAGTTCATATTTATTCTATAGAGCATATGTAAAATAAATAAATATTTTAAATTTATTCATACTAACCTGCAGACGATGCGGAGGGTATGGAAGCGGCAGGAGTGGCCCCTGTGGAAGGTGTGGACGCACCACCTATAATTAGACAATTAAAAATAGATTTTATAAGTAATTGCAAAAAGAATGTGTAGATCAATAATATAACGTTCTAAATCAATATGCATGCACTATAGGACATATAAACATACCCGCAGGTGCGGTGGTGTCACCACCTACAGCTAGACAATAATAAAAATTGCTAAGTAAGAGCAAAAGGAATGTGTAAATTTATGATATAGCATTCTAAATCAATATACATACACTATATGATATATAAACATACCTGGAGGAGCGGGGGTGGCCTCTGTCCCAGATGTGGACGCAGGACCAATAACTAGACAATTAAAAATAGATTTTATAAGTAATTGCAAAAAGAATGTGTAGATCAATAATATAACGTTCTAAATCAATATGCATGCACTATAGGACATATAAACATACCCGCAGGTGCGGTGGTGTCACCACCTACAGCTAGACAATAATAAAAATTGCAAAGTAAGCGCAAAAGGAATGTGTATATTTATGATATAGCATTCTAAATCAATATACATACACTATATGATATATAAACATACCTGGAGGAGCGGGGGTGGCCTCTGTCCCAGATGTGGACGCATCACCAACAACTAGACAATCAAACATTGACAATATAAGTAATTTTGACATAAACATGCATGAATATCTGTAATATTACATTGAAAATGGATATGCGTGCAGTATACCTGGAGGTGTGGCCAAATCAACACGGAAGGAGGCATCTGAAGGGGTCTCCGATCTGGGTGCAAGACCGGCCCTCTGAAGCTCCCTACGGAGCTCTCCGGGCGGCAGAACCGCTCTGCCTCTGCCTCTGCCTCTGCCTCTGCCGCGGCTGGAGCTCCTGCCGCCCCTCGCTGCTCCCGACATCGTCATCAAATCTAGATAAACGGTTCGTGGACGCATTAGACAATCATTAAAAGTATTGACTATATATGATCTAGAGCGTAAAATGTGAAGTAATAATATAACATTACTGATAACCTTTTTTGTTTCGTGGGCGCATCATACATATCTACTTGGATTTCATCGGCAATGAGGACATGCTTTGTGACCATGTACGGACCAACCTGAAAGCATTCCATACACAGGAAAGTCATTAATTGTCCACATTAAAGCCGCACGCAGTATGAAGGTTGTATTTGTGTTTGAATCATATGTCTCTACACCATCAATGAACAAAGTTTTCAGCTCCTCAATCAGAGGTCGGAGATAGACGTCGATATTGTTCCCCGGTGAGTTTGGTCCGTCGATAAGAAGAGGCATCATAAAGTATGATTGGTCCATAGCCAACCAAGGCGACAGATTATAAATTATCATTACAACGGGCCATGTACTGTGACTTCCAGCCATATAGTTGAATGGGCAGAAGCCATCGGCAGCCAGTCCGAGCCGGACATTGCGAGGATCGCTACTGAATATTGCGTGCCTCCTATCAAAATCCTTCTATGCCGGTGAATCTCTTGGATGGCTCATTTTTCCATTTTCGCTTGGAGGAGCACGGTGATGCCAAATCATTGCCTCGGCTGTTTTCTTGCACCTGAATAGCCTCTGTAGCCTCTGTGTTATGGGAAAATATCATGCTATCTTCACAGGTATATCAGGCTTCTTATCAGAATCTTTCGGCTTATACCTGGTCTCTCCGCATGTTGGACACTCTTTCAAATCGGAATTCTCTTTCCGGTACAACACGCAATTTTTAGGACATGCTTGAATCTTCTCTCACTTTAGACCCAAATCAGACATCATTTTCTGGGCTTCGTACCAGCTTTCGGGCACATTATTTCCCGGAGGCATAGAATCTTTCAAGAACGAAAGAAGCATTGTGAATGACTTGTTGCTCCATCCATTTAGGCACTTAATTTGGAAAAGTTGGACGAACCATGAGAGGGTAGAATACTTCGCATTCTCATAAATTGGTTTCCTAGCATCATTCATGAAATTTTCATATTTATCCGCACGCGGTCCTTGACCGGAAGGAATGTCATCTTCGGTACGAATAGATTCACCTAGGGCAGCCTCTACCATATCCTCCATTTCTTCTGATGGAAATAAATTTCCGTATCCTGCCGTATTACCGAATTCTTCTTCTTCTCCTGCCGCATTATCGTGTTCTCCTTCTTCTACCACAGTACTGCATTCTTCTCCTTCCCCGTGATATTTCCAAGTTGAATAAAGTCTAGTAAACCCATGTTTTACAATATGAAGCTCTGCCAATTCTACCTTCTGCCAGTACTTATTGCCACATCTATCGCACGGACAGAGAATCTTCTCTATTATGATCTTATTATGTGCTCGTGCAAATTCAAGGAAAGCAGCAACTCCTGCGACAAACTTAGGTTGCATACGTTGTTTCCAATCCACATACATCCAGTCCTTAACTCTGACGTACTCATGGGCCATGTTAGACTGAATAACATATAAATTGTAGGTTATGCTGACTATATTGAGAAATATAAGAACGGGATAGTTACTGACAAAGGAGAAAATCCATGTATATGCTTTGTGTGTGCGTTTGTCGTTGAAAAGAATAAATTATCGCACGTTATGTTGACCGATAGACGGGGACTAAGTGGCGCTTTTAGTTTCATATATGGGTATCGATGGGAATATGAAGGTTTCATATTATCATATATTGGTTTTAACCCGAACATCTCGAATCGCTCTCTGATTATGCGTTTGTATGTATGTGTTCCGGCTGTCGGGGGTAGGCTTCTATCCCATTAAGAATGTATAGAGCGAACGCCCATCACTTGTGCTTTCAACCGTTTCGAGTAAATTTCGGCAGCACCTCCCCGCTGTTCTCCGAGTACACTGTAATAGAATAGATAATCATTTCAAAGCTGTGAAACAACGTTGAAATGAACATCTAATCTATCTTTGTACACGGAGAACCAGCGGAAAGATACCGACGAAATATCTCGAAACGGATGAAAACACAAGTGAATGAAGGCGTTTGCTTTATACATTCTTAACTTGTCCACACGGGACAAATCTATGGGTTACCATACGATTGAATTTTCTCGTCGCATAGACTATACGACGGTTGTTAGTATCGAGCTATACTGTCCGATATTTAACAACCTTCGTATAGTTCTAGGTAACGACGAGCATCGCACGTATGTTAACCGATAGACGGGGACTAAGTGGCGCTTTTAGTTTCATATATGGGTATCGATGGGAATATGAAGGTTTCATATTATCATCGAGTATCATATATTGGTTTTAACCCGAACATCTCGAATCGCTCTCTAATTATGCGTTTGTATGTATGTGTTCCGGCTGTCGGGGGTAGGCTTCTATCCCATTAAGAATGTATAGAGCGAACGCCCATCACTTGTGCTTTCAACCGTTTCGAGTAAATTTCGGCAACACCTCCCCGCTGTTCTCCGAGTACACTGTAATAGAATAGATAATCATTTCAAATCTGTGAAACAACGTTGAAATGAACATCTAATCTATCTTTGTACACGGAGAACCAGCGGAAAGATACCGACGAAATATCTCGAAACGGATGAAAACACAAGTGAATGAAGGCGTTTGCTTTATACATTCTTAACTTGTCCAGACGGGACAAATCTATGGGTTACCATACGATTGAATTTTCTCGTCGCGTAGACTATACGACGGTTGTTAGTATCGAGCTATACTGTCCGATATTTAACAACCTTCGTATAGTTCTAGGTCACGACGAGCATCGCACGTATGTTAACCGATAGACGGGAACTAAGTGGCGCTTTTAGTTTCATATATGGGTATCGATGGGAATATGAAGGTTTCATATTATCATCGAGTATCATATATTGGTTTTTACCTGAATATCTCGAGTCGCTCTCTAATTATGCGTTTGTTGTGCATTCGTGTTGTATGTGTAACATGATTTTAAACCATTGAGATCAAGATTGATAGAACTGATCATCCTACATTACAATAGCATTCATCAACCAAAAACTATTATTGGAATGGTATACATCTATAACAATCAACAATTAAAACTACAAATATAGGATACTGATATCATAAAGCGTTATGAGACACGTCATCTGCCACGTGTCGTGATCATGGAAATCGCTAATATTGAGCATCATCAAGATTAGATTATGGTTTTGAAGCAAGTTATTGAGCATCTTGGATTGATTGTCAAGTGTTGATTTTTATTTCAACACTTGACAGAATGAAAATCATAAATACAGTTGCAAAATGTGTTCCTCACCCCCATAAAGTGGATCTTAACAATCCAGACAAGACCATCATTGTTCAAATTGCCAAGGTAGACATAATCTCAGCAGTTATTTACGGTTGCTAGCTTGTATTGCTTGTTGCTATTCTTTTTTTTCCTTATCCTTTCTTTCTTTCTTTTTTTGGGGTAGTGGGGGTTGTGTTTGAAAAGTTTTAACCAACTCACTGCTATTTCTAGGCAATGCAGGAATATAACTAGTTTTATCCCCCAAAAGAAAGAGCTTCAGGCTTCATGAGTCAAGCGATGTGTACGTATAATTATAGGATTTTCTTGCTAGCGCTTCATTTACAACTATTCTTTAGTCTATATACCTAGCATCTGCTACTAGATATTACATCTTGCATCAACACCCTGCATGTTAAAATCAAAATCGATTATTTCTACCATCTGTGTCGAGTAAATTATGATTAACATTGTATTTGTCAACTAATCAGAAGAGCCATTCAACCAGCCTCACCGTAACCCTAACCCCAGCCCCACTACCGTAACCCTAACCCCAGCCCCACCGTAACCCTAACCCCAGCCCCACCCCAGCAGCAGCCGAACCCCAACCCTAACCCTACCCCGACCCCGACCCCGACCGCCACCGCGACCCCTGCCCAACCCTAACCCCAGCCCCACCCCAGCAGCAGCCGAACCCCAACCCTAACCCTACCCCGACCCGGACCCCGACCGCCACCGCGACCCCTGCCCAACCCCAACTCTCGCGCGCGCAACCCAGACCCAGCCATGAACCCTAAGCCCAAAATAATCCAAAAATGCTTTAATTTACCTCGAGATTTATACCTGAACGGATGCTGGTGGGCTGGAGCGACGACGGTGGCGATTTGGCGAAGAAACCGGCGGTGGCGACGGCGGTGGCGACGACGGTGGCGACGAAACAGGCGCTGGCGACGACGGTGGCGACGAAACTGGCGGTGGCGACGACGGAGGCGACGGTGGCGACGACGGTGGCGACGAAACCGGCGGTGGCGACGACGGAGGCGACGGTGGCGACGACGGAGGCGATTTGGGGTTTTTTCTCGCGCGCGATTGAGAGAGAGAGAGAAAGTGAGCGTAGGCGATCGATCTGGGGTATTGGTAAATAGAAATTTACTTGCCCCTACGGATATAACCGTAGGTCCTTTGTTTGCGGCTCCGTAGGGGCAAACACCAAATTAAGAATTAATATTTTTATTCTTGGAGGTCGGTGCCCGTAGGGGCAACCTTTTAGCCCTACGGATTAATCCGTAGGGCCAAGTAAAATCTGCCCCTACGGATATTTTCATCCGTAGGGGCAACCCTCTATTTTACTAGTGTACAACCCCGACCCGGTTGTGCGGCCATACAAATAATATTACATCAATTTACAAATTTATTACATGAATGAAAGAAAAAGAAACTCTCATCTTACATCCACCCCGGCTATTCATCCGCGACAATCCAACGAGTTCATATATACAAACAACAATCACAGATCACAGATATGTATAACCCCGACTAATCGACATATAGCGATTAGCCGACGTTCAATACATAAGAACATCACAGATATAACCTTTATAGTCAAAGTATATTGAAGTTCGAAAAAATACGGATTTATAGGCCCCCAAAAACAAATTTCTATTCTAGAAAATCTGGGCACGTTTAAACCATCTTAAAAATCCTAAAACCAAGTCAGAAACACTCTGCACCAAAAACGACCCAGCAACTCACCAAGATGGCCGCGGTTCCGCGGCAATAGCAGGCTATTGCCGCGGAAACGCGGCGCTTTGGTCGAGTCGCTGTCTCGTTTTTGGTGGCTTTCTTCTAAAAACCCTGAGATGATTTTTGGAGTATGACAAATTTTGTTTTGACCAGAAAAATTTTTAACAGAAACTCAGGTTTTCGTAACTTGGTTTTTTCGATTTTTCCGTTTCGAACTTCGATACACTTCACTACCAAGCTAGTTTATGTTTAGTTAGGCTCTGATACCACTGTTAGGTCCACGTTACCTCTCCCGGTACTTTCGGGGTTGCGGAAACGGTAAAACAAAAATTTTCTAAACTTTGTAACATGGACCGTAAAAGCCGGATCTTTTCTAAACAATACACTAGCATCCTAACAAGAGATGTATCTACTCGGTTAGGGGTTATACCTCAACTTGAAATCCTTCTCTTCTTGTTGTTCTTCTTCTTTGTTGTTCTTCTCTTCTTGTTGTTCTTCTCTTTGCTTGCTCAATGGTTGATCCGGACTTCGGTCACCTCCGCGGCCTCCTTGAGTCGAAGACGATCCACCCGAGAGATGTACACCGAGCTCCACCTCAAGCCGAGTTAACTAGGGCAAGGAGATTGCTAATCTAGAAGCCCTAGGAAGTGTAGAGAAGATGTATGGATGTGTTTGTCAAGTGGAATCCTTTTTCTCTCAACACATGAGATCAAAGGAGAAAATAAAGAGGAGGAAGAAGAAGGAGGTTTTTAGCAACCATGGTGCTTCTCATTTCAAGAGAGAGAATGAGAATGAGCAAATGAAAAGCTTAACCAAGAGAAAACCCAACCATGGTTGCAATAATGCAAAAACATTATCATTACTAATCACATCAAGATAAAGGTGATGGCAACAAATAACATGACCATTATCATAACCAAAAAGAAAAAGAAAAAGAAAACCAAAGAATACTTTAGATCTTTCAAGAAGATCCTAGTCAACTTTGGTCAAATGGTCAACATAGTCAAGATGGTCAAATGGTCAATGTAATTAGCCATAACATAATTATCAATGAAAGGATTAGTAAATAATGTCCCCGGCTCATAATGGTTTTGACCAAACGAACTGTCAAAACCCTAATGAGTCTGCCTCAAAATGGTTTTGACCGAATCAACTGTCAAAACCCTAATGAGCCCGCCACACAACGGTTTTGGCCGAACCAACTGCCAAAACCCTAATAAGGTACCTCCTCCTTCATCACTCCGAAAACTGTGCATACACACCTGCACCCACATTCCGCAGAATGCGGATGCGCAGAAGACAAAACAAATCCATCCGTGCAATACTAGGATCCGGTTTAAACCAAAGCCTACTAGTACTGCCTGCCCGAACACCATACGCACACAAGTGTACGTAAGTGATCGGAGCCCTGCCGTAAAACCATACGGCCTCTACACGTTTTGCTCAGTGCAGGGAAACTCTCTGTGTGGGACTCTAAAGACTCGACACTACGCTGGCAGTGGGTTTTACCACAGACCGCAAGCGGCACTAGCTGTACGTAACGGTCCCCAGGTAGATGTCGATAAGAAGGCCGATGAGGTAAACCCATCCGAACTCCCACTGAGTCTGTATGTGACAATCTCCGTACAGTCCGGTCTGTTCGTCTGATACATCGCATGTCGGGCCTAGGGGGTCGGCAAGCGTAAAACCCCTAATAGAGGTACAAGTCGTGTCGGAGTGAAGCCCAGAACACCCTGAGATAACACTGGAACCTACCAGTATATCTCGCTTGTCCTGGCCAGGGACTACTTGTGTAATGGCTCTCCTAGACACAGCGCGATGTCAACCCCCAATACCGGGAGAGACGAATCCTGTCTAACCGTCACTGCCTCCAAGTGCTTCGGGACTGCTCCCAACTACTACCTGTTTGCATGACTCAGTAGAGCCGTGGTAGGTTAGTAATCAAAGAACAGTGGGAACACACTCGAGGCGAAGTGACAGTGTCAAGTCAGCGGACTAAGCTGTACTCATGTCACCTGGGAACTGATAACGGACGATAGGTATAATACCAACCATCAGTTCCTGACGAGTCATGTCCAGTGTACTCGTAACCTAACGAGCACCCGCATACTATCTTAAGTACGACGTACCGACGGCTGTGGGACAGACCGTCTCCCGTGCTGGGATGAGAGGCGCATACGCTAGTCTACTCCGGAGCATCGATGCCCTATCTCGATACCCCCACGGCTAGGGACGTGTATAAGGATGTGCTTGTAGATTACCCAGCCCCCACGAGTGTGATCGCCATCACAACGCCGGTAATCAAGCAAAGATCCTAAGGGCTCTACTAATGCGTAAAGGTGATATAATAAATAAACACACATGTACACATTAAAGCAGAGACAAACCAAGTAGCATACTACTATATTGAGCAATATTGTCTGTACAACTGTGAATATCCCAAGCTTCCATCAAGTAATATACATACTAGTATGATATAGTAATGGCCTCTAGGGCATATACACTAACAATCTCCCACTTGCACTAAGGCCATGTACTGGCGTATCGAAGACCTATCATCTCGATCAGCCGCTCGAACTGAGTCTGGGGTAAAGCCTTCGTGAATGGGTCCGCAGTGTTGTCCTTTGTGTCCACTCTCCGCACCTCGATCTCCTGTCGATCAATGATCTCCCTGATCAGGTGATACCGCCTTAAGATGTGCCTGGATTTCTGATGGGACCTTGGTTCCTTCGCTAAAGCTATAGCCCCATTGTATCGCAATACAAAGGTATTGGGTCAACAATGGACGGAACCACCTGAAGTTCACTAATGAAATTCTTTATCCAGACCGCCTCTTTTGCGGCATCGCTTGCAGCAATGTATTCAGCATCCATCATCGAGTCTGCGACGGTATCCTGCTTGGAACTCATCCAACATACCGCCCCTCCGTTGAGGGTAAACACAAAACCCGAGACGGACTTGCTGTCATCTTTGTCACTCTGGAAGCTTGAATCGGTAAAGGACTCGACCCTGAGGTCTCCATTACCGTAAACCAGGAACATTTCCTTAGTCCTTCTCAGGTACTTGAGAATGTTCTTCACTGCTGTCCAGTGGTCCTCCCCTGGGTCTGACTGATACCGGCTTACCGCGCTCAACGCTTAAGCTACATCTGGTCTTGTACATAGCATCGCATACATTATAGATCCTACCGCCGAAGCGTAGGGTATAGTGCTCATGCGAACCCTCTCCTCGTCAGTCTTAGGAGACATCTTCTTGGAGAGGGTAATTCCGTGCAATGTGGGTATGCTACCGTGCTTGGAACCCTCCATACTAAATCTCTTTAGTACGGTCTCTATGTACCTGGACTGCGAAAGTCCCAATAGTCTCTTGGATCTATCTCTATAGATCTTGATCCCCAGAATGTACGAGGCATCACCCAGGTCCTTCATGGAGAACCTTTGTGACAAAAATAGCTTGACCGATTGTAGCATAGGAATATCATTTCCTATCAAAAGAATGTCGTCCACGTACAAGGCTAGGAATACGACAGTTCGTCCTACAATCTTCTTATATACACAGGGTTCATCTTCGTTCTTGATGAAATCAAATTCCTTGATTGCCTCATCAAAACAGATGTTCCAGCTCCGCGATGCCTGCTTTAATCCATAAATGGATTTAAGCAACTTGCATACCCTTCCGCTGCTCCCACTGTCTACGAAACCTTCAGGTTGATCCATGTAAACGCACTCTTCCTAACAACTGTTTAGGAAAGCCGTCTTAACATCCATCTGCAATCCTTCTGCCAATTTCCATTCCCGTAACAATGGGAACGTCCCTCTTTTACTACATCCAGTCCCGAAACTTTTGTCCTTCTCTTTCCTTCTACTTCCCTGGTTTCCTTCAGGGTAGAAGGTAGAGACTGTAGAATCAAGTCAGCATCTGACCCGTTTTTCAACGTGGTCTTCAGGTCCGTGAGCTCAAAATAGCTGGTCTCTGTAAGGACGTTGCCCTCTACAGATGACCTGATAGCCAACCTCGCTGGAAGCAATTCTTTCGAGGTCTCATATCTTGCGATACGAGATTGCTCTCCATATAAATCTTTGTTATGAAGATAGAAACTAAGTCCATCTTCTCGTGCTGCCTCTGGTATGCACCATCAACTGAGGCCAACACGAGGCACTTGGCTTTCACACAGTCTTTTTCCGATGTCTTACGGATATCAATATTCGTGACAAGGGAAACTGGTCCTGAGACCGCAGGGGTTGGATTAGTTAAGAGGTGTCCCAGCTTGTCATGGGCAATGGACATCTGGACAGACCTTTGCCAGTCATAACAGTCAGATTCAGTCATTTTATGATCTAGATGTAACCTATGCCTGGTCACCGGGTTGCTGCAATTAAGAGAGAGAGAAGAAAACATTTAGCATGATGCTCTTGCAAGTTTAGATTGGTTTTTAGTTTATCTAAACAGGATGGCTCCCACTGTCACTCGAATCCCTCCTCAAACCATAAAGGAAGAATTAGTCGGGATCAATCTCACCGTACAATACTTGCTTAACCGTTCAGCCAGGCCAGTGTCGGTACTTCGAGGGAGGTTTTCCAACGCTTTCGCGAAGTTCCTTAATTAAGTAAGCTCTTTTCCCTATGGGCGTAGCCCTGCTAACACCTTTCTAGACACCTACTTGGTTTATAGCATTGATCGTTAAGTGAGAAAGTTCCCGAGGAGTAGCATATACTCATAGTAGGATCGGGATCCAAATATCATCATGTGATAAAACTGAAGGAATCCTACCAGAATCATCACACTCCAAATGGTATGCAGCACCAGCAAGTTTCAGTTTCTTTAGAAACTCCCGATGCGGATTTTTTTGCCCCATGCTCTTATGACCTTGACGAAGGTCAACAAGTAATAAGTCACATGTCAAGTTCTACCCGTCATTGTCCAGGTTAATTTGAACCCACCCGTATATACCCTTGACGAAGGTCAACAAGGTAATACGACTGTCCCAAACCAACACATCTATCTATGCTACATATGAACACTCAACAACTACCAATCACTATGCCTTGACGAAGGTCAACAAACATAATTTGAATACTATTGAATATTAATACGAAATGACGGAGGGCTACGAATGGTTTTGGCAAAACCGTGAATGTAGTGAACTTGATATAATCGAAGGAACGAGATAGCTTTTAAAAGGAGTGGCTTAAGCTCCGCGTTTAAAAGTTGTTTTTGAAAAGAACCGAGCGGTTTTGAAATTGTTCCAACGACTTTACTTTGGTTTATTTTCTTGCATTAATTTTAATGCGTCCCATCATTTAATCCTACCATTGTAGAAAACAACGAAAATATGACATACGCTTATGCCATCCGAATTCACCACGGGGTCCCTTCATCACCCGTTAGGTTACTTAACTAACGACAGAGCGGGGGTTGGACTAGCGCGGATGTAAAACATAAGAAACGCCTAAATAGATATCATATATAGATATATACATTCGTTAGATGCAATGATAGCCATTCCAGATCATAGATGAACACTTTAGATATACTAGGAATTCGCGTTTCGTTCAAGCCTGCAACGAAAGACGGATTGCACGGTCGCGATGAATAGCCAAACCCCACCCTAGACCCCTACGGGTGCGGCAAACTACCCGCCAAGTACCCGAAGTGAAGCAAACTCCCTCAACAACGTGAGTAGGCCACTCGACACTTCGAGATACCCGGTAGTTTGTGCACCCCACCTTGGATCTATCCTAGGAGCAAAAACAGTAAAAAGAAATAATATACACTGGCGGCTACAACCTCATCCTGGATGTGCGGCCATAAAATAATATTACATCAATTACAAATTTTACATTGAATGAAAGAAAAAACAAACTCTCATCTCACATCCCCGGCTATTCATTCGCGACAATCCAACGAGTTCATATACACAAACCATCAACATTACATATCACAGATATGTATAACCCTCACTAATCGACATATAGCGATTAGCAGACGTTCAATACATATATTACATCACAGATAAAATCCATTAGCCAAAGTGTACGGAATTTCGATCAAAATACAGATTTGTAACCACCCCAAAAACAAATTTGTTTTCTGGAAAATCTGGGCAGAAACAAAAAATACTAAAAATCCCAAAACATCCAACTAAGAACACTGCACCAAAAACGGTCCACGGCCGAGTCAACTCGGCCGCGGATCCGCGGCAAGAAGCTTGTTCTTGCCGCGGTTCCGCGGCGCTTTGACCAAGTCACTGGATCGTTTTTGGTGGGTGTTTTTAGAAAACCCTGAGCCGATTTTTCATGTATGTTAAATAATTTTTAAAGCAGTATAAAAAATCGGCAGAAAGTTGATTTTTCCGGACATGTTTTGCGAATTTTTTTCGATCGAGATTCTAAATACTTTGCTAACATGCTTGTTTTTGTTTAGCCAGGGTCTGATACCACTGTAAGTCCACGTTGCTCACCCCGGTTCTTACGGGGAGGCAGAAACGGTAAAATACGATTTTTGACACGAAGCAACATGGACTAAAAAGAGAGGATCTTTGCTAAACAAAAACCTAGGAAACTATATGAGGTTCTATCTACTATGCCATAAAGATTATACCTCACAATATCGGTCCTTCGGATCTTCTCTCTGCTGTCCTGCTCGTCCATCTAAGCTCCGAGGATCGATCAGGATCTTGATCACCTCCGCGGCCTTCTTGAGTCGAAGACGATCCACCCGAGAGTTGTGCTCCGAGCTCCACCTCGAGCCGAGGTAACTAGGGCAACAAGATCGCTAGGCTTGATGTCCTAGTTTGTGTAGAAGAGGTAGATGGATGTGTTTGTCTATTTGGATCCTTTTTCTCTCAACACATGAGATCAAAGGAAATAACAAGAGGAGGAAGAAGAACTAGCAACCATGGAGCTTTCTCATTTCAAGAGAGAGAATGAGAAAAGAATAAATGAACTAAAGAAAAAGAACCATGGTTGCAATAATGCATAGACATCATCATTACTAATCCTTTCCTGATAAAGTTGATGGCTACATTTGAATTGACCATTTTCATATCAATAATAAAAAGAAAACCAAAGAATACTCTAGACCTCTCGTGAAGGTCCAAGTCAACTTTGGTCAAACGGTCAACAAAGTCAAGTGTGGTCAAATGGTCAAAGCAATTAGCCATAACATAATTATCACTAAAAAGATTAGTAAATAAAGTCCCCGGCTCATAATGGTTTTGACCGAACCAACTGCCAAAACCCAAATGAGTCCGCCTCATAATGGTTTTGACCGAATCAACTGTCAAAACCCTTATGAGGCACTACCTTCTTCTTCGCTCCTCACAACTGTGTATACACACCCGCATCCGCATTCCGTAGAATGCGAATGCACAGAAGACAAAACAAATCCATCCGTGCAATACTAGGATCCGGCTTAAACCAAAGCCCACTAGTATTGCCTGCCCGAACAGCATACGCACCCAAGTGCACGTAAGTGATCGTAGCCCTGCCGTAAAAACCATATGGCCTCTACACCTTTCGCTCAGTGCAGGGAAACTCTCTGTGTGGGACTCTAAAAACTCGACACTATGCTGGCAGTGGGTTTAACCACAGACCGCAAGCGGCACTAGCTGTACGTAACGGTCCCCAGGTAGATGCCGATAAGAAGGCCGATGAGGTAAACCCATCCGAACTCCTACCGAGCCTGAATGTGATAATCTCCGTACAGTCCGGTCTGTTCGTCTAAGAATATCGCATGGCGGGCCTAGGGGGTGGCGAACGTCAGTCCCCTAATAGCGGTACAAGTCGTGTCGGAGTGTAGCCCAGAACACCCTAAGATAACACTGGAAACCTACCAGTATATCTCGCTTGCTCTGTCCAGGGACGACTATGTGTAATGGCTCTCCTAGACATAGCGCAATATCAACCCCCAAACCGGGAGAGACAAATCCTGTCTAACCGTCACTGCCTCCAAGTGCTTCGGGACTGCACCCAACTACTACCTGTTTGCACGACTCCTTTGAGCCGTGGTAGGGTAGTAATCAAAGAATAGTAGGAACACACTCGAGGCGAAGTGACAGTGTCAAGTCAGCGGACTAAGCTGTACTCATGTCACCTGGGAACTGATAACTGACGATAGGTATAATACCATCCAACAGTTCCCGACGAGTCCTGTCCAGTTTACTCGTAACCTAACGAGCACCCGGATACTATCCCCAGTACGACGTAATGATGGCTGTGGGACAGACCATCTCCCCTGCCGGGATGAGAAACGCATACGCTAGTCTACTCCGGAGTATCGATGCCCTGTCTCAATAGTCCTACGACTAGGGACCTGTATAAGGATGTGCTTATAGATTACCCAGCCCCCACAAGTGTGACTGCCATCACAACGCTGGTAATCAAGCAAAGATCGTAAGGGCTCTACTAATATGTATAAGCGATATGCTAAAAAAAACACATGCACATATTAAAGTAGAAACAAAACCAAGTAGCATACTACCATTTTGAGCAAGATTGTCTATACAACTGTGAATATCCCAAGCTTCCATCAAGTAATATACAAACTAGTATGATACAGTAATGGCCTCTAGGGCATATACACTAACAGGGAGCTACCAGCCGGAGATGACCGAGCAAGGGTCGGGCTCGGTTGCCTCTTTCGAGGGCTTTTGATCCTTCAGGACGGGGACCGAGCAGGGTTACTGCCCAGTGCCTCTTGGCGAGGACTTTGTTCCATGTCGGTTGTGGTAGGAAGCTATCAGCCGGGGATAGCCGAGCAAGGGTCGGGCTCGACTGCCTCTGGGAGGACTTTGGTGCTTAGCGCGGGAGGGGCGGTAAGAAGCCTATCAAGGACCCTTGGCCGGGCAGGGTTATTGCCCGGTGCCTCTTGGCGATGGCTTTTGTCCTGAAGGATAGCCGAGCGAGGGTTGGGCTCGACTGCCTCTGGAAGGGCTTTCTTGTAACATTTCAAAAAAAAAAAATTTATTTTTGGGAATTTTTATAATTTAATATTATTTTAATGAATATTTTAATATTTCTGTATAATTAAATACCGATAAATGGGTAAAATTTTGGAAAAATTATGGAAAATTCTAAAATAGGGTATTTTATGGAATTATGCCATTTTAAAGTTTTTATGATTAGTTTTATGCTAATTTAGTGCTAATCGCGATTAAAAATCGCTAATCGGATTTTTAGCATTTTTGTGCAAAATATGCACATATCATTTTTGATTTTTGCTTACACTTGTGCATTTCTACCATGTTGTTTTGGGGTTACTGTTGGTGTGAGAAGGAATTGGGTAAAAGAAAAGAAAAGAAAAGGAAAGGGAATATAATATGAGGTATGGTGAGAGAGAGAAAGAGTCGGTGAGGGTGCTTGACTTAGCCATTTCTTCTCATTTCTTCACTCATTTCTCTCCCTCTCCCTCATGTTGCTGCTGCTGCTCCTGGTCCTCACTTCCTCCCCTCTTCAAACCCTCAAACACCATGAGTATAACATCAAAAATCCACTCCCATTTCACAAAAAGTGTGCACAAGCTCAAGAGAAGCATTTTGGACCAAGAAAGCAAGGATTTTGGCCTCTTGGGGAAACTCAAGAATTTTCTTGAGTTGCCAAATGAGGTATTTACTGAACCATTAGCTTAGTTTTTGTATTGCTTTTAACCCCATATTAAGATTGAATCGATATCGAGTAGTTTGGTGGACATAGGAAAAACCTAGTTAGGGTTTGAGGGAATTTTGGGTTGTGATGTGAAATTGAGCTCAGTAGAGGCTACATGAACACCCTAGTGCTTGAATTAAGACCCAAACCTGAGAATTGAAACCCGGAATACGGATTTAGAAACCAATATCGGAAGATTTGTGGAATCTGCGACGGTTATATGGGATCTGCTATCACCCCGAGACTCTAAAAATTATTTTGGATTGACAGTGAGATGTGCTGGCACCCAGGAAGCTATCACCAAGACCCCAGCCCCTAACTCCCTGACATGGCAGGAGATTTATTCCCCCTGGCCGCAAATTGCGGCCAGAACAGGGTGGATTTTCCTCGTTTTGGTTCTGTAGCTCCTACATCTATAGATTACACCCCTGGCATGTGCAAAATTGTCCAATTTGACCTAGGGTGGAATCTGGGACCCTTTTCCTGAGTTGCTGTTTTGATTCATGTTTTCGTATTGCGTATTTTGAATTCTGGAATTGTGTATCCGTGTTTTACCTAAATCACATGACGTTTGCACGACGAGATCGAGGGTCGTTTGAAGGTTTTGAAAGCGTACCCATAGGTTCTAACCTATAGGCCTTTTAGCGTATCGTGTTGGTTTTCGCGTGTTGTTTATTTTCGATTTGGTTTTAATATGATGCGACACGTGTGATATGTAGGTACCCCCACGGTGATCCGAGGCGATGAAGATGATGGTGGCAATATCGACACCGACACGCAAGATGCAAGGTGAGTAGATTATATCTACGGGGGAAGTCGGGTGGATGGCGTATAGCACCCCCGTGGTTCGATGTCCAGTATACTATATACACTATATATATATGATAGCTTATTGCGTGACATGGAGATCATAGATGTGTTAGGTGTACTATGGATAGATTAGGGTTAGAAGTGAACTAGTGTATTTCCTAGTTTCGAACCCTAGAACAGGTTTACACCCACACGGACACACATGCTTATTGCTATACTTATATCGTGATGATGATGATAGTGTATGATACTGGAGATGAGTTCATGAGTTTGGGTATGGTGTCGTGAGATCGGCAATATAAGGTGATTCGTATTTGGGATACGACATGAGATTTTTAGCGGGCCTTGGGACGTGTGTTTCACACACGCATTCATATTTATATAGATGGTGTCGATTGTACTAGACTTAGATCAGTACCCAGATCATGTGATATGATGATAAGGATACCAGATAATTGATGAGATGAATGTAATAGTGACCCGTACCCATCTATTGGGATGCCGTACGACGATTTACCGTGCGAGCTTTATATTGATGATAGATCTGCACTCATGACTCGAGGATATTATATGATGTATATTGTATCGTATGTGATATTATTGAGGCGGGTCACCGACTATTATATTTATATATATATCAACTCAGATGTAGGTGGTTTCCATACCCCTCCTGTTTAGCTTGTTAGTTAGGTCTGTAGATTACTTAGTAGAAATAAGACCATGCCCGAGTCATACCTATTTAAAAAACTAACGAATCGGGGATATTTTAAAGATAGGCAAAAGGGATTTTATGGATATTTTCAAACGACGCATCTTTTCTTAAAATACCGTAGCCCTTATTTTACCAAAAACTCCGATTCGCCTTATTTCAAATGGCAAAGCTGCATGATGTATTTATTGAGGTAGATTCTTCACTGTTGCGTTGATTATTCGATTCCGCATATTCATGCTATTTGCATTGCATTGCTTGTGTTTATTGCTATATTACAACCATGCTGTTAGGACACCAGCACCATTATCGATGATGCGTATGTTCTACGTACACTGCTTGCTGGCTCACACACTTCACCATCGATAATTGCAATGCCACTACACTGTATTACTGTTGCATTCAGGATATGACCCTTGTGTGGCATACTTGTGTACCTATATACTGTGTATTCCAATTGTACACCCACACGTGCATGCATACGTATTTTCACATACATTGATGATTCTTGCTTGATTAGAGATTTGGGAACCGCAAGATACCTTTTAAAGCTGATTCATTTTAAAGAAGCGGTCTTCCCTAAATATGTGCATATTACTATTCCGTGTTGCATGACATACTGATATGCTTACATTTCTTTTACATGTCGCATACATCATGCTTTCTGATTATACGCATTGAGATATGTTGTTTCCATGATATTTCTGGATTTGGGAACCGTGGGTATTTCAAAAGAGAATATGTAATTGTTTTAAAAACCCGGTTACCTTTGATATGATATTTCAGTGCGTCCACCATGTGTTTTCTCGATGCTGAGAGCGACATGTGAAACCCGATTCGAGGAGGAGGATGAGGCCGATTGCGGGTACATGGTGGACCCGGTATGGTTCCCCGGGGCAAGAAATGTTTTTCGTAGAGTAGACGATAAGCCTAGCAGGGTGGCGAGTACCTACCGCTGATTGGTTGGACCTGGCGGTTATCCGGAGGATACTGACCAGATTCGATAGATGGATATGGGACGATCCGTACTGCAGGGGCCGAGGGCCGATTCCGCAGACGGAGCCCGTGGGCTGATCCGGACTGACGGAGCCCGATATATGAGGATTTACGTGCCGATACTGGGCACAACTTTCATGATGTTTTCGAGTGTCGATGTTGGACACTCCGGTTCCATGATTTTGACGTGTCGCGAGAGACACAGATGGGTTATATTCTCATACTTCCATGCATATGCTTATGATATTTACATGCATGATGGTTATTGTCATTGGGTCACGCGTGGATGGGATCTACATATATACAGACGTGATTACATCGATCATACCTCATATTTATGATATGTTATTACCTGAGATACTGGCACGAGCACTTGGCACTACACTCATGTATAGAGGTTATATTGCCACTTTAGCATGCTTCAGACTTATTCATATTGAGGACATACGATTTCTGCTCTGTGATGTTTTCTATTCACGAGTTGACAACTCACCCCCGTTGTGCCACAGTTTCTTGTAGGTTTCGCCGTACAGGTTTCATTGCGGCTTTTCTGGCACATTGCTTCCCTTACGGGTGACTTGCTTTGGTAGGTGGGTTCTTTTGCATCAGAACCACCATTGTACATGTATTATTCAGTTTTATCTAATAATTCCATTAACCAAAACTTGTATATTGTTTCAGACTTAGAAATCAGTTATGTATTATTTCGACCTTAGAGTCGGGCGTTGTAGTATTACGGTTTTCATGCTGTTTTGAGTTCTTTCTGAGTTTTGATCCTCGCCCTTCGGCGTTGTATATTATATTGCTTGCGTGGTTGTGACCGTCGATTGACGAAGAGCTAGCTCCCGCTTGAGGATGCCTTTTATCTTTGCATATATATATTATTCTTGTTGTACCCCGTTCGGGGCCAGTATTTACAAGGGAACTCTGCCGAAATTTTCAGAAAAGACTATACTTTTAAAAATGCACATTCAGCTTACTTATTTAAAAACCTTGCTTTTAAAACATGTTTTATTCACTTCTTAAACTATTTTTCCTTCATTTATTATTTAAAATGGTTTTAGATTTCTTGACTTTGGCTTACTTAGATTAGATGGGGTCCTATAGACTTCATATGATTCAAGGGCCAGTCACGAGCTATTTCGAGTCGTGACAAAGTTGGTATCAGAGCGCTAGGTTAACCTTGGTTCGAGTCTAAGTTTGAATATGCGGAGCCTAGAACGTTTATATATATATACAGAACTTAGGCTTGACCTTACGGAACTTAGACTTAGTCGAGAAGGTATTATACCCGAACTTTCGTCGTGCAGGATGACCCTTGGTTGATGGAGTAGGTAGCTTGAGTAGAGTGACGTACCGTACGTATGTTCCGCGGTATATTTACGATACGCTACTCCGCTTAAGAAACCTTAGGATGTATATTTCCTTACACAGTATTATATTCATTCATATGATCTATCCTCATCGATACTGGTTATGATTTTGCTGCCACGATTATACGGGCAGAGAGAGCTACGGATAGAGTTGCGTCAGCATGAGCTCGTCATGGATGAGGACTGACCAGGGCGTGATTCCAGAGACATACGATTGCATATAGAGGCTTCGTTTTATTGTGTTTTCGAGCCATGAGCGTTTGACTGATCGCTTTTACGAGATTTCCCGGATGTGCTGATCGGCACCAGAGGATTGAGCCACTGATAGAGGCCAGCCAGGATGTGATGACCATTGAAATATCGCTTATTCATGATGATTGAGGCGCTGTTCAGCGTACAGACGAATGAGCCAGTTGCTGCTGCAAAGGACGAGATATCACCCAGATGATTGGAGCTACTGCAGCTTGAGCATATACTCAGTGATATGATAGAATGTCGCTAGTCACCCGAGGATGAATGACTAGGACATGTGGTTCGTTCGCTTACCCCGATGCGAGGTCATCAGGTAGAGTGATTCCCGCTAGAGACGACTTCACGCAGATTCGTTGAGAGTCGATAGAGACGGTCGAATGTCAGAAACCCATATTCCAAGTTTAAAGTATTCGGAAAGACATGCAAGCGATTCTATGGACTCTCTAGAAGAATGAAACCCTAACTCGACATAATGACCGTGTGAAAGCCTTTGAACCTTAGGGTTTGCGGAAGTTCCGCGGCGCCATTAGTGAGGCTTGGGTTTGCCCTTCTACGGTTGGACCACCGATGCTGTGGTATGTACTCGATACTATTAAACTGTACCCAAGATGTTGAGCTCTTGGGGGATTATGAGGTTTTAACAAATCGATCGGATGGTTTGGCATCTTTCGGATGTTATGTGATGGGACACATTGCTTAGGAGACTCTAGATACGAGTGTAGCCGTTGGAACGCAGTCCATGCAGTCACGAGTAGACAAGTTCGAATCAGTCGACATTGGAACAATATGGTGTAAAGAGTTCACACGAGATTTCGACGAGACGACGTTCCACTCCGCTGACATCAGAGATGTGATATGTCTATAGAGGCGTTGGGATGCGACCAGCTTCCGAGTAAATGCTGTACTGAGAATGCAGATGTCCAGAGAGCGAGAAAAGATTGTGTAAGAGTACCAGCCTCCGTACAGTTCAGCTTAGGAGAGATTGGAAGAAACCTTAACCAGGATTCCTTCTAGAACACTGCTGAAATAAGAATTGCACCCAGGATCGGATGTGTGATGTGTATTCAGCGGACCAGAGGCCGGCGCCAGTGACGTGCTGCTTTACGAGTGGTCGTGAGGATTGACCGAGAGATGACCAGAAAAGTGCCAGGATGAAATCGTTTCCGTTAGCACACCTGACAGGGCCGATGAGCCGATGGATTGCTAGATTGGTAATCCACAGAGATGATAAGGACCAAGAGACAGAGGACGCCAGACCGTGAGCAAGAGGCAAGTAGATATCTTGCGCTGCTAGCATTGGATGTACCGACACCTTCTCGACTTTGAAGAAGGATATACCGACGACGGTAGTTATGATTTGTGATTTTGTCATTTGACTATTAAGTATCCGTCACTTTGGATTTCAGTATTTTGGGCGATCTATTCGCATGATTTAGTCTTGATGACTGAGTTTCATGGTATTTGTTTTCTTGCACCTGATATCGTTTTCGTTCCTTGGCTGCACCTGCTTATGACTTCATGGATTTCATACGGTTGATTTGATGTTGTGCATATGTTATGCACACGATTTGATTTTTGCACTCGGTATAGCTTATATGTGCTTGTAGTGCATTGATATGTGTTTTGTGCACGCAGTTGCACACGTTAATGATTTTCTTTACACCTGGGTACACTTGGTGTTGCTGCTTACGTATTTGAGTTATTGCTTGGTATTCGTGCATGTTGAGTGCGCATGATTTAGCTTTTATTCGTGCATGATGGATGCACCGATTTGGATTTTCGCGCATGTTGGGCGCATGTTTTGAGATACGATTTTGGTGCACGCCAGATGCACTAAATCGTGATTCTTCGTGCATGTCAGATGCACCTGAGTTTGCTGCCAGGCACACACGTTGCCTATGACAGATGTTTCGTGCACACCCGTTGCACCTAGATGTTGTTTTTGTGCACCTGTATGGCACATATATGGAATTTTTATTTCCGTGCGCACCAGACGCACGTAGTATTCATATGTACATTTTGGGATTGATTCTTATGGAGCAATACGTTTTTATGATATTTGCTATGTGTTTTCGTACTGAGCAGGACTAGTCAGAGGACAGTACCTGGATATATTTTGCATGCATGATAGTTATCGAAGGGATTTCCAAAAAGCGAGCTATAGTCTCAGTATTTGCCTACGTGTCCGATATGACACGAAATGTTTAAAACAAGGAAACCCTTCTAAATTGTTTTCAAAACGGCGGAACGTACATAGTGAACAAAAGATATATACATATATGGTTATTTTCTTATGAAAGACGTCCGCCACTGTGCAGTGTTATGCGCATCGCACAACGACTTAAAAAAAAGGGGGATGTGGCTGTTGGAGATAGTGCCCTCAGAGTCAATTATTGGATCACAGGTACGTGATTGCAATGATTGAGGGAGGACCTATCCCGGTAGGACAGTCTTACTCAAGATGATAGTATGCTATCTGGTTTACCTTTATCATTGTGTACTGCTTTAGGTGACCTGACAGGTCGCTATTGCACGTTGATAGAGCCCCTAGGATTCTTGCTTGACTGCCAGCAGTATGAGGGTGATCATATACGTGGGAGCCGGTAGTCTATAAGCACATCCTTAAAAGGTCCTTAGTCGTGGGAGTTTCGAGACAGGGCATCGATACTCCAGAGTAGACTAGTGTATACAGTCGAGACCCCGACGAGGGGCGGTGGCCGATCTCACAAGCCACTGGTGTCAGTTGGTTCACCTAAGATGTATACAGGTGCTCATTGGGTTATGAGTACACCGGACAGGACTCGCCGGGAACATGCTAGTTGGTCTTATACCTGACGTCAGATAGCAGTTCCCTGGTGACATGTGTACAGGTTAGTTCATCGACCTGAGGATCGTCATTTGTCTCGTATGAGTTCCCACTGTACTTTGATTACTACCCTACCACGCTCAAAGGAGACGTGCAAACAGGTTTTAGTTGGGTACAGTCCCGAGCCACATGGAGGCAGTGAGGGGATCTGCAGGGGTTCATCTCTCCCGGTATTGGGGGTGAGTTCGCGCTGTGTTTAGGGGAGCCATTACACGAAGTCCTTGGCCAAGGCAGGAGATTTACTGGTAGGTATTCCAGTAGTATCTCAGGGTGTTCTGGGCTACAATCCGACACGACTTGTACCGCTTTTGGGGGTCTGACTTTTACCAAACCCTAGGCCCGCCATGCGATGCTCGTAGACGAACGGACCGGACTGTACGGATATTGTCACTGACAGGCTCAGTAGGGTGTCAGGATGAGTTCGCTCATCGACGTCCCTTTTGGTCAATAGCTGGTGGCCCGTCACGTATTGGCTTATACCTCTGATGTGCTAGTGGTTAAATCCACAGCCATAGTATTGACGAGTCTTTAGAGTCTACCACACTTACAGTTACTCAAGTTTCGGGCGAAACGCTGTAGAGGCTGTATGGAGATATGGCAGGGTCCGATCAGATACGTGCGGTATTGCACGGATCAGGATCGGACGGTTAGTACTAGAGGCCGTATGGATATATGGCAGGGTTCGATCAGATACGTGCGGTATTGCACGGATCGTGATCGGACTGATTTTACTAGCCGGCTTTGGCTTAAGCCGGATCCTAGTATTGTACAGTGTAGATTTTGTCTCATTGCATTTGTATCCGGTCGGAATACAGATGAGGGTGTGTATGCACAGTATCGGGGTTTTTCCTGTAATTTATTACGGGACCAGTTTTCTGGAGTTGCCAGTTTGCATTCCGTTCCGGCCGGTTTTCCTTTGTTCCTTCCCGGCCGGACTTTTCCGATGGAGGGACTAATTTGCAATTGTGCAAATTGGTATTTGTGGAGGGGGTCCTTTGTAATTGTGTGGCATCATGATGAGATTCCTTTTCTATCAACCTTTTTCATTTATGGTGATTAGAGTTGATTAGGAATTGATTTGAGTTTTGTTATCATGATGTTTGGATGTGGTCACCCCTTCACCTTTTACTACCATCACGTCCCTTCTTGTATTTGTTTTTTTTGCTCCACCATTTTGAAATGAGATGGGGGCCGGCCACTTTTTTGAGGGAGAGAATGAGAGAGTTCATTTTTGTTATGTGAGGAATTCTTCATCTCATATTCTTCTTGCTAGAAAATTGAAAGCACCAATTTTCCTAACCTCCTCCTCCATCCTCCATGGTAACAAAACCCCATATGAGACATAGTCTCTACACTACAGTCTATAGCAAATCTTGGGCACGTCGACTTGCCAGCTTCGTGCCCGAGTTGCCTCGGTATTGAGGTGGGAGCCCGTAAAAGATGCAGGCGATGTGGTGCCCTTCCGGCGAGGAGGCGACGACATGGAGACAGGACTTTCCGCTGGAGATCGGGACGATGACGAGAAGACCGGAGGACTTGGATCACTCGGTATAACTCTAACCCGTCTTGTAGTTTGCTAGAACTAGTTTAATGGCCCGATCCGGGTGTTTAGTGCGCGGTGGTGCCGGTTTGCTAAGTTCGCAAAATTAAAGTTTATCACCGCTTCCGCACTCCGGCGTCGGATTGACGGCCGGGGCGCCGCCGTGCACTTACAGTGGTATCAGAGCCTCGCCATTAACATAGTCTAGCTTTGTTTAATGTGTTTGCATTTCCGATCGACCAAAATTCCAAAAACCCGCGTTTTCTTCACATCAGTTTTCTGTCGAATTTTTTCTGGCTCTAAAATTTTTTCAGGTTGTAGAAAATTGATGTACTGGAAGTCCTAAGAATTATGGAGAAATTCGACACATTGATCTTTCAGGGAGAGCGCGGAACCGCGGCCAAACCCCACTTGGCGCCGCGGTTCCGCCGCAGTATAGAGGGATCAATGCGTCAAACTTTTTCAGTGGGCTTCTGGGGTGAAAATAGGGTTTCTGGAATATTATTTTTGGGCCCAGAATTTCTGTCAGTGCTACAGTATTGCTTAGGGGCCCACTTGGTATAATTTGATCGATCAGATATTTTAAACACATTATTTCACAGTATTTTCATTATATCTGCGACCGTGAATGTCACTTGATCGGTAAATCCTGTCTAACTGCTATAGCCCGGTTAGACGGATTTGCGAACGTGACATTCACGTTGATGTTCTGTATTGTGCTGTGATGTTGCGGATCGGTCGGTGGGGATAGCCTGGTTGCAGTGGTAGTACAGTCAAGTTGTATTATGTACATTTGATATTGCGGGGCGAGCGTCCGACATGTGGACTGCCGTCACTGCCTGATTGTATTATTATTTTGGGGCACGACCAGGTTGTGGTCGATGTACCCGTTGTATGTATATTTTACTTTCTGTACTAGGATTACCCAGCAGAGGGCTGCACGGATAGCCGGGTTCTGGAAGGCAACAAGCCCGCATCTCATGGCATTGAGACGGAGGGGGCTTCACTCTAGGATTGGCGGGCTATTCGCCGCACTCGTAGGGGGTACAGGTTGACCCAGGAGGGGTGCCCAAGTTACCGGATTCCGTGAA
The DNA here is from genome assembly GCA_030015575.1 of Agapanthus africanus. NCBI lineage: Eukaryota > Viridiplantae > Streptophyta > Magnoliopsida > Asparagales > Amaryllidaceae > Agapanthus > Agapanthus africanus. Next base: position 234,948,562 of record JASDDO010000031.1, read on the forward strand.
GTGCCGGGTGGTCCATTCACGTTGCTGAAGGGGGCTGCCTCGCTTCAGGTTTTGGCGGGTAACTTGCCGCGCCCGTAGGGGACTAAGATTTCATTGCACAGGCTATCCACACGACCAGGGGAACGTCGGGTTTCAGTAGTGGCTCTGTGAAACCCGGGGATCCCAGATATCTGTATTGTTCTGTGATGCTGTACATTTCTGTGATGTTGCATTTTTATCACGCCTTGAGCGAATATAATATATTGGTATATATATTAGTAGATGTTGTATATGTTTTGCATCCGCGCTAGTCCAGTCCCCGCTCTGTCGTTAGTTAGCTAACCTAACGGGTAATGACGGGACCCAGTGGCGAATGCGGATGGCATATACGTACATCAGTATATTTTCGTTCTTTGTGGTGTGATCAATTGATGGGACTGCATTGATTCGGATCAATGCAAGTTAAAAACAAACCTATTCTGATGTTGTTGGAACACTTTTAAAAAAGCTGTTATTGCAAGGACGTTCACTTTTGTTTTGCATCGTGGTATTCATTTGGAATATCCTGCTCCTCAGTCGACGAGGCAAGGGACGAGATCCCTTCACCGGGAGTGACCCCTTGGACAGAAGTTTGCGTCAGGGTATTAACTTCACTATAGCCGATTACTTTTGCTTTGCATTGTGGTATTCATTTGGAATATCCTGCACCCCATTCTACGGGGAAAGAGCCGAGATCCCTTCACCGGGAGTGACCTCTTTATTAAAGGTTTTCGTCACTATATTTTCTAAAAAGCTATCCGTTCCTTCAACGATATCAAGTTCATTACGTTAAAGGTTTTCGCCAGAAACCATTCGTAGCCCTCCGTCATTTCAGACAGGTAGCATGTAGTATTCATGCTATGTTTGTTGGCCTTCGTCAAGGCATAGTGCATGGTAGCTGCTTGTTGCCTTTCTGCTACATAGATAGATGTGTTAGTTTGGGACAGTCGTATAGCCTTGTTGACCTTCGTCAAGGGCTTGTACGGGTGGGTTCAAATTAACCTGGATAATGACGGGTAGAACTTGACATGTGACTTATGATTTGTTGACCTTCGTCAAGGTCATAAGAGCATGGGGCAAAAATCCACATCGGGAGTTTCAAAAGTACTGAAACTTACCAGATATGCGCATACCTTCTGGAGTGTGATGGCGTGAGCGGATTCCGTCACGTTATCATGCAATGATAGTTGGATCCTGATTCCTACTGATGAGTTGGTTTAGTCCTCGGGTGATCCCGACTAATTCTTCTTTCAGGTTTGGAGGAGAATTTGACGGTACAGTGGGAGGTTTCCTGATTAGATAAAGTGATAACCATTCTGATCTAGGATAGAGTGCACGCTGAGTGTTTCTTTTCTCTCTCTCTTTGGCAGCGACCATTGACTCGACCCTAGACTATGACTCAGTGACCAAGTTGACCGAACCTTCATTAACACTGGCTTTTGGATTGTTAGAGTTGCAAACCTCAATGCCACTCCTACTTTTACCCTTTTCTCCAGGACACCCCGTATTACTACGAAAGTCCACTTCCATTGGACAAAACCATCGTATGGTTATATACGAACTCGAAGGAATTTATTCGAGGATGGTTTCCGGTTCTGGAGAAAATGGATATGACTATTCAGTTGTCTTTTCTTTTTACCTTCTCACAGGTTGCGAGTACTCCTTGGTTTAGGAGATAGTATACCTATTACGCAAATTGGATAGTCTTCTTCCAAACCTTAGGCTGGTGCCGAACGGTGGGGAATGAAGAATACCAATTAGCCTAAACGGTGTACAGAAGGCATTAAGTTATGACAAAGCAAGGGATTAGTAAGAGGGCAAAGTAAACTGCGACTGCTATTCACGACCAAACCAAGTATTTCTTCGCCAATCCTAAATCACCTTTGTATTTCTCCAGAACACTCCGTATCACTACGAAGATCCACAGTTTATTGGATACTCCATCGTATGGTTATATACGAACTCGAAAGGAACTTTTTCCAGTTCGGGGATGGATCCTGGTTCATGAGAAATAGGAATAAGGTTTATTCGGTTGTCTTTTATCTTCACCTTCTCTCGCGTTGCAAGTGCTCCTAGGATTAGGACAGTACACCCATTATGCTTATTGGATAGTCTTCTTCCAAACCATAGGCTGGTGCCGAACGGTAGGGAAGGAAGAAAACCATTTGGCCTAAAGGGGTGTGCAGAAGGTAATGAATAAAGACATATAAAGGGATTTGGAGAGGTGGCAAAGAATTATACGGTTACAGTTGTGAATCTGGATAATGGAAGAGGCATTAATAAGAATACCAGGATACCCCAACGAGACATCTCAATGTTTCAGTTTCACTGTGTACTGTTAATGGAAAACTGATTTCCCGATCAGACACTTACTCCAGGGTATGTATTTACCAGGTATGATTCTCACATCTGTATGGTTTTACAGATGATGAGTAGGAGTAAGTTATTAGGAATTGGGTGATCATCCTCATTATATCGGGATTCGTTGTAATCTGTGATATTTGAGGAAGTCACCTGGGCTGTTTGCTGGTCGGCAAACATTTGGTTTTGAATATCCGCTGTTATGCACCAATTTCAAATCGACATATCTGTACGTCTATTTTCATAGAGTAAGATATACTTTTTAAAATTATGTCTATGACATTTACCTATATCAGTGGATGGTTAGGTAAGGAGCATTAAACAGCGGTGTAATTCTTCTTAACCATAAGTACAGTTTTCAACCTACGACACACAGTGAATGAGTTATCAGAATCAAGGGACTTATACAGAGTATTGTATGTTGTCCAGGGTCCATCATGACAGAGGGGTAGGTCTTCGTACTATATTCGGTTTACTTATGACTTCTCTAGTTTTTAGACAGGTGTTTCGTGGAAACACAGGGTCCGAATTTTAAGAAGTTATAGGTATTTGAATAAAGTAGAGAACCAGGTATTGCAAGTATCGGGATTCTTCAAAGTGATCGAGGATGTAGATACTTGTGTATGGTGTTCAGTTGATAGTAGTGATAAAGAGATCTTGCTTCTCTTTCGGGTTACTCATAATTGGAAGCATTCCTAAGTTGAGTAACGCTGATCGGCCTCCTTCCATTTAGTGGACATGCACTGGAGACAGCTGCATGATTTGAATCTGGTTCAATTAAATCAGTGCCTCTGGTTCTATATTGGATATAGAACAGTTCATATCTTAACGATGTTAAGGTACGGGGAATTGTCTGGCTTATGATTAAAACCAGACTCTGGATAACTCAAGGCACGTTTCTGTAATGGCTGTTTGTGTTGGAGATAGTGCCCTCATAGTCAATTATTGGATCGTAGGTACGTGATTGCAATGATTGCGGAGGACCTATACCGGTAGGACAGTCTTACTCAAGATGATAGTATGCTATCTGGTTTGCCTTTATCAGTCGTGTACATGTTCAGGTGACTGATTACATGTTGCACTTTGATAGAGCCCTTAGGATCTTGCTTTACCACCAACAGTATGATGGCGATCATATACGTGAGAGTTGGGTGGTTTATACGCATATCCTTAATTGTGGTCCCTAGTCGTGGGAGTTTCGAGACAGGGCATCGATACTCCGGAGTAGACTAGTGTGTACAGTCGAGACCCCGACGAGGGGCGGTGGCCGGTCTCACAAGCCACTGGTGTCAGTTGGATCACCTAAGATGTATACAGGTGCTCATTGGGTTATGAGTACACCGGACAGGACTCGCCGGGAACCTGCTAGTTTGTATTATACATATCGTCAGATAGCAGTTCCCTGGTGACATGTGTACTGGTTAGTTCATCGACCTGAGGTCGTCATTTGTCTCGTGTGAGTTCCCACTGTGCTTTGATTTCTACCCTACCACGGCTCAAAGGAGTCGTGCAAACAGGTAGCTTTTGGGTACAGTCCCGAGCCATATGGAGGCACGTGAGCGGATCGGCAGGGGATTCGTCTCTCCCGGTATTGGGGGCGAGGTCGTGCTGTGTCTAGGAGAGCCATTACACAAAGTCCATGGCCATGGCAGGAGATTTACTGGTAAGTACTCCAGTAGTATCTCAGGGTGTTATTGGGCTTCACTCCGACACGACTTATACTGCTATTGGGGGTCTGACGTTACTAGCCCCCTAGGCAGATATGCGATACTCATAGACGAACGGACCGGACTGTATATACATTGTCACTGTTAGGCTCAGTAGGGTTTCTGGATGAGTTCGCTCATCAGCTTCCCTTAAGGTCAGTCCATGGGCAGCCGTTACGCATTGCTAGTGCCGCTGACGGTTTGTGGTTAAACCCACTGCCAGGGTACTGACGAGTCATTAGAGTCCCCCACAGACAGTTTCCCAAGTTCGGGCGAAACGTTGTAGAGGCCGTATGGTTTTATGGCAGTGTTTGGAAAATGTACGTGCGTTTATCCACGTGTTATTTTTCGGGCAAATGATACTGGTCGGCTTTGGTTTAAGCCGGATCCGAGTATTATATTGAGTAGGTATAATATCTTTGTCTCAGTTGGATTTGTATTCGGTCGTAATACAAATGCGGGTATATTTATACAGTTTCGGGGTTGTCCTGAAATTCGTTTCAGGATCACTTTTGGAAGTTGCCAGTTTCCAGTTTTCTATCAGCCGTCTTTTAACTTTCGGTTAAAGACGGATTTATCTTTTCTTCAGTTGAGGGGAGTCGGTGTTCTATAAGTATCTAGATGAGGTGACTAGGATTAATTGGTGTTGTGTTTTCATTGGATGCATTTAATGGTTCATTAATGCATGATGACTAGGTTTATGACTCATGCTTTAACATTAAAGCATTTTGTTTTGGTTAAGATCTTTTGTTCATGATATTATTTCTAATGGTCACCTCCCTCCTCCTACCATCACCTCCCTCCTCTATATGAGTGGCCGGCCTTCCCCTTCCCCTTAAGACACTCTCTCACTTGATGTTTTCATATGGTTGTAAAAGATATGATAGTATTTGGGGTGCATGGAATTTTACAGTTCATTTCATTCCATCACCCAATTCCCTCGGCAACTTCATTAACCGATCGTCCACGGATTTGGACGAATTGAGACAAAGTCATCTACTCATTCTCTACATCATTCTTGGTCGTCTCTTTTAGCAAACTTGACGACCGAGTTGCCTCGAGTCAGAGGCGGGAGCCCGTTTAAAGAATCGTCGACGTGGTGCCACCTCGACGAGGATATCAGAGATCGACGAGATCAGAGCAGCCGCAACGGAGCGTGGGATGATGGTTGAAGAACGAAGGACTCGGATCGTTCGGTATAACCTTTCTACACTCTTTACAGATTGTTAGTTTAGCAATAATGGCAGATCCGGGTTAAAGTATACGATAGCGCCAGTTAAAAAGTTTTTGTTCCGCATTTGGCGTCTGTAGACGGCCGGGGCGCTAGCGTAGACTTACAGTGGTATCAGAGCCTCACCATTTTGCTATACTAACTTGTGCTAACGCGTTTAAAACATCGATCGAACCGGAAACCGAAAATTGCAAAATTCCAAGCTCACAGTTTCTGTCGATTTTAAATGGTCTCCAAAAATTTTTCTACATGTCTCAAAAATCTGTGCAGGCTTTTGAAAGAACACGGACCAAATTTGGGCACGTGATCCCACCAAGCCGCCGCGGAAACGCGGCCAAACCCATGGTTTGGCCGCGTATCCGCAGCCACTTGGTGAGATCATGCTCCCAAAATTGAACAGTATGTTCTTCTCTGGATTTTGTGGTTTGTGGTATATATCATTTGGGCCCAGGTTTTGTTACTGTTCACCAGTAAGTCGTGGGGCCCCACTTCTTGATACTACAGTGCTTACATTATATCTCCGACCGGGAATGCCATTTGATCGGTAAACCGCGTCTGATTGCTATAGTTCTTTTAGACGGGTTTGCGAACGTGACATTCACGTTGATGTTCTGTGTTGTGCTGTGATGTTGCGGATTTGTCGTGGTGGATAGCAGTGTGCAATGGTAGTACAGTTTGAGTTTATTTGTACATTTGATATTGCGGGGCGAGCGTCCAACTTGTGGACTGCCGTCACTGCCTGTTGTATAATATTCTTTTGGGGCACGACCAGGTTGCGGTCGATGTACCTATTGTACTATTTTTCATTACTGTACTAGGTTTTGCCCCGCGACGGAGTGCACGGATAGCCGGGTTCTGAGGGGCAACGGGTCCGCATCTCATGGCTTTGAGAGGCAGAAGGGCCCCACTGTAGAATTGGCAGACTGTTCGCCGTACTCGTAGGGGGTACAGGTTGACCCAAGGAGGGGTGCCCAAGATTACCGGATTCCGTGGAGTGCTGGGTGGTCCATTCACAATGCTGTAGGGGGCTACCTCGCTTCAGGTTTTGGCGGGTAACTTGCCGCACCCGTAGGGGTCTAGGTTTCATTGCACAGGCTATCCACCCGACAGGGGAACGTCGGGTTTCAGCAGCGGCTCTGTGAAACCCGGGGATCCCAGATTATCTGTATTGTTCTGTGATGCTTATTACTTTTCTGTAATATTGCATATTATCACGCCTGGAGCGATTATTGTATATTGGTTTATATACTATTAGATATTGTATATGTTTTACACCCACGCTAGTCCAGTCCCCGCACTGTCGTTAGTTAAGTAACCTAACGGGTGATGACGGGACCCAGTGACGAATGCGGATGGCATATACGTACATTTTATTTTCGTTCTTTTCTGGTGTGATTATTGATGGGACTGCGTTGATTCTGATCAATGCAAAGTTAAACAAACCTGTTTACAGTTGTTGGAACAAATTTTAAAAGTGTTATTGCAAAGACGTTTCCTTTTGTTATGCATAGCGGTATTCAGTGGAATATCCTGCACCTCATTCGACGGGGCAAGGGCCGATATCCTTTCACCGGGATTGACCCCTTGAGCAGAAGTTTGCGTCAGGGTAATAACTTCACTATAGTCGATTACATGTTGCTTTGCATAGCGGTATTCAGTGGAATATCCTGCACCTCATTCCACGAGGAAAGAGCCGAGATCCCTTTATCGGGAGTGACCTCTTTAGCAAAAGGTTTTCGCCTCTATATTTTAAAAAGCTATCAGGTTCCTTCAGCGATATCAAGTTCACTACGTTAAAGGTTTTTCGCCAAAAACCAGCCGTAGCCCTCCGTCACTTCTTTTGGGTATTCAGTAGTATTCAAGATATGTATTTTGACCTAACGCCAAGGCATAGTGTTTGGTAGCTGCTGGGTATTCAATTGTTGCATAGATAGATGAGTTGGTTTGGGACAGCCGTTCTGCCATTTTGACCTAACGCCAAGGGCATGTGCGGGTGGGTTCAAATTAACAAGATAGTGATGGGTAGAACTTGGCATGTGACTTATGACATTTTGACCTAACGCCAAGGTTATAAGAGCATGGGGCAAAAACTATATCGGGAGTTTCTAAAGAAACTGAAACTTGCCAAGTATGCGCATACCTTCTGGAGTATGAGTAACGTGGATGCATTCCATCACGTTATCATGCGATGAGAGTTGGATCCCGATTCCCACTGATGAGTTGGTTTACTCCTCGGGTGATCCCGATTGATTCTTCTTTCAGGTTTGGAGGAGAATTTGACAGGACAGAGGGAGGTTTCCGGATTAGATAAAGTGTTAACCATTCTGATCTAGGTTAGAGTGTACGCAGAGTGTTTCTTTTCTCTCTCTCTTTGGCAGCGACCTTTGACCGACCCTAGACTATGACTCAGTGACCAAGTTGACCGAACCTTCTTAAAATACTGGCTTTTGGATTGTCTGAGTTGCATAAGTCATTGCCACTTCTTCTTTTACCCTTTGAATTTCTCAGAACACTCGTATTACTACGGATATCCACTTCCATTGGATAGATCCATCGTATGGTTATATACAAACTCGAAGGGACTTCTTCGAGGATGAATCCAGGTTCAGGAGAAATAGAATTTGTTTATTAAGTTGTCTTTTATTATCACCTTCTCTCAGGTTGCGAGAGCTCCTTGGTTTAGGAGAGTACACCTATTACGCTTATTGGATAGTCTTATTCCAAACCATAGGCTGGTGGCGAAAGGTAGGGAATGAAGAAAACCAATTAGCCTAAGTAGGGTGTGCAGAAGGTAATATGTAAAGACAAAATAACGGGATTAGAAAGAGGGCAAAGTAAATTGCGACTGATATCATTCACGACCAAACCGCGTACTTCATCGCCTCTCCCATTTCACCTTTAAAGGAATAAGGTATTATTCAGTTGTCTTTTATCATCACCTTCTCTCGAGATGCGAGTACTCCTTGGTTTAGGAGGGTACACCTATTATGCTTACTGGATAGTCTTCTTCCAAACCATAGGCTGGTGCCAAACGGTAGGGAAGGAAGAAAACCATTTAGCCTAACGATGGTGTACAGAAGGTAACGACTAAAGACAAATAAAGGGGATTTGGAGAGATGGCAAAGAGATATACGGTTGAAGTCATGAATTGGGTTATGGAAGAGGCATTGCTATGAATACCAGGATACCCCTACGAAACATTTTCATGTTTCAGTGCATTGTTAAAGGAAAGCTGTTTTCCCGATTAGATACTTACTCCAAGGGTATGTATTTACCAAGTTTCATTCTCATATCTGTATGGTTTTACAGATGATGAGTGGGAGTAAGTTATTGGGAATTAGGTGATTATCCTCATTATATCGGAATTCGTTGTAATTAGTGATATTTGAGGAAATCGCCAGGGTACAGTTTTCAACCTACGACGCACAGGTTTTGAGTTGTTTAACTCAGCGGACTTATACAGAGTATTGTATGTTGTCCAAGTGTCCATCAGGACAAAGGGGTAGGTCCTCGTACTATGTTCTGTTTACTTATAACTTCTCTAGTATTTAGACGAGTGTTTCGTAGAAATACAAGGTCTAAGTTTTGAGAAGTTGTAGGTATAAGAATAAAGTAGAGAACCAGGTGTAACAAGTATCGGGATTCTTCAAAGAGATCGAAGATGTAGATTCTTGTGATTGGTATTCAGATGATAGTGATGGTTTTGAGAAACTTGTTTCTCTTTCAGGTTACTCATAATTGGATGGATTCCTAAGTTGAGTAATGCTGATTAGCCTCTTTCCATTAAGTCGATATGCACTGGAGACAGCTGCATGATTTGAATCTGGTTCCAATTAAATAAGTGCCAAAGTTTCTGTATTGGAAATAGAATGGATCGTACCTTAAAAGATGTTAAGGTACGGGGAGTTGTCCAGCTTATGCTTAAAACCAGACTCTGGATAACTCAGGGCACGTTTCTGTAATGGCTGTTTGTGGGTTGACCCTGGCTATGACGAGGGTTGATATTCTAGCATTTGGAAGATCAATAGTGATATTGTTCTTGACTCGCCACAGTTTTAGTAAAATGGATCTTTTTCAGAAAACAGTAGTGGGAGTATGGTGAACTGGAAGTGATTCCAGAACCGCGAACGATTACGGAAAATTTAATAGGACCTATATATTCAATCGGGTTTGACATTCAAATAGCCACTCCGCAGATATGGTGGGTAACCTCAGACACCCGAGAGGTACTTCGGTAGCCTCAAGGACGGTGACAGGGAGGTTCTTATCTACCCAGACTTGACACTACTGTTGTTCCAGGTTATGAGACCCGGTAGGAAGGTTGTCGTAGTCAGTGGGAGCAGCAGAAGCATAGTGGGCAAGTAGCTTATGTCTATTTATAGACTTGAGCAGTTATAGCGGAGATAGATCATCTAGTTTTGATGTGACAGTCATGGGTTTGACTTCAATCAGAATAGGGGATGGATCTGTTAAGAAGGTAGTAGGGTGTGATGTCATGGTATTTGGATGACATACACAAAGTAGGAAGTAAAATTCCTATACTACGATCGGTTGTACTGTGGTCGTTACACAGTTGTTTCTCCAGACAGGATATGGATATAATATTTGACATTCTGGTTTCTGGATCTATGGTTTTAGATCTAGATTTGGGTAGTTTCCCAATGTGGGTACTTTGACAGATATTCTGATGGTTTTTAGAATAGATGACTCCTAGCATGGTGGTGTACCTGCAGGTGATGGAGTCACCCTCTCTAAAGGTGTCTTACAGACTAAAGTGGAGAGGGATGTGCATGATTGGCAGATCACTTGCTTAGGCAATTGAGTCAATCATGAGATGTCAAGTACCACACCAAATGTTGTTTTTGCACTAGATGCAATAAGTTTGTATTAATCCAATCCTGGAGAAACATAAGGAAGCGGTTATAGAACATAAGTACATGTTCTACGGATTTGATGACGGCAGCCTCCTTCGGGAGACGATTATCATTCCAGGCTTCAAAGGTGACATGGTTGACAGAGAGATTGTCAGAGTTATAGTTTTCTCTCTGACGAGGGACAGTATTATGGACAGGTGGTCCAAGAGAATACAGTGGGAGGCATGGTGCCGGATACTGATTAGGTTCAGGGATCGATACAGTCTAAGAAGTTTGGATTTGGAGTTCATTTATGAACTAGGTCCCATCAGATATCCAGACATATTCTAAGACAAGTATTACTCAATTCGGGAGATGGATTTCTCCGCGAACTTGAGATTTAGAGAGATATAGAAAGAAACTTCTAGGCGGATCCACTCACTGAGGCTATTTCTCGAACACAATAGTTTTACAAACAGGCTTTGTGATACTGATTAGTAGAGGAGTTGGATGTTCGGTTTCACACGGGCTGTGAGTAGTCGACATCGCAATAATTAGCCTTGAGTGCAAGTGGGAGATTGTTGGAGATAGTGCCCTCATAGTCAATTATTGGATCGCAGGTACGTGATTGCAATGATTGCGGAGGACCTATACCGGTAGGACAGTCTTACTCGAGATGATAGTATGCTATCTGGTTTGCCTTTATCAGTCGTGTACATGTTCAGGTGACTGATTACATGTTGCACTTTGATAGAGCCCTTAGGATCTTGCTTTACCACCAACCGTATGATGGCGATCATATACGTGAGAGTTGGGTGGTTTATACGCATATCCTTAATTGTGGTCCCTAGTCGTGGGAGTTTCGAGACAGGGCATCGATACTCCGGAGTAGACTAGTGTGTACAGTCGAGACCCCGACGAGGGGCGGTGGCCGGTCTCATAAGCCACTGGTGTCAGTTGGATCACCCAAGATATATACAGGTGCTCATTGGGTTATGAGTACACCGGACAGGACTCGCCGGGAACATGCTAGTTTGTCTTATACCTGACGTCAGATAGCAGTTCCCTGGTGACATGTGTACAGGTTAGTTCATCGACCTGAGGTCGTCATTTGTCTCGTGTGAGTTCCCACTGTGCTTTGATTTCTACCCTACCACGGCTCAAAGGAGTCGTGCAAACAGGTAGCTTTTGGGTACAGTCCCGATCCATATGGAGGCACGTGAGCGGATCGGCAGGGGATTCGTCTCTCCCGGTATTGGGGGCGAGGTCGTGCTGTGTCTAGGAGAGCCATTACACAAAGTCCATGGCCAGGGCAGGAGATTTACTGGTAAGTACTCCAGTAGTATCTCAGGGTGTTATTGGGCTTCACTCCGACATGACTTATACTGCTATTGGGGGTCTGATGTTACTAGCCCCCTAGGCAGATATGTGATACTCATAGACGAACGGGCCGGACTGTATATACATTGTCACTGTTAGGCTCAGTAGGGTTTCTGGATGAGTTCGCTCATCAGCTTCCCTTAAGGTCAGTCCATGGGCAGCCGTTACGCATTGCTAGTGCCGCTGACGGTTTGTGGTTAAACCCACTGCCAGGGTACTGACGAGTCATTAGAGTCCCCCACAGACAGTTTCCCAAGTTCGGGCGAAACGTTGCAGAGGCCGTATGGTTTTATGGCAGGGTTCGGAAAATGCACGTGCATTTACGCACGTGTTATTTTTCGGGCAGATGATACTGGTTGGCTTTGGTTTAAGCCGGATCCGAGTATTATATTGAGTAGGTATAATATCTTTGTCTCAGTTGCATTTGTATTCGGTCGTAATACAAATGCGGGTATATTTATACAGTTTCGGGGTTGTCCTGAAATTCGTTTCAGGATCACTTTTGGAAGTTGCCAGTTTCCAGTTTTCTATCAGCCGTCTTTTAACATTCGGTTAAAGACGGATTTATCTTTTCTTCAGTTGAGGTGAGTTAGTGTTCTAGAAGCATCTAGATGAGGTGACTAGGATTAATTGGTGTTGAGTTTTCATTGGATGCATTTAATGGTTCATTAATGCATGATGACTAGGTTTATGACTCATGCTTTAACATTAAAGCATTTTGTTTTGGTTAAGATCTTTTGTTCATGATATTATTTCTAATGGTCACCTCCCTCCTCCTACCATCACCTCCCTCCTCTATATGAGTGGTCGGCCTTCCCCTTCCCCTTAAGACACTCTCTCACTTGATGTTTTCATATGGTTGTAAAAGATATGATAGTATTTGGGGTGCATGGAATTTTACAGTTCATTTCATTCCATCACCCAATTCCCTCGGCAACTTCATTAACCGATCGTCCACGGATTTGGATGAAGTGCGACAAAGTCATCTACTCATTCTCTACATCATTCTTGGTCGTCTCTTTTAGCAAACTTGACGACCGAGTTGCCTCGAGTCAGAGGCGGGAGCCCGTTTAAAGAATCGTCGGCGTGGTGCCACCTCGACGAGGATATCGGAGATCGACGAGATCGGAGCAGCCGCAACGGAGTGTGGGATGATGGTTGAAGAACGAAGGACTCGGATCATTCGGTATAACCTTTCTACACTCTTTACAGATTGTTAGTTTAGCAATAATGGCAGATCCGGGTTAAAGTATACGATAGCGCCAGTTAAAAAGTTTTTGTTCCGCATTTGGCGTCTGTAGACGGCCGGGGCGCTAGCGTAGACTTACAATTTGTGGGTTGACCCAGGCTATGACGAGGGTTGTCTTTCTACCATCTGGAAGATCAATAGTGATATTATTCTTGACTCGCCACAGTTTTATTAAAAAAGGATTTTTTCAGAAAACAGTAGTGGGAGTATGGTAGAACTGGAAGTGATTCCAGAACCGCAAACGATTACTGAAGATTTGATAAGAACCTAAAGATTCAATCTGGTTTGACATTCCATTGGCCACTCCGCAGATAAGGTGGGTAACCTCAGGCACCCGAGAGGTACTTCGGTATGCTCAAGGAAGGTGGCAGAGAGGTTCTTGTTTACCCAGACTTGCCATTGCTGTTGTTCCAGACTGTGAGACCCGGCAGGAGAATGAGTATAGCGTCGTTCTAAACTAGCTTTAGAAGTGCACGTCTATATGACTCTGCCAGAGGGTTGTCGTAGTCAGTGGGAGCGGCGGAAGCATTGGTGGACAGTTAGCTTATGTCTATTTATAGACTAAAGCAGATATAGCGGAGATAGATCATCTATTTCTGATGTGATAGTCATAGGTTTGACTTCATCATAATAGGGGATGGATCTGTTAAAAAGGTAGTAGGGTGTGATGTCCTGGTATTTGGATGACATACACAGAGTAGGAAGTGATATTCCTATACTATGATCGGTTATTTTTGGGTTGTCACACAGTGGTTTCTCCACACAGGACTTGGATATTATATCAGACATACTGGTTACTAGATCTATGGTTTTAGATCTAGATTTGGGTGGTTTCCCAATCTGGGTACTTAGACAGCATTCTAAGAGTATTTAGAATGGACGACTCCTGGCACGGTAGTATACCTGCAGGTGATGGAGTCACCATCTCTAAAGGTGTCTTATAGACTAAAGTAGAGAGGGATGTGCATGATTGACAGATCACTTGCTTAGGCAATAGAGTCAATCATGAGATGTCAAGTACCACACCAGATGTTGTTCTTGCACTAGATGCAATAAGTTGATATTGATCCAATCCTGAAGAAACAGTCGGAAGCAGTTTTAGAACATAAGTGGATGTTCTAGGGATTTGATAACGACAGCCTCATTCGGGAGACAGTTATCATTCCGGGCTTCCAAGGTGACATGGACGACAAGGAGATTGTCAGAGTTATAGTTTTCCCTCTGACGAGGGGCAGTATATTGGACAGTTGATCCAGGTGGATACTGAGGGAAGGCATGGCGCAGGATACTGATTAAGTTCAGTTGACGATACAGTCTAAGAAGTCTGGATTTGGAGTTCATTTATGAGCTAGGTTCCATCAGACATCCAGACACATTCTAAGACAGGTATTGCTCATTTCGGGAGATGGCTTTCTCCGCGAACTTGAGATATAGAGAGACATAGAAAGAAACATCAAAGCGGATCCACTCACTGAGGCTATTCCTCGAACGCAATAGTTTCGCAAACGAGTTTTGTGAGACTGACAAGTAGAGGAGTTGGGTGTTCGGTATCACACGGGCTGTGAGTATGCGACATCGCAATAATTAGCCTTGAGTGCAAGTGGGAGATTGTTGGAGATAGTGTCCTCAGAGTCAATTATTGGATCACAGGTACGTAATTGCAATGATTGAGGGAGGACCTATCCCGGTAGGACAGTCTTACTCGAGATGATAGTATGCTATCTGGTTTACCTTTATCATCGTGTACTGCTTTAGGTGACCTGACAGGTCGCTATTGCACATTGATAGAGCCCCTAGGATTCTTGCTTGACTGCCAGCAGTATGAGGGCGATCATATACGTGGGAGCTGGTAGTCTATAAGCACATCCTTAAAAGGTCCCTAGTCGTGGGAGTTTCGAGACAGGGCATCGATACTCCACAGTAGACTAGTGTATACAGTCGAGACCCCGACGAGGGGCGGTGGCCGGTCTCACAAGCCACTGGTGTCAGTTGGTTCACCAAAGATGTATACAGGTGCTCATTGGGTTAAGAGTACACCGGACAGGACTCGCCGGGAACATGCTAGTTGGTCTTATACCTGACGTCAGATAGCAGTTCCCTGGTGACATGTGTAGAGGTTAGTTCATCGACCTGAGGATCTTCATTTTTCTCGTGTGAGTTCGCACTGTACTTTGATTACTACCCTACCACGCTCAAAGGAGACGTGCAAACAGGTTTTAGTTGGGTACAGTCCCGAGCCACATGGAGGCAGTGAGCGGATCTGCAGGGGTTCGTCTCTCCCGGTATTGGGGGTGAGTTCGCGCTGTGTCTAGGAGAGCCATTACACGAAGTCCTTGGCCAAGGCAGGAGATTTACTGGTAGGTATTCCAGTAGTATCTCAGGGTGTTCTGGGCTACACTCCGACACGACTTGTACCGCTTTTGGGGGTCTGACTTTTACCAACCCCCTAGGCCCGCCATGCGATGCTCATAGACGAACGGACCGGACTGTACGGATATTGTCACTGACAGGCTCAGTAGGGTGTCAGGATGAGTTCGCTCATCGACGTCCCTTTTTGTCAATAGCTGGTGGCCCGTCACGTATTGGCTTATACCTCTGACATGCTAGTGGTTAAATCCACAGCCATAGTATTGACGAGTCTTTAGAGTCCACCACACTTACAGTTACTCAAGTTTCGGGCGAAACGCTGTAGAGGCCGTATGGAGATATGGCAGGGTCCGATCAGATACGTGCGGTATTGCACGGATCAGGATCGGACGGTTAGTACTAGAGGCCGTATGGATATATGGCAGGGTTCGATCAGATACGTGCGGTATTGCACGGATCGTGATCGGACGGATTTTACTAGCCGGCTTTGGCTTAAGCCGGATCCTAGTATTGTACAGTGTAGATTTTGTCTCATTGCATTTGTATCCGGTCGGAATACAGATGCGGGTGTGTATGCACAGTATCGGGGTTTTTCCTGTAATTTATTACGGGAACAGTTTTCTGGAGTTGCCAGTTTGCATTCCGTTCCGGCTGGTTTTCCTTTGTTCCTTCCCGGCCGGACTTTTCCGATGGAGGGACTAATTTGCAATTGTGCAAATTGGTATTTGTGTAGGGGGTCCTTTGTAATTGTGTGGCATCATGATGAGATTCCTTTTGTATAAACCTTTTACATTTATGGTGATTAGAGTTGATTAGGAATTGATTTGAGTTTTGTTATCATGATGTTTGGATGTGGTCACCCCTTCACCTTTTACTACCATCACCTCCCTTCTTGTATTTGTTTTTTTTGCTCCACCATTTTGAAATGAGATGGGGGCCGGCCACTTTTTTGAGGGAGAGAATGAGAGAGTTCATTTTTGTTTTGTGAGGAATTCTTCATCTCATATTCTTCTTGCTAGAAAATTGAAAGCACCAATTTGTAAGTGCACGGCGGCGCCCCGGCCGTCAACCCGACGGCCAAACGCGGAAGCGGTGATAAACTTAAATTTTGCGGACTTTGCAAACCGGCACCCCCGCGCACTAAACCCCGGATCGTGCCATTAAACTAGATCTAGCTAACAAGAATACGGGTTAGAGATATACCGACTGATCCGAGTCCTCCGGTCTTCATCTCCACTCCGATCTCCTCGCGGGATCTCCGGTCGTCGCCTCCTCGCCGGAAGGGCACCACGTCGCCTGCATCTTTTACGGGCTCCTGCCTCGATACCGAGGCAACTCGGGCATGAAGCCGGCAACTCGACATGCTCAAGATTTGCTGTAGAATGCGTAGTGTAGAATCATAGTCTCACTTTTGGGGTTTTGGAGTTGCCTTTAGATGGAGGGAAGAATGAAACTTTGGAGGCAAATGATGCTATCAATTTTGCAAGGAAAATGAGATGAACAAAACGATACACCAAAAATGAACTCTCATTTTCTCTCCTTTCTTCTTCTCTCTTTCTTTTCTTTTTCTTCTCACTTATGAAAAACTTATCATTTTCAAAAGAGAATGGTGGAGGAGAGGTTATGAAGCATGAAGGGAGGTGAGTGTAGGAGTGAAGAAAAGGTGACCACATCAAGAGACAAAGAAACATCAACCATGCTTCACACATTAATCAAACCCATACCCTCATTAATGCAAGTAATGGTGCAAAGAAATGAAAGCTATCATAATCATTCTTTATGCAAGAAAACCCCTCCACAAATGTAATTTGCAAAACTGCAAATTACCCCCTCCATCGGAAAAGTCCGGCCGGGAAAGAACAAAGGAAAACTGGCCGGAACGGAAAGCAAACTGGCAACTCCAGAAAACTGGTCCCGTAATAAATTACAGGAAAACCCCATACTGTGCATACACACCCGCATCTGTATTCCGTCCGGATACAAATGCAGTGAGACAAAATCTACACTGTACTATACTAGGATCCGGCTTAAACCAAAGCCGGCTAGTAATATCCGTCCGATCCTGATCCGTGCAATACCGCACGTATCTGATCGAACGCTGCCATATAACCATACGGCCACTAGTACAAAACTGTCCGATCCTGATCCATGCAATACCGCACGTATCTGATCGGACCCTGCCATATCTCCATACGGCCTCTACAGCGTTTCGCCCGAAAGCTTGAGTAACTGAAAGTGTGGTGGACTCTAAAGACTCGTCAATACTATGGCTGTGGATTTAACCACTAGCACGTCAGAGGTATAAGCCAATACGTGACGGGCCACCAGCTATTGACTAAAAGGGACGTCGATGAGGAAGCTCACCCCGACACCCAACTGAGCCTGTCAGTGACAATATCCGTACAGTCCGGTCCGTTCGTCTATGAGCATCGCATGGTGGGCCTAGGGGGTTGGTAAAAGTCAGACCCCCAAAAGCGGTACAAGTCGTGTCGGAGTGTAGCCCAGAACACCCTGAGATACTACTGGAATACCTACCAGTAAATCTCCTGCCTTGGCCAAGGTCTTTGTGTAATGGCTCTCCTAGACACAGCGCGACCTCACCCCCAATACCGGGAGAGACGAAACCCCCGAAGATCCGCTCACTGCCTCCATGTGGCTCGGGACTGTACCCAACTAAAACCTGTTTGCACGACTCCTTTGAGCCGTGGTAGGGTAGTAATCAAAGTACAGTGGGAACTCACACGAGACAAATGACGATCCCCAGGTCGATGAACTAACCTGTACACATGTCACTTGGGAACTGCTATCTGACGTCAGGTATAAGACCAACTAGCACGTTCCCAGCGAGTCCTGTCCGGTGTACTCATAACCCAATGAGCACCTGTATACATCTTAGGTGAACCAACTGACACCAATGGCTTGTGAGACCGGCCACCGCCCCTCGTCGGGGTCTCGACTGTATACACTAGTCTACTCTGGAGAATCGATGCCCTGTCTCGAAACTCCCACGACTAGGGACCTTTTAAGGATGTGCTTATAGACTCCAGCTCTCACTTATATGATCGCCCTCATACTGCTGGCAGTCAAGCTAGAATCCTAGGGGCTCTATCAACGTGCAATAGCGACATGTCAGGTCACCTAAAGCTGTACACGATGATAAAGGTAAACCAGATAGCAAACTATCATCTCGAGTAAGACTGTCCTACCGGGATAGGTCCTCCCTCAATTATTGCAATCACGTGCCTGTGATCCAATAATCGACTCTGAGGGCACTATCTCCAACAATCTCCCACTTGCACTCAAGGCTAATTATTGCGATGTCGCATACTCACAGCCCGTGTGATACCGAACACCCAACTCCCCTACTAGTCAGTTTCACAAAATCCGTTTGCGAAACTATTGCGTTCGAGGAATAGCCTCAGTGAGTGGATCCTCCTAGATGTTTCTTTCTATGTCTCTCTATATCTCAAGTTCGCGGAGAAAGCCATCTCCCGAAATGAGCAATACCTGTCTTGGAATGTCTGGATGTCTGATGGGACCTAGCTCATAAATGAACTCCAAATCCAAAATTCTTCGACTGTATCGTCAACTGAATTTAATCAGTATCCTGCGCCATGCCTCCCTCAGTATTACCTTGGACCACCTGTCCAAAATACTTCCCCTCGTCAGAAGGAAAACTATAACTCTGACGACCTCCTTGTCGTCCAGGTCACCTTGGAAGCCTGGAATGATAACTGTTTCCCGAATGGGGCTTTCGTTATCATATCCCTAGAACAGCCACTTATGTTCTAAAACTGCTTCCGACTGTTTCTCCAGGATTGGATCAATGTCAACTTATTGCATCTAGTGCAAGAACAACATCTGGTGTGGTACTTGACATCTCATGATTGACTCAATTGCCTGAGCAAGTGATCTGCCAATCTTGCACATCCCTCTCCCCTTTAGTCTGTAAGACACCTTTAGAGAGGGTGACTCCATCACCTGCAGGTACACTACCGTGCCAGGAGTCGTCCATTCTAAATACTCTTAGAATGCTGTCAAGGTACCCTGATTGGGAAACCACCCAAATCTAGATCTAAAACCATAGATCTAGTAACCAGTATGTCTGATATAATGTCCAAGTCCTATGTGGAGAAACCACTGTGTGACGACCAAAGTATAACCGATCATAGTATAGGACTATCACTTCCTACTACCTTCTCAACAGATCCATCCCCTATTCTGATGACGTCAAACCTATGACTGTCACATCAGAAATAGATGATCTATCTCCGCTACATCTGCTTTAGTCCATAAGCCTGATGTCCACCAATGCTTCCGCTGCTCCCACTGACTACGACAACCCTCTGCCAGAGTCATATAGACGTGCACTTCTAAAACTAGTTTAGAACGACGCTATATTCATCCTCCTGCCGGGTCTCGCAGCCTGGAA
The DNA here is from genome assembly GCA_030015575.1 of Agapanthus africanus. NCBI lineage: Eukaryota > Viridiplantae > Streptophyta > Magnoliopsida > Asparagales > Amaryllidaceae > Agapanthus > Agapanthus africanus. Next base: position 234,968,159 of record JASDDO010000031.1, read on the forward strand.
CAACAACAATGGCAGTTGTGGGTAAACAAGAACTTCCATGTCACCGTCCTTGAGGCTACCGGAGTACCTCTCGGGTGCCTGAAGTTACCCACCTTATCTACGGAGTGGCCAGTGGAATGTCAAATCAGATTGAATCTTTAGGTTCTTTATCAAATCTTCAGTAATCGTTTGCGGTTCTGGAATCACTTCCAGTTCTACCATACTCCCACTGGTGTTTTTGAAAAAATCCATTTTTAATAAAACTGTGGCGAGTCTTGAACAATATTTCTATTGATCTCCCAGATGGTAGAAAGTCAACCCTCGTCATAGCCTGGGTCAACCCACAAACAGCCATTACAGAAACGTGCCTTGAGTTATCCAGAGTCTGGTTTTAATCATAAGCCGGACAACTCCCCGTACCTTAACAATGTTAAGATATGAACTGTACTATATCCAATATAGAACTAGAGGCACTGATTTAATTGAACCAGATTCAAAATCATGCAACTGTCTCCAGTGCATGTCAACTAAATGGAGAGAGGCCGATCAGCGTTACTCAACTTAGGAATGCTTCCAATTATGAGTAACCTGAAAGAGAAGAAATTTCTCTTTATCATTACTATCAACTTAATACCATACACAAGTATCTACATCTTCGATCACTTTGAAGAATCCCGATACTTGCTACACCTGGTTCTCTACTCTATTCAAATACCTATAACTCCTCAAAACTTAGACCCTGTGTTTCTACGAAACACATGTCTAAGAACTAGAGAAGTTAAAAGTAAACAGAATATAGTATGAGGACCAACCCCTGTGTCCTAATGGACACTGGACAACATACAATACTCTGTATAAGTCCGTTGAGTCTAACAACTCTTTCACTGTATGTCATAGGTTGAAAACTGTACTAATGGTTAAGAAGAATTACACCGCTGTTTAATGCTCCTTACCTAACCATCCACTGATATAGGTAAATGTCATCGACATAATATCAAAAGGTATATCTCACTCTATGATAATAGACGTACAGATATATCAATTTGAAATTGGTGCACAACAGCGGATATTCAAAACCAAATATTTGCCGACCGGCAAACAGCCCAGGTGATCTCCTCAAATATCACCGATTACAACGAATCCCGATATAATGAGGATGATCACCCAATTCCCAATAACTTACTCCCACTCATCATCTGTAAAGCCATACAGATGTGAGAATCAAACCTGGTAAATACATACCCTGGAGCAAGTGTCTAATCAGGAAATCAGTTTTCTTTTAACAGTACACAGTGAAACTGAAACATTGAAATGTTTCGTTGGGGCATCCTGGTATTCCTAGTAATGCCTCTACCATTATCCAGATTCACAATTATAACCGTACAATTCTTTGCCACCTCTCCAAATCCCTTTATATGTCTTTAGTTATTACCTTCTGTACACCCCTTTAAGCCAAATGGTTTTCTTCCTTCCCTACCGTTCGGCACCAGCCTATGGTTTGGAAGAAGACTATCCAAAAAGCATAAAGGGTGTACTGTCCTAATCCTAGGAGCACTCGCAAAGCGAGAGAAGGTGAAGATAAAAGACACCTGAATGTACTTTATTCCTATTTCTCCTGAACCAGGATCCATCCCCGAACTGGAACAAGTTCCTTTCGAGTTCGTATCTAACCATACGATGGATTATCCAATAAAATGGGATCTTCGTAATGATACGGAGTGTCCTGGAGAAATACAAAGGTGATTTAGGATTGGCGAAGGAATACATGGTTTGGTCGTGAATATCTGTTGCAATTTACTTTGCCCTCTTACTAATCCCTTACTTTGTCTTAACTTAATACCTTCTGTACACCGTTTAGGCTAATTGGCTTTCTTCCTTCCCTACCGGTCGGCACCAGCCTATGGTTTGGAAGAAGACTATCCAATTTGCGTAATAGGTGTACTACTCCTAAACCAAGGAGTACTCGCAACCTGAGAGAGGGTGAAAAGAAAAGACAACTGAATAGTCCTATCCGTTTTCTCCAGAACCGGAAACCATCCTCGAATAAATTCTTTCGAGTTCGTATCTAACCATACGATGGTTTTGTCCAATGGAAGTGGACGTTCGCAGTAATACGGGGTGTCCTGGAGAAAAGGGTAAAAGTAGGAGTGGCAATGAGGTCTGCAACTCTGACAATCCAAAAGCCAGTGTTAAGAAGGTTCGGTCAACTTGGTCTCTGAGTCATAGTCTAGGGTCGGGTCAAAAGTCGCTGCCAAAGAGAGAGAGAAAAGAAACACTCAGCGTGCACTCTATCCTAGATCAGAATGGTTACCAATTTATCTAATCTGGAAACCTCCCACTGTACCTCAAATTCTCCTCCAAACCTGAAAGAAGAATTAGTCGGGGTCACCCGAGGAGTAAACTAACTCATCAGTGGGAATCGGGATCCAATCTCTCATCGCATGACAACGTGACGGAATCCGCTCACGTTATCACACTCCAGATGGTATGCGCATACCTGGCAAGTTTCAGTTCTTTTGAAACTCCCGATGTGATTTCAGCCCCATGCTCTTATGACCTTGACTTTGGCCAACATATCATAAGTCACATGTCAAGTTCAACCCGTCATTCTCCAGGTTAATTTGAATCCACCCGTACATACCCTTGACTTTGGCCAAAATGGCAGTACGACTGTCCCAAACCAACGCATCTATCTATGCTGCATATGAATACCCCAATAGCTACCAATCACTGTGCCTTGACTTTGGCCAACATACACAGCTTGAATACTATTGACTACCCATATGAAACGACGGAGGGCTACGAATGGTTTCTGGCGAAAACCTTTAACGTAATGAACTTGATCTCGTCGAAGGAACGAATAGCTTTTTAGAAAATATAGTGACGAAAACATTTACTAAAGAGGTCACTCCCGGTGAAGGGATCTCGGCTCTTTCCCCGTAGAATGGGGTGCAGGATATCCCAAATGAATACCACGATGCAAAGCAAAAGTAATCGGCTATAGTGAAGTTAATGCCCTGACGCAAACTTCTGTCCAAGGGGTCACTCCCGGTGAAGGGATCTCGGCCCTTGCCTCGTCGACTGAGGAGCAGGATATTCCAAATGAATACCACGATGCAAAACAAAAGAGAACGTCCTTGCAATAACAGCTTTTTGAAAAGTGTTCCAACAACATCAGAATAGGTTTGTTTAACTTGCATTGATCCGAATCAATGCAGTCCCATCAATTGATCACACCACAAAGAACGAAAATATACTGACGTACGTATATGCCATCCGCATTCGCCACTGGGTCCCGTCATCACTCGTTAGGTTAGCTTACTAACGACAGAGCGGGGACTGGACTAGCGCGGATGAAAAAATATACAACATCTATTAATATATATACCAATATATTATATTCGCTCAAGGCGTGAATAGAAATGCAACATCACAGAATGTACAGCATCACAGAACAATACAGATATCTGGGATCCCCGGGTTTCACAGAGCCACTACTGAAACCCGACGTTCCCCTGGTCGTGTGGATAGCCTCTGCAATGGAAACCCTAGACCCCTACGGGCGCGGCAAGTCACCCGCCCAAACCTGAAGCGAGGCAGCCCCCTTCAGCTCCGTGAATGGACCACCCAGCACTCCACGGAATCCGGCAACTTGGGCACCCCTCCTGGGTCAACCTGTACCCCCTACGAGTGCGGCGAATAGCCCGCCAATCCCAGAGTGAAGCCCCTTCCGTCTCAATGCCATTAGATGCGGGCTTGTTGCCCTCTAGAACCCGGCCATCCGTGCACCCCACCGCGGGGTAATCCTAGTACAGAAAGTAAAATATACATACAACGGGTACATCGACCGCAACCAGGTCGTGCCCCAAAAGAATAATACAAACAGGCAGTGACGGCAGTCCACATGTCGGACGCTCGCCCCGCAATATCAAATGTACATAATACACCAACACTGTACTAGCATTGCATCCAGGCTATCCCCACGACCGATCCGCAACATCACAGCATAAACATAGAACATCAACGTGAAAGTCACGTTCGCAAATCCGTCTAACCGGGCTATAGCAGTTAGATCGGATTTACCGATCGAGTGACATTCACGGTCGCAGATATAATGTAAATACTGTGAAAAATGTGTTTAAAATTTTCCGATTGATCAAACAATTAACAACTGGGCCCCAAAGAAAACTGTAGCACTCACAGAAATATAATTGGCCCAAACTTAATATCCCAAAAGCCCTATTTTCAGCCCAGAAGCCCACTGGAAAAATACGAGGCATTGAACCCACCAACTTGCGGCGGAAGGGCGGCATAAAGGGGGGTGGTGCGGCGCTTCCGCGCTCAAGGTAAGGGTTCACTGTCTCGTTTTTTTTCAGATTTCTTAGAACTCCCTGCACATCTTTCTGAGACCACCTGAAAAAATTTTCGAGACCAAAATATTTCAACAGAAACTGATGTGAACTGAAATACGTGTTTTCGGGATTTTGTTCGATCGGAAACGTAAAACACATTACACAAAGCTAGACGAAGTTAATGGCGAGGCTCTGATACCACTGTAAGTGCACGGCGGCGCCCCGGCCGTCAACCCGACGGCCAAACGCGGAAGCGGTGATAAACTTAAATTTTGCGGACTTTGCAAACCGGCACCCCCGCGCACTAAACCCCGGATCGTGCCATTAAACTAGATCTAGCTAACAAGAATACGGGTTAGAGATATACCGACTGATCCGAGTCCTCCGGTCTTCATCTCCACTCCGATCTCCTCGCGGGATCTCCGGTCGTCGCCTCCTCGCCGGAAGGGCACCACGTCGCCTGCATCTTTTACGGGCTCCCGCCTCGATACCGAGGCAACTCGGGCATGAAGCCGGCAACTCGACATGCTCAAGATTTGCTGTAGAATGCGTAGTGTAGAATCATAGTCTCACTTTTGGGGTTTTGGAGTTGCCTTTAGATGGAGGGAAGAATGAAACTTTGGAGGCAAATGATGCTATCAATTTTGCAAGGAAAATGAGATGAACAAAACGATACACCAAAAATGAACTCTCATTTTCTCTCCTTTCTTCTTCTCTCTTTCTTTTCTTTTTCTTCTCACTTATGAAAAACTTATCATTTTCAAAAGAGAATGGTGGAGGAGAGGTTATGAAGCATGAAGGGAGGTGAGTGTAGGAGTGAAGAAAAGGTGACCACATCAAGAGACAAAGAAACATCAACCATGCTTCACACATTAATCAAACCCATACCCTCATTAATGCAAGTAATGGTGCAAAGAAATGAAAGCTATCATAATCATTCTTTATGCAAGAAAACCCCTCCACAAATGTAATTTGCAAAACTGCAAATTACCCCCTCCATCGGAAAAGTCCGGCCGGGAAAGAACAAAGGAAAACTGGCCGGAACGGAAAGCAAACTGGCAACTCCAGAAAACTGGTCCCGTAATAAATTACAGGAAAACCCCATACTGTGCATACACACCCGCATCTGTATTCCGTCCGGATACAAATGCAGTGAGACAAAATCTACACTGTACTATACTAGGATCCGGCTTAAACCAAAGCCGGCTAGTAATATCCGTCCGATCCTGATCCGTGCAATACCGCACGTATCTGATCGAACGCTGCCATATAACCATACAGCCACTAGTACAAAACTGTCCGATCCTGATCCATGCAATACCGCACGTATCTGATCGGACCCTGCCATATCTCCATACGGCCTCTACAGCGTTTCGCCCGAAAGCTTGAGTAACTGAAAGTGTGGTGGACTCTAAAGACTCGTCAATACTATGGCTGTGGATTTAACCACTAGCACGTCAGAGGTATAAGCCAATACGTGACGGGCCACCAGCTATTGACTAAAAGGGACGTCGATGAGGAAGCTCACCCCGACACCCAACTGAGCCTGTCAGTGACAATATCCGTACAGTCCGGTCCGTTCGTCTATGAGCATCGCATGGCGGGCCTAGGGGGTTGGTAAAAGTCAGACCCCCAAAAGCGGTACAAGTCGTGTCGGAGTGTAGCCCAGAACACCCTGAGATACTACTAGAATACCTACCAGTAAATCTCCTGCCTTGGCCAAGGTCTTTGTGTAATGGCTCTCCTAGATACAGCGCGACCTCACCCCCAATACCGGGAGAGACGAAACCCCCGAAGATCCGCTCACTGCCTCCATGTGGCTCGGGACTGTACCCAACTAAAACCTGTTTGCACGACTCCTTTGAGCCGTGGTAGGGTAGTAATCAAAGTACAGTGGGAACTCACACGAGACAAATGACGATCCCCAGGTCGATGAACTAACCTGTACACATGTCACTTGGGAACTGCTATCTGACGTCAGGTATAAGACCAACTAGCACGTTCCCAGCGAGTCCTGTCCGGTGTACTCATAACCCAATGAGCACCTGTATACATCTTAGGTGAACCAACTGACACCAATGGCTTGTGAGACCGGCCACCGCCCCTCGTCGGGGTCTCGACTGTATACACTAGTCTACTCTGGAGAATCGATGCCCTGTCTCGAAACTCCCACGACTAGGGACCTTTTAAGGATGTGCTTATAGACTCCAGCTCTCACTTATATGATCGCCCTCATACTGCTGGCAGTCAAGCTAGAATCCTAGGGGCTCTATCAACGTGCAATAGCGACATGTCAGGTCACCTAAAGCTGTACACGATGATAAAGGTAAACCAGATAGCAAACTATCATCTCGAGTAAGACTGTCCTACCGGGATAGGTCCTCCCTCAATCATTGCAATCACGTGCCTGTGATCCAATAATCGACTCTGAGGGCACTATCTCCAACACAATTTTCCTAACCTCCTCCTCCATCCTCCATGGTAACAAAACCCCATATGAGACATAGCCTCTACACTACAGTCTACAGCAAATCTTGGGCACGTCGACTTGCCAGCTTCGTGCCCGAGTTGCCTCGGTATTGAGGTGGGAGCCCGTAAAAGATGCAGGCGATGTGGTGCCCTTCCGGCGAGGAGGCGACGACATGGAGACAGGACTTTCCGCGGGAGATCGGGACGATGACGAGAAGACCGGAGGACTCGGATCACTCGGTATATCTCTAACCCGTCTTGTAGTTTGCTAGAACTAGTTTAATGGCCCGATCCGGGTGTTTAGTGCGCGGTGGTGCCAGTTTGCTAAGTTCGCAAAATTAAAGTTTATCACCGCTTCCGCACTCCGGCGTCGGATTGACGGCCGGGGCGCCGCCGTGCACTTACAGTGGCATGCATTTACTTCAGCTATTTACATGTATAGTTCTGATTTATAGTATATTGGTTTTATTTGGATTTGACATTTGTGTCTTTACCATGACTTCGATGATTGCGGGATGCTTGACGGAGTTTCTATTTTGCGTTATCTGCTCATTACTCATGCGCATGCATTGCGCTACGATGCGTTTTATGTATTGACGATTTCGGAGCCCCGACGACTTGGTTTTTACTGAAATGTTTAAGAATTTGGGGGTTTAAATTTAAATTCGGGGACCAAATTTCTTTAAGGGGAGAAGATTGTAACATTTAAAAAAAAAAATATTTTTGGGAATTTTTATAATTTAGTATTATTTTAATGGATATTTTAATATTTCGATATAATTAAATACCGATAAATGGGTAAAATTATGGAAAATTCTAAAATAGGGTATTTTATGGAATTATGCCATTTTAAGTTTTTATGATTAGTTTTATGCTAATTTAGCGCTAATCGCGATTAAAAATCGCTAATCGGTTTTTAGAATTTTTGTGCAAAACATGCACATATCATTTTTTATTTTTGCTTACACTTGTGCATTTCTACCACGTTGTTTTGGGGTTTGTATTGGTGTGAGAAGGAATTGGGTAAAAGAAAAGAAAAGGAAATGAAAGGGAATATAATATGAGGTATGGTGAGAGAGAGAAAGAGTAGGTGATGGTGCTTGACTTAGCCATTTCTTCTTATTTCTTCACTCATTTCTCTCCCTCTCCCTCATGTTGCTGCTCCTCCTCCTGCTCCTCACTTCCTCCCCTATTCAAACCCTCAAACACCATGAATATAATATCAAAACTTCACTCCCATTTCACAAAAAGTGTGCACAAGCTCAAGAGAAGCATTTTGGACCAAGAAAGCAGGATTTTGGCCACTTGGGGCAACTCAAGAATTTTCTTGAGTTTCCAAATGAGATATTTACTGAACCATTAGCTTAGTTTTTGCATTACTTTTAACCTCATGTTAAGATTGAATCGATATCGGGTAGTTTGGTGGACATAGGAAAAACCTAGTTAGGGTTTGAGGGAATTTTGGGTTGTGATGTGAAATTGAGCTCAGTAGAGGCTACCTAAACACCCTAGTGCTTGAATTAAGACCCAAACCTGAGACTTGAAACCCGGAATACGGATTTAGAAACCGATATCGGAAGATTTGTGGAATCTGTGAAGGTTATATGGGATCTGCTATAAACCCGAGACTCTGAAAATTATTTTGGATTGACAGTGAGATGTGCAGGCACCCAGGAAGCTATCACCAAGACCTCAGCCCCTAACTCCCTGACATGGCCGCAGATTTATTCCCCCTAGCCGCAAATTGCCGCCAGAACAGGGTGGATTTGCCTCGTTTTTGTTCTGTAGCACCTACATCTATAGATTACACCCTTGGCATGTCCAAAATTGTCCAATTTGACCTAAGGTGAAATCTGGGACCCTTTTCCTTAGTTGCTATTCTGATTCATGTTTCCGTATTGCGTATTTTGAATTCTGGAATTGTGTATCCGTGTTTTACCTCGATCACATGACGTTTGCAAGACGAGATCGAGGGTTGTTTGATGGTTTTGAAAGCGTACCCATAGGTTCTAACCTATAAGCCTTTTAGCATATCGTGTTGGTTTTCGCGTGTCGTTTTAGTTTCGATTTGGTTTTAATGCGATGCGACACGTGTGATATGTAAGTACCCCCACGGTGATCCGAGGCGATGAAGATGATGGTGGCAATATCGACACCGACACGCAAAATGCAAGGTGAGTAGATTATATCTACGGGGAAAGTCGGGTGGATGGTGTTAGTTATATGTATGCCCTAGAGGCCATTACTGTACATACGATGTATATTGTAGTGGATGCTAGGACATATATAAGGAGGACTTTCTTGCTCGACATGATAGTATGCTATCTGGTTGTACTTTATCTTAACATGTACTCTGATTGTTTCTATATTACATGTTGATAAAGCCCTTAGGATATGTACTCGACTACTGGGACTATGATGAGATCATACTAGTGGGGCCACGGTAGTCGACGAATATATCCTATAATTGTTCCTAGTCGAGGGTGTATCGAGACAGGGCATCGATACACCAGAGTAGACTAGCGTATACGCATCTTGACCCATATGATGGGCGATGGATGATCCCATATCCATCGGTGTTTGACATCAAGGATGGTGTACGGGTGCTCAGTAGAGACTGGGTACACTGGACGGACTCGCCGAGAACTCCCAGATGGTATTATACCTCACGTCAGATGGCAGTTCTCTGGTGACACTGGTACAGTGTAGTCTGTTGAACCGAGATCGTCATAGAGTCTTGTGTGATTCCCACCGTGCTTTGATTTCCATCAAACCACGTCCAAGAGGGCGTGCAAAAAGGTGGCTTTTGGGTACAGTCCCGAATCACACGGAGGCAATGAGCGATAGGAGGGGATTCGTCTCTCCCGGTATAGGGAGTTGATGTTTTGCTGTGTTCGATTGGCTATAACCGGAAATCCCTGGCCAGGGTTGCTGAGATTTACTGGTAAGTGTTATCAGTAGTTTCTCGAACTGTTATAGACCTCATATCGACACGACTTATCGAGCTACTGGGGTCTGACGTTTACCACCCCTAGGCGAGATATGCAACATATCAGACGACGAGACCGTACTGTACGGGAGTGTTACTGTTTGGATTCACAGGAGAATGTACAGGCTTGCTTGTTGATCTTCTGAGCGCTCAATACCTGGGTAGCTATTACGTTTAGCTGACCACTTGCAGCTTGTGGGTGTTTGATATGATCATCACCTACTGCCGGCGTATTGACGATTCTTTAGAGTCCTACACAGAGGTTTCTTGGCTTAGGCAAAACGGAGTAGGAGCACATATGTGATATGTGCGGGACCGAGGATAATGCGATATGAGATACCGTATTCTATTCTCGCGATATTTGATATCAGCCGGGTCATCGGATCAAGTGTTGATTCAATGAATCGGTACGGATAAATATTAGTCGGTTATATGCGATATAGCCGGATTGTCGGATCAAGTGTTGATTCGATAATTTAATGTATAATAATATATTTGATATATTAAATTACATTAACTAATATTTGCTCACTAAAAAATTATTTTTCTCACTCGGGTAATACATTGATATATATGCGATATATGTTAAATGTATTATTTTATTTTGTTACAATAAATATTGTATATGTGATATATAATATTGTAACATATTATAATTATTAATGCAACATGTTTAGAGAGTTTAAAGATGATTAGGGTTTGGATTAGGGTTAACACTTCTAGTTGATTCTAGAAGCTTTTCTTTTGTCATTTGCTAAGATATTATGATAGATATTTCTTTGTGACTCACCCTTTAACCCAACCCAAACCCTAACCCTAGTAAACTCTCTACAATGGTTACTATAACCATGGTTGCATAAATGATTATGATAACTTTTATTATTCATCACAAATGATATTGTTCATCTTCTTCCTTCATTCTTTTCATGAAAAAACTTTCTAGTTTTTTCTAAGTGATAAAAATATGTGAGAAATAGAAAATAAAAGAGAGCAAAAATCCTACTTCATCATTCTCATCTTTCCTTGCCCTTTAGATGAGAGTGTTCACTTCATATTATGAGTGTTAGCTTGTGTTGATGAAACTTCAAGGTAGATCATCTTTGTATCGAAGATCGGAAGCAAGACTGCATCTTTCTCTTCGTGGAACCTCTCGAGAGTCCAGAACCCGATGATCGCAGCGAAGGGACCACAACACGGAGCATATGAAGTGAAGGACCGGATCTACAAAGGTTGTAATCCCTCTCACTTAGTGTTAAAGTTGTTAACATGTTAGTTTTCGCCTAATCTCTAGTTTAAAGATCCGTATTCGGGTTGTTCGGCACGGTTAATTTTTTAATCGGGCATGGTCGATGCCTCGTAGACCCTTGTGCGCGTGCCTAGCAACGCTACAGTGGTATCAGAGCCAAGCTAGAGCTTTAGGCAAAGTCTAGACGAAGTTTAAAGTCCGATCGAACCCGGAAAACCCGATATAACCCCTTCTCTGGAAATTTTCTGAAACTTTGGATTTTTGTGAATTAAAAATTGCCAAAAAATTCAGCAGGGAATTCTATGAGTTACTGTGAAGCACGTGATGCTATCTCGACAAAAGAGGCGTGGAACCGCGGCCCAACCCTGGGTTTCGCGGCGGTTTCGCAGCCACTTTGCTGAGTTACACCACGTGGCTTGCACAGTAATTCTTGTCTTGAAGTGCTGAGTCTTCTGGAAATTTTTATATTTTACTCAACAGTTGAGTTTTTTCTGGGGTTGTTTTGGGGATTCGATTATTCGATCGGATTGTCTAATTTTGTCTATGTGTTGTCCGGATAATTTTAGAAACTGTTAAAAAGTTCGAACGGATATCAATAACTCACTTTTTCCCCTGTCGGAATTTTTTTCAAAAGTTGGATTTTTCCTCATGTTTAAGAACGTTCTAAGTCGTGCAAGTAACACGGTGGACCCTCTAGAAGACAACAAACCTTAACTCGATTATGTGACCGTCTTGAACTGCCTTTTGAACCTTAGGGTTTGGGGCAGTACGGCGTGCCACATGTGAGGCGTTGGCTTGACCCTTCTACGGCTGGACCATTGGTACTGTGGCACGTGATGGATGTTTTTAAAATGATTTCAAGTGTTGAGATATATTGGGGAAATCTTGGGTGTTTGATGATTCGATTGGAAAGTTTAACTTTGTCTATTTATTTGGAATGTGATACTATATTTGGAATCCACAGGTAGTTATGAGATAACTGATTTGAATATTATAAACATAGCAGTTTAGTCTCAGATGATCGGTTGCCACGGAATTTTGATGTGATCAAAAGTCTGTCGCAATCACGTAGCGTACACGGATACTCGCCGGGTAAACTTAATAGACAACTACGCCCCATAGCCCCGACCAAGTGACTGTAGGAGAACCCCGTCGCCAAAAGCATCCGTTCGGGTGCTTGCGACAGCGGTGTTCCGCCTTAGTGCACTTTGTCGACGGCATCCGGGGGTGCGGCCGTCTACAAAAGTTTGCGACGAGCATTCGATCATAATGTCGGGAATCTTGTTGAATTGCCCGACATGATATTGAAAAGAGTTTTCGATAATGAGACTAAAATGCGGGGTTTATAACCGTTAGGCATGCGATGTCTAAGGAATTCATTTGGTTAGGCATGCGATGTCTAAGGAGGTTGCGGATTCCAACTGTTGTAGTTTTACACTTTCTTTTCTGTGACCGTAAGCGTAGTATGTGGTGTATCGCCGGCTTCGTTGCTATACATCAACGACAATCGGGATACGCATACTTGCTTACGTTGATGATATGTGATATTATGTGTTGCTGTGATATGTTATATTGGATCGTCGCGTTTGAATAGCCGGGGGTTTTTATCTGAGATGAGAGTTTTTCTTTTTCATTCATGTAATATTCTTATGTATGTAATATTATTTTATTGGGGCACTTCCAGGTTGCGGAAGATGTCACCGCTGTATATTATTTACTTTTCCGCATTAGGTAGACCCAAGGAGGGGAGCACAAGTAACCAGGTTCTAGGGTCCAGTGGGAGACCATCTCGAGGAGTCGAGACCGGGTTTCCTAACCCTAGAATTGGCAGTGCTGCTTGCCTCTCTTGTAGGGGTCTAGGGTTGTGGGTTTGGCTATTCATCGCGACCGTGGAATCCGTATTTTATACAGGCTCGTATTGAAAACACGGACGTCCTAGTATATCCAATATTTCATATATGTTCTTCTGCTGCAATGTTCTGTGATGAGATCATATTACTGCCTGTGACGAATGTTTATATTATGAGATATATGTTATATTGCAGATTTCGTTTCAACTGTGATGCTTGCGAAGCATAATAAAATGGGACTTAATTAATGAGATTAATGAAACTAAAAGAAACCTAAGATGTTGTAGAAACTTGTTTAAAAACTGGTAGCTCTAGTTCTTGCTTTGCATAGCGGTGTTCCTTGTAGAACATCCAGCACCTTATTCGATAAGGAAAGGACCGAGATCCCTTCACCGGGAGTGAGTCCTTTAGCAATAACTGGAAAATGCTACAACCCTCGGTTTGTCTTTTGATTGCTTCTATAGTTTCTGCTTTGCACAGTGATATATATGATATATCCCGCACCTTATTCGATGAGGAAAGGGCCGGCGATCCCTTCACCGGGACTGACCCCTTTAGCAAAACTAGAAAAGCCTCAAAAACACTCCATTTAAAATCACTCGATTCTACAACGATATCAAGTTCATTACGCAAAGGGTTTTCTTAAAAACCTAGCGTAGCCCTCCGTCATTTTAGGAAGTAGAGTACTTAGTATTCGTGCTGCGTGTGTCGACTTTAGTTGAGGCGTAGTGTACGGTAGCTAAGTGATGTCTTCTTACACAGCATATGATGCGATTAGTTAGGACATTCATGTGATTATGTCGACCATAGTTGAGGGTCATGTAGGGTGGGTCTGATTAATCATGAAATGACGGGTAGAACTTGACTAGTGCTGATGATATGTTGACCTTTGTTAAGGTCATAAGTGCTAGGGGTAAAATATTATCGGGAATTTCAAGTGTTGAAATTTGCAATGAGATTGCATACCTTCTATGAGATAGTTGGATCCCGATACCCGCTGCGAGTAAGAGTTACTCCTGGGAGAGTTTTACACATTACAATTAGCCGATCAAGTAGGTGTCTAGAAAGGTGTTAACGGGGTTACACCTCTGGGAAAACGAGGTTTACCTTAATTAGGTTCGTGCGAAAGCATGGGGGACCTCCCTCAAAGTACCGACACTGGCCTGGCTGAAAGATTGGCGAACTTGTAGCGCGTAATTAATCCCGGCTAGTCTTTCCTTTTAGGGTTTGAAGGAAGATTTGATTAAAACAGTGGGAGACATCCTGATTAGATATATTAGATAACCAATCTAATCTTGCAAGAGCATACGCTGAGTGTTTTCTTCTCTCTCTCTCCAGGTAGCGACCATATCACGCCTTAATCAAGAAAATAATACGGATATATTGACCGAACCCGCTTGTTATACTGAGCTGGGGAACGTTGGTCCCGCTCAAACTTATAATTGTTATAAGACAGAGCAGGAAATTGGGGATTACCAGAATTCCCGTGCCGCCCAAACGAAGAAAGTGCATGCTGATGCATCTTCTTCGGGTGTGTTCATTACACATAACTGTTTCTCAGTATCCTTTACGTCTTGGGTATGTGATACCGGATCAGGATCCCGCAAATGTAATTTGTTACATGGGATATAGATAGGTAAAGAACTGAGAACGGGTGATAAGTTTCATGAGACAGAAAACGGTGCAAGTGTTGCAGCCTAGTCTGTTGGTCACTATCACCCTGTATTACCAGCATACATTGATTCTGAACAAATGTTATTAGATACCGAACCTGATATACAACATCATATCAGTTTCTTTATTAGTAAAGAAGTGATATAATTTTGTATTGTTGGATAATGTTTTGAACATTTCCTATATCAAGAGTTGATCGGTTCAGGCACGTTATCTAAAAGCATTAACATTCTAAATCAAACTACAGTTCTTAGTATAAAGAACACATACAAGAGGAAGAGTTCAGAAATGAACAAATCCTTCTTGAGGCATTGTAGACTAGGTCATATCAATGCGATCCGACTAGCTGAAGTTACATAAAGATGCATATTTAAATTAGTTTGAATTTACATCTTGTGAAACTTGTCGGTCATGTCACAAAGATAAAATGACCATAGCTCTGTTTATTGGAAACAGAGAAAGAGTTAGTGAACTCTTGGGATTGATACATGTTGATGTATGAAGGTCCCCTGTCTACACATGCCAAGAACGGTTCCTTTTACTTCATTACATTCTCTGATAATCTCTCAAGATTCAGATATATGTTCCTGTTGAAACACAAGTCCGAAGCTGTTGAGATATTCATAGAATATAAGTTAGAAGTAGAGAACCAAATATGGGTATAAGTATTATGTCCTTTGATGAGATCAAGGAGGAGAATACTTGAGCACGGAATTCCTGGACTATTCTAAAGGAGAATGAGATTCTCTCTCAGCATTACTCCTCCGTATACACCATAGCACGTCGGTGTATCGGGGTGGAGAAATAGCACCCTATGTGATATGGTGTGCTCTATGATGAGTACTACTGAGTTTCCTATTTCCTTTAGGGAGTTATGCACTTGTGAAGTTGCATACCTATTGAATAGGGTTCAAATCAAATCAGTAGCCTACCACTTCATATGTGATATGGAAAGGGAAGAGCCCATATCTTAAGTTGGTTAAGATTTGGGGTTGTCCGGCCTATGTCTAAAAGCAAAATCCGGACAAGCTCGAGGCAAGGTCTGTTATGTAGAACTGGAAATGTTCCATCTATACAAACTGCAACTGATGATTTGGTAGAACCAAAGGATTCAATAGTTTCCAACGAACCTCAGCCTCTCCGCCGATCTAGTAGAGTTCCTCACCCACCTGAGAGATACTTCGGTTTCTTTATGACAGTGGGAGCAAGGATTACATCATGAGATGATGACCCAACTAGTTTCGAGCAGGCCATCAGGAGTAGGACTCTGTAAGAATGACTGGATGCTTAGCGATCTGAGATGGAATCCTTATACACCGACAAAGTATGGACTTTGGTTGCTTTATCTGAAGGGTTAAATCCCTATCAGGAGCAAGTATATCTTGAGAAGATTACTTGGTGTACATGGAAAAGTTGAGACTTTCAAAGCTATGCTTAAGTCCATCCAGATCCTACTTGCCACGGCTACATACCATGACTACGATATCTGGTGGTTGGGTGTCATGACTGCTTTTCTAAATGATGTTTTTGAAGAGAACGTCTATAAGTACACAGCCAGAGGGCTTCGTAGACAGTGGGAGCAACGGAAACGTGTACAAGATGTTTTATATGATAAAACAGGCATCGCGGAGTTGGAACATCTATTTTGATGTGGTAGTCAAAGAGTTTGACTTCATCAAAATGGTAGATGAACCTTGTATATACAAAAAAGGTAGTAGAGAGTATGGTGGTGATCCTCGTAGAGTACGTGGATGACATACTCTTGATAGGGAAGAAGTTTCCTATGCTACTGTCACGACCCGAGAGTTTCGATTCGTGACCGGCACTTAACCACGCAACGTCTACAGGCGTAACGCGGCCATGTAAGCCGAACCCAGAAATCAAACCCAAAAAAAATAGAGTGATTTAAAACATTTCGTAAAAACAGTCATGCGTGTCCAAAAAACATCTTATTAATTTAGTAGAAAACCCATTTAAGTTCAAGAGTTAAAACTTTTATAATTTTGGTAACATTTCCTTTTTAATATTTTCCCCGCAAGTCGGTTAAAAGCAAGGTGTAGCAGAAATGACAAGTAAAATGAATGAAGCATCACAAAATGATATACGACGCCGTAGCGAAGAATACACAGTAAAGCAAGGACATAATCACCAAAGGTAGGACTGCATCAAATAAAGTCGGCTCACATGCGAGCTCAACACCAGAATATAGAATCATACATATCGTCCTCACAACTGTCTCTAAGTCAATACAGAAAGTTAGATGGAGAATACTAGATACATCAATATACAACTGAAAGATAACAGATACCGTACAAAACCCACCTAACAGCAACAAGGCTAACTCGCCTCAGAAAGGGTATCTGTGCCAAAAGATGCGGTAAGCAGCCAGCCGCGACTACTCCCAAGGGCAACCTGCAAATACTGTGGCACAACGGGGGTGAGTTGCCAACTCGTGAATAGAGATAACATATAAATGTAATCGCGAGCATGCACGTACAGCGCTACTCTAACAAATGCCAGCAGATGATATCAATGCGAGGTAAGCACTATGTATAATAATCATGCAAGTCCTCTATCAGGTGATATAGCTACAGGATGAGATGCGATAATGAATGCTGAGTATGGGAATATAGTATCTACATGAAGTGTCGAGGTGGACTACATATGTATGTATGCACCGCGAATCCCAACATCCCAAACGCCGGTACTCCATCGGCCCTCATATCCTGTATATCCCTGAGAATCCCGAGTGCCCAACATCGGCACCCAAATATCATAAATACTCGTGTCTAGCATCGACACGCAAAACAACCTGTATCGGGCATCCGTCAATCCGGGTCAGCCCTCTCTCAAAGTATATATCGGGAATCCGTCAGTCCGGGTCATCCCTCTCTCTATACATCGGGCGTCCGTCAGTCCGGGTCAGCCCTCTATCAATACATCGGGCATCCGTCAGTCCGGGTCAGCCCTCTCTAAATACATGCCTCTAGCACCGAGAAAACACGGGGTGACGCCCCAAAATATCATATCAAGGGAACCGGGTTTTTAAATGATGACATATTTGAAAAGAGCCACGGTTCCCAAATCCAGAATCACATGTAATCCCATCCCATATGCAAGTAAATGTGATGTGATATGTGCATCAAGTATGAATGTCATGTCAAGTCATATAAAAGATGAGCTACAGCATAATGATCCGATGTGATATATGCATCAAGTATGAATGTCATGTCAAGATAGTGCTCGTGCAACGAGAACTGTCAATAAGGGTGCGATGTTCTATCAATTCTAAGCATACATACAGCAGGGAATGCAATATGCAATGACAGTACATGAGGTAAGTGCAACATATAGTAATAAGGTCCTATCAGCCCTGACGCATAACGCCATGCGGGCGATATCCCCGTAGATGTGAAATCTACTCACCGAAGTCCCGCGCTACGTGTATCCAACAACTTGCTTGCCCTTTTTCGCAGCGTCCGTCTCACTGGCCTGCGAACCTAGAATCACATAACATATATCACACATAAGCTCATTTCACAAAAAACGCGACATTACGGTCCAACTAGACATTCGTGTCGCAAACCAATCGCGCGTGTGCGCGATACGCTAAAACGTGTGATCACGCGCCATGAAACTACCCCGACGCGCCGCGATACGCAGAAACCCAAACCTACTCACGTATCACGCGTGTCGCGAAGGTTTAGAAAAACGGCAAAATAGGTATTTGGTCCCAGATTTTTCTACAGAACTAAACTTACAAAAATATATATACCATAGAACCCTACACACTAGCAGACACCTACAGGACCCAACACTACCCCAATCCCTACCCATCTGGCCGCAAATTGCGACCAGAAAGAGAATTTCGGCGGCCCACTGTAGCAGATAGGGGGTCGGATTTCACCTGGGGTATCAGCACATCACCACTATACTACGGTCTTCTCAATATCATTCAGATCTCATCGGGTCAAAAGCAGATCCAGAAAAGCTCAAATTTGCACAAATACGACATTTTGCATCGAATAGTGAAACTGATGGTATTTTAGTGTAATTGGGGTTGAACTAGGTTACTATGGCCTCAACAACTCACTAATGACCTACTGAAACCAATTCTCACCTCATTAGCACAAAGTTCCCTCTAAACACCCCATATCGCACTAAAACGCACTAAAATCCATTAACCGATGCAAAACTACACTAACTAAGCTAACTAGGGAATAAGTTTAGGAATATACCTCATACTTAACCCTAGGGAGCTGCAGGAAAAAGAAGAAGTGAAGGGAAGAGGCTGCAGTTGCTGTTGTGTTTGCTGCTGCTGCTGCAAGCTTGGTGCTGCTGCTGCTACTTCTCTCTGCTGCTGCTGTTGCTTCTAGCTCCTGCTGCTGCTGCTGAAAGCTTGCTGCTGTTACTTGTTCTGGAGTTGAGGGGTTCTGCTGAGGTAAGTGTGAGTGTGTGGGTGTGTGAGGTTGAGAGAAAGAAACAAAGAATGAGAGGGAAAAATCATCACTCCAAATGTCAACCCCTCACTCCCTCTCTCTTCATTAATGGCAAGCATGGGCTAAGCCATGATGCCCACTCCCTCTCTCTCACAAGTCAACACTCAAAAACTAATTCAAATTAAAGTTGCTTTAACTAACTAATTAAACCCACTTATAACCCAAAAGACTTTAACCCATAAGATTAACCCACCATGGTTAATAATTATGGTATTAACTTAATTTAAAAACCCTAGTTTACATGCACATGTGTGTGCAAGCCAAGGAAAATTTTGGAAAAATATTTATTAAATTAGGAAAAATATTTAAAACATAATTTGGTAAACTTTTTATTAAAACCCATTATTTGAATATATTTAGTCGCTAAACAAATCCTAAGGTGTTACAGCTACGCTCGGTCAATCTCCGCTTATCACAAGGATTCTCCATATAGGATCAAAGTGATACCTCCTGAATCCTGGATTTTGGATCTATGAGATAGATCTAATTGGAGGTTAGGATACTCACTAGTTGTAGTGAGATGGTATCAATCGATCCTGAGGAGAATCACTGGAAAGGTTCCAGGGTGATAAGGACGACTGAATGCCAGTCGCAGGCATTATCTTTACCTTCAGTGGAGGGACGGTATGTTGGAAGAGTTCCAAGCTAGATACCCTGACTTAATAGACGATTAAAGGCAAGATACATCGTTACCAAATATACTACCAAAGAGGCAGTCTGGATATATATAAGTTCATAAGATGAATTTCGTTCCTACCATTGTGTGATAATGGAGTTGTGGCTTTAGCCAAGGAACCCCCGTCCCATCAGAAATCCAGATATAATTCTTAGGCAGTATCACCTGATCATGGAGATGGTTGATCTCCAGGGAGATCGAGGTTAGGAGAGTAGACACAGAGGACAACAGCGCGGATCCACTCACAAAGGCCTTTTTCCCAGTAGAGACTTTTATGGGATGGTTGAGTATGAGATACTTCAACCGCAGCTAATTGTTGGGTATGCGATACCATAACAGATGGCCCTAGTGCAAGTGGGAGATTGTTAGTTATATGTATGCCCTAGAGGCCATTACTGTACAAAGGATGTATATTGTAGTGGATGCTAGGACATATATAAGGAGGACTTTCTTGCACGACATGATAGTATGCTATCTGGTTGTACTTTATCTTAACATGTACTCTGATTGTCTCTATATTAGATGTTGATAAAGCCCTTAGGATATGTACTCGACTACTGGGACTATGATGAGATCATACTAGTGGGGCCACGGTAGTCGACGGGTATATCCTATAATTTGTAACGTTTTGAAAATCGTTTCGGTGAAATTTCAAAAAAATCGGTAAAATAAGAGGGTTTTCTGAAAAAAGTCAAAATACAAATATCTTATTATAAAAATTAAATATACATATTCTAGCTATGTAATTGCTATTATTTGGTGTTTATTGAGCCGCTGGTGAAATTTCAAATTTTCTGAAAAAAATATTATTTTATTATTATTTAAGCCGTCACTAATACATTTAATTAGGGAAAATTACAAGTTGGAATGAGTTGAAATAAATTTAGTGCATCATAAAACATTAAATAAAATTTTATCATGTGGTTTTTGGAACGAAATCATTTGCCAAAACAGTTTAGAAATTATTGAAGAAAAAAGGCTTTTTTTTAGCGTAAATGGATGTTTGGGGTAATGTATTTATCATTTTTCATCACCTCACACCCGTACCCACACCCACACACCCGCATTCACTTCTCCCCTTGAAGAATTCAGCAGCCCCCATTTATTTTCCCCACTTGAATTTCAAAGGAAAGAAATGAAAGAAAAGAAAAGAAAATGGAGAAATGAGGTGGACCTTTGACCTTGAATTGACTTTGACTTCTTCCCCCACTTTCTCTACCTCCCTCTCTCTCCTCTCCCACTCCCATTCCAGTAGCCCCCCCTCCTACAGCAGCAGCAGCCCCCCCCCCCCAATTCCCTTCTCTTTTCTCTTCAAACTTCATCAAAAATTGCCTCAAATCCATCAAAAAATATCCCAAAACCCAAATCCGACTCCTACCCATTTTAGCTTAGCCCGTATAGCATGGATCCTTGTGAAAAGAGAGAATTTTGGAGGGCCATGGATGCTTGTGGATCTTCAAATGTTTTTTGGTATAATTCTAAAACATTTTTGCTTAATTTGTTACTTATTTCTTAAGCTAAACTACTTTAGTGTTAATTAGGCTTAAGTTGCAAGTTTTGGAATTCAAGTTATGAATTTGAATGCAAGTTAGGGTTTTTATAAAATTGGTGTATGGTTGTGTGTTATATTTAGGCTTTTGTCATGTTAATACAAGATTAGTAGCTTGTGCTAATGGTTAGTTTAAAAATTGTGTTAATTTGCTAATTTGCTTACTAGGTTTTTGAAATTGGTTAAATACTTGGGATTAAAAATGTGTTTAGGTTTTTCATGACTTCATTAACTTTATTAAGTGTGGTTTAATGCTTTAGATCATGCAAATCCAACCTAAATTGTAGTTTGTGCATTTTTGCTATGAAATTGTTAAAAAGGGTATTTTGTAAACTTGAATATTAGGGTTTTTGGAATTTAATGAGATTAAATTCCGGAAATTGTTTCTATGACTTATTTAAGATATTTAATAAATATATTGGTCGCTACATTCATTTAAACATCTTGTTTTGTACAAAAACGGCGAATTGTGCTTGCTAAATTTTCGGAAAAATGACTTTTTAAGTAAAATTGGGGTTTTTGTGAGTTTTAACCTAGTTTATATTAAAATTAGTGTTCGTGAATGTGCAAATGAGTGTGATTGGATTTTTCTCGATGGTTTGACGTTTGTACATCGACATCGAGGGTTGGTTTGACTATTCTTGCATGCGTAGGCGATAGGTTTGGACCTATGCGTGATACGCGTGCCGATTTGATTTTCGTATGCCGTTTCGATTTCGAATTTAGTTTTAATGCGATATGGTGCGTTATGATATGTAGGTACCCCCATGTGGACTTCGAGACGACAAGCAAGCGCGTGGCGATGTCGGCACCGGCTAGCGAGGACCAGGTGAGTAGATTTATATCTACGGGGAGAAGTCGGGTGGATGGCGTATAGCACCCCCGCAGTCCGTGGTGATGTATACGGATGCGTATACACACCAACAATTTATGATATGTTGTTAGGATTTATTATTGATGATTTTAGATGGATATTGGTGTTGGATTGGTGCATGGTTACGAAACCTTAGGTAGTGGGTGCATTACACTTACACATACACACATATACATACTTGCATATATTCCTTATTTCATATGTGCGTGTATGGGAATATATTTATGTGTTCACAAGGGTATGGGACTATGTGTTCACATACTGGATTTGAGGATAGTATTTGGAATTTAAGATGAGTCGATGAGATTGGGCTTGAGGCCAGGAGATCGGTGACGTGATTTGGTTCGTATTGAGATACGACATGATGTTTTAGCGGGTCTTCTAACATTGTAATTCTTACACCCGCATGCATACATAGATGGCATCAATATTGTACTAGACGTAGGACATTATTCCGGATCATGATATTTGATAAAGAAGATACCAAATGAATAGTGTGATTGATGTGACTTTGACCCGTATCCAGATTTGGGGATGCCGTACGACGGATTTACGTACGAGCTATACTTTGACCCGTATCATGATATCATCTCTCGTGCGAAGCTTCGACGGACAAGCACCAACTGCGTGATCGGCAGCTCCACAAACCAGACAAAGTCCCAGTCTCCTTCGACAATCCTTCTGCACGTGCCCAGGTAATCGAGAGTAATCACAAATCACGCTCTTCCTTCGATCAACGATCACAGGCTTCTTCATTGGCGCTACACCTCGACGGTCCACTGGAATACCTCTGCGCCCATGATCTCGTTAGGTACAAATGCAGGCTTCCTGGCCGCAACTGCTGTCTGGTGAAGGTTCCCTTTCGATCCTGATAAACTCTGTTGCTCTCTGGCTGCCGTAAGAACCTGCGAGAAAGTGGTCAAACCCAGGGAGACAATCTGCCTCTGGATGTCCACATCCAAACTGCGCAAGAACCTTCGCGCCCTGTCTGCCTCCTTGGCGACTAAGGGTCCAGCGAAGCGGCTGAGTCTCGTCCATTCCGCTGCATGTACATCCACAGCTGCTCCATTTTGTCTCAGCCCGATAAATTTCTCTTCCATTTCCTCCCATGCAGTCCGCGGGAAGAACTTCTCCAAGATACTTTTAGAGAAATCCACCCAACTGATTGGCTTGGACAAGCGGGTCTCCTCCACAAGCCACCACTCTCGGGCGTAATCCACCAGCTGAATGCGCACCACATCCACTCTCTTGTCTTCTGGGATCTGTGCCGCAATCAGTAAATTCTCCGTGTCTACTAGCCACTGCTCGGCCGGTAACGGCTCCTCCAGACCAGGGAAAATAGTAGGACCCAACCGTCTAAAATCCGCCCCGGTCCCTACTCGGTCAACTGGCTTCGCTACAGCGGTGTTTACAGACTGCCGAATGTCCTGCAAACCCTCCTGAAATGTATCTTCTTGCTGCTGGATCAGCTCAGTTTGCCTCTTCTGATTTTCCAACATCCCACGTATCACTCCCAACATGGCGGCTTCATCCACACGCCTCTGATACGTCTTGAAATTCTTATCTGCCATGGTCCTAAAATCAAAACAAATAACATTAGCATGATGATAGATTCAATATATAAACCAAGGCTAGAACTCCAAGATACTTAAATAGAGTACTGCATTGTAGCTATGCCGCGGTATCATAGCCGCAATTACTTAACTCGACCCAAGTCGCCTAAGTCCAAGAGATAACAAGAAATTAGGTTTTCGAGTTGACAATACAAAGTAAGTTTGCATGTAGACATGATCCGGAAGAATGATTCAAGGATGGTAAAACCGTCAAGGTGGCAGGACATGTTTCCTAGTCACGGGTATTATGATTCGTGTATCGGGTGCAATACCCAACTATAAAGAATCAACCCAATTAACCCATGGCTCTGATACCAAAAGAACCATGTCACGCCCCGCTTCCCAGAGTGCGCAAGATTGGGCACGTGACATAGCCAACCATGCTACCTGTGGGTAGGAAATATCCATCCACAGTCACATTACGGTTGTAGAGATATCAAGAACAAAATAATAATTAATCTAATACATGTCCAAATCCATAATAACAAGAATGAATAAACAATAAGTGCGGAAGCAAATGATCCAATACAATAAATAAACAGTACGTCCCATAATGCGGGCTCACATCTGGAAATGAAATGAAATAAATAAACTAAACCCTAAGGAACTCACAGTTCAGCCTGCTGGCTGAAGTACTCCTGCCCGGTCACTGCAGTGGTAAGGAATCTGGGCCATGCAAAACCCCGACGTCAGCGCGTCATGTCAACCAAATAATATAATACAAACATGGTAATAAGCATTGCAGGTATGAACACAAAATAAGCAGTACTAAGAAAATAACAGAGCCAGGGTAATGTGCAATGGTGAATAAACTGTCCTATCAGGTTTCTACTCTATGGTCTTTGAAATCAATTGATGAATCGTCGATGTAACTCAATAGTATCCCGTGCGTGCCCGGGACCACGGTCAAGGTTCTCGGGGCTGAATCCGAGACGTGCCGCTAAGCAGTAATAGGTAGTAGGATGGATGAGTGATGTCAGCATCATCACTCCGGGGCAGGCCAAGCCCGTAAGACTGATCAGAACAAGTATCGAACTGTTGAGTTACAAGTCGGTTTCACCTTTGATTTCCCCATACCCCCAAGTTATGTATGTCAAGTCAGGTATTCAATAATCAAGGATTAATGTCAACACAGAATAAGGTAAAAGCAGGTATGTCTGGTTAGACAGCAGGAATGGTCCATGAGGACCCCAAGTCAGGTTTATTGGCATGAGATCATGTAACAAGTCAGGTCAATATGTAATGTGATCGAGTGGGTGCTCTCAACAGGTATACAATCGGAAAGTAACAGCAGCAAGTAAACAGCACTAATAGGCACTTAATCACAATGGTGTTTGTACTATCCTTAATAACAGGTTCGAGCACCCTTGGGGTGCAATAGTCACAGGGTGAAACAATATCAACAACATGAAGTAATGAAGCTACATAAATTTAAACTAAGCATAAATAATAGTCACAAGGATGATCTAGCAAATCAAGCAAGTACGTTCTAATTGGTTTAATTAGTTGAATCATGGATTAAAAACATACTACTTAATTTCACGACTACTATACTGATTTAAAGTTAAAGGGAAAATGCAACCGTCAATTCCAGTCATACGGTACTATCGATATCACCATCATTGTGTTGTATTATATAATATGATAATTAAATGTAAGGCAGGACTTAATCTTGTATTAGCATGTTAGAGCAAGTATTCGGATACTTGCCTCGACGGTTTCGCAAACCGGAAAACACGGATGCAATGTCGGCAGAAAAACACGAGACGGATGCACGGGCTACGGGTCGAGACCTAACGGCGAACAGCGGAACCACACGGACCAGAATACTTCGCTGGAGCGTCGGGTCCAAACGACGGCACGGCCGGAATCCGGCAAAAGTCATCGGCAACGAAGTTAGCAACATGATATACGTAACAAAGATCAGCGGGGGGGATCTAGCACAAAAGGAAAGTAAAGGGATGCTTACCGGGAGAACCAGGGGGCAACTACGACGGGCCCGACGGCGATGGGCGCGCCGGCGGCGAACAGGAGATGCGGTTAGGGCTAGAGTTTTCTTGTTCGCTGGAAGGAGGGTGGTGCTGTGCGATGAGGGGAGGTAAGGGCCGGGTTCTGGTAGCAGGGAAGAGGGGGTGGTCGGAGGTGGCGCGGGTGACGTCGACGAGGGTCGACGGCACGTTTTCCGGCGACCCGGGGGTTGGTGCTAGGGTCGGGCTCGGGTTCTGGTGGTCCGGCGAGGGGAGGAGGAAGGCGACGACGAGGTCGGGACGAGGAGGAAGAGAGGGAGTCGCAGGCATCGTTGGTGACGAGAGGCGGCGTCCACGGTGAGATCTGCGGCCGGGTGATGTCGTCGGGGTGGGTTTCCAGGTTATGGAGGAGGGAGAACGGAGGAAGGAGGGGCAGAGGAGGACGGGGTTGCGGCGTAGGCAAGGGTGCTGGTCTCGTCGGCGCGGGGACTGCGGCGGCGACGGCGACGAGCGGCTAGGGTTCGATGGGGTTTGAGGGTTTATCTCGTGAGGGGGAAGATGAATAGGGGCGGCTGCATGATATATATATATATAGGAGGAGAGAGAGAGAGTTTGTTAGAGAGAGAGAGAGAAAGAGAATAGAGAGAGATAGAGAGAGAGAGAGGATAGGTGGGGGCCCACGAGGAAATGAGCCACGCGATTGGCTGGGGAGAGATTTAAAAGGAGATTTGAAAAGATTTTAAATAATTTAACGGTTAAAGAAGATTATAATTGTATATATTTTAGTTTTATGATATTTATTTAAATGGGCATTTTCGGCGCTAAATGAAACATTTCCAAATCGCGCCCGGGTTGCGCCCAAATGTTTCAAATTCAAATTGTAGGATTTTAAGCGAGTTCCAAATTTTGAAAAGAGGTGTTTAATGATTAAAATGCATGCCCCCAAGTCGGACACTTGCACGCACACGTAGTCGTCCAAACATGCCCGTTTCACCGAACGGAACGGAATCTCGACACGCGGACGCTACTACGCGACTAGTGGCGACGAGTAGGCCAATATGGATATTTTTAATTTCATTTTCGGTATTAAAATTTGTTATGTGCCAAAATGACTTAACCGGTTAAAATTTAGCATTAAGCACCAAACCATCAGGATAAGCAGAAATAGTATTATGGGCTCGGGTGTTACATCATACCCAACTACAAAAGAATTTCGTCCTCGAAATTCCAAGAATACAAGATAGCTAACTACTGGAAAAGGTGAGGGAATTTCTGCCGGATCTCGTCTTCTCGCTCCCAAGTGGATTCTCCATGCGATCGATTACCCCAAGAAACTAGCACAAGAGGGATAACCTTGTTCTTAAGAACCTTTTCTCTTCGATCCTTGATTTCAACTGGTCGCTCCTCAAAAGTTAGGTCCTCCCGCACAGTCAACTCCGAATGATCCAAGAAATGAGTCTCATCGCGAACATACCTCCGTAGTTGAGACACATGGAACACATCGTGCACTCCTGCTAATGACTGTGGTAACGCCAACCGGTACGCTACCTCTCCAACCCGCTCCAATATCTCGAAGGGTCCAACGAATCGAGGACTAAGCTTTCCCCGACTTCCAAAGCGAATCACCCCTCTAGTCGGTGATATCTTCAGGAATACCAAATCACCCACGGCGAACTCTAGAGGTCTTCTTGACGTGTCGGGCCAACTTTTCTGTCTTTCTTGAGCTTCCTTCATATGCTTCCTGATTGTATTCACCTTCTCGACTGTCTGTACCACCAAATCTGGTCCTAGTAACCTTCGTTCACCAACATCATCCCAACAAACAGGTGAACGGCACTTACGACCATACAATGCTTCAAACGGAGCCATCTGAATAGTTGCTTGGAAGCTATTGTTGTACGAAAACTCGACCAGGTGTAGATGATCCTCCCAAGAACCTTTGAAGTCCAACACGCAAGCCCTCAACATATCTTCAAGGGTCTGGATCGTTCTTTCCGATTGTCCATCAGTCTGAGGATGATAAGCTGTGCTAAACTTTAATCAATTCCCCAAACTTTCTTGTAAACTCCTCCAAAAGTGCGACAAGAATCGAGTGTCCCGATCGGACACGATGCTCACCGGTACTCCATGCAATCTCACAATCTCCTGCATGTACCGCTCTGCCAAAGTCTCCGTCGATTGACCAACCCGAAAAGGAATAAAGTTGGCTGCCTTGGTCAACCGATCGACAATCACCCATACTGCATTGTTGCCTTTTGGACTCCGCGGTAAAGCCGTCACGAAATCCATGGTTATATGTTCCCACTTCCACTGAGGGATCGGAGGTGGTTGCAACAAACCAGCAACCCTTTGGTGCTCAGCCTTGACTTGCTGACACACCAAGCACTTAGCCACGAAGCGAGCAATCTCCCGTTTCATACCTTCCCACCAGAAGTGTTGTCGAATATCTCGGTACATCTTTGTCCCTCCTGGATGTACAGAGTAAGCTGAACTGTGTGCCTCCTTCATAAGCTCTTCACGCACATCCCCTTTTGGCACACATACACGGCTACCATACCTCAACGAACCGTCTCCATGGATTAGTAAATCGGTTCGCAGTCCGGCTTCAACCTGCTCTCGAAACTTTTGCAGTCTAGGATCCTGCGATTGTGACGCTTTAATCTTCTCAACTAAGGACGACTGTACTTGTAACTGCATCAACTGTCCCATAGCATGTGGTTGCACAACCTTCAAGTCAAATCTCTGAAAATCCGTAATGATCTCCCTTTGTGCGGTCAACACCTGAATTGCTGGTAACCGACTTAGCGCATCCGGCACGACGTTAACTTTTCCCGGATGGTACTTAAGATCAAGGTCGTAGTCGGCCATCAGCTCCAACCATCTGCGTTGCCTCATGTTCAACTCCTTCTGAGTGAACACATATTTCAAACTCTTGTGATCCGTAAAGTCTTCGACTCTCTCGCCCAAAAGGTAGTGTCTCCAAATCTTCAGGGCGAAGATCACGGCTGCAAGCTTTAAGTCATGAGTCGGGTAATTCTTCTCATGAGTCTTCAGTTGTCTCGATACGTAAGCGACGACTTTTCCATTCTGCATCAAAACACATCCCAATCCTTTTCCGGATGCGTCGCTGTGAATCACCAGTCCTCCTGAATTATCTGGTACAGTTAGGATAGGGGCGGTTATCAACTTCTGCTTCAACGTCTCGAAGGCCAATGCACATCTATCCGTCCAAACAAACGGTACTTCCTTACGCGTAAGCTTGGTTAACGGCTCTGCCAAATGAGCGAAGTTCTCCACAAATCTCCTGTAGTATCCGGCCAAACCAAGGAAACTTCTTATCTCAGCCACATTTCTTGGAATAGGCCAATCTCGAATCGTTGCAATCTTCTCGGGATCAACGGCGATTCCATTGCCCGACACAACATGCCCCAGAAACTTCACTTCTTCCAGCCAGAATTCGCACTTACTCATCTTTGCATACAATTTCTCCTGTCTCAGCGTCTGCAATGCGATCTTTAAATGCTCAGCATGCTCCTCCGGACTCTTCGAGTACACCAGAATATCGTCAATGAATACCATAATAAACTGGTCCAAGAATGGTGAAAAGATCCTGTTCATCAAATCCATAAATATTGCCGGCGCATTAGTCACTCCGAAGGGCATCACCAAATACTCGAAATGTCCATATCGAGTTCGAAACGCCGTCTTGCAAATGTCTTCTGCTTTCACTCGGACCTGATGATATCCTGATCTCAAGTCCAGTTTCGAGAATACCCTCGCACCACTAAGCTGCTCAAAAAGTTCTCCAATGCGAGGGATCGGGTACTTGTTCTTAATAGTCACCCGGTTCAATTCTCGATAATCAATGCACATCCTTCTCGTGCCATCCTTCTTCTTTACTAAAAGAACTGGAGCTCCCCAAGGCGAGTTGCTGCTTCGAATCCAACCCTTCTCGAGTAATTCACCAACTTGTTTCTTAACTTCTTCCAATTCCACCGGTGCAATCGGATAATAAGATTTTGATACTGGCGTTGCACCAGGAATAAGGTCAATCGCAAACTCCACATCTCGCTTCGGCGGTAAGCCTGATATATCTTCAAACACATCCTTAAAGTCACGAACAACTGCCGGCTCTTCATTACTATCCGCTTCCATTGTCGCAAGAACACTGTTTGTCGGCCTAGCCCTAAACTCGACTGGCCCGACAGAGCTGCTTCCTCCAATGAAAGTAAACTCAGGGTGTCCGGGAATCTGGAAAATTACTTTCCTTGCCCTACAATCGATGTGTGCGTGGAAAGTGCCAAGAAAATCCATTCCCAAGACTACTTCATAACTGCCCGTATCTATCACCAAGAAATCTGCAAAAAGCTCCCGTCCGCAAACAACAACTGTACAGTCTTTACATTCCTTACTAGCTATGATTTTCCCATTCCCAGTGTGTATGTCCCAAAAACTAGACAGGGTCGTGCAGGTAATCGAGTGTGTAGTTATAAATTTGGATGACATAAAACAGTGGGATGCTCCGGAATCAATGCGGGAAAACCACGAACAAGCAAAGTACCTGAAACCACTTCTCCTGATGCCTTGGCTTCCTCAGCTGTCAACGTGAAAGCTCGAGCCTGATTTGGTCATTGTGTCAGCTGTTTCTGCCCTTGGAACGATCTTACCGGAGGCTTCTGTATATCATCTCTCGTGCGAAGCTTCGACGGACAAGCACCAACTGTGTGATCGGCTGCTCCACAAACCAGACAAAGTCCCAGTCTCCTTCGACAATCCTTCTGCACGTGCCCAGGTAATCGGCAGTAATCACAAATCACGCTCTTCCTTCGATCAACGATCACAGGCTTCTTCATTGGCGCTACACCTTGACGGTCCACTGGAATACCTCTGCGCCCATGATCTCGGTTAGGTACAAATGCAGGCTTCCTGGCCGCAACTGCTGTCTGGTGAAGGTTCCCTTTCGATCCTGATAAACTCTGTTGCTCTCTGGTTGCCGTAAGAACCTGCGAGAAAGTGGTCAAACCCAGGGAGACAATCTACCTCTGGATGTCCACATCCAAACTGCGCAAGAACCTTCGCGCCCTTTCTGCCTCCTTGGCGACTAAGGGTCCAGCGAAGCGGCTGAGTCTCGTCCATTCCGCTGCATGTACATCCACAGCTGCTCCATTTTGTCTCAGCCCGATAAATTTCTCTTCCATTTCCTCCCATGCAGTCCGCGGGAAGAACTTCTCCAAGAAACTTTTAGAGAAATCCGCCCAACTGATTGGCTTGGACAAGCGGGTCTCCTCCACAAGCCACCACTCTCGGGCGTAATCCACCAGCTGAATGCGCACCACATCCATTCTCTTGTCTTCTGGGATCTGTGCCGCAATCAGTAAATTCTCCGTGTCTACTAGCCACTGCTCGGCTGGTAACGGCTCCTCCAGACCATTGAAAGTAGTAGGACCCAACCGTCTAAAATCTGCCACGGTCCCTACTCGGTCAACTGGCTTCGCTACAGCGGTGTTTAGACTGCCGAATGTCCTGCAAACCCTCCTGAAATGTATCTGCTTGCTGCTGGATCAGCTCAGTTTGCCTGTTCTGATTTTCCAACATCCCACGTATCACTCCCAACATGGCGGCTTCATCCACACGCCTCTGATACGTCTTGAAATTCTTATCTGCCATGGTCCTGAAATCAAAACAAATAACATTAGCATGATGATAGATTCAATATATAAACCAAGGCTAGAACTCCAAGATACTTAAATAGAGTACTGCATTGTAGCTATGCCGCGGTATCATAGCCGCAATTACTTAACTCCACCCAAGTCGCCTAAGTCCAAGAGATAACAAGAAATTAGGTTTTCGAGTTGACAATACAAAGTAAGTTTGCATGTCGACATGATCCGGAAGAATGATTCAAGGATGGTAAAACGGTTAAGGTGGCAGGACATGTTTCCTAGTCACGGGTATTATGATTCGTGTATCGGGTGCAATACCCAACTACAAAGAATCAACCCAATTAACCCATGGCTCTGATACCAAAAGAACCATGTCACGCCCCGCTTCCCAGAGTGCGCAAGATTGGGCACGTGACATAGCCAACCATGCTACCTGTGGGTTGGAAATATCCATCCACAGTCACATTACGGTTGTAGAGATATCAAGAACAAGATAATAACTAATCTAATACATGTCCAAATCCATAATAACAAGAATCAATAAACAATAAGTGCGGAAGCAAATGATCCAATACAATAAATAAACAGTACGTCCCATAATGCGGGCTCACATCTGGAAATGAAATGAAATAAATAAACTAAACCCTAAGGAACTCACAGTTCAGCCTGCTGGCTGAAGTACTCCTGCTCGGTCACTGCAGTGGTAAGGAATCTGGGCCATGCAAAACCCCGACGTCAGCGCGTCATGTCAACCAAATAATATAATACAAACATGGTAATAAGCAATGCAGGTATGAACACAAAATAAGCAGTACTAAGAAAATAACAGAGCCAGGGTAATGTGCAATGGTGACTAAACTGTCCTATCAGGTTTCTACTCTATAGTCTTTGAAATCAATTGATGAATCGTCGATGTAACTCAATAGTATCCCGTGCGTGCCCGGGACCACGGTCAAGGTTCTCGGGGCTGAATCCGAGACGTGCCGCTAAGCAGTAATAGGTAGTAGGATGGATGAGTGATGTCAGCATCATCACTCCGGGGCAGGCCAAGCCCGTAAGACTGATCAGAACAAGTATCGAACTGTTGAGTTACAAGTCGGTTTCACCTTTGATTTCCCCATACCCCCAAGTTATGTATGTCAAGTCAGGTATTCAATAATCAAGGATTAATGTCAACACAGAATAAGGTAAAAGCAGGTATGTCTGGTTAGACAGCAGGAATGGTCCATGAGGACCCCAAGTCAGGTTTATTGGCATGAGATCTGTAAGTCCACGTTGCCCACCCCGGTACTTGCGGGGATGCGGAAAAGATAATAAAAATCGGATTTTTAATGACTTAGGCAACATGGACCTTCACTTGGAGGATCTTTGCTAAACTAAAACTAGCTAAAATAAACTAACAACTAACAAAGTTGTAGAAAGGTTATACCTTGGGCTCGAACTCCTTCTCTCCTTGCTCGTCGGAATGGTAGAAAGGCCTCACCTTGCTAGTCTCCTTCCGTCAAAGAACGATCCACCCGAAAGCCTCGACCTTTAGCTTCAACTCCAAGCTAGGAGTAACTAGAGTGCAAGAATTGCTAAGACTTGAACCCTAGGAGTGAGTAGAGAAGATCAAGTGAAGGTTTTTCTCAAGCTTTTTGTTTCTCAACACATGAGAGGGAGAGAGCTTGAGCGAGAGGATGAGCAAGAGAGAGAAAAGATATGATAGAATGAAATAATAGTGAGCCATTCTCACTAATATGTGTGAGTTATTTTAATTAATTAATTAGCAAGAAAATTGTCATGGTTTTATCAAGAGGTGACCATTATCATTTCATCATTAATGCAAATTGAAAGAATCAAAGAGCATCTTCCAAATGAAATGATCATGGTCAAATTGTCAACTTGGTCAACAAGTCAACAAAGTCAAAGTGTCAACAATAACAACCATGCACAATAATTAAGCTAATTATTAATTAACAATAATACACACAAAAACAATAGGGTTAATAAAATGACAATAGTCATTAACCCTAAACAAGGTCCTCTCCCTCAATCTCAAGCAACCGTGCATACGCACCCGCATTCGTGATCCAAGGAGCACGAACACAATGAGAAAAACCAATCTCAAATCATATACTAGGATCCGGCTTAAACCAAAGCCCGCTAGTATAAACTGTCCGGACAGCAACCGTGCACAAGTGCGCGGATGCGAACGAACCCTGTCGCAAAACCATGCGACCTCTACTCGTTTTGCCTAAAGGCGAATAGCTCTCTGTGTGGGACTCTAAAGACTCGACACTACGCTGGCAGTGGGTTTAATCACAGACCGCAAGTGGCACTAGCTGTACGTAACGGTCCCCAGGTAGATGTCGATAAGAAGACTGACGAGGTGAACCCCATCTGCACTCCTACTGAGCCTGTATGTGACAATCTGCGTACAGTCCGGTCTGTTCGTCTGATACATCGCATGGCGGGCCTAGGGGGGCGGTGAACGTCAGTCCCCTAATAGCGGTACAAGTCGTGTCGGAGTGAAGCCCAGAACACCCTGAGATAACACTGGAAGCCACCAGTATATCTCGCTTGCCCTGGCCAGGGACTACTCGTGTAATGGCTCTCCTGGACACAGCGCGATGTCAACCCCCAATACCGGGAGAGACGAATCCTGTCTAACCGTCACTGCCTCCAAGTGCTTCGGGACTGCACCCAAAAACTACCTGTTTGCACGACTCCTCTGAGCCGTGGTAGGGTAGTAATCAAAGTGCAGTGGGAACACACTCGAGGCGAAGTGACAGTGTCAAGTCAGCGGACTAAGCTGTACTCATGTCACCTGGGAACTGATAACTGACGATAGGTATATTACCAACCAACAGTTCCCGACGAGTCCTGTCCAGTGTACTCGTAACCTAACGAGCACCCGCATACTATCCCAAGTACGACGTACTAACGGCTGTGGGACAGACCGTCTCCCACACTGGGATGAGAAGCGCATACGCTGGTCTACTCCGGAGTATCGATGCCCTGTCTCGATAGTCCAACGACCAGGGACCTGTATAAGGATGTGCTTATAGATTACCCAGCTCCCACGAGTGCGAGCGCCATCGCAACGCTGGTAATCAAGCAAAGATCCTAAGGGCTTTACTAATATGTATACCTGCAATATGCTAAAAGAAACACATGCACATATTAAAGCAGAGACAAACCAAGTAGCATATTACCATTTCGAGCAAGATTGTATATACAACTGTGAATATCCCAAGCTTCCATTAAGTAATATACAAACTAGTATGATACAGTAATGGCCTCTAGGGCATATACACTAACAATCTCCCACTTGCACTAAGGCCATGTACTGGCGTATCGAAGACCTATCATCTCGATCAGCCGCTCGAACTGAGTCTGGGGCAAGGCCTTGGTGAATGGATCTGCTGTGTTATCCTCTGATGCAACTCTCCGGACCTCGATCTCCTGGCGATCCACAATCTCCCTGATCAGGTGATACCGCCTTAAGATGTGTCTGGATTTCTGATGGGACCTGGGTTCCTTCGCTAAAGCTATAGCCCCGTTGTTGTCGCAATACAGAGGTATTGGGTCAACAATGGACGGAACCACCTGAAGTTCTTTCAAGAACTTCCTCATCCAGACAGCTTCTTTTGCGGCATCAGATGCAGCGATGTATTCCGCTTCCATAGTCGAGTCAGCAACGGTTTCCTGTTTGGAGCTCTTCCAACACACCGCCCCTCCATTGAGGGTAAAGACAAAACCCGACATGGACTTGGAATCATCCTTGTCACTCTGGAAGCTGGAGTCAGCAAAGGCCTCAATCTGCAGGTCTTTTCCGCCATACACCAAGAACATCTCCTTAGTCCTTCTCAGGTACTTGAGAATGTTCTTTACTGCTATCCAATGTTTCTCCCCAGGGTTTGACTGATACCTGCTTACCACACTCAGTGCATAAGCCACATCCGGTCTGGTACACAACATCGCATACATTATAGAGCCTACCGCAGAAGCGTAGGGTATAATAGACATGCGATCCCTCTCCAAATCAGTCTTGGGAGACATCTCTTTGGAGAGGGTGATCCCGTGACAAGCCGGTAGATTACCGCGCTTGGAATCTTCCATACTGAATCTCTTCAGTATGGTGTCGATGTACCTGGACTGAGAAAGTCCCAATATCCTCTTGGATCTGTCACGGTAGATCCGAATACCCAGAATGTATGAGGCATCACCCAGGTCTTTCATGGAGAACCTGTGTGACAAGAACCACTTGACAGATTGTAGCATAGGAATGTCATTTCCTATTAAGAGAATGTCATCCACGTATAAAACGAGGAATACTACAGTTCTCGCTACAAATCTACAATAGATGCATGGTTCATCCGGATTTTTGATAAAGCCAAATTCTTTGACCGTCTCATCAAAACAGATGTTCCAAATCCGTGATGCCTGCTTGAGTCCATAAATGGACTTGAGCAACTTGCACACCTTTCCGCTGCTCCCACCCTGAATGAAACCCTCTGGCTGATCCATATAGACACACTCCTCTAAATGACCATTTAGAAAAGCTGTCTTTACGTCCATCTGCCAGATCTCATAATCGTGGAAAGCAGCGATGGCAAGAAGGATCCGAATGGATTTCAGCATAGCTACTGGAGAAAAGGTTTCGTCATAGTCCAAGCCAGGTCGCTGACGAAAACCCTTTGCTACCAGTCTAGCTTTATAGGTCTCAACCTGTCCATCTACACCAATCTTCCTTTTGAAGATCCACTTGCATCCTACGGGTTTCACCCCGTCTGGAGCAATGTCCAACGTCCATACTTTGTTGGTGTACATGGACTCCATCTCGGTCCGCATTGCATCCAGCCATTTTACCGAGTCGACGCTCTGAATGGCTTGCTGGAAGCTAGTAGGCTCATCACAATCCAGGATGCAATCCTCTCTATCCCCGTCAATGAGAAAACCGTAGTACCTCTCGGGCGGATGAGACTGCCTACTACTTCTGCGGAGTGGCATAGGAATGTCCTGTTCTTTTGAACCCTCTGGTTCTACCAAGCTTTCAGTAATAGCTTGCGGTTCTGGAATTTCATCCAGTTCTATCGCGCTCCCACTTAATTCTTTTTCTAAAAACTGATGTTCAAGAAAATGGGCATTACGAGAAACAAGGACTTTTTGTTCCTCTGCGTAATAGAAAAGATACCCCCTGGAGTTCTTTGGGTATCCCATAAACTTGCACAGTACTGAGCGTGCCTCGAGCTTGTCCGTATGCTGCTTTTTGACATAAGCTGGACATCCCCAAATCTTCAAGTATTGAAGATAGGGTTTCTTCCCACTCCATAACTCATATGGTGTGGTAGGCACAGTCTTAGTGGGAACACGGTTCAAAAGATATGCAGCTGTTTCTAGTGCATATCCCCAGAACGATCGCGGTAACTCAGCGTTACTCATCATGGACCGTACCATATCCAATAGGGTCCGGTTCCGTCTCTCCGATACACCGTTATGTTGCGGAGTGTATGGAGGAGTAAGCTGAGAGAGAATTCCATTCTCTTTTAAGTAATTCAGGAATTCGGCACTTAAGTATTCTCCTCCTCGATCCGATCTTAGGATCTTGATACTTTTGCCGGTCTGTTTTTCTACTTCATTCTTATATTCCTGGAACTTATCAAAAGCTTCGGATTTATGCTTCATTAAGAAGATGTGTCCGAATCTTGAGAAATCATCCGTAAAAGTAATGAAGTAAGAAAAACCGCTTCGCGCATGTGTAGACATTGGACCGCACACGTCACTGTGTACGAGTCCCAAGAGCTCGCTCGCTCTTTCTCCGTGTCCAGAAAACGGAGCCTTTGTCATCTTTCCTTTGAGACAGGATTGACAAGTTGCATACGATTGATATTCGAACGGATCCAAATATCCTTCAGTATGTAACTTAGTCAATCTTCTCTCATTGATGTGACCCAGTCTACAATGCCATAAGAAAGTTTTATTAATTTCTGGAGACTTTCTTTTGTGTGTATTCTGGATATTGAAAACCTGCGGTTGGTTTAAAACGTAAATACCGTTGTTTAATGTACCTGACCCAATCAAAACTTGATTAAGGTGAATGTTCACTACATTACTTACAAATGCAAATTCATAACCTTCTTTAGATAATAAAGATACAGATATGATATTACAGGTTGCATTTGGTACATAATAACAACTACGCAAAACTAAAAAGTGTCCATCAGATAATCCCAGGTGATAGTCCCCCACGGCCTCTGCATCCATGCTAGCACCGTTCGCAACTCTGAGGGTCATGTCACCTGCCTTCAAAACTCTACGCTTTCTCAACGCCTGCAAAGAATTACAGATATGAGATCCTGATCCGGTATCCAATACCCAGGATGCAGAGTTTATTGATAGACAGTTTTCAATAACATACACACCTGAAGCTGAAGCTGCAACCTGCTTCAATTCCTGTGTTCTGGCCTTCCAGGCCCTGCAATCACTCTTCCAGTGTCCTTTCTTATGACAAAAGAAGCATTCCTCCTTATCCACAAGCTTCCCCGCTACCTTTGTTGCTTTACCTTTTCCCTTCGTATCCACTTTACCAACACCGCCCCTTGGTTTGGCGGGGGCTTTCTTCTTCTTTCCCTTGGCTTTCGCCTTGGACCTAGAAGAAGATGATCCTCCTACAAACAAAGTGGATGTTTCCCTACCTTTCTGTAGGGTGCCCTCTGCGCTCCTCAGCATGTTGAGGAGCTCTGAAAGTTCAACCTCTTTTTCTTGTAGGTTGAAGTTCAGTATGAACTGGGCGTAAGTGGAAGGAAGGGACTGGAGAACTATATCCGTATATAGCTCACTCTCCAATGTGATCCCTAGGTCAGCGAGCTCCTCAATGTAGCCAATCATCTTTAGCACATGCTCGGCTACTGATGATCCGACGGCCATTCTTGTCGAAAATAACTTTTTCGAAGCTTCGTATCTCACGATACGTGATTGCTCTCCATACAGTTCTTTTGTATGGAGCAATATGGATTCCATGTCCATATTCTCATGCCTCCTCTGATGTTCGTTGTCCATCGAGGCAAGCAGGAGGCACTTGGCCTTCGCGCTATCAATCTCCCAAGTCTTGCGGATTTCCTTATCCGCGATACTGGAAGTTGGACCAGGGACAGGGGGAGCTTTGGTGGTAAGAAGATACCCCAGCTTGTCATAGGTGATTGCAATCTTGACATTCCTGAGCCAATCTTTGTAGTTTGGCCCTGTCAAAATATTTTTATCTAACAGTAACTTAAGTCCGGTCATGTTGAATGGTCGCTGCAATTAGGAGAGAGAAAAGAAACACTTTAGCATGATGCTCTTGCAAGTTTAGAGTGGATTTTAGTTTGTCTAAACTGGATGGTTCCCACTGTTTCTCGAATCCCTTCTCAAACCATAAAGAAAAGGATTAGCCGGGATCATTCTCACCGTACAATACTTGCTTAACCGTTCAGCCAGGCCAGTGTCGGTACTTCGAGGGAGGTTTTCCAACGCTTTCGCGAAGTTCCTTAATTAAGTAACCTCTTTTCCCTGTGGGCGTAACCCCGCTAACACCTTTCTAGGCACCTACTAGGTTTATAGCATTGATCGTTAAGTGAGAGTTTTCCCGAGGAGTAGCATATACTCACAGTAGGATCGGGATCCAAATATCATCGTGTGATAAAACCGAAGGAATCCTACCAGAATCATCACACTCCAAATGGTATGCAACGCTAGCAAGTTTCAGTGCTTATGAAACTCCCGATGTGGATTTTTGCCCCATGCTCTTATGACCTTGGCGTGAGGTCAAAATGTCATAAGTCACATGTCAAGTTCTTCCCATCATTATCCTGGTTAATTTGAACCCACCCGTACCTACCCTTGACGTAGGCCAAAATGGCAGTACGACTGTCTCAAATCAACGCATTCTATCTATGCAACGGATAAATATCCGGCAGCTACCAATCACTATGCCTTGGCGTGAGGTCAAAATACATAGCTTGAATACTACCGAATATTTAACCGAAATGATGGAGGGCTACGGATGGTTTTGGCGAAACCGTGAACGTAGTGAACTTGATATAATCGATGGAACGAGATAGCTTTTAAAAGGAGTGGTTCAAGCTCCGCGTTTAAAAGTTTAGTTTTGAAAAGAACCGATTGGTTTTCAAAGTGTTCCAATCGACTTTTACTTGGTTTATTTCTTGCATTAGTTCTTTTAATACGTCCCATCAATTAATCCTACCATTGCAGAAAACAACCAAAATATGACGTACGCTTATGCCATTCGCATTCGCCACGGGGCCCCGTCATCACCCGTTAGGTTACTTAACTAACGATAGAGCGGGGGCTGGGCTAGCGCGGCTGTAAAACATAAGCAACGCCTAAATAGTTATTATATATAAATATACAGCAATGATAGACATTTCAGATCACAGATGAATACATTGGATATACTAGGAATCCGCAATGCGTTCGAGCCTGCAACGTAAAGCGGATTACACGGTCGCGGTGAATAGCCAATACCCCACCCAAGACCCCTACGGGTGCGGCAAACTACCCGCCAAGCATCCGAAGCGAAGCAACCTCCCTCACCACCGTGAGTAGGCCACTCGGCACTTCGAGATACCCGGTAGTTTGTGCACCCCCTCCATGGGTCTATCCTAGGAGCAAAAACAGTAAAAAGAATTATACAATGACGGCTACAACCCCGACCCGGTTGGGCGGCCATACAAAGAATATTATTACATCAATTTACTTGTTACAAATGAATGAAAGAAAAACAACGCTCATCTCACATCCACCCCGGCCATTCACCCGCGACAATCCAATCCATTCATATCCACAAACCAATAACAATCACAGATCATGTATAACCCCGAATAATCGTCTTATAGCGATTAGCCGACGTTCAATACATGCAAGCATTACAGATATAACCGGTGTAGTTAAAGTGTAGTGAAGTTCCGAAAAATACGGATTTATAGGCCCCCAAAAGTAAATTTTAGTTCTGGAAAATCTGGGCATATAATATATATTTTAAAAATCCCAATACCAACACAGAAACTTACTGCACCAAAAACGATGCAGAGAGGGGACAAGACGGCCGCGCTTCCGCGGCAGGAGCCTCCTCTTGCCGCGGATCCGCGCTCCTCTCATCTCCTCTCTGGTTCGTCTTTGGTGGTTTTTCACACAAAACCCTGAGATAATTTTTGGTATATAACAAATGTCATTTTGACCAGAGGAAAAATTAACAGAAACTTGGGTTTTGCATGGTTTGGTTTTCGGATTTTCCGGTTTCGAAACTTCGTTACACTTCACTACCTAGCTAGTTTGAGTTTAGTTAGGCTTTGATACCACTGTAAGTCCACGTTGCCCACCCCGGTACTTGCGGGGAGGCGGAAAAGATAATAAAAATCGGATTTTTAATGACTTAGGCAACATGGACCTTGACTTGGAGGATCTTTGCTAAACTAAAACTAGCTAAAATAAACTAACAACTAACAAAGTTGTAGAAAGGTTATACCTTGGGCTCGAACTCCTTCTCTCCTTGCTCGTCGGAATTGTAGAAAGGCCTCACCTTGCTAGTCTCCTTCCGTCAAAG
This sequence comes from Agapanthus africanus, assembly GCA_030015575.1. Classification (NCBI taxonomy): domain Eukaryota; kingdom Viridiplantae; phylum Streptophyta; class Magnoliopsida; order Asparagales; family Amaryllidaceae; genus Agapanthus; species Agapanthus africanus. The sequence goes on from JASDDO010000031.1 coordinate 235,009,145, forward strand.
AACGATCCACCCGAAAGCCTCGACCTTTAGCTTCAACTCCAAGCTAGGAGTAACTAGAGTGCAAGAAATGATAAGACTTGAACCCTAGGAGTGAGTAGAGAAGATCAAGTGAAGGTTTTTCTCAAGCTTTTTGTTTCTCAACACATGAGAGGGAGAGAGCTTGAGGGAGAGGATGAGCAAGAGAGAGAAAAGATATGATAGAATGAAATAATAGTGAGCCATTCTCACTAATATGTGTGAGTTATTTTAATTAATTAATTAGCAAGAAAATTGTCATGGTTTTATCAAGAGGTGACCATTATCATTTCATCATTAATGCAAATTGCAAGAATCAAAGAGCATCTTCCAAATGAAATGATCATGGTCAAATTGTAAACTTGGTCAACAAGTCAACAAAGTCAAAGTGTCAACAATAACAACCATGCACAATAATTAATCTAATTATTAATTAACAATAATACACACAAAAACAATAGGGTTAATAAAATGACAATAGTCATTAACCCTAAACAAGGTCCTCTCCCTCAATCTCAAGCAACCGTGCATACGCACCCGCATTCGTGATCCGAGGAGCACGAACACAATGAGAAAAACCAATCTCAAATCATATACTAGGATCCGGCTTAAACCAAAGCCCGCTAGTATAAACTGTCCGGACAGCAACCGTGCACAAGTGCGTCGATGCGAACGAACCCTGTCGCAAAACCATGCGACCTCTACTCGTTTTGCCTAAAGGCGAATAGCTCTCTGTGTGGGACTCTAAAGACTCGACACTACGCTGGCAGTGGGTTTAACCACAGACCGCAAGTGGCACTAGCTGTACGTAACGGTCCCCAGGTAGATGTCGATAAGAAGACTGACGAGGTGAACCCCATCTGCACTCCTACTGAGCCTGTATGTGACAATCTGCGTACAGTCCGGTCTGTTCGTCTGATACATCGCATGGCGGGCCTAGGGGGGCGGTGAACGTCAGTCCCCTAATAGCGGTACAAGTCGTGTCGGAGTGAAGCCCAGAACACCCTGAGATAACACTGGAAGCCCACCAGTATATCTCGCTTGCCCTGGCCAGGGACTACTCGTGTAATGGCTCTCCTGGACACAGCGCGATGTCAACCCCCAATACCGGGAGAGACGAATCCTGTCTAACCGTCACTGCTTCCAAGTGCTTCGGGACTGCACCCAAAAACTACCTGTTTGCACGACTCCTCGGAGCCGTGGTAGGGTAGTAATCAAAGTGCAGTGGGAACACACTCGAGGCGAAGTGACAGTGTCAAGTCAGCGGACTAAGCTGTACTCATGTCACCTGGGAACTGATAACTGACGATAGGTATATTACCAACCAACAGTTCCCGACGAGTCCTGTCCAGTGTACTCGTAACCTAACGAGCACCCGCATACTATCCCAAGTACGACGTACTAACGGCTGTGGGACAGACCGTCTCCCACACTGGGATGAGAAGCGCATACGCTGGTCTACTCCGGAGTATCGATGCCCTGTCTCGATATTCCAACGACCAGGGACCTGTATAAGGATGTGCTTATAGATTACCCAGCTCCCACGAGTGCGAGCGCCATCGCAACGCTGGTAATCAAGCAAAGATCCTAAGGGCTCTACTAATATGTATACCTGCAATATGCTAAAAGAAACACATGCACATATTAAAGCAGAGACAAACCAAGTAGCATACTACCATTTCGAGCAAGATTGTATATACAACTGTGAATATCCCAAGCTTCCATTAAGTAATATACAAACTAGTATGATACAGTAATGGCCTCTAGGGCATATACACTAACAAGATCATGTAACAAGTCAGGTCAATATGTAATGTGATCGAGTGGGTGCTCTCAACAGGTATACAATCGGAAAGTAACAGCAGCAAGTAAACAGCACTAATAGGCACTTAATCACAATGGTGTTTGTACTATCCTTAATAATAGGTTCGAGCACCCTTGGGGTGCAATAGTCACAGGGTGAAACAATATCAACAACATGAAGTAATGAAGCTACATAAATTTAAACTAAGCATAAATAATAGTCACAAGGATGATCTAGCAAATCAAGCAAGTACGTTCTAATTGGTTTAATTAGTTGAATCATGGATTAAAAACATACTACTTAATTTCACGACTACTATACTGATTTAAAGTTAAAGGGAAAATGCAACCGTCAATTCCAGTCATACGGTACTATCGATATCACCATCATTGTGTTGTATTATATAATATGATAATTAAATGTAAGGCAGGACTTAATCTTGTATTAGCATGTTAGAGCAAGTATTCGGATACTTGCCTCGACGGTTTCGCAAACCGGAAAACACGGATGCAATGTCGGCAGAAAAACACGAGACGGATGCACGGGCTACGGGTCGAGACCTAACGGCGAACAGTGGAACCACACGGACCAGAATACTTCGCTGGAGCGTCGGGTCCAAACGACGGCACGGCCGGAATCCGGCAAAAGTCATCGGCAACGAAGTTAGCAACATGATATACGTAACAAAGATCAGCGGGGGGATCTAGCACAAAAGGAAAGTAAAGGGATGCTTACCGGGAGAACCAGGGGGCAACTACGACGGGCCCGACGGCGATGGGCGCGCCGGCGGCGAACAGGAGATGCGGCGAGGGCTGGAGTTTTCTTGTTCGCTGGAAGGAGGGTGGTGCTGTGCAATGAGGGGAGGTAAGGGCCGGGTTCTGGTCGCAGGGAAGAGGGGGTGGTCGGAGGTGGCGCGGGTGACGTCGACGAGGGTCGACGGCACGTTTTCCGGCGACCCGGGGGTTGGTGCTAGGGTCGGGCTCGGGTTCTGGTGGTCCGGCGAGGGGAGGAGGAAGGCGACGACGAGGTCGGGACGAGGAGGAAGAGAGGGAGTCGCAGGCGTCGTTGGTGACGAGAGGCGGCGTCGACGGTGAGATCTGCGGCCGGGTGATGTCGTCGGGGTGGGTTTGCAGGTTATGGAGGAGGGAGAACGGAGGAAGGAGGGGCAGAGGAGGACGGGGTTGCGGCGTAGGCAAGGGTGCTGGTCTCGTCGGCGCGGGGACTGCGGCGGCGACGGCGACGAGCGGCTAGGGTTCGACGGGGTTCGAGGGTTTATCTCATGAGGGGGAAGATGAATAGGGGCGGCTGCATGATATATATATATATAGGAGGAGAGAGAGAGAGTTTGTTAGAGAGAGAGAGAGAGAGAAAGAGAATAGAGAGAGATAGAGAGAGAGAGAGAGGATAGGTGGGGGCCCACGAGGAAATGAGCCACGCGATTGGCTGGGGAGAGATTTAAAAGGAGATTTGAAAAGATTTTAAATAATTTAACGGTTAAAGAAGATTATAATTGTATATATTTTAGTTTTATGATATTTAATTAAATGGGCATTTTCGGCGCTAAATGAAACATTTCCAAATCGCGCCCGGGTTGCGCCCAAATGTTTCAAATTCGAATTGTAGGATTTTAAGCGAGTTCCAAATTTTGAAAAGTGGTGTTTAATGATTAAAATGCATGCCCCCAAGTCGGACACTTGCACGCGCACGTAGTCGTCCAAACATGCCCGTTTCACCGAACGGAACGGAATCTCGACACGCGGACGCTACCACGCGACTAGTGGCGACGAGTAGGCCAACATGGATATTTTTAATTTCATTTTCGGTATTAAAATTTGTTATGTGCCAAAATGACTTAACCGGTTAAAATTTAGCATTAACCACCAAACCATCAGGATAAGCAGAAATAGTATTATGGGCTCGGGTGTTACAGGTTGTTAGCTAATAATTTAGACATGATATTAGTGTACTCGCCTTATATGCTAGATTAGACATTGTAGACATTAGTTGTTACTTCATGCATGTTAATATTCATTGTTATGTCACATTCATGGATTTTTATGCCGATATGCACTGTTTACATGCTATTGAGGATTGGATTCGGATTTCTATGAGATTTTCTGGTTTTGGGGGAAAACCGCAAAACTTATATAAGCTTCTTTCTCTCTTTAAAATAAAAAGTGCGGTTTTTCCATGATGTATGAGTCGTCCACAATGAGTTTGCTGATGGATTTCGAGACCCGATTCGAGGAGGCGGATGAACCGTTTCGGGTACATGGTGGACCCGGTAAGGTACCCCGGGGCAAGAAGCGCGTGATGATGACGATGTGAGCCTGGCAGGGGAGCACTACCTACCGGTGATTTTACCCGACGTGTCGGATATCCAGAGGATACCGTCGTGGTCTTGAGATGGATGGTAGGGGCCGGTCTGGACTGACGGCGCCCTAGATATTGTGATTGAGACATTGAGATTTCGAGATATTGAGGTACAGAGACTGTGATACAGAGATATCGAGATATTGGGATTACGTTTTGTGCCGATGCTAGGCACTGTTTTATGCTGATTTCATTATGATACCTCATTTTAAAAATACAAAGGAAATCTCACTAAATTATGGAAACAGTTCTTCATTTACATGTATTCTGTTTTCATGCATTCATACCTCATTCATATGATATATTGCTACCTGAGGCACTGACACGGGCATATGAGATTACACTCGGGTTAGATATTTACCCTAGCCTTGTTATAGGCTACGTGTTATTCATATATTTGAGGATATATTATGATCATTGACCTAGCTTGCGTTATTTATGCGATTTCTGTGCGTAGATATTTTTCTATTCACGAGTTGGCAACTCACCCCCGTTGTGCCCCAGTTTCTTGCAGGTTGCCGTACAGGTTTCATTACGGCTTTGCGGGCTCAGTTTCATTCGGGTGACTTGCTAGTAGGTGGGTTTTTCTTGTATCGTACCCATCATATTACCTTGTATAATATTATTCCGTTGTATCTAGTAAAGTCCATCAACCAAACATGTATTTATTTTGAGATAGAGACCAGTGATGTTATTCCTTCGACCTTAGAGTCGCGCATTATTTTTTTCTGCGGTTTTCTTGTGGATTTGAGTTTCCATTTGAATTTTGATCCTCGTCGTTGGCGTTGTATATTATATTGCTTGTGTGGTTGTCACCGTCGATTGACGAAGAGCTAGCTCCCGCTTGGGGATGCCTTTTTATTGATTTCGTATACTATTCATGTTGTATCCCGTTTGGGAGCCAGTATTTACAAAGGAGACTCTGCCGAAATTTTCAGTAAATTTTGATGTTCTTAAAAACCGCATAATTCGGCGTATGCTATTAAAACTACTTGTTTTAAATTGGTTTTCCTTCACTCTACTTCTTTTCTTGGTTTGGATTTCTGGGTTTTCGGTTTACTTAGATTACGTACGCCTCGAGACGTTTTGTAGTTTAAGTGCCGGTCATGTTCCGTACTTTCGGGACGTGACAAAGTTGGTATCAGAGCGTTAGGTTTTAACCTTCGGAGCGTAGGATGACCCTTGGTTGATGGAATAGGTGACTAAAGTAGATTGACGTACCGTTGATATGTTCCGCGGCATATTTACGACACGCCACTCCACTTATGAAGCCTTAGGATGTACATTTCCTTGTTCAGTATTATATTCCTTCCTGATCTAGCCTCATCGGTACCAGTCTTTTTACTGTGTTTCCGCGCCACGAGCGTTTGGCGGATCGCCTTTATGAGGTTACTCGGAGGTGCTGATCGACACTAGAGGATTGAGCCAATGATAGAGGCCAGCCAGATTTTGATGACCGTTGGTGTGTTGCTTATTCATGATGGTCGAGGCACTGTTCAACGTGCAGACGAGCGAGCCAGTTATTGCTGCGAACGACGAGATATTGCCCCAGATGCTGGAGTTAGTGCAGAATGAGTTGTACTAAGAGATGATAGAAGGTCGCTAGTCATCGAGGATGAATGACTAGGACATGTGGATCGTTTGCCTGCCCCAATGCGAAGTCATCAGATAGATTGATTCCAGCTAGAGACGACTTCACGCGGAGATGTTGGGAGTCAACAGAGACGATCGAATGTCAGAAACCTATTATTCCAAGTTTAAAGTAGTCGGAAAGACATACAGGCAATTCTATGGTCCCTCTAGAAGAATGAAACCCTAACTCGACTTAATGACCGTGTGAAAGCCTTTGAACCTACGGGTTTGCGGCAGTTCTACGGCGCCATTAGTGAGGCTTGGGTTTGCCCTTTTACGGATGGACCACCGATGCTGTGGTATGTGCTCGATACTATTAAATTGTGCCCAAGAGGTTGAGCTCTTGGGGGATTATGAGTTTTGACGACTCGATCGGATGGTTCGACTTAATTCGGATGCTAGGTGGTGAGATGCATTTCTTGGGAGACTCCCGATACGAGGATAGCCGTTGGAGCTCAGTCCATGCAGCCACGACGAGACGAGTCCGAAGCGGTCGATATTAGAGAAAGGTGAAGTAAGAGGTTCGTACCAGATCTAGATGAAACGACGTTCCACTCCGCCGACATCAGAGATGCGATACGCATGCCGAGGCATGGTACTTGGATTTACCTTCCAGAAGGAGTCGCAATGAGTATGCAGTCGTTCCAGAGCAAGATGCAGATATAGGAAAGGACAATGACTTCCGGACAGTTGGCAGAGACGAGACATGGAAGAGACCGTGAGCAGGATTCCTTCCAGGACACTGCTGCAATGATACTTGCACCCAGGATCAGATGTGTCACGTGCATTCAGAAAGCCAGAGGCCGACGCCAGTGATATGCTGCCTTGACAGGGCCGATGAGCCGATGGATTGTGAGATTGGTAATCCACGGAGAAGACTTGGACCCAGGAGTGGTCATGTTACGCACACCAGCAGGCCAGAGTTCATGATCATCGACGAGACGTCCCACTAGTGACCGCGACAGTTGGCCCGAGATTCTTAGAGGATGCACTTGAGCGGTACTGTTCCGCCATTATTGATTTCGATGTTTTGGGTGATTTATTCGTATGATTTGATTTTGATGATTGAGGATTTACGATCTTTGCACAGTGTTGAACTTGATATCGTTTTCGTGCTTCAATTTCACATGTTTGTGATTTTATGATTTTAAACAGTTGAGTTGGTTTTGTGCGTATGCATGCACACGATTTCGTTCCTGCATTCGGTATAGTTTATATATGCTTGCAGTGCAGTGATACGCCTTTTGTGCACTTAGATGCACTGGACTTCGATTTCGATTGTGATACCCGATATTTGTTTTGTGCACCTTGTGCACCTGATTGATTTTGCGCACGTTTGGCGCTTGATATTGAATTTCATGATTTCGTGCACGATAGATGCACCTGATTTTGCTGTCAGGCACACATGTTGCCTACGACAGATGTTTCGTGCACACCCGATGCACTTAGATGTTGTTTCTGTGCGCATGTATGGCACATTCATGGATTTTGATTTCCGTGCGCACCAGACGCACGTAGCATTCATGTGCATGTTTTGGGATTGATTTCGTATAGAGCAGTACGTTTTTATGATATTGCTATGTGTTTTCGTACTGAGCAGGACTAGTCAGAGGACAGTACCTGAATATATTTTGCATGCATTGATAGTTATTGAAGGGATTTCCAAAAAGCGAGATATAGCCTCAGTATTTACCTACGTGTCTGATATGACACGAAATGTTTAAAACAAGGAGACCCTTCTAAATTGTTTCCAAAACGGTGGAACGTAGATTTCAAACAAAGATATATATGTATATATTTATTTTCTTATGATAGACGTCCGCCACTGTGCAGTGTTATACGCGTTGCACAGCGACTTAAAGAGATTTGGCATGCATTTCCTTCAGATACTTACAGATATAGATTCGATGTTTACATGTATAACTTCGAGTTATATCATATTGGTTTGATTTAGATTTGGCATTGATGTCTTCTCCATGACTCCAATGATTGTGGGATGCTTGACGGAGTTTTGATTTGAGTTATATACTCATTTTTCAAGCGCATGCGCTGCGCTACGAATTGTTTTATGTAGTTACAATTTCGGAGCCCCGACGACTTGATGGTTTTTCTTAGATGTTTTAGTATTTGGGGGAGTTTGAATTTAAATTCGGGGACCGAATTTCTTTAAGGGGGAAGATTGTAACGTTTTGAAAATCGTTTCGGTAAAATTTCAAAAAAATCGGTAAAATAAGGGGGTTTTCTGTAAAAAGTTAAAATACAAATATCTTATTATAAAAATTAAATATACATATTCTAGCTATGTAATTGCTATTATTTGGTGTTTATTGAGCCGCTGGTGAAATTTCAAATTTTCTGAAAAAAATATTATTTTATTATTATTTAAGCCGTCACTAATACATTTAATTAGGGAAAATTACAAATTGGAATGAGTTGAAACAAATTTTGTGCATCATAAAACATTAAATAAAATTTTATCATGTGGTTTTTGGAACGAAATCATTTGCCAAAACGGTTTAGAAATTATTGAAGAAAAAAGGCTTTTTTTTAGCGTAAATGGATGTTTGGGGTATTGTATTTATCATTTTTCATCACCTCACACCCGTACCAACACCCACACACCCCCATTCACTTCTCCCCTTGAAGAATTCAGCAGCCCCCATTTATTTTCCCCACTTGAATTTCAAAGGAAAGAAATGAAAGAAAAGAAAAGAAAATGGAGAAATGAGGTGGACCTTTGACCTTGAATTGACTTTGACTTCTTCCCCCACTTTCTCTACCTCCCTCTCTCTCCTCTCCCACTCCGATTCCAGCAGCCCCCCCTCCAACAGCAGCAGCAGCCCCTCCCAATTCCCTTCTCTTTTCTCTTCAAACTTCATCAAAAATTGCCTCAAATCCATCAAAAAAAATCCCAAAACCCAAATCCGACTCCTACCCATTTTAGCTTAGCCCGTATAGCATGGATCCTTGTGAAAAGAGAGCATTTTGGAGGGCCATGGATGCTTGTGGATCTTCAAATGTTTTTTGGTATAATTCTAAAACATTTTTGCTTAATTTGTTACTTATTTCTTAAGCTAAACTACTTAAGTGTTAATTAGGCTTAAGTTGCAAGTTTTGGAATTCAAGTTATGAATTTGAATGCAAGTTAGGGTTTTTATAAAATTGGTGTATGGTTGTGTGTTATATTTAGGCTTTTGTCATGTTAATACAAGATTACTAGCTTGTGCTAATGGTTAGTTTAAAAATTGTGTTAATTTGCTAATTTGCTTATTAGGTTTTTGAAATTGGTTAAATACTTGGGATTAAAAATGTGTTTAGGTTTTTCATGACTTCATTAACTTTATTAAGTGTGGTTTAATGCTTTAGATCATGCAAATCCAACCTAAATTGTAGTTTGTGCATTTTTGCTATGAAATTGTTAAAAAGGGTATTTTGTAAACTTGAATATTAGGGTTTTTGGAATTTAATGAGATTAAATTCCGGAAATTGTTTCTATGACTTATTTAAGATATTTAATAAATATATTGGCCGCTACATTCATTTAAACATCCTGTTTTGTACAAAAACGGCGAATTGTGCTTGCTAGATTTTCGGAAAAATGACTTTTTAAGTAAAATTGGGGTTTTTGTGAGTTTTAACCTAGTTTATATTAAAATTAGTGTTCGTGAATGTGCAAATGAGTGTGATTGGATTTTTCTCGATGGTTTGACGTTTGTACATCGACATCGAGGGTTGGTTTGACTATTCTTGCATGCGTAGGCGATAGGTTTGGACCTATGCGTGATACGCGTGCCGATTTGATTTTCTTATGCCGTTTCGATTTCGAATTTAGTTTTAATGCGATATGGTGCGTTATGATATGTAGGTACCCCCATGTGGACTTCGAGACGACAAGCAAGCGCGTGGCGACGTCGGCACCGGCTAGCGAGGACCAGGTGAGTAGATTTATATCTACGGGGAGAAGTCGGGTGGATAGCGTATAGCACCCCCGCAGTCCGTGGTGATGTATACGGATGCGTATACACACCAACAATTTATGATATGTTGTTAGGATTTATTATTGATGATTTTAGATGGATATTGGTGTTGGATTGGTGCATGGTTATGAAACCTTAGGTAGTGGGTGCATTACACTTACACATAGACACATATACATACTTGCATATATTCCTTATTTCATATGTGCGTGTATGGGAATATATTTATGTGTTCACAAGGGTATGGGACTATGTGTTCACATACTGGATTTGAGGATAGTATTTGGAATTTAAGATGAGTCGATGAGATTGGGCTTGAGGCCAGGAGATCGGTGACGTGATTTGGTTCGTATTGAGATACGACATGATGTTTTAGCGGGTCTTCTAACGTAGTAATTCTTACACCCGCATGCATACATAGATGGCATCAATATTGTACTAGACGTAGGACATTATTCCGGATCATGATATTTGATAAAGAAGATACCAAATGAATAGTGTGATTGATGTGACTTTGACCCGTATCTAGATTTGGGGATGCCGTACGACGGATTTACGTACGAGCTATATATTGATGATTGATCCGCACTCTTGACTTGGGATGCCTGATTATAGATATGGTATCGGATATGATATTATTGAGGCGGGATCACCGACTATACATATACAGGTATGTATATTTATCGACTCAGATGATAGGCGGTTTCCTTACCTGTAGTTCAGCTTGTTAGTTCAGCCGTATAGTTTAGTGTAGTTGTTAGATTAGATTAGACTTCTTACCTATTTCAAAAACTAATGAATCGTGGGTATTTGAAAAGACATCCCAAGGGATCCTACGGATATTTCAAAAGACGTATCTTTTCATAAAAACACCGTAGCCCCTATTTTCAAAACCCCATGATTCATGTTATTTCAAAAGGCACCATTTGTAGGACTTATATTAGGTTAATGCAGATTAGTTATAGTTGCGTCTAGTATTCAGCTCCCGCTCTTTATTGTGGTTCGCTTCACATCGCATGCTTATATTATGTTTCATACTCCATTATTGATATCATGCTGTTAGGACACCGGCACCATTACCGATGATGCGTATGTACCACGTACACTTACTTGCCGGCTCACATACATCTTCATTTGTAATTGTCATGCCACGTACACTTTAGAAATACTATTGCATTGACATAGGTTGTTAGCTAATAATTTAGACATAATATTAGTGTACTCGCCTTATATGCTAGATTAGACATTGTAGACATTACTTGTTACTTCATGCATGTTAATATTCATTGTTATGTCGTATTCATGGATTTTTATGCCGATATGCACTGTTTACATGCTATTGAGGATTGGATTCGGATTTCTATGAGATTTTCTGGTTTTGGGGGAAAACCGCAAAACTTATATAAGCTTCTTTCTCTTTTTAAAATAAAAAGTGCGGTTTTTCCATGATGTATGAGTCATCCACCATGAGTTTGCTGATGGATTTCGAGACCCGATTCGAGGAGGCGGATGAACCGTTTCGGGTACATGGTGGACCCGGTAAGGTACCCCGGGGCAAGAAGCGCGTGATGATGACGATGTGAGCCTGGCAGGGGAGCACTACCTACCGGTGATTTTACCCGACGCGTCGGATATCCGGAGGATACCGTCATGGTCTTGAGATGGATGGTAGGGGCCGGTCTGGACTGACGGCGCCCTAGATATTTTGATTGAGACATTGGGATTTCGAGATATTGAGGTACAGAGACTGTGATACAGAGATATCGAGATATTGGGATTACGTTTTGTGCCGATGCTAGGCACTGTTTTATGCTGATTTCATTATGATACCTCATTTTAAAAATACAAAGGAAATCTCACTAAATTATGGAAACAGTTCTTCAATTACATGTATTCTGTTTTCATGCATTCATACCTCATTCATATGATATATTGCTACCTGAGGCACTGACACGGGCATATGAGATTACACTCGGGTTAGATATTTACCCTAGCCTTGTTATAGGCTACGTGTTATTCATATATTTGAGGATATATTATGATCATTGACCTAGGTTGCGTTATTTATGCGATTTCTGTGCGTAGATATTTTTCTATTCACGAGTTGGCAACTCACCCCCGTTGTGCCCCAGTTTCTTGCAGGTTGCCGTACAGGTTTCATTACGGCTTTGCGGGCTCAGTTTCATTCGGGTGACTTGCTAGTAGGTGGGTTTTCTTGTATCGTACTCATCATATTACCTTGTATAATATTATTCCGTTGTATCTAGTAAATTCCATCAACCAAACATGTATTTATTTTGAGATAGAGACCAGTGATGTTATTCCTTCGACCTTAGAGTCGCGCATTATTTTTTTCTGCGGTTTTCTTGTGGATTTGAGTTTCCTTTTGAATTTTGATCCTCGTCATTGGCGTTGTATATTATATTGCTTGTGTGGTTGTCACCGTCGATTGACGAAGAGCTAGCTCCCGCTTGGGGATGCCTTTTTATTGATTTCGTATACTATTCATGTTGTATCCCGTTTGGGAGCCAGTATTTACAAAGGAGACTCTGCCGAAATTTTAAGTAAATTTTGATGTTCTTAAAAACCGCATAATTCGGCTTATGCTATTAAAACTACTTGTTTTAAATTGGTTTTCCTTCACTCTATTTCTTTTCTTGGTTTGGATTTCTGGGTTTTCGGTTTACTTAGATTACGTACGCCTCGAGACGTTTCGTAGTTTAAGTGCCGGTCATATTCCGTACTTTCGGGACGTGACATAATTGTTCCTAGTCGAGGGTGTATCGAGACAGGGCATCGATACACCAGAGTAGACTAGCGTATACGCATCTTGACCCATATGATGGGCGATGGATGATCCCATATCCATCGGTGTTTGACATCAAGGATGGTGTACGGGTGCTCAGTAGAGACTGGGTACGCTGGACGGACTCGCCGAGAACTCCCAGATGGTATTATACCTCACGTCAGATGGCAGTTCTCCGGTGACACTGGTACAGAGTAGTTTGTTGACCCGAGATCGTCATAGAGTCTTGTGTGATTCACACTGTGCTTTGATTTCCATCAAACCACGTCCAAGAGGGCGTGCAAAAAGGTGGCTTTTGGGTACAGTCCCGAATCACATGGAGGCAATGAGCGATAGGAGGGGATTCGTCTCTCCCGGTATAGGGAGTTGATGTTGTGCTGTGTTCGATTGGCTATAACCGGAAATCCCTGGCCAGGGTTGCTGAGATTTACTGGTAAGTGTTATCAGTAGTTTCTCGAACTGTTATAGACCTCATATCGACACGACTTATCGAGCTACTGGGGTCTGACGTTTACCACCCCTAAGCGAGATATGCAACATATCAGACGACGAGACCGGACTGTACGGGAGTGTTACTGTTTGGATTCACAGGAGAATGTACAGGCTTGCTTGTTGATCTTCTGAGCGCTCAATACCTGGGTAGCTGTTACGTTTAGCTGACCGCTTGCAGCTTGTGGGTGTTTGATATGATCATCACCTACTGCCGGCGTATTGACGATTCTTTAGAGTCCTACACAGAGGTTTCTTGGCTTAGGAAAAACGGAGTAGGAGCACATATGTGATATGTGCCGGACCGAGGATAATGCGATATGAGATACCGTATTCTATTCTCGCGATATTTGATATCAGCCGGGTCATCGGATCAAGTGTTGATTCGATGAATCGGTACGGATAAATATTAGTCGGTTATATGTGATATAGCCGGATTGTCGGATCAAGTGTTGATTCGATAATTTAATGTATAATAATATATTTGATATATTAAATTATATTAACTAATATTTGCTCACTAAAAGATTATTTTTCTCACTCGGGTAATACATTGATATATATATGCGATATATGTTAAATGTATTATTTTATTTTGTTACAATAAATATTGTATATGTGATATATAATATTGTAACATATAATAATTATTAATGCAACATGTTTAGAGGGTTTAAAGATGATTAGGGTTTGGATTAGGGTTAACACTTCTAATTGATTCTAGAAGCTTTTCTTTTGTCATTTGCTAAGATATTATGATAGATATTGCTTTGTGACTCACCCTTTAACCCAACCCAAACCCTAACCCTAGTAAACTCTCTACAATGGTTACTATAACCATAGTTGCATAAATGATTATGATAACTTTTATTACTCATCACAAATGATATTGTTCATCTTCTTCCTTCATTCTTTTCATGAAAAAACTTTCTAGCTTTTTCTAAGTGATGAAAAATATGTGAGAAATAGAAAATAAAAGAGAGCAAAAATCCTACTTCATCATTCTCATCTTTCATTGCCCTTTAGATGAGAGTGTTCACTTCATATTATGAGTGTTAGCTTGTGTTGATGAAACTTCAAGGTAGATCATCTTTGTATCGAAGATCGGAAGCAAGACTGCATCTTTCTCTTCGTGGAACCTCTCAAGAGTCCGGAACCCGATGATCGCAGCGAAGGGACCACAACACGGAGCATATGAAGTGAAGGACCGGATCTACAAAGGTTGTAATCCCTCTCACTTAGTGTTAAAGTTGTTAACATGTTAGTTTTTGCCTAATCTCTTGTTTAAAGATCCGTATTCGGGTTGTTCGGCACGGCTAATTTTTTAATCGGGCATGGTCGATGCCTCGTAGACCCTTGTGCGCGTGCCTAGCAACCCTACAGATGGCGTATAGCACCCCCGCAGTTCGATGTCCAGTATATTATATACACTATATATATATATGATAGCTTATTGCGTGACATGGAGATCATAGATGTGTTAGGTGTACTATGGATAGATTAGGGTTAGAAGTGAACTAGTGTATTTCCTAGTTGAGAATCCTAGAACAGGTTTACACCCACATGCACACACATGCTTATTGATATACTTATATTGTGATGATGAGGATAGTGTATGATACTGGATATGAGTTGATGAGTTTGGGTATGGTGCCGTGAGATCGGCGATATGAGGTGATTCGTATTTGGGATACGACATAAGATTTTTAGCGTGCCTTGGGACGTGTGTTTCACACACGCATTCATATTTATATAGATGGTGTCGATTCTACTAGACTTAGATCAGTACCCAGATCATGTGATATGATGATAAGGATAACAGATAATTGATGAGATGAATGTGATAGTGACCCGTACCCAGCTATTGGGATGCCGTACGACGATTTACCGTGCGAGCATTATATTGATGATAGATCCGCACTCATGACTCGAGGATATTACATGATGTATATTATATCGTATGTGATACTGTTGGGGAGGGATCACTGACCATTATATTTATATTTATATATATTGACTCAGATGTAGGTGGTTTCCATACCCCTCCTGTTTAGCTTGTTAGTTAGGTCTGTAGATTACTTAGTAGAAATTAGACCAGACCCGAGTCATACCTATTTCAAAACTAACGAATCGGGGATATTTTAAAGATAGGCAAAAGAGATTCTATGGATATTTTCAAACGACGCATCTTTTCTTAAAACACCGTAGCTCTTATTTTACCCAAAACCCTGATTCGCCTTATTTCAAATGGCAAAGCTGCATGATGTATTTATTGAGGCAGATTCTTCACTGTTGCATTGATTATTCGATTCCGCATATTCATGCTATTTGCATTGCATTGCTTGTGTTTATTGCTATATTACAACCATGCTGTTAGGACACCAGCACCATTATCAATGATGCGTATGTTCCACTTGCACTGCTTGCCGGCTCACACACTTCATCATCGATAATTGCCATGCCACTATACTGTAGTACTGTTGCATTCAGGATATGACCCTTGCATGGCATACTTGTGTACCTATATACTGTGTATTCGTATTGTACACTCACACGTGCTGTCACGACCCGAAATTACGGAACATGACCGGCACTTAATTTACGAAACGTCTCAAGATGTCCGTACAATAAGTAAGCCGAAGCCCAGAAATCCAAACCAAGAGAAGTAGTAGAGTGTAGGAAAAACCATATGTGAATCAACCTGTAAGAAACATAATATACAACGCCTAAAGGCGAGGATCACAACAGAAAGGGAACTCCAACCAGCATGAAATCCATAGAATATAACGCGCGACTCTACGGTCGAAAGAATAAACATCACCGGTCTCTATCTCAAATAAATACATGTTTTGGTAGATGGATCTTGTAGATACAATTGAAATATAATATACAATGTATAATGATGGGTACGATACCAATAAACCCACCTACTAGCAAGTCACCCGGAAATCGAAATAGTGCCAGCAAAGCCGTAATGAAATCCGTACGGCAACACCTGCATGAAACTGGGGCACAACGGGGGTGAGTTACCAACTCGTGAGTAGAAAAAGATCTACGAACAGAAAATCGCATGTATGATGCAACCCTAGGTCATACGATCATAATATATAATCCTCAAATATATAACCAATAATCTCTAACTATGGCTAGTGTAAATATCTAACCCAAGTGTAATCCAATATGTCCATGTCAGTGCATCAGGTGGCAATATATCATATAGATGATGTATGAATGCATGAAACAGAATGAATGTACTGAAGAAAACTGCTTTCATAATTTGTGAGATTTCTGTATTTTTAAAATGAGGTATCATAAATGAAATCAGCATAAACAGTGCCTAGCATCGGCACAAAACATAAGTCACAGTATCTCGATACCTCTGTATCACAATCTCTGTATCTCAATATCTCGAAATCTCAATGTCTCAATCACAAAATCTAGGGCGCCGATCGGCCCCTACCATCCATCTCATGACCACGACGGTATCCTCCGGATATCCGACGCGTCGGGTAATATCACCGGTAGGTAGTGCTCCCCTGCACAGGCTCAACGCCATCTCCTGCGATCTTCTTGCCCCGGTGTACCGCACCGGGTCCACCATGTACCCGCAATCGGTCTCATCCGCCTCCTCGATTCGGGTTTCATATGTCACTCTCAGCACCAAGAAAACACATGGTGAACGCACTGAAATATCATATCAAGGGTAACCGGGTTTTTAAAACAATTACATAATCTCTTTGAAATACCCACGGTTCCAAAATCCAGAAATAATATAGAAACAACATATCTCAAGGCGTATAATCAGAAGCATGATGTATGTGACATATAAATGGAATGCAAGTATAACAGTATGTCATGCAACATGGAATAATAGTATGCACATACAAGGGTCATATCCTGATGCAATAATACTAATGTGTAGTGACATTGCAATTACCGATGAAGATGTGTGTGAGCTGGCAAGTAAGTGTATGTGAACATACGCATCATCGGTAATGGTGCTGGTATCCTAACAGCATGATATCAATAATGGAATATGAATCACAATAAGTATGCGATGCGGAGTAACAACAATAATATGCGGGAGCTGAGTGCTAAAACACAATGATAACTGAACTGCATCTAATGTCATAAGAGTCATACAGCTATGCCAACAATAAGGCTGAGCTAATAAGCTAACTGCAGGTAAGGGAAACCGCCTAACCTCTGAGTCGATATATATAAATATATATATATAGTCGGTGATCCCGCCTCGATAATATTACATCTGATATCATATCTCTATAATCGGTTATTCCTAAGTCAAGAGGGCGAATCAAACATCAAATATAGCTCGTACGTAAATCCGTCATACTGCATCCCCAAATCTGGGTACGGGTCAATATCACATTCGTCATATCATTCATCTGGTATTCTCTTTATCAAATATCGTAATCCGGGTACTGACCTACGTCTAGTACAATGCTAAAATCATCACTATAATCATGATCTGACTACTGGTCAACAATCCCGTATAAATCGATATCATCAGCACATATCATCCTAAGGAGTATACCTCGCCCAAGGCGGCCTATCATAAATATCTTGTCATATCATATCATATCATCTCGTATCATAATCACACGTCGATCATTTTATACATATATCACTATTCATATGGCATCATCATCTAAAATACGCTAAAGCATCAAGACTTATCTCAAATACGAATTTTACCATATCATCGATATCATAATCTCGGATCAAATATCATCGACTCATCTCAATCCCATGTATCATCCTCAAATCTGCATGTGAGCACATGGTCCCATGCCCATATGAACACATGACAATATAGGATCCCATAACCACATATGAAATAAGAATGTATGCAAGTATGAGTGTGTATAGGTATGTGTAGTGCACCCACTACCTAGGGTCCGCAATACTAAATCATCAAGTCCACCAATTATCCATCCTAAACATCAGTAATTTCCCAAACAACATATAATAATTGAAATTGTGTATACACATCCGTATACATCACCACGGAATGCGGGGGTGCTATACGCCATCCACCCGACTTCTCCCCGTAGATATAAATCTACTCACCTTAATCCTTCGTGTCGGTGTCGATGTCACTTCCATCTTCTGTATCGCCTCGGATCGTCGCGGGGGTACCCGACCATGTACGACGACCGTAACGGATTGTCACCTAGGAGGTAGTCCACCTGTCGTTTGGCGATGGTGCGGAGTTTATTAGGTGAAATGGTGACTCCACCACAGGTAACAAACTTTTGAGAGAATGTCAAGTACTTGGCATAAGTTAGGAGAAGGAAAGATGTTGATGTCACATATTACATGCTGCTATCACTCATTTTAAACAGAAGCCCACCTGGTGTGTATTGTGTTGAAGAGAAAGGAGTTCCAGTGATCAAAGAGCAGATGAAATTGTCTGCATGGCCTTTGTAATCATGAAGGGACTTCACATTTTGAACTAAAAATGCCTTAGATAGCAAAATCCAGGCCCCCACATGCTTGTTGTCCCAGCCAAATGTGTTGTCGGATTCATCAGCTCCAAGGGTCTGACAATTGACTTGTATGTAGTCAAGAAAAGTTGGGTTTCTAGTTGCCTTGTGTAGCCAAGCTGCTCCCCACAAAAGCTCATCCTGGTACCCAGAATAAGAGCAGTAGAATGGGCATACAAAAGACTTGAGACCATTGCTGATGCTTTTTCTGCAGCTGCTGCTTGCAACTCTCTCTCTCTCTTGGTTTTCTTTCTCTTCCCTTTTTTTCTCTCTCTATGTGTTGCAGTAGCAGCTGCAACACTTGAGGGGGGTATAAATGGTGCATTGTGATGTGGTGTGATGAGGGTGTGGGTTGGTTAAAGGCTGATACAATGGGCTGAAGTGCATTGTTTCAGCTGCTAGTGTAGCTGTAGGTGTAGGGAGGGGGCTGTTTTGTGCCTGAAGTCAGCTATTGGGGCTGATAAGTCATGATGGGGGGTGTTTTGGTCAGCTATGGAGGCTGAAGGATCATGATGAGGGTGTGTAGGTCAGCTAGGGGGAGCTGAATGTGCTGAAGTGATGTATGTTTTCAGCTGAATTTAGGGGCTGATGTTGTGTATCAGCAGTTGATGCGTTGATGGAGGCTGAAGTGAGTGTGTAGGTCAGCTATGGGGGATGAAACATCATGATGGGGGTGTGCAAGTCAGCTATGGGGGGCTGAAAAAGTGTTAGGGGCTGATGTAGATCGGATATGGGGCTGAAGTGTCATGATGGGTAGGCTACGTTAACATCAGCTGCTGAATTTGTGCCGATGTAGCTGCTGTTCTGGTGGCTAAAAATGCGCTGTTGATATTAGATGTGAGGCTGATGGTGTTGCAGCTTGTAGCAGCAGCTAGGGTAGCTGATGTGTGGGTGTATATGTCTGGTTTAGACAGGTTGGTATGTGTGTGTTTGAGAGGCAAACCAAAGTTTTGAAATGAGATGAGTTAACTCTCATCATCCCATTCACCATGAACCAAAGCAACCCTGATTAACCCACTTAACTTAACATAAAGGTTTAAAAATCACCATGGTCATCTAAACATGGTTCAACCCTAGGCCACCATGAGTCCAAAACATGAACCAAATGCGACAGGTGTGGAAATGTCATGTGCACATTGCACAAAAGCCAAAAATCCGGTTAGCGATCTTCAATCGCAATTAACACTAAAGTCGCATATAATTCATCATAAAACTGTAAAATGACATATTTCCATAAAATACCCTATTTTAGAATTTCTAAAATTTCTACGGAATTTTCACCATTTATCGGTATTTAATTACACGGACTATTAAAATATTCATTAAAAATTATGAACATTCCCAAAAATAATATATATTTTTTTGAAATGTTACAGTCTTACCCCCTTAAAGAAATTCGGTCCCCGAATTTAAATTTAAACCTCCCAATTCTAAAACATTTCAAATAAATGTCCAAGTCAACGGAGCTCCGAAATCATCAATACATAAAGGCATCATAGCGCAATACATGCGCATGAGTAACGAGCAGATAACTCGAAGTCAAAACTCCGTCAAGCATCTCGCAATCATCGGAGTCAAGGTGAAAACACGAATGCCAAATCCAATGCAAAACCGATACGTTATAAATCGGAACTATGCATGTAAATACCAAATCCGTACATGTAAATATCTGAAGGGAATGCATGCCAAGTCTTTAAATTCGATGTGCAATGCGTATAACACTGCACAGGGGCGGACGTCTGTTGTAAGAAAATAACCATATACGTATATATCTTTTGTTTACTATGTACGTTCCGCCGTTTTGAAAACAATTTAGAAGGGTTTCCTCATTTTAAATGTCTTGTGTCATATCGGACACGTATGTAAATAATGAGACTATAGCTCGCTTTTGGAAATCCCTTTGAAATCTATCAATGCATGCAAAATATACCCAGGCACCGTCCTCTGACTAGTCCTGCTCAGTACGAAAACACATAGCAAATATCATAAAAACCTACTGCTCCATAAGAAATCAATCCCAAAAATGTGCATATAAAAACCATGTGCGTCCGGTGCGCACGGAAATCAAAACCCATACCTATGCCAAGCAGGTGTACAAAACGACATCAAGGCGCAACGGGTGTGCACGCAACATCTGTCATAGGCAACGCGTGTGCCTGACCGCAAAATCTGGTGCATCTGACATGCACGAAGAATCTCGGTTTAGTGCATCTGGTGTGCACCAAATCACATCTCATAAATTGCGCCCAACATGTGCTAAAAATCCAAATCCGGTGCATGCATCATGCACGAAACAAATATCGAGCATCACCATCGAAATCAAAGTCCAGTGCATCCAAGTGCACGAAATACGAATCATTACACTGTAAGCATATGTGAACTATACCGAGTGCAAAAACCAAATCGTGTGCGTATATACGCACAAAATCAACTCCAATGTCTAAAACCCATAAAATCACAAACATATGAAACTAAGGCTCGAAAATGATATCAAATGCAACAACTGTGCAAAAATCGTAATTCCTCAATCATCAAAGTATGGCGGAATAGTTCCGCTCAAGCACATCCTCCAAGAATCTCTGGCCAACTGTCGTGATCACTCATAGCATATCTCGTCGACGATCCTGAAATCTGGCCTGCTGGTGTGCATAACATGACCACTCCTGGATCCAAGTCTTCTGTGTAGATTACCAATCTCACGATCCATCGGCTTATCGGCCGTCAGGTGTGCTAACGGGGACGATTCCGTTTTGGCACTCTCTGGTCATTTCTCGGTTAATCATCGCGATCACTCATAAAGCAGTATGTCACTGGCGTCGGCCTATGGCTCTCTGAATGCACGTGACACATCCGATCCTGTGTGCAAATATCATTGCAGCAGTGTCCTGAAAGGAATCCTGCTCACGGTCTCTTCCAAATCTCGTCTCTGCTTAACTGTCCGGAAGTCATCGTCCTTACTATATCTGCTTCTTGTTCTGGAATGGCTGCATACTCATCGCGACTCCTTCTGGAAGACATATCCAAGTACAATGCCTCGGCATTCCTACCGCATCACTGATGACGGCGTAGTGGAACGTCATCTTATCCAGATCTTGTACGAACCTCTTACTCCACTTTTTTCAAATGTCGACTGCTTCGGACTCGTCTCGTCGTGGCTGCATGGACTGAGCTCCAACGGCTATCCTCGTATCTGGAGTCTCCCAAGAAATGCATCTCACCATCTAGCGTCCGAATTAAGTCGAGCCATCTGATCGATTCGTCAAAACCTCATAGTCCCCCAAGAGCTCAACATCTTGGGTACAGTATAATAGTATCGAGTACATACCACAGTATCGGTGGTCCAGCCGTAGAAGGGCAAACCCAAGCCTCACTAATGGCGCCGCAGAACTGCCGCAAACCCTAAGGTTCAAAGGCTTTCATACGGTCATTAAGTAGAGTTAGGGTTTCATTCTTCTAGAGGGTCCATAGAATTGTCTGCATGTTCTTCCGAATACTTTAAACTTGGAATGATAGGTTTCTGACATTCGATCGTCTCTGTCGACTCTCAACGTCTTCGCGTGAAGTCGTCTCTAACTGGAATCAATCTATCTGATGACCTCTCATCGGGTAGGCGAACGAACCACATGTCCTAGTCATTCATCCTCGGGTGACTAGCGACCTTCTATCATCTCTTAGTACAACCTGTACTGCAATAGCTCCAACATATGGGGCGATATCTCGTTGTTCGCAGCAAAACTGGCTCGCTCGTCTGCACGCTGAACCGTGCCTCAATCTACATGAGTAACCAATACACCAACGGTCATACAAATCTGGCTGGCCTCTGTCAGTGGCTCAATCCTCTGGTGCTAATCTGCACGTCTGAGTAATCTCATACAGCGATCCATCCCACGCTCGTGCAAAATACAAATAAAGACACACCTCTGCAATCGTGTGTCGTCGGAATCACGCCCTGGTCAGTCCTCGTTCATAACGAGCTCATGCTGACCGCAACTCTAGCCGTAGCTCTCCTTGCCCGTAATCGTGGCAGCAAAATCCATAACTCGTACCGATGAGGCTAGATCAGGAATGAATATGATACTGAATAAAGAAATGTACATCCTAAGGCTTCTTAAGTGGAGTGGCGTGTCGTAAATATGCCGCGGAACATACCAACGGTACGTCACTCTACTTTAGTCACCTATTCCATCAACCAAGGGTCATCCTACGCTCTGAAGGTAAAACCTAACGCTCCGATACCAACTTTGTCACGACCCGAAATTACGGAACATGACCGGCACTTAAGTTACGAAACGTCTCAAGGCGTCCGTACAATAAGTAAGCCGAAGCCCAGAAATCCAAACCAAGAGAAGTAGTAGAACCATATGTGAATCAACCTGTAAGCAACATAATATACAACGCCTAAAGGCGAGGATCACAACAGAAAGGGAACTTCAACCAGCAAGAAATCCATAGAATATAACGCGCGACTCTACGGTCGAAAGAATAAACATCACCGGTCTCTATCTCAAATAAATACATGTTTTGGTTGATGGATCTTCTAGATACAATTGAAATATAATATACAATGTATAATGATGGGTACGATACCAATAAACCCACCTACTAGCAAGTCACCCGGAAATGGAAATAGTGCCAGCAAAGCCGTAATGAAATCCGTACGGCAACACCTGCATGAAACTGGGGCACAACGGGGGTGAGTTGCCAACTCGTGAGTAGAAAAAGATCTACGAACAGAAAATCGCATGTATGACGCAATCCTAGGTCATACGATCATAGTATATAATCCTCAAATATATAACCAATAATCTCTAACTATGGCTAGTGTAAATATCTAACCCAAGTGTAATCCAATATGTCCATGTCAGTGCATCAGGTGGCAATATATCATATAGATGATGTATGAATGCATGAAACAGAATGCATGTACTGAAGAAAACTGCTTTCATAATTTGTGAGATTTCAGTATTTTTAAAATGAGGTATCATAAATGAAATCAGCATAAACAGTGCCTAGCATTGGCACAAAACATAAGTCTCAGTATCTCGATACCTCTGTATCATAATCTCTGTACCTCAATATCTCGAAATCTCAATGTCTCAATCACAAAATCTAGGGCGCCGTCAGTCCAGATTGGTCCCTACCATCCATCTCATGACCACGACGGTATCCTCCGGATATCCGACGCGTCGGGTAATATCACCGGTAGGTAGTGCTCCCCTGCACAGGCTCAACGCCATCTCCTGCGATCTTCTTGCCCCGGGGTACCGCACCGGGTCCACCATGTACCCGCAATCGGTCTCATCCGCCTCCTCGATTCGGGTTTCATATGTCACTCTCAGCACCGAGAAAACACATGGTGAACGCACTGAAATATCATATCAAGGGTAACCGGGTTTTTAAAACATTTACATAATCTCTTTGAAATACCCACGGTTCCAAAATCCAGAAATAATATAGAAACAACATATCTCAATGCGTATAATCAGGAAGCATGATGTATGTGACATATAAATAGAATGCAAGTATAACAGTATGTCATGCAACATGGAATAATAGTATGCACATACAAGGGTCATATCCTGATGCAATAATACTACTGTGTA
Source organism: Agapanthus africanus (assembly GCA_030015575.1). Classification (NCBI taxonomy): domain Eukaryota; kingdom Viridiplantae; phylum Streptophyta; class Magnoliopsida; order Asparagales; family Amaryllidaceae; genus Agapanthus; species Agapanthus africanus. The sequence goes on from JASDDO010000031.1 coordinate 235,033,351, forward strand.
GTGACATGGCAATTACCGATGGAGATGTGTGTGTGCTGGCAAGTAAGTGTATGTGAACATACGCATCATCGGTAATGGTGCTGGTGTCCTAACAGCATGATATCAATAATGGAATATGAATCACAATAAGTATGCGATGCAGAGTAACAACAATAATATGCGGGAGCTGAGTGCTAAAACAAAATGATAACTGAACTGAATCTAATGTCATAAAAGTCATACAACTATGCCAACAATAAGGCTGAGCTAATAAGCTAACTGCAGGTAAGGGAAACTGCCTAACCTCTGAGTCGATATATATAAATATATATATATAGTCGGTGATCCCGCCTCGATAATATTACATCTGATATCATATCTCTATAATCGGTTATTCCCAAGTCAAGAGGGCGGATCAAACATCATATATAGCTCGTACGTAAATCCTTCGTACGGCAACCCCAAATCTGGGTACGGGTCAATATCACATTCATCATATCATTCATCTGGTATTCTCTTTATCAAATATCGTAATCCGGGTACTGACCTACGTCTAGTACAATGCTAAAATCATCACTATAATCATGATCTGACTACTGGTCAACAATCCCGTATAAATCGATATCATCAGCACATATCATCTCAAGGAGCATACCTCGCCCATGGCGGCCTATCATAAATATCTTGTCATATCATATCATATCATCTCGTATCATAATCACACGTCGATCATTTTATACATATATCACTATTCATATGGCATCATCATCCAAAATACGCTAAAGCATCAAGACTTATCTCAAAAACGAATTTTACCATATCATCGATATCATAATCTCGGATCAAATATCATCGACTCATGTCAATCCCATGTATCATCCTCAAATCTGCATGTAAGCACATGGTCCCATGCCCATATGAACACATGACAATATAGGATCCCATAACCACATATGAAATAAGAATGTATGCAAGTATGAGTGTGTATAGGTATGTGTAGTGCACCCACTACCTAGGGTCCGCAATACTAAATCATCAAGTCCACCAATTATCCATCCTAAACATCAGTAATTTCCCAAACAACATATAATAATTGAAATTGTGTATACGCATCCGTATACATCACCACGGACTGCGGGGGTGCTATACGCCATCAACCCGACTTCTCCCCGTAGATATAAATCTACTCACCTTAATCCTTCGTGTCGGTGTCGATGTCACTTCCATCTTCTGTATCGCCTCGGATCGTCGCGGGGGTACCCGACCATGTACGACAACCGTAACGGATTGTCACCTAGGAGGTAGTCCACCTGTCGTTTGGCGATGGTGCGGAGTTTATTAGGTGAAATGGTGACTCCACCACAGGTAACAAACTTTTGAGAGAATGTCAAGTACTTGGCATAAGTTAGGAGAAGGAAAGATGTTGATGTCACATATTGCATGTTGCTATCACTCATTTTAAACAGAAGCCCACCTGGTGTGTATTGTGTTGAAGAGAAAGGAGTTCCAGGGATCAAAGAGCAGATGAAATTGTCTGCATGGCCTTTGTAATCATGAAGGGACTTCACATTTTGAACTAAAAATGCCTTAGATAGCAAAATCCTGGCCCCCACATGCTTGTTGTCCCAGCCAAATGTGTTGTCGGATTCATCAGCTCCAAGGGTCTGACCATTGACTTGTATGTAGTCAAGAAAAGTTGGGTTTCTAGTTGCCTTGTGTAGCCAAGCTGCTCCCCACAAAAGCTCATCCTGGTACCCAGAATAAGAGCAGTAGAATAGGCACACAAAAGACTTGAGACCATTGCTGATGCTTTTTCTGCAGCTGCTGCTTGCAACTCTCTTTCTCTTGGTTTTCTTTCTCTTCTCTTTTTTTTCTCTATGTGTTGCAGTAGCAGCTGCAACACTTGAGGGGGGTATAAATGGTGCATTGTGATGTGGTGTGATGAGGGTGTGGGTTGGTTAAAGGTTGATACAATGGGCTGAAGTGCATGGTTTCAGCTGCTAGTGTAGCTGTAGGTGTAGGGAGGGGGCTGTTTTGTGCCTGAAGTCAGCTATTGGGGCTGATAAGTCATGAAGGGGGGTGTGTTGGTCAGCTATGGAGGCTGAAGGATCATGATGAGGGTGTGTAGGTCAGCTAGGGGGAGCTGAATGTGCTGAAGTGATGCATGTTTTCAGCTGAATTTAGGGGCTGATGTTGTGTATCAGCAGTTGATGCGTTGATGGAGGCTGAAGTGAATGTGTAGGTCAGCTATGGGGGCTGAAACATCATGATGGGGGTGTGCAAGTCAGCTATGGAGGGCTGAAAAAGTGTTAGGGGCTGATGTAGATCAGATATGGGGCTGAAGTGTCATGATGGGTAGGCTATGTTTACATCAACTGCTGAATTTGTGCCGATGTAGCTGCTGTTCTGGTGGCTAAAAATGCGCTGTTGATATTGGATGTGAGGCTGATGGTGTTGCAGCTTGTAGCAGCAGCTAGGGTAGCTGATGTGTGGGTGTATATGTTTGGTTTAGACAGGTTGGTATGTCTATGTTTGAGAGGCAAACCAAAGTTTTGAAATGAGATGAGTTAACTCTCATCATCCCATTCAACATGAACCAAACCAACCCTGATTAACCCACTTAACTTAGCCTAAAGGTTTAAAACTCACCATGGTCATTTAAACATGGTTCAACCCTAGGCCACCATGAGTCCAAAACATGAACCAAATGCGACAGGTGTGGAAATGTCATGTGCACATTGCACAAAAGCCAAAAATCCTGTTAGCGATCTTCAATCGCAATTAACACTAAAGTCGCATATAATTCATCATAAAACTGTAAAATGACATATTTCCACAAAATACCCTATTTTAGAATTTCTAAAATTTCTACGGAATTTTCACCATTTATCGGTATTTAATTACACCGACTATTAAAATATTCATTAAAAATTATGAACATTCCCAAAAATAATATATTTTTTTTGAAATGTTACACGTGCATGCATATGTATTTGCACATACATTGATGATTCTGGCTTGATTAGAGATTTGGGAACCACAAGATAACTTTTAAAGCTGATTCATTTTAAAGAAGCGGTCTTCCCTAAATATGTGCATATTACTATTCCGTGTTGCTTGACATACTGATATGCTTACATTTTTTTTGCATGTCGCATACATCATACTTTCTGATTATACGCATTGAGATATGTTGTTTCCATGATATTTCTGGATTTGAGAACCGTGGGTATTTCAAAAGAGAATATGTAATTGTTTTAAAAACCCAGTTACCCTTCATATGATATTTCAGTGCATCCACCATGTGTTTTCTCGGTGCTGAGAGCGACATATGAAACCCGATTCGAGGAGGCGGATGAGGCCGATTGTGGGTACATGGTGGACCCGGTATGGTTCCCCGGGGCAAGAAATGTTTTTTGTGGAGTAGACGATGAGCCTAGCAGGGTGGCGAGTACCTACCGGTGATTGCTTGGACCTGGCGGTTATCCGGAGGATTCTGACCAGAGTCGATAGATGGATATGGGATGATCCGTACTGCCGGGGCCGAGGGTCGATTCCGCAGACGGAGCCCGTGGGCTGATTGTTCATATCAGATTTTTGCATTTTCATACCGCCCAATTTTTATCACATTGCATATCCGTAGATACTCTTGAGCCGTGTTTGCTAGTCAATGGCAGGATACAGGTTCTCGGTTCCAACACGATGAAATTCATGGAAAACACGAAAAAATCCGGGTTCTTGCCGACCACAGATAAAACACGGTCTCCTTCCCTCATCCGTATTTTGCCAGACACCAGTAGGAAGACAAAATGTCAAATCTATGCACAAGGCTCAATGGTGGCACAAGATCCAAGAGATCTACGCGGAGCTCGAGGCAATCATGACAAAATCTTAACAAAAAGTCCACCTTTCCCTCAACAGAAATTCTGGAACATTCGTGAAGCAATTATGGAAAAATACATATACCAGAAGGAAGCTCACATCAAACCAGGGTCCCACCAAAAATACCCAAGCCCAAGTCATCTATACGGCCGCGGAAGCGCGGCCAAAGAGGGGTATTGGCTGCGCTTCCGCGGCCATCTTGGCGCCTCTTTTGCAGGGTTTTGGGGGGTAGTTTAGTCTTTTCATCAGGGTTCTGTTGGTTGCCCTAGGGTTTCATTCTCTGGCCTATAAATAGCCCACAACTTTGTGAAGGAAAGGGTCCATATTCTTGTATTCATTTTGCCTAGTTTTAGTGTAGTTTGTGTTTCTTCTTCCTCTTCTCACCTCTTCTCCATTAAACTTGTAGTGAGCTTTTGAGTGAAGAGTGATGAATAAAGAAGAACCGTTTATTATCATGCTTGTCTCTTTAGTTATGTTATAATTGTTGTAACTTTAAATTCATTAAGTAGTTGTTGTTATTTCCTTATTGTTTCTTTCTTCTTTCTTTTTCTTTATCCTTACATACGACAATGATACTTACGCTTGATCCTCGCCAAGGTGAGGTCGCAAATAGTTAGTCGTATTCTTCTAGTCTCTTTCTTTCTATCTTCCTCTTTTGTTTGTTTTGTTTTTTTTCGTATTATGAAGTGTGAGTAGTTCTATACTTGTTAGGGTAGGATAAGGGAAGTTTGAGAGAAGGAAATCTCTCTCACTCTTTCCTTGCCCAACAACTTAAATCAACTCCCGTTAATTGAACCACAATCCGCTCCTTACGGCACCCTATCCTACATGATAGCGGTGATTCCGTAGTGAGACCGGTTGTGGTTGAATTAACCGGAGGTTATGGATAAGAGCCAAGAACGGACTGTAACATTTTCAAAAATATAAAATATTAATTTTGGGAATTTTTATGATTTAATATTATTTTATTGATTATTTTAATATTAAATTAATATTTAAATGCAAATAAATAGGAAAAAATTGAGAAAAATTATGGAAAATTCTAAAATGGGTTATTTATTGGGATTATGACATTTTTAAGTTGTTGTGATCATTTTGACACTAATTTAGCGCTAATCGCGATTAAAATCGCTAATCGGGTTTTTCGGCAATTTTGTGCAAAACTTGCACATATCACATTTTCTACACTTGTGCATTTTTCTAGCCATGGATTTCTTTTTGTGTTCACTATTGAGGTGAGAAGGTTTGGTTTAAGGAAGAGAAAGGAAAAGAAAAGAGAAAAGAAAAGAAAATGAGGGTAGGTGAGAGAGAGAGGTGGACTTTGACTTATACCCTTAGCCATACCCCTTCATTCCTCATTTCTCTCCCTCTTCTTCCTCCTCCTACTGCTGCTGCCCCTTCCTCATCTCCCTCCCCTCTTCAAAGCCCAAAAACATCTCAAAAACTACACCAAAACCCCATGTCGGTTTCATTAAAAATGTGCACAAGCCCGAGATCTTCAAGATGGACTAAGAAAGCTTGGATTGTGGCCACTAGGGGCAACTCAAGAAAATTCTTGAGTTGCCAATTGAGGTAATTTCTGAACCATGATCTTAATTTTAGCATTTCCTATACCCCTATGCAAGTTTAGAATCGATATCGGGTGAATTTGTAGACTTGGTGAAAACTAGTTAGGGTTTGAGGAAATGGTGAGTTGTGAGGGGGAATTTGAGTTTAGAAGAGATCATATGAGCACCCTAGAGCTAGAAACCCAGCCCAATCCCACTGGAAACCAAAAATACGGAATTTCGGGACTTTCATGTCGGTTTGTGAGTGTTTGTGTGTGCAGGGAAATCTGGGATGCACTGGGACATTTCTAGGTAAAATAAGCAATACCAGAGACCCACATTAGACCACAGGAGGCCACCCTAGGAGTACGAACCCCTTTGGGAATAGGGGGGCCGGCCAGGCCGGCCAAACAGTGTATGTGGCCGGCCCCTCTGTGATGAAACCTCCCCATTTTGCTTCCATACCTCATATACACCCTGCATAGCACCCTGGAGTTGTTTATTTGCCTTGGTTTGGCCTGAGATAAAATCTGGGAGCATTTTCTCAAGTTGCAGCTTTGAAATTTGATTTGGTTTTGCGTGTTTTGATTTCCAGATTTTGATGTTAGTGTGTTATCTCGATCGTGTGACGTTTGTACGTCTATATCGAGTGATTTCGAGTTGTTTTGCGAAGGCTAACCGTAGGTTCTAACCTATAAGCCTTTTTGCGTATCGTGTCGGTTTTAGCGTATCGTATTGGATTTAGTGTGTCGTTTCAAGTATTGAATTGGTTTTGATGCGATGCGATACGTGTGATTCGTGTAGGTACACCGCGACGATCCGAGGCGATGCGGAAGATGACGGAGACATCGACACCGACACGCAGGATACAGGTGAGTAGATTATATCTACAGGGGGAAGTCGGGTGGATGGCGTATAGCACCCCCGCAGTCCGTAATTAGTATTATGTAGTATTTTTATGTGTGTGATAGCTTTAGTGTGTCTTGGTTAGTTAGGGGTAGAAATAACCAGCATAGCTCCTAGTTGCGAACCATAGGATAGATTTGCACCCACACGTATACACTTGTGTGTTTCTTGTACTTGCACCGTGTTTGATGATATGGGATGACTTTGGAGATGAGTCGATGGTGTGGGCTTATGCCGTGAGATCGGTGATTTGATACGATTCATATGTGGGATATGACTTGTGATTCTTGCGGGCTTGGGATATGTGTTTACCCCCGCATGCATACTTCTTTGATGGTATCGATTGTACTAGACATAGAGTAGTACCCCAGACTATTTGATCTGATGATAGTGATACCTATTATGTGATGAGACAGTGAGATGTTGAACCCTACCCAGCTATTGGGGATGCCGTGCGATGATTTACCGTACGAGCCGATATTGATGATAGATCCGCACTCATAACTCGAGGATATCTTACGATATGACATTGAGGCGAGATCACCGACTATATATCTATATATATATATATCGACTCAGATGTTAGGCGGTTTCCTTACCTGTAGTTCAGCTTGTTAGTTCAGCCGTATAGTTAGTGTAGTTGTTAGAGTAGATTAGACTTCTTACCTATTTCAAAAACTAACGAATCGTGGGCATTTTTAAAGACAGCTCAAGGGAATCTACGGATATTTCAAAAACGGCGTATCTTTTCACAAAAACACCGTAGCCCCTATTTTCAAAACCCCATGATTCGTGTTATTTCAAAAGGCACCAATTGTAGGACTTATGTTGGATTAATGCAGATTAGTTTTAGTTACGTCCAGTTTCAGCTCCCACTCCCTTTTTGTGGTTCGCTTTGCATCGCATTTTATTACTATGTTCATACTCCAGTATTAATATCATGCTGATAGGACACCAGCACTATTACCGATGATGCGTATGTACCACGTACACTTACTTGCCGGCTCACACACATCTTCATCGGTAATTGCCATGTCACGTACACCTTAGAAAGTATAGTATTGCTTGACATAGCCTTTTTGCTAGTAGTTTAGACATTGTAGTTATTACCTGCTACTTCCTGCATACTGTTATTCATTGTTATGCCGCATTCATGGATTCTCATGCATATATTCACTATTTTGCATGCTATTGAAGTTTGGATTTGGACTTCTATGAGATTTTCTGGATTTGGAGGAAAACCGCAAAAACACAATTAAACATATTCTCTCTTTTAAAATAAAAAGTGCGGTTTTCCCATGATGTATGAGTCGTCCACCATGAGTTTGCTGATGGATTTGGAAACCCGATTCGAGGAGACGGATGAACCGTTTCGGGTACATGGTGGACCCGGTACGGTACCCCGGGGCAAGAGGAATGTGGTGATGACGTTGAGCCTGGCAGGGGAGTACTACCTACCGGTGATTTTACCCGACGCGTCGGATATCCGGAGGATACCGTCGTGGTCTTGAGATTTATGGTAGGGGCCGGTCTGGACTGACGGCGCCCTAGATATCGTGGTTGAGACTTTGAGATATCGGGATATTGGGATTTCGTTTGTGCCGATGCTAGGCACAGTTTTATGCTGATTTCATTATGGTACCTCATTTTAAAAATACAAGGGAAATCTCACTAAAAGTATGAAAACAGTTGCTTCATGTAAATGTATTCTGTTTTCACGCATTCATATATCATTCATATGCTATATTGTTATCTGAGGCACTGACACAGACACATGAGATTGCACTCGGGTTAGATATTTACCCTAGCCTTGCTATAGGCTGCATATTTGTATATTGAGGATTTTATATACTGATCGTATGGACCTAGGGATGTCTTGCTTTCGGTTTCTGCTTGTAGATGTTTCTATTCACGAGTTGGCAACTCACCCCCGTTGTGCCACAGTTCTTGCAGGTTCTGCCGTACAGGTTCTATTGCGGCATTTCTGGCACACTACCTTCTTGCGGGTGATTTGCTTTGGTAGGTGGATTCTTTCGTATCAAGAATCACCATTGCATGTATTTATTTCATTGTATCTAGAAATTGTCCATCAACCAAAACCTGTGTATTGTTTCAGACATAGACTTTAGTGTTATATTATTCGACCTTAGAGTTGCGCTTAGTGGTATTGCGGTTTCTTATTGTTTTTGAGTTTTTCTTTGAATTTGATCCTCGCCACTTGGCGTTGTATATTATATCTTGTGTGGTTGTGACCGTCGATTGACGAAGAGCTAGCTCCCGCTTGGGGATGCCTTTATCATTGCATATATATATTGTTATCCTTGTTGTACCCCATTCGGGGCCAGTTTTACAAAAGAAACTCTGCCGAAATTTTTAGAAAAGACCTTATTGTTTTTAAAATGCACATTCGGCTTAGTTATTTAAAAAAACTTGATTTCAAACATGTTTTTCATCACTTCTTTAAACCAGTTTCTTTACTTATTCTTAAAAATGGTTTTAGATTTCTGGGCTTTTGGCTTACTTGGATCAGATGGAGTCCTATAGGCTTCATATGTTTCAAGGGCCAGTCACGTGCTCTTTCGGGTCGTGACAAAGTTGGTATCAGAGCGCTAGGTTGACCTTGGTTCGAGTCTAAGTTTGACTATGTGGAGCCTAGGGAGTTATTTATATACGGAGCTTAGGCTTGACCTTACGGAACTTAGACTTGGTCGAGGGGGTGTAAACCCGAACTTTCGTCGTTTTAGGATGACCCTTGGTTGATGGATTAGGTGACTAAAGTAGAGTGACGTACCGTTGGTATGTTCCGCGGCATACTTACGACACGCCACTCCGCTTAAGGAACCTTAGGATGTGCATACTTTTGAGATCAGTGATTCTCTTTATATCCAGGATTATACATCCATTTGAGATCCCCGATTCTATTAGTTTCATGATCATACCTTCATTGATGTTGTTCCTCCCTATGATCATGTATACACTTTGGATCTGTTGTTTCCCTTCTTGCCACTGATGTGCTCTCTTTGATACTCGATTGAGGTTCCTGTCACCATGTTTGAGCGCAGTTTGGGCTGCTGCTAGGTTTACGGCCGGTGTGAGCTCGTTTAGTACGAGAGCCGACCATTGTGTTTTCTGGTGACATGGGAACGTCTCGAGTTAGTGTTGGTGATTGTGACCTCTAGTGGAGGCGAGTGCTTGGTCTTGCACCGGATGATCGGGCCATTGTTAGAGCTGCCAGTTGAGAGAGGACTGTTGATGTACAGCATACCTCAGAGATTGTGATGTCGCCTACCGTGCAGACAGATGGACCAGCTGTTGCTGAGATTGACAGGATGTCGCTTTCGGAGCTTACGAGCTGAGATTGCCGGAGCTTCCAGGCAGATATGCGGCAGATGATAGCTAGTCTACCCGATTTGAGAGACGAAGGTGATTCGTCCGATTTTGCGCCAGAGCGGGCCCAGTCGAGTTGAAGATTTCCAGTGTGGAGAGTCTTACTCAGATCTAGAGCAGGCTGATTCAGTGATGACCGCTTATGTATTGCCTTTCCTGGAGGATTGAGGCGCTATTCGGCATACAGGCATATGAGCCAGTTGTTGCTGCAAATGATGAGATATCGCCCAGATGATTGGAGCTACTGCAGCATGAGCATGTTCTTAGAGAGATGATAGCGAGTCGCTAGTCACCTGAGGATGAATGACTAGGACGTGTGGTGAATTCGCTTACCCCGATGCGAGGTCATCAGGTGGATTGATTTCAGCTAGAGACGACTTCACGCAGGTTCGTTGAGAGTCGATAGAGACGATCGAATGTCAGGAGCCTATTTTCCAAGTTTAAAGTATACGGAAAGACATGCAGGTGATTCTATAGACCCTCTAGAAGAATGAAACCCTAACTCGACTTAATGACCGTGTGACAGCCTTTGAACCTTAGGGTTTACGGCGGTTCCGCGGCGCCATTAGTGAGGCTTGGGTTTGCCTTCTACGGCTGGACCACCGACGCTGTGGCATGTACTCGATACTATTAAACTGTACCCGAGATGTGAGCTCTTGGGGGATTATGAGGATCTGACGAGTCGATCGGATGGTTCGACATCTTTCGGATATCGTGATGGGACACTGCTTGGGAGACTCCAGATACGAGCATAGCCGTCGGGGCGCAGTTCGTGTAGCCACGATGAGACGAGTCCGAATCAGTCGACATTTGAGCAGAATGAAGATAAGAGTTCGTACGAGATTTCGACGAGATGACGTCCCACTCCGCTGACATTAGAGATGTGATACGCACCCCGAGGCGTTGTATATGGATATATCTTCCAGGAAGAAGCGCGATAAGTATGCAGCCGTTCCGGAATAAGCTTTAGCTTCAGCATTGGATGATGACTTCCGGGCATTTCGGCAGGATTGAGATTTGTGAAAGGGACCTCGACAGGACCTTTCTGGAGTACGATACGAGAAGACCTAGACCAGGAGTGGTCGTGTTGCGCACACCCAGCAGGCCAGAGTTCGGCATTGTCGACAAGGTAGTTGACCAGGATCGGATAAAGGAACTTACCCAGATGCGTTGCGAATTGATCAAGTACGGACGAGTGATGAGTTTTCCTCCGATGGTTGGGACGTGTTCCCGAGGACCTGTTCGGCCTGACATCTGCTACAGAATGATGAAGCTACAGAATACGCGATTTCGAGTCCGTGTGAGAGACTTCAGATTGACCGTGGCCGAGAACAGTGCAGTGCATAGTAGCTTGGCGTGACGTCATAGTGGACAACGATGGAGACAGTTGGAACAAGAGGTTCGTGCGAGACACTGACGAGCTGTCATTGCTTCCCGTCGAGACTAGAGACCTGATATGCTTACAGAGACGTTGGGATGTGACCAGTTTCTGAGAAAATATTGTGTTGAGGACACAGGTGTCTTTTGAGTGAGAAGAGGTTGTGCAATAAAGCCAGCCTCTGTGCAGATCGGCATAGGCGAAATCGGAAGAGACCTTCAGCAGGATTCCTTCCAGGACATTGCGGCAATGATGTTTGCACCCAGGATCAGATGTGTGACGTGCTTTCAGAGAGCCCGAGGCTGATGACAGTGATATGCTGCCTTACGAGTGGTCGTGAGGTTTGACCGAGAGGTGACCAGAGAAGTGCCAGAACGGAATCGTCCCCGTTAGCACACCTGACAGGGCCGATGAGCCGATTGACCGCGTGATAGGTAATCCACAGGGAAGATAAGGACCCAGAGAGTCAGAAGACGCCAGACCGTGAGCAAGAGGCAGGTAGATATCCTGCGCTGCTAGCAGTGGATGCACCGACTTCTTCTCGACCTTGAAGGAGGAACTACCGAAGACGGTATTTATGATTTGTGATTTTGTGATTCAATTATCACGTATCCGTCATTTTGGATTTCGGTATTTTGGGCGTTCTGTTTGCATGATTTAGTTTTGGTGACTGAGTTTTATGATATTGGTTTCATGCACCCACTGGATATTTATATATTTTGCGCAGAGTTTTCATGCATTTTAGTGTTATGCTTTGATTCGTGCACGCTGATGCACACGGTTGTGAGATTTTCCTTTGCGGTACACCTGATTTTGGTTTGAGCCGCATTATATCGTTGATTTTGACCGGATTTTTGATAATTGATTTTTGCCTCCGTGCTGGTGATGTGCTTTACGCCTGTTCGGTGTTTGCTATTGGATTTCGTGATTCCGTGCATGTTGAGTGCGCAAGGTTTAGATTTTCATTCGTGCACGATGGATGCACCGATTTGGATTTTCGCGCATGTTGGGCGCATGTTTTTAGATACGATTTTGGTGCGCACCCGATGCACTAAATCGAGATTTCTTCGTGCATGTTAGATGCACCGGACCTTGGCTGTCAGGCACATACGTTGCCCATGACGGATGCTTCGTGCACACCCGTTGCACTTAGATGTTGTTTTGTGCACCTGTTTAGCACATATATGGATTTTTGATTTCAGTGCGCACCAGACGCACAGGATTGTGTTATGTATAGATTGGATGTCTACATGTGTAGTTCCGATCCCTATCATATCGGTTTTGTATTGGATTTGACATTGTGTTTTTACATTGACTCCGATGATTGCGGATGCCTGACGGAGTTCTGTTTTTGAGTTATCTGCTCAGTACCCTTGCGCATGCATTGCGCTGTGACGTTCTATGTGTTGATGGTTTCGGAGCCCCGACGACTTTGGTTTATTACTGAAATGTTTTTGTATCTGGGGGTTTAAATTTAAATTCGGGGACCGAATTTCTTTAAGGGGGGTAGATTGTAACATTTTCAAAAATATAAAATATTAATTTTGGGAATTTTTATGATTTAATATTATTTTATTGATTATTTTAATATTAAATTAATATTTAAATGCAAATAAATAGGAAAAAATTGAGAAAAATTATGGAAAATTCTAAAATGGGTTATTTATTGGGATTATGACATTTTTAAGTTGTTGTGATCATTTTGACACTAATTTAGCGCTAATCGCGATTAAAATCGCTAATCGGGTTTTTCGGCAATTTTGTGCAAAACTTGCACATATCACATTTTCTACACTTGTGCATTTTTCTAGCCATGGATTTCTTTTTGTGTTCACTATTGAGGTGAGAAGGTTTGGTTTAAGGAAGAGAAAGGAAAAGAAAAGAGAAAAGAAAAGAAAATGAGGGTAGGTGAGAGAGAGAGGTGGACTTTGACTTATACCCTTAGCCATACCCCTTCATTCCTCATTTCTCTCCCTCTTCTTCCTCCTCCTACTGCTGCTGCCCCTTCCTCATCTCCCTCCCCTCTTCAAAGCCCAAAAACATCTCAAAAACTACACCAAAACCCCATGTCGGTTTCATTAAAAATGTGCACAAGCCCGAGATCTTCAAGATGGACTAAGAAAGCTTGGATTGTGGCCACTAGGGGCAACTCAAGAAAATTCTTGAGTTGCCAATTGAGGTAATTTCTGAACCATGATCTTAATTTTAGCATTTCCTATACCCCTATGCAAGTTTAGAATCGATATCGGGTGAATTTGTAGACTTGGTGAAAACTAGTTAGGGTTTGAGGAAATGGTGAGTTGTGAGGGGGAATTTGAGTTTAGAAGAGATCATATGAGCACCCTAGAGCTAGAAACCCAGCCCAATCCCACTGGAAACCAAAAATACGGAATTTCGGGACTTTCATGTCGGTTTGTGAGTGTTTGTGTGTGCAGGGAAATCTGGGATGCACTGGGACATTTCTAGGTAAAATAAGCAATACCAGAGACCCACATTAGACCACAGGAGGCCACCCTAGGAGTACGAACCCCTTTGGGAATAGGGGGGCCGGCCAGGCCGGCCAAACAGTGTATGTGGCCGGCCCCTCTGTGATGAAACCTCCCCATTTTGCTTCCATACCTCATATACACCCTGCATAGCACCCTGGAGTTGTTTATTTGCCTTGGTTTGGCCTGAGATAAAATCTGGGAGCATTTTCTCAAGTTGCAGCTTTGAAATTTGATTTGGTTTTGCGTGTTTTGATTTCCAGATTTTGATGTTAGTGTGTTATCTCGATCGTGTGACGTTTGTACGTCTATATCGAGTGATTTCGAGTTGTTTTGCGAAGGCTAACCGTAGGTTCTAACCTATAAGCCTTTTTGCGTATCGTGTCGGTTTTAGCGTATCGTATTGGATTTAGTGTGTCGTTTCAAGTATTGAATTGGTTTTGATGCGATGCGATACGTGTGATTCGTGTAGGTACACCGCGACGATCCGAGGCGATGCGGAAGATGACGGAGACATCGACACCGACACGCAGGATACAGGTGAGTAGATTATATCTACAGGGGGAAGTCGGGTGGATGGCGTATAGCACCCCCGCAGTCCGTAATTAGTATTATGTAGTATTTTTATGTGTGTGATAGCTTTAGTGTGTCTTGGTTAGTTAGGGGTAGAAATAACCAGCATAGCTCCTAGTTGCGAACCATAGGATAGATTTGCACCCACACGTATACACTTGTGTGTTTCTTGTACTTGCACCGTGTTTGATGATATGGGATGACTTTGGAGATGAGTCGATGGTGTGGGCTTATGCCGTGAGATCGGTGATTTGATACGATTCATATGTGGGATATGACTTGTGATTCTTGCGGGCTTGGGATATGTGTTTACCCCCGCATGCATACTTCTTTGATGGTATCGATTGTACTAGACATAGAGTAGTACCCCAGACTATTTGATCTGATGATAGTGATACCTATTATGTGATGAGACAGTGAGATGTTGAACCCTACCCAGCTATTGGGGATGCCGTGCGATGATTTACCGTACGAGCCGATATTGATGATAGATCCGCACTCATAACTCGAGGATATCTTACGATATGACATTGAGGCGAGATCACCGACTATATATCTATATATATATATATCGACTCAGATGTTAGGCGGTTTCCTTACCTGTAGTTCAGCTTGTTAGTTCAGCCGTATAGTTAGTGTAGTTGTTAGAGTAGATTAGACTTCTTACCTATTTCAAAAACTAACGAATCGTGGGCATTTTTAAAGACAGCTCAAGGGAATCTACGGATATTTCAAAAACGGCGTATCTTTTCACAAAAACACCGTAGCCCCTATTTTCAAAACCCCATGATTCGTGTTATTTCAAAAGGCACCAATTGTAGGACTTATGTTGGATTAATGCAGATTAGTTTTAGTTACGTCCAGTTTCAGCTCCCACTCCCTTTTTGTGGTTCGCTTTGCATCGCATTTTATTACTATGTTCATACTCCAGTATTAATATCATGCTGATAGGACACCAGCACTATTACCGATGATGCGTATGTACCACGTACACTTACTTGCCGGCTCACACACATCTTCATCGGTAATTGCCATGTCACGTACACCTTAGAAAGTATAGTATTGCTTGACATAGCCTTTTTGCTAGTAGTTTAGACATTGTAGTTATTACCTGCTACTTCCTGCATACTGTTATTCATTGTTATGCCGCATTCATGGATTCTCATGCATATATTCACTATTTTGCATGCTATTGAAGTTTGGATTTGGACTTCTATGAGATTTTCTGGATTTGGAGGAAAACCGCAAAAACACAATTAAACATATTCTCTCTTTTAAAATAAAAAGTGCGGTTTTCCCATGATGTATGAGTCGTCCACCATGAGTTTGCTGATGGATTTGGAAACCCGATTCGAGGAGACGGATGAACCGTTTCGGGTACATGGTGGACCCGGTACGGTACCCCGGGGCAAGAGGAATGTGGTGATGACGTTGAGCCTGGCAGGGGAGTACTACCTACCGGTGATTTTACCCGACGCGTCGGATATCCGGAGGATACCGTCGTGGTCTTGAGATTTATGGTAGGGGCCGGTCTGGACTGACGGCGCCCTAGATATCGTGGTTGAGACTTTGAGATATCGGGATATTGGGATTTCGTTTGTGCCGATGCTAGGCACAGTTTTATGCTGATTTCATTATGGTACCTCATTTTAAAAATACAAGGGAAATCTCACTAAAAGTATGAAAACAGTTGCTTCATGTAAATGTATTCTGTTTTCACGCATTCATATATCATTCATATGCTATATTGTTATCTGAGGCACTGACACAGACACATGAGATTGCACTCGGGTTAGATATTTACCCTAGCCTTGCTATAGGCTGCATATTTGTATATTGAGGATTTTATATACTGATCGTATGGACCTAGGGATGTCTTGCTTTCGGTTTCTGCTTGTAGATGTTTCTATTCACGAGTTGGCAACTCACCCCCGTTGTGCCACAGTTCTTGCAGGTTCTGCCGTACAGGTTCTATTGCGGCATTTCTGGCACACTACCTTCTTGCGGGTGATTTGCTTTGGTAGGTGGATTCTTTCGTATCAAGAATCACCATTGCATGTATTTATTTCATTGTATCTAGAAATTGTCCATCAACCAAAACCTGTGTATTGTTTCAGACATAGACTTTAGTGTTATATTATTCGACCTTAGAGTTGCGCTTAGTGGTATTGCGGTTTCTTATTGTTTTTGAGTTTTTCTTTGAATTTGATCCTCGCCACTTGGCGTTGTATATTATATCTTGTGTGGTTGTGACCGTCGATTGACGAAGAGCTAGCTCCCGCTTGGGGATGCCTTTATCATTGCATATATATATTGTTATCCTTGTTGTACCCCATTCGGGGCCAGTTTTACAAAAGAAACTCTGCCGAAATTTTTAGAAAAGACCTTATTGTTTTTAAAATGCACATTCGGCTTAGTTATTTAAAAAAACTTGATTTCAAACATGTTTTTCATCACTTCTTTAAACCAGTTTCTTTACTTATTCTTAAAAATGGTTTTAGATTTCTGGGCTTTTGGCTTACTTGGATCAGATGGAGTCCTATAGGCTTCATATGTTTCAAGGGCCAGTCACGTGCTCTTTCGGGTCGTGACACGGACGGACAAGCACCAAAAGGAAGGACTATGCGTTGGAAAGCCTAGCTTATACTCGCAAGTTCCTTCCTAGTCGTGCTAATCCCCGTTGTTGCCGATTACCGTAACACCGATATTAAGTGGGGCAACGAAAGATGTGGAGACTCCTAACTCAAACTAACCTAATCCTAACCCTAACAAGCTCTCATTAAATATTAACTCAACACTTAGATAATCCAACAAAATCTAAAAACTTGCCCTTTTGTCGCCAAATCCATTTTCACCCAACACCCATCGCCTTTCTCCATTGACGTTTTCTTAACCTTCATATCTCCGTTTTCTAACCCTCACCTTCTCCGCTTTGACTATACTAAACTCGTTTAGTGTATGTCCGCTTGGACTCGGGACACTAGCGCCCGTTTAGTCCGCGTTACGTTAGTCGCGACCGACTACGCGATCGACTCCGAAGTCGATACTCCGTCCACTCCTCTTTCACCCCTTCCTTTGCCGGCCAACTCCAACGTTGACCGAAATTCTGTTCACACATCTTCACCTTCACCTTCACCTTCACCAATCTCTTCTTCCGCGATGTCGGGATTTAATCCGAACATCTCTTTGACCACCGCTGGAATGGCTCCACCTCTTACGGAGACCAATCTTCCACCACCTCCGCCTGTTGTAGCGCCGCAGCGAATTGCGCTCCAGGATCGTTTCTACCCCACCCGTTCTGCACTTCCCACCTACCTTTCTCTTCCTCCGGCCAATGGGGACAACTTTGAAATTAAGCCTCATTTCATCAACATGCTTCCACGTTTTCATGGGCTCGAAACTGAAGATGCCTATATCTTCATCAACAAATTTCAAAATGTCTGTGCCATGATGAAAACCACCCAGCTGTCGGACGATGCTATACGTCTACGGGTCATTCCGTTCACTTTATGCGATCTCGCAGAAAAATGGCTGTATAGCACCGCTTCCCACTCAATCACCAGCTGGGACGAGTTTGTTAAAGCGTTTCTGAAAAAATTCTATCCAAATCATAAGACCGCAAGAATTCGAAATGAAATCAACCAATTCTCCCAGCTTCCTTCTGAACCCTTCTGGAAGTGCTTTGACCGGTACAAAGACCTTCTTGTTCAGTGTCCTCACCACGGTATAGAGAAATGGCAACTCTGCCAAACCTTATACGAGGGACTGAACCCAGCAACGAAGCAGTTGCTGGAAACCATCTGTCAGGGCCACTTCCTATCGAAATCTGACGATGAAGCGTGGCAGTTCTTTGACGATCTTGCGGAGCAAACGCTACAGTGGGAGAGCACAAGACCGACTTCTTCTTCTTCTACCTCCACTTCAACCGGTCAGTCTAGGGTAGGAATCCACCAACTCGATGTCTCTATCGCGATGAAAGCTGAAATGGCTGCGATAACACGAAAGCTTGAAGCGATAGAGAGCAAATTTTCTGCTCCTTCTCCTGCCCCTGTTCTCCCCCTTCGTACCATCTGCGCTTGTTGTTCTGATCCTTCCCACTTGACCGAAGAGTGTCCTTACAATCCACCCTCACAAGGACAGGATCAGGTTAATGCTGCCTTCCAGCAAAGACCGAGGAATGATCCATACTCTTCCACCTACAATCCCGGTTGGAGGAACCACCCCAATTTCGCCTGGAATCAGAATCAGAATCAATTCCAAGGCAACAACTTCCAAAGGGCCCCTCCACCGCAACAACAACCGCCACAACAAACTCAGCATCAATATCAGCAGCCCTTCCAACCCCAACCTTACCAAAACAAGACGAACAATTTTGCACCAAACAATTCTTTTCCACCAAATAACAACTTTGTTCCGTCAAACACTGATAAGGTTTCCTCGCTCGAGCGAAGTCTGGAGGCGTTTGTTAAACAATCGACTCAATCCACCACCAACATCCAGTCTTCGATCCAATCTTTAGTGCAACACACCGCCGCACACGGGCAGAGCATCAAAACCATCGAGGCCCAGATTGCACAGCTGAACGCGGCCTTGAGCGAGCGAGAGAAGGGGAAGCTTCCGTCCCAGCCACTGCCGAATCCCGGTCACCCACATAATGCACATGTTGCTCTTGAACAACAAAACCATAATGTGAGTGCCGTGACTACGCTGAGATCAGGAAGGATGCTGCAAAACAACATTGGCAAGCGAATCATCGATGACACCCCGGCCGCCGCTTCTTCTTCTTCTCCTTCTTCTTCTTCGTCTTCCGAGCCTATTCTCCGTTTTTCACAAGGCTCTCCTTCCTCTTCTTCTGCTCTGAACGGACCCACTTCTCACTCCACGAAAACACCCATTCTGGGATCCGTTCCAACTCCAAAATCTCCTCCTCCAGCATTAGACTCAACCAATTTTCAAAATGTTCCATTTCCAAACCGGTTGAGGTCTAATAAACAAAATCCTCAAATGGAGAAGATTTTGGAGTTATTCAAGCAGGTTAACATTAATATTCCTCTTTTAGATGCTGTCCAACAAGTCCCGTCCTACGCGAAAATCCTAAAGGACTTGTGCACGAAAAAGAGGAAGTCTCAGGTACCCAAGAAAGTTTTCTTGGCTAGTGCTGTGAGTGATGCCCTTACCCAATCTTTACCACAAAAACGGAAGGACCCTGGCTGTCCTACAATTTCAATTACCATTGGGGATAAGAACATCAACCGCGCATTATTAGATCTTGGTGCCAGTGTTAACCTGCTTCCGTATTCAGTATACGAGCAATTAGGCGTCGGAGAGTTGAAACCCACACACTGCACTCTCCAAATGGCCGACCGATCGATCACCCACCCTAGGGGTGAGCTAGAGGATGTGCTAATAAAAGTAGGGGACTTCATATTCCCCGTTGACTTCATTGTATTAGATACACAGCCTGTAGCTAACCCCCGGAATCAAATTCCGGTGATACTCGGTCGCCCATTTCTCGCAACCTCAAATGCTGTGATCAATTGTCGCAATGGTTCAATGAACCTCTCTTTTGGAAATATGACGATTGAACTCAACATTTTTAGGTTAGGGAATCAGCCCGCCGAACCTAATGCTCATATACTGGATGTCTGCTCGATCCAGGAGATCACACCAGAAGAGTGTGAATTCGAGGAGTTTCTGTTTGACCACGATCATCTTGACGCCACTAGTGCGTTTCTCTTCGAATCTGCGGCTTCTGCGCCCAATAACGAATACGAGTGTTTCACGTTCTCGAACGATCTTAGCCGCGCACAACCCGAGTTCGAATCTTTCGACTTTCCGGATGAGTTACCTGAACCATCCGACTCGGTTGCCTACACTCGTTTTGAACCTTTGCTGGAATCCTTTGAGTTCGAGACCTTTGCACCAGTCTTGCCTTCCATCATTTCACCTCCAACGCTCGAACTCAAGCCGTTGCCGTCTCACCTTAAGTATGCTTACTTAGGTGAGAACGAGACCCTCCCTGTCATCATTTCGGCTTCTCTAGCTCCCGAGCAAGAGAAAGCCCTTCTCGCAGTCTTGCACAGCGACAGGCAAGCTTTTGGCTGGTCCATGGCGAACATCAAGGGGATTAGTCCCCTGATCGTAGAGCATCATATACATCTGATGGATGATGCCAAACCAGCCCGGGATCCACAAAGACGTCTCAATCCAGTCATGAAGGAGGCTGTGAAGAAGGAGATCGTCAAATGTCTAGATAGTGGTATCATTTACCCTATCTCTGATAGCCAGTGGGTTAGCCCCATTCATGTTGTCCCCAAGAAGTCGGGCATTACGGTCATCACCAATGAGGCAAACGAGTTAATCCCTACTCGCACCCAAACTGGGTGGCGAGTATGCATTGATTACCGAAAACTCAACGCCGCAACGCGGAAAGACCACTTTCCGCTACCTTTTATTGACCAGATGCTCGAACGATTGGCCGGACACGAGTACTATTGTTTTCTAGATGGCTACTCTGGCTATAATCAAATTCCCATCGCCGAAAAAGACCAGGACAAGACCACTTTCACTTGTCCTTTTGGCACGTTTGCATATCGTCGCATGCCCTTTGGGTTATGCAATGCGCCCGCTACCTTCCAGCGGTGTATGATGGGAATTTTCTCAGACATGGTGGAGAAATTTCTGGAGATCTTCATGGACGACTTCTCCATCTTTGGCGATTCTTTTGACGAGTGTCTGCTGCATCTCGACGCTGTCCTTACCAGATGTAAGGACAAGAATCTCACTTTGAACTGGGAGAAATGCCACTTCATGGTGCGCGAAGGTATTGTCTTAGGACATATCATCTCGCAGAAAGGCATTGAGGTAGAAAAAGCTAAGATTGAGGTCATTTCCAATCTTCCTCCTCCCCGATGCGTCCGAGATATCCGAGCCTTCCTTGGCCACGCCGGTTTTTATAGACGGTTTATCAAGGACTTTAGCAAGATTGCTAGGCCCTTGACTCTTCTCTTGGCCAAGGACACGCCATTCGACTTCAGCTCAAGCTGTCCGGCTGCTTTTGAATCATTGAAACACTCACTCACTTCTGCTCCCGTTCTCTCTTCCCCTGACTGGACGCACCCATTCGAGATTATGTGCGATGCATCCGACTTTGCCATCGGTGCTGTCCTTGGACAGCACATCAACAAGATGCCGCACGTGATCTACTACGCTAGCCGAACCCTGAACGACGCCCAACTTAACTATACAACAACTGAGAAGGAATTCTTAGCTGTTGTATTTGCTTTAGAAAAGTTCAGGACCTACCTCATCGGCTCTCCAGTCATCGTCTACACGGACCATTCAGCTCTGCGCCATCTTTTTGCGAAGAAAGATGCCAAGTCTCGGTTAATCCGTTGGATCCTCTTGCTTCAAGAGTTTGACCTTGTCATTAAGGACAAACGAGGATGTGAAAACGTGGTTCCCGACCATCTCTCGCGACTTCCTTCTTCGCCTTCGCTTCCAATTCCGATAAACGACGTTTTTCCGGACGAACAACTCTTGACAGTATCGTGCGAACCCTGGTTCGCAGATATTGTGAACTATCTGGCCACGGGATTACTACCGACCGAATGGTCGAGTCAGGACAGACTTCGCTTCTTATCCCAAGTAAAACACTTTTACTGGGACGAACCCTACTTGTTCAAGTACTGTCCCGACCAGATTATTCGTCGGTGTGTCCCCGATGAGGAATTCAAGAGTGTGCTGTCATTTTGCCACGATCAAGCGTGTGGCGGGCATTTTGGGCCCAGAAAGACAGCTGAGAAGATCTTGCAATGTGGTTTCTACTGGCCACAACTTTTCAAAGACGCTCACGACTATTGCAAGACTTGCTCCCGGTGCCAACACATGGGCCGGATATCCCGGAGGAACGAGATGCCGCTCCAACCAATCTTGGTTGTGGAGATTTTCGATGTGTGGGGGATAGACTTCATGGGGCCGTTTCCCAGCTCTTTTGGGAACTTGTACATACTTCTAGCTATTGATTACGTCTCTAAATGGGTCGAGGCTGTGCCCAGCCGGACTAACGACAACAAGGTTGTCGTTAAGTTCCTTAAAGATAACATTTTCTCCCGGTTTGGGCACCCCCGAGCGATCATTAGCGACAATGGAAGTCATTTCTGCAATAGGACTTTCGAGGCCTTGATGCGGAAATACTCCATTAATCATAAGCTTTCTACGCCCTACCACCCCCAAACCTGCGGGCAGGCCGAAGTTTCAAATCGGCAAATCAAGCAGATATTGGAGAAGACGGTTTCCAAGAACCGTAAGGATTGGTCTCTAAAACTCACTGATGCCCTTTGGGCATTTAGAACTGCTTATAAGACCGACCTTGGCATGTCTCCCTATCGGCTTGTGTACGGAAAGGCCTGCCACCTTCCTGTCGAAATCGAGCATCACGCATTTTGGGCGATTAAGGAGCTGAATCTGTCTCTTGAGGACGCGGGCAGCCATCGGAAGCTGCAGCTGAACGAACTGAACGAGCTTAGGGATGAGGCGTACGACAACGCGGTTGTCGTTAAGAATCGAACGAAGGTGTTTCATGATAAACACCTTTTGCGCAAAACCTTCGTACCTGGTCAGCAGGTACTTCTTTACGACACCCGACTTCACTTCCATCCTGGAAAGCTCCGATCTCGCTGGAAAGGGCCATATTTTGTGCGGAATGTGTATCCGCAGGGCGCTCTGGATTTGGAAAATCCAAAGGACGGTTCACTCTTCAAGGTAAACGGACACCGATGCAAACCGTACCTTAGCGCAGAACCAACAGAGGAGCTCCTGTTCTTACAGGAGCCGGTTTACCCTGCATGATCTTCCTCTGACTACCTCCAAACTTCGGTTATCCAGCCAAGAACAGAGGACACTGTTCCAAATAAGTTTGGGGGTATGTACAAACCATTTTGTTTATATTTGTGTATATTCTTTCTCTTTTCTTTAAAAACAAAAACAAATAAAAATTGTAGATTGCTAACCGACAATTTTGAACCTTCCAACTACTCTCTTCATGCAACGACAGTGAGGACACTGTCCAGTTTAAGTTTGGGGGTACGCTCGGTACGCATTTCTTACCTTCGCATTCATTTTTTTGCATCTGCATATTAAAATCCATAAAAACCATAAAAATTTGAAAATTTTCCAAAAATATAAAAACTTTTTTGTCAAGTTAGCTTGTGGAAGAACTCTGATTCAACATTCGACGGTTTTTGTTTGAAAAAATAGGAATAACTAAATCTTATGTTTGGATTTTGAAAACCTGAAAGATAACTCTCCTTTGAAGTTAACTATAGCTGATATACGTCTTTACATCACACTACACGTATTGTAAGATTTTGGGAATTAGATGACAAGTCTTTCATGTTTAAACTTTTAAACAGATAAATGATTTTCTGAGGATCAAATAGGTTTGTTCTGAAATAAGTAATGTCAAGAATAGTTTATGAAGTAAAGCGAATATGAAGGAATGTTATTGATGCCGTAATTGGAGCTAAGTCAGAAAAATAACCCATCTAAAACTTGATTGGAATGATTACACACCAAACTCACTAAACACGTCTTTTATCCAAAAAAAATAATTGAACTACCGGTTATATCTCCGTTCGTATTGAATCATCATGTTTTTCACTCCAAGCTGTCTTTTGTTTTTGGACCTAGGTAACTTGAGTAATTAAGTCCGCTGGGGTATTTCTACACCTAATGCCCTAAAACCAACTGGTTTGGGTGTATTGGCCCAAAGCTCGCTAAGAAGCCTATAAAGTCCAGTTTTAAAAACAAAGTCAAGCAAGTGTTCTCTCCGAGTTAAAATTCCTAACGGTTCTTTGTGTGAGAATAATCTTGATAAAAGACATGCTTTTTAAAAAAAAATTTTAACGGAGATATGAAGGTTTTATTCTATGATAAAGACTATTGCACGTTCACAGAGGTGTGTATGAAATGAAAACAAGTAAAAGGTGGAGTGAAAAATACAACTTAGTTTCCTGTTAAGGAAGATAGAAATTCTGAAGTTGAAACCTTACTGGAAAACGAAACTTGAAAAATGTTTAACTCGTTATAAAACTTATGTGATCCTTTTAAAATTATTATCTGGGCTTTATTGTGCGACATGATGACTTTAATCGATCCTTCTGGAACTTAACGACACTATTTGCACTGCACGTAAAGATATATAAAATCGGTAGTTAAATAAGAAGCGAGGTGTGAAAAATAAATGTTCGATGGTCTAGACTTAGGATTATAGAATTTTTATTTTCTAAAACAAAAACTTTAGGGTTTGAAACTTAGTCATTTTTACAAACCAACTTGACCGGATTTTGTGGGTAGTATCCGCTGAAAACCCTCAGGAGACAACACTCCTCCTACTAGGGACACCTAGAGGTTTAACGGCTTGTTGCACATGCTCAGTGCAATCGCGTTCCCTGCGAAAGTGAGGTTAGGAAATTTTTTGTGAATAAATGGACTTTGCTCGGGACGTGCAAATGATAAGTTTGGGGGTATTTGTTCATATCAGATTTTTGCATTTTCATACCGCCCAATTTTTATCACATTGCATATCCGTAGATACTCTTGAGCCGTGTTTGCTAGTCAATTGCAGGATACAGGTTCTCGGTTCCAAAACGGTGAAATTCATGGAAAACACGAAAAAATCCGGGTTCTTGCCGACCACAGATAAAACACGGTCTCTGTCCCTCATCCGTATGTTGCCAGACACCAGTAGGAAGACAAAATGTCAAATCTATGCACAAGGCTCAATGGTGGCACAAGATCCAAGAGATCTACGCGGAGCTCGAGGCAATCATGACAAAATCTTGACAAAAAGTCCACCTTTCCCTCAACAGAAATTCTGGAACATTCGTGAAGCAATTATGGAAAAATACATATACCAGAAGGAAGCTCACATCAAACCAGGGTCCCACCAAAAATACCCAAGCCCAAGTCATCTATACGGCCGCGGAAGCGCGGCCAAAGAGGGGTATTGGCCGCGCTTCCGCGGCCATCTTGGCGCCTCTTTTGCAGGGTTTTGGGGGGTAGTTTAGTCTTTTCATCAGGGTTCTGTTGGTTGCCCTAGGGTTTCATTCTCTGGCCTATAAATAGCCCAGAACTTTGTGAAGGAAAGGGTCCATATTCTTGTATTCATTTTGCCTAGTTTTAGTGTAGTTTGTGTTTCTTCTTCCTCTTCTCACCTCTTCTTCATTAAACTTGTAGTGAGCTTTTGAGTGAAGAGTGATGAATAAAGAAGAACCGTTTATTATCATGCTTGTCTCTTTACTTATGTTATAATTGTTGTAACTTTAAATTCATTAAGTAGTTGTTGTTATTTCCTTATTGTTTCTTTCTTCTTTCTTTTTCTTTATCCTTACATACGACAATGATACTTACGCTTGATCCTCGCCAAGGTGAGGTCGCAAATAGTTAGTCGTATTCTTCTAGTCTCTTTCTTTCTATCTTCCTCTTTTGTTTGTTTTGTTTTTTTTCGTATTATGAAGTGTGAGTAGTTCTATACTTGTTAGGGTAGGATAAGGGAAGTTTGAGAGAAGGAAATCTCTCTCACTCTTTTCTTGCCCAACAACTTAAATCAACTCCCGTTAATTGAACCACAATCCGCTCCTTACGGCACCCTATCCTACATGATAGCGGTGATTCCGTAGTGAGACCGGTTGTGGTTGAATTAACCGGAGGTTATGGATAAGAGCCAAGAACGGACAGACAAGCACCAAAAGGAAGGACTATGCGTTGGAATGCCTAGCTTATACTCGCAAGTTCCTTCCTAATCGTGCTAATCCCCGTTGTTGCCGATTACCGTAACACCGATATTAAGTGGGGCACGAAAGATGTGGAGACTCCTAACTCAAACTAACCTAATCCTAACCCTAACAAGCTCTCTTTAAATATTAACTCAACACTTAGATAATCCAACAAAATCTGAAAACCGGACTTAACTCGTTAAATCACTTTGAAAAAGACAACCATCTCCCTGCGGACGACCCGTACTCAACCGGCTAGCTACAAGCGAAACCGTCTTGATTGCGGTATTTTAAACTAAACTTGACACGCACGTATCCTAACAATCACTGATCCGGACTGACGGAGCCCGATATATGAGGATTTACGTGCCGATGCTGGGCACAGCTTTCTTGATGTTTTCGAATGTCGATGCTGGACACTCCGGTTCCATGATTTTGACGTGTCGCGAGGGACACAGATGGTTTATATCCTCATACTTCCATGCATATGCTTATGATATTTACATGCATGATGGTTATTGTCATTGGGTGACGCGTGGACGGGATCCACATACATACAGGCGTGATTACATCGATCATACCTCATATTTATGATATGTTATTACCTGTGGCACTGGTATGAGCACTTGGCACTACACTCATGTATAGAGGTTATATTGCCACTTTACCATACTTCAGACTTTTTCATATTGAGGATATATATATCTGATCGTATTGACCTAGGATGAGTCATATATACGATTTCTGCTCTGTGATGTTTTCTATTCACGAGTTAGCAACTCACCCCCGTTGTGCCACAGTTTCTTGCTGGTTTCGCCGTACTAGTTTCATTGCGGCTTTTCTAGCACATTGCTTCCCTTACGGGTGACTTGCTTTGGTAGGTGGGTTCTTTTGCATCAGAACCACCATTGTACATGTATTATTCAGTTGTATCTAGTAATTCCATCAACCAAAACTTATATATTGTTTCAGACTTAGAAATCAGTTATGTATTATTTTGACCTTTGAGTCGCACGTTGTAGTATTACGGTTTTCATGCTGTTTTGTGTTCTTTCTGAGTTTTGATCCTCGCCCTTCGGCGTTGTATATTATATTGCTTGCGTGGTTGTGACCGTCGATTGACGAAGAGCTAGCTCCCGTTTGGGGATGCCTTTTATCTTTGCATATATATATTATTCTTATTGTACCCCGTTCGGGGCCAGTATTTACAACGGAACTCTGCCGAAATTTTTAGAAAAGTCTATACTTTTAAAAATGCACATTCGGCTTACTTATTTAAAACCTTGCTTTTAAAACATGTTTTCTTCACTTCTTAAACTATTTTTCCTTCATTTATTATTTAAAATGGTTTTAGATTTCTGGGCTTTGGCTTACTTGGATTAGATGGGGTCCTATAGACTTCATATGTTTCAAGGGCCAGTCACGAGGTATTTCGGGTCGTGACATTTCTGATCCCTGGCGTTGCGGTAGGGAGGCTACCCGCCAGGGACAGCAGAGCGAGGGTCGGGCTCGACTGCCGCTGGGAGGACTTTCTGATCCCTGGCGTTGTAGTAGGGAAGCTACCCGCCAGGGATAGCCGAGCGAGGGTCTGGCTCGACTGTCTTTGGGAGGACTTTCTGATCCCTGGCGTTGCGGTAGGGAAGCTACCCGCCAGGGATAGCCGAGCAAAAGTCGGGCTCGACTGTCTCTGGGAGGACTTTCTGATCTCTGGCGTTGTGGTAGGGAAGCTACCCGTCAGGGATGACTGAGTTGGAAAGCTGTTGGGCTGCCTCTTTGTGAGTTCTTAGATCCCGATGTCGTGGGTAGGCAACTACAAGCCTGGGATGATCGAGCGGGGTAGCCGCTCGGATGCCTCTTGTGAGGGCTTTGATCCCTGGTGTCGTCAGTACGGAGCTACCAGCTGGAGATGACTGAGCAAGGGTCGGGCTCGGTTGCCTCTTGCGAGGGCTTTTGATCCTTCAAGACGGGGACCGAGCAGGGTTACTGCCCAGTGCCACTTGGCGAGGACTTTGATCCATGTCGGTTGTGGTAGGAAGCTACCAGCCGGGGATAGCCGAGCAAGGGTTGGGCTCGACTGCCTCTGGGAGGACTTTGGTCCTTAGCGCGGGAGGGGCTGTAAGAAGCCTACGAAGGACCCTTGGCCGTGCAGGGTTACTGCCCGGTGCCTCTTGGCAAGGGCTTTTGTCCTGAAGGATAGCCGAGCGAGGGTCGGGCTCGACTGCCTCTAGGAGGGTTTTCTGATCCCTGGCGTTGCGGTAGGGAAGCTACCCGCCAGGGATAGCCGAGCCAGGGTCGGGCTCGACTGCCTCTGGGAGGACTTTCTGATCCCTGGCGTTGCGGTAGGGAAGCTACCCTCCAGGGATAACCGAGCAGGGTAGCTGCTGGGCTGCCTCTGTGAGGACTTTCTGATCCCTGGCGTTGCGGTAGGGAAGCTACCCACCAGGGATAGCCGAGCGAGGGTCGGGCTCGACTGCCTCTGGGAGGACTTTCTGATCCCTGGAATTTCGGTAGGGAAGCTACCCGCCATGGATAACTGAGCAGGGTAACTGCTGGGCTGCCTCTTAGTGAGGGCTTAGATCCTTAGCGGTGGAGGGGCCGTAGGAGGCCTGCTAAGGATAACTGGGCAGTGAAGCTGCGCGGTTGCCTCTTGGCGAGGGCTTTGATCTTTGGCGTTGCGAGTAGGGAAGCTACCGGCTAGGGATAGCCGAGCAGGGAAGCCATTCGGCCGCCTCTAAGGAGGACTTCGATCCTTAGCGTTGGAGGGGCAGTAGGAGGCCTGCTGAGGATAACCGGGCAGTGAAGCTGCGCGGTTGCCTCTTGGCGAATGCTTTGATCCCTGGACGAGGTGGCCCTCGAGCCGCCGTGGCGAGTCCATTCTGTGCGACCCCGTCGAGGGAAGGGGTGTCGGACATGCCTGGGGACAAGCGAGGTGACCGACATCTCCTCAGGGGGGTGAGGGTCGCGAGGAGGCTTGAGGCGAGACGCCCTGGAGGAGGATCTTGGCGTGGAGCTGTGGGGTGCCCAGCGGGCCTCAGAGAGTATCGGCCCGTGAGACCTGTGACCATGGGACGTAGCCTGCCAGTGGTCAGCCGTGCCGATGAGGGAAGAGTCTTCTTGAGGCGGAGGAGCGGCGATCTGGGGCCCTGGCCCGGCCGTTTAGACGCAGACATGCGCCTCCAAGATGGACTGTAGTTGGTCTATTCGGCCGGCGAGGGCGTTGATGACGGTCGCCGGAGGAGGTTCATCCGCTCCTCGGGTGAGGGGGAGGCGGCGGCTGGTATCTGGATCTTCACGGTGATCAAATGCCATGTGGATGGAGATCGGAAGGACAACTTTTGTTTTTGTGGAGTTTTAGTTTCCCACAGACGACGCCAACTGATGGAGCTCCTTTTCGGGCCTCCGTCAGATATTGTCTTCCGTCGATCTCCCGGTGGATTTTGGAGGTGATCTCCTGTTGTGTGTGGTTCTCAATGGGTTTTGAGAAGATTGGTGATTTGAGGAGCTTAGCGCCAAGTACTTGCAAAGAAGTCCTGGGATGGTTTTGTACCACCGAGGACCTTCCGACGATCAAGTTAGCACTAGATCCGAGCAGAGTAACGGCTAGGTCGAGTAAAAATGGCTTACTTGACCCTTCTGTGATGGGGGTTTATATAGTGGCGGCAGTACGCAGTAGCGGGTGCGAGAATCTCGCCGGCAGTTACGCTCCCGACGTCACGTTCGCGTAATAAGCGGATCGCCCGTTAATGGGGATCGTGATGGCGTGGAACATGGGATGCTACCGGCGGAGTATCCGCGCATGGCGAGATTTGCGGAGCGGCGGTTACGCCTGTGAGTAGTGGAGTCGGTCGGTCGGAGGGACCGAGGAAGATGGACTCGGCGGGAGAGCTCGGGATCGAGCGAGAGGGCCGAGGTATCTTTGTCCTATGGTAGCTCGGGGGCGAGCTGAGAGGCCGAGGAGGCCAATTTGCAGGGGGCTCTGAGGTGAGCCAGCTTGTGCTTGTAGGTCGGGTACAGGGGTGGCCTGGTCGGCCCCTGTGGACCCTCTCTTCTGAGTTCTGGGACACGTCATCTGCCACGTGTCCTGATCTGGGAGAACGCCAATATAGAGCATCATCACATAGTTTGTTTATTTATTTATTTTTTAATGACGACGAGTACATTTTTCCATAAATTAATCTTTGTTTAGGTTCTAAATCTAAACAATATCCTTACCAAAGGGGGATCATGTGTTGGGTGTAGTTTGAGGCATAACCCGCATCAATGCGTAGACAAGCCGGCCTTGGTTAGGGCCATAGATCTAGCCCCCACAAATGTTTTAAATCATTTAATAAGCTTGCAATGTATTTTTTTTAAAATCAAACCTGACATCTTCGGATATCGGAATTACGACCTCTCACGTTGAAGAGGAAATTGGTATCAACTGAGCCTCCGTTGGAAACAAGCTTGCAATGTAGCATGTATAGTCCAACAAAAGTCAGTGGAATACAACAAGCATTTTTTAATATTTTATGACTTCATGCTTAATTTGCTTTCTTATTAAGGCAACGGTGTGAAGGAATTAGAGGATGCATGGTTGAGGTGCAAGTGAAGAGAGAAGATGAATTAGAGGCGACTAGGGCTTGCTTGGATTTGCCCGGTGCCGTTTTTCCTTTTCCCTTTTACTTATGGGATGTGAAGTTCTCAAAAATAGTTTTTTTCCCTCTTGCCTATCCATTACTTCTCCGTATTTAATACAAGCGTCGACCCCACGTATAATTCATGGGGTCTAAATTGATCCAATCGAAGACCAAAATGAGAAGGCTGAAAATTATAAAAATAACTCAAATAATACAAATTTTAATTGATTATTGCATTTATGCTATAATTCTAGGTTGTTATTTAATTTTATGCAAAAGAGAACTTGGTATAAATGATGCTTTGATAATTGTTGTCGATAATATTAAAAAAAAACTAGAAAAACATTCCTAATCGATTCAATTGATTTTGTATGTATATTTTTGGGTCTTTTCATTTATTTATAAAACTAAAATGATACATTTAGAAATTAATTTCTGATGTAGTTAAAAAAAAATTGGATGCCACGTAGTTAACATTAGATGCAAACAGTCATGGTTTAAGATCTTGTTTTGTCATTATCCAAAATGGTCAATCTCAATCAGACCGATTTTGATTTCAAATTAATGTCTGAATACCGAGATTTTAAACCTTAATACTGAAATACAAAATGATTGTTCGAGGAATGCTATTGATGGTTTGGCCTAATGTAAGATTTGTTTTGCCCATATTTATAAATTTTTATTTAAAATGTATTTAAAAAGAATCTACTCTAGATATCTTACTTTAATGAACATGAAAAAGATTAAGGTTAATTATTTTTATGTTTTTAGCTTGACTGCAGCATGTCATGAATCAATTGTGAAGAAAAGCTAAACTGAATTTACTTCTTCTCAAGGCAGCCTGTATTATATACATTATAAATAGATTTCGAAGGTCCGAATAAAAGAATTTACATTTTGGCAGTCCACAGAATAAATGAATTGAAAATACAACATTTATATACATCACATTCACACGAGCGGCTATTCAAAACACGACAATTCATAATAAACAAAACACACCAACATCACATTCTAGATTTGCAATCTAGTCTAATTGATCACACAACAGTTAGGTTACGTTTACCAACACATATCTTTATACATGCAAACTAATTTGATCAAACAATTTTATCACATTATTTTGTATCCCGATGATCCAATAAACATCTAAACATTTCAAAAACAAACCCGGAGATAAACCCTTAAAAAACAAACACAAGCACCCGGAGACTCGGATGCACCCCCAACTGATTGTTGCGAATGGGTGTATATGTATGTTGTGCTGTAAATAACCGCAATCAAGACTGTGTTGCAAATAGCTTGAAGCGATGAGTACAGGTCGTCCGCAGGGAAACAAACATTTCTTGTCTTGTTTTAGACGAGTTGATAAAATAGAGAAGGGATTGTTGTCGTTTTAATTTAAGACGGATAGAAAATTTTATAATAGAAAAACTTGTAGGGTTTATAGGACTTAGTAGTTAATGAATGAAAGTTTAGAAATGATTTTTTTTATCTTTTAGTTATTTAAAACTAGAGAGATGGCGATGAATGTGGATTAGGGTTCTTGGAGGGAATTATGTTTCCCCACTACTGCCCCTTGTCCTTCCATTGATCTCTGTTTATCGCAAGCCCTTAAATAAACAAGTATTAACTAATCTCAAATCGTGGTCGCGACTATTATTAATGAATAGCACGCCCGATAAGAGGGTTAACATTTATTTTGCTAAGATTTATAAATATTAAAATGTCAAAAGAAATTGAGAGATTTTTCATGCATTATTCTACCCTATCCTACAAACCCTAGCAAGTAAGAAATTACTCACTCATGGTTATTAGCATAGTAAAAGAGAGATAGAAGATGAATGAAACCATATTAAAATTTAGAAGTGCAGAAAATAATGCTGAATGTAATGCAGAAAAATAATGCGGAAAAATAATGCGGAAAGTAATGCGTAAAGTAAATGCAAAAAGAATTAAAACAAAAGACTATTTTTATTAATCAACTATTGCATTACAAAATTTCTCCTTGAAAATGTAGATTACAAGAACCCTAGTTTTGCTCGTAAATCTCTCTTTCAATCGATGGAAATATGATTTTTAAATGCACAACCCTCGGTCTTTTATATAGTCTCTGAAACTAGAAACCCTAGATGCTATATTGGAGTAGGTGAGATTACGATCATATCCCTGAAATTCCACATCCAACGGATTCCATAAGATTGCGGTTCCGTCGCCATTGCCCTATATTGACCGCGGATCCGCCGCTATTTTTGACTTGGGATTTTTTCTGGCTTTTTCTCTCGATATTTGTAGATCCTCTTAATACAAAGATTATGAAAATATTGCTCTTAGTCTCTGCCGTTGCTAGATTCTTCGATTTTCTTCTAATATTTAGCAGATTCGGTTTGATATTCCGATTTGACTTGGATCTCCAACTTAGATTTCAGACCTGAGCTAATACCTGCACAATATCTCAAATCAAATTGTTAGTAGCATTTGTTATTTTTGAGATATTATTCTAGCCATTTATATGGTATGATATCTTAAGAATATTGATTATGAATATTTGATAAGATATGCATAATTTAATTTATAATATTTCATTTAAATATTATATGCATGTATTTTCCCTAATTATATTAATTATAAATGAAGAAATATATGATAATAATCTTTTTACAAATAAACCCACATATGGTCTTTATTTACAATTAACACCTTTTAATAGTTAATAATAGTAGGGAAATGTTTATACAAATGTGCAATATTTTTGACTAACCATATACCCCTAAACTTATCTTTGATCGTCCCGAACAAACTATTTATTAAAAAGAAAAAGAAAACCTAGCACACTTTCGTACGCAACATAATTGCACTTAGTTCGTGCAACAAGCCGTTAAACCTCTATGTGTCCCTAGTAGGAGGAATGTTGTCTCCTTAGGATTTTCAGTGGATTACACCCACAAAATCCCAAAATAAAATAAAGAAGATAAAAATTATATGCAAAGATAATAAACATAAAGAAAGAACTTGAAAATAAGTATTTCAAACTACACAAGCTTTTTAGTTGTCATGAGCCCAATCTTAATGGTCTTGAAAAGATATCAGAAATCACATCATCCTTCAATAAAATATCGTCTTTAGTCTTCCTCCCTACCTTTCTTCCAAATATCGATCATATACCCCTACGTGTGTCTAAAAGACATCCCTACACTTAGAGAATTCAATTCATGCTATCATACCCTTTATCCATCTTCCTTAGTACTTTTAGTCGTTGAATGTTTTAGATGGATTTGCTCACACATTCTTCATGCGACCGTTAATATGTCTTGAGGTACTAACCAACCGATTACCATATGTGCTCACTTATTAAGGTGTAATTAGCAATAACCTAGTTTTGCAACACTTAAGGCTTAGAAGTGACCCCCAAACCAGGTGGTCTAAGGCACTAGGTGATAAGGCACCCTCGCTATATTATTTTTTATGTTGCATTAAGTAATTAAAAAACCATTGTTCATTTTTCTTCACCATTTATATTTTATATGTCATTTATATTTGGTTGATTTATATTTTTTCTTTCATACTAAGGCTTTTAGACAACAACATTTCAAGATGTCCTCTACTATCCTAAGTTTCAAGATTTGTGCAAGTGCGTAAGGTAGGGTATCAACGTTCAGAAGTTTGGACTCAATAATAGACACTATTTTTCAAACTTATTTCTATCCACAGATTAGTGATTCCTTCATCTTACTAACCCTTAGGACAACAGCTCATGACTACCTATTACTAGCTTTGTTTTCAAATATCTAATTTTCTTTCTTTTCTTAAATCTCTTCCTTTCTTCATATGTATTTTTCACTTTCTTATTTTTATTTACAAAAAAAAATTCATATTTTTTTCATATATAGTGTCTAGTGCCAAATGATATTTCAGTAAATACAAACCTCCCCACAGACCTATTTGCAGCAGTGTCCTCACTGATGTTATTCTTCGAGCACATAAACCAGTAGACTTGGGTGGAGAATAATAGAGGCAAAAGATAGTTAAATGAAAAACTATCCCCAAACTTGTTATTTGGCACGCACAGATATCTTTTTTTACACACTTCCATTCTTAGATGAAACGGTGTTACCGAAACATAGAGGTGGGGCGGAGAAAAGTTAGTCATGCTAAAGCGGCTCCTCCAAGAACTTGAGCTCCTTCGATGGGTCAGCGGAAAATTACGGTTTTAATCTATGCCCATTTACTTTAAAAATAGAACCGTTTTTGACATTTTCTACATCCACTGCACCGTGCGGGTATACATACCGCACCAAAAAATGTCCTTTCCAACAAGATCTTAGCTTACTTGGATGAAGATGGAGACGGGAATCGTGTTGGGGTTTGCTAGCGCCCTGGTCATCTACCGTGGCCGATGCGGAACAAAAATGGTGTTAAAAAAATTTGGCGCTAAAAACTGTAACATTTCAGAAAATATAAAAAATTATTTTTGGAATTTAATATTAAAATAATATATTTCCCGAAAACTGCCCGATTTGCGAAATTGGGGTTTTCGAAAAAGGGTATAAATATATACCAATAATTGTGAAATAATTGGAAATTAAAATGATTTATTCATTTAAAAATATATTTAAAGGATTTGGCATTTTAAAAATTTATTATATGCAGTTTGGATAAAAACCCGATTAGTGCACTTCTAATCGCGATTAGGCCAAATCCGTGTTTCTACAGTTTTCTATGGCTAGTGCGCCATGTCATATTACATTTGGTTACATGTTGTTGTATTTATGATGTTTTGGGTATTTTATGGTTGTGTTTTAAAAAAAAGAGAGAAAAAAGTAAAGGGGTAAATAGATAAGAGAGTGGGTGAGAATAGGAGGAGGAGGAGAGAGAGAAGGCAGCCATGTTATTTCATTTCCCCCATTATTTTTTCCTTCTTCATCTTCCTCAACTCACTTCCCTCCACCCTCAACCTTAGATCCATCTCCAAAACTCCATCAAAACCCTAAACCCTTTTTCACAAAAAATGATCCCCTCTTCATGCTCATCACATTGGACTAAGAAAAGTTGGATCTTGATGAGTTTGGACTTCTAGGGTTTGCTTAAGTGACATCCATGAGGTATAATTTCTTCCATTGGTTTAGTTTCAATTTTTCCTAGCTTTTTGTTTTTGTTTAGAGTTCATTTAGTGATGGGTTGGTGATACTTAGAAATCCTAGTGAGGGTTTGAGTGAAATTGTGGATTGGTGATGATTGAGTGGCTGTTTAAGACCTGGAATTTAGTATAGAAACCAAAATACGGATTTAGGAATTCATTATATCGGTTTTGTGTTGATTTGTGAGGGTATATGGAAATCTGGAGTAACCCGGAGGCACTAAAAATTATTTAGAGAACACAGTGACACATGCAGGCACCTAGGAAGCTAACCCCAAGACCCGAGACCCCAACTCAACTGCTGGGCCGCAGATTTATTCATTGTGGCCGCAAATTGCGGCCACATTAGGGAGTTTTGGGTTGGTTCTTGGTATATGGTTCACTTATCTGATAATTAGACCCCCTATATGTGCAGAATTGGCCAATTTTACCTGAGAGAGAATCTGGGAGCACTTTGGTGTGTTTTTGGCTATATTTTCCGTATTTTGGAATTATTGGTTTTAGTATTTGATGTTTTATTTGGTTGTTGGAAGTTTGTACATCAACGACAAGGGTTGTTTGATTGTTTTTGCACGCGTAGGCTATAGGTTCAAACTTATGAGCGCACCATGTGTCGTATCGGTTTTCCGGATTCGATTTTAATGCGATAAGATACGTTGTGACAAGTAGGTACCTCCGCGCAAGCTTCAGGATGACGAGCAGGGGCATGACCACGTCGACTTCGGCAAGCAATATCAAAGTGAGTAGATCTATATCTACGGGGGAAGTCGGGTGGATGGCGTATCGCACCCCCGCATACTTGATGGAAACCGATTTATATATAGATTATGGTTAATGAAACCTTTTATAGAAAACTATAGATAGAGTTAAAAGGTAGTTAGAGAACCATATTAGAACTTGAGAATAATTAGAAGTGATATGATATGACTATTATGTAATGACAGAATTTGAGGATGACGTTTGACGATATTGCCGTTTAGGGTATGTCACGACCCAAGGTTTAGCCCGTGACCGGCACTTAACTACGTAACATCTACAGGCGTAACGCGACTAAGTAAGTCGAAACCCAGAAATCAAAACCAATAAAAGTATTGAGTGTCTTAAACATTTAATAGAAACATTTTTTAAAACGTTCAGAAAACCTTAAGTAGTTTAGAAAAAATTCTTTAAAGTTCAAGTTATTATCTTAAAAATTTTGGCAGCATTTCCTTTGTAAAAACTAGCCCTGAAATCGGGTACAAGACAATATATGAATAAAAATAAAGCATCCCAAATGGGAGCAATCACGCCCAACGGCGGAACAATCACCACAACAAGAATATACGACGCCGTAGCGAAGAAAGAACAAAAATAAGTGAAGACAACATGAAATATAAAACTGCATAAATAAAGTCGGCTCACAACGAGCTTGACACCAGAGTACAAAATAATATGCATCGTCCTCACAACTGGTCTCTAAGTCAATACATGAAAGTAGATGGAGAGTATTAGATACAACAATGTAGACAACTGGAAAATAAACAGATACCGCACAAAAACCCACCTATCCGCAAAATGGCTAACACGCCAACTGCAGTGGTATCTGTATCAAAAGATGCAATAAAGCAGCCTGCCGCGACTAAGCTGAGGGGCAACCTGCAAACACTGTGGCACAACGGGGGTGAGTTGCCAACTCGTGAATAGTAGATAACATATAAAGGTAATCGCGAGTATGCACGTGCTGCGATACTCTAACCTATGCCAACAGATAACATCTATATGATGAGCTATATGAGCAATAATCATGCAACAAGTGCGCTTTAATAACATCTCTATATGATAAGCAGGGTATGCAATAATTATGCATAACTGGTGAAATCTAATAGCATCTATATATGATGAGCAGGGTATGCAATAATCATGCAAACGTACTGTATCAGGTACTATAGCTACAGGATGGGATGCAAAATAATGAATGCTGAGCATGGGAATAAATATCATCTACACGGAATGTCAACGTGGAAGAATAACCTGTGTCTATCAATGCACCCAAACCACAATAAAACTCAGGCGACGTCACTCTGATCGGCCCTCAAATCCTGTACAGCTCATGGAATCGTGAATGCCTGGCATCGGCACTCGAAAATATCACAAATCATCGTGTCAAGCATCGACAAGCAAATCCTCAAGTATCGGGCTCCGTCTGCGGAATCGGCCCTCGGCCCTGGCAGTACGTGTCATCCTTTATCCATCTATCGACTCTGGTCAGTATCCTCCGGATAACCGCCAGATCCAACCAATCACCGGTAGGTACTAGCCACCCTGCCAGGCTCATCGTCAACTCCACGAAAAACTTTACTCGCCCCGGGGAACCATACCGGGTCCACCACGAACCCGCAAACGGATTATCCAACTCCTCGAATCGGGTTTCAAGCACACGTCTTAGAACCGAGAAAACGCGTAGTGGACGCACCAAAATATCATATCAAGGAAAACCGGGTTTTTAAAACGGTGCGTATTTCTTAAAATAATACCCCGGTTCCCCAAATCCAGAAATCACATAAATCCAAAGTAAATGCGTAAATCCATGCAATGTGTCGTATGACATTAAGAGTAAAAAGGGAAAACTGCTCTTTTAAAAAGATCCATTTTGAAAATATCACGTGCGGTCCCTTAGTTTTTAAATCATGACAATATCATCCATGTATGTAACATATGTATATATATAGGTATGAATGTGCAAATGAATATATACGAAATGTGAGTGTAGAAATGTACATGTGCACTAATATGGATATATCAAGGACGGTATGCACTAATGTGAATATACAGTATACATGTGCGCAAGTAGTGATGTATCAATGAAGGTATGCACTAATGTGAATATAGAGTGTACATGTGCGCAAGTAGTGATGTATCAATGAAGATATGCACTAAGGTGAATATACAGTGTACATGTGCGCAAGTAGTGATATATCAATATATATGTATATGCGACAAGTCATGGCAATTATCAATGATGCGAAAACCAAGACGATATATAATTCATAGCAATCCTATAGTGCAAGTGTCATGGCAATCACTAACGGTGTGAGTGTAACATACAATTAGTGCTCGTGCCGCTTGAACCGTTAGTGACAGTGCTGTGTTCTATATCTACCATTTCTATATGCAACAAGGGATGGTATGCTAGTATAGTATATATGAACACATACAACTAAAATATCCTATAACGCCCTGACGCTTAACGCCATACGGCCGATTTCCCCGTAGATGTTAAATCTACTCACCTGGTCGCGTGCTACACGTAGCCGACCACCTGCTTCCCTTTCTTTGCTGCGTCCGACGCATCCGCCTGCGAACCTAGAATTTTCACATAGAAAATCCACATAAGCAAATATCTCGCAAAACGCGATATCGAAATCAAACGAGAAACTCGCGTCGTGAACTAAGCGCGCGTGTGTACGATACGCTGAAACGTGTGTATACGCGTCTAAAACTATCCCGACACGTCGCGACACGTTGGATCACAGAACCCGCTCACGTATCATACATGTCGCGCAAACTAAACGTATCATAAAACAATATATCGTCCCAGATTTTGATACAGGTGAAAACTTACAAAATTGCACATGCCAAAACACTGGAAAACACAGCAGACTACCCTAGCCAAAACCCTAACCCCTAAATCCCCTGTCTGGCCTTAATTTCCGACCAGAATGATTAAAACGACGGCCTGGGTTGGGTATCTGGGGTTCGTGCTCTGGTGGTGTGCTTAAGGTCTACCCAATATGCTCCAGTTAACTCAATTTTTCTCTGAAACCCCCGGGTCTAAAGCAGATCACAGAAAGCCAAGAATTTACTTAAAAACGTTAATTTTAGCACTAATTGAAACCCTATGGTATTTTAGTGAAATATGGGGGTTTAACTAGGTTTAAGTGGCCCTAATAACACTTAACTAGGCTAGGCTAACCAATAAAAACATCTCTTAACCAAAACTCCACACAATTCACTATTTCAAGCATTAAATCTCACTTTTAACACTAATTAAGCTTAACAACCACTAGTTTAGCAAACAAGGAAGTTGGGCTAGGCAATAATACCTCACTCTCTAGGTTTAGTGTGCAGGAAGAAGAGGAAGAAGAAGAGGTGTTGCACTGCTGCTGATGATGATGATAAAGATGCTGATAAAGATGCTGATGCTGCTGCTGCTGCTGCTGCTACTGCCTCAGATGCTGCTGCTGCTGCCTCTGTTGCTGCTGCTTCTTGTTGTTGTGGTTGTTGTTGCTTCTTGCAGCTGCTGCTAAGGCTGCAGGTGCTGCTGCTGTGTGAGTGTGTGTGTATGTGAGTGAGTGAGAGTGAGAGAAGTGAGAGTGAGAATTAGAGATGAGATTAGACAAGTCAAACCCCCCTCTCTCTCTTTTCATTTAATGAGCATGGCTCAAGCCATGTTGCCCACACCCTTTCTCTCTCTCTTTCTCCCTCCAAGTCAACACAAAAGAAATTCAAATCCATTTCAAATTGTTTAAAGAAAAAAAAACAAAACAATAACTCCAAAACACTTAATACATATTTTAAAATTTGCTTAAGGAAAAAGGTTTAACCCACCATGGTTGCTAATCATGGTCTAACCCCATTTTAACCCTAGTTGTCATGCACAAGTGTGTGCAAGCCTAGGAAAATCTAATGAAATACTCATTAAATATGATAAAATATTTGAAAATTGATTTGGTAAACTTTTTTATTCAAAACCATATATTAAAGTATAATTAGCCACTAAACACATCCTAAGGTGTTACAATCTTCCCCCTTAAAGAAATTCGTCCCCAAATTTAAAAATATAAAGCTACGCATAACTTCAAAGAGATGAGAAAACTTCTTCCGCATCTCGCCCTCGGCCTCCCAAGTGATCTCTTCACCATTCGGGCTGCGCCAAAGCACCTTCACTGATGGCAAGACCTTCAATCGATGTTTCTTCACCTGTCGGTCTAATATCACGACTGGCGGCTCGGTGAACGAAAGATCTCGCTTGAGCTAAATGGTCTCGTGCTGAATCAAGTGAGAAAGGTCATGAAGGTAATTGCAAGGTACCGACACAAAAATACGGGGTGAATACTCAATAATCTGGGCGAAAGTGCCAAATTAAAGGCAACGAAACTAACTCGCTTTAAGGATCTTAAAAAGACCTACAATCACCTACAATCCTGGGATAAGCTTTCCAAACTCAACACGTCATTTATCGAAAAAATCCGTAGGAATACATGATCCGCCACTTCGAACTTGAATCTGCGACCATCTCGGTCGGCATATGACCTCTGTCCGAATGGGCTATTCTCATCCTGACCTAAAACAACTGGATCATCTCCGAAGTCTCTAGACTAGATGATGTCCAAAAATCCTACAACGCAGAGTCAGAAAAACAGACTGGTGATCAACACGACCTAACCTCTAAACCTAAAGGTTGCCAATTGGAGCGTCTCCTGATAACAGCTATCGAAGGATAACCCTAACAATGGCGGGTGACGATACCCAACTACCGACAACAATTAATGTTAGTGTATATGCCCTAGAGGCCATTACTGTATCATACTAGTTTGTATATTACTTAATAGAAGCTTGGGATATTCACCTTGTATAGACAATCTTGCTCAAAATAGTAGTATGCTACTTGGTTTGTTTCTACTTTAATGTGTACATGTGTTTCTTTTAGTATATCACCTATACACATTAGTGGAGCCCTTAGGATCTTTGCTTGATTACCAGCGTTGTGATGGCAGTCACACTCATGGGGGTTGGGTAATCCACAAGCACATCCTTATGCAGGTCCCTAGTCATAGGACTATTGAGACAGGGCATAGATACTCCAGAGTAGACTAGCGTATACGCTTCTCATCCCAGCTGGGGAGACGGTCTGTCCCACACCCGTCAGTACGTCGTACTTGAGATAGTATGCGGGTGCTCGTTAGGTTACGAGTACACTGGACAGGACTCGTCGGGAACTGTTGGTTGGTACTATACATATCTTCAGTTATCAGTTCCCAGGTGATATGAGTATAGCTTAGTCCGCTGACTTGACACTGTCACTTCGCCTCGAGTGTGTTCCCACTGTACTTAGATTACTACCCTACCACGGCTCAAAGGAGTCGTGAAAACAGGTAGTAGTTGGGTGCAGTCCCGAAGCACTTGGAGGCAGTGACGGTTAGACAGGATTCGTCTCTCCCGGTATTGGGGGTTGATATCGTGCTGTGTCTAAGAGATCCATTACACAAAGTCCCTGTCCAGGGCAAGCGAGATATACTGGTAGGTTTCCAGTGTTATCTCAGGGTGTTCTGGGCTACACTCCGACACGACTTGTACCGCTATTAGGGGACTGGCGTTTACCACCCCCCTAGGCCCGCCATGCGATATTCTCAGACGAACAGACCGGACTGTACGCAGATTGTCACATTCAGGCTCAGTAGGAGTTCAGATGGGTTTCACCTCGTCCGTCTTCTTATCGGCATCTACCTGGGGGCCGTTACGCACAACTAGTGCCGCTTGCGGTCTATGGTTAAACCCACTGCCAGCATAGTGTCGTGTCTTTAGAGTCCCACACAGAGAGCTATTCGCCTTTAGGCAAAAGAGTAGAGGTCGCATGGTTTTGCGACAGGGTTCGGTCACATCCGTGCACATGTGCACGTTTAGTGTCCGGGCAGTTATCACTGGAGGGCTTTGGTTTAAGCCAGATCCTAGTGTACATTTTGGGATTGGTTTTATCTCATTTGTATTCGTGTTCCTCGGAACGCGGATACGGGTGTGTATGCACGGTTGACAGAGACAGAGGCAGAGGATTCTCATTAGGGTTGTTGACTGTTGACTTTTGCTAAACCCTAATGAGAATAAGAAATATGATTAATGATAATATTAATTAAGTATTATTGTGCTATGGTTGGGTTGAAAGGTTGACTTTGTTGACTTGTTGACTTAGTTGACCGGTTGACTAGGTTGGACTTGTTGACCATCATCATGACAATGGCTATCATTTCTTGGCATTGACCTTTGCTTGCTTGTTTGTTCACAAATTGCATTTAATGCATGAAATGATATTGCCATTTGATATGACAACAACCATCATATAATTGTCAATTATTATTAAGAGTTATGATTATTTTGGATTATAAGACCAAGGGTGAGAAAAGTCTTGCTCATTCTATCATTCTCATTCTCTCTCATCCTCAAGCTCTCCCTCTTCCTCTTGCTCTCTCTCTTGTTCATGGTTCTATTGTATCATGTGTTGAGAAGCAAAAACCATAGAGATAAAAGCTAAAACACTTCTCTACTCATCCTAGTATACAAGGTCTAGCAAACCAAGTGTTCTAGTTTCCTCAAGATTGAGGTTGGAACCAAAGGTAGAGGCTCTCAGGTGGATCCATCTTCGGCATAAGGAGACGACGAGGAGAGAACCATCCGACCACCACAAGGAGTCGAAGAGAAGGAGTTCAAGTTAAGGTATAACCCCCTAACCGAGTAGGTAAAACTCCTAGTTTGGTTGTTAGATAGTTGTTTAACAATGATCCGTATTTTGAGTCCATGTTACCACCCAAAGAAAAATCGTTTTTCACCATTTCTGCAACCCCAAAGAACCGGGGACGGGTAACGTGGACTTACAGTGGTATCAGAGCCTAGTTAAATACTATCTAACATGTTAGAAAAGTAACTAGAAGTTCGATCGAAAAGAAAATCACAAAACACGCCCGGGGCATGAACTTTCTGTCGATTTTTAAACTGCTCTAAAAATTATTTGACATATACCAAAAATCGGCTCAGGGTTTTTAGTGAACAGTGCAGAAAAACGATCCACTGAACCGACCAACTCACCGCGGAAACGCGGCAAGAAGAGATTCTTGCCGCGGAACCGCGGCCGAGTTGACACGGCCGTGGATCGGTTTTGCTGCAGTGTATTTCTTGGGATGTTTTGGGATTTTTGGAATATGATTTTTCTGCCCAGATTTTACAGAAAGAAA
The DNA here is from genome assembly GCA_030015575.1 of Agapanthus africanus. NCBI lineage: Eukaryota > Viridiplantae > Streptophyta > Magnoliopsida > Asparagales > Amaryllidaceae > Agapanthus > Agapanthus africanus. Next base: position 235,077,001 of record JASDDO010000031.1, read on the forward strand.
AATTAGTTTTTGGGGTTTAAAAATCCGTATTTTGATCGAACTTCTAAAGACTTAAGCTAACGGGTTATATCTGTGATGTGATATATGTATTGAACGTCTGCTAATCGCTATACGTCGATTAGTGGGGGTTATACATATCTGTGATCTGTAATGTTGATGGTATGTGTATATGAATTCATTGGATTGTCGCGGATGAATAGCCGGGGGGTTGTGAGATGAGAGTTTTCTTTTTCTTTCAATTCATGTAATTTGTAATTGATGTAATATTATTTATATGGCCGCACAACCGGGATGGGGTTGTAGCCGTCATTGTATAATTTCTTTTACTGTTTTTGCTCCTAGGATAGACCCAAGGTGGGGTGCACAAACTACCGGGTATCTCGAAGTGCCTAGTGTCCTACTCACGGTGTTGAGGGAGGTTGCTTCGCTTCGGTTACTTGGCGGGTAGTTTGCCGCACCCGTAGGGGTCTAGGGTGGGGTCTTGGCTATTCATCGTGACCGTGTAATCCGCTCTTCGTTACAGGCTCGTACAGAATGCGGATTCCTAGTATATCCAATGTGTTCATCTGTGATCTGGAATGGCTATCATTGCATGTGACGAATGTGTATATCTATATATGATATCTATTTAGGCGTTGCTTATGTTTTGCATCCGCGCTAGTCCAGCCCCCGCTCTGTCGTTAGTTAAGTAACCTAACGGGTGATGATGGGGCCCCGTGGCGAATGCAGATGGCATAAGCGTACGTCATATTTTCGTTGTTTTCTGCAATGGTAGGATTAAATGATGGGACGCATTAAATTAATGCAAGAAAATAATCCAAAGTTGAGTCGTTGGAACACTTTCAAAACCACTCGGTTTCTTTTCAAAAACAACTTTTAAACGCGGAGCTTAAGCCACTCCTTTTAAAAGCTATCTCGTTCCATCGATTATATCAAGTTCACGACGTTCACGGTTTCGCCGAAACCATTCGTAGCCCTCCGTCGTTTCACATGGATAGTCAATATTATTCAAGCTATGTTTGTTGGCCATAGTCAAGGCATAGTGATTGGTAGCTATTGGGTATTCATGTGCAGCATAGATAGATGTGTTGGTTTGGGACAGTCGTACTGCCTTGTTGGCCAAAGTTAAGGGTAGGTACGGGTGGGTTCAAATTAACCTGGAGAATGACGGGTAGAACTTGACATGTGACTTATGATTTGTTGGCCAAAGTCAAGGTCATAAGAGCATGGGGCAAAAATCCACATCGGGAGTTTCAAAAGAAACTGAAACTTGCTAGCGCTTCATATCATTTGGAGTGTGATGATTCTGGTAGGATTCCTTCAGTTTTGTCACGCGATGATATTTGGATCCCGATCCTACTGTGAGTATATGCTACTCCTCGGGAAATTTCTCACTTAACGATCAATGCTATAAACCATGTAGGTGTCTAGAAAGGTGTTAGCGGGGCTACGCCCACAGGGAAAAGAGGTTATTTAATTAAGGAACTTCGCGAAAGCATTGGAAATCCTCCCTCGAAGTACCAATACTGGCCTGGCTGAATGGTTAAGCAAGTATTGTACGGTGAGATTGATCCCGACTAATTCTTCCTTTTTGGTTTGAGGAGGGATTCGAGAGACAGTGGGAGCCATCCTGTTTAGATAAATTAAAAACCACTCTAAACTTGTAAGAGCATCATGCTAAAGTGTTTCTTCTCTCTCTCCTAATTGCAGCGACCAAAAATCATGACTGGACTTAAGTTACTACTAGATAAAAACATACTAACAGGGCCAAACTACAAAGATTGGCTCAGGAATGTCAAAATGGCTATCACTTATGACAAGTTGGGGTATCTCCTTACCACCAAATCTCCCCCTGTCCCAGGTCCCAAAACCAGCGTCGCGGATAAGGAAATCCGTAAAACCTAGGAAATCGACTGCGCGAAGGCCAAGTGCCTCGTGCTTGCCTCTATGGACAATGAACATCAGAGGAGGCATGAGAATATGGACCTAGAATCCATATTTCTCCATACAAAAGAACTGTATGGAGAGCAATCCTGTATCGCCAGATACGAAGTCTCGAAAAAGCTGTTTTCGGCGAGATTGGCCGTCGGATCATCGGTAGCGGAACACGTGCTTAAGATGATTGGCTTCATTTAGGAGCTCGCGGACCTTGGGACCACGTTAGAGAACGAGCTCTACACGGACTTGATTCTCCAGTCCCTTCCTTCCACTTACGCCCAGTTTATCCTGAACTTCAACTTGTAAGAAAAAGAATTTGAACTTTCAGAACTCCTCAACATACTGAGGAGTGCAGAGGGCACCCTACAGAAAGGTAGGGAAACATCCACTTTGTTTGTAGGAGAATCTTCCTCTTCTAGATCCAAGGAGAAAGCCATGGGAAAGAAGAAGAAAACCCCTACCAAACCAAGGGGCGGTGTTAGTAAAGTGGATACGAAGGGAAAGGCAAAGGCAACAAAGGTAGCGGGAAAGCTTGTGGGGAAGGAAGAGTGCTTTTACTGTCACAAGAGTGGACACTGGAAAAAGTATTGCAGGGCTTGGTGTTGGAGATAATGCCCTCAGAGTCAATTATTGGATCACAGGCACGTGATTGCAATGATTGATGGAGGACCAATGCCGGTAGGACAGTCTTACTCAAGATGATTGTATGCTATCTGGTTTACCTTTATCATCGTGTACTGCTTCAGGTGACCTTACAGGTCACTCTTACACGTTGATAGAGCCCTTAGGATTCTCGCTTGACGACCAGCAGTATGATGGCGATCATATACGTGGGAGCTGGAGTCTATAAGTACATCCTTAAAAGGTCCCTATTCGTGGGAGTTTCGAGACAGGGCATCGATATTCAAGAGTAGACTAGTGTATACAGTCGAGACCCCGACGAGGGGCGATGGCCGGTCTCACAAGCCACTGGTGTCAGTTGGTTCACCTAAGATATATACAGGTGCTCATTGGGTTATGAGTACATCGTACATGACTCGCCGGGAACATGCTAGTTGGTCTTATACCTGACGTCAGATAGCAGTTCCCTGGTGACATGTGTATAGGTTAGTTCATCGACCTGAGATCGTCATTTGTCTCGTGTGAGTTCCCACTGTACTTTGATTACTACCCTACCACGCTCAAAGGAGACGTGCAAACAGGTTTTATTTGGTTACAGTCCCGAGCCACATGGAGGCAGTGAGCAGATCTTCAGGGGTTCAACTCTCCCGGCAATAGGGGTGAGGTCACGCTGTGTCTAGGAGAGCCCTTACAAGAAGTCCTTGGCCAAGGAAGGAGATTTACTGGTAGGTATTCCTGTAGTATCTCAGGGTGTTCTGGGCTACACTCCGACACGACTTATACCGCTTTTGGAGGTCTGACTTTTACCAACCCCCTAGGCCTGCCATGCGATGCTCATAGACGAACGGATCGGACTGTACGGATATTGTCACTGACAGGCTCAGTAGGGTGTCAGGATGAGTTCGCTCATCGACGTCCCTTTTGGTCAATACCTGGTAGCCCGTTACGTATGGCTAATACCTCTGACGTGCTGGTGGTTAAATCCACAGCCAAAGTATTGACGAGTCTTTAGAGTCCCCCACAGACCGTTTTCTCAAGTTTCGGGCGAAACGCTGTAGAGGCCGTATGGAGATATGGCAGGGTTCGATCATATACGTGCGGTATTGCACGGATCATGATCAGACGGATAATACGAGCGGGCTTTGGTTTAAGCCGGATCCTAGTATTGTACAGTGTAGATTTTGTCTCATTGCATTTGTATTCGGTCAGAATATAAATGCGGGTATGTATATACAGTAGCGGGGTTTTCCTGTAATTTATTACGGGATCAGTTTTTTGGAGTTGCCAGTTTGCATTCCGTTTCGGCCATTTTCCTTTATTTCCTTTCTTTGGCTGAAATTTGGTGGAGCGGGTTCTTTGTAATTGTGCATTTAACAAAGGAGAAGACTTTTGGTTCATCATGACATCTTGCTTCATGATTGTGCTTCATCATTGCTTGACTTTTGGTGACATGATGGTTGATGGATATGGGTATGATTATTGAGGTGACTTTCTTCATGATTATTATGATTCCTCTCTCTTGCATTATCTTGGCTCACTCCTTCATTCCTCATGCTCTCTCTTCTCATTTCCTCAAGCATGAGGCCGGCCACATTTTCATGGGGGCTGTCCCAAATTTTGGTAGTAGGATTTTTGGTCTTTTGGCTTTGCAAAAATCCCATAGCTCCATCTCCAAAAGTTCATCTCCTTCTCCATTAAAACCATGACAACTTCTTAAATACCTTGAGACAAAGAGTACTACATTAGCCTACAACATTTCTTGGACACGTCGGCTCGCCAACTTCGTGCCCGAGTTGCCTCGGTACAGAGGTGGGAGCCCGTAAAAGAACCCGGCGATGTGGTGCCCTTCCGACGAGGAGATGAAGATCGGTGATTCCGCGGGGAGATCGGGATGACGACGAGAAGACCGAAGGACACGGATCGCTCGGTATATCTCTCTACCCCTTCTCTAGTTAGCTAGGATTAGGTTAATGGCCCGATCCGGGTTTTAAAGTCCGCGGTTGCGCCTGTTCCAGTTTATAGAAAAGTTTTAGTTTCCGCATTTTGGCCTCGTTCAAACGGCCGGGGCGCTGCCGTGCACTTACACTGGTATCAGAGCCAGGCCATTAACCTAGTCTAACTTGCTCTAACGTGTTTACAAGTTCGATCAAACGAATTTCCAAAAAACCACATTTTCTATGCATCAGTTTCTGTCGAATTTTTCCAGTCGTCAAAATATTATTTGGTACATTGGAAAATTATGTGCAGGGTTTTTCGAGAATTCTGTGAAAATTTGGTCTGTTGATATTACTGTAGCGCGGCGGATCAGCATCCAAAACCATGTTTGGGCCGCAGATCCGCCGCCGTTTTGTGTCCAAACTACACCAAATTTTTACCGTGGGCTTCTGACATGGAAATAGGGTTTCTGGTATATTCTTTTTGGGCCCAGATGTTTTTGAGTGCTACAGTTGTGCTTGGGGCCCACTTCGGGAAATTTAGTCGGTCGAAAATTTTAAACATGTTAGTTCACAGTATTTACATTATATCGGCGACCGTGAATGTCATTTTATCGGTAAATCCTGTTTAACTGCTATAGCCCTTTTAGACGGATTTGCGAACGTGACATTCACGTTGATGTTCTGTGTTGTGCTGTGATGTTGCGGATTTTCGTGGTGGATAGCCTGGCTGCAATGTTAGTACAGTTTGGTTGTTTATGTACATTTGATATTGCGGGGCGAGCGTCCGACATGTGGACTACTGTCACTGCCTGTTTGTATATTATTCTTTTGGGGCATGACCGGGCTGAGGTCGATGTACCCGTTCTATGTATATTTTACTTTCTGTACTAGGATTACCCCACGGTGGGATGCACGGATAGCCGGGTTCTAGAGGGCAACGGGCCCGCATCTCTTGGCGGTGAGACGGAGGGGGCTTCACTCTAGAATTGGCGGGCTATTCGCCGCACTCATAGGGGGTACATGTTGACCTAAGGAGGGGTGCACAAGTTACCGGATTCCGTGAAGTGCTGGGTGGTCCATTCACGTTGTTGAAGGGGGCTGCCTCGCTTCAGGTTTTGGCGGGTAACTTGCCGCGCCCGTAGGGGTCTAAGATTTCATTGCACAGGCTATCCACATGACCAGGGGAACGTCGGGTTTCAGTAGCGGCTCTATGAAACCCGGGGATCCCAGATATCTGTATTGTTCTGTGATGCTTATTACATTTCTGTGATGTTGCATTTTATCACGCCTTGAGAGAATATTATATATTGATATATATACTAGTAGATGTTGTATATGTTTTGCACCCACGCTAGTCCAGTCCCCGCTCTGTCGTTAGTTAAGTAACCTAACGGGTGATGACAGGACCCAGTGGCGAATGCGGGTGGCATATACGTACATCATTATTTTCGTTCTTTATTGGTGTGATCAATTGATGGGACTGCGTTGATTCGGATCAATGCAAGATAAACAAACCTATTCTGATGTTGTTGGAACATTTTTCAAAAAGCTGTTATTGCAAGGGCATTCTCTTTTGTTTTGCACAGTTGTATTCAGTTGGAATATCCTGCACCTCAGTCGACGAGGCAAGGGCCGAGATCCCTTCACCGGGAGTGACCCCTTGGACAGAAGTTTGCGTCAGGGCAATAACTTCACTATAGTCGATTACTTTTGCTTTGCATCATGGTATTCAGTTGGAATATCCGGCACCTCATTCTACGGGGAAAGAGCCGAGATCCTTTCACCGGGAGTGACCTCTTTAGCAAAGGTTTTCGCCACTATATTTTTATAAAAGCTATCCGGTTCCTTCAACGATATCAAGTTCATTACGTTAAAGATTTTTTGCCAAAAACCATTCGTAGCCCTCCGTCATTTCATACGGGTAGCACGTAGTATTCATGCTATGTTTGTTGGCCTTAGCCAAGGCATAGTGTATGGTAGCTGTTTGTTACCTTTCTGCTGCATAGATAGATGCATTGGTTTGGGACAGTCATATATCCTTGTTAGCCCTAGTCAAGGGCTTGTACGGGTGGGTTCAAATTAACCTGGACAATGATGGGTAGAACTTGACATGTGACTTATGATTTGTTGGCCTTAGTCAAGGTCATAAGAGCATGGGGCAAAAATCACATCGGGAGTTTCTAAAGAAACTGAAACCTGCCAGATATGCGCATACCTTCTGGAGTGTGATAACGTGAGCGGATTCCGTCACGTTATCATGCGATGATAGTTGGATCCCGATTCCCACTGATGAGTTGGTTTACTCCTCGGGTGATCCCGACTAATTCTTCTTTCAGGTTTGGAGGAGAATTTGACGGTACAGTGGGAGCTTTCCTGATTAGATAAATTGGTAACCATTCTGATCTAGGTTAGAGTGCACGCTGAGCGTTTCTTTTCTCTCTTTCTTTGGCAGCGACCATGGCCCAACCCTTGACTATGACTCGGTGACCAAATTAACCGAACCTTCTTAAACACTGGCTTTTGGATTGTCAGAGTTGCATACCTCATTGCCACTCCTACTTTTACCCTTTTCTCCAGGACACCCCGTATTACTACGAATGTCCACTTCCATTTGATAAAACCATCGTATGGTTATATACGAACTCGAAGGAATTTATTCGAGGATGGTTTCCTGTTCTGGAGAAAACGGATAGGACTATTCAGTTGTCTTTTCCTTTTACCTTCTCTCAGGTTGCGAGTACTCCTTGATTTAGGAGATAGTATACCTATTACGTAAATTGGATAGTCTTCTTCCAAACCATAGGATGGTGCCGAACGGTAGGGAATGAAGAAAACCAATTAGCCTAAACGGTGTACAGAAGGTATTAAGTAAAGACATATCAAGTGATTAGTAAGAGGGAAATGTAAATTGCGACTGCTATTCACGACCAAACCAAGTATTTCTTCCCCAAACCTATATCACCTTTGTATTTCTCCAGAACACTCCGTATCACTACGAAGGTCCACAGTTATTTAGATAATCCATCGTATGGTTATATACGAAGTCGAAAGGAACTTGTTCCAGTTCGGGGATGGATTCTGGTTCGGGAGAAATAATAATAAAGTTTATTCGGTTGTCTTTTATCTTCACCTTCTCTCGCATTGCGAGTGTTCCTAGGATTGGGACAGTACACCCATTATGCTTATTGGATAGTCTTCTTCCAAACCATAGGCTGGTGCCGAACGGTAGGGAAGGAAGAAAACCATTTGGCCTAAAGGGGTGTATAGAAGATAATGACTAAAGACATATGAAGGGATTTGGAGAGATGACAAAGAATTATACGGTTACAGTTATGAATCTGGATAATGGAAGAGGCATTACTAGGAATACCAGCGTACCCCTACGAAACATTTCAATGTTTCAGTTTCACTGTGTATTGTTAAAACAAAACTGATTTCCCAAATAGTCCTTACTCCAGGGTATGTATTTACGAGGTTTAATTCTCACATCTGTATGGTTTTACAGATGATGAGTGGGAGTAAGTTATTAGGAATTAGGTGATTATCCTCATTATATCGGAGTTCGTTGTAATTGGTGATATTTGAGGAAATCACCTGGGTAGTTTGCCGGACGGTAAATATTTGGTTTTGAATATCCGTTGTTATGCACCAATTTCAAATTGATATATCTGTACGTCTATTTTTATAGAGTGAGATATACCTTTTTGAAATTATGTCAATGACATTTACCTATATCAGTGGATGGTTAGGTAATGAGCATTAAACAGCGGTGTAATTCTTCTTAACCATAAGTACAGTTTTCAACTTACGACACACAGTGAATGAGTCACTAGACTCAGGGGACTTATACAGATTATTGTATATTATCCTGTGTCCATTAGGACTGAGGGGTTGGTCCTCGTACTATATTCGGTTTACTTATGCCTTCTCTAGGTCTTAGACATGTGTTTCGTAGAAACACAGGGTCCAAGTTTTGAGAAGTTATAGGTATAAGAGTAAAGTAGAGAACCAGGTGTTGCAAGTATCGGGATTCTTCAAGGTGACCGAAGATGTAGATACTTGTGAATGGTATTCAGTTGATAGTAATGATAAAGAGAACTTCCTTCTCTTTTGGGTTACTCATATCTGGATGCATTCCTATGTTGAGTAACGCTGATCGGCCTCCTTCCATTTAGTTGACATGCACTGGAGACAGCTGCTTGATTTTAATCTGGTTCCAATTAAATCAGTGCCTCTGTTTCTATATTGGACATAGAACAGTTCATATCTTAACGATGTTAAGGTACGGGGAGTTGTCCGGCTTATGATTAAAACCAGACTCTGGATAACTCAAGGCACGTTTCTGTAATGGTTGTTTGTGGGTTGACCCAGGCTATGACAAGGGTTGATTTTCTACCATCTGTAAGATCAATAGTGATATTGTTCTAGACTCACCACAGTTTTAAGTAAAATGGATTTTTCAGAAAACAGAAGTGGGAGTATGGTAGAACTGGAAGTGATTCCAGAACCGCAAACGATTACTGAAAATTTGATAAGAACCTAAATATTCAATCTGGTTTGACATTCCATTGTCCAATCCGCAGATAAGGTGGGTAACCTCAGGCACCCAAGAGGTACTTCGGTATGCTCAAGGACGGTGGCAGGGAGGTTCTTGTTTACCCAGACTTGCCATTGCTGTTGTTCCAGACTGTGAGACCCCGGCAGGAGGATGAGTATAGCATCGTTCTGAACTGGCTTTAGAAGTGCACGTGTCAATGACTGTGCCAGAGGGTTGTCGTAGTCAGTGGGAGCAACAGAAGCATGGTGGACAAGTGGCTCATGTCTATTTATAGACTAAAGCAGATATCGCGGAGATAGATCATCTATTTCTGATGTGACAGTCATAGGTTTGACTTCATCAGAATAGGGGATGGATCTGTTAAGAAGGTAGTAGGGTGTGATGTCCTGGTATTTGGATGACATACACAGAGTAGGAAGTGATATTCCTATACTACGATCGGTTATACTTTGGTTGTCATACAGTGGTTTCTCCACATAGGAATTGGTTATTATATCAGACATTCTGGTTACTAGATCTATGGTTTTAGATCTAGATTTGGGAAGTGTCCCAATCAGGGTACTTAGACTGCATTCTGAAGGTGTTTTAGAATGGACGACTTCTGGCATGGTGGTGTACCTGCAGGTGATGTAGTCACCCTCTCTAAAGGTGTCTTATAGACTAAAGGGGAGAGGGATGTGTATGATTGGCAGATCACTTGCTTAGGTAATTGAGTAAATCATGAGATGTCAAGTACCACACCAGATGTTGTTTTTGAAGTAGATGCAATAAGATGATATTAATCCTATACTGGAGAGACATTCGGGAGCAGTTTTAGAACATTAGTGGATGTTCTAGGAATATGATAACGTTAGCCTCATTCGGGGGACGGCTATCATTCCAGGCTTCCAAGCTGACATGGATGACAGAGAGGTTGTCAGAGTTATAGTTTTCCCTCTGACTTGGGGCAGTATTTTGGACAGGTGGCCCAAGGGGATACTGAGAGAGACATGACGCAGGATACCGATTAAGTTCAGTTGACGATACAGTCTAAGAAGTTTGGATTTGGAGTTCATTTATGAGCTGGGTCCCATCAGATATCCTGACATATTCTAAGACAGGTATTGCTCATTTCGGGAGATGGGTTTCTCCACGAACTTGAGATAAAGAGAGACATAGAAAGAAACATCAAGGCGGATCCACTCACTGAGGCTATTCCTCGAACACATTAGTTTCGCAAACTAGTTTTGTGAGACTGATTAGTAGAGGAGTTGGGTGTTCGGTATCACACGGGCTGTGAGTATGCGACATCGCAATAATTAGCCTTGAGTGCAAGTGGGAGATTGTTGGAGATAGTGCCCTCAGAGTCAATTATTGGATCACAGGCACGTGATTGCAATGATTGATGGAGGACCTATGCCGGTAGGACAGTCTTACTCAAGATGATAGTATGCTATCTGGTTTACCTTTATCATCGTGTACTGCTTCAGGTGACCTTACAGGTCAGTATTACACGTTGATAGAGCCCTTAGGATTCTTGCTTGACAACCAACAGTATGATGGCGATCATATACGTGGGAGCTAGGGTCTATAAGCACATCCTTAAAAGGTCCCTAGTCGTGGGAGTTTCGAGACAGGGCATCGATACTCCAGAGTAGACTAGTGCATACAGTCGAGACCCGACGAGGGGAGGTGGCCGGTCTCACAAGCCGCCGGTGTCAGTTGGTTTACCTAAGATGTATACAGGTGCTCATTGGGTTATGAGTACACCGGACAGGACTCGCCGGGAACATGCTAGTTGGTCTTATACCTGACGTCAGATAGCAGTTCCCTGGTGACATGAGTACAGGTTAGTTCATCTACCTAATATCGTCATTTGTCTCATGTGAGTTCCCACTGTACTTTGATTACTACCCTACCACGCTCAAAGGAGACGTGCAAACAGGTTTTAGTTGGGTACAGTCCCGAGCCATATGGAGGCAGTGAGCGGATGTTCAGGGGATCGTCTCTTCGGGTATTGGGGGTGAGGTCACGCTGTGTCTAGGAGAGCCCTTACACGAAGTCCATGGCCAAGGCAGGAGATTTACTGGTAGGTATTCCAGTAGTATCTCAGGGTGTTCTGGGCTACACTCCGGCACGACTTGTACCGCTTTTAGGGGTCTGACTGTTACCAACCCCCTAGGCCCGCCATGCGATGCTCATTGACGAACGGACCGGACTGTACGGATATTGTCACTGATTGGCTCAGTAGGGTGTCAGGATGAGTTCGCTCATCGACGTCCCTTTTGGTCAATACCTGGTAGCCCGTTACATATGGCTAATACCTCTGACGTGCTAGTGGTTAAATCCACAGCCAAAGTATTGACGAGTCTTTAGAGTCCCCCACAGACCGTTTTCTCAAGTTTCGGGCGAAACGCTGTAGAGGCTGAATAGAGATATGGGTTCGATCATATACGTGCGGTATTGCACGGATCATGATCGGACGGATAATACTAGCGGGCTTTGGTTTAAGCCGGATCCTAGTATTGTACAGTGTAGATTTTGTCTCATTGGATTTGTATTCGGTCGGAATACAAATGCGGGCATGTATATACAGCAGCGGGGTTTTCCTGTAATTTATTACGGGATCAGTTTTTTGGAGTTGCCAGTTTGCATTCCGTTTCGGCCATTTTCCTTTGTTTCCTTTCTTTAGCTGAAATTTGGTGGATGGGGTTATTTGCAATTGTGCATTTAACAAAGGAGAAGACTTTTGGTTCATCATGCTTCTTGCTTCATGATTGTGCTTCATCATTGCTTGACTTTTGTGTTGGGCTAGCCTAGCACCTCGTCAAGGGTTCGGTAGCATCACATATGCCATAATCAAAAATTTTAGAGGTGCTAAGTTAACTCGACAAGAATCGAAACTAGAAGTTTTAGGGATTCATACAAATAAGCATCACATGCAAATGTAAAACTATCACTAAGAGTAGAGATTACAACCTTTGTAGATCTCCCTCGGTGACTCCTTGGCACTATGAGAGTTTGGAACGGATCGATGGAAGCCTTCCTTGTCCACGATGATCCATCCGAAGTCCCTTTGCCCAAAGCTCCTTACCTTACTTGTTTCGTAAACGAAGTAGAGTAAACACCCTACACAAATCGGCTAGATGTGTGTAGTATGATGATGTGGTTTATGTTCTTCAATTGAAATCCTTTCTTTTATCAACTTCACTCAAGAAGGAAATCAAGAGAGGAAGAAGAAGATAATGGTGGCTTGAGCTTTCTATCAAATCACATTTGATAACTTGTTTTCTTCACACCCTTGCACTAATTGTACACAAGTTTTGTACTACTTGTTTCATATCACATATGAAGCTATTTATAGTGATGAGAAGGAATAATCACCATTATTCCATTACCACCATAATTGTGAGTGGAAATTCTTTTCATAAAGAATTAAGCATGGGTGGAAATTCTTTTCATTAAGTTAAGTAAAGCTTACCCACTAAAGAATAAAGGAGCATGAGTGGATATTCATTACATTAACTTAAAATGATAAATACAAATTAAAAGCTTCAATATAAGTCTAGCATTGCCACCATTCTTGTATCAACAACCATGATACTATGTATGCATGTATGTGTCCATGCACATCATCATGTGCATACATGCATGCATACAAAAGGATTTACTTAAAGAATTAATCTAAATGTAATTAGTTAAATCAACACTTGATTTAGCAAACCAGTCATATCTCATACGATCGGACAAATAGAAAATGCCCGATTAATATACGTTATAACATAACCGTATTTAATCGGGTCCCACGCATATCTCATATGCACACCACATCTTTTGCCTGAGCCAGGAAACTTCATTGTGGGACTCTAAGACTCGTCAATACGCCAGCAGTAGATGATGATCATATCAAACATCTACAAGCCGCAAGAGGTCAGCTAAACATAACGGCCACCCGGGTATTGAAACGATCAGAGGAAAACCAGCGAAGCTGTAAAAACTCCCGTCGAGCCAACTGGCAACACTTACCGTACATTCCGGTCTCTTCGTCAGATATGCTGCATATCGAGTCTAGGGATGGAATCGTCGACCCCAGTAACTCAATAAGTCATGCTGGTGTATGGTTCATAACAGATTGAGAAACTACAGATAACTCTTATTAGTAAATCTCAGCAGCCCTGGCCAGGGACTTCATGTTATAGACAATCGAGCATAGCACAACATCAACCCCCAATACCGGGAGAGACGAAATCCCTCCTATCGCTCATTGCCTCCATGCGCCTCGAGACTGTACCCAAAGACCACCTGTTTGCACGACTCTATAGGGCCGTGGTAGGGTGGAGATCAAAGTATAGTGGGAGGACACACAAGACTCTATGACGATCTCGGGTCTACAGACTAACCTGTACCAGTGTTCCCTGAGAACTGCTATCCGACGATAGATATAATACCACATAGGAATTCTCGGCGAGTCCGTTCAGTGTACCCAGTCTCCACTGAGCACCCGCATACAATCTTTGGTGTCTCCTCACCAGATGGATATGGGATCATCCATCGCCCATCATATAGGACAAGAATAGTATACGCTAGTCTACTCTGGAATATCGATGCCCTGTCTCGATACACCCTCGACTAGGAACAGTTCAAGGATATGCTTATAGACTACACGTGCCCCACTAGTATGATCCGCATCATAATTACTGTAGTCAAGAAAATATCCTTTGGGCTTTATCAACATGTGTAAATGATTAAATCTACATGTCCAGATAAAGTAAACCAGATAGCGTACTATCATGTTGAGCAAGAAATTCATCTATCTCCATAGATAATATGTCCAAGTTTCCACTATCCATATAATGGCCTTTAGGACATACATATTACTAACAATCTCCCACTTGCACTAAGGCCAGTTATTGGCGTATCTCATACCCAACATTTCAAACAGTCGCTCATGCTGAGGCTGTGGAAGTGCCTTGGTGAATGGATCCGCTGTGTTATCCTTTGTGTCTTGTCTCCGAATCTCGATCTCCTGGCGATCTACTATCTCCCGGATCAGATGATATCTCCTTAGGATGTGTCTGGACTTCTGATGGGACCTTGGTTCTTTGGCTAATGCTCTAGCTCTATTATTTTCACAATACAATGGTATTGGATCAACAATGGTTGGAACTACTCCTAGTTCCGCAATGAACTTCTTCATCCAGACGGCTTCCTTAGCAGCATCACTTGCAGCAATATACTCAGCTTCCATCGTGGAGTCTGCAACGGTGTCCTGTTTGGAACTCTTCCAACTAACCGCTCCTCCATTTAGGGTAAATACAAACCCTGAGATTGATTTACTGTCATCCTTGTCACTTTGGAAGCTTGAATCGGTAAAGACCTCCATCTGGAGATCCCTATTACCATACACCAAGAAAAATTCTTTAGTCCTTCGCAAGTACTTAAGAATGTTCTTCACTGCTATCCAATGTTTCTCCCCTGGGTTGGATTGATACCTGCTTACTACAGCCAGTGCATAAGCCACATCAGGGCGAGTACACAACATCGCATACATTATAGATCCCACGGCAGAAGCGTAGGGTATAACGCTCATGCGAGCTCTCTCTTCATCAGTCTTCGGACAGAAGTCCTTAGAGAGAGTGATTCCATGACTAGCAGGCAAGGCACCACGCTTGGAATCTTCCATACTAAACCTCTTTAGAATGGTGTCTATGTACTTTGATTGGGACAGTCCCAATAACCTCTTGGATCTATCTCTATCATGGAGAACCTTTGTGATAAGAATAGTTTGACCGATTGTAGCATAGGGACATCATTTCCTATCAGGAGAATGTCATCAACGTACAATACGAGGAATGTGACAGTACTCCCTACAATCTTCTTATAAATACATGGTTCATCTTCATTTCTGACAAAATCAAACTCTTTGATTGTATCATCAAAGCAGATGTTCCAGCTCCTTGAGGCCTGCTTTAATCCATAAATGGATTTAAGCAATCTACATGCTTTCCCGCTGCTCCCACTATCAATGAAGCCCTCTGGCTGATCCATAAAAACACATTCTTCTAAATCACCATTTAGAAATGCAGTTTTCACGTCCATCTGCCAGATTTCATAATCATAGTGAGCAGCAATAGCAAGTAGGATCCTAAAGGATTTAAGCATTGCTACTGGAGAGAAAGTTTCATCATAGTCCAAGCCTGGTCTTTGACGAAAACCATTCGCTACAAGCCTTGCTTTATAGGTCTCCACTTGTCCATCTACACCAATCTTTCTCTTAAAGATCCATTTGCACCCAACGGGTTTTATCCCAGGAGGCGCAACGTCCAAAGTCCATACTTTGTTGGTGTACATTGACTCCATTTCGGATCTCATTGCTTCCAGCCATTTCACTGAGTCACCACTCGTGATAGCTTGCTGAAAACTAGTAGGGTCATCATCATCCATGATGCAATCTTCTCTATCACCATCTATGAGAAACCCATAGTATCTCTCTGGTGGGTGAGAAGTTCTACTAGACCTCCTGAGCGGTTGAGGTTCTTGAAGTTGTACTACAACATCAGTTTCAACCAATTCCTCCTGAGTGATTTGTGTCTCTAGAACCTCTTCTAGTTCTACCACATTGCCATTAGTACTTTCCGTAAAGAACTCATTTTCCAAAAATGTGGCATGCTGAGCAACAAACACCTTTTGTTCCTCTTTGTGGTAGAATAGATATCCATACGAATGTTTTGGATACCCCACAAATTTACACATGACCGATCGTGTCTCGAGTTTGTCTGGATTCTGCTTTTTAACAAAAGCCGGACAACCCCAAATCCTAAACCTTTTAAGAGATGGTCTCTTTCCATTCCACATCTCATATGGAGTGGTAGACACGGTCTTAGTTGGCACCCTGTTCAATAGATACATTGCTGTCTCCAATGCATGTCCCCAAAAAGAAAGCGGTAACTCAGCATCACACATCATGGATCGTACCATATCCAATAGGGTACGATTCCTCCGTTCTGACACACCATTGTGCTGCGGTGTGTAAGGAGGAGTGAGCTGAGAGAGAATTCCATTCTCTTTTAAGAAGTCTAGAAACTCTGTACTTAAATACTCTCCACCTCGATCCGATCGAAGTTTCTTGATGCTCAAGCCTGTTTGCTTCTCTACTTCAAGTTTATACTCCTTGAATTTCTCAAAAGCTTCAGATTTGTGCTTTATCAAAAACACGTGTCTGAATCTTAAGAAATCATCAGTAAAAGTGATGAAGTATGAAAAACCACCTCTTGCATGTGTAGACATTGGTCCGCATACATCACTATGTATGAGGCTTAAGAGTTCACCAGCTCTCTCTCCGTGTCCACTAAACGGAGTTTTGGCCATTTTACCTTTGATACAAGACTGGCAAGTCGCATAAGATTTATATTCAAACGGATTTAAATATCCATCTTTATGTAGCTTGTTTAGTCTTGTTTCATTAATATGACCAAGTCTACAATGCCAAAGAAAAGCTTCATTTATATCTGAAAACTTTCTTTTACTAGTATGTTGTATATTGAAAACTGTGTGTTGGTTCAGGACGTAAATACCGTTATTTAGTGTACCATACCCAATCAACTCTTGATTCAGGTTAATGTTCATAACATTATTTTGCAATATAAAATGATATCCTTCATTGTCCAACAAAGAAACAGATATTATATTACACAACATACTTGGTACAAAATAACACGGATTCAAAACCAAAATACTTCCTGAAGGCAACCCTAGATGATACTCTCCCACGGATACAGCATGTATATTGGAACCATTTCCAACCCGCAGAGTATGATCTCCTATCTTTAAAACTCTACTATTTCTCAATCCCTGCATACAATTGCAGATGTGAGAACCAGAACCGGTATCCAATACGCAGGATGCAGAGTTTAAAGAAAAACAGTTTTCAGTTACAAACACAACTGAAGTGGAAGCATCGGCATGCTTCTTCTTCTTGAGATCAGCAAGATATGTAGCACAGTTGCGTTTCCAATGTCCTGACTTTTTACAGTAAAAACATTCTCCTTTTCTGCTTCCCACAGCCCCGGCTTTGTCTTTCCCCTTCTCCTTTCTAACTCCTCCTTTCTGTGTGATAGACTTCTTCTTCTTCTTTCCCTTGGCCTTAGCTTTTGGGAATGAAGAGGAAGATGGCCCAGCAAGCAGAGCGGGAGTCCTTGTCGTTTTCAATGTGTTCTCTGCACTTCTCAACATATTGAGAAGTTCAGGCAATGATTTCTCCAAACCATTCATATTGAAATTTACTATGAACGGAGCAAAGGCAGGGGGGAGAGACTGTAGAACAATATCCGTATATTGCTCATTATCCATAGTCCATCCCAGTCCCTCAAGTTCTTCAATAAGACCAATCATCTTCAAAACATGGTCTCCAACTGATGCACCAGGGGCCATTCGCATCTGAAACAGCTTTCTAGATGCCTCGTATCTCAAAGTACGAGATTGCTCTTCATACAACTCCTTTGTGTGAAGAAAGATGGATTGCACATCCATATTCTCGTGTTGCTTCTGATGGACATTGTCCATAGAAGCGAGCGCGAGGCACTTGGCCGTGTTGCAGTCATTTTCCCAAGTTTTTCGGATCTCCCTATCCGAGACAGATGATTCAGGTCCTGGGACGGGTGAGGCTTCGGTATTGAGGACATATGATACCTTATCATATGAAAGTGCAATGTTTAAGTTCCTCAACCATTCTTTTTAATTTGGTCCTGTCAGTTTATTTTTCTCAAGTAGTAGCTTAAGTCCTGACATCTGTAACTGCCATTCGGAGAGAGAAAAGGATACACTTAGCGAAATGCTCTTTCAAAGAATTAGATTGGTTATTATTTTATCTAATCGATGTCTCCCACTGCTTTCAATCAAATTTTCTTTCAAAACCTGAAAAGAAAACTAGCCAGGAATAATTACATTCTACAGTTTTGCCAACCGGTCAGTCTTTCTAGACACCCACTGGATTAGCTAATTGTAAAGCGTAAAACTCTCCTGGAAGTAACACTTACTCACAGTGAGATTGAGATCCAACTATCACATATATGGTATGCAATCTCATTGCAAATTTCAACTCTTGAAATTCCCGATATGGTTTTTACCCCTAGTCACTTATGACCATGGCTATGGTCAACATATCATAAGTACTAGTCAAATTCTACCCGTCATTTCGTGATTAATTAGACCCACCCATATGACCCTTGACTATGATCAACATAATCACATGAATGTCCTAACTAATCGCATCATATGCGTTGTAGGAAGACATCACTTAGCTACCGTACACTACGCCTTGACTATAATCAACATACGCAACACGAATACTAAGTACTCTGCTTCCTAAAATGATGGAGGGTTGCGGATGGTTTTTAAGAAAACCTTTAACGCTTTGAACTTGATCTCGTTGTAGAATCAAAACGGTTAAGAAAAGGAGTGGCTTAAGCTCCGCATCTTCTTGAAACTTGCATTTTTCATAAAAAGCCGAGTTTGTTTCAAATCTGATTCTACAACATCATTAGGTTTCTTTTCTTTACATTAATCTCATTAATGTGATCCCATCATTTAAGTTCCTAAGCCATCACAGAATAGAACGTATACTTATACCATCCGCATTCGCCACAGTGTCCCGTTATGCACCGTTAGGTTACTTAACTAACGGCATAGCGGGGCGGGACTAGCGCGGGTGTAAAATATAAGCAACGTTTATTATATATCATATATATAATAATAATCCATTCGTCTCAGATATTAAGTAATCACATTACAGAATATCAACAGCAGAAGCATATAAAAGGATATCTAGGATGTCCGTATTTTGTATCGAGCCAACAATAGAAAATACGGATTCCACGGTCGTGATGAATAGCCAAGCCCACACCCTAGACCCCTACGAGAGCGGCAAGTGACCCCGCCAATTCTAGAGTTTAGGAGACCCGGTCTCGACTCCTCGAGATGGCCTCCCACTGAACCCTAGAACCCGGTCACTTGTGCTCCCCTCCTTGGGTCTATCCTAATGCGGAAAAGTAAATAATATACAATTGATTTATACATGAATGAAAATAAAACTCTCATCTCACATAAAAACCCCCGGCTATTCAGTCGCGACAATCCTACTCATCATATCTCAGCAACACATAATATCCCATATCATCAACGTAAGTAAGTATGCGTATCCCGATTGTCGTTGACGTATAGCAACGAAAACGGCGATACACCACACACTACACTTACGGTCGCAGAAAATAAAATGAAAAACTACAACATTTGGAATCAACAATCACCTTAGACATCATAAATTCGAAATATCACATACTTCGTATTTCATGCCTAACTATATGAATTCCACATATTGTATCACATTTCAGATAAATAGACAATATAAAACTTTTCGATCGAATAAACAAACACCCAAGATTTCCCAAACTGCACAACACTTGAGCCGAGTTCAAAAATTTCTAGAACATGCCACAACCCCTTATGGACCAACCGTAGAAGGGCCAAACCAACGCCTCACATGTGGCAACGCTAAACTACCACAAACCCTAAGGTTCAGTGATAGTTTTGACGGTCACATAATCGAGTTAAGGTTATGTTCTTCTAGAGTGTCCACAGATACGCTTGCATGTTTTTCGAAGATTTCGAACTATGGAAAAATCCAACACTTGGAATATTTCCAATACGGGAAAAATTGTGTTTCTAATATTCGTTCAAACATTTCAACACGTTCTAAAAATCTGAAAATCTGAACGAAGTTAAACTTTTCCAATCGAATCACCAAATACAATAGTTCTCCAGAAACTTCAACACTTGAGTATGTTTAAAATATCTCAGAGGCATGTACTGATTTAATCAGGTATTACTGTATAAAAATTATTTTCTAATTCCTTAGAACCGCCGCGGATCCGCCGCCAAATCCATGCTTTGGCCACTGATCCGCGGCTCTTTAGTGAGACCACTGAAAAAATTTTATATGGTAATTCATAGAAAAGCCTGCTGAATTTTTTAAGAACTTTTAATTTGGAAAAATCCAATTTTCAAAAAAATTTCCAGAGAGCGGTCCAAATTAGTGTTTCGTGGTTCGATCGGACTTTTAACATCGCCTACGCATCGCCTAAAGCTCTAGCCTGGCTCTGATACCACTGTTGGGCTAGCCTAGCAGCTCGTCAAGGGTTAGGTAGCATCACATATGCCATAATCAAAAATTTTAGAGGTGCGAAGTTAACTCGACAAGAATCGAAACTAGAAGTTTTAGGGATTCATACAAATAAGCATCACATGCAAATGTAAAACTATCACTAAGAGTAGAGATTACAACCTTTGTAGATCTCCCTCGGTGACTCCTTGGCACAATGAGAGTTTGGAACGGATCGATGGAAGCCTTCCTTGTCCACGATGATCCACCCGAAGTCCCTTTGCCCAAAGCTCCTTACCTTACTTGTTTCGGAAACGAAGTAGAGTAAACACCCTACACAAATCGGCCAGATGTGTGTAGTATGATGATGTGGTTTATGTTCTTCAATTGAAATCCTTTCTTTTGTCAACTTCACTCAAGAGAGAAATCAAGAGAGGAAGAAGAAGATAATGGTGGCTTGAGCTTTCTATCATATCACATATGATAACTTGTTTTCTTCACACCCTTGCACTAATTGTACACAAGTTTTGTACTACTTGTTTCATATCACATATGAAGCTATTTATAGCGATGAGAAGGAATAATCACCATTATTCCATTACCACCATAATTGTGAGTGGAAATTCTTTTCATAAAGAATTAAGCATGGGTGGAAATTCTTTTCATTAAGTTAAGTAAAGCTTACCCACTAAAGAATAAAGGAGCATGAGTGGATATTCTTTACATTAACTTAAAATGATAAATACAAATTAAAAGCTTCAATATAAGTCTTGCATTGCCACCATTCTTGTATAAACAACCATGATACTATGTATGCATGTATGTGTCCATGCACATCATCATGTGCATACATGCATGCATACAAAAGGATTTACTTAAAGAATTAATCTAAATGTAATTAGTTAAATCAACACTTGATTTAGCAAACCGGTCATATCTCATATGATCGGACAAATAGAAAATGCCTGATTAATATACGTTATCACATAACCGTATTTAATCGGGTCCCGCGCATATCTCATATGCACACCACATCTTTTGCCTGAGCCAGGAAACTTCATTGTGGGACTCTAAGACTCGTCAATACGCCAGCAGTAGATGATGATCATATCAAACATCTACAAGCCGCAAGAGGTCAGCTAAACATAACGGCCACACGGGTATTGAAACGATCAGAAGAAAACCAGCGAAGCTGTAAAAACTCCCGTCGAGCCAACTGGCAACACTTACCGTACATTCCGGTCTCTTCGTCAGATATGCTGCATATCGAGTCTAGGGATGGAATCGTCGACCCCAGTAACTCAATAAGTCATGCTGGTGTATGGTTCATAACAGATTGAGAAACTACTGATAACTCTTATTAGTAAATCTCAGCAGCCCTGGCCAGGGACTTCATGTTATAGCCAATCGAGCATAGCACAACATCAACCCCCAATACCGGGAGAGACGAAACCCCTCCTATCGCTCATTGCCTCCATGCGCCACGAGACTGTACCCAAAGACCACCTGTTTGCACGACTCAGTAGAGCCGTGGTTGGGTGGAGATCAAAGTATAGTGGGAGGACACACAAGACTCTATGACGATCTCGGGTCTACAGACTAACCTGTACCAGTGTTCCCTGAGAACTGCTATCCGACGATAGATATAATACCACATAGGAGTTCTCGGCGAGTCCGTTCAGTGTACCCAGTCTCCTCTGAGCACCCGCATACAATCTTTGGTGTCTCCTCACCAGATGGATATAGAATCATCCATCGCCCATCATATAGGACAAGAATAGTATATGCTAGTCTACTCTGGAATATCGATGCCCTGTCTCGATACACCCTCGACTAGGAACAGTTCAAGGATATGCTTATAGAGTACACGTGCCCCACTAGTATGATCCGCATCATAATCACAGTAGTCAAGAAAATATCCTTTGGGCTTTATCAACATGTGTACATGATTAAATCTACATGTCCAGATAAAGTAAACCAGATAGCGTACTATCATGTTGAGCAAGAAATTCATCTATCTCCATAGATAATATGTCCAAGTTTCCACTATCCATATAATGGCCTTTAGGGCATACATATTACTAACATTTTGGTGATATGATGGTTGATGGATATGGGTATGATTATTGAGGTGACTTTCTTCATGATTATTATGATTCCTCTCTCTTGCATTATCTTGGCTCACTCCTTCATTCCTCATGCTCTCTCTTCTCATTTCCTCAAGCATGAGGCCGGCCACATTTTCATGGGGGCTGTCCCAAATTTTGGTAGTGGGATTTTTGGTCTTTTGGCTTTGCAAAAATCCCATAGCTCCATCTCGAAAAGTTCATCTCCTTCTCTATTAAAACCATGGCTACTTAAACCCCTTGAGACAAAGAGTACTACACTAGCCTTCAACATTTCTTGGACACGTCGGCTCGCCAACTTCGTGCCCGAGTTGCCTCGGTCCAGAGGTGGGAGCCCATAAAAGAACCCGACGATGTGGTTCCCTTCCGAAGAGGAGATGAAGACTGGAGATTCCGCGGGAAGATCGGGATGATGACGAGAAGACCGAAGGACACGGATCGCTCGGTATATCTCTCTACCCCTACTCTATTTAGCTAGGATTAGGTTAATGGCCCGATCCGGGTTTTAAAGTCCGCGGTAGCGCCGGTTCTAGTTTATAGAAAAGTTTTGGTTTCCACATTTTGGCCTCGTTCAGACGGCCGGGGCGCTGCCGTGCACTTACACTTGGAAGGCCAGAAACCAGGACCCGAAGCAAGTTGCGGCTTCGGCTTCAGGTGTGTATGTTATTGAAAACCGTCTATCAATAAACTCTACTTCCTGGGTATTGGATACCGGATCAAGATCTCATATCTGTAATTCATTGCAGGCACTGAGAAAGCATAGGGTTTTGAAGGAAGGTGATATGACCCTCAGAGTTGCAAACAGAGCTGGCATGGATGCTGAGTCCGTGGGGGACTATCACCTGGGATTGTTAGATGGACACGTTTTGGTATTGCGTGATTGTTATTTTGTACCCAATGCAACCTGTAATATCATATCTGTATCTTTATTATCTAAAGAAGGTTATGAATTTGCATTTGTAAGCAATGTTGTAAACATTCACCTTAATCGAGTTTTGATTGGGTCAGGTACATTAAGCAATGGTATATACGTATTAAACCAACCACAGATTTTCAATGTCCAGAATACACACAAAAGAAAGTCTCCGGAAATAAATCAGGCTTTCTTATGGCATTGTAGACTGGGTCACATCAATGAGAGAAGGTTGACGAAGTTACATACAGAAGGATGTTTGGATCCGTTCGAATATCAATCATATGCAACTTGTCAATCCTGTCTCAAAGGAAAGATGACAAAGACTCCGTTCACTGGACACGGAGTAAGAGCGAGCGAGCTCTTGGGACTCGTACACAGCGACGTGTGCGGTCGAATGTCTACACGTGCGCGAAGCGGTTATTCTTACTTCATTACTTTTATGGATGACTTTTTAAGGTACGGATATGTCTTATTAATGAAACGTAAATCCGAAGCCTTTGGAAAATTCCTCGAATATAAGAATGAAGTATAAAAACAAACCGGAAAAAGTATCAAGACACTGAGATCTGATCGAGGTGGTGAATACTTGAGTGCCGAGTTCCTGAATTACCTAAAAGAGAATGGAATTCTCTCTCAGCTTACTCCTCCATACACTCCGCGACATAACGGTGTATCGGAAAGACGGAACCGGACCCTATTGGATATGGTACGTTCCATGATGAGTAACGCTGAGTTACCGCGATCATTCTGGGATATGCACTAGAATCAGCTGCATACCTTTTGAACCGAGTTCCAACTAAGACTGTTCCTACCACACCATATCAGATGTGGTGTGGGAAGAAACCCTATCTTAAGCACATTAAGACATGGGGATGTCCAGCTTTTGTCAAAAAGCAGCATGCGGACAAACTCGAGGCACGCTCAGTACAGTGCAAGTTTGTGGGATATCCAAAGAACTCCAAGGGATATTTCTTCTATTGCGAAGAGGACAAAAGGTTTTTGTTTCTCGTCATGCCCACTTCTTGGAAACTGAGTTTTTGGAAAATCAGATAAGTGGGAGAGCAATAGAACTGGAAGAAATTCCAGAACAACGAGCTATTACTGAAAGCTTAGTAGAACCAGAGGGCTCGAAAGATCAGGACATTCCTGCGCCGCTCCGCAGGAGTAGTAGGCAGTCTCATCCGCCCGAGAGATACTACAGTTTTCTCATACACGGGGATAGAGAGGATTGCATCATTGATTATGATGAGCCGACTAGCTTCCAGCAGGCCATTCAGAGCGTTGACTCGGTAAAATTGCTGGATGCAATGCGGACCGAAATGGAGTCCATATACACCAACAAAGTATGGACGTTGGACGTTGCTCCAGATGGGGTAAAACCCGTAGGATGCAAGTGGATCTTCAAAAGGAAGATTGGTGTAGATGGACAGGTTGAGACCTATAAGGCTAGACTTGTTGCAAAGGGTTTTCGTCAAAGACCTGGTTTGGAATATGACGAAACCTTTTCTCCAGTGGCTATGCTGAAATCCATTCGGATCCTTCTTGCCATTGCTGCCTTCCACGATTATGAGATTTGGCAGATGGACGTAAAGACCACTTTTCTAAATGGAAATTTAGAGGAGTGTGTCTATATGGACTAGCCAGAGGGTTTCATTCAGAGTGGGAGCAGCAGAAAGGTGTGCAAGTTGCTTAAGTCCATCTATGGACTAAAGCAGGCATCGCGGAGTTGGAACATCTGTTTTGATGAGACGGTCAAAGAATTTGGCTTTATCAAAAATCCAGATGAACCATGCATCTATAGTAAATTTGTAGCAAGAACTGTCGCATTCCTCGTTTTATACGTGGATGACATTCTCTTAATAGGAAATGACATTCCTATACTACAATCTGTCAAAGGGTTCTTGTCACATAGGTTCTCCATGAAAGACCTGGGTGATGCCTCTTACATTCTGGGGATCCGGATCTATCGTGACAGATCCAAGAGGATATTAGGGCTTTCACAGTCCAGGTACATCGACACCATACTGAGAAGATTCAGTATGGAAGATTCCAAGCGCGGTAATATACCGGCTTGTCACGGGATCACCCTCTCCAAGGAGATGTCTCCCAAGACTTATTTGGAAAGGGATCGCATGTCTATTATACCCTACGCTTCTGCGGTAGGCTCTATAATGTATGCGATGTTGTGTACCAGACCAGATGTAGCTTATGCACTAAGTGTGGTAAGCCGGTATCAGTCAAACCTTGGGAAGAAGCACTGGATAGCGGTAAAGAACATTCTCAAGTACCTGAGAAGGACTAAGGAGATGTTCTTGGTGTATGGCGGAAAAGACCTCCAGATCGAGGCCTTTGCTGACTCCAGCTTCCAGAGTGACAAGGATGATTCCAAGTCCATGTTGGGTTATGTATTTACCCTCAATGGAGGGGCGGTGTGTTGGAAGAGCTCCAAACAGGAAACCGTTGCTGACTCGACGATGGAAGCGGAATATATCGCTGCTGCAGATGCTGCAGAAGAAGCTTTCTGGATAAGGAAGTTCTTGAAAGAACTTCAGGTGGTTCCATCCATTGTTAATCCAATACCTCCGTATTCCGACAACAACGGGGCTATAGCTTTAGCGAAGGAACCCAGGTCCCATCAGAAGTCCAGACACATCTTAAGGCGGTATCACCTGATCAGGGAGATCGTGGGTCGCCAGGAGATCGAGGTTCGGAGAGTTGCTACGGAAGATAACACTGCTGATCCATTCACGAAGGCCTTACCCCAGACTCAGTTCGAGCGGCTGATCGAGATGATAGGTCTTCGATACGCCAGTACATGGCCTTAGTGCAAGTGGGAGATTGTTAGTGTATA
The DNA here is from genome assembly GCA_030015575.1 of Agapanthus africanus. Taxonomy (NCBI): domain Eukaryota; kingdom Viridiplantae; phylum Streptophyta; class Magnoliopsida; order Asparagales; family Amaryllidaceae; genus Agapanthus; species Agapanthus africanus. The sequence continues at coordinate 235,103,082 of JASDDO010000031.1, forward strand.
TGCCCTAGAAGCCATTACTGTATCATACTAGTTTGTATATTACTTAATGGAAGATTGGGCTATTCATCTTGTATAGACAATCTTGCTCAAAATAGTAGTATGCTACTTGGTTTGTTTCTACTTTAATGTGTACATGTGTTTCTTTTAGTATATCACATATACACATTAGTGGAGCCCTTAGGATCTTTGCTTGATTACCAGCGTTGTGACGGCAGTCTCACTCATGGGGGCTGGGTAATCCACAAGCACATCCTTATGCAGTCCCTAGTCGTAGGAATATCAAGACATGGCATCGATACTCTGGAGTAGACTAGCGTATGCGCTTCTTATCCCAGCTGGGGAGACGGTCTGTCCCACAGCCGTCAGTACGTCGTACTTGAAATAGTATGCGGGTGCTCATTAGGTTACGAGTATACTGGACAGGACTCATCGGGAACTGTTGGTTGGTACTATACCTAACGTCAGTTATCAGTTCCCAGGTGACATGAGTACAGCTTAGTCCGCTGACTTGACAGTCACTTCGCCTGAGTGTGTTCCCACCGTACTTAGATTACTACCCTACCACGTCTCAAAGGAGTCGTGCAAACAGGTAGTAGTTAGGTGCAGTCCCGAAGCACTTGGAGGCAGTGACGGTTAGACAGGATTCGTCTCTCCCGGTATTGGGGGTTGATATCGCGCTGTGTCTAGGAGAGCCATTACACAAAGTCCCTGGCCAGGGCAAGCGAGATATACTGGTAGGTTTCCAGTGTTATCTCAGGGTGTTCTGGGCTACACTCCGACACGACTTGTACCGCTATTAGGGGACTGGCGTTTACCACCCCCCTAGGCCCGCTATGCGATATTCTCAGACGAACAGACCGGACTGTACGCAGATTGTCACATTCAGGCTCAGTAGGAGTTCAGATGGGTTTCACCTCGTCCGTCTTCTTATCGGAATCTACCTGGGGGCCGTTACGCACAGCTAGTGCCGCTTGCGGTCTATGGTTAAACCCACTGCCGGCGTAGTGTCGAGTCTTTAGAGTCCCACACAGAGTGCTATTCGCCTTTAGGAAAAAGAGTAGAGGTCGCATGGTTTTGCGACAGGGTTCGGTCACATCCGTGCACATGTGCACGTTTAGTGTCCGGGCAGTTATCACTAGAGGGCTTTGGTTTAAGCCAGATCCTAGTGTACGTTTTGGGAATGGTTTTATCTCGTTTGTATTCGTGTTCCTCGGAACGCGGATACGGGTGTGTATGCACGGTTGACAGAGACAGAGGCAGAGGATTCTCATTAGGGTTGTTGACTGTTGACTTTTGCTAAACCCTAATGAGAATAAGAAATATGATTAATGATAATATTAATTAAGTATTATTGTGCCATGGTTGGGTTGAAAGGTTGACTTTGTTGACTTGTTGACTTAGTTGACCTGTTGACTAGGTTGGACTTGTTGACCATCATCATGACAATGGCTATCATTTCTTGGCATTGATCTTGGCTTGCTTGTTTGTTCACAAATTGCATTTAATGCATGAAATGATATTGCCATTTGATATGATAACAACCATCACATAATACTCAATTATTATTATGAGTTATGATTATTTTGGATTATGAGAGCAAGGGTGAGAAAAGTCTTGCTCATTTTATCATTCTCATTCTCTCTCATCCTCAAGCTCTCCCTCTTCCTCTTGCTCTCTCTATAGTTCATGGTTCTATTGTCTCATGTTTTGAGAAGCAAGAACCATAGAGATAAAACCCAAAACACTTCTCTACTCATCCTAGTATTCAAGGTCTAACAAACCAAGTGTTCTAGTTTCCTCAAGATTGAGGTTGGAGCCAAAGGTAGAAGCTCTCAAGTGGATCCATCTTCGGCATAAGGAGACGACGAGGAGAGAACCATCCGACCACCACAAGGAGTCGAAGAGAAAGAGTTGAAGTTAAGGTATAACCCCGTAACCGAGTAGGTAAAACTCCTAGTTAGGTTGTTTGATAGTTGTTTAACAAAGTTCCGTATTTTGAGTCCATGTTACCACCCAAAGAAAAATCGTTTTTCACCATTTCCGCAACCCCAAAGAACCGGGGACGGGTAACGTGGACTTACAATTAATACGTACGCACAAACTTAATAAAGAACAACTGAGCAAACTGAGTATAACCGGATGATAAGCATCCTAATGGAGTCACACCATGAATAAACCTGGGTAGACACCATAACGAAATTCGTGGAGACCTGCTCGCATTCCCACTTCGGAACGGTTAAAGGTTGCAACTCTCCAGCCAGTCTCAGTTGCTCAACCCAAGCACACAACAAGACAGACACCTTGAAACGAAACCCGAGACTTCTCTTTACATCCCTGCCCACCCGTAACTATCTCACAAGTCACGTTAAATGTTGGTGGAACTTGAATGAGTACAGAGAGTTGACCGATGTGCCTGCTCTAGGATTTCACGTCTCTATCCAATAATATCCGGTACACAAGCGCGTTCCTAAACTTAGCACACCCTCGTCACAAATCAAGGACTCCGAATCATTACCCAGCCGAATAGGCTAAAGTATCTCTGACGAACGAGTGTCGGCGGCAGTGTCTCGCGGAAGCGATTAAAGAAAAGTGGTCGGGCGCGGACGTGAGCAAGCTGTACCCCCAGATGAGACGGACTTAAATTATACTCAATGGTCGCACAAGAACTGTAAATCTGCAGAGGACTATCACAACAATTAAAATCCACTGCAGGAAGATGTACATTAAGCTCTAGTGGTCCGTGAAAATCTGACACGACTCTCGAACAAGTAGTGTCTCTAAATCTCCAACGCAAAATCACCGCGGCCATCTCCAGATCATGAGTGGGATATCCTTCTGTACTTCATCCAAATGTAGGGAAGCAAAAGCGATAACTCCGTAGTGTCACCTCAGTACACATTCGAGCCCCACTCACGAAACATCACAGTTAAACCACAAAGTCGCCCGAACCAAAAAGCAAAGAAAAAACTGATGCAGTTGTTAACCGAATCTTCAACTGCCGAAACTCCGCACACATGCCTCAGTCCAAAGAAAAGAAACCTCCAATCCGGTCAATTCAGTCAACGGTGCAACACTACACTAGCAATCCTGCACGAAACGGTGGTAAAAACCTGCTAAGCCCAAAAATCTGCGGACCTCCGTCCTGCTCACAAGTCTGGCCTAAGCTTTACGGCCACGACCTTCCTCGGAACCATACGAAACCGTATCCCGTAACTACAAGACCTAGGAGTCAACACAAACAAGCCTGAAGGAATACTCCGAGAATCAAGTAAACCGCTGGGGCTCTCCCAGTATCTGCAAAACCAATCCTCAAGTGCTACTCCTGTCCCTTAAGACACATTAAATAGAACCGAATGTCGTAAATAACTCAACAATAACTGGTCGAGGAACGTCCTGAAGAAATCCGGTTCATCACATCTACGAATGCTACTAGGGCATTGGTGAATCCAATGACACACCAATACACCCAAAGCCCGTACCACGCACAGGGCAGTCTTCGGAATGTCATCACAACGAACCCGCAACAATGATGAACTGATACCAAAACAAACTTAGAAAATATCTCGCACTCTGGAGCTGATCGAAGAAATCGCTAATGCAAGGTAAAGGATACCTATCCGCACCGTAAGCCGGTTCAATTGACGATCCATCAATACACAACCTCAATCTGTCGTCTTCCTCCTTGACGAATAGAAATAGGAGCTTCCTAATGCGAAACACTCAGACGCACGAGACTCCCCCCAACAAACAACTCTGCAGCAGATCCTTAAGCTCCTTAAGGTTCGCCGGCTCATCTGGAACAACGTCGGAAAACTCTCGCACGAAAGAAAACCGGTCCTACAAACCAACTATGGCTATGGTATCATGAATGAATGCCAAGAATCCACGACATCTCCTCCAAAAGCCGACTAGCGAAAAAGGCTGAATTCAAGCTGTGAGAGGCGACACAACTATCCACCTACACAAAAGAACTGACTCGCCGGGGAAAACAAAACCTGACTGTTTCCTCACGGTAGTCCACAAACGCCTAGCACATAGCTAACCAGTCCGTACCTAGGAGAACGCCAAATCCAACATCTCTAGAAGGATCAAAACGACAGACAAATCTCTATCTCCACCCGATTGGCACACGACCGAATTACGTGTCGCGCAACAAAAGAATCGCTGACAGAAGTTAACACAATAAACGACTGATCTACCAAACACGAATCTCGTCCCAACCAAGGCACAAGTGTGAAAACAAACAAATACATCAAAAGAACATACGAATTAAGGGTACCTAAAAACTCTGCATTGGACGCCCTCGCGTCCCGATGAGTAGAAGCAAACTCTTGTGTCTGCCCTCTACCCGCAACAGGCCGAACTCCTCCTCTGCTTGACTGACCCCTCTGAGCGAACCCTCCACGTCCATGATGTCTCAGAATATGACCCTGACGTAGTGCTAAGGAACAATGTATGACGAAGTGTTGAAGGCTTCAGCATCGAAAACATCCACGCGCTGACTGCTGACCCTCCTAGGGAAGAGAGCTGAACGACTGTCCTCGTCCTAAGCCTCTGCTCTGGGTTGGTACACCAGTACGATTCCTCCACTGTTCCATAACTCTCAAAGTCTCTGGAAGACGTGTCTCGTAAACTGGGGCTACATCTACTGCTGCTATGTAGGTGACGGAATGCTGCATGGTGATCGCAAGGAACAACTGGATAACAGGGGTGACAACCTCCTGTCGCTGCGCTCGAATGGTCTCAACCAATGTGCCCATCGTCTGGAGCAAGTCCTGCATCTCTGCCACTAGTCTAGCGATCTGGTCTGTCGGAGGTGGAACAGACTGCACTGGTACAACGAGTGTACTACCCGGCTCAGTCCTCGTCTCGGACGAGTCGACTCAAATCTCGGCTCTCGCGGCCGCTCTCTGCGCCCTCGTAGTCCTTGGCGGCATAATAGCTGAAAAGAAAGTAGGATTCGATGAGGATACGAAAATCAAATCACAAGGATGTATGCAATCATGAAAGAATTTGAATCAATAAGTCCTAAGGTCGCTTAGGCGGAGTACCGTGTCGTGAGTATGCCGCGGAACATACGCACGCTACGCCACTCTGTTTCAGCTACCTACTCCATCATACCAGGGTCATCCTACACTCCGAAGGTAGAACCTACGCTCTGATCGACACTTAACCACGTAACGTCTACAGGCGTAACGCGACTAAGTAAGCCGAAACCCAGAAATCAAAACCATTAAAAGTATTGAGTGTCTTAAACATTTAATAGAAACATTTGTTAAAACGTTCAGAAAACCTTAAGTAGTTTATAAAAAATTCTTTAAATTCAAGTTATTATCTTAAAAATTTTGGCAGCATTTCCTTTGTAAAAACTAGCCCCGAAATCGGGTACAAGACAATATATGAATAAAAATAAAGCATCCCAAACGGGAGCAATCATGCCCAACGGCGGAACAATCACCACAACAAGAATATACGACGCCGTAGCGAAGAAAGAACAAAAATAAGTGAAGACAACATGAAATATAAAACCGCATAAATAAAGTCGGCTCACAACGAGCTCGACACCAGAGTAAAAAATAATATACATCATCCTCACAACTGGTCTCTAAGTCAATACATGAAAGTAGATGGAGAGTACTAGATACAACAATGTAGACAACTGGAAAATAAACAGATACCGCACAAAAACCCACCTATCAGCAAAAGGGCTAATACTCCAACTGCAGTGGTATCTGTATCAAAAGATGCAATAAAGCAGCCTGCCGCGACTAAGCTGAGGGGCAATCTGTAAGTTCACGGCGGCGCCCCGGCCGTCAATCCGACGGCCAAACGCGGAAACGGTGATAAACTTTAATTTTTGCGGACTTAGCAAACCGGCACCACCGCGCACTAAACACCAGGATCGTAACCATTAACAAGTCTAAGCTAACAAGAGGATGGGTTAGAGATATACCGACTGATCCGAGTCCTCCGGTCTTCATCTCCACTCCGATCTCCTCGCGGGATCTCCGGTCGTCGCCTCCTCGCCGGAAGGGCACCACGTCGCCTGCATCTTTTACGGGCTCCCGCCTCTATACCGAGGCAACTCGGGCATGAAGCCGGCAACTCGACATGCCCAAGACTTGCTGTAGGATGTAGTGTAGAATCATGTCTCACTTTGGGGTTGGTTGCCATAGATGGAGGAATGGTATAAAGAAAATTGGTGCTTTCAATTTTCTAGCAATGGAATGAGATGAAGAATGCTACACATAAAAATGAATCACTCTCATTTTTCTCCTATCCCCTCATTTGAAGTGGACGGCCTATCATCAAGAGAATGGTGGAGGAAAAATGAAATCATCCATACATAAACCATGAAGGAGAGTGAGTGTAGGAGATGAGAAGAGGTGACCATAAACAAACATCAACCATACCCTTTTTCACATCAAACCCATATCCTTTCTAATCACATTTAATGCACAACATGGATGATAAAGCAAAGATGCTTATCATAATGAATACAAGTGCAAGAAAACCCCTCCACAAATGTTATTTGCACAATTGCAAATAATCCCCTCCATCGGAAAAGTCCGGCCGGGAAAGAACAAAGGAGAACCGGCCGGAACGGAAAGCAAACTGGCAACTCCAGAAAACTGGTCCCGTAATAAATTACAGGAAAACCCCCATACTGTGCATACACACCCGCATCTGTATTCCGTCCGGATACAAATGCAGTGAGACAAAATCTACACTGTACTAGACTAGGATCCGGCTTAAACTAAAGCCGGCTAGTAATATCCGTCCGATCCTGATCCGTGCAATACCGCACGTATCTGATCGAACCCTGCCATATATCTATACGGCCTCTAGTACTAACCGTCCGATCCTGATTCGTGCAATACCGCACGTATCTGATTGGACCCTGCCATATCTCCATACGGCCTCTACAGCGTTTCGCCCGAAAGCTTGAGTAACTGAAAGTGTGGTGGACTCTAAAGACTCGTCAATACTATGGCTGTGGATTTAACCACTAGCACGTCAGAGGTATAAGCCAATACGTGACGGGCCACCAGCTATTGACTAAAAGGGACGTCGATGAGCGAACTCATCCTGACACCCTACTGAGCCTGTCAGTGACAATATCCGTATAGTCCGGTCCGTTCGTCTATGAGCATCGCATGTCGGGCCTAGGGGGTTGGTAAAAGTCAGACCCCCAAAAGCGGTACAAGTCGTGTCGGAGTGTAGCCCAGAACACCCTGAGATACTACTGGAATACCTACCAGTAAATCTCCTGCCTTGGCCAAGGTCTTCGTGTAATGGCTCTCCTAGACACAGCGCGACCTCACCCCCAATACCGGGAGAGACGAAACCCCCGAAGATCCGCTCACTGCCTCCATGTGGCTCGGGACTGTACCCAACTAAAACCTGTTTGCACGACTCTCCTTTGAGCCATGGTAGGGTAGTAATCAAAGCACAGTGGGAACTCACACGAGACAAATGACGATCCCCAGGTCGATGAACTAACCTGTACACATGTCACCTGGGAACTGCTATCTGACGTCAGGTATAAAACCAACTAGCATGTTCCCGGCGAGTCCTGTCCGGTGTACTCATAACCCAATGAGCACCTGTATACATCTTAGGTGATCCAACTGACACCAGGGGCTTGTGAGACCGACCACCGCCCCTCGTCGGGGTCTCGACTGTATACACTAGTCTACTCTGGAGAATCGATGCCCTGTCTCGAAACTCCTACGACTAGGGACCTTTTAAGGATGTGCTTATAGACTCCAGCTCTCACTTATATGATCGCCCTCATACTACTGGCAGTCAAGCAAGAATCCTAGGGGCTCTATCAACGTGCAATAGCGACATGTCAGGTCGCCTAAAGCAGTACACGATGATAAAGGTAAACCAGATAGCATACTATCATCTCGAGTAAGACTGTCCTACCGGGATAGGTCCTCCCTCAATCATTGCAATCACGTGCTTGTGATCCAATAATTGACTCTGAGGGCACTATCTCCAACAATCTCCCACTTGCACTCAAGGCTAATTATTGCGATGTCATATACTCACAGCCCGTGTGATACCGAACACCCAACTCCTCTACTAGTCAGTCTCACAAAATCCGTTTGCGAAACTATTGCGTTCGAGGAATAGCCTCAGTGAGTGGATCCGCCTAGAAGTTCGTTTCTATGTCTCTCTATATCTTAAGTTCGCGGAGAAAACCATCTCCCGAAATGAGCAATTCCTGTCTTAGAATGTCTGGATGTTTGATGGGACCTAGCTCATGTATGAACTCCAAATCCAAACTTCTTAGACTGTATCGTCAACTGAACTTAATCAGTATCCTGCGCCATGCCTCCCTCAGTATTGCCTTGGACCACCTGTCCAAAATACTGCCCCTCGTCGGAAGGAAAACAATAACTCTGACAACTTCCTTGTCGTCCATGTCACCTTGGAAGCCTGGAATGATAATTGTCTCCCGAAAGAGGCTTTCGTTATCATATCCCTAGAACAGCCACTTATGTTCTAAAACTGCTTCCGACTGTTTCTCCAGGATTGGATCAATGTCAACTTATTGCATCTAGTGCAAGAACAACATCTGGTGTGGTACTTGACATCTCATGATTGACTCAATTGCCTAAGCAAGTGATCTGCCAATCATGCGTATCCCTCTCTACTTTAGTCTATAAGACACCTTTAGAGAGGGTGACTCCATCACTTGCAGGTACACTACCGTGCCAGGAGTCGTCCATTCTAAATACTCTTAGAATGCTGTCAAAGTACCCTGATTGGGAAACCACCCAAATCTAGATCTAAAACCATAGATCTAGTAACCAGTATGTCTGATATAATGTCCAATTCCTTTTGTGGAGAAAACACTGTGTGACGACCAAAGTATAACCGATCGTAGTATAGGAATATCACTTCCTACTACCTTCTCAACAGATCCATCCCCTATTCTGATGACGTCAAACCTGTGACTGTCACATCAGAAATAGATGATCTATCTCCGCTACATCTGCTTTAGTCTATAAATAGACATAAGCCTGATGTCTACCAATGCTTCCGCTACTCCCACTGACTACGACAACCCTCTGCCAGAGTCATATAGACATGCACTTCTAAAACTAGTTTAGAACGACGCTATACTCATCCTCCTGCCGGGTCTCGCAGCCTGGAACAACAACAATGGCGAGTGTGGGTAAACAAGAACTTCCCTGTCACCGTCCTTGAGGCTACCGGAGTACCTCTCGGGTGCCTGAAGTTACCCACCTTATCTGCGGAGTGGCCAATGGAATGTCAAATCAGATTGAATCTTTAGGTTCCTATGAAATCTTCAGTAATCGTTTGTGGTTCTGGAATCACTTCCAGTTCTACCATACTCCCACTACTGTTTTTGAAAAAATCCATTTTTAATAAAACTGTGGCGAGTCTAGAACAATATTTCTATTGATCTGCCAGATGGTAGAAAGTCAACCCTCGTCATAGCCTGGGTCAACCCACAAACAGCCATTACAGAAACGTGCCTTGAGTTATCCAGAGTCAGGTTTTAATCATAAGCCGGACAACTCCCCGTACCTTAACAACGTTAAGATATGAACTGTTCTATATCCAATATAGAACCAGAGGCACTGATTTAATTGAACCAGATTCAAATCATGCAGCTGTCTCCAGTGCATGTCAACTAATTGGAGAGAGGCCGATCAGCGTTACTCAACTTAGGAATGCTTCCAATTATGAGTAACCTGAAAGAGAAGTAATTACTATCAACTGAATACCATACACAAGCATCTACATCTTCGATCACTTTAAAGAATCCCGATACTTGCTACACCTGGTTCTCTACTCTATTCAAATACCTATAACTCCTCAAAACTTAGACCCTGTGTTTCTACGAAACACATGTCTAAGAACTAGAGAAGTTAAAAGTAAACAGAATATAGTATGAGGACCAACCCCTCTGTCCTAATGGACACTGGACAACATACAGAGTCCGCTGAGTCTAACAACTCTTTCACTGTGTGTCGTAGGTTGAAAACTGTACTTATGGTTAAGAAGAATTACACCGCTGTTTAATGCTCTTTTACCTAACCATCCACTGATATAGGTAAATGTCATCGACATAATATCAAAAGGTATATCTCACTCTATGAAAATAGACGTACAGATATATCAATTTGAAATTGGTGCACAACAGCGGATATTCAAAACCAAATATTTGCCGACCGGCAAACAGCCTAGATGATCTCCTCAAATATCACCGATTACAACGAATCCCGATATAATGAGGATGATTACCCTATTCCCAATAACTTACTCCCACTCATCATCTGTAAAACCATACAGATGTGAGAATCAAACCTGGTAAATACATACCCTGGAGCAAGTGTCTAATCGGGAAATCAGTTTTCTTTTAACATTACACAGTGAAACTGAAACATTAAAATGTTTCGACGGGGTTTCCTGGTATTCCTAGCAATGCCTCTTCCATTATCCAGATTCGCAACTATAACCGTATAATTCTTTGCCACCTCTCCAAATCCCTTTATATGTCTTTAGTCATTACCTTCTGCACACCCCTTAGGCCAAATGGTTTTCTTCCTTCCCTACCGTTCGGCACCAGCCTATGGTTTGGAAGAAGACTATCCAATAAGCATAATGGGTGTACTGTCCTAGTCCTAGGAGCACTCGCAATGCGAGAGAAGGTGAAGATAAAAGACAACCGATTAAACCTTGTTCCTATTTCTCCTGGACCAGAATCCATCCCCGAACTGGAACAAGTTCCTTTCGAGTTCGTATATAACCATACGATGGAGTATCCAATAAACTGTGGATCTTCGTAGTGATACGGAGTGTCCTGGAGAAATACAGAGGTGATTTAGGATTGGCGAAGAAATACTTGGTTTGGTCGTGAATATCAGTCGCAATTTACTTTGCCCTCTTACTAATCCCTTTCTTTGTCTGAACTTAATACCTTCTGTACACCGTTTAGGCTAACTGGTTTTCTTCATTCCCTACCGGTCGGCACCAGCCTATGGTTTGGAAGAAGACTATCCAATTTGCGTAATAGGTGTACTACTCCTAAACCAAGGAGTACTCGCAACCTGAGAGAAGGTGAAAAAAAAAGACAACTGAATAATCCTATTCGTTTTCTCCAGAACCAGAAACCATCCTCGAATTCCTTCGAGTTCGTATCTAACCATACGATGGTTTTGTCCAATGGAAGTGGACGTTCGCAGTAATACGGGGTGTCCTGGAGAAAAGGGTAAAAGTAGGAGTGGCAATGAGGTCTGCAACTCTGACAATCCAAAAGCCAGTGTTAAGAAGGCTCGGTCAACTTGGTCACTGAGTCATAGTCTTAGGGTCGGGTCAAAGGTCGCTGCCAAAGAGAGAGAGAAAAGAAACACTCAGCGTGCACTCTATCCTAGATCAGAATGGTTACCAATTTATCTAATCTGGAAACCTCCCACTGTACCTCAAATTCTCCTCCAAACCTGAAAGAAGAATTAGTCGGGGTCACCCGAGGAGTAAACCAACTCATCAGTGGGAATCGGGATCCAACTATCATCGCATGATAACGTGACGGAATCCGCTAACGGTATTACACTCCAGAAGGTATGCGCATATCTGGCAAGTTTCAGTTCTTTTGAAACTCCCGATGTGATTTCTGCCCCATGCTCTTATGACCTTGACTTTGGCCAACATATCATAAGTCACATGTCAAGTTCAACCCGTCATTCTCCAGGTTAATTTGAACCCACCCGTACATACCCTTGACTTTGGCCAAAATGGCAGTACGACTGTCCCAAACCAACGCATCTATCTATGCTACATATGAATACCCCAATAGCTACCAATCACTGTGCCTTGACTTTGGCCAACATACACGGCTTGAATACTATTGACTACCCATATGAAACGACGGAGGGCTACGAATGGTTTCTGGCGAAAACCTTTAACGTAATGAACTTGATCTCGTTGAAGGAACGGATAGCTTTTTAGAAAATATAGTGACGAAAACCTTTACTAAAGAGGTCACTCCCGGTGAAGGGATCTCGGCTCTTTCCCCGTAGAATAGGGTGCAGGATATCCCAAATGAATACCACGATGCAAAGCAAAAGTAATCGGCTATAGTGAAGTTAATGCCCTGACGCAAACTTCTGTCCAAGGGGTCACTCCCAGTGAAGGGATCTCGGCCCTTGCCTCGTCGACTGAGGAGCAGGATATTCCAAATGAATACCACGATGCAAAACAGAAGTGAACGTCCTTGCAATAACAGCTTTTTGAAAAGTGTTCCAACAACATCAGAATAGGTTTGTTTAACTTGCATTGATCCGAATCAATGCAGTCCCAACATTTATCACACCACAAAGAACGAAAATATACTGACGTACGTATATGCCATCCGCATTCGCCACTGGGTCCCGTCATCACTCGTTAGGTTAGCTTACTAACGACAGAGCGGGGACTGGACTAGCGCGGATGAAAAACATATACAACATCTACTAATATATATACCAATATATTATATTTCGCTCAAGGCGTGAAAAGAAATGCAACATCACAGAAATGTACAGCATCACAGAACAATACAGATATCTGGGATCCCCGGGTTTCACAGAGCCACTACTGAAAACCCGACGTTCCCCTGGTCGTGTGGATAGCCTGTGCAATGAAATCCTAGACCCCTACGGGCGCGTCAAGTCACCCGCCAAAACCTGAAGCGAGGCAGCCCCCTTCAGCGCCGTGAATGGACCACCCAGCACTCCACGGAATCCGGCAACTTGGGCACCCCTCCTGGGTCAAACTGTACCCCCTACGAGTGCGGCGAATAGCCCGCCAATCCTAGAGTGAAGCCCCCTCCGTCCCAATGCCATGAGATGCGGGCTTGTTGCCCTCCAGAACCCGGCTATCCGTGCACTCCTCTGTGGGGTAATCCTAGTACAGAAAGTAAAATATACATGCACCGGGTACATCGACCGCAACCAGGTCGTGCCCCAAAAGAATAATACAAACAGGCAGTGACGGCAGTCCACATGTCGGACGCTCGCCCCGCAATATCAAATGTACATAATACAACAGCACTGTACTAGCATTGCAACCAGGCTATCCCCCACGACCGATCCGCAACATCACAGCATAAACATAGAACATCAACGTGAAAGTAGCGTTCGCAAATCCGTCTAACCGGACTATAGCAGTTAGACGGGATTTACCGATCGAGTGACATTCACGGTCGCAGATATAATGTAAATACTGTGAAAAATGTGTTTAAAATTTTCCGATTGACCAAAAATTAACAAGTGGGCCCCCAATCAAAACTGTAGCACTCACACAAAACCTGGGCCCAATTTTAATATTCCAAAACCCCTAATTACAGCCCATAAGCCGACTGCAAAAAAATAATCACACGAACCCACACTCCTGCGGCGGAAGCGCGGCCAGAAGGGGGTTTTGGCCGCCCTTCCGCGGTCGTACGGAGGAATCGTGTCGCCAAATTTTTTCAGTGTTCTTAGAACTCCCTGCACATCATTCTGAGACCACCTGAAAAATTTTTAGAGTCCAAAAAATTTCGACAGAAACTGATGTGAACAAAAAAATACGGTTTTTGGAAATTTTGGTCGATCGGAAATGCAAACACACCAAACGAAGCTAGACGAAGTTAATGGCGTGGCTCTGATACCACTGTAAGTTCACGGCGGCGCCCCGGCCGTCAATCCGACGGCCAAACGCGGAAACGGTGATAAACTTTAATTTTTGCGGACTTAGCAAACCGGCACCACCGCGCACTAAACACCCGGATCGTAACCATTAACAAGTCTAAGCTAACAAGAGGATGGGTTAGAGATATACCGACTGATCCGAGTCCTCCGGTCTTCATCTCCACTCCGATCTCCTCGCGGGATCTCCGGTCGTCGCCTCCTCGCCGGAAGGGCACCACGTCGCCTGCATCTTTTACGGGCTCCCGCTTCTATACCGAGGCAACTCGGGCATGAAGCCGGCAACTCGACATGCCCAAGACTTGCTGTAGGATGTAGTGTAGAATCATGTCTCACTTTGGGGTTGGTTGCCATAGATGGAGGAACGGTATAAAGAAAATTGGTGCTTTCAATTTTCTAGCAATGGAATGAGATGAAGAATGCTACACACAAAAATGAATCACTCTCATTTTTCTCCTCTCCCCTCATTTGAAGTGGCCGGCCTATCATCAAGAGAATGGTGGAGGAAAAATGAAATCATCCATACATAAACCATGAAGGAGAGTGAGTGTAGGAGATGAGAAGAGGTGACCATAAACAAACATCAACCATACCCTTTTTCACATCAAACCCATATCCTTTCTAATCACATTTAATGCACAACATGGATGATAAAGCAAAGATGCTTATCATAATGAATACAAGTGCAAGAAAACCCCTCCACAAATGTTATTTGCACAATTGCAAATAACCCCCTCCATCGGAAAAGTCCGGCCGGGAAAGAACAAAGGAGAACCGGCCGGAACGGAAAGCAAACTGGCAACTCCAGAAAACTGGTCCCGTAATAAATTACAGGAAAACCACCATACTGTGCATACTCACCCGCATCTGTATTCCGTCCGGATACAAATGCAGTGAGACAAAATCTACACTGTACTAGACTAGGATCCGGCTTAAACTAAAGCCGGCTAGTAATATCCGTCCGATCCTGATCCGTGCAATACCGCACGTATCTGATCGAACCCTGCCATATATCTATACGGCCTCTAGTACTAACCGTCCGATCCTGATTCATGCAATACCGCACGTATCTGATTGGACCCTGCCATATCTCCATACGGCCTCTACAGCGTTACGCCCGAAAGTGTTGTGGACTCTAAAGACTTGTCAATACTATGGCTGTGGATTTAACCACTAGCACGTCAGAGGTATAAGCCAATACGTGACGGGCCACCAGCTATTGACTAAAAGGGACGTCGATGAGCGAACTCATCCTGACACCCTACTGAGCCTGTCAGTGACAATATCCGTACAGTCCGGTCCGTTCGTCTATGAGCATCGCATGTCGGGCCTAGGGGGTTGGTAAAAGTCAGACCCCCAAAAGCGGTACAAGTCGTGTCGGAGTGTAGCCCAGAACACCCTGAGATACTACTGGAATACCTACCAGTAAATCTCCTGCCTTGGCCAAGGTCTTCGTGTAATGGCTCTCCTAGACACAGCGCGACCTCACCCGCAATACCGGGAGAGACGAAACCCCCGAAGATCCGCTCACTGCCTCCATGTGGCTCGGGACTGTACCCAACTAAAACCTGTTTGCACGACTCCTTTGAGCCGTGGTAGGGTAGTAATCAAAGCACAGTGGGAACTCACACGAGATAAATGACGATCCCCAAGTCGATGAACTAACCTGTACACATGTCACCTGGGAACTGCTATCTGACGTCAGGTATAAGACCAACTAGCATGTTCCCGGTGAGTCCTGTCCGGTGTACTCATAACCCAATGAGCACCTGTATACATCTTAGGTGATCCAACTGACACCAGTGGCTTGTGAGACCGACCACCGCCCCTCGTCGGGGTCTCGACTGTATACACTAGTCTACTCTGGAGAATCGATGCCCTGTCTCGAAACTCCTACGACTAGGGACCTTTTAAGGATGTGCTTATAGACTCCAGCTCTCACTTATATGATCGCCCTCATACTGCTGGCAGTCAAGCAAGAATCCTAGGTGCTCTATCAACGTGCAATAGCGACATGTCAGGTCGCCTAAAGCAGTACACGATGATAAAGGTAAACCAGATAGCATACTATCATCTCGAGTAAGACTGTCCTACCGGGATAGGTCCTCCCTCAATCATTGCAATCACGTGCTTGTGATCCAATAATTGACTCTGAGGGCACTATCTCCAACACAATCTGCAAACACTGTGGCACAACGGGGGTGAGTTGCCAACTTGTGAATAGTATATAACATATAAAGGTAATCGCGAGTATGCACGTGCTGCGATACTCTAACCTATGCCAACAGATAACATCTATATGATGAGCTATATGAGCAATAATCATGCAACAAGTGCGATCTAATAACATCTCTAAATGATAAGCAGGGTATGCAATAATTATGCATAACAGGTGAAATCTAATAGCATATATATATGATGAGCAGGATATGCAATAATCATGCAAAAGTACTGTATCAGGTACTATAGATACAGGATGGGATGCAAAATATGAATGCTGAGTATGGGAATAAATATCATCTACACGGAATGTCAATGTGGAAGAATAACCGGTGTCTATCAATGCACCCAAACCACAAAAAAACTCAGGCGCCGTCACTCTGATAGGCCCTCAAATCCTGTACAGCTCATGGAATCGTGAATGCCTAGCATCGGCACTCGAAAATATCATAAATCATCGTGTCAAGCATCGACACGCAAATCCTGTTAGTGTATATGCCCTAGAGGCCATTACTGTATCATACTAGTTTGTATATTACTTAATGGAAGCTTGGGATATTCACCTTGTATAAACAATCTTGCTCAATATAGTAGTATGCTACTTGGTTTGTTTCTACTTCAATTTGTACTTGTGTTTATTTCAGTATATCACCTATACACATTAGTGGAGCCCTTAGGATCTTTGCTTGATTACCGGCGTTGTGATGGCAGTCACACTAGTGGGGGCTGGGTAATCTATAAGCACATCCTTATGCAGGTCCCTAGTAGCAGGACTATCGAGACAGGGCATCGATACTCCGGAGTAGACTAGCGTATGCGCTTCTCATTCCAGTGTGGGAGATGGTCTGTCCCACAGCCATCAGTACGTCATACTGGAGATAGTATACGGGTGCTCGTTAGGTTACGAGTACACTGGACAGAACTCGTCGGGAACTGACCGGTTGGTATTATACCTATCGTCAGTTATCAGTTCCCAGGTGACATGAGTACAGCTTAGTCCGCTGACTTGACACTGTCACTTCGTCTCTAGTGTGTTCCCACTGTACTTTGATTACTACCCTACCACGGCTCAAAGGAGTCGTGCAAACAGGTGGTAGTTGGGTGCAGTCCCGAAGCACTTGGAGGCAGTGACGGTTAGATAGGATTCGTCTCTCCCGGTATTGGGGGTTGACATCGCGCTGTGTCTAGGAGAGCCATTATACGAGTAGTCCCTGGCCAGGGCAATCGAGATATGCTGGTAGGCTTCCAGTGTTATCTCAGGGTGTTTTGGGCTTCACTCCGACACGACTTGTACCGCTATTAGGGGACTGACGTTTACCGCCCCCTAGGCCCGCCATGCGATGTATCAGACGAACAGACCGGACTGTACGGAGATTGTCACTTTCAGGCTCAGTTGGAGTTCAGATGGGTTTCACCTCGTTAGTCTTCTTGTCGGCTTCTACCTGGGGACCGTTACGCACAGCTAGTGCCGCTTGCGGTCTGTGGTTAAACCCACTGCCAGCGTAGTGTCGAGTCTTTAGAGACCCACACAGAAAGCTTTTCGCCTTTAGGCAAAAGAGTAGAGGTCGCATGGTTTTGCGACAGGTCGCATGGTTTTGCGACAGGATTCGGTCAGATTTGTGCACTTGTGCACGTACAGTGTCCGGACAGTAAACACTAGCGGGCTTTGGTTTAAGCCAGATCCTAGTGTATGTATTGGGATTGGATTTATCCAGTTTGTATTCGTGTTCCTCAGAACGTGGATGCGGGTGTGTATGCACAGTTGACGGAAAGACAGAGGCGGAGGATTCTCATTAGGGTTGTTGACCGTTGACAGTTGACTATTGACTTTTTGCTCAACCCTAATAAGAATATGATATGTGATTAACAATTATATTAATTAGGTATTATGGTGACATGGTTGTTGAGTTGTTGACTTGTTGACTTGTTGACTTTGTTGACCGGTTGACTAGGCTTGACTAGTTGACCATCATGATGACTATAGCTATCATTTCATGGAAAAGACTTTTGCTTGCTTGCTCTTTTGTGCAAAATGAGTGCATGAAATAATATGGCTATTGTTGCTTAAACCATTACATAATACTTGATTGATATGATGTGTTATGATTGTTTTGGATTATGAGAGCCAAATGAGAAAAGTCTTCTCTCATTCTTTCATGCTCATTCTCTCTCTTGTTCTGGAGCTCTCATCTTCCTCCTCTTGCTCTCCCTCTCTTGACTCTATGGTTCACTTGTCTCATGAGTTGAGAATCAAGAACCATAGATAGATTCCCATACAAACTCTTCTCTACTCACTCTAGTTCACAAGGTTTAGCAAACCAAGTGAACTAGTTTCTTCAAAGACCGAAGAAGGAGCCAACGGTTGAAGCTTTCGAGGTGGATCTATCTTTGGCGCAAGGAGACGACGGAGTGAAGGCGATCCGGACGACCATCGAAGCTTGAAGACGAAGGAGTTCGAGAAATAGAAAGGTATAACCCCCTAACCGAGTAGGTAACATCTCGTAGTTAGGTTGTTAGTTAGATGTTTAACAAAGATCCGGGTTTTAAGTCCATGTTACCACCTCTAAGAAAATCGTTTTTTATCAAATTCCGCATGCCCGAAAGTACCGGGAGAGGTAGCATGGAATTACAGTGGTATCAGAGCCTAGTTAAACTCTATCTAACATGTTAGCAAAGTAGCTAGAAGATCGATCAAAGAAAAAGTCACGAAACGAACCCGAATCGCCAAGTTTCTGCCGTTTTTTATTCTGCTCAAAAGTTGATAATTTTCATCTTAAAAATCGGCTCAGGCTTTTGTGTGAACACCCACCAAAATTGGTCCAACGATCGAGTCAAAGCGCCGCGGAAACGCGGCGGGAGCACGCTCCCGCCGCCGATCTGCGGTCGAGTTGACTCGGCCGAGGTCCAAGTTTGGTGCGGTGTTTTACTGGGGTTGTTTTGGGATTTTTGGAATATATATTTTCTGCCCAGATTTTCCAGAACGAAAATTTTATTTTTCGGGCCTATAAATCCGTATTTTTGATCGAACTTCTAAAAGACTTTAGCTGACGGGTTTTTCTGTAATGTGATATTTGTATTGAACGTCTACTAATCGCTATATGTCGATTAGTGGGGGTTATACAAATCTGTGATCTGTAATGTTGGAATGTGTATATGAATATGTTGGATTGTCGCGGGTAAATAGCCGAGGGTTGTGAGACGAGAGTTTTTCTTTTCTTTCAATTCATGTAAATTGATTTAATAATTATTTGTATGGCCGCACAACCGGGTCGGGGTTGTAGCCGTCATTGTATAATTTCTTTTTACTGTTTTTGCTCCTAGGATAGACCCATGGAGGGGTGCACAAACTACCGGGTATGCCGAAGTGCCGAGTGGCCTACTCATGGGGATGAGGGAGGTTGCTTCGCTTCGGGTACTTGGCGGGTAGTTTGCCGCACCCGTAGGGGTCTTGGGTAGGGTTTTGGCTATTCACCGCGACCGTGTAATCTGCTTTTCGTTACAGGCTCGTACGAATTGCAGGTTCCTAGTATATCCAATGTGTTCATCTGTGATCTGAAATGTTTATCATTGCAGTATATCTATATATGATATTATTTAGGCGTTGCTTATGTTTTACAGCCGCGCTAGCCCAGCCCCCGCTCTGTCGTTAGTTAAGTAACCTAACGGGTAATGACGGGGCCCCGTGGCGAATGCGAATGGCATAAGCGTACGTCATATTTTGGTTGTTTTCTGCAATCGTAGGATTAAATGATGGGACGCATTAAAAGAACTAATGCAAGAATATCACGCATTAAAAGAACTAATGTAAGAAAATAAACCATGTAAAAGTCGTTGGAACACTTTCGAAAAACCACTCGGTTCTTTTCAAAACAAACTTTTAAAATGCGGAGTTTGAGCCACTCCATTTAAAAGCTATCTCGTTCCATCGACTAAATCAAGTTCACTACGTTCACGGTTTCGCCAAAACCATTCGTAGCCCTCCGTCGTTTCACATGAATAGTCAATAGTACTCAAGCTGTGTTTGTTGGCCAAAGTCAAGGCATAGTGATTGGTAGCTATTGGGTATTCATGTGCAGCATAGATAGATGCGTTGGTTTGGAACAGTCGTACTGCCTTGTTGGCCAAAGTCAAGGGCATGTGCGGGTGGATTCAAATTAACCTGGAGAACGACGGGTAGAACTTGACATGTGACTTATGATTTGTTGGCCAAAGTCAAGGTCATAAGAGCATGGGGCAAAAATCCACATCGGGAGTTTCAAAAGAACTGAAACTTGCTAGTATTGTATACCATTTGGAGCGTGATGATTCTGGCAGGATTCCTTCAGTTTCGTCACGCGATGATATTTGGATCCCGATCCTACTGTGAGTATATGCTACTCCTCGGGAAATTTCTCACTTAACGATCAATGCTATAAACCAAGTAGGTGTCTAGAAAGGTGTTAGCGGGGCTACGCTCCCAGGGAAAAGAGGTTCTTAAATTAAGGAACTTCGCGAAAGCGTTGGAAAACCTCCCTCGAAGTACCGACACCAGCCTGGCCGAACGGTTAAGCAAGTATTGTACGGTGAGATTGATCCTGACTAATTCTTCATTTTTGGTTTGAGGAGGGATTCGAGAAACAGTGGGAGCCATCCTGTTTAGACAAATTAAAAACCACTCTAAACTTGCAAGAGCATCATGCTAAGTGTTTCTTCTTCTCTCTCCTAATTGCAGCGACCAATCGAAATGACTGGACTTAAGTTACTTCTAGATAAAAACTTACTGACAGGGCCAAACTACAAAGATTGGCTCAGGAATGTCAAAATGGCAATCACTTACGACAAGCTGGGGTATCTTCTTACCACCAAAGCTCCCCCTGTCCCAAGTCCCACTTCCAGCGTCGCGGATAAGGAAATCCGTAAGACCTGGGAGATTGATAGCGCGAAGGCCAAGTGCCTCGTACTTGCCTCGATGGACAACGAACATCAGAGGAGGCACGAGAATATGGACCTTGAATCCATATTTCTCCATACAAAAGAACTGTATGGAGAGCAATCTCGTATCGCAAGATACGAAGTGTCGAAAAAGTTATTTTCGGAAAGGTTGGCCATCGGATCATCGGTAGCGGAACACGTGCTTAAGATGATTGGCTTCATTGAGGAGCTCGCGGAACTTGGAACCACCTTGGAGAATGAGCTCTATACGGACTTGATTCTCCAGTCCCTACCTTCCACTTACGCCCAGTTCATACTGAACTTCAACTTACAAGAAAAAGAAGTTGAACTTTCAGAGCTCCTCAACATGCTGAGGAGCGCAGAGGGCACCCTACAGAAAGGTAGGGAAACATCCACTTTGTTTGTAGGAGGATCTTCCTCTTCTAGGTCCAAGGCGAAAGCCAAGGGAAAGAAGAAGAAAGCCTTCGCCAAACCAAGAGGCGGTGTTAGTAAAGTGGATACGAAGGGAAAAGCCAAAGCAACAAAGATAGAGGGGAAGCTTGTGGATAAGGAAGAATGCTTCTATTGTCATAAGAAAGGTCACTAGAAGAATGATTGCAGGGCTTGGAAAGCCAGGACACAGGAATTGAAGCAGGTTGCGGCTTCAGCTTCAGGTGTGTATGTTATTGAAAACTGTCTTTCAATAAACTCTACTTCCTGGGTATTGGATACCGGATCAGGATCTCATATCTGTAATTCTTTGCAGGCGTTGAGAAACCGTAGTGTTTTGAAAGAAGGTGACATGACCCTCAGAGTTGCGAACGGAGCTAGCATGGATGCTAAGGCCGTAGGGGACTATCACCTGGGAATGTCAGATGGACATGTTTTGGTTTTGCGTAATTGTTTTTTTGTACCCAACGCAACTTGTAATATCATTTCTGTATCTTTAGTTTCTAAAGAAGGTTATGAATTTGCGTTTGTAAGTAATGTTGTAAACAATCACCTTAATCAAGTTTTGATTGGGTCAGGTACATTGAGCAATGGTATATACGTATTAAACCAACTACAGATTTTCAATGTCCAGAATACACACAAAAGAATGTCTCCGGAAATAAATCAGACTTTCTTATGGCATTGTAGACTGGGTCACATCAATGAGAGAAGGTTGACGAAGTTACATACAGAAGGATATTTGAATCCATTCGAATATCAATCGTATGCCACTTGTCAATCCTGTCTCAAAGGAAAGATGACAAAGACTCCATTTACTGGACACAGAGTAAGAGCGAGCGAGCTCTTGGGACTCGTACACAGTGACGTGTGCGGTCCAATGTCTACACATGCGCGAAGCGGTTATTCTTACTTCATTACTTTTACGGATGACTTTTCAAGGTACGGTTTTGTCTTCTTAATGAAACATAAGTCCGAAGCCTTTGGAAAGTTCCAGGAATTTAAGAATGAAGTAGAAAAACAAACCGGCAAAAGTATTAAGATTCTAAGATCGGATCGAGGTGGAGAATACTTGAGTGCCGAGTTCCTGGACTATTTAAAAGAGAACGGAATTCTCTCTCAGCTTACTCCTCCATACACTCCGCAACATAACGGTGTATCGGAGAGACGGAACCGAACCCTATTAGATATTGTACGGTCCATGATGAGTAACGCTGAGTTACCGCGATCATTCTGGGGATATGCGCTAGAATCAGCTGCATACCTTTTGAACCGAGTTCCGACTAAGACAGTGCCTACTACACCATATGAAATGTGGTGTGGGAAGAGACCCTATCTTAAGCACATTAATACATGGGGATGTCCAGCTTTTGTTAAAAAGCAGCATGCGGACAAGCTCGAGGCACACTCAGTACAGTGTAAGTTCATGGGAAATCCAAAGAACTCCAAGGGATATTTCTTCTACTGCGCAGAGGAACAAAAAGTTGTTTCTCATCATGCCTACTTCTTGGAAACTGAGTTTTTGGAAACCCAGATAAGTGGGAGCACAGTAGAACTGGAAGAAATTCCAGAACCACGAGCTATTACTGAAAGCTTAGTGGAACCAGACGGTTCAAGAGAACAAGACATTCCTACGCCGCTCCGCAGGAGTAGTAGGCAGTCTCATCCGCCCGAGAGATACTACGGTTTTCTCATAGACGGGGATAGAGAGGATTGCATCATAGATTATGATGAGCATACTAGCTTCCAGCAAGCCGTTCAGAGCGTCGACTCGGTAAAATGGCTGGATGCAATGCGGACCGAAATGGAGTCCATGTACACCAACAAAGTATGGACGTTGGACGTTGCTCCAGACGGGGTAAAACCCGTAGGATGCAAGTGGATCTTCAAAAGGAAGATTGGTGTAGATGGACAGGTTGAGACCTATAAAGCTAGACTGGTTGCAAAGGGTTTTCGTCAAACACCTGGTTTGGACTATGACGAGACCTTTTCTCCAGTAGCTATGCTGAAATCCATTCGGATCCTTCTTGCCATTGCTGCCTTCCACGATTATGAGATTTGGCAGATGGACGTAAAGACAGCTTTTCTAAATGGAAATTTAGAGGAGTGTGTCTATATGGACCAGCCAGAGGGTTTCATTCAGAGTGGGACCAGCGGAAAGGTTTGCAAGATGCTTAAGTCCATTTACGGACTAAAGCAGGCATCGCGGAGTTGGAACATCTGTTTTGATGAGATGGTCAAGGAATTTGGCTTTATCAAAAATCCAGATGAACCATGCATCTATAGTAGATTTGTAGCGAGAACTGTAGTATTCCTCGTTTTATACATGGATGACATTCTCTTAATAGGAAATGACATTCCTATGCTACAATCTGTCAAGGGGTTCTTGTCACACAGGTTCTCCATGAAAGACCTGGGTGATGCATCATACATCCTGGGAATCCGGATCCATCGTGATAGATCCAAGAGGATATTATGACTTTCACAGTCCATGTACATCGACACCATACTGAAAAGATTCAGTATGGAAGATTCCAAGCGCGGTAACCTACCGGCTTGTCACGGGATCACCCTCTCTAAAGAGATGTCTCCCAAGACTGATTTGGAGAGGGATCGCATGTCTATTATACCATACGCTTCTGCTGTAGGCTCTATAATGTATGCGATGTTGTGTACCAGACCGGATGTAGCTTATGCACTGAGTGTGGTAAGCCGGTATCAGTCAGACCCAGGGGAGAGACACTGGATAGCGGTAAAGAACATTTTCAACTACCTGAGAAGGACTAAGGAGATGTTCTTGGTGTATGGCGGAAAAGACCTCCAGATCGAGGCCTTTGCTGACTCCAGCTTCCAGAGTGACAAGGATGATTCCAAGTCCATGTCGGGTTTTGTCTTTACCCTCAATGGAGGGGCGGTGTGTTGGAAGAGTTCCAAACAGGAAACCGTTGCAGACTCGACGATGGAAGCGGAATACATCGCTGCATCTGATGCCGCAAAAGAAGCTGTCTGGATGAGGAAGTTCTTGAAAGAGCTTCAGGTGGTTCCGTCCATTGTTGATCCAATACCTCTGTATTGCGACAACAACGGGGCTATAGCTTTAGCGAAGGAACCCAGGTCCCATCAGAGATCCAGACACATCTTGAGGCGGTATCACCTGATCAGGGAGATCGTGGATAGCCAGGAGATCGAGGTTCGGAGAGTCGTTTCAGAAGATAACACTGCAGATCCATTCACCAAGGCCTTGCCCCAGACTCAGTTCGAGCGGCTGATCGAGATGATAGGTCTTCGATACGCCAGTACATGGCCTTAGTGCAAGTGGGAGATTGTTAGTGTATATGCCCTAGAGGCCATTACTGTATCATACTAGTTTGTATATCACTTAATGGAAGCTTGGGATATTCACCTTGTATAAACAATCTTGCTCAATATAGTAGTATGCTACTTGGTTTGTTTCTTCTTCAATGTGTACTTGTGTTTATTTCAGTATATCACCTATACACATTAGTGGAGCCCTTAGGATCTTTGCTTGATTACCAGCGTTGTGATGGCAGTCACACTAGTGGGGGCTGGGTAATCTATAAGCACATCCTTATGCAGGTCCCTAGTCGCAGGACTATCGAGACAGGGCATCGATACTCCGGAGTAGACTAGCGTATGCGCTTCTCATCCCAGTGTGGGAGATGGTCTATCCCACAGCCATCAGTACATCGTACTGGAGATAGTATACGGGTGCTCGTTAGGTTACGAGTACACTGGACAGGACTCGTCGGGAACTGACCGGTTGGTATTATACCTATCGTCAGTTATCAGTTCCCAGGTGACATGAGTACAGCTTAGTCCGCTGACTTGACACTGTCACTTCGTCTCGAGTGTGTTCCCACTGTACTTTGATTACTACCCTACCACGGCTCAAAGGAGTCGTGCAAACAGGTGGTAGTTGGGTGCAGTCCCGAAGCACTTGGAGGCAGTGACGGTTAGACAGGATCCGTCTCTCCTGGTATTGGGGGTTGACATCGCCCTGTGTATAGGAGAGCCATTACACGAGTAGTCCCTGGCCAGGGCAATCGAGATATACTGGTAGGCTTCTAGTGTTATCTCAGGGTGTTTTGGGCTTCACTCCGACACGACTTGTACCGCTTTTAGGGGACTGACGTTTACCGCCCCCCTAGGCCCGCCATGTGATGTACCAGACGAACAGACCGAACTGTACGGAGATTGTCACATTCAGGCTCAGTAGGAGATCAGATGGGTTTCACCTCGTCAGTCTTCTTGTCGGCTTCTACCTGGGGACCGTTACGCACAGCTAGTGCCGCTTGCGGTCTGTGGTTAAACCCACTGCCAGCGTAGTGTCGAGTCTTTAGAGTCCCACACAGAAAGCTTTTCGCCTTTAGGCAAAAGAGTAGAGGTCGCATGGTTTTGCGACAGGTCGCATGGTTTTGCGATAGGGTTCGGTCAGATCCATGCACTTATGCACGTACAGTGTCCGGACAGTGAACACTAGCGGGCTTTGGTTTAAGACAGATCCTAGTGTATGTATTTGGATTGGATTTATCCAGTTTGTATTCATGTTCCTCAGAACACGGATGCGGGTGTGTATGCACAGTTGACGGAGAGACAGAGGCGGAGGATTGTCATTAGGGTTGTTGACCGTTGACAGTTGACTATTGACTTTTTGCTCAACCCTAATGAGAATATGATATGTGATTAACAATTATATTAATTAGGTATTATGGTGACATGGTTGTTGAGTTGTTGACTTTGTTGACTTGTTGACTTTTGTTGACTTGTTGACTTTGTTGACCGGTTGACTAGGCTTGACTAGTTGACCATCAAGATAACTATAGCTATCATTTCATGGCAAAGACTTTTGCTTGCTTGCTCTTTTGTGCAAAATGAGTGCATGAAATGATATGGCTATGGTTGCTTAAACCATCACATAATACTTGATTGATATGATGTGTTATGATTGTTTTGGATTATGAGAGCCAAATGAGAAAAGTCTTCTCTCATTCTTTCATGCTCATTCTCTCTCTTGTTCTTGAGCTCTCATCTTCCTCCTCTTGCTCTCCCTCTCTTGACTCTATGGTTCACTTGTCTCATGAGTTGAGAATCAAGAACCATAGATAGAATCCCATACAAACTCTTCCCTACTCACTCTAGTTCACAAGGTTTAGCAAACCAAGTGAACTAGTTTCTTCAAAGACCGAAGAAGGAGCCAAAGGTTGAAGCTTTCGAGGTGGATCTATCTTCGGCGCAAGGAGACGACGGAGTGAAGGCGATCCGGACGACCATCGAAGCCTGAAGACGAAGGAGTTCGAGAAATAGAAAGGTATAACCCCCTAACCGAGTAGGTAACATCTCGTAGTTAGGTTGTTAGTTAGATGTTTAACAAAGATCCGGGTTTTAAGTCCATGTTACCACCTCTAAGAAAATCGGTTTTTTATCAAATTCCGCATGCCCGAAAGTACCGGGAGAGGTAGCATGGACTTACAGATCCTCAAGTATCGGGCTCCGTATGCGGAATCGGCGCTCGGCCCCGGCAGTACGTGTCATCCCGTATCCATTTATCGACTCTGGTCAGTATCCTCCGGATAACCGCCAGATCCAACCAATCACCGGTAGGTACTAGCCACCCTTCCAGGCTCATCGTCTACTCCACGAAAAACATTTCTAGCCCCGGGGAACCAAACCGGGTCTACCACGAACCCGCAAATGGATCATCCAACTCCTCGAATCGGGTTTCAAACACACGTCTCAGAACCGAGAAAACGCGTGGTGGACGCACCAAAATATCATATCAAGGGAAACCGGGTTTTTAAAACGGTGCGTATTTCTTAAAATAATACCCCGGTTCCCCAAATCCAGAAATCACATAAATCCAAAGTAAATGCGTAAATCCACGCAATGTGTCGTATAACATTAAGAGTAAAAAAGGAAAACTGCTCTTTTAAAAAGATCCAGTTTGAAAATATCATGTGCGGTCCCTTAGTTTTCAAATCATGACAATATCATCCATGTATGTAACATATGTATATATATAGGTATAAATGTGCAAATGAATATATACGCAATGTGAGTGTAGCAATGTACATGTGCACTAATATGGATATATCAAGGACGGTATGCACTAATGTAAATAAACAATGTAAATGTGCGCAGGCAGTGATGTTTCAATGAAGGTATACACTAATGTGAATATACAGTGTACATGTGCGCAAGTAGTGATGTATCAATGAACGTATGCACAAAGGTGAATATACTGTGTACATGTGCGCAAGTAGTGATGTATCAATGAACGTATGCACAAAGGTGAATATACAGTGTACATGTGCGCAAGTAGTGATGTATCAATGAAGGTATGCACTAAGGTGAATATACAGTGTACATGTGCGCAAGTAGTGATGTATCAATATATGTGTATATGCGAAAAATCATGGCAATTATCAATGATGCGGAAACCAAGGCGATATATAATTTGTACCAATCCTATAGTGCAAGTGTCATGGCAATCACTAACGGTGTGAGTGTAACATACAATTAGTGCTCGTGCCGCTTGAACCGTTAGTGACAGTGCAGTGTTCTATATCTACCATTTCTATATGTAACAAGGGATGGTATGCTACTATAGTATATATGAACACATACAACTAAAATATCCTATAACGCCCTGACGCTTAACGCCATACGGGCGATTTCCCCGTAGATGTTAAATCTACTCACCTGGTCGTGTGCTACACGTAGCCGACCACCTGCTTCCCATTCTTTGCTGCGTCCGACGCACCCACCTGCGAACCTAGAACTTACACATAAGCAAATATCTCGCAAAACGCGATATCGAAATCAAACGAGAAACTCGCGTCGCGAACTAAGCGCGCGTGTGTACGATACGCTGAAACATGTGTATACGCGTCTAAAACTATCCCGACACGTCGCGACACGCTGGATCACAGAACCCACTCGCGTATCATACGTGTCGCGCAAACTAAACGTATCATAAAACGATATATCGTCCCCGATTTTGATACAGGTGAAAACTTACAAAGTTGCACATGCCAAAACACTGGAAAACACAGCAGACTACCCTAGCCAAAACCCTAACCCCTAAATCCCCTGTCTGGCCGCAATTTGCGGCCAGAATGATTAAAACGACGGTCTGGGTTGGGTGTCTGGGGTTCGTGCTCTGGTGGTGTGCTCAAGGTCTACCCAATATGCTCCAGTTAACTCAATTTTTCTCTGAAACCCCCGGGTCTAAAGCAGATCACAGAAAGCCAAGAATTTACTTTAAAACGTTAATTTTAGCACTAATTGAAACCCTATGGTATTTTAGTGAAATCTGGGGTTTAACTAGGTTTAAGTGGCCCTAATAATACTTAACTAGGCTAGGCTAACCAATAAAAACATCTCTTAACCAAAACTCCACACAATTCACCATTTCAAGCATTAAATCTCACTATTAACACTAATTAAGCTTAACAACCACTAGTTTAGCAAGCAAGGAAGTTGGGCTAGGCAATAATACCTCACTCTCTAGGTCTAGTGTGCAGGAAGAAGAGGATGAAGAAGAGGTGTTGCACTGCTGCTGCCTCTTCTGCTGCTGCTTCTTGTTGTTGTGGTTGTTGTTGCTGCTTGCAGCTGCTGCTGCTGTGTGAGTGTGTGTGTATGTGAGTGAGTGAGAGTGAGAGAAGTGAGAGTGAGAATGAGAGATGAGAGTAGACAAGTCAACCCCCCTCTCTCTCTTCATTTAATGAGCATGGCTCAAGCCATATTGCCAACACCTTTTCTCTCTCTCTTTCTCCCTCCAAGTCAATACAAAAGAAGTTCAAATCCATTTCCAATTGTTTAAAGAAAAAAAAACAATAACTTCAAAACACTTAATACAAATTTTAAAATTAGCTTAAGGAAAAAGGTTTAACCCACCATGGTTGCTAATTATGGTCTAACCCCATTTTAACCCTAGTTGTCATGCACAAGTGTGTGCAAGCCTAGGAAAATCTAATGAAATACTCATTAAATAGGATAAAATATTTGAAAATAGATTTGGTAAACTTTTTTATTCAAAACCATATATTAAAGTATAATTAGCCATTAAACACAACCTAAGGTGTTACAGGGTACTATAAGACTAGATAGTCGACGTAGTTATGTCATCCGAACCATACCTATTTCCAAATCGAGGAATCGTATGCATCTTTTAAACATATACCTTGAGGGACGTTACGGATTTTCAAATGATATCTTTTTCCTTAAAAACACCGTAACCCTTATTTTCAAAACTACGATTAGCTTCTTTTAAAAAAAACTGCTTGTATGGTTCGGGTGTGTATGTTAGATTAGATACTTATGCTTATATCAAGGTAGAATGTATTTATATAACATTTGATTCGATGTGAGATATAAATGAGATGAAAAGAGAATGCGATTGACATGTGATATGATGATACGTTGGTATACGGAGGCGAGTCGATTGAAATGATTGATACCTTGCCGGTCTCCTGATATGAGATTGTTGTGGATGTGACCTGGGACATAGGTACATAGATATATATATATTTATATATGTGGTGAATCATGTGTGATTGCCGTACGAGACGTTAGGTCCGTACCCCTCATTGTCATATAGGATGATAGGATCCTTATTGGTTTAATGCCACCGTACGATGATTTTCCGTACGTGATGAGTTTGACTTGATGATTAATCCATACCCTTGACTAGAGGATACCATACGATGGATTATACTGTACGTGATGTTGTGAGGCTGGGTGCCGATTGATAGATTCACCGACTCGGTCATGTTAGATAAGTATACATTGTAGCTTTTAGCTGACATTTTACCTTATGCTGAATTTCATTCTATTCTCATTGCATCATATATATTTATCTGTGCTGGTACACCTACACCATTATCGATGATGCGTATGTTACACTTACACAGATTAGCCGACTCACACACTTCATCATCGATAATTGCCATGTTACTACACAATAGGATTGCTGCATGATGATATGACTCCCTGCATAATATACTTGCGTATGTACCCACTTGTATACTCAAACTAGCGTAGATACCACTAGTACATCCATATTGGCGCACATGCACATTGTACACTTATATTTGCGTATATACCCACTGTACATCCATATTGGCGCACATACATATTGTACATCCATACTTGCGTACATACATATTGTACACCCATACTTGAGGACATACACATTGGTACGTCCATACTTGCTATAGCTACATATTGTACATCCATGCTTGCGTACATACATATTGTACACCCATACTTGCGGACATACACATTCGTACGTCCATACTTGCTATAGCTACAAATTGTACATCCATACTTGCGTACATACATATTGTACACCCATACTTGCGGACATACACATTCGTACGTCCATACTTGCTATAGCTACATATTGTACGTCCATACTTGCATACATACACATATGCACCTTTATACGATATTGCATTCGATTTTGGAGATTTGGGAACCGCACGATATATTTTAAAACTGGATTCATTTAAAAGAGCGGTTTTCCCTCGATATGTGCATATTACTGTTCCATGTTGCATGATATACGGATATGCTTACATTTCTATTATATGTCGCATACATCATGCTTTATGATTATACATATTGAGATATGTTGTTTTCATGAGATTTCTGGATTTGAGAACCGTGGCTATTTCAAAGAAAGTATGTACTGTTTTAAAAACCCGGTTTCTCTTGATATGATATTTCAGTGTGTCCACCATGCGTTTTCTCGGTTCTGAGACGTATGACATGTGAAACTCGATTTGAGGAGCTGGATGAGGCCGATTGTGGGTACATGGTGGACCCGGTATGGTACCCCGGGGGGAGAACGGATTGCTGTGCTGTAGACGGTGAGCCTGGCAGAGGGACTACTACCTACCGGTGATAGTATTTGGACTCGGCGGATATCCGGAGGATACCGACCGAAGTCGAGAGATGATATGGGATGATCCGGAGTGACGGAGCCCGTGGGCCGATCCGGACTGACGGAGCCCGAGATATGAGGATTTACGTGTCGATGCTGGACACGGGTTTCATGATGTTTTCGAGTGTCGAGGCTGGACACCCAGGTTCCATGATTTTGATGTGCCGCGAGGGACACACGTTGATTTATATTCTCATACTTCCATGTATATGCTTTTATGATATTTACATGCATGATGTTGTTGTGTCATTGGTTGATGCGTGGACGAGATCCACATGCATACACACTTTGATTATATTGTTGGATGATATCCACATGCTTATAGGCATTGATTACCTTGTTGGTACTTATACAGATACGGTCACCCTAGACATCATAGTGTTACCTTTATGATATAGTTGACCTAGGAGTCGTTATTTATTCGATTTCTAATTGTTGATGTTTTTCTACTCACGAGTTGGCAACTCACCCCCGTTGTGCCACAGTTCTTGCAGGTTGACTGCGTGGATCAGTAACGGCTTCGCTGGCACACAGTTGCATTCGGGTGTTTTGCTTTGGTAGGTGGGACATTTGTATCGTGCCCCCTCTTGTATTTACTATTTCATATTGTATCTAGTCAACTCCATCAAATCAAAATTAGCAATTGTATAAGTAATGAGACTTAACAAGGCTTGTTGTAGCGAGATTTGAGTGATGGGTTGTATGTTCGCATTTTGGGTTGATATCTCGATTTATTCTTTATCTTTTGTGGTGAACTTCGCCGTTGGGCATCGTATACTATTTATACTGTTTTGCGTGGTTGTGAGCCGCCAGTTGGCGAAGAGCTAGCTCCCGCTTGGGGATGCCTTTATTACTATCATTTATTGTGGTTTTGGATCAAAATATACAAAGGAGGTGCTGCCCAAAATTTTAAAAGACGAAACATGTTTTCAAACTAATAAATTTCACTTGCATTTTCATGTTCCATTATTTATGTATTTAAGAAAACTTATGATTTTCACCATACCTTTATTTCAAAACATCACCTCTTTATTTTCTTAAAAAGGTTTAGATTTCTGGGTTTCAGCTTACTTGAATTCCGTTACGCCTTTAGACGTTGCGTGTTTCAGGTGCTGGTCACGAGCTAATATTTTGTGTCGTGACAAAGTTGGTATCAGAGCGTTAGGTTTAACCTTGTTCGAGTCTATGTTTGACTATGCAGAGTCTAGGGCGGGTATGTATATCGGAACCTAGGCTTGACCTTACGGAACGTGGACTTGAAAGGGGGGGGTATTAGACCCGAACTTTCGTTTTATAGGATGGCCCTGATTTGATGGAGTAGGTAGCTTAAGTAGATTAACATACCGTACGTATATTCCGCGGCATATTTACGATACGATACTCCACTTAAGAAACCTTTGGATGTATATATTTTGAGATCTATGATTCTCTTCGTACCCATGATTATACATCCATTTGAGATCCTTGATTCTATTCGTTTCCATGATCATACTCTCATTGATGATGTTCCTTCTTATGATCATGTATCCATTCTGGATCTGTCGTTTCCTTTCATGCCTTTGATCTGTTTTCATCGATACTCGATTGAGGTTCCTGTCACCATGGTTTGAGCGCAGATGAGCTGGTGCTAGTTGTAACACCTTAGGATGTGTTTAGTGGCTAATTATATGTTAATATATGATTTTTAATAAAAAAAGTTTACCAAATTGGTTTTCAAATAATTTTTCAAATTTAATAAATATTTTTCTAGAATTTTCCTAGGCTTGCACAAACTTGTGCATGTAAACTAGGGTTAGAGTTTGGGTTAAACCATGTTTAACAACCATGGTAGATTAACCCCACCATTATTAAGTTTAATGATTTTAATTAAGGGTATATTTTATTTGTAAATGAAAAGGGATTTAAAATGTATTTTGGTTGACTTAAGAGAATGAGAGAGAGAGAGAGAATGCATCATGGCTAAGCCCATGCTTGCATTAAATAAGAGAGAGGGAGTGCATCATGGCAAGCCCATGCTTGCATTTAAAGAAGCAAGAAAGAAATGGTGGCTTGGCTCTCTTGGGTTATCATTTCTTGTGTTTGCAACACTCTCATATTTCTCACACTCTTTCACTCTCTCTCTCACACACACATAGCATCAGCTTCAGCAATAGCAGCTACACCAGCAGCAGCTTCAGCCCCAGCAGCAGTTACAAGCATCAGCAACACCAAGCAGCAGCAGCAGCTCCTTGCAACAGCAACAACACTTGTAGCATCAGCCCCAGCACAGCAGCCTCAGCACAACAACAACGACATCAACAACAACAACGTCAACAGCAACAGCAGCATTAGGAGCAGCAACGGCACCAGCAGCAGGAGAGGCAAACAACAGCAGTGAGCAACAGCATCAGCATCAGCCCCAGTTGCAGCAGTAGCTCCTTCCCCTCTTCTTCTTCCTTTTCTCCTTCTCCTTGGTTGTGAGTTTCCTAGGGGGTATAACTTCTGAACTCTTTCCTTAGTTGCTTAGTTTGTGTAGTTTAACTTCGATTAGCGATAATTATGTGAGTTTTGTGCTAACTGTGGTGTTTTGTGTGAACTTTAGTTAAGTTAGGGTGTTTATAGTTTAATCAACCCTATTAGGTGTTGTTAGGGCCAAGTGAACCTAGGTAAACCCCAGATTACACAAAAATACACTGAGTTTTCAAAATTGTGCAAAATGTGACGTTTTAAGTAAATCTTAGATTTTTAAAATCTGCTGTTACCCCAGTGAGTTCAGAATGAATTTGAGAGGACTGTAGCCTACTGGAGATGCCCTGACCACACCACAAGAGTCCGACCCCACCACTCCAACTTATGGCCGCCGGAAAATTCCTTCTGGCCGCAAATTGCGGCCAGACCAGGGTGTTAGGAGCTAGGGTTTTTGGTACAGGTGTCTGCTACATTTTGTAGGTCCATGGTATATATAGTTTTGTAATATTCTAACCTGGGTAAAATCTGGGGCAGTATATCATTTTCTGGTGTTTTTAGTTCACGCGATACGAGCGATACGCGAGTGGGTTTTGTGATTCAGCGTATCGCGGCGTGTCGGGTTAAGTTTTAGACGCGTACACACACGTTTCAGCGTATCGCACACACGCGCGTTAATTCGCGACGCGAGTTTCTCGATTTGTTTCGATATCGCGTTTTGCGAGATTCTTGCTTATATTTTTGGATTCTTGTGTAAATCCCAGGTTCGCAGGCGAGTACGTCAGACGCCGCCAGGAAAGGGAAGCAGGTGGTCGGCTATACTTAGCACGCGACCAGGTGAGTAGATTTAACATCTACGGGGAAATCGCCCGTATGACGTTAAGCGTCCGGGCGTAATAGGATATTTAATCATGTGTGTTCATATAGATATACTAGTAGCATACCCTCTTATTATATATATAACTGGTAGTATAGAACACCGCACTGTCACTAACGGTTCAAGTTGCACGAGCACGATTTATATGCTACACTCACACCGTTAGTGATTGCCATGACACTCACATTATAGGATTGCTAGAAATCATATATCATATTGATTCCGCTTTATTGACGTTGTCATGATTTGCCGCATGTTAGCATATGTTATATTCATACCATGCACACTGTATACACACTTTTGTGCGTACATTCGTTGATATTTCACTACATGTGCACATGTACCCGTTATATTTCGTCTTAGTGCATATATATATCTTGATATGTTTATACTTGTGCCATATACATCACATATATTCATACTTGGGCACACATACATCACATATCCACACTTGTGCCATATACATCACATATATTCATACTTGGGCACACATACATCACATATCCACACTTGTGCCATATACATCACATATATTCATACTTGGGCACACATACATCACATATCCACACTTGTGCCATATACATCATATATATTCATACTTGGGCACACATACATCACATATCCATACTTGGGCACATATACACCATATGTCCACATTAGCGCACATGTACATTGCTACATTCACTTTGCGTACTTATCCTTTCGCACATCCATACCTATACACATATTCATATGTTACGCACATGGATGATATTGACTTGATTTAAAAACTAAGGGACCGCATCTGATATTTTCAAACACTGGATCTTTTAAAGGAGCGGTTTTCCCTTTCTTTTACTTTTACTGTCATACAACGCATTGCATGGATTTACGCATTAGATTGATTTATGTGATTTCTGGATTTGGGAACTGGAGTACTATTTTAAGAAAATACGCACTGTTTAAAAACCCGGTTTCCCTTGATATGATATTTCAGTACGTCCACAATGTGTTTTCTCGGTGCTAGAGAGATATATGTGAACCCGAATCGAGGAGCTGGACGATGCCGATTGCGGGTACATGGTGGACCCGGTATGGTACCCCGGGGCGAGAACGGATCGCTGTGCAGTAGACGGTGAGCCTGGCAGAGGGACTACTACCTACCGGTGATTGGTTGGACCTGGCGGTTATCCGGAGGATACTGACCAGAGTCGATAGATGGATACAGGATGACTCGTACTGCCGGGGCCGAGGGCCGATACCGCAGACGGAGCCCGTGGGCTGACCCGGACTGACGGATGCCCGATATATGAGGATTTGCGTGTCGATGCTAGACACGAGTGTTTCTTGATATTTTGAGTGCCGGTGTTGGGCACTCACGACTTAATGGGATTTACAGGCCTTGAGGGTCGGAGGATGACGGCGCCTGAGTTGTATTGGGATTGGGTGCATTGATGGGCACCGATTATATTTTCCACGATGACGTTCTGTGTAGATTTTATATTTTCCCATGCTCAGCATTAGTATATGATATCTCATCCTGTATCTATTATACTGATATAGTACACATGCTTGTACGCTCATTGCATACCCTGCTTATTCTATATAGGGTTGTTAGATTGAATTGCCATACCTGATTATCACATATCTTGCTCATCACATGGAGATGTCATTAGATCGCACTTGTTGCATGATATTGAGCATCCAGTTCATCATATAGATGTTATCTGTTGGCATAGGTTAGAGTATCGCAGCACGTGCATACTCGTGATTACCTTTATATGTTATCTACTATTCACGAGTTGGCAACTCACCCCCGTTGTGCCACAGTGCTTGCAGGTTGTCCTATGGAGTAGTCGCGGCTGGCTGTTCATCGCATCTTTTGACACAGATACCACCGCGGAGGCGTGCTATCCCTTTTGCTATTAGGCAGGTTTTGTGCGGTATCTGTTTACTTTTCAGTTGTACAGTGATGTATCTAGTATTCTCCATCTACCTTCATGTATTCACTTAGAGACAGTTGTGAGGGCGATGTATGTTATTTTGTACTCTGGTGTCGATCTCGCTGTGAGCCGACTTTATTTATGCAGTCTTATCTTTTTTGATATTTGCCTCTAGTTTATTGCTCATTCTTCGCTACGGCGTCGTATATCATATGGTGGTGATTGTTCCGCCGTTGGGCGCGATTCTCCCATTGTGATGCTCTATCCATTTCACATGTTACTTCTACTACACCTTTCCTTTTACCTGACTTGCGGGACAAATTTTTATAAAGAAAATGTTGCCAAAATTATTAAAATATAACTCTTGAACTAAAAAGGGTTTCTACTAAATTAACTAAGGTTTTCTAAACATTTTACAAATGCTTCTACTAAAATGTTTTAACACTCTATATTTTAAATGGTTTTGATTTCTGGGTTTCGGCTTACTTAGTCGCGTTACGCCTGTAGACGTTACGTGGTTAAGTGTCGGTCACGGGCCGAACTTTGGGTCGTGACAAAGTTGGTATCAGAGCATAGGTTTTACCTTCAGAGTGTAGGATGACCTTGGTATGATGGAGTAGTTAGCTGCAGCAGGGTAGCGTAGCGTGTGTATGTTCCGCGGCATGCTCACGACACGACACTCCGCCTAAGAGACCATAGAACTTATTGATTAAAATTCCTTCTTGATTATATATATTCTTGCGATTCGATTTCCGTATCCTCATCGGATCCTATTTTCCATTTCAGCCACTATGCCGCCAACGACTACGAGGGCACAGAGAGCGGCCACGAGGGCCGAGATTCATGTTGACTCGTCCGAGACAAGGACTGATCCGGGCAGTGCACCCGTTGTACCCGAGCATACAGTTCCTCCTATGACAGATCAGATCGCCACGCTAGGGGCTGGTATGCAGGAGATGCGCCAGACGGTGGGATCCAGCATGCAGGAGATGCGACAGATGATAGGATCGCTAGTTGAGACGCTTCGAGCGCAGCGACCAGAGGTAGCTCCACCCGTCATAGGGACAGCGATAGTACCTACCGTACTGCCAGTTGCCCCTGCAGCCACGGAGGTGATTACAGTGTCTTTAGCAGAATTCATGAGGCTGAAGCTTTCGGTCATCACAGGCACCGATGCAGCCGAGGACCCGCAGTCTTTCATTGATAGGATGGCCGGGATATGCCGTTCCCTCAGATGCGCAGATGCAAGATGGGTAGAGTTCGCGTGCTTTCTCCTGGAAGGTCTTGCGCAGAAATGGTGCGAATCGGTCGAGAAGGGCAGAGCAGCAGGTCTTCCTCCTATGACCTGGACGGAGTTCATGACGGTGTTCCTTGCCTTCTTCCTTCACCAGAGTGTTAGGGATGCCCGAGCACGCAGATTTGAGTCCTTGCGCCAGACACCAGAGATGACCGTGGCAGAGTACGATGTGCTATTCACCGAGCTATCAGTTTATGCTCCGTACCTAGTAGCTACTGAGGAGATGCGAGTCCAGAGATTTGTACGAGGCTTGCTTACACGATTGTTCCTTGGGATCAGCGCACAGTATTACGAGACATATGCAACAGCTGTAGACGCAGCCCTATTAGTCGAGGAGCGCCTTGCAGAGACTTCGGCAGTTCCAGGGCCGAAGAGGGTTCGTACTGATACACCGGCACAGAGACGACCATTCAGGCGCCGCGATAGGCACCTTGCTGGTGGCAGAGACTCGAGACGAGGTCAGGTTTTCAGCTCTTATCCCCAGGAGGGTCAGTCAGTATCATCCGGATGTTTCCGATGCAGGAGTTCCTATCATCTTGTTCGAGAGTGTCCTGAGATACCCCGGAGGGAGGCAGCCGTACCGCATGTCACACTACCACCTTCACCACCTCAGAGGGTGTTGCCTATTGTACCCACAGTTGCTCCGCGTCAGACCCATGCACAGAGAGGTCGTGGTCACGGAGGGTTTGTTCCTATAGGGCGAGGTGGCCGAGGCAGAGGACAGCCAGCTACCGGCAGAGTGCAGCCAGTTGCTAGTAGAAGACCGCCAGTTGAAGGTGGAGGACAGGCACGGGTTTTTGCGTTGACGCATCAGGACGCGCAGGCGACCAATGCGGTGGTCTCAGGTACCTTATCAGTATGTTCTGTTGACGCACACGTGTTGTTCGATCCCGGATCCACGCACTCGTACGTTTCCACACATTTCGTGCCGAGTTTGGGTAGGGTGTCCGGTCTGCTTAATCAGCCGCTTTTTGTGACCACTCCCGTGGGAGAGTCGTTTTTTGCTAGGCACGTGTTCCGATCCTGTGTTGTCCGTATTGGCGAGAGAGAGTTGCCTGTCGACTTGATCCTTCTTGAGATGTTGGATTTCGACGTTCTTTTGGGCATGGATTGATTAGCCATGTGCTATGCGTCTGTGGACTGCCGCGAGAAAACAGTGAGATTTTGTTTTCCCGGCAAGTCGGCTTTTGTTGTGCAGGGAGACCGTGGTGCCACCCCTCACATCTTGATTTCTTCTCTTCGCGCTGGACAGCTATTGAGGATGGGATGTCAGGGATTTCTAGCCTATGTTTGTGATACTAGAGCTACAGATATTCCATTGGACCAGGTTCCGATTGTATGTGAGTTCCCTGACGTGTTCCCTAATGAGCTTCCTGGGCTACCGCCTGAGCGCGATATTGCTTTTTGTATTGATCTGATTCCCGACACGGGGCCTATTTCCATACTGCCTTATCAGATGGCCCCTCCGGAGGTTAGTGAGTTGAAGAGTCAGTTGCAAGATTTGCTGGACAAGGGACTTATACGTGTTGGAGATAGTGCCCTCAGAGTCAATTATTGGATCGCAGGTACGTGATTGCAATGATTGCGGAGGACCTATACCGGTAGGACAGTCTTACTCGAGATGATAGTATGCTATCTGGTTTGCCATTATCAGTCGTGTACATATTTAGGTGACTGCTTACATGTTACACTTTGATAGAGCCATTAGGATCTTGCTTTACTACCAACAGTATGATGGCGATCATATACGTGAGAGTTGGGTGGTTTATAAGCATATCCTTAATAGTGGTCCCTAGTCGTTTGAGTTTCGAGACAGGGCATCGATACTCCGGAGTAGACTAGTGTATACAGTCGAGACCCCGACGAGGGGCGGTGGCCGGTCTCACAAGCTACTGGTTTCAGTTGGATCACCTAAGATGTATACAGGTGCTCATTGGGTTATGAGTACACCGGACAGGACTCGCCGGGAACCTGCTAATTGGTATTATACATATCGTCAGATAGCAGTTCCCTAGTGACATGTGTACAGGTTAGTTCATCGACCTGAGGTCGTCATTTGTCTCGTGTGAGTTCCCACTGTGCTTTGATTTCTACCCGACCACGGCTCAAAGGAGTCTTTCAAACAGGTAGTTTTTGGGTACAGTCCCGAGCCACATGGAGGCACGTGAGCGGATCGGTAGGGGATTCGTCTCTCCCGGTATTGGGGGTGAGATCGTGCTGTGTCTAGGAGAGCCATTACACAAAGCTCACGGCCGTGGCAGGAGATTTACTGGTAGGTATTCCAGTAGTATCTCAGGGTGTTATTGGGCTACACTCCGACACGACTTATACTGCTATTGGGGGTCTGACGTTACTAGCCCCTAGGCAGATATACGATACTCATAGACGAACGGACCGGACTGTATATACATTGTCACTGTTAGGCTCAGTAGGGTTTCCGGATGAGTTCGCTCATCGGCCTCCCTTGAGGTCAGTCCATGGGCAGCCGTTACGCACAGCTAGTGCCGCTGACGGCTTATGGTTAAACCCACTGCCAGGGTACTGACGAGTCATTAGAGTCCCCCACAGACAGCTTCCCAAGTTCGGGCGCAACGTAGTAGAGGCTGTATTGTTTTATGGCAGAGTTCGGAAAATGCACGTGCGTTTACGCACGTGTCATTTTTCGGGCAGATAATACTGGAGGGCTTTGGTTTAAGCCGGATCTGAGTATTATATTGAGTAGATATAATATCTTTGTCTCAGTTGCATTTGTATTCGGTCGTAATACAAATGCGGGTATTTTCATACAGTTACGGGGTTGTCCTGAAATTCGTTTCAGGATCGCTTTTGGAAGTTGCCAGTTTCCAGTTTTCTATCAGCCGTCTTTTAACATTCGGTTAAAGACGGATTTATCTATTCTTTGGATAAGTGCGGATGCTTCTAGAAGGTTCTAGAAGAGGTGATTAGGCTTATGACTCACTTGTTCATTAATGGTGCTTTAATGGTGCATTTCTTGTGTTCATACTTTGTGTTCACACTAGATATTTCTCTTATTGTCACCTCCCCCTCTCCTACACTCACCCCCCACCTCCTTATATGTGGCCGGCCCCCTCCTCTCTCTCATACACTTGATTGATTCATTTTGGTGAAAAGATTATGATAGTTTTGGGGTGTATGGAAATTTCATAGCAATTTCATTCCATCACCCAAATTAATTGGCAACATCATCAACCGTTCGTCCATGGCTTTGGACGAAGCGAGACAAAGTATTCTACTCATTCTCTACATCAATCTTGGTCGTCTCTTTTAGCAAACTTGACGACCGAGTTGCCTCGAGTCAGAGGCGGGAGCCCGTTTTAAGAACCGTTGACGTGGTGCCACCTGGACGAGCAGATCGGAGATCGACGAGGTCGGAGCAGCCGCAACAGAGCGTGGGATGATGGTTAAAGAACGAAGGACTCGGATCGTTCGGTATAACCTTTCTACCGTCTTTACAGAATGTTAGTTTACCAATAATGGCAGATCCGGGTTATAGTATACGATAGCGCCAGTTAAAAGTTTTTGTTCCGCATTTGGCGTCTGTTAGACGACCGGGGCGATACCGTAGACTTACAGTTGTATCAGAGCCTCACCATTTTGCTTTACTAACTTGTGCTAACGCATTTAAAACATCGATAAGACCGAATATCAAAAACTACAAATTGTCAGTCCTGAGTTTCTGTCGATTTTAAAATGGTTCTAAAAATAATCTTACACATCACAGAAAATTCAGCAGGCTTTTCTAAGCACGTGGTAGAAATTTGGTCATGTGACCCTTCAAGACCGCCGCGGAATCGCGGTCAAACCTAGGGTTTGACCGCGCATCCGCGGCCAATCTGTGGGATCATTGACCCAAATTTGTACAGTGGCTTCTTTTGTGTAAATTGTGGTTTTTGGTTATATCTTTTG
Organism: Agapanthus africanus; assembly: GCA_030015575.1. Classification (NCBI taxonomy): domain Eukaryota; kingdom Viridiplantae; phylum Streptophyta; class Magnoliopsida; order Asparagales; family Amaryllidaceae; genus Agapanthus; species Agapanthus africanus. Next base: position 235,144,807 of record JASDDO010000031.1, read on the forward strand.
GGCCCAGATTTTGTTACTGTACAACAGATGTACGTGGGGCCCACTTCATGATATTTAGTCGATCGAAATTTAAACATGTTATTTTACAGTGCTTACATTATATCTCCGACCGTGAATGTCATTTGATCGGTAAACCGTGTCTGATTGCTATAATTCTTTTAGACGGGTTTGCGAACGTGACATTCACGTTGATGTTCTGTGATGTTGCGGATTTGTCGTGGTGGATAGCAGTGTGCAATGGTAGTATAGTTTGGATTTATTTGTACATTTGATATTGCGGGGCGAGCGTCCAACATGTGGACTGCCGTCACTGCCTGTTGTATAATATTCTTTTAGGGCACGACCGGGTTGAGGTCGATGTACCCGTTGTACATATTTTTCATTTCTGTACTAGGTTTACCCCGCGACGAGGTGCACGGATAGCCGGGTTCTGGAAGACAACGGGTCCGCATCTCATGGCTTTGAGAGGCAGAAGGCCCTCACTCTAGAATTGGCAGACTATTCGTCGCACTCGTATGGGGTACAGGTTGACCCAAGGAGGGGTGCTCAAGCTACCGGATTCCGTGAAGTGCAGGGTGGTCCATTCACTTTGCTGTAGGGGGCTGCCTCGCTTCAGGTTTTGGCGGGTAACTTGCCGCACCCGTAGGGGTCTAGGTTTCATTGCACAGGCTATCCACACGACCAGGGGAACGTCGGGTTTCAGCAGCGGCTCTGTGAAACTCAGGGATCCCAGATTATCTGTATTGTTCTGTGATGCTTATTACTTTTCTGTAATGTTGCATATTATCACGCCTGGAGCGATTATTGTATATTGGTATATATACTATTAGATGTTGTATATGTTTTTCACCCGCGCTAGTCCAGTTCCCGCTCTGTCGTTAGTTAAGTAACCTAACGGGCGATGACGGGACCCAGTGAAGAATGCGGATGGCATATACGTACATTTTATTTTCGTTCTTTTCTGGCGTGATTGATTGATGGGACTGCGTTGATTCTTATCAATGCAAAGGAAAACAAACCTGTTTGGATGTTGTTGGAACAAATTTAAAAAGTGTTATTACAAAGACGTTTCCTTTTGTTTTGCATAGTGATATTCGGTTGGAATATCCTGCACCTCATTCGATGGGGCAAGGGCCGATATTCCTTCACTGGGACTGACCCCTTGGGCAGAAATTTGCGTCCGGGTAATAACTTCACTATAGTCGATTACATGTTGCTTTGCATCGCGGTATTCAGTGGAATATCCTGCACCTCATTCCACGAGAAAAGAGCCGAGATCCCTTCACCGGGAGTGACCTCTTTAGCAAAGGTTTTCGCCATTATATTTTATAAAAAAAGTAATCAGGTTCCTTCAGCGATATCAAGTTCGTTACGTTAAAGGTTTTTCGCCAAAAACCAGCCGTAGCCCTCCGTCATTTCTTTTGTGTATTCAGTAGTATTCAAGCTATGTATTTTGACCTAACGCCAAGGCATAGTGTTAGGTAGCTGCTGGGTATTCATTTGTTGCATAGATAGATGAGTTGGTTTGGGACAGCCGTTCTGCCATTTTGACCTAACGCCAAGGGCATGTGCGGGTGGGTTCAAATTAACAAGATAGTGACGGGTAGAACTTGGCATGTGACTTATGACATTTTGACCTAACGCCAAGGTCATAAGAGCATGGGGAAAAAATCATATCGGGAGTTTCTAAAGAAACTGAAACTTGCCAAGTATGCGCATACCTTCTGGAGTGTGATAACATGAGTGGATTCCGTCGCGTTATCATGCGATGAGAGTTGGATCCTGATTCCCACTGATGAGTTGGTTTACTCTTCGGGTGATCCCGATTGATTCTTCTTTCAGGTTTGGAGGAGAATTTGACAGGACAGTGGGAGGTTTCCTGATTAGATAAAGTGATAACCATTCTGATCTAGGTTAGAGTGCACGCAGAGTGTTTCTTTTCTCTCTCTCTTTGGCAGCGACCTTTGACTGACCCTAGACTATAACTCAGTGACCAAGTTGACCAAACCTTCTTAAAATACTGGCTTTTGGATTGTCTGAGTTGCATAAGTCATTGCCACTCCTTCTTTTACCCTTTGCATTTCTCATAACACCCCGTATTACTACGGACATCCACTTCCATTGGATAGATCCATCGTATGGTTATATACGAACTCGGAGGGATTTCTTCGAGGATGGAACAAGGTTCAGGAGAAATAGAATTGGTTTATTCAGTTGTCTTTTATTATCACCTTCTCTCAGGTTGCGAGGGCTCCTTAGTTTAGGAGAGTACACCTATTACGCTTATTGGATAATCTTATTCCAAACCAAAGGCAGGTGCTGAAAGGTAGGGAATGAAGAAAACCAATTAGCCTAAGTATGGTGTACAGAAGGTAATATGTAAAGACAAAATAAAGGGATTAGAAAGAGGGCAAAGTAAATTGCGACTGATATCATTCACGACCAAACCGCGTACTTCATCGCCACTCCTATTTCATCTTTAAAAAAATAATAAGGTATTATTCAGTTGTCTCTTATCATCACCTTCTCTCAGATTACGAGTACTCCTTGGTTTAGGAGGGTACACCTATTATGCTTACTGGATAGTCTTCTTCCAAACCATAGGCTGGTGCCAAACGGTAGGGAAGGAAGAAAACCATTTTGCCTAACGATGGTGTACAGAAGGTAACGACTAAAGACAAATAAAAGGATATGGAGAGATGGCAAAGAAATATACGATTAAAGTCATGAATTGGATTATAGAAGAGGCATTGCTAGGAATACCAGGATACCCCTACGAAACATTTTCATGTTTCAGTGCATTGTTAAAAGAAAACTGTTTTACCGATAAGATACTTACTCCAAGGGTATGTATTTACCAGGTTTCATTCTCATATCTGTATGGATTTACAGATGATGAGTGGGAGTAAGTTATTAGGAATAAGGTGATCATCCTCATTATATCGGAATTCGTTGTAATTGGTGATATTTGAAGAAATCGCCATGGTACAGTTTTCCACTTACGACACACAGGTTTTGAGTTGTTCAAACTGTTGGAGATAGTGCCCTCAGATTCAATTATTCGATCACATGCACGTGATTACAATGATTGATGGAGGACCTATCCCGATAAGACAGTCTTACTCATGATGATAGTATGCTATCTGGTTTACCTTTATCATCGTGTACTGCTTTAGGTGACCTGACAAGTCGCTATTACACGTTGATGGAGCCCCTAGGATTCTTGCTTGACCACCAGCAGTATGAGGGCGATCATATAAGTGGGAGCTGGCAGTCTATAAGCATATTCTTTAATGGTCCCTAGTCGTGTGAGTTTCGAGACAGGGCATCGATACTCCAGAGTAGACTAGTGTATACAGTCGAGACCCCGACGAGGGGCAGTGGCCGGTCTTACAAGCCACTCGTGTCAGCTGGATCACCTAAGATGTATACAGGTGCTCATTGGGTTATGAGTACACCGGACAGGACTCGCCGGGAACATGCTAGTTGGTCATATACCAGACGTCAGATGGCAGTTCCCTGGTGACATGTGTGCAGGTTAGTTCATCGACCTGGGGATCGTCATTTGTCTTGTGTGAGTTCCCACTGTACTTTGATTACTACCCTACCACGGCTCAAAGGAGTCGTGCAAACAGGTTTTAGTTGGGTACAGTCCCGAGCCACATGGAGGCAGTGAGCGTATCTTCAGGGGTTCGTCTCTCCCGGTATTGGGGGTCAGGTCGCGCTGTGTCTAGGAGAGCCATTACACGAAGCCCTCGGCCGAGGCAAAGAGATTTACTGGTAGGTATTCCAGTAGTATCTCAGGGTGTTCGGGGCTACACTCCGACACGACTTGTACCGCTTTTGGGGGTCTGACTTTTACCAACCCCCTAGGCCCGCCATGCGATGCTCATAGACGAACGGACCGGACTGTACGGATATTGTCACTGACAGGCTCAGTGGGGTGTCAGGATGAGTTCGCTCATCGACGTCCCTTTTAGTCAGTACCTAGTAGCCCGTTACGTATTGGCTTATACCTCTGACGTGCTAGTGGTTAAATCCACAACCAAGGTGTTGACGAGTCTTTAGAGTCCCCCACATTCAGTTACTCACCTTTCGGGCGAAAAGTTGTAGATGCCGTATGGAGATATGGCAGGGTCCGATCAGATACGTGCGGTATTGCACGGATCAGGATCGGACAGTTTGTACTACTGGCCGTATGGTTATATGGCAGGGTTCGATCAGATACGTGCGGTATTGCACGGATCAGGATCGAACGGATATTACTAGCCGGCTTTGGTTTAAGCCGGATCCTAGTATAGTACAGTGTGAATTTTGTCTCATTGCATTTGTATTTCGGTCGGAATACAAATGCGAGTGTGTATGCACAGTATCGGGGTTTTCCTGTAATTTATTACGGGACCAGTTTTATGGAATTGCCAGTTTGCTTTTCGCTTCAGCCGATTTCCTTTGTATCATTAATTGGCCGAAGATTGGTGGAGGAGGGCTTATTTGCATTGTTGCAAATAAGCATTTGTGGAGGGGGTCTTTGCACTTTGTGACATCATGATTATTGCACCATACCTTGACTTTCTTTAGTTGATCATGGCTTGACTTTTGCTATCATGGTTGTTGATTGAGTGTTGGAATTGTTGTGATCATTTGATTTTTCCTCATCATCATTTGTTTTCCAACCACCCCCTTGTTTTTGCTCTCTCTCTCCAATCACCAAAAAGGGGGGGGGCGGCCACTATTGCAAGGATGAGGGAAATGCTTCTCTTTTGAGTTGGGAGAAAAATGTTACTCTCATTCTTTGTATATCACATTTTCCCCTCACCTCTCTCCAAGTTCTTTTTTCCTCCACCACAAAGGCATCTCTATGAACCCCAAAAATGCGACCTGCTCACTAGATATTCTACAGCAAATCTTGGGCATGTCGACTAGCCAGCTTCGTGCCCGAGTTTCCTCGGCATTGAGGTGGGAGCCCGTAAAAGAAGTAGGCGATGTGGTGCACTTCCGGCGACGAGGTGGAGACCGGAGCTTCCGCAGGAGATCGGGACGACGACGAGAAGACCGGAGGACTTGGATCAGTCGGTATATCTCTCTTCCCCATCTTGTAGTTAGCTAGGACTAGTTAATGGTTCGATCCGGGTGTTTAGTGCGCGGTGGTGCCGGTTTGCTAAGTTCGCAAAATTAAAGTTTATCACCGCTTCCGCATTTGGCCATCGGATTGACGGCCGGGGCACCGCCGTGCACTTACAGTGGTATCAGAGCTTCGCCATTAACTTTGTCTAGCTTGGTTTAATGTGTTTTGCATTTCCGATCGACCAAAATTCCAAAATCCGCATTTTTTGCTTGCGTTAGTTTTCTGTTAAATTTTTTTGGTGTCCAAAATTTTTTCACGTTACAGAAAAGTGATCTACTAGAAAAGATAAGAATTCTGTGAAAATTCGATGCAGCAACCCCACTGTAGGAGCGCGGAACCGCGGCCAAACACCCCTTTGGGCCGCGGTTCCGCCGCACTATTTTGGGTTCCCTGCACCAAATTTCTACAGTGTCTTTCTGGGATGATTTTAGGGGTTTTGGAATAATAACCTTGGGCCCAGAATTTCTTGATGTGCTACAGTAATGCTTGGGGGCCCACTTGTTAAAATTTGATTGATCGGATATTTTAAACACATTATTTCACAGTATTTACATTATATCTGCGACCGTGAATGTCACTTGATCGGTAAATCCTGTCTAACTGCTATAGCCCGGTTAGACGGATTTGCGAACGTGACTTTCACGTTGATGTTCTGTTTTTGCTGTGATGTTGCGGATCGGTCGTAGGGATAGCCTGGATGCAATGCTAGTACAGTTGTGGTTGTATTATGTACATTTGATATTGCGGGGCGAGCGTCCGACATGTGGACTGCCGTCACTGCCTGATTGTATTATTATTTTGGGGCACGACCAGGTTGCGGTCGATGTACCCGTTGTATGTATATTTTACTTTCTGTACTAGGATTACCCCTGGAGGGGTGCACGGATAGCCGGGTTCTAGAGGGCAACAAGCCCGCATCTCATGGCATTGAGACGGAGGGGGCTTCACTCTAGGATTGGCGGGCTATTCGCCGCACCCGAAGGGGGTACAGGTTGACCCAGGAGGGGTGCCCAAGTTACCGGATTCCGTGAAGTGCTGGGTGGTCCATTCACGGTACTGAAGGGGGCTGCCTCGCTTCAGGTTTTGGCGGGTGACTTGCCGCGCCCGTAGGGGTCTAGGATTTCATTGCACAGGCTATCCACACGACCAGGGGAACGTCGGGTTTCAGTAGTGGCTCTGTGAAACCCGGGGATCCCAGATATCTGTATTGTTCTGTGATGCTGTACATTTCTATGATGTTGCTTTACTTATCACGCCTTGAGCGAAATATTATATATTGGTATATATATTAGTAGATGTTGTATATGTTTTACATTCGCACTAGTCCAGTCCCCGCTCTGTCGTTTGTTAGCTAACCTAACGGGTAATGACGGGACCCAGTGGTGAATGAGGATGGCATATACGTAGATCAGTATATTTTCGTTCTTTGTGGTGTGATCAATTGATGGGACTGCGTTGATTCGGATCAATGCAAGTTAAAACAAACCTAATCTGATGTTGTTGGAACACTTTTCAAAAGGCTGTTATTGCAAAGGCGTTCTCTTTTGTTTTGCACAGTGATATTCGGTTATGAATATCCAGCACCTCAGTCGACGAGGCAAGGGCCGAGATCCCTTCACCGGGAGTGACCCCTTGGACAGAAGTTTGCGTCAGGGCATTAACTTCACTATAGCCGATTACATTTGCTTTGCATCATGGTATTCATTTGGGATATCCTGCACCCCATTCTACGGGGAAAGAGCCGAGATCCCTTCACCGGGAGTGACCTCTTTAGAAATGGTTTTCGTCACTATATTTTAAAAGCTATCCGTTCCTTCAACGATATCAAGATCTTTACGTTAAAGGTTTTCGCCAGAAACCATTCGTAGCCCTCCGTTATTTCATATGGGTAGTCAATAGTATTCAAGCAGTGTTTGTTGGCCAAAGTCAAGGCACAGTGTTTGGTAGCTATTGGTTATTCATATGCAGCATAGATAGATGCGTTGGTTTGGGACAGTCGTATAGCCTTGTTGGCCAAAGTCAAGGGCTTGTGCGGGTGGATTCAAATCAACCTGGAGAATGACGGGTAGAACTTGACATGTGACTTATGATTTGTTGGCCAAAGTCAAGGTCATAAGAGCATGGGGCAGAAATCACATCGGGGGTTTCAAAAGAACTGAAACTTGCCAGATATGCGCACACCTTTTAGAGTGTGACACCGTGAGCGGATTCCGTCACGTTATCATGCGATGATAGTTGGATCCCGATTCCCACTGATGAGTTAGTTTACTCCTCGGGTGTTCCCGACTAATTCTTCTTTAAGATTTGGAGGAAAATTTGACGGTACAGTGGGAGGTTTCCAGATCAGATAAATTGGTAACCATTCTGATCTAGGTTAGAGTGCACGCTGAGTATTTCTTTTCTCTCTCTCTTTGGCAGCGACCATTGACCCGACCCTAGGACAATGACTTAGTGACCAAGTTGACCGAACCTTCTTAACACTGGCTTATGGATTGTCAGAGTTGCATACCTCATTTCCACTCCTACTTTTACCCTTTTCTCCAGGACACCCCGTTTTACTACGAACGTCCACTTCCATTGGACTAAACCATCGTATGGTTAGATACGAACTCGAAAGAATTTATTCGAGGATGGTTTCCGGTTCTGGAGAAAACGGATAGGACTATTCAGTTGTCTTTTCCTTTTACCTTCTCTCAGGTGATGAGTACTCCTTGGTTTAGGAGTAGTACACCTATTACGCAAATTGGATAGTCTTCTTCCAAACCTTAGGCTGGTGCCGACCGGTAGGGAATGAAGAAAACCAATTAGCCTAACGATGGTGTACAAAAGGTATTGAGTTAAGACAAAGCAAAGGATTAGTAAGAAGGCAAAGTAAACTGCGACTGCTATTCACGACCAAACCAAGTATTCCTTCGCCAATCCTAAATCACCTTTGTATTTCTCCAGGAAACTCCGTATCACTACGAAGATCCACAGTTTATTGGATACTCCATCGTATGGTTATATACGAACTCGAAAGGAACTTGTTCCAGTTCGGGGAAGGATTCTGGTTCAGGAGAAATAGGAATAAGGTTTATTCGGTTGTCTTTTATCTTCACCTTCTCTTGCTTTGCGAGTGTTCCTAGGATTGGGACAGCACACCCATTATGCTTATTGGATAGTCTTCTTCCAAACCATAGGCTGGTGCCGAACGGTAGGGAAGGAAGAAAACCATTTGGCCTAAAGGGGTGTGCAGAAGGTAATGAATAAAGACATATAAAGGGATTTGGAAAGGTGGCAAAGAATTACACAGTTACAGTTGTGAATCTGGATAATGGAAGAGGCATTACTAGGAATACCAAGATACCCCAACGAAACATTTCAATGTTTCAGTTTCACTGTGTAGTGTTAAAAGAAAACTGATTTCCCGATTAGATACTTACTCCAGGTTATGTATTTACCAGGTTTGATTCTCACATCTGTATGGTTTTACAGATGTTGAGTGGGAGTAAGTTATTGGGAATTGGATGATCATCTTCATTATATCGGGATTCGTTGTAATCGGTGATATTTGAGGAAGTCACCTGGGTAGTTTGCCGGTCGGCAAAGATTTGGTTTTGAATATCCGCTGTCATGCACCAATTTCAAATTGAAATATCTGTACGTCTATTTTCATAGAGTGAGATATACCTTTTTGAAATTATGTCTGTGACATTTACCTATATCAGTGGATGGTTAAGTAAGGAGCATTAAACAGCGGTGTAATTCTTCTTAACCATAAGTACAGTTTTCAACCTACGACACACAGTGAATGAGTTATTAGACTCAAGGGACTTATACAAAGTATTGTATATTGTCCAGGGTCCATCAGGACAGAGGGGTTGGTCCTCATACTATATTCGGTTTACTTATGACTTCTCTAGTTTTTAGACAAGTGTTTCTTGGAAACACAAGGTCCGAATTTTGAGAAGTTATAGGTATTTGAATAGAGTAGAGAACCAGGTGTAGCAAATATCGGGATTCTTCAAAGTGATCGAAGATGTAGATACTTGTGTATGGTATTCAGTTGATAGTAATGATTAAGAGAACTTGCTTCTCTTTCAGGTTACTCATAATTGGAAATGCTCCTAAGTTGTGTAACGCTGATCGGCCTCCTTCCATTCAGTTGACATGCACTGGAGACAGCTGCATGATTTGGATCTGGTTCAATTAAATCAGGGCCTCTGTTTCTATATTAGATATAGAACAGTTCATTTCTTAACGATGTTAAGGTACGGGGAGTTGTCCGGCTTATGATTAAAACCAGACTCTGGATAACTCAAGGCACGTTTCTTTAATAGCTGTTTGTGGGTTGACCCAATCTATGACGAGGGTTGACTTTCTACCATCTGGATGAACAATAGCAATATTGTTCTAGACTCGCCACAGTTTTATTAAAAATGGATTTTTTCAGAAAACAGTAGTGGGAGCATGGTCGAACTGGAAGTGATTCCGGAAGCACAAACGATTACTGAAGATTTGGTAAGGAACCTAAAGATTCAATCTGGATTGACATTCCATTGGCCACTCCGCAGATAAGGTGGGTAACTTCAGGCACCCGAGAGGTACTACGGTAGCCTCAAGGACGGTGACAGGGAAGTTCTTGTTTACCCACAATTACCATTGCTGTTGTTCCAGGCTGCGAGACCCGGCGAGAGGATGAGTATAGCGTCGTTCTGAACTCGCTCCAGAAGTGTACGTGTATATGACTCTGCCAGAGGGTTGTCGTAGTCAGTGGGAGCAGCGGAAGCATTGGTGGACAGATAGCTTATGTCTATTTATAGACTAAAGCAGATATAGCGGAGATAGATCATCAATTTCTGATATGACAGTCATAGGTTTGACTTCATCAGAATAGGGGATGGATCTGTTGAGAAGGTAGTAGGGTGTGATGTCATGGTATTTGGATGACATACACAGTGTAGGAAGTGATATTCCTACACTACAATCGGTTATACTTTGGTCGTCACACAGTGGTTTCTCCACATGGGACTTGGACATTATATCAGACATACTGGTTACTAGATCTATGGTTTTAGATCTAGATTTGGGTGGTTTCCCAATCTGGGTACTTAGACAGCATTCTAAGAGTATTTAGAATGGACGACTCCTGGCACGGTGGTGTGCCTGCAGGTGACGGTCACCCTCTCTAAAGGTGTCTTACAGACTAAAGTAGTGAGGGATGTGCATGATTGACAGATCACTTGCTTAGGTAATTGAGTCAATCATGAGATGTCAAGTACCACACCAGATGTTGTTCTTGCACTAGATGCAATAAGTTGACATTGATCCAATCCTGGAGAAACAGTCGGAAGCAGTTTTAGAACATAAGTGGATGTTCTAGGGATATGATAACGACAGCCTCATTCGGGAGACAGTTACCATTCCAGGCTTCCAAGGTGACATGGACGACAAGGAGGTTGTCAGAGTTATAGTTTTTCCCTCTGATGAGGGGCAGTATTTTGGACAGGTGGTCCAAGGCAATACTGAGGGTGGCATGGCGCAGGATACTGATTAAGTTCAGTTGACGATACAGTCTAAGAAGTTTGGATTTGGAGTTCATTTATGAGCTAGGTCCCATCAGACATCCAGACACATTCTAAGACAGGTATTGCTCATTTCGGGAGATGGGTTTCTCCGCGAACTTGAGATATAGAGAGACATAGAAAGAGACTTCAAGGCGGATCCACTCACTAAGGCTATTCCTCGAACGCAATAGTTTCGCAAGCGAGCTTTGTGAGACTGACTAGTAGAGGAGTTGGGTGTTCGGTATCACACGTGCTGTAAGTATGCGACATCGCAATAATTAGCCTTGAGTGCAAGTGGAAGATTGTTGGAGATAGCGCCCTCAGATTCAATTATTCGATCACAGGCACGTGATTACAATGATTGATGGAGGACCTATCCCGATAAGACAGTCTTACTCATGATGATAGTATGCTATCTGGTTTACCTTTATCATCGTGTACTGCTTTAGATGACCTGACAAGTCGCTATTACACGTTGATGGAGCCCGTAGGATTCTTGCTTGACCACCAGCAGTATGAGGGCGATCATATAAGTGGGAGCTGGCAGTCTATAAGCATATCCTTAAATGGTCCCTAGTCGTGTGAGTTTCGAGACAGGGCATCGATACTCCAGAGTAGACTAGTGTATACAGTCGAGACCCCGACGAGGGGCAGTGGCCGGTCTCACAAGCCACTAGTGTCAGCTGGATCACCTAAGATGTATACAGGCGCTCATTGGGTTATGAGTACACCGGACAGGACTCGCCGGGAACATGCTAGTTGGTCATATACCAGACGTCAGATGGCAGTTCCCTGCTGACATGTGTGCTGGTTAGTTCATCGACCTGGGGATCGTCATTTGCCTTGTGTGAGTTCCCACTGTACTTTGATTACTACCCTACCACGGCTCAAAGGAGTCGTGCAAACAGGTTTTAGTTGGGTACAGTCCCGAGCCACATGGAGGCAGTGAGCGTATCTTCAGGGGTTCGTCTCTCTCGGTATTGGGGGTGAGGTCGCGCTGTGTCTAGGAGAGCCATTACACGAAGCCCTCGGCTGAGGCAAGGAGATTTACTGGTAGGTATTCCAGTAGTATCTCAGGGTGTTCTGGGCTACACTCCGACACGACTTGTACCGCTTTTGGGGGTCTGACTTTTACCAACCCCCTAGGCCCGCCATGCGATGCTCATAGACGAACGGACCGGACTGTACGGATATTGTCACTGACAGGCTCAGTGGGGTGTCAGGATGAGTTCGCTCATCGACGTCCCTTTTAGTCAGTACCTAGTAGCCCGTTACGTATTGGGTTATACCTCTGACGTGCTAGTGGTTAAATCCACAACCAAGGTGTTGACGAGTCTTTAGAGTCCCCCATATTCAGTTACTTAGCTTTCGGGTGAAAAGTTGTGGATGCCGTATGGAGATATGGCAGGGTCCGATCAGATACGTGCGGTATTGCACGGATCAGGATCGGACAGTTTGTACTACTGGCCGTATGGTTATATGGCAGGGTTCGATCAGATACGTGCGGTATTGCACGGATCAGGATCGAACGGATATTACTAGCCGACTTTGGTTTAAGCCGGATCCAAGTATAGTACAGTGTGAATTTTGTCTCATTGCATTTGTATTTCGGTCGGAATACAAATGCGAGTGTGTATGCACAGTATCGGGGTTTTTCTGTAATTTATTACGGGACCAGTTTTATGGAATTGCCAGTTTGGTTTTCGTTTCGGCCGATTTCCTTTGTATCATTCATTGGCCGAAGATTGGTGGAGGAGGGCTTATTTGCATTGTTGCAAATAAGCATTTGTGGAGGGGGTCTTTGCACTTTGTGACATCATGATTATTGCACCATACCTTGACTTTCTTTAGTTGATCATGGCTTGACTTTTGCTATCATGGTTGTTGATTGAGTGTAGGAATTGTTGTGATCATTTGATTTTTCCTCATCATCATTTGCTTTCCAACCACCCCCTTGTTTTTGCTCTCTCTCTCCAATCACAAAAAAGGGGGGGCCGGCCACTATTGCAAGGATGAGGGAAATGCTTCTCTTTTGAGTTGGGAGAAAAATGTTACTCTCATTCTTTGTATATCACATTTTTCCCTCACCTCTCTCCAAGTTCTTTTTTCCTCCACCACAAAGGCATCTCCATGAACCCCAAAAATGAGACCTGCTCACTAGATATTCTACAGCAAATCTTGGGCACGTCGACTAGCCAGCTTCGTGCCCGAGTTTCCTCGGCATTGAGGTGGGAGCCCGTAAAAGAAGTAGGCGATGTGGTGCACTTCCGGCGACGAGGTGGAGACCGGAGCTTCCGCAGGAGATCGGGACGACGACGAGAAGACCGGAGGACTTGGATCAGTCGGTATATCTCTCTTCCCCATCTTGTAGTTAGCTAGGACTAGTTAATGGTTCGATCCGGGTGTTTAGTGCGCGGTGGTGCCGGTTTGCTAAGTTCGCAAAATTAAAGTTTATCACCGCTTCCGCATTTGGCCATCGGATTGACGGCCGGGGCGCCGCCGTGCACTTACACAAACTCAGCGGACTTATACAGAGTATTGTATGTTGTCCAAGTGTCCATCTGGACAAAGGGGTAGGTCCTCGTACTATGTTCTGTTTACTTATGATTTCTCTACTATTTAGACAAGTGTTTCTTAGAAATACAAGGTCTAAGTTTTGAGAAGTTGTGGGTATAAGAATAAAGTAGAGAACCAGGTGTCACAAGTATCGGGATTCTTCAAAGAGATCGAAGATGTAGATTCTTGTGATTGGTATTCAGATAATAGTAATGGTTTTGAGAAACTTGTTTCTCTTTCAGGTTACTCATAATTGGATGGATTCCTAAGTTGAGTAATGCTGATTAGCCTCTTTTCCATTAAGTTGATATGCACTGGAGACAGCTGCATGATTAGAATCTGGTTCCAATTAAATCCGTGCCAAAGTTTCTATATTGGATATAGAATGGTTCATACCTTAACGATGTTAAGGTACGGGGAGTTGTCCAGCTTATGCTTAAAACCAGACTCTGGATTACTCAGGGCACGTTTCTGAAATGGCTGTTTGTGGGTTGACCCTGGCTATGAAGAGGGTTGATTTTCTACTATTTGGAAGATCAATAGTGATATTGTTCTTGACTCGCCACAGTTTTAGTAAAATGGATTTTTTCATAAAAAAGTAGTTGGAGTATGGTAGAACTGGAAGTGATTCCAGAACCACGAACGATTACGGAAAATTTAATAGGACCTATATATTCAATCAGGTTTGACATTCCATTAGTCACTCCGCAGATATGATGGGTAACCTCAGACACCCGAGAGGTACTCCGGTAGCCTCAAGGACGGTGACAGGGAGGTTCTTGCTTACCCAGACTTGACACTACTGTTGTTCCAGACTATGAGACCCTGCAAGAGGTTAAGTATAGCGTCGTTCTAAACTAGCTTTAGAAGTGCACGTATATTATTCTGCCAGAGGCTTGTTGTGGTCAGTGGGAGCAGCGGAAGCATAGTGGGAAAGATGCTTATGTCTATTTATAGACTTGAACAGTTATAGCGGAGATAGATCATCTAATTTTGATGTGACGGTCATAGGTTTGACTTCATCAGAATAGGGGATGGATCTGTTAAGAAGGTAGTAGGGTATGATGTCATGGTATTTGGATGACATACACAGAGTAAGAAGTAAAATTCCTATACTACGATCGGTTGTACTGTGGTCGTCACACAGTTGTTTCTCTAGAGAGGATATGGATATAATATCAGACATTCTGGTTTCTAGATCTATGGTTTTAGATCTGGATTTGGGTAGTTTCCCAATGTGGGCACATTGACAGTATTCTAATGGTTTTTAGAATAGATGACTCCTGGCATGGTGGTGTACGTGCAGGTAATGGAGTCACCCTCTCTAAAGGTGTCTTAAAGACTAAAGGGAAGAGGGATGTGCATGATTGGCAGATCACTTGCTTAGGTAATTGAGTCAATCATGAGATGTCAAGTACCACACCAAATATTGTTTTTGCACTAGATGTGATAAGCTTGTATTAATCCAATCCCGGAGAAACATAAGGAAGCAGTTTTAGAACATAAGTGCATATTCTACGGGTTTGATGACGGCAGCCTCCTTCGGGAGACGATTATCATTCCGCGCTTCAAAGGTGACATGGTTGACAGAGTGATTGTCAGAGTTATAGTTTTTCCTCTGACGAGGGAAAGTATTTTGGACAGGTGGTCCAAAAGGATACTGTGGGAGGCATGGTGCCGGATACTGATTAGGTTCAGTGATCGATACAGTCTAAGAAGTTTGGATTTAGAGTTCATTTATGAACTAGGTCCCATCAGATATCCAGATATATTCTAAGACAGGTATTACTCAATTCGGGAGATGTCTTTCTCCGCGAACTTGAGATTAAGAGAGATATAGAAAGAAACATTTAGGCGGATCCACTCACTGAGGCTATTTTTCGAACACAATAGTTTTACAAATGGGCTTTGTGAAACTGATTAGTAGAGGAGTTGGATGTTCGGTTTCACACGGGCTGTGAGTAGTCGACATCGCAATAATTAGCCATAAGTGCAAGTGGGAGATTGTTGGAGATAGTGCCCTCGGAGACAATTATTGGATCGCAGGTACGTGATTGCAATGATTGCGGAGGACCTATACCGGTAGGACAGTCTTACTCGAGATGATAGTATGCTTTCTGGTTTTCTTTTATCAGTCGTGTACATATTCAGGTGACTGATTACATGTTACACTTTGATAGAGCCCTTAGGATCTTGCTTTACTACCAACTGTATGATGGCGATCATATACGTGAGAGTTAGGTGGTTTATAAGCATATCCTTAATATTGGTCCCTAGTCGTGGGAGTTTCGAGACAGGGCATCGATACTCCGGAGTAGACTAATGTATACAGTCGAGACCCCGACGAGGGGTGGTGGCCGGTCTCACAAGCCACTGGTGTCAGTTGGATCACCTAAGATGTATACAGGTGCTCATTGGGTTATGAGTACACCGGACAGGACTCGCCGGGAACCTGCTAGTTGGTATTATACATATCGTCAGATAGTAGTTCCCTGGTGACATGTGTACAGGTTAGTTCATCGACCTGAGGTCGTCATTTGTCTCGTGTGAGTTCCCACTGTGCTTTGATTTCTACCCTACCACGGCTCAAAGGAGTCGTGCAAACAGGTAGTTTTTGGGTACAGTCCCGAGCCACATGGAGGCACGCGAGTGGATCGGCAGGGGATTCGTCTCTCCCGGTATTGGGGGTGAGATCGTGCTCTGTCTAGGAGAGCCATTATACAAAGCCCACGGCCGTGGCTGGAGATTTACTGGTAGGTACTCCAGTAGTATCTCAGGGTGTTATTGGGGTACACTCCGACACGACTTATACTGCTATTGGGGGTCTGACGTTAGTAGCCCCATAGGCAGATATGCGATACTCATAGACGAACGGACCGGACTGTATATACATTGTCACTGTTAGGCTCTGTAGGGTTTCCGGATGAGTTCGCTCATCGGCCTCCCTTGAGGTCAGTCCATGGGCAGCCGTTACGCACAGCTAGTGCCGCTGACGGCTTGTGGTTAAACCCACTGCCAGGGTACTGACAAGTCATTAGAGTCCCCCACAGACAGCTTCCCAAGTTCGGGCGAAACGTTGTAGAGGCTGTATGGTTTTATGGCAGAGTTCGGAAAATGCACGTGCGTTTACGCACGTGTCATTTTTCGGGCAGATAATACTGGAGGGCTTTGGTTTAAGCCGGATCCGAGTATTATATTGAGTAGATATAATATCTTTGTCTCAGTTGCATTTGTATTCGGTCCTAATACAACTGCTGGTATTTTTATACAGTTACGGGGTTGTCCTGAAATTCGTTTCAGGATCGCTTTTGGAAGTTGCCGGTTTCCAGTTTTCTATCAGCCTTCTTTTAACATTCGGTTAAAGACGGATTTATCTTTTCTTTGGATAAGTGTGGATACTTCTAGAAGGTTTTAGAAGAGGTGATTAGGCTTGTGACTCACTTGTTCATTAATGGTGCTTTAATGGTGCATTTATTGTGTTCATACTTTGTGTTCACACTAGATATTTCTCTTATTGTCACCTCCCCCTCTCCTACACTTACCCCCACCTCCTTATATGTGGCCGGCCCCCTCCTCTCTCTCATACACTTGATTGATTCATTTTGGTGAAAAGATTATGATAGTTTTGGGGTGTATGGAAATTTCATAGCTTATTTCATTCCATCACCCGAATTAATTGGCAACTTCATCAGCCGTTCGTCCATGGCTTTGGACGAAGCGAGACAAAGTATTCTACTCATTCTCTACATCAATCTTGGTCGTCTCTTTTAGCAAACTTGACGACCGAGTTGCCTCGAGTCAGAGGCAGGAGCCCGTTTAAAAAACCGTTGACGTGGTGCCACCTGGACGAGAAGATCGGAGATCGACGAGATCGGAGCAGCCGCAACAGAGCGTGGGATGATGGTTAAAGAACGAAGGACTCAGATCGTTTGGTATAACATTTCTACCCTCTTTACAGAATGTTAGTTTAGCAATAATGGCAGATCCGGGTTATAGTATACGATAGCGCCTGTTAAAAGTTTTTGTTCCGCATTTGGCGTCTGTTAGACGGCCGGAGTGCTACCGTAGACTTACAATACGACCCAGTGTTTCTCCTTGGGGTGCTCCGGTCCTGTTTGTTAAGAAGAAGGACGGAAGCTTACGTTTGTGTATCAATTACCGGCAGCTGAACAGGGTGACCGTGCGGAACAGATATCCGTTGCCACGCATCGACGACTTGTTCGAATAGCTTCCGGGGGCAGGATATTTTTCGAGGATCGATTTGCGATCAGGATACCATCAGCTGCGAGTTCGACAGGAGGATTTACCGAGGACAGCTTTCCGCACGCGCTACGGCCATTATGAGTTTTTGGTGATGTCGTTCGGACTCACCAACGCCCCAGCAGCATTCATGGACTTGATGAACCGTATATTTAGGCCGTACCTTGACTTGTTCATCATCGTATTCATTGACGATATATTGGTGTATTCCCGGAGCAGAGAGGAACACGAGCAGCACCTGCGGATCACACTGCAGACTTTGAGGGAGCACCAGCTTTATGCAAAATTCTCCAAGTGCGCGTTCTGGCTGGACAGTGTAGACTTCTTGGGTCACGTGATTACACGGGATGGTATATGTATAGACCCGAGGAAGATCGAGGCCGTTCAGAGTTGTCCCAGGCCTACATCCATTACCGAGATACGTAGTTTTCTAGGATTGGCCGGCTACTACAGGCGATTTGTACAGGATTTCTCCCGCATTGCTGCACCCTTGATCGGATTGACCCCGAAGGGAGTTCCTTTCGATTGGACGGAGGAGTGCGAGCACAGTTTCCAGCAGCTACGGACTTGTTTGACTACAGCGCCAGTGTTATCATTGCCTTCAGGATCAGGCGGATTTGCAGTCTATTGTGACGCTTCACGTGTGGGGCTAGGGTGCGTATTGATGCAGCATGACAGGGTGATCGCGTATGCTTCGCGGCAATTGAAAAGACATGAACAGAACTACCTACTCACGATTTGGAGATGGCCGTAGTGGTCTTTGCACTTAAGATCTGGCGACATTACATCTATGGTGAGTCGTGCCAGATATTCACTGATCACAAGAGCTTAAAGTATATATTTCAGCAGCGGGACCTGAATCTCCGACAGCGCCGATGGATGGAGTTAGTGAAGGACTACGATTGCGAGATCTTGTATCACCCGGGCAAGGCTAATGTAGTGGCAGATGCTTTGAGCAGGATGCCCGGGGTTAGTCTATCTTGTTTGAGCACAGTGCAGAGGCAGTCGTCGGCAGATTGGAAGATATTATGCGACAGCCGAGTGCAGTTCGAGTTCACGCCGATCGAGGGACAACTTGCGCATGTTCGTGCACGCCCACAGTTGCTTGACCGTATATATGAGGCACAGCACAGTGATGACCGATGTTCAGAGATCATGACACAGATTGGAGATGGCAGATTTTCCGAGTTCGTGATCGATGATCAAGGGATACTGCGATTTGGGACTAGACTGTGCGTACCAGATGCTGAGGGACTGCGGCGTGAGATTCTTGAGGAGGCACATCAATCGGTGTACAGCGTCCATCCCGGTTCCAGCAAGATGTACCATGATATGAAAGGTGTTTGTAAGTCTACGCTAGCGCCCCGGCAGTCTACAGACGCCAAAATGCGGAACAAAACTTTTAAACTGGCGCTATCGTATACTTTAACCCGGATCTGCCATTTTTGCTAAACTAACAAACTGTAAAGAGTGTAGAATGGTTATACCGAACGATCCGAGTCCTTCGTTCTTCAACCATCATCCCACGCTCCGTTGCGGCTGCTCCGATCTCGTCAATCTCCAATTCCTTCGTCGAGGTGGCACCACATCGCTGATTCTTTAAACGGGCTCCCGCCTCTGACTCGAGGCAACTCGATCGTCAAGTTTGCTAAAAGAGACGACCAAGAATGATGTAGAGAATGAGTAGATGACTTTGTCTCACTTCGTCCAAATCCGTGGACGATCGGTTAATGAAGTTGCCGAGGGAATTGGGTGATGGAATGAAATGAACTGTAAAATTCCATGCACCCCAAATACTATCATATCTTTTCTACAAATGAAATCAACAACCATAAGAGAGAGAGGAGGGGGCCGGCCTCTTATAGCAAAGAGGGAGGTGACCGTAGGAGAGGGGGGTGACCATAGGATGTAACCTTATCATCACAAAATATCTTAAGCAATCCAAAAGGTTTTAATTAAAACAATGAGTCACTAAAACCTAGTCACCCTTTAATAAATGCAAAGATGAGTCACTTAGCCTTGTCACAAATTCTAGAACCTTCTAGAACCTTCTAGAAGCACGACTCACTCTCATCCAAGAAAAGATAAATCCGCCTTTAACCAAATGTTAAAAGACGGCTGATAGAAAACTGGAAACTGGCAACTTCCAAAAGTGATCCTGAAACGAATTTCAGGACAACCCCGAAACTGTATAAATATACCCGCATTTATATTACGACCGAATATAAATGCAACTGAGACAAAGATATTATACCTACTCAATATAATACTCGGATCTGGCTTAAACCAAAGCCGACCAGT
The DNA here is from genome assembly GCA_030015575.1 of Agapanthus africanus. Taxonomy (NCBI): domain Eukaryota; kingdom Viridiplantae; phylum Streptophyta; class Magnoliopsida; order Asparagales; family Amaryllidaceae; genus Agapanthus; species Agapanthus africanus. The sequence goes on from JASDDO010000031.1 coordinate 235,164,595, forward strand.
ATCATCTGTCCGAAAACTGACATAAAACCATACGGCCTCTACAACGTTTTGCCCGAACTTGGGAAACTGTCTGTGGGGGACTCTAATGACTCGTCAGTACCCTGGCAGTGGGTTTAACCACAAACCGTCAGCGGCACTAGCTATGCGTAACGGCTGCCCATGGACTGACCTCAAGGGAGGCCGAGGAGCGAACTCAAGGGAGACCGATGAGCGAACTCCTCCGAAAACCCTACTGAGCCTAACAGTGACAATGTATATACAGTCCGGTCCGTTCGTCAATGAGTATCGCATATCTGCCTAGGGGGCTAGCAACGCCAGACCCACAATAGCAGTATAAGTCGTGTCGGAGTGAAGCCTCAATACACCCTGAGATACTACTGGAGTACCTACCAGTAAATCTCCTACCATGGCCATGGATTTGTGTAATGGCTCTCCTAGACACAGCACGACCTCGCCCCCAATACCTGGAGAGACGAATCCCCTGCCGATCCGCTCACGTGCCTCCATATGGCTCGGGACTGTACCCAAAAGCTACCTGTTTGCACGACTCCTTTGAGCCGTGGTAGGGTAGAAATCAAAGCACAATGGGAACTCACACGAGACAAATGACGACCTCAGGTCGATGAACTAACCTGTACACATGTCACCAGGGAACTGCTATCTGACGGTAGCCACAGATAGTACAGGAGACGACCGAGAAGATACAGCTGATTCGAGACAGGATGAGGACAGCTCAGAGAAGGCACAGAACGTATGCTGACAGGCGCCGCCGCAGATTAGAGTTCGCAGTTGGCGATCACGTGTTTCTGAGGGTCTCTCCGATGAAGGGAGTGATGAGGTTGTAAGTGTACGGTAGCACCCCGGCCGTCAATCTGACGCCAAAAGCGGAACAAAAACTTTTATAACTGGCGCTATCGCATACTATAACCCGGATCTGCCATTAACGCTAAACTAACAAACTGTAAAGAGGGTAGAAAGGTTATACCGAACGATCCGATTCCTTCGTTCTTTAACCATCATCCCACGCTCCTGTTGCGGTTGCTCCGATCTTGTCGATCTCCGATCTGCTCTTCCAGGTGGCACCACGTCATCGGATCTTTAAACGGGCTCCCGCCTCTGACCCGAGGCAACTCGGTCATCAAGTTTGCTAAAAGAGATAACCAAGATTGAAGTAGAGAATGAGTAGATCACTTTTTCTCGCTTCGTTCAAAGCCATGGACGAACGGATAATGAAGTTGCCTTTTGGAATCGGGTAAATGAGAAATGAGCATATAAATTTTCATGAACCAAAATCTATCATCTTTTTTCCAATCAAGTGAGAGTGAATTCCTCTAGTGGGCATCCAAGAGGGGCCGGCCACTTATAGAGGTAGGGGTGTGTGTGTAGGAGGAAAGGGGGTGACCACAAGGATAAAGATCATGAAGAAATATCTTTAGCACAAACAAAATGCATTAATGCAATGAATGACTCATCTAAACCTAGTCACCATTCATTAATGCATACAATGAACCAAATCAAGTCACCATATCTAGAACCTGCTAGAATCACGACTCACCTCATGACTCACCTAAGAGAAGAAAAGATAAATCCGCATTAAACCGAATGTTTAAGACGGGTGATAGAAAACTGGAAACTGGCAACTTCCAAAAGTGACCCCGAAACGAATTTCAGGATAACCCACTAACTGTATAAATATACCCGCATTTGTATTACGACCGAATACAAATGCAACTGAGACAAAGATATTATATCAACAAAGTATATTACATGGATCCGGCTTAAACCAAAGCCCACCAGTATTATCTGCCCGAAATATGACACGTGCGTAAACGCATGTGCATTTTCCGAACCCTGCCATAAAACCATACGGCCTCTATAACGTTTCGCCCGAACTTGGGAAACTATCTGTGGGGGGACTCTAATGACTCGTCAGTATCCTGGCAATGGGTTTAACCACAAGCCGTCAGCGGCACTAGCTGTGCGTAACGACTGCCCATGGACTGACCTCAAGGGAGGCCGATGAGCGAACTCATCCGGAAACCCTACTAAGCCTAACAGTGACAATGTATATACAGTCCGGTCCATTCGTCTATGAGTATCGCATATCCGGCCTAGGGGGCTACTAACGTCAGACCCCAAATAGCGGTATAAGTCGTGTCGGAGACAAGCCCTGAACACCCAGAGAAACTACCGGAGTACCTACCACTAATTCTCACCTGCCTTGGCCAAGGACTTGGTGTAATGGCTTTCCTAGACACAGTGCGATCTCCACCCCAATACCGGGAGAGACGAATCCCCTGCCGATCCGCTCACGTGCCTCCATGTGGCTCGGGACTGTACCCAAAAACTACCTGTTTGCACGACTCCTTTGAGCTGTGGTAGAGTAGAAATCAAAGCACAGTGGGAACTCACACGAGACAAATGACGACCTCAGGTCGATGAACTAACATGTACACATGTCACCAGGGAACTGCTATCTGACGATATGTATAATACCAACTAGCAGGTTCCCGGCGAGTCCTGTCCGGTGTACTTATAACCCAATGAGCACCTGTATACATCTTAGGTGATTCAACTGACACCAGTGGCTTGTGAGACCGGCCACCGCCCCTTGTCAGGGTCTCGACTGTATACACTAGTCTACTCCGGAGTATCGATGCCTTGTCTCGAAACTCCCACGACTAGGGACCACTATTAAGGATGTGCTTATGGACTACCCAACTCTCACGTATATGATCGCCATCATACTGTTGGTAGTCTAGAAAGATCCTAAGGGCTCTATCAACGTGTAATCGTGATCAGTCACCTGAACCTATACACGACTGATAAAGGCAAACCAGATAGCATACTATCATCTCGAGTAAGACTGTCCTACCGGCATAGGTCCTCCTCAATCATTGCAATCACGTGCCTGCGATCCAATAATTGACTTTGAGGGCACTATAACCAACAATCTCCCACTTGCACTTAAGGCTAATTATTGTGATGTCGCATACTCACAGCCCGTGTGATACCGAACATCCAACTCCTCTACTAATCAGTTTCACAAAGCCCGTTTGTAAAACTCTTGTGTTCGAGAAATAGCCTCAGTGAGAGGATCCGCCCTGATGTTTCTTTCTATGTCTCTCTTAATCTCAAGTTCGCGGAGAAAGCCATCTCCCGAAACGAGTAATACCTGTCTTAGAATATGTCTGGATATCTGAAGGGACCTTGCTCATAAATGAACTCCAAATCCAAACTTCTTAGACTGTATCGATAAATGAACCTAATCAGTATCCAGCACCATGCCTCCCACAGTATCCTCTTGGACCACCTGTCCATAATACTGTCTCTCGTCAGAGGGAAAACTATAACTCTAACAATCACTCTGTCATCCATGTCACCTTTGAAGCCTGGAATGATAACCGTCTCCCGAGGGAGGCTGCCGTTATCAAATCCGTAGAACATTCACTTATGTTCTAAAACTGCTTCCTTATGTTTCTCCAGGATTGGATTAATACAAACTTATTGCATCTTGTGCAAAAACAACATCTGGTGTAGTACTTGACATCTCACGATTGACTCAATTGCCTAAGGAAGTGATATGCCAATCATGCACATCTCTCTCCCCTTTAGTCTGTAAGACACCTTTAGAGAGGGTGACTCCATCACCTGCAGGTACACCACCATGCCAGGAGTCATCTATTCTAAAAACCATCAGAAAACTATCAAAGTACCCACATTAGGAAACTACCCAAATCCAGATCTAAAACCATAGATCTAGAAACCAAAATGTCTGTTATTATATCCATATCCTGTTTGGAGAAACAACTGTGTGACGACCACAGTACAACCGATCGTAGTATTGGAATTTTACTTCCTACTCTGTGTATGACATTCAAATACCCGGACATCACACCCTACTACCTTCTTAACAGATCCATCCCCTATTCTGATGAAGTCAAACCTATGACTGTCACATCAAAATTAGATGATCTATCTCCGCTATAACTGCTCTAGTCAATAAATAGACAAAAGCTACTTGCCCACTATGCTTTCGCTGCTCCCACTGACCACAACAACCCTCTGGCGGAATAATATATACGTGCACTTCTAAAGCTTGTTTAGAACGACGCTATACTTAACGTCCTGCCGGGTCTCATAGTCTGGAACAACAGTAGTGTCAAGTCTGGGTAAGCAAGAACCTCCCTGTCACCGTCCTTGAGGCTACCGGAGTACCTCTCAGGTGTCTGAGGTTACCTACCATATCTGCGGAGTGGCTAATGGAATGTCAAACCTGATTGAATATTTAGGTCCTATCAAATTTTCCGTAATCGTTTGCGGTTCTTGAATCACTTCCAGTTTTACCATACTCCCACTACTGTTTTCTGAAAAAATTCATTTTACTAAAACTGTGGCAAGTCAAGAACAATATCACTATTGATCTTACAGATTGTAGAAAGTTAACCCTCATCATAGCCTGGGCCAACCCACAAACAGCCATTACAGAAACGTGCCCTGAGTTATCCAGAGTCTGGTTTTAAGCATAAGCCTGACAACTCCCCGTACCTTAACATCGTTAAGATATGAACCATTCTATATCCAATATAGAAACTTTGGCACTTATTTAATTGGAACCAGATTCTAATCATTCAGCTGTCTCCAGAGCATATCAACTTAATGGAGAGAGGCTAATCAGCATTACTCAACTTAGGAATCCATCCAATTATGAGTAACCTGAAAGAGAAACAAGTTTCTCAAAACTTTTACTATCATCTGAATACCAATCACAAGAATCTACATCTTCGATCTCTTTGAAGAATCCTGGTACTTGCAATACTTGGTTCTCTACTTTATTTTTATACCCACAACTTCTCAAAACTTAGACTTTGTATTTCTACGAAACACTTGTCTAAATACTAGAGAAGTCATAAGTAAACAGAACATAGTACGAGGACCTACCCATTTGTCCTGATGGACACTGGACAACATACAATACTCTGTATAAGTCCGCTGCGTTTGAATAACTCAAAACCTTTGCGTCGTAGGCTGAAAACTGTACCCAGGCGATTTCCTCAAATATCACCAATTACAACGAATTCCGATATAATGAGGATGATTAAACAATTCCCAATAACTTACTCCCACTCATCATCTGTAAAACCATACAGATATGAGAATGAAACCTGGTAAATACATACCCTGGAGTAAGTATCTAATCGGGAAAACAGTTTTCCATTAACAATGCACTGAAACATGAAAATGTTTCGTAAGGGTATCCTGGTATTCATAGTAATGCCTCTTCCATAATCCAATTCATGACTATAACCGTATATTTCTTTGTCATCTCTCCAAATCCCTTTATTTGTCTTTAGTCGTTACCTTCTGTACACCATCTGTCACGACCCGAAAGTATGGAACATGACCGGCACTTAAACTACGAACGTCTCGAGGCGTACGTAATCTAAGTAAACAGAAAACCCAGAAATCCAAACCAAGAAAAGATGTAGAGTGCAGGAAAAACCAACTTAAAGCAAGTAGTTTCAATAGCATAAGCCGAATTATGCGGTTTTTAAAAACATCAAAAATTTCGGCAGAGTCTCCTTTGTAAATACTGGCCCCCAAACGAGATGCAACATGAATAGCATACGAAATCAATAAAAAGGCATCCCCAAGCGGGAGCTAGCTCTTCGTCAATCGACGGTCACAACCACACAAGCAATATAATATACAACGCCAACGGCGAGGATCAAAAACTCAAAAGGAAACTCGAAACCACAAGAAATCCGCAGAAATATACGCGCGACTCTAAGGTCGAAAGAATAACATCACTGGTCTCTATCTCAAAAATAAATACATGTTTGGTTGATGGAACTTCTAGATACAACAGAGTAATAATATACAAGTTATATAATGGGGGGTACGATACAAGTAAACCCACCTACTAGCAAATCACCCGAAGGAAACTATGCCCGCAAGCCGTAATGAAACCTGTACGGCAAACCTGCAAGAAACTGGGGCACAACGGGGGTGAGTTGCCAACTCATGAATAGAAAAACATCCACGCACAGAAATCGCATAAATAACGCAACCTAGGTCAATGATCATAATATATCCTCAAATATGTATATAACATGCAGCCTATAACAATGCTAGGGTAATTATCTAACCCGAGTGTAATCTCATGTGCCCGTGTCAGTGCCTCAGGTAGCAATATATCATATGAATGAGGTATGAATGCATGAAAACAGAATACATGTAAATGAAGAAACTGTTTTTTTAATTTAGTGAGATTTCCTTTGTATTTTTAAAATGAGGTATCATAATGAAATCAGCATCAACAGTGTCTAGCATCGACACAAAACATAAATCTCAATGTCTCAAAATCTCAGGCTCCGGCTATCCGGACTGGCCTGTATCATCAAATCTCAGTACCTCAATATCTCAAAATCTCAATGTCTCAATCTCAATATCTAGGGCGCCGTCAGTCCAGACCGGCCCCTACCATCCATCTCAAGACCACGACGGTATCCTCCGGATATCCGACGCGTCGGGTAATATCACTGGTCGGTAGTGCTCCCCTGCCAGGCTCAACGTCAACAACACGATCCTCTTGCCCCGGGGTACCGCACCGGGCCCACCATGTACCCGAAACGGTTCCTCCACTCCTCGAATCGGGTCTCGAAATCCATCAGCAAACTCATGGTGGACGACTCATACATCATGGGAAAACCGCACTTTTCATTTAAAAAGAGAAAGAAGAAGTTTGTATATGTTTTGCGGTTTTCCCCAAATCCAGAAAATCTCATGGAAATCCGAATCCAAAACCTCAATAGCACGTAAAAAGTGAATATATGCATGAGAATCCATGAATGCGGCATAACAGTGAATAACAGTATGCATGAAGTAGCAGGTAATAACTACAATGTCTAAACTAACATATAAGGCAAGTACACTAATATCATGTCTAAACTATTAGCTAACAGGCTATGTCAAGCAATAAAATTTTCTAAGGTGTACGTGACATGGCAATTACCGATGAAGATGTGTGTGGGCCGGCAAGTAAGTGTACGTGGTACATACGCATCATCGGTAATGGTGCTGGTGTTCTAACCACAAGATATCAACAGAAGAATATGAGCATAATATAAGCATGTGATGCGGAGCGAACAACAATAATGAGCGGGAGCTGAACACTAGACACAACGATAACTAATCTGCATTAACCTAATATAAGTCCTACAATGGTGCCTTTTGAAAATAACACGAATCGTGGGGTTTTGAAAATAGGGCTACGGTGTTTTTATGAAAAGATACGTTTTTGAAATATCCGTAGCATCCCTTGACCTGTCTTTTAAAATACGCACGATTCGTAAGCTTTGAAATAGGTAGGAACCGAATCTAATCTAACAACTAACTAAACTAAAGGGCTAAGCTACAAGCTAGACTACAGGTAAGGAAACCGCCTAACATCTGAGTCGATACATATACATACCTGTATATATATTAGTCGGTGATCCCGCCTCAATAATATCATATCCGATACTATATCTATAATTAGACATCCCAAGTCAAGAGTGTGGATCAATCATCAAGATATAGCTCGTACGTAAATCCGTCGTACGGCATCCCAAAATCTGGGTACGGGTCAATATCATATTCCTCACACTATTCCTCTGGTATCCTCTTTATCCAAGATCATAGTCTAGGGTACTGACCTATGTCTAGTACAATACTAATATCCTCAATATACTCATGATCTGACTACTGATCGACAATCTCGTACAAACCGATATCGTCAGCACATATCATCATCAAGGGGTATACATCGCCCGATACGGCCTAATATCAAAATCCTAGCATATCATGCCTCATATCACGATCAAATGTCGACCATTTTATTTATAACACCATTCACCCGTATCGCCGCCCCAATATCCGCTATAACACTAGGACGTACCTCAAGTACGAATCCTGCCATATCACCGATATCACAACCACAAAACAAATGTCATCGACTCAGCTCAAACCCAAGTATCATCCTCAAATCCGTATGTGAACACATAGTCCCATACCCATGTGAACACATAACTATAAAGAATCCCATGAGCACATATAAATAGAAATGTATGCAAGTATGTATGTGTGTATGTGTAGTGCAACATTACCCTAGGGTTCGCAACACTAAAATAATCCAACACACCAATATCCATACTAAACATCGTTATTAATCCCAAATAACATATAATAATTGTTGGTGTGTATACGCATCCGTATACACCACCACGGACCGCGGGGGTGCTATACGCCATCCACCCGACTTCTCCCCGTAGATATAAATCTACTCACCTGGTCCTCGCTCGCCGGTGCCGACGTTGCCACGCGCTTGCATGTCGTCTCGAAGTCCACATGGGGTACCTACATATCATAATGCACCGTATCACATTAAAATCCGACTCATGACAAAAACGACACACGAATCCCACATAGGTCAAAACCTATGGTTGCTTTCACAAATCAACCCCAAAACCCTCGACATCGGCATACAAACGTCGATTGATCAAGAAAAACACCAAACATACCAATCATGGTTTCAAAACTCGCTAACTGTATAAGAAATATAGTTAAATTCATCAAAACCATAAATTTAAAGAAATCGTTTTATTTTCCAAAAACCTAGTTAGCGGTCGCTAACCGTTTTAATGCAAATCTTGATGTTTTAGCAAAAACAGTGGTTACAATATTCACTAATTAGCTTAAATAGGCCATATAAACATTTACTAGATTTTTATCTTGCTAAATTATATTAAACCAAAAACCTAGTTTGCATAAAAGCTTAATTTGGACATTTTACAATTAACGATTTGTAATTAACAACTAGATTAGCTTTCAACAAGTCTTAAGATGCTAATCCACACCACATAACCATGCACAATTGATCACAACTCCATTTCCAAAACAAAATCCTAACTTGAATTCCTTAACCATGTAATTTGAACTCCTATAAAACCCAATTAACACTTAACTAAGCTAACATAAGCATTAATCAACAATTTAACTACAAGGTTAACATTATACCTCCACAATTTTGTAGATCTCATTTGAAATCTAGCCATCCAAAATGCCCTCTTGTCACCCCAATCCAAGCATGTTAGGGTAAGCTAAAATGGGTAGGAGTTGGATTTTGATTTAGCTTGATTTTTGTGTTGATTTTGGAAGGATTTTGTGAGGGTTTTTGAAGTGAAAATGGGGTTAAAAAAAATGGGGCTGATTGGGGGGGGGGGCTCGGCCAGCAAGTATGGGGAGGGAGTGTGGGGTGTGTGGGAGTGTGGAAAGAAAGTCTAAGTCAAGGAAAGATAGTCCAAGTCAACACACAACCCTTCTCTCTTTATTCTTTTCTTTTCTTTTCTTTTACCAAAAGAAGTGGGGAAAAACATTGGGGAGTGCTGCTGAATTCAGCAGAAATGAGGAGGAAAAATGGGTGTGTGTGAGTGTTGGTATGGGTGTGGGGTGATGGAAAATGATAAATACTATACCCCAAACATCCATTTACACTAAATTCACTATTTAAGCCTTTTTCTTCAATAATTTCTAAACCGTTTTGGCAAACGATTTCATTTCAAAAGCCACATGATAAAATTTTATTTAAAGTTTTATGATGCACAAAATTTGTTTCAACTCATTCCAATTTGTAATTTTCCCTAATTAAATATATTAGTGACATATTAAAATAATATTAAAATAATTAATTTCGGAAAATTTTTCAGAAAATTTGAAATTTCACCAGTGGGTCAATAAACACCAAATAATAGCAATTACATAGCTAGAATATGTATATTTAATTTTATAATAAAGATATTTGTATTTTGGCTTTTTACAGAAAACCCCCGTATTTTACCGTTTTTTCGAAATTTCACCGAAACGATTTTCAAAACGTTACAATCTTCACCCCTTAAAGAAATTCGGTCCCCGAATTTTAAATTAAAACTCCCCCCAAATACTAAAACATCTAAACCAAACCATCAAGTCGTCGGGGCTCCGAAATCATAAATACATAAAACAAATCGTAGCGCAGCGCATGCGCATGAAAAATAAGCATATAACTCAAATCAAAACTCCGTCCAGCATCCCGCAATCATCGGAGTCATGGTGAAGACACAATGTCCAAATCCAAAATGAAAATCAAAATGATATACATCATTAAAACATCTGGAAGCAATACATGCCAAATCTTCTTCAAATCGTTGTGCGATGCTCGCAGCACTGCACGGTGGCGGACGTTTATTGTAAAAAAAATAACTACATACATACATACATATATATATATATATATATATATATCCTTTGTTTAATATGCACGTCCCGCCGTTTTGGAAGCAATTTCAGAAGGGTTTCCTTTATAAAATGTTTCGTGTCATCTCGGACACGTAGGTTAATACTGAGACTGTAGCTCGCTTTTTGGAAATCCCTTCGATAACTACCAATGCATGCAAAATATATTCAGGTACTGTCCTCTGACTAGTCCTTCCCAGTACGAGAACACATAGCGAATATCATAAAAACGTACTGCTCCATAAGAAATCAATCACAAATATATATGAATACTACGTGCGTCTGGTGCGCACGGAAATCAAAATCTATAAATGTGCCATACATGTGCACAGAAACAACATCTAGGTGCAACGGGTGTGCACACAACATGAGTCATAGGCAACGTGTGTGCCTGACAGCAAAATCAGGTGCATCTGACATGCACGAAAAATCCTGATTCAGTGCATCTGGTGTGCACCAAATCGCATCTCATAACAGGCGCCCAACATGCGCTAAAAATCTAATCAGGTGCACAAGGTGCACAAAATAAACATCGAGTATCACAATCGAAATCGAAGTCCAGTGAATCTAAGTGCACAAAATGCGTATCACTGCCCTGCAAGCATATGTGAATCATACCGAGTGCAAAAACCAAATCGTATGCGTATATACACACAAAATCAACTCAACTGTATAAAACCAATAAAATCAAAAACATGAGAAACCAAGGCACGAAAACGATAACGAGTGTAACAACTGTGCAAAAATCGTAAATACGCAGTAGGTGCAACCATGGCGCATAAAAACGATATCATGAAACTCAATCATCAAAACCAAAACATGCGAATAGATCGCTCAAAATACCAAAATCAAGTATGGCAGAATTATCCCGCTCAAGCACATCCTCCAAGAATCTCTGGCCAACTGTCGTGGTCACTCATAGCATGTCTCGTCGACGATCCTGAACTCTGGCCTGCCGGTGTGCGTAACATGACCACTCCTGGATCCAAGTCTTCTCGTAATTCATTCCAGAAATTTCCTATCGAAATCTCTCCCAAATCTCGTCTCTGCCAAACTGTCCGGAAGTCATCGTCCCTTACTAGATCTATCCTCATTCCGGAACGGCTGCGTACTCATCGCGACTCCTTCTGAAAGGTACATCCAAGTACAATGCCTCGGCATGCGTATCACATCTCTGATGTCGGCGGAGTGGAACGTCGTCTCATCAAGATCTCGTACGAACCTCTTACTCCACTTTTCTCTGATGTCGACTGCTTCGGACTCGTCTCGTCGTGGCTGCATGGACTGAGCTCCAACGGCTACCCTCGTATCTGGAGTCTCCCAAGAATGCATCTGACCACCTAGTATCCGAATGAAGTCGAACCATCCAATCGATTTTCAAAACCTCATAATCACCCAAGAGCTCAACATCTTGGGCACAGTTTAATAGTATCGAGTACATACCACAGCATCAGTGGTCCAGCCGTAGAAGGGCAAACCCAAGCCTCACTAATGGCGCCACGGAACTGCCGCAAACCCTAAGGTTCAAAGGCTTTCACGCGGTCATTAAGTCGAGTTAGGGTTTCATTCTTTTAGAGGATCCATAGAATTGCCTGCATGTCTTTCCGAATACTTTAAACCTGGAATAATAGGTTTCCGACATTCGATTGTCTTTGTCGACTCTCTACGCCTCCACGTGAAGTCTTCTCTAGCTGGAATCAATCTATCTGATGACATCGCATCGGGGTAGGCGAACGAACCACCTGTCCTAGTCATTCATCATCGGGTGACTAGCGACGTTCTATCATCTATTAGTACAACTCGTCCCGCAATAGCTCCAACATCTAGGGCGATATCTCGTCGCTCGCAGCAACAACTGGCTCACTCGTCTGCACGCTGAACAGTGCCTCAATCATCATCAGTAAGCAATACACCAACGGTCATCAAAATCTGGCTGGCCTCTGTCAGTGGCTCAATCCTCTAGTGCTGATCGGCACGTTCAAGTAATCTCATAAAGGCGATCCGCCAAACGCTCGTGGCGTGAAAACACAGTAAAAAGACACATCTCCGCAATCGTGTGTCGCCGGAATTACGCCATGGTCAGTCCTCGTTCGTGACGAGCTCGTGCTGACCGCAACTCTAGCCGTAGCTCTCCCTACCTGTAATCTTGGCAGCAAAACCAAAACCGGTACTGATGAGGCTAGATCGGAATGAATATAATACTGAGCAAAGAGATGTACATCCTAAGGCTCCTTAAGTGGAGTGGCGTGTCGTAAGTATGCCGCGGAACATACCCACGGTACGTCACTCTACTTTAGTCACCTATTCCATCAACCAAGGGTCATCCTACGCTCCGAAGGTAAAACCTAACGCTCTGATACCAACTTTGTCACGACCCGAAAGTACGGAACATGACCGACACTTAAACTACGAACGCCTCGAGGCGTACGTAATCTAAGTAAACCGAAAACCCAGAAATCCAAACCAAGAAAAGATGTAGTGTGCAGGAAAAACCAACTTAAAGCAAGTAGTTTCAATAGCATAAGCCGAATTATGCGGTTTTTAAAAACATCAAAAATTTCGGCAGAGTCTCCTTTGTAAATACTGGCCCCCAAACGGGATGCAACATGAATAGCATACGAAATCAATGAAAAGGCATCCCCAAGCGGGAGCTAGCTCTTCGTCAATCGACGGTCACAACCACACAAGCAATATAATATACAACGCCAACGGCGAGGATCAAAAACTCAAAAGGAAACTCGAAACCACAAGAAATCCGCAGAAATATACGCGCGACTCTAAGGTCGAAAGAATAACATCACTGGTCTCTATCTCAAAAATAAATACATGTTTGGGTGATGGAACTTCTAGATACAACAGAGTAATAATATACAAGTTATATAATGGGGGGTACGATACAAGTAAACCCACCTACTAGCAAATCACCCGAAGGAAACTATGCCCGCAAGCCGTAATGAAACCTGTACGGCAAACCTGCAAGAAACTGGGGCACAATGGGTGTGAGTTGCCAACTCGTGAATAGAAAAACATCTACGCACAGAAATCGCATAAATAACGCAACCTAGGTTAATGATCATAATATATCCTCAAATATGTATATAACATGCAGCCTAAAACAATAGCTAGGGTAATTATCTAACCCGAGTGTAATCTCATGTGCCCGTGTCAGTGCCTCAGGTAGCAATATATCATATGAATGAGGTATGAATGCATGAAAACAGAATACATGTAAATGAAGAAACTGTTTTCATAATTTAGTGAGATTTCCTTTGTATTTTTAAAATGAGGTATCATAATGAAATCTGCATCAACAGTGTCTAGCATCGACACAAAACATAAATCTCAATATCTCAAAATCTCAGGCTCCGGCTATCCGGACTGGCCTGTATCATCAAATCACTGTACCTCAATATCTCGAAATCTAAATGTCTCAATGTCAATATCTAGGGCGCCGTCAGTCCAGACCGGCCCCTACCATCCATCTCAAGACCACGACGGTATCCTCCAGATATCCGACGTGTCGGGTAATATCACCGGTCGGTAGTGCTCCCCTGCCAGGCTCAACGTCAACAACACGATCCTCTTGCCCCGGGGTACCGCACCGGGCCCACCATGTACACGAAACGGTTCCTCCACTCCTCGAATCGGGTCTCGAAATCCATCAGCAAACTCATGGTGGACGACTCATACATCATGGGAAAACCGCACTTTTCATTTAAAAAGAGAATGAAGAAGTTTGTATATGTTTTGCGGTTTTCCCCAAATCCAGAAAATCTCATGGAAATCCGAATCCAAAATCTCAATAGCACGTAAAAAGTGAATATTTGCATGAGAATTCATGAATGCGGCATAACAAAGAATAACAGTATGCATGAAGTAGCAGGTAATAACTACAATGTCTAAACTAACATATAAGGCAAGTACACTAATATCATGTTTAAACTATTAGCTAACAGGCTATGTCAAGCAATAATATTTTCTAAGGTGTACGTGACATGGCAATTACCGATGAAGATGTGTGTGAGCCGGCAAGTAAGTGTACGTGTGGTACATACGCATCATCGGTAATGGTGCTGGTGTTCTAACTACAAGATATCAACAGAAGAATATGAAGCATAATATAAGCATGTGATGCGGAGCGAACAACAATAATGAGCGGGAGCTGAACACTAGACGCAACGATAACTAATCTGCATTAACCTAATATAAGTCCTACAATGGTGCCTTTTGAAAATAACACGAATCGTGGGGTTTTGAAAATAGGGCTACGGTGTTTTTATGAAAAGATACGTTTTTGAAATATCCGTAGCAACCCTTGACCTGTCTTTTAAAATACGCACGATTCGTAAGCTTTGAAATAGGTAGGAACCGAATCTAATCTAACAACTAACTAAACTAAAGGGCTATGCTACAAGCTAGACTACAGGTAAGGAAACCGCCTAACATCTGAGTCGATACATATACATACCTGTATATATATTAGTCGGTGATCCCGCCTCAATAATATCATATCCGATACCATATCTATAATTAGACATCCCAAGTCAAGAGTGCGGATCAATCATCAAGATATAGCTCGTACGTAAATCCGTCGTACGGCATCCCCAAATCTGGGTACGGGTCAATATCATATTCCTCACACTATTCCTCTGGTATCCTCTTTATCCAAGATCATAGTCTAGGATACTGACCTATGTCTAGTACAATACTAATATCCTCAATATACTCATGATCTGACTACTGATCGACAATCTCGTACAAACCGATATCGTCAGCACATATCATCATCAAGGGGTATACATCGCCCGATACGGCCTAATATCAAAATCCTAGCATATCATGCCTCATATCACGATCACACGTCGACCATTTTATTTATAACACTATTCACTCGTATCGCCGCCCCAAGATCCGCTATAACACTAGGACGTACCTCAAGTACGAATCCTGCCATATCACCGATATCACAACCACAAAAAAAATCTCATCGACCCATCTCAAACCCAAGTATCATCGTCAAATCCGTATATGAACACATAGTCCCATACCCATGTGAACACATAACTCTAAAGAATCCCATGAGCACATATAAATATGAATGTATGCAAGTATGTATGTGTGTATGTGTAGTGCAACACTATCCTAGAGTTCGCAACACTAAAATAATCCAACACACCAATATCCATCCTAAACATCGTTATTAATCCCAAATAACATATAATAATTTTTGGTGTGTATACGCATCCGTATACACCACCACGTACTGCGGGGGTGCTATACGCCATCCACCCGACTTCTCCCCGTAGATATAAATCTACTCACCTGGTCCTCGCTCGCCGGTTCCGACGTCGCCACGCGCTTGCATGTCGTCTCGAAGTCCACATGGGGTACCTACATATCATAATGCACCGTATCACATTAAAATCCGACTCATGACCAAAACGACACACGAATCCCACATAGGTCAAAACCTATGGTTGCTTTCACAAATCAACCCCAAAACCCTCGACATCGGCGTACAAACGTCGATTGATCAAGAAAAACACCAAACATACCAATCATGGTTTCAAAACTCGCTAACTGTATAAGAAATATGGTTAAATTCATCAAAACCATAAATTTAAAGAAATCGTTTTATTTTCCAAAAACCTAGTTAGCGGTAGCTAACCGTTTTAATACAAATCTTGATGTTTTAGCAAAAACCGTGGTTACAATATTCACTAATTAGCTTAAATAGGCCATATAAACATTTACTAGATTTTTATCTTGCTAAATTATATTAAACCAAAAACCTCGTTTGCATAAAAGCTTAATTTGGACATTTTACAATTAACGATTTGTAATTAACAACTAGATTAGTTTTCAACAAGTCTTAAGATGCTAATCCACACCACATAACCATGCATAATTGATCACAACCCCATTTCCAAAACAAAACCCTAACTTGAATTCCTTAACCATGTAATTTGAACTCCTATAAAACCCAATTAACACTTAACTAAGCTAACATAAGCATTAATCAACAATTTAACTACAAGGTTAACATTATACCTCCACAATTTTGTAGATCTCATTTGAAATCTAGCCATCCAAAATGCTCTCTTGTCACCCCAATCCATGCATGTTAGGGTAAGCTAAAATGGGTAGGAGTTAGATTTTGATTTAGCTTCATTTTTGTGTTGATTTTGGAAGGATTTTGTGAGGGTTTTTGAAGTGAAAATGGGGTTAAAAAAATGGGGCTGATTGAGGGGGGGGGGCCTCGGCCAGCAAGTATGGGGAAGGAGTGTGGGGTGTGTGGGAGTGGGGAAAGAAAGTCTAAGTCAAGGAAAGATACCCCAAGTCAACACACAACCCTTCACTATTTATTCTTTTCTTTTCTTTTCTTTTACCAAAAGAAGTGGGGGAAAACTTTGGGGAGTGCTGCTGAATTCAGCAGAAATGAGGAGGAAAAATGGGTGTGTGTGAGTGTTGGTATGGGTGTGGGGTGATGGAAAATGATAAATACTATACCCCAAACATCCATTTACACTAAATTCACTATTTAAGCCCTTTTCTTCAATAATTTCTAAACCGTTTTGGCAAACGATTTTGTTTCAAAAACCACATAATAAAATTTTATTTAAAGTTTTATGATGCACAAAATTTGTTTCAACTCATTCCAATTTGTAATTTTCCCTAATTAAATATATTAGTGACGGCTTAAAATAATATTAAAATAATTAATTTCGGAAAAATTTTCAGAAAATTTGAAATTTCACCAGTGGGTCAATAAACACCAAATACTAGCAATTACATAGCTAGAATATGTATATTTAATTTTATAATAAAGATATTTGTATTTTGGCTTTTTACAGAAAACCTCCTTATTTTACCGTTTTTTCGAAATTTTACCGAAACGATTTTCAAAACGTTACACCATCGTTAGGCTAAATGGTTTTCTTCCTTCCTTACCGTTCGGCACCAGCCTATGGTTTGGAAAAAGACTATCCAGTAAGCATAATAGGTGTACCATCCTCAACCTAGGAGTACACACATCTTGAGAGAAGGTGATGATAAAAGACAACTGAATAATACCTTATTCTTTTAAAGGTGAAATAGGAGTGGCGATGAAGTACGCGGTTTGGTCGTGAATGATAACAGTCGCAATTTACTTTGCCCTCTTTCTAATCCCTTTATTTTGTCTTTACATATTACCTTCTGTACACCCTACTTAGGCTAATTGGTTTTCTTCATTCCCTACCTTTCGGCACCTGCCTATGGTTTGGAAGAAGACTATCGAATAAGCGTAATAGGTGTACTCTCCTAAACCAAGGAGCCCTCGCAACCTGAGAGAAGGTGATAATAAAAGACAACTGAATAAACCAATTCTATTTCTCCTGAACCTGGATCCATTCTCGAAGAAGTCCCTTCGAGTTCGTATATAACCATACGATGGATCTATCCAATGGAAGTGGATGTCCGTAGACATACGGGGTGTTCTTAGAAATTCTAAGGGTAAAAGAAGGAGTGGCAATGACTTATGCAACATAGAAAATCCAAAATCCAGTATTTTAAGAAGGTTCGGTCAACTTGGTCACTGAGTCATAGTCTAGGGTCGGTCAAAGGTCGCTGCCAAAGAGAGAGAGAGAGAAAAGAAACACTCTGCGTGCACTCTATCCTAAATCAGAATGGTTATCACTTTATCTAATCTGGAAACCTCCCACTGTACTGTCAAATTCTCCTCCAAACCTGAAAGAATAATCAATCGGGATCACCCGAAGAGTAAACCAACTCATCAGTGGGAATCGGGATCCAACTCTCATCGCATGATAACGTGATGGAATTCACTCACGTTATCACACTCCAGAAGGTATGTGCATGCCTCGCAAGTTTCAGTTTCTTTAGAAACTCCCGATATGATTTTTGCCCCATGCTCTTATGACCTTGGCGTTAGGACAAAATGTCATAAGTCACATGCCATGTTCTACCCGTCACTATCTTGTCAATTTGAACCCACCCGTACACGCCCTTGGCGTTAGGTCAAAATGGCAGAACGAATGTCCCAAACCAACTCATCCATCTATGCAACAAATGAATACCCAGCAGCTACCAAACTCTATGCCTTGGCGTTAGGTCAAAATACATAGCTTGAATACTACTGAATACCCAAAAGAAATGACAGAGGGCTACGGCTGGTTTTTGGCGAAAAACCTTTAACGTAATGAACTTGATCTCGCTGAAGGAACCTGATAGCCTTTTATAAAAAATATAGTAACGAAAACCTTTGCTAAAGAGGTCACTCCCGGTGAAGGGATCTCGGCTCTTTCCTCGTGGAATGAGGTGCAGGATATTCCAACTGAATACCGCGATGCAAAGCAACATGTAATCGACTATAGTGAAGTTATTACCCTGACGCAATCTTTTCCCCAAGGGGTCACTCCCGGTGAAGGGATATCGGCCCTTGCCTCGTCGAATGAGGTGCAGGATATTCCAACCGAATATCACTATGCAAAACAAAACAAAACGTCTTTGTAATAACACAATTTAAAACTGTTCCAACAACATCCAAACAGGTTTGTTTTACTTTGCATTGATCAGAATCAACGCAGTCCCATCAATTAATCACACTAGAAAAGAACGAAAATAAAATATACGTATATGCCATCCGCATTCGTCACTGGGTCCCGTCATCACCCGTTAGGTTACTTAACTAACGACAGAGCGGAGACTGGACTAGCGCGGGTATAAAACATATACAACATCTAATAGTATATATACCAATATACAATAATCGCTCCAGGCGTGATAATATGCAACATTACAGAAAAGTAATAAGCATCACAGAACAATACAGATAATCTGGGATCCCCGGGTTTCGCAGAGCCGCTGCTAAAACCCGACGTTCCCCTGGTATTGTGGATAGCCTGTGCAATGAAACCTAGACCCCTACGGGTGCGGCAAGTTACCCGCCAAAAACCTGAAACGAGGCAACCCCTTAAAGCACAGTGAATGGACCACCCTGCACTTCATGGAATCTGGTAACTTCCTTCTCCCTGCTTGGGTCAACCTGTACCCCCTACGAGTGCGGCGAATAGTCTGCCAATTCTAGAGTGAGGCCCCTCTGGCTCTCAAATCCATAAGATGCGGACCCGTTGCCCTCCAGAACCCGGCTATCCGTGCACTCCGTCGCGGGGCAAACCTAGTACAGAAATGAAAAATATGTACAACGGGTACATCGACCTCAGCCCGGTCGTGCCCCAAAATAATATTATACAAACAGGCAATGACGGCAGTCCACATGTTGGACGCTCTCCCCGCAATATCAAATGTAACAATAAATCCAAACTGCACTACCATTGCACACTGCTATCCACCATGACAAATCCGCAACATCACAGCACAACACAGAACATCAACGCGAATGTCACGTTCGCAAATCCGTCTAAAAGGACTATAACAAATAGACGCTATTTACCGCTCGAATGAAATTCACGGTCGGAGATATAATGTAAGTAAAGTAAACTAACACGTTTAAATTTCGATCGACAAAACTTCCCGATGTGGGCCCTACATACATCTGCTGTACAGTAACAAAATTTGGACACAAAAGAAATATTCCAGAAACCACAATTTTCAATGTAGAACCTACTGTAGAAAAATGGTTCACTGTAGCTATAAAACGGCCGCGGAACCGCGGCCAAACTAGGGTTTGTGTAGCGGTTCCGTGGCGCTTTGGAGTCAACAGTTGACCAAATTTCACCAGTATTCTTAGAAAAGCCTGCACGATTTTCTGAGATGCTCAAAATAATTTTTAGACCTATTTAAAAATTCGACAGAAACTTTTCACAGAAAATTGCGATTTTTGAAATCCGTTCGATTGATATTTTAAACGCGTTAGCACAAGTTAGTAAAGCTTAATGGCAAGGCTCTGATACCATGTAAGTGTACGGTAGCGCCCCGGCCGTTAATCTGACGCCAAAAGCTGAACAAAAACTTTTATAACTGGCGCTATCGCATACTATAACCCGGATCTGCCATTAACGCTAAACTAACAAACTGTAAAGAGGGTAGAAAGGTTATACCGAACGATCCGAGTCCTTCGTTCTTTAACCATCATCCCACGCTCCTGTTGCGGCTGCTCCGATCTCGTCGATCTCCGATCTGCTCGTCCAGGAGGCACCACGTCATCGGATCTTTAAACGGGCTCCCACCTCTGACCCGAGGCAACTCGGTTATCATGTTTGCTAAAAGAGATGACCAAGATTGATGTAGAGAATGAGTAGATCACTTTGTCTTGCGTCGTCCAAAGCCATGGACGAACGGTTAATGAAGTTGCCTTTTGGAATCGGGTAAATGAGAAATGAGCATACAAATTTTCATGAACCAAAATCTATCATCTTTTTTCATATCAAGTGAGAGTGAATTCCTCTAGAGGGCATCCAAGAGGGGCCGACCACTTATAGAGGTGGGGGGGTGAGTGTAGGAGGAAAGGGGGTGACCACAAGGATAAAGATCATGAAGAAATATCTTTAGCACAAACAAAATGCATTAATGCAATGAATGACTCATCTAAACCTAGTCACCATTCATTAATGCATACAATGAACCAAAATCAAATCACCATATCTAGAACTTTCTAGAATCACGACTCACCTCATGACTCACCCAAGAGAAGAAAAGATAAATCCGCATTAAACCGAATGTTTAAGACGGGTGATAGAAAACTGGAAACTGGCAACTTCCAAAAGTGATCCTGAAACGAATTTCAGGATAACCCCGTAACTGTATAAATATACCCACATTTGTATTACGACCGAATACAAACGCAACTGAGACAAAGATATTATATCTACAATGTATAATACATGGATCCGGCTTAAACCAAAGCCAACCAGTATTATCTGCCCGAAATATGACACGTGCGTAAACGCACGTGCATTTTCCGAACCATGCCATAAAACCATACGGCCTCTACAACGTTTTGCCCGAACTTGGGAAACTATCTGTGGGGGACTCTAATGACTCGTCAGTACCCTGGCAGTAGGTTTAACCACAAGCCGTCAGCGGCACTAGCTATGCGTAACGGCTGCCCATGGACTGACCTCAAGGGAGGCCGATGAGCGAACTCATCCGGAAACCCTACTGAGCCTAACAGTGACAATGTATATACAGTCCGGTTTGTTCGCCTATGAGCATATCCGACCTAGGGGGCTAGTAACGTCAGACCCCCAATAGCGGTATAAGTCGTGTCGGAGACAAGCCCTGAACAACCTGAGAAACTACCGGAGTACCTACCAGTAATTCTCACCTGCCTTGGCCAAGGACTTGGTGTAATGGCTTTCCTAGACACAGCGCGATCTCCACCCCCAATACCGGAAGAGACGAATCCCCTGCCTATCCGCTCACGTGCCTCCATGTGGCTCGGGACTGTACCCAAAAACTACCTGTTTGCATGACTCCTTTGAGCCGTGGTAGTGTAGAAATCAAAGCACAGTAGGAACTCACACGAGACAAATGACGACCTCAGGCCGATGAACTAACCTGTACACATGTCACCAGGGAACTGCTATCTGACGATATGTATAATACCAACTAGCAGGTTCCCGGCGAGTCATGTCCGGTGTACTTATAACCCAATGAGCACCTGTATACATCTTAGGTGATCCAACTGACACCAGTGGCTTGTGAGACCGGCCACCGCCCCTCGTCGGGGTCTCGACTGTATACACTAGTCTACTCCGGAGTATCGATGCCTTGTCTCGAAACTCCCACGACTAGGGACCACTATTAAGGATGTGCTTATGGACTACCCAACTCTCACGTATATGATCGCCATCATACTGTTGGTAGTTTAGAAAGATCATAAGGGCTCTATCAACGTGTAATCGTGATCAGTCACCTGAACCTATGCACGACTGATAAAGGCAAACCAGATAGCATACTATCATCTCGAGTAAGACTGTCCTACCGGCATAGGTCCCCTCAATCATTGCAATCACGTGCCTGCGATCCAATAATTGACTTTGAGGGCACTATATCCAACAGAGGTTTGGACGGAAGGGGAAGCTTAGCCCCAGGTTCATAGGTCCCTTCGAGATCCTCGAGCGTGTGGGCGCAGTAGCTTATCGTTTGGCCCTTCCACCCGACTTCCCAGATGTTCACCCCGTATTCCACGTGTCGATGCTTCGCAGATACCTACATGACCCTTCGCACATGATTCAGCATCAGACCGTTCAGCTCGAGCGCGATCTTACGTTCACCGAGCAGCCAGTCGTGATATTGGACCGGCAGGTGAAGAAACTTAGATCGAAGGTCTTGCCATCAGTGAAGGTGCTTTGGCGCAGCCCGAATGGTGAAGAGATCACTTGGGAGGCCGAGGGCGAGATGCGGAAGAAGTTCCCTCATCTCTTTGAAGGTATGCGTAGTTTTATAATTTAAAAATTCGGGGAAGAATTTCTTTAAGGGGGGTAGATTGTAACACCTTAGAATGTGCTAATTATATGTTAATATATGATTTTTAATAAAAAGTTTACCAAATTGGTTTTCAATTAATTTTTCAAATTTAATAAATATTTTTCTAGAATTTTCCTAGGCTTGCACAAACTTGTGCATGTAAACTAGGGTTAGAGTTTGGGTTAAACCATGTTTAACAACCATGGTAGATTAACCCCACCATTATTAAGTTAAATGATTTTAATTAAGGGTATATTTTTTTTTTAATGAAAAGGGATTTAAAATGTATTTTGGTTGACTTAAGAGAATGAGAGAGAGAGAGAATGCATCATGGCTAAGCCCATGCTTGCATTTAATGAAGCAAGAGAGAAATGGGGGCTTGGCTCTCTTCGGTTATCATTTCTTGTGTTTGCTATACTCTCATATTTCTCACACTCTTTCACTCTCTCTCTCACACACACACATAGCATCAGCTTCAGCAACAGCAGCTACACCAGCAGCAGTTGCAAGCATCAGCAACACCAAGCTGCAGCAATAGCTCCTTGCAACAACAACAACACTTGTAGCATCAGCCTCAGCATAGCAACAACGACATCAACAACAACAACGTCAACAGCAACAGCATCAGGAGCAGCAACAGCACCAGCAGCAGGAGAACGAAACAGCAGCAACAGTGAGCAACAGCATCAGCATCAACCCCAGTTGCAGCAACAGCTCCTTCCCCTCTTCTTCTTCTTTTTCTCCTTCTCCTTGCTTGTGTTGTTCCTAGGGGGTATAACTTCTGAACTCTTTCCTTAGTTGCTTAGTTTGTGTAGTTTAACTTCGATTAGCGATAAGTATGTGAGTTTTATGCTAACTGTGGTGTTTTGTGTGAACTTTAGTTTAGTTAGGGTGTTTATAGCTTAATCAACCCTATTAGGTGTTGTTAGGGCCAAGTGAACCTAGGTAAACCCCAGATTACACAAAAATACCCTGAGTTTTCAAAATTGTACAAAATGTGACGTTTTTAAGCAAATCATAGCTTTTTAAAATCTGCTGTTACCCCACCGAGTTCATAATGAATTTGAGTGGACTGTAGCTTACTGGAGATGCCCTGACCACACCACAAGAGCCCGACCCCACCACTCCAACTTATGGCCGCCGGAAAATTCCTTCTGGCTGCAAATTGCGGCCAGACCAGGGAGTTAGGAGCTAGGGTTTTTGGTACAAGTGTCTGCTACATTTTGTAGGTCCATGGTATATATAGTTTTGTAATATTCTAACCTGGGTAAAATCTGGGGCAGTATATCCTTTTCTGGTGTTTTTAGTTCGCGCGATATGCGCGATACGCGAGTGGGTTTTGTGATTCAGCGTATCGCGGCGTGTCGGGTTAATTTTTAGACGCGTACGCACACGTTTCAGCGTATCGCACACACGCGCGTTAATTCGCGACGAGAGTTTCTCGTTTTGTTTCGATATCGCGTTTTGCGAGATTCTTGCTTATATTTTTGGATTCTTGTGTAAATCCCAGGTTCGCAGGCGGGTACGTCAGACGCCGCCAGGAAAAGGAAGCAGGTGGTCGGCTATACTTAGCACGCGACCAGGTGAGTAGATTTAACATCTACGAGGAAATCGCCAGTATGGCGTTAAGCGTCAGGGCGTAATAGGATATTTAATCATGTGTGTTCATATAGATGTACTAGTAGCATACCCTCTTGTTATATATAGAACTGGTAGTATAGAACACTGCACTGTCACTAACGGTCCAAGTTGCACGAGCACGATTTATATGCTACACTCAAACCGTTAGTGATTGCCATGACACTCACATTATAGGATTTCTAGAAATCATATATCATATTGATTCCGCTTTATTGACGTTGTCATGATTTGCCGCATGTTAGCATATGTTATATTCATACCATGCACACTGTATACGCACTTTTGTGCGTACCTTCGTTGATATATCACTACCTGTGCACATGTACCCTTTATATTTCGTCTTAGTGCATATATATATCTTGATATGTTTATACTTGTTCCATATACATCACATATATTCATACTTGGGCACACATACATCATATATCCACACTTGTGCCATATACATCACATATATTCATACTTGGGCACACATACATCACATATCCACACTTGTGCCGTATACATCACAGTATACATCACATATATTCATACTTGGGCACACATACATCACATATCCATACTTGGGCACATATACACCATATGTCCACATTAGCGCACATGCACATTGCTACATTCACTTTGCGTACTTATCCTTTCGCACATCCATACCTATACACATATTCATATGTTACGCACATGGATGATATTGACTTGATTTAAAAACTAAGGGACCGCATCTGATATTTTCAAACACTGGATCATTTAAAGGAGCGGTTTTTCCTTTCTTTTACTTTTAGTGTCATACAACTCATTACATGGATTTACGCATTAGATTGATTTATGTGATTTCTGGATTTGGGAACCGGAGTACTATTTTAAGAAAATACGCACTGTTTAAAAACCCGGTTTCCCTTGATATTATATTTCAGTGCGTCCACCATGTGTTTTCTCGGTGCTAGAGCGATATATGTGAACCCGAATCGAGGAGCTGGACGATGCCGATTGCGGGTACATGGTGGACCCGGTATGGTACCCCGGGGCGAGAACGGATCGCTGTGCAGTAGACGGTGAGCCTGGCAGAGGGACTACTACCTACCGGTGATTGGTTGGACCTGGCGGTTATCCGGAGGATACTGACTAGAGTCGATAGATGGATACGGGACGACTCGTACTGCCGGGGCCGAGGGCCGATACCGCAGACGGAGCCCGTGGGCTGACCCGGACTGACAGATGCCCGATATATGAGGATTTGCGTGTCGATGCTGGACATGAGTGTTTCTTGATATTGTGAGTGCCGGTGTTGGGCACTCACGACTTTAGAGGATTTGAGGGCCGGAGGATGACGGCGCCTGAGTTGTATTGGGATTGGGTGCATTGATAGGCACCGATTATATTTTCCACGATGACATTCCGTGTAGATGTTATATTTTCCCATGCTCAGCATTAGTATATGATATCTCATCCTGTATCTATTATACTGATATAGAACACATGCTTGTACGCTCCTTGCATACCCTGCTTATTCTATATAGGGTTGTTAGATTGCATTGCCATACCTGATTATCACATATCTTGCTCATCACATAGAGATGTCATTAGATCGCACTTGTTGCATGATATTGAGCATCCAGTTCATCATATAGATGTTATATGTTGGCATTGGTTAGAGAATCGCAACACGTGCATACTCGCGATTACCTTTATATGTTATTTATTATTCACGAGTTGGCAACTCACCCCCGTTGTGCCACAGTGCTTCCAGGTTGCCCTTTGGAGTAGTCGCGGCTGGCTGTTCATCGCATCTTTTGACACAGATACCACTGCGGAGGCGTGCTAGCCCTTTTTCTATTAGGCGGGTTTTGTGCGGTATCTGTTTACATTTCAGTTGTACATTGATGTATCTAGTATTCTCCATCTACCTTCATGTATTGACTTAGAGACAGTTGTGAGGGCGATGTATGTTATTTTGTACTCTGGTGTCGAGCTCGCTGTGAGCCGACTTTATTTATGCAGTCTTATCTTTTATGATATTTTCCTCTACTTTACTGCTCATTCTTCGCTACGGCGTCGTATACATATGGTGGTGATTGTTCCGCCGTTGGGCGCGATTCTCCCATTATGATGCTCTATTCATTTCACATGTTACTTCTACTACACCCTGCCTTTTACCCGACTTGCGGGACAAATTTTTTTAAAGGAAATGTTGCCAAAATTATTAAAATATAACACTTGAACTAAAAAAGGTTTCTACTAAATTACCTAAGGTTTTCTAAACATTTTACAAATGCTTCTACTAAAATGTTTTAACACTCTATATTTTAAATGGTTTTGATTTCTGGGTTTCGGCTTACTTAGTCGCATTACGTCTGTAGACGTTATGTGGTTAAGTGCCGGTCACGGGCCGAACTTTGGGTCGTGACACTAGTGATGCGGTCAGGGCGAGATCGTCATGGACGTGGACTGACCATCGTGTTTTCTGGTGACACGGGAACGTCTCGAGTTAGTATTTATGTTGTGACCTCTCGGATGATCTCGGATGAGGCGGGTGTTTGGTTTTGCACCGGATGATCGGGCCATTGATAGAGCTGCTAGTTGCTAGAGGACTGATGATGTACAGTCTACCTCAGAGATTGTGATGTCGTCTACCGTATGGACAGATGACCCAGCTGTTGCCGAGATTGACGGGATGTCGCTTCCAGAGCTTACGAGCTGAGATCGCTGGAGCTTCCAGGAAGAGATGCGACAGATGATAGCTAGTCTATTCTGAGTTGAGAGACGAAGGTGATTCGTCAGATTGATGCGCCGACGCAGGCCCGGTTGAGTTGATGATTTCCAGTGTGGAGAGTCTTACTCAGACCTAGAGTCGACCGATTCCGAGATGACCGTTGATGTATCGTCTTTCCTGGAGGATTGAGGCATTGTTTAGCATGTGGACGAACGGTATTCACATGTCGGCTAGGCGAAGCTAAAAAGTTCGAGCGAGTGTCAGAAACCCATTTTCCCAAGTTTAAAGTGTTCGGAGGAACTTGCAAGTGATTCTGTAGATCCTCTAGAAGAATGAAACCCTAACTCGACATGATGACCATATAACCGCTTTTGAACCTTAGGATTTGCGGCAGTTTAGCGGCACCATTAGTGAGGCTTTCTACGGTTGGTCCGTAGGTACTGTGGTATGTACCAGATATTATTAGACTGTGCTCAGGTGTTGAGTTTTCGGGAAATTATGGGACTTTGATGACTCGATTGAAACGTTTAACGTCGTCCGGATGTCATGTGATAAGAGACCAGTAAGCTGACCATCTTCGGATAGAGGACCTCACCCAGATGCGTTGTGAGTTGATCGAGAAAGTATGAGTTTTGAGTATTCCTCCGATGTTTGGGACGAGTTTCCGAGGACGTGTTCGGCTAGAGATCTTCTACAAAGTGATGAAGATACCGAGTTCGTGATTCGAGTCCGTGTGAGAGACTCAGGATTGACCGTAGCCGAGAACCGTTGCAGTGCGCAGATAGCATAGCGTGACGTCAAGGTGGACGATGATAAAGACGTGCGGAACCAGAGTTTCATGCGAGATGCAGACGAGTTGTTGTTACTCCCCGTCGAGATTAGAGATCTGATATGCATACAGAGGTGTTGGGATGCGGCCAATTCCCGATGAAATGTTGTGCTGAGAACGCAGATGTCAAGAAAACGAGAACAGATTATGTAAGAGTAGAAGCCTCCATACAGTTCGGCATAGGCAAGATCGGAAGAGACCTTGAGCTGGATTCCTTCCAGGATGCTGCTGCAATGAGATTTGCACCCAGGATCAGTTGTGTCACGTGTATTCAGAGGACCAGAGGCCGACGCCAGAGACGTGCTACTTTACGAGTGGTCATGCTAATTGACCGAGAGGTGACCAGAGAAGTGCTAGAACGGAATCGTCCCCGTTATCACACCTGACCGGGCCGACGGGCCGATGGATTGCGAGATTGGTAAATCCACAGAGAAATGAGGACCCAGAGACAGAAGACGCCAGACCGTGAGAAGGAGGCAAGCGGATGTTCTTGTTCTGCTAGTTTTAGGCGCACCAGTTTATTTTTCGACATTGTAGGAGGCGTACCTCAATGTCAGTTTTGCGATTTGCGTTTGTGATCCGAGTATCACGCTTATATCGCTTGGATTTGAATTTTTGATGATTGAGTTTCCTGATTTCATTTTCGTGCACAATGGCTGCACCTACTAGGTATTCACCTTTGTGCATAATTATTGCACTTGAGATATGTTTTTATACACCGTTGTGTTGGGTTATGAATTGTGCACATCTATTGCACTTAATATTGATTTTGTGCCTTGGCTGCACATGTTTATGGTTTCGTGGATTTCATATAGTTGATTTGATTTTGTACGTATGGTACGCACTCGATTTGATTTTTGCACTCGGTATAGCTTATATGTGCTTGCAGTGCATTGATATGTGTTTTGTGCACGCGGTTACACACGTTATGATTTTATACACCTTGGTACACTCGGTGTTGCTATTTACGCATTTGAGTTATGGATTTGTATTCCGTGCACTGGATGCACTGTATTTGTATTCCGTGCACTGGATGCACTGTATTTGTATTCCGTGCACTGGATGCACTGTATTTGTATTCCGTGCACTGGATGCACTGTATTTGTATTTCGTGCACTGGATGCACTGTTTTTTGTATTTCGTGCTCTGGATGCACCGTGTTTGTATTTCGTGCACTGGATGCACCAGATCTGCACTTCGTGCATTTGTGGTACTAAATTTTCATTTCGTGCAATTGTCGCACCAGATTTATATTTTTTTGCATTTGCTGCACCAGATTCATATTTCGTACATTAGTTGCACTAGATTTGCATTTCTTGCATTTGTTGCACCGAATGGGTATTTGTGTATTTGTCGCACTGGATTTATACTCCGTATCTTGGTTGCACCCGATTTATGTCTTTAAGCATTTGTGTTACCAGATTTGTGTTTTAGTCCGCGTTGGCACTTGCCGTTCGTTTTCATGCATGCTACTGCACTATATGCTTTTACGGACCCAACGCGCTTTGGTTGGATTTTTGCGCATATTAGGTGCATGATTTTGGATTTTCGTGCGCATCGGATGCACTTGAGTGAGATTTTACTCGTGCATGTTGGATGCACTTGATTTAGATTTCTTTCGTGCATGATGGATGCACTTGATTTGGGTTTTCGCTCATGTTGGGCGCATGATATGAGATGTGGTTTTGTGCACACCGGATGCACTCAATTGGGATTTTCATTCGTGCATGTTACTTGCACCGGATGCACTCTAGATGCACTTGATATTGTTGTCGTGCACACCCGTTGCACTGGACAGATGCTTTTGTGCACACCTGTTGCACTTAGTTTTGCTTTTGTGCATATTGTGGCACCTGCATTTGGATTTGATTTCCGTGCGTCCCAGACACAGACGATTGTTGGATACGCCTTTTGAGGCTGATTTTGCTTTTGAGCACTTTGTTTTCATGATGGGCACTATATTATGTAGTAGCCGAACATGACTGATCCGAGGACAGTACCTGAGTACTTTGCATGCATTAAAAGTTTACTAATAGGTTTTTGAAAAAGAACTATATTCTCGCTATTTCCTACGTGTCCGTGAGCGACACGAACGTTTATAAAGAAAAACCTTTTGGGATATTTTAGAAACGACGGAACGTATATTTAGCAGAACATATATTATTATTTTACAAATGAGTGTCCGTCACTTATGCCACGAGTTACGCATCACGCGGCGATTCATAAAAGATTTTGCATGTATTTTATTCAAATTTTGAAGTTTTCCAAAGATGCGTACTATACACGTATTATAATATTTGATTAGTGCATATATGATTTTATTTGTGGATTTCAAGATAAATATCTCCATTGTAACTCCGAGGGATGCGTGTAGATCCGATGATTTGCGTGACGCTTGACGGAGTTCGATTTTGAGTTTTGTACTCGTTTTCATGCGCACTTGACGCGCCGTGTTATTTCTGCGTTTTCCATGATTTCGGAGCCCCGTTGATTTGAGCTGATTATTGAAATGTTTTAGATTTTGGGGGTTTAAATTTAAATTCGGGGACTGAATTTATTTAAAGGGGGAAAACTGTAACATTTCAGAAAATATAATATATTATTTTTGAAATTTAATATTAAAATAATATATTTCCCGAAAACTGCCCGATTTGCGAAATTGTTGTTTTCGAAAAAGGGTATAAATATATACCAATAATTGTGAAATAATTGAAAATTAAAATGATTTATTCATTCAAAAATATATTTAAAGGATTTGGCATTTTTAAAATTTATTATATGTAGTTTGGATAAAAACCCGATTAGTGCACTGCTAATCGCGATTAGGCCAAATCCGTGTTTCTACAGTTTTCCATGGCTAGTGCACTATGTCATGTTACATTTGGTTACATGTTGTTGCATTTGTGTTGTTTTGGGTATTTTATGGTTTTGTTTTAAAAAAGAAAAGAGAAAAGGGAAAAAGGGTAAATAGATGAGAGAGGGTGAGAATAAGAGGAGGAGGAGAGAGAGAGGGCAGCCATGTTATTTCATTTCCCCAATTATTTTTTTCCTTCTTCAACTTCCTCAACTCACTTCCCTCCACCCTCAACCCTAGATCTATCTCCAAAACTCCATCAAAACCCTAAACCCCTTTCACAAAAAATGATCCCCTCTTCATGCTCATCACATTGGACCAAGAAAAGCTGGATCTTGATGACTTTGGACTTCTACGGTTTGGTTAAGTGATATCCATGAGGTATAATTTCTTCCAATGGTTTAGTTTCAAGATTTCCTAGCTTTTTGTTTAAGTTTAGAGTTCATTTAGTGATGGATTGGTGATACTTAGAAATCCTAGTGAAGGTTTGAGTGAAATTGTGGATTGGTGATGATTGAGTGGCTGTTTAAGACCTGGAATTTAGTATAGAAACCAAAATATGGATTTAGGAATTCATTATGTCGGTTTTGTGTTGATTTGTGAGGGTATATGGA
Organism: Agapanthus africanus; assembly: GCA_030015575.1. Classification (NCBI taxonomy): domain Eukaryota; kingdom Viridiplantae; phylum Streptophyta; class Magnoliopsida; order Asparagales; family Amaryllidaceae; genus Agapanthus; species Agapanthus africanus. The sequence goes on from JASDDO010000031.1 coordinate 235,195,983, forward strand.
AATCTGGAGTAACCCGGAGGCACTAAAAATTATTTAGCGAACACAGTGACACATGCAGGCGCCCAGGAAGCTAACCCCAAGACCCGAGACCCCAACTCAACAGCTGGGCCACAGATTTATTCATTGTGGCCGCAAATTGCGGCCACATTAGGGAATTTTGGGTTGGTTCTTGGTATATGGTTCACTTATCTGATAATTAGATCCCCTATATGTGCAGAATTGGCCAATTTTACCTGAGAGAGAATCTGGGAGCACTTTTGTGTGTTTTTGGCAATGTTTTCCGTATTTTGGAATTATTGGTTTTAGTATTTGATGTTGTATTTGGTTGTTGGATGTTTGTACATCAATGATAAGGGTTGTTTGATTGTTTTTGCACGCGTAGGCTATAGGTTCAAACCTATGAGCGCACCGTGTGTCGTATCGGTTTTCCGGATTCGATTTTAATGCGATACGATACGTTGTGACATGTAGGTACCTTCGCGCAAGCTTCGGGATGACGAGAAAGGGCATGGCGAAATCGACTTCGGCAAGCAAGATCAAGGTGAGTAGATCTATATCTACGTGGGAAGTCGGGTGGATGGCATATAGCACCCCCACACACTTGATGGAAACCGATTTATATATAGATTATGGTTAATGAAACCTTCTATAGAAAACTATAGATAGAGTTAAAAGGTAGTTAGAGAACCATATTAGAACTTGAGGATAATTAGAAGTGATATGATACGACTATTATGTGATGACGGAATTTGAGGATGACGTTTGACGATATTGCCGTTTAGGGTACAATAAGACTAGATAGTCGACGTAGTTATGTCATCCGAACCATACCTATTTCCAAATCGAGGAATCATATGCATCTTTTAAACAGATACCTTGAGGGACATTACGGATTTTCAAATGATATCTTTTTCCTTAAAATCACCGTAACCCTTATTTTCAAAACTACGATTCGCTTCTTTTAAAAAAACTGCTTGTATGGTTCGGGTGTGTATGTTAGATTAGATACTTATGCTTATGTCATGGTAGAATGTATTTATATAACATTTGATTCGATGTGAGATATAAATGCGATGAAAAGAGAATGCGATTGACATGTGATATGATGATATGTTGGTATACGGAGGCGAGTCGATTGAAATGATTGATACCTTGCCGGTCCCCTGATATGAGATTGTTGTGGATGTGACCTAGGACATAGGTATATAGATATATATATATTTATATATGTGGTGAATCATGTGTGATTACCATACGAGACGTTAGGTCCGTACCCCTCATTTTCATATAGACTGATAGGATCCTTATTGGTTTAATGCCGCCGTACGATGATTTTCCGTACGTGATGAGTTTGACTTGATGATTGATCCATACCCTTAACTAGAGGATGCCGTACGATGGATTATACCGTACATGATGTTGTGAGGCTGGGTGCTGATTGATAGATTCACCGACTCGGTCATGTTAGATACGTATACCTTGTAGCTTTTAGCTGACATTTTACCTTATGCTGCATTTCATGCTATTCTCATTGCATCATATATATTTATCTGTGCTAGTACACCTACACCATTATCGATGATGTGTATGTTACACTTACACAAATTAGCCGGCTTACACACTTCATCATCGATAATTTCCATGTCACTACACAGTACGATTGCTGCATGATGATATGACTACCTGCATAATATACTTGCGTATGTACCCACTTGTATACTCATACTAGCGTAGATACCACTAGTACATCCATATTGGCGCACATGCACATTGTACACTCATATTTGCGTATATACCCACTGTACATCCATATTGGCGCACATACATATTGTACATCCATACTTGCGTACATACATATTGTACACCCATACTTGCGGGCATACACATTCGTACGTCCATACTTGCTATAGTTACATATTGTACATCCATGCTTGCGTACATACATATTGTACACCCATACTTGCGGACATACACATTCGTACGTCCATACTTGCTAAAGCTACATATTGTACGTCCATACTTGCACACATATGCACCTTTATACGATATTGCATTCGATTTTGGAGATTTGGGAACCGCATGATATATTTTAAAACTGGATCCATTTAAAAGAGCGGTTTTCCCTCGATATGTGCATATTACTGTTCCATGTTGCATAATATATGGATATGCTTACATTTCTGTTATACCCACTGTACATCCATATTGGCGCACATACATATTGTACATCCATACTTGCGTACATACATATTGTACGCCCATACTTGCGGGCATACACATTCGTACGTCCATACTTGCTATAGTTACATATTGTACATCCATGCTTGCGTACATACATATTGTACACCCATACTTGCGAACATACACATTCGTACGTCCATACTTGCTATAGCTACATATTGTATATCCATACTTGCGTACATACATATTGTACACCCATACTTGCGGACATACACATTCGTACGTCCATACTTGCTAAAGCTACATATTGTACGTCCATACTTGCACACATATGCACCTTTATACGATATTGCATTCGATTTTGGAGATTTGGGAACCGCATGATATATTTTAAAACTGGATCCATTTAAAAGAGCGGTTTTCCCTCGATATGTGCATATTACTGTTCCATGTTGCATAATATATGGATATGCTTACATTTCTGTTATATATCGCATACATCATGCTTTATGATTACACGCATTGAGATATGTTGTTTTCATGAGATTTTTGGATCTGAGAACCTTGGCTATTTCAAAGAAAGCATGTACTGTTTTAAAAACCCGGTTTCTCTTGATATGATATTTCAGTATGTCCACCATGCGTTTTCTCGGTTCTAAGACCTATGACATGTGAAACCTAATTCAAGGAGCTGGATGAGGCCGATTGCGGGTATATGGTAGACCCGGTATTGTAACAACTAGGAATATATTAGTAGCTAATTATATTTTAATAAGTGGAATTTTTAATAAAAGTTTACCAAATTGACTTTTAAATATTTTATCAAAATTAATAAAGATTTTTCTAGAATTTTCCTAAGATTGCACAAACATGTGCATGTAACCTAGGGTTAAAAATTGGGTTAAACCATGTTTAGGCAACCATGGTGGTCTAACCCCTTTTTGTTAAGCTAATTAGTTTTAAATTAAGAATTTGGTTTTCAAAAAAATAAAAGGATTAATATTTCTTTTGGTTGACTTGTGTTGAGGAGAGAGAGGGCATGATGGGTGTCATGATAGCTTTTGATATAGAGAGAAAATGGTGGCTTAAGGAAAGGTCACACCCATTTCACTTCAAAACTTTTACAAAGCCTCCACACTCTCCCTCTCACTCACACCCCTCACATCTCTCACTCACACATACACTCACTCACTCACCCTCACATTTAAAACCTAACATCAGCAGTAGCTGCTATACCTCAGCCCCAAAAACACCACAACACAAAAAAACATAACAGCATCAGCTGCTTGTAACAACAGCAACAGTTTTCTGCCCCAGCAGCAGCAGATGTTACCACACAATAACCATTCCCACACCTTCAACAACTCCTTCTTCTTCTATGTAACACTTTGAATTTCCGTTAGAATGTTTTTCCTGATAATTAGTAATTGTACGTTTTATTATATATGTGTACATATGATTATTAGTTATTTTAATCGGGTTTACTAATTATATTTAGTCGTGTTAGCAAATTGGAAAATTTTCCTTTGTAGTGTACACTTGCACACTTAGCCATTGTTGAGACCTTGGTTTAAAGTGTTAGCCATTCTTTTGTTGCATGGTTGCTAACTTATCCCCACCATTTTAATCATGTCATAAATCTTTTCATAATTCAAAATTGAATAGAATATGAGGCATGGTGTTAGGTAGGAAAAAAATTGACTTTTTACCCCTTTTCTTTTCCTCTTCACTCTCTTTCCCTCATTCAGAAATTCTGCAGAAAAATCCAGCAGAAAACCCCCATTTTTCTCCATATTCTCTTCTCTTTTCACTTCTCGTTAGTTCCTCATTCAAACCCTACACAAATCTAACCTTTTTCCTTCACAAAAGCTTGGTTTAATGGCTCATTTGAGGTGTTTAGTGGAAAGACTGCATACTTGAGGCTAGATCTGGAGCTTTTGGTGTTTTATAAGGTCTTTAGAAGGTATAAACTCATGTCTTAACCACTTTTTCCATAACTTGTTGTATTTTGGCTAAATATCACATTTTTATGCAAGTTTTGTGCTATATAAGGGGATTTAGTGAAGTTATGTTAAAAGTGATATCCTTATGGCTTGATTAGCTTGGTGATGAGTTATAAAGGTGATTTTAGACTTAGGTTTGTTTCATATTTCAGAAAAATACCCTAAACTTTCATTTTAGTGCAAAGTGTGACTTTTAACTTGAATTTGAGCTCTGAGGAATCTGCTGTCACCCGAGTTTCTGTAAATTAAAACTGGAATTACTGTAGCGTATACAGGGGGTATGGAGTGCACACACCAAACCCGGGAGCCCACCCCCCTACCCAGGCCGCCAAAATAATCATTCTGGCCGCAATTTGTGGCCAGATGGGAGGGTATTGGGTTGGGGTGTTGGTGGTTGGTGTCTGCTGATATTTGGGGTTTTATGATATATTTATTTTTGTAATTGCAATTCTGTATCAAAATCTGGAACTTATTACTCTATTTTCCGTATTTTAAATCTTCGCGACACACGCGATACGTGTGTGGGTTTGAGTTGTGCTGCGTATCGCGACGCGTCAGGTTAGTTTTAGGAGCGTGATCACATGTTTTAGCGTATCGCGTACACGCGCGCTTGGTTTGCAACGCGGGTTTATAGTTTGACCTTAATATTGCGTTTTTGGTGGATTTGAGCTTATGTGTGATATATTGTGTAAATCTAGGTTCGCAGGCGAGTGAGACGGACGCTGCGAAGAAGGGGAAACAAGTCGTCGGCTACACTTAGCGCGAGACTTCGGTGAGTAGATTTAACATCTACGGGGATATCGCCAGCATGGCGTTCTATGTCAGGGCTGATAGGACTTTATAGCTACACATTGCATTTACCTACATTGACTGTTCATGGATACTGTTGTTGCATACTGCATTCCTTGCTATATGTATGAAAACTTAGAATTGATAGAACACCGCACTATTACTAACGGTTTATGTTGCATGAGCACTAATCTGCATGTTACACACACACCGTTAGTAATTGCCATGACACACTCACTGTAGAATTGCCATGATCATTATACTGTAGTTCATTTCACATATGATTCGATATGATTTTCATAGAAATTGGAAGACGCATGCTGTCTTTGAAAACTGAACTATCTTAAGAAACGCGGGTTCTCCCTTGTACCTATATTATGATGACTTGATGTACCTAACACATCGTATTTAATTTACTCATTGGTGTTGGATTTTTATGTGATTTCTGGTTTTGAGGACCGTGGAGTTATTTAAGAAAAGATGCACTATTTGAAAACCCGGTTCCTCGTGATATGATATTTTGGTGCGTCCACCACGCGTTTTCTCGTTGCTGAGACATGTGCTTGAAACCCGATTCGTGGAGTAGATGATCCGTTTGCGGGTTCGTGGTGGACCCGGTATGGTTCCCCTCGGCAAGATGATCGATGGACTTTGCCGATTGAGCCTGGAGGTGGGCGAGTACCCACCGGTGATTGGTTGGACCTGGCGGTTTTCCGGAGGATACTGACCGGAGTCGAGAGATGGATGCTGTATGATCCGTACTGCCGGGGACGAGGGCCGATACCGCAGACGGAGCCCGTGTGCTGATCCGGACTTACGGAGCCCGATGTATTAGGATTTGTGTTTCGATGCTGGACAGGAGTATTTATGATATTTTGGGTGCCGATGTTGGGCACTCGTGATTCTCAGAGATGTACAGGATTTAAGGGCCGAGGAGAGTGCCGGCGCTTGAGTTTATTTGGGATTTGGGTGCAGCTTGGGCACCGACTATTTTTCCACGATTGATATTTCGTGTAGATGTTGTTTATCCCATGCTCAGCAGTGATTATCATGTATCTCATCCTGTAGTTATTTTACCTGACAGAGCATTTTCATGATTATTGCACCTATTGCTTGTCGCGTATAGATTTTCCTGCTGGCATATGATAGCGTAGCGCTGTACGTGCATGCTCGTGATTACCTTTATATGTTATCTCTATTCACGAGTTGGCAACTCACTCCCGTTGTGCCATAGTATTTGCAGGTTGCCCTCAGAGTAGTCGCGGCAGGCTGCCTTTTTGCATCTTTTGGCTTCATATACCACTACAGTTGGAGCGAGAGCTATTTTGCTATTTAGGTGGGTTGTGGTATCTGGTTACTTTTATTGTACACACTTTTGTATCAAGTATTCTCCATCTACCATATATGTACTTGACTTAGAGACAGTGTGAGGATGATGATGTATATTTTTGTATTCAGGTGTCGAGCTCGTGGGAGCCGACATTATATTTGCAGTTATTATTCTGGGATGTTACTTATTTCTCATTCTTCGCTACGGCGTCGTATATTACTCTTGTAGTGATGGTTTCCGCCGTTGGGCGTGATTGCTCCCGGTTGAGGATGCTTTGTTCATTATATCTCATTTTCACTTATATCCTGTTTTTACCCGATTTTCGGGGTTACTTTTACAAAGGAAATGCTGCCAAAATTATATTAAGGATAATTTATATTTAAAAAGAACCTCATTGAACTAATTAAGGTTTTCTAAATGTTTTTAATTAAATGTTTTCAACACTCACTACTTTTACTGGTTTGATTTCTGGGTTTTCGGTTCACTTAGTCGCGTTACGCCTGTAGACGTTACGCGGTTAAGTGCCGGTCATGGGCCAAACTTTGGGTCGTGACAAAGTTGGTATCAGAGCGTAGGTTTTACCTTTCGGAGTGTAGGATGACCTGGTATGATGGAGTAGGTAGCTGAAGCAGAGTGGCATAGCGTGCGTATGTTCCGCGGCATACTCACGACACGGTACTCCGCCAAAGAGACCTTAGGACTTATTGATTTAAATTCCTTTTGAGTATATACATTCTTGCGATTCGATTTCTTCATCCTTATCGAATCCTACTTTCCTTTCAGCCATTATGCCGCCAAAGTCTATAAGGGCGTAGAGCGGCCGCGAGGGCCGAGGTTCGAGTTGATTCGTCTGAGACGAGGACTGATCCGGGCAGTACACCGGTTGTACCCGAGCAGGTTGTTCCTCCCGTGACAGATCAGATCGCCACGCTAGGGGCTGGTATGCAGGAGATGCGCCAGACGGTGGGATCCAGCATGCAGGAGATGCGCCAGATGATAGGTCGCTAGTTGAGACGCTTCGAGCGCAGCGACCAGAGGTAGCTCCACCCGTTACAGAGACCGTGATGGTACCTACCGCACAGCCAGTTGCCCCTGCAACTACGGAGGTGATTACAGTATCGCTATCAGAGTTCATGAGGTTGAAGCCTCCGGTATTCACAGGCACCGATGCAGCCGAGGACCCACAGTCCTTCATTGATAGGATGGCTCGGATATGTCGTTCCCTCAGATGCGCAGATGCGAGATGGGTTGAGTTCGCGAGCTTTCGCCTAGAAGGCCTTGCGCAGAAATGGTGCGAATCAGTCGAGAAGGGCAGAGCAGCAGGTCTTCCTCCTATGACCTGGACAGAGTTCGTGTCGCTATTCCTTGCCCGCTTTCTTCCCCTGAGTGTCAGAGATGCTAGAGCACGCAGGTTCGAGTCCTTACGCCTGACTCCGGAGATGTCAGTGGCAGAGTATGATGTGCTGTTCACAGAGCTATCTATCTATGCGCCGTATCTAGTGGCTACCGAGGAGTTGTGAGTCAAGAGATTTGTTCGAGGCTTGCTTACACCACTGTTCCTTGCGATCAGCGCGCAGCACTACGAGACATATGCAGCAGCGGTAGTTGCAGCTCTATTAGTCGAGGAGCGCCTTGCTGAGACTTCGGTAGTTCCAGAGCCGAAGAGAGTTCGTACAGGTATATCAGCACGGAGACAGACATTCAGACGGCGCGACAGGTATCGTTCAGGTACGAGGAGTGGCAGAGATTCGGGATGAGGCCAGATGTTTAGTTCGTATCCAAGGGAGAGTCAGCAGTCGTCGCGAGGTTGCTATAGATGCGGCAGTTTACTTCACCTCGTTAGAGATTGTCCTGAGATACACTGGAGGGAGACAGCAGCACCGCACATCACCTTACCACCTTCACCACCCCAGAGGGCGTTGCCTGTTGTTCCTACTTTTACTCCGCGTCAGACTTGTTAGTGTATATGCCCTAGAGGCCATTACTGTATCATACTAGTTTGTATATTACTTAATCGAAACATAGGATATTCACCTTGTATATACAATCTTGCTCAAAATAGTAGTATGCTACTTGGTTTGTTTCTAATTCAATGTGTACATGTGTTTATTTTAGTATATCGCCTATACACATTAGTGGAGCTCTTAGGATCTTTGCTTGATTACCAGCGTTGTGATGGCAATCACACTAGTGGGGCTGGGTAATCTATAAGCACATCCTTATGCAGGTCCCTGGTCGCAGGACTATCGAGACAGGGCATCGATACTCCGGAGTTGACTAGCGTGTGCGCTTCTCATCCCAGTGTGGGAGATGGTCTGTCCCACAGCCATCAGTACATCGTACTTGAGAGAGTATGCGGGTGCTCGTTGGGTTACGAGTACACTGGACAGGACTCGTCGGGAACTGACTAGTTGGTATTATGCCTATCGTCAGTTATCAGTTCCCAGGTGACATGAGTACAGCTTAGTCCGCTGACTTGACACTGTCACTTCGCCTCGAGTGTGTTCCCACTGTACTTTGATTACTACCCTACCACGGCTCAAAGTAGTCGTGCAAACAGGTGGTAGTTGGGTGCAGTCCCGAAGCACTTGGAGGCAGTGACGGTTAGACAGGATTCGTCTCTCCCGGTATTGGGGGTTGACATCGCGATGTGTCTAGGAGAGCCATTACACGAGTAGTCCCTGGCCAGGGCAAACGAGATATACTGGTAGGCTTCTAGTGTTATCTCAGGGTGTTTTGGGCTTCACTCCGACACGACTTGTACCGCTATTGGGGGACTGACGTTTACCGCCCCCTAGGCCCGCCATGCGATGTATCAGACGAACAGACCGGACTGTACGGAGATTGTCACATTCAGGCTCAGTAGGAGTTCAGATGGGTTTCGCCTCGTCAGTCTTCTTGTCGGCATTACCGGGGGACCGTTACGCACAGCTAGTGCCGCTTGCGGTCTGTGGTTAAACCCACTGCCAGCGTAGTGTCGAGTCTTTAGAGTCCCACACATAAAGCTTTTCGCCTTTAGGCAAAAGAGTAGAGGTCGCATGGTTTTGCGACAGGTCGCATGGTTTTGCGACAGGGTTCGGTCACATCCGTGCACTTGTGCACGTACAGTGTCCGGACAGTTTACACTAGCGGGCTTTGGTTTAAGCCAGATCCTAGTGTACGTATTGGGATTGGATTTATCCAGTTTGTATTCGTGTTCCTCGGAACGCGGATGCGGGTGTGTATGCACAGTTGACGGGGAGACGGAGGCAGCGGATTCTCATTAGGGTTGTTGACAGTTGACCGTTGACTATTGACCTTTTTGCTCAACCCTAATAAGAATATGATATATGATTAACAATTATATTAATTAAGTATTATGGTGACATGGTTGTTGACTTGTTGACTTTGTTGACTTGTTGACTTTTGTGGACTTGTTGACTTTGTTGACCGGTTGACTAGGCTTGACTAGTTGACCATCATGATAACCATAGCCATCATTTCATGGCAAAGACTTTTGCTTGCTTGCTCATTTGTGCAAAATGAGTGCATGAAATGATATGGTTATGGTTGCTTCAACCATCACATAACACTTGATTGATATGATGAGTTATCATTGTTTTGGATTATGATAGGGTGAATGACAAAAGAAAGGCTCATTCTCACTTGACCATTCTCTCTCTTGTTCTTGAGCTCTCTTGTTTTTGCTCTCACCCTCTTCCTCTTGCTCCCTCTCTTGTCTCTATGGTTCTCTTGTCTCATGAGTTGAGAATCAAGAACCATAGATAAAATCCCATACAAACTCTTCTCTACTCACAAGGTTTAGCAAACCGAGTGAACTAGTTTCTTCAAAGTTCGAAGAAGGAGCCAAAGGTTGGAGCTTTCAGGTGGATCTATCTTCGGTGTACGGAGACGACGGGAAGAAGCCGATCCGGACCACCATCGGAGTTTGAAGACGAAGGAGTTCAGGACAAGCAAGGTATAACCCCCTAACCGAGTAGTTAGCAACTCGTAGTTAGGTTGTTAGTTAGATGTTTAACAAAGATCCGGGTTATAAGTCCATGTTACCACCTCTATAAAAATCATTTTTTACCAAATTCCGCTTGCCCGAAAGTACCGGGAGAGGTAGCATGGACTTACAGTGGTATCAGAGCCTAGTTAAACTCTATCTAACATGTTAGCAAAGTAGCTAGAAGATCGATCAAAGAAAAGTCCCGAAATGAACCCCGAAATTCGAACTTTCTATCGATTTAAAAATTGCTGGAAAACTTTTTTGAAATACACCAAAAATCGGCTCAGGCTTTTGTGTGATCACCCACCAAATTTGCTCCAACGATCGAGTCAAAGAGCCACGGAAACGCTGCGGGAGCACGCTCCCGCCGCGGATCCGCGGCCGAGTTGACTCGGCAGAGGTCCAAGTTTGGTGCAGTGTTATTCTGGGGTTGTTTTGGGATTTTTGGAATATATATTTTCTGCCCAGATTTTCCAGAACGAAAATTTTATTTTTGGGGCCTATAAATCCGTATTTTTTGATCAAACTTCTAAAAGACTTTGGCTGACGGGTTTTTCTGTAATGTTGCTGGAATGTGTATATGAATATGTTGGATTGTCGCGGGTGAATAGCCGGGGGTTGTGAGACGAGAGTTTTCTTTTCTTTCAATTCATGTAAATTTGTAAATTGATGTAATAATTATTTGTATGGCCGCACAACCGGGTCGGGGTTGTAGCCGTCATTGTATAATTTCTTTTTACTGTTTTTGCTTCTAGGATAGACCTATGGAGGGGTGCACAAACTACCGGGTATGCCGAAGTGCCGAATGGCCTACTCACGGGGATGAGGGAGGTTGCTTCGCTTCGGGTACTTGGCGGGTAGTTTGCCGCACCCGTAGGGGTCTTGGGTGGGGTATTGGCTATTCACCGCGACCGTGTAATCTACTTTTCGTTACAGGCTCGTACGAATTGCAGGTTCCTAGTATATCCAATGTGTTCATCTGTGATCTGAAATGTTTATCATTGCAGTATATCTATATATGATATTATTTAGGCGTTGCTTATGTTTTACAGCCGCGCTAGCCCAGCCCCCGCTCTGTCGTTAGTTAAGTAACCTAACGGGTAATGACGGGGCCCCGTGGCGAATGCGAATGGCATAAGCGTACGTCATATTTTGGTTGTTTTCTGCAATGGTAGGATTAAATGATGGGACGCATTAAAAAAACTAATGCAAGAATATCGCGCATTAAAAGAACTAATGCAAGAAAATAAACTATGTAAAAGTCGTTGGAACACTTTCGAAAAACCACTCGGTTCTTTTTCAAAACAAACTTTTAAAATGCGGAGTTTGAGCCACTCCATTTAAAAGCTATCTCGTTCCATCGACTAAATCAAGTTCACTACGATCACGGTTTCGCCAAAACCATTCGTAGCCCTCCGTCGTTTCGCATAAATGGTCAATAGTATTCAAGCTATGCTTGTTGGCCAAAGTCAAGGCATAGTGATTGGTAGCTATTGGGTATTCATGTGTAGCATAGATAGATGTGTTGGTTTGGGACAGTCGTACTGCCATTTTGGCCAAAGTCAAGGGTGGGTACGGGTGGATCCAAATTAACCTGGATAATCACGGGCAGAACTTGACATGTGACTTATTATATTTTGGCCAAAGTCAAGGTCATAAGAGCATGGGGCAAAAATCCACATCGGGAGTTTCAAAAGAACTAAAACTTGCTAGTATTGCATACCATTTGGAGCGTGATGATTCTGGTAGGATTCCTTCAGTTTCGTCACGCGATGATATTTGGATCCCGATCCTACTGTGAGTATATGCTACTCCTCGGGAAATTTCTCACTAATCGATCAATGCTATAAACCTAGTAGGTGCCTAGAAAGGTGTTAGCGGGGCTACGCCCCCAGGGAAAAGAGGTTCTTGAATTAAGGAACTTCGCGAAAGCGTTGGAAAACCTCCCTCGAAGTACCGACACTGGCCTTGCTGAACGGTTAAGCAAGTATTGTGCGGTGGGATTGATCCTGACTAATTCTTCCTTTTTGGTTTTAAGGAGGGATTCGAGAAACAGTGGGAGCCATCCTGTTTAGACAAATTAAAAACCACTCTAAACTTGCAAGAGCATCATGCTAAGTGTTTCTTCTTCTCTCTCCTAATTGCAGCGACCAATCGAAATGACTGGACTTAAGTTACTTCTAGATAAAAATATACTGACAGGGCCAAACTACAAAGATTGGCTCAGGAATGTCAAAATGGCAATCACTTACGACAAGCTGGGGTACCTTCTTACCACCAAAGCTCCCCCTGTCCCTGGTCCCACTTCCAGCGTCGCGGATAAGGAAATCCGCAAGACTTGGGAGATTGATAGCGCGAAGGCCAAGTGCCTCGTGCTTGCCTCGATGGACAATGAACATCAGAGGAGGCACAAGAATATGGACCTTGAATCCATATTTCTCCATACAAAAGAACTGTATGGAGAGCAATCTCGTATCGCATGATAAGAAGCGTTGAAAAAGTTATTTTCGGCAAGGATGGCCGTCGGATCATCAGTAGCAGAGCACGTGCTAAAGATGATCGGCTACATTGAGGAGCTCGCGGACCTAGGAACCACATTGGAGAGTGAGCTCTATACAGACTTAGTTCTCCAGTCCCTTCCTTCCACTTACGCCCAGTTTATACTGAACTTCAACTTACAAGAAAAAGAGGTTGAACTTTCAGAGCTCCTCAACATGCTGAGGAGCGCAGAGGGCACCCTACAGAAAAGTAGGGAAACATCCACTTTGTTTGTAGGAGGATCTTCTTCTTCTAGGTCCAAGGCGAAAGCCAAGGGAAAGAAGAAGAAAGCCCCCGCCAAACCAAGGGGCGGTGTTAGTAAAGTGGATACGAAGGGAAAAGCAAAAGCAACAAAGAAAGAGGGGCAGCCTGTGGATAAAGAAGAATGCTTCTATTGTCATAAGAAAGGTCACTGGAAGAATGATTGCAGGGCTTAGAAAGCCAGAACACAGGAATTGAAGCAGGTTGCAGCTTCAGCTTCAGGTGTGTATGTTATTGAAAACTGTCTTTCAATAAACTCTACTTCCTGGGTATTGGTAACCGGATCAGGATCTCATATCTGTAATTCTTTGCAGGAGTTGAGAAACCGTAGGGTTTTGAAGGCAGGTGACATGACCCTCAGAGTTGCGAACGGAGCTAGCATGGATGCTAAAGCCGTGGGGGACTATCACCTGGGAATGTCAGATGGACATGTTTTGGTTTTGCGTAATTGCTTTTTTGTACCCAACGCAACTTGTAATATCATTTCTGTATCTTTAATTTCTAAAGAAGGTTATGAATTTGCGTTTGTAAGTAATGTTGTAAACATTCACCTTAATCAAGTTTTGATTGGGTCAGGTACATTGAGTAATGGTATATACGTATTAAACCAACCACAGATTTTCAATGTCCAGAATATACACAAAAGAAAGTCTCCAGAAATCAATCAGGCTTTCTTATGGCATTGTAGACTGGGTCACATCAATGAGAGAAGGTTGACGAAGTTACATACAGAAGGATATTTGAATGCGTTCGAATATCAATCGTATGCCACTTGTCAATCCTGTCTCAAAGGAAAGATGACAAAGACTCCGTTCACTGGACACGGAGTAAGAGCGAGCGAGCTCTTGGGACTCGTACACAGCGACGTGTGCGGTCCAATGTCTACACATGCGCGAAGCGGTTATTCTTACTTCATTACTTTTACGGATGACTTCTCGAGGTACGATTATGTCTTCTTAATGAAACATAAGTCCGAAGCTTTTGGAAAATTCCAGGAATATAAGAATGAAGTAGAAAAACAGACCAGCAAAAGTATCAAGATTCTAAGATCGGATCGAGGTGGAGAATACTTGAGTGCCGAATTCCTGAATTACTTAAAAGAGAATGGAATTCTCTCTCAGCTTACTCCTCCATACACTCCGCAACATAACGGTGTATCGGAGAGACGGAACCGGACCCCATTAGATATGGTACGGTCCATGATGAGTAACGCTGAGTTACCGCGATCATTCTGGGGGTATGCGCTAGAATCAGCTGCATACCTTTTGAACCGAGTTCCTTCTAAGACTGTGCCTACTACGCCATATGAAATGTGGTGTGGGAAGAGACCCTATCTTAATCACATTAAGACATGGGGAAGTCCAGCTTTTGTCAAAAAGCAGCATGCGGACAAGCTCGAGGCACGCTCAGTACTGTGCAAGTTTGTGGGATATCCAAAGAATTCCAAAGGATGTTTTTTCTACTGCGAAGAGGAACAAAAAGTTCTTGTTTCTCGTCATGCCCACTTTCTAGAACACCAGTTCTTAGAAAAGGAAATAAGTGGGAGCGCAGTAGAACTGGAAGAAATTCCAGAACCACAGACTATTACTAAAAGCTTAGTTGAACCATAGGGTTCAAAAGAACAGGACATTCCTACGCCGCTCCGCAGAAGTAGTAGGCAGTCTCATCCGCCCGAGAGATACTACGGTTTTCTCATAGACGGGGATAGAGAAGATTGCATCATAGATTATGATGAGCCTACTAGCTTCCAGCAGGCCGTTCAGAGCGTTGACTCAGTGAAATGGCTGGATGCAATGCGGACCGAAATGGAGTCCATGTACACCAACAAGGTATGGACGTTGGACATTGCTCCAGACGGGGTAAAACCCGTAGGATGCAAGTGGATCTTCAAAAGGAAGATTGGTGTAGACGGACAGGTTGAGACCTATAAAGCTAGGCTGGTAGCAAAGGGTTTTCGTCAAAGACCTGGCTTGGACTATGACGAAACCTTTTCTCCAGTAGCCATGCTGAAATCCATTCGGATCCTTCTTGCCATTGCTGCCGTCCACGATTATGAGATTTGGCAGATGGACGTAAAGACAGCTTTTCTAAATGGAAATTTAGAGGAGTGTGTCTATATGGACCAGCCAGAGGGTTTCATTCAGAGTGGGAGCAGCGGAAAGGTGTGCAAGTTGCTTAAGTCCATCTATGGACTAAAGCAGGCATCGCGGAGTTGGAACATTTGTTTTGATGAGACGGTCAAAGAATTTGGCTTTATCAAAAATCCAGATGAACCATGCATCTATAGTAGATTTGTAGCGAGAACTGTAGTATTCCTCGTTTTATACGTGGATGACATTCTCTTAATAGGAAATGACATTCCTATGCTACAATCTGTCAAGGGGTTCTTGTCACACAGGTTCTCCATGAAAGACCTGGGTGATGCCTCATACATTCTGGGTATCCGGATCTACCGTGACAGATCCAAGAGGATATTAGGACTTTCACAGTCCATGTACATCGACACCATACTGAAAAGATTCAGTATGGAAGATTCCAAGCGCGGTAACCTACCAGCTTGTCACGGGATCACCCTCTCTAAAGAGATGTCTCCCAAGACTGATTTGGAGAGGGATCACATCTCTATTATACCCTACGCTTCTGCGGTAGGCTCTATAATGTATGCGATGTTGTGTACCAGACCGGATGTAGCTTATGCACTGAGTGTGGTAAGTCGGTATCAGTCAAACCCTATGGAGAAACACTGGATAGCGGTAAAGAACATTCTCAAGTCCCTGAGAAGGACTAAGGAGATGTTCTTGGTGTATGGCGGAAAAGACCTCCAGATCGAGGCCTTTGCGGACTCCAGCTTCCAGAGTGACAAGGATGATTCCAAGTCCATGTCTGGTTTTGTCTTTACCCTCAATGGAGGGGCGGTGTGTTGGAAGAGTTCCAAACAGGAAACCGTTGCAGACTCGACGATGGAAGCGGAATACATCGCTGCATCTGATGCCGCAAAAGAAGCTGTCTGGATAAGGAAGTTCTTGAAAGAGCTTCAGGTGGTTCCGTCCATTGTTGATCCAATACCTCTGTATTGCGACAACAACGGGGCTATAGCTTTAGCGAAGGAACCCAGGTCCCATCAGAGATCCAGAAACATCTTGAGGAGGTATCACCTGATCAGGGAGATCGTGGATCGCCAGGAGATCGAGGTTCGGAGAGTCGCTTCAGAAGATAACACTGCAGATCCATTCACCAAGGCCTTGCCCCAGACTCAGTTCGAGCGGCTGATCGAGATGATAGGTCTTCGATACGCCAGTACATGGCCTTAGTGCAAGTGGGAGATTGTTAGTGTATATGCCCTAGAGTCCATTACTGTATCATACTAGTTTGTATATTACTTAATGGAAGCTTGGGATATTCACCTTGTATATACAATCTTGCTCAAAATAGTAGTATGCTACTTGGTTTGTTTCTACTTCAATGTGTACATGTGTTTATTTTAGTATATCGCCTATACACATTAGTGGAGCTCTTAGGATCTTTGCTTGACTACCAGCGTTGTGATGGCAATCACACTAGTGGGGCTGGGTAATCTATAAGCACATCCTTACGCAGGTCCCTGGTCGCAGGACTATCGAGATAGGGCATCGATACTCCGGATTAGACTAGCGTGTGCGCTTCTCATCCCAGTGTGGGAGATGGTCTATCCCACAGCCATCAGTACGTCGTAATTGAGAGAGTATGCAGGTGCTCGTTGGGTTATGAGTACACTGGACAGGACTCGTCGGGAACTGACTAGTTGGTATTATGCCTATCGTCAGTTATCAGTTCCCAGGTGACATGAGTACAGCTTAGTCCGCTGACTTGACACTGTCACTTCGCCTCGAGTGTGTTCCCACTGTACTTTGATTACTACCCTACCACGGCTCAAAGGAGTCGTGCAAACAGGTGGTAGTTGGGTGCAGTCCCGAAGCACTTGGAGGCAGTGACGGTTAGACAGGATTCGTCTCTCCCGGTATTGGGGGTTGACATCGCGCTGTGTCTAGGAGAGCCATTACACGAGTAGTCCCTGTAGGGTTCCTAGGCACTCTTGTGAAGGTGCATAAGGCATCAAACATGCCCGGATTAAATTTTAGACGTGCCGAACAACCCAAAGCCGGGATCTTTGCTAGATTATTAGGGTTTAATATGCAAGAAGATAACTTTTATCTAAGTGTGAGGGATTACAACCTTTGTAGTCCGCTCCTTCACTTCACAAGCTCCGAGTAGAAGTCCCTTTGCCGCGATCCACGATCTCCCGGACTCATGAGAGGCTCCACGACTCGAACGATCCATGCTAGCTCGAAGTATTCCAAATCTCCGATGATCTACCTTGAAGTTGCTTCGACTCAAGCTTTCTCACTCAAAAGAGAAGAACACACTAATCCCATGGGCTAGATGAGATGAGGATGAGAGAGTAGTAATTTTGCTTTCTTTTAATATCATTTTCTCATTTTATTTCATCACTTAAGAAAAACTAGCAAGCTTTTTTGAAGAAGGAAGAAGATGATAATGAAAAGATAATGATAATCCTTTTTCTTTTGTGATGAATAGAAATAAAACATATGATTGATATATAACCATGGTCAAGGATGAATGGATGAGAATGTGTAGAGAAAAAACTAGAGTTAGGGTTTGGTTAAGTTAAAAATGTGTCATCCAAAATATCTTTACAAATGACAAAAGAAAAATGCTTCTAGAAGGAACTTGAAGCATCTAACCCTAATCAAACCCTAACCTCAATTAATCATCCTTAAACATGTTTAACAATTAATCATTTCATGTCACAATAATATATATCACATATATAATATATATTTGCAACAAAAGAAAATAATACAATTAACATATATCGCATATATATCAATGTATCATCCAGTGAGAAAATGAAATAATAAAGCAAGCCAATATTAGTTAATATAATAATATATCATATATATTATTATATATTAAATCATCGAATCAACACTTGATCCGACGATCCGGCTATATCGAATATAACCGACTAATATATCTTGTACCGATTTATCGAATCAACACTTGATCCGATGTCCCGGTTCATATCTAAATATCGCGAGAATATAATACGGTATCCCATATCGCATTATTCTCGGTCCTGCACATATCACATATGTGCCTCTACTCCGTTTCGCCTGAGCCAAGAAACCTCTGTGTAGGACTCTAAAGAATCGTCAATACGCCGGTAGCAGATGATGATCATATCAAACACCCACAAGCTGCAAGCGGTCAGCTAAACGTAACAGCCACCCAGGTATTGAGCGATCAGAAGATCAACAAGCTAGCCTGTGCGTTCTCCTATGAATCTGATCAGTAACACTCCCGTACAGTCCGGTCTGTTCGTCTGATATGTCGCATATCAAGTCTAGGGGTGGTATACGTCAGACCCCAGTAACCGATAAGTCGTGTCGATGTGTGGCTCATAACGGGTCGAGAAACTACTAGTAACACTTACCAGTAAATCTCTATATCAGCCCTGGCCAGGGACTTCCAGTTATAGCCAATCGAACACAGCACAACATCAACTCCCTATACCGGGAGAGACGAATCCCCTCCTATCGCTCATTGCTTCCATGTGATTCGGGACTGTACCCAAAAGCCACCGTTTTGCACGCCCTCTTGGACGTGGTAAGGTGGAAATCAAAGCACAGTGGGAATCACACAAGACTCTATGACGATCTCGGGTCTTCAGACTACCCTGTACCTGTGTCACCGGAGAACTGCCATCTGACATGTGGTATATCACCATCTGGGAGTTCTCGGCGAGTCCGTCCAGTGTACCCAGTCTCTACTGAGCACCCGTACACCATCTCTGATGTCTAACACCGATGGATATGGGATCATCCATCGCCCATCATATGGGTCAAGATGCGTATACGCTAGTCTACTCTGGTGTATCGATGCCCTGTCTCGATATACCCTCGACTAGGAACAGTTATAGGATGTACTCATCGACTACCGCGGTCCCACTAGTATGATCTCATCATAGTCCCAGTAGTCGAGTACAGATCCTAAGGGCTTTATCAACATGTGAGAGTAAAACAGTAAACCAATACAAGTCAACATGTTAAGATAAAGTGAAACCAAATAGCATACTATCATGACGAGCAAGAAAGTCATCTCTATATATATCCAAGCATCCATTATAATATACATCAAATGTACAACAATGGCCTCTAGGGCATATACATAACTAACAATCTCCCACTTGCACTAAGGCCAGCTGCTGTTGTATCTCATACCTAGCATCCCGAATAATCTCTCAAACTGTATCTGGGGAATAGCCTTCATGAATGGATCTGCAGTGTTGTCCTTCGTATCTACTCTCCTGACCTCGATCTCCCGGCGATCAACTATCTCCCTGATCAGGTGATACCGCCTCAGAATATGTCTGGACTTCTGATGGGACCTGGGTTCCTTGGCCAAAGCCACAGCTCCATTGTTATCGCAATACAGAGGTATTGGATGCTCAATGGATGGAACCACACCAAGTTCACTAATGAACTTCTTGATCCAGACGGCCTTTTTGGCAGCATCGTTGGCAGCGATGTATTCAGCCTCCATCGTTGAGTCTGCAACGGTATCCTGTTTGGAACTCTTCCAACATACCGCCCCTCCATTGAGGGTAAAGACAAAACCCGAATGCGACAGAGTCGTCCTTATCACTTTGGAAGCTGGAATCGGTAAAGGACTCTACCTGGAGTTCTCCATTACCATATACCAAGAACATCTCCTTAGTCCTTCGCAAGTACTTGAGAATGTTCTTCACAGCTGTCCAGTGATTCTCTCCAGGATCTGCTTGATACCGACTCACTACACTTAGTGAGTATGCTACATCGGGTCTGGTACACAGCATCGCATACATGATAGAGCCTACTGCCGAAGCATAGGGTATCCCTTGCATGCGAGCTCTCTCCAAATCAGTCTTGGGAGACATCTCTTTGGAGAGATTGAGTCCAGAGATCGTGGGTTGGTTCCCACGCTTGGATTCTTCCATACTAAACCTCTTTAGTATGGTGTCAATGTACCTGGATTGGGACAATCCCAGTATCCGTTTAGATCTATCTCTATAGATCATGATTCCCAATATGCAGGAGGCATCACCTAGATCTTTCATTGAGAATCTCTGTGATAAGAAGAGCTTGACTGATTGCAGCATAGGAATATCATTTCCTATCAAGAGTATTTCATCCACGTACAATACGAGGTAGACAACCTTACCCTCTGCTACCTTCTTATAGATACAAGGTTCATCTATATTTTTGATGAAGTCAAACTCTTTGACTACAACATCAAAACAGATGTTCCAACTCCGCGATGCTTGCTTTAACCCATAAATGGATTTAAGCAGCTTGCACACCTTTCCGCTGCTCCCACTATCTACGAAGCCCTCTGGCTGAGTCATGTACACGCACTCTTCTAAATCACCGTTTAGAAAGGCGGTCTTAACATCCATTTGCCAGATTTCGTAGTCATGGTATGCAGCAATGGCAAGTAAGATCCGGATGGACTTAAGCATAGCCGATGGAGAAAAGGTTTCGTCATAATCCACACCTGGACGTTGCCGAAAACCCTTTGCTACAAGTCTAGCTTTGAAAGTCTCAACTTTTCCATCTACACCAAATTTCTTTTTAAAAATCCACTTGCTCCCAATGGGTTTTACCCCTTCAGGAGCATTTTCTAAAATCCATACTTTGTTGGTGTACATGGATTCCATCTCAGATCGCATTGCATCCAGCCATTTCACAGAGTCACCACTCATGATGGCCTGCTCGAAACTAGTCGGTTCATCATCATCCATGATGCAATCCTCGCTTCCACCATCAATGAGAAAACCGTAGTATCTCTCAGGTGGACGAGAAACCCTACTAGATCTGCGGAGAGGCTGGGGTTCGTCGGGTACTACTGAATCCTCTGGTTCCACTAAATCATCTGTTGTAGTTTGTGTCGCTGGAACCTCTTCCAGTTCTACCTCATTGCCATCAATTTCTTTCATAAGAAAACCTTTTTCTAAGAAAGTAGCATGTCGAGAAACAAACACCTTTTGTTCCTCGGGGTGGTAGAAGATATACCCTTGTGAATTTCTGGGATATCCTACAAACTTACATAAGACTGATCTTGCCTCGAGTTTGTCCGGATTTTTTCTTTTGACATAGGCTGGACAACCACATATCTTAACATACTTAAGAGATGGTCTCTTCCCTTTCCATATCTCATATGGAGTGGTAGGCACTGATTTGGTAGGAACCATATTCAATAGATGTATGGCTGTCTCAAGCGCATACCCCCAGAAGGAAATAGGTAACTCAGCCTCGCTCATCATAGAGCGCACCATATCTAATAGGGTGCGATTCCTCCGCTCGGATACACCGTTGTGCTGTGGTGTATAAGGAGGAGTAAGCTGAGAGAGAATCCCATTCTCTTTTAGATAATCTAGGAACTCACCGCTTAAGTATTCACCTCCTCGATCAGATCGAAGAATCTTAATACTTTTGCCCGTTTGGTTCTCTACTTCGTGCTTATATTCTCTGAATTTCTCAAAAGCTTCAGACTTGTGTTTCATCAGAAACACATGTCCGTATCTAGAGAGATCGTCAGTGAATGTAATGAAGTACGAAGAACCGTTCCTGGCATGCGTAGACATGGGACCGCATACATCACTATGTATCAGTCCTAAGAGTTCAGTAACTCTTTCTCCGTGTCCACTAAACGGAGCTTTGGTCATTTTTCCTTTGAGACATGAATGGCAAGTATCATAAGATGATAATTCGAACGGATTCAAATAACCATCTTTATGTAACTTAGCCAGTCGTGTCGCATTGATATGACTAAGTCTACAATGCCACAAGAAGGATTCGTTCATGTCTGAACTTTTCCTCTTGTGTGTGTTTTGGATATTTAGGACTGTATTCTGATTTAGAATGAATATGCCATTATGTAACGAGCCTGATGCAATCAACTTTTGATCTAGGAATATGTTCATAACATTATCCTGTACTACAAAATTATATCCTTCTTTACTTAATAAAGAAACAGATATAATGTTGCACATCATGTTCGGTATATAATAGCACTCATTTAGAATCAGTGTATTACGACTTGGTAATACAAGGTGATATTCGCCAACTGCTTTGGCTACAATACTTGCACCGTTCCCTACTTGAACGGAATGATCACCTTTTCCCAGTTCTCTACCTTTACGTAGCCCATGTAACTGTTTACATATGTGGGATCCTGATCCGGTATCTAATACCCAGGACGTAGGGTGAACTGAGAAACAGTTCTCAATAACTAACACACCCGAAGAAGATGCATCAACATGCATGTTCTTTTGGGCGGCGTGAGAATCTAGATATTCTCCTTTTTCCTGTTCAGTCTTATAACTCTTATAAGAAAGAACGGGTCCAACGTTCCCTTGCTCAGTACAATAATCGGGTTCAGTCAATACATCAATGTTATTATCTTGATTATGGCCTGACATGGTCGCTACCTGCAGAGAGAGAGAAGAAAAACACTTTAGCGTATGCTCTTGCAAGATTAGATTGGTTATTATCTTATCTAATCAGGATGTCTCCCACAGTTTTTATCAAATCTACCTTAAAACCCTAAAAGGTAAGATTAGCCGGGATTAATTACACCCTACAATTTCGTCAATCTTTAAGCCAGATCAGTGTCGGTACTTTGAGGGAGGTTCCCCGTGCTTTCGCACGGACCTAATTAAAGTAAACCTCGTTTTCCCAGAGGCGTAACCTCGTTAACACTAGACACCTACTTGATCGGCTAATTGTCTTGTGTAAAACTCTCCCAGGAGTAACTCTTACTCGCAGTGGGTATCAGGATCCAACTATCTCATAGGAGGTATGCAATCTCATTGCAAATTTCAACACTTGAAATTCCCGATAATATTTTGCCCCTAATGTCCTATGACCTTGACGGAGGTCAACAAACTATAGGCTACTAGTCAAGTTCAACCTGTCATTTCTTGATTGAATTAAACCCACCCGCACGACCCTTGACGGAGGTCAATAAGGCCGTACGACTACCCTAATCCAATCCGCATCATATGCATAAGCAGGTAAATACTAATCAGCTACCGCACACTACGCCTTGACGGAGGTCAACAAACGTAGCACGAATACTAACTAGTCTTTATCTGAAATGACGGAGGGCTAGACAGGTTTTTCAGAAAACCCTGAGCGTAATGAACTTGATATCGTCGAAGAATCATGTAGTTTTTGGAAAGGAGTGTTTTGAGGCTTTTCTTAGTTTCGCCAAAGGGGTCACTCCCGGTGAAGGGATCGTCGGCCCTTTCCTCATCGAATAAGGTGCAGGATATATCATATATACCGCTGTGCAAAGCAAAACACTAAAAGCAATCAAAAGACAAACCGCATTTTGTAGCATCTGCCAGTTTCGCTAAAGGAGTCACTCCCGGTGAAGGGATCTCGGTCCTTTCCTCATCGAATAAGGTGCGGGACATATCATATATGTCGCTGTGCAAAGCAAAACTGTAGCTACCCTTTTTATAAAGTTTTTGATTCTACAACATCTTTAGGTTTCTTTTCTTTTATTAATCTTATTAATAAAAATCCCATCAGCTTATGCTTCCTAAGCATCACAGAAGAAACGAAAGCAGTAATATTTATAAGCATATATATATAGTATAAGCATTCGTCTCAGGCAGTAATATGATCTCATCACAGAACATTGCAGCAGAAGAACATATATGAAATATTGGATATACTAGGACGTCCGTGTTTTTAATACGAGCCTGTATAGAACACGGATTCCACGGTCGTGACGAATAGCCAAACCCACATCCCAAGACCCCTACGAGAGCGGCAAGTAACACTGCCAATTCTAGGGTTAGGAGACCCGATCTCGACTCTTCGAGATGGCCTCCCATTGGACCCTAGAACCCGGTTACTTGTGCTCCCCTCCTTGGGTCTACCTAATGCGGAAAAGTAAATAATATACACTGGTGACAGCAACCGCAACCTGGAAGTGCCCCAAATAAAAGAATATTACATTACAAATGAATTTTACATGAAAGAAAATAAAAACCCTCATCTCACATAAAACCCCCGGCTATTCTGATCGCGACGATCCAATATAACATATCACAGCAACACATAATATCTCATATCATCAACGTAAGTAAATATGCGCATCCCAATTGTCGTTGACATATAGCAACGAAACCGGCGATATCACATATTACACTTACGGTCACAGAAAAGAAAGTGTAAAACTACAATATTTGGAATCCACAATCACTTTAGACATCGTAAATCCAAAATATCACATATTCCGCATTTCATGCCTAACTCTATGAATTCCACATATTGTATCACATTCCAGATAAATAGACAGTATTAAATTTTCCGAACAGATAATCAAATACCCAAAATTTCCCAAAGTGCTCAACTCTTGAGCGGAGTTCAAATAATCCCAGAATATGTCACAGTACCGGTGATCCAGCCGTAGAAGGGTTAAGCCAACGCCTCACATGTGGCACGCCGTACTGCCCCAAACCCGAAGGTTCAAAAGGCAGTTCAAGACGGTCACATAATCGAGTTAAGGTTTGTTGTCTTCTAGAGGGTCCACCGCATAACTTGTACAATTTTTCGGAAAGATTTAAACCCAATAAAAATTCAACACTTGAAAGTTCGCCGTACCGGGAAATAGTAAGTTAATGATAGCCGTTCAAATAATTTAACAGTTTCTAAATATCCGGAAAGAAATACGGACTTAAAAATTCCGATCGAATCTACTATTACCAAATAAACCCCAGATTTAAACAATACTGGAATCACTGTTAAAAATATACAGAAACATCAAAAAGTACCTACGGACATTACCATAAAATCCACGTGTCATGATCTCAACAATCCGCCGCGGAACCGCCGCGCCAGCCATGCTTGCGCCGCGGTTCCGCCGCCGTTTAGTTGAATTAGGGTCTCGGGTATTATGGTAATTCTTAGAATTCCCTGCTGATTTTTTTACATATTTTTAATTCAGAAAAATCCCAAAATTTAAAAAATTTCCAGAGAGGGGTCTTTTCGCGTCGTTTCGGGTTCGATTGGAGTTTTAACTTCGTAAACACATCGCCTAATGCTCTAGCTAGGCTCTGATACCACTTTAGGGTTCCTAGGCACTCTTGTGAAGGTTCATAAGGCATCAAACATGCCCGGATTAAATTTTAGACGTGCCGAACAACCCAAAGCCGGGATCTTTGCTAGATTATTAGGGTTTAATATGCAAGAAGATAACTTTTATCTAAGTGTGAGGGATTACAACCTTTGTAGTCCGCTCCTTCACTTCACAAGCTCGGAGTAGAAGTCCCTTTGCCACGATCCACGATCTCCCGGACTCATGAGAGGCTCCACGACTCGAACGATCCATGCTAGCTCGAAGTATTCCAAATCTCCGATGATCTACCTTGAAGTTGCTTCGACTCAAGCTTTCTCACTCAAAAGAGAAGAACACACTAATCCCATGGGCTAGATGAGATGAGGATGAGAGAGTAGTAATTTTGCTTTCTTTTATTATCATTTTCTCATTTTATTTCATCACTTAAGAAAAACTAGCAAGCATTCTTGAAGAAGGAAGAAGATGATAATGAAAAGATAATGATAATCCTTTTTCTTTTGTGATGAAAAGAAATAAAACATATGATTGATATATAACCATGGTCAAGGATGAATGGATGAGAATGTGTAGAGAAAAAACTAGAGTTAGGGTTTGGTTAAGTTAAAAATGTGTCATCCAAAATATCTTTACAAATGACAAAAGAAAAATGCTTCTTGAAGGAACTTGAAGCATCTAACCCTAATCAAACCCTAACCTCAATTAATCATCCTTAAACATGTTTAACAATTAATCATATCATGTCACAATAATATATATCACATATATATTATATATTTGCAAAAAAAGAAAATAATACAATTAACATATATCGCATATATATAAATGTATCATCCAGTGAGAAAATGAAATAATAAAGCAAGTCAATATTAGTTAATATAATAATATATCATATATATTATTATATATTAAATCATCGAATCAACACTTGATCCGACGATCCGGCTATATCGAATATAACCGACTAATATATCATGTACCGATTTATCGAATCAACACTTGATCCGATGTCCCGGTTCATATCTAAATATCGCGAGAATATAATACGGTATCCCATATCGCATTATTCTCGGTCCTGCACATATCACATATGTGCCTCTACTCCGTTTCGCCTGAGCCAAGAAACCTCTGTGTAGGACTCTAAAGAATCGTCAATACGCCGGTAGCAGGGGATGATCATATCAAACACCCACAAGCTACAAGCGGTCAGCTAAACGTAACAGCCACCCAGGTATTGAGCGATCAGAAGATCAACAAGCTAACCTGTGCGTTCTCCTGTGAATCCGATCAGTAACACTCCCGTACAGTCCGGTCTGTTCGTCTGATATGTCGCATATCAAGTCTAGGGGTGGTATACGTCAGACCCCAGTAACCGATAAGTCGTGTCGATGTGTGGCTCATAACGGGTCGAGAAACTACTAGTAACACTTACCAGTAAATCTCTATATCAGCCCTGGCCAGGGACTTCCAGTTATAGCCAATCGAACACAGCACAACATCAACTCCCTATACCGGGAGAGACGAATCCCCTCCTATCGCTCTTTGCCTCCATGTGATTCGGGACTGTACCCAAAAGCCACCGTTTTGCACGCCCTCTTGGACGTGGTAAGGTGGAAATCAAAGCACAGTGGGAATCACACAAGACTCTATGACGATCTCGGGTCTTCAGACTACCCTGTACCTGTGTCACCGGAGAACTGCCATCTGACGTGTGGTATATCACCATCTGGGAGTTCTCGGCGAGTCCGTCCAGTGTACCCAGTCTCTACTGAGCACCCGTACACCATCTCTGATGTCTAACACCGATGGATATGGGATCATCCATCGCCCATCATATGGGTCAAGATGCGTATACGCTAGTCTACTCTGGTGTATCGATGCCCTGTCTCGATATACCCTCGACTAGGAACAGTTATAGGATGTACTCATCGACTACCGCGGCCCCACTAGTATGATCTCATCATAGTCCCAGTAGTCGAGTACAGATCCTAAGGGCTTTATCAACATGTGAGAGTAAAACAGTAAACCAATACAAGTCAACATGTTAAGATAAAGTGAAACCAAATAGCATACTATCATGACGAGCAAGAAAGTCATCTCTATATATATCCAAGCATCCATTATAATATACATCAAATGTACAACAATGGCCTCTAGGGCATATACATAACTAACAGTCCCTGGCCAGGGCAAACGAGATATACTGATAGGCTTCCAATGTTATCTCAGGATGTTTTGGGCTTCACTCCGACACGACTTGTATCGCTATTGGAGGACTGACGTTTACCACCCCTTAGGCCCGCCATGCGATGTATCAGACGAACAGACCGGACTGTACGGAGATTGTCACATTCAGGCTCAGTAGGAGTTCAGATGGGTTTCGCCTCGTCAGTCTTCTTGTCGGCATTACCTTGGGACCGTTACGCACAGCTAGTGCCGCTTGCGGTCTGTGGTTAAACCCACTGCCAGCGTAGTGTCGAGTCTTTAGAGTCCCACACAGAAAGCTTTTCACCTTTTGGCAAAAGAGTAGAGGTCGCATGGTTTTGCGACAGGTCGCATGGTTTTGCGACAGGGTTCGGTCACATCCGTGCACTTGTGCACGTACAGTGTCCGGACAGTTTACACTAGCGGGATTTAGTTTAAGCCAGATCCTAGTGTACGTATTGGGATTGGATTTATCCAGTTTGTATTCGTGTTCCTCGGAACGCGGATGCGGGTGTGTATGCACAGTTGACGGGGAGACAGAGGCAGTGGATTCTCATTAGGGTTGTTGACAGTTGACCGTTGACTATTGACCTTTTTGCTCAACCCTAAAGAGAATATGATATATGATTAACAATTATATTAATTAAGTATTATGGTGACATGGTTGTTGACTTGTTGACTTGTTGACTTTGTTGACCGGTTGACTTGGCTTGACTAGTTGACCATCATGATAACCATAGCCATCATTTCATAGCAAAGACTTTTGCTTGCTTGCTCATTTGTGCAAAATGAGTGCATGAAATGATATGGTTATGGTTGCTTCAACCATCACATAACACTTGATTGATATGATGAGTTATCATTGGTTTGGATTATGATAGGGTGAAAGACAAAAGAAAGGCTCATTCTCACTTGACCATTCTCTCTCTTGTTCTTGAGCTCTCTTGTTTTTGCTCTCACCCTCTTCCTCTTGCTCCCTCTCTTGTCTCTATGGTTCTCTTGTCTCATGAGTTGAGAATCAAGAACCATAGATAAAATCCCATACAAACTCTTCTCTACTCACTCTAGTTCGCAAGGTTTAGCAAACCGAGTGAACTAGTTTCTTCAAAGTTCGAAGAAGGAGCCAAAGGTTGGAGCTTTCAGGTGGATCTATCTTCGGCGTACGGAGACGACGGGAAGAAGCCGATCCGGACCACCATCGGAGTTTGAAGACGAAGGAGTTCAAGACAAGCAAGGTATAACCCCCTAACCGAGTAGTTAGCAACTCGTAGTTAGGTTGTTAGTTAGATGTTTAACAAAGATCCGGGTTATAAGTCCATGTTACCACCTCTATAAAAATCGTTTTTTACCAAATTCCGCATGCCCGAAAGTACCGGGAGAGGTAGCATGGACTTACAAGACTCATACACAGAGAGGTCGTGGGCGTGGAGGAGTTTCTCATAGAGGACGGGATGACCGAGGCAGAGGACAGTTAGTCACAGGTGGAGGGCAGGCACGAGTTTTTGCTTTAACACATCAGGACGCACAGGCGTCCAATGCGGTGGTCTCAAGTATCCTTCCAGTATGTTCTGTTGATGCACACGTATTGTTCGATCCCGGATCCACGCACTCGTACGTATCTACACACTTCATGCCGAGTTTGTGTAGAGAGTCCGGTTTGCTTGATCAGCCTCTTGTTGTGACTACTCCTGTGGGAGAGTCGTTTGTTGCTAGGCACGTGTTCCGATCCTGTACCGTCTGTATTGGCGAGAGAGAGTTGCCTGTCGATTTGATCCTTCTCGAGATGTTGGACTTCGACGTTCTTTTGGGCATGGATTGGTTAGCCACGTGCTATGCTTATGTGGACTGCCGTGAGAAGACAATTAGATTTTGTTTTCCCGGCGAGTCGGTTTTTATTGTGTTGGGGGACCGTGGTGCCACCCCACACTGTGTGATTTCTTCTTTTCGCGCTGGACAGCTTTTGAGGAAGGGATGTCAGGGATTTCTCGCCTATGTTTGTGATACTAGAGCTACAGAGGTTCCTCTGGATCAGGTTCCGGTTGTTAGCGAGTTCCCTGATGTATTCCCTGACGAGCTTCCTGGGCTACCGCCCGAGCGCGACATTTCTTTCTGTATTGATTTGGTTCCTGGCGCGGGGCCTATTTCTATACCGCCTTATTGGATGGCCCCAGCGGAACTTAGAGAATTGAAGGGTCAGTTGCAAGATTTGCTGGATAAGGGACTTATTCGACCCAGTGTTTCTCCGTGGGGTGCTCCAGTCCTGTTCGTCAAGAAGAAGGACTGCAGTTTGCGTCTGTGTATTGACTACCCCCAGCTGAACAGGGTGACAGTGCGGAACAGGTATCCTTTGCCACGCATCGATGATTTTTTCTACTAACTTCAGGCGGTAGGATACTTTTCGAGGATCGATTTGCGATCAGGCTACCATCAGCTGCGGGTTCGACAGGAGGACATTTCTAGGACAGCTTTCCGCACGCGCTACAGCCATTATGAGTTTTTGGTGATG
The DNA here is from genome assembly GCA_030015575.1 of Agapanthus africanus. Classification (NCBI taxonomy): domain Eukaryota; kingdom Viridiplantae; phylum Streptophyta; class Magnoliopsida; order Asparagales; family Amaryllidaceae; genus Agapanthus; species Agapanthus africanus. The sequence continues at coordinate 235,225,976 of JASDDO010000031.1, forward strand.
TCGTTCGGACTCACCAACGCGCCAGCACATTTATGGACTTGATGAACCGCATTTTCCGGCCGTATCTTGATCTGTTCATCATTGTATTCATTGATGATATTCTGGTGTATTCTCGGAGTGGAGAGGAACACAAGCAGCACTTGCGGATTACACTGCAGACCTTGAGAGAGCATCAGCTTTTCGCCAAATTCTCCAAGTGTGCTTTCTGGATGGACAGCGTAGACTTCTTGGGGCACGTGATTTCACGAGACGGTATATATGTAGACCCGAGGAAGATCGAGGCCGTTCGGAGTTGGCCCAGACCCACATCAGTTACGGAGATTCGCAGCTTTCTAGGGATGGCCGGCTACTACAGGCGATTTGTGCAGGATTTCTCTCGCATTGCTACACCTTTGACCGGGTTGACCAGCAAGGGAGTTCCTTTCGTTTGGACAGAGGAGTGTGAGCACAGTTTTCAGCAGTTACGGGCTCTACTGACTACAGCGCTAGTATTATCATTGCTTTCAGGGTCAGGCGGATTTGTGGTATATTGTGATGCTTCTCTAGTGGGGCTAGGGTGTGTTCTGATGTAGCATGACATGGTGATCGCGTATGCTTCGCGGGAATTGAAGAAACATGAACAGAACTACCCCACTCATGATTTGGAGATGGCTGCAGTGGTCTTTGCACTTAAGATCTGGCGACATTATCTGTATGGAGAGTCGTGCCAGATATTTACTGATCACAAGAGCTTAAAGTATATATTCTAGCAGCGAGACCTGAACCTTAGACAGCGCCGATGGATGGAGTTAGTGAAGGACTACGACTGCGAGATCTTGTATCACCCGGGCAAGGAGAATGTAGTGGCGGATGCTTTGAGCAGGAGGCCCGGGGGTAGTCTATCTTGTTTGAGCGCAGTGCAGAGGCAGTTGTCGGCAGATTGGCAGATCTTATGCGACAGCCGGGTACAGTTCGAGTTTACGCCGATTGGAGCACAGATTGCGCATGTTCGTGCACGCCCGCAGTTGCTTGACCGTATACATGAGGCACAGTACAGTGATGACCGTTGTTCAGAGATCAGGACGCAGATGGGACAGGGCGGATTTTCTGAGTTCGTGATCGATGATTAGGGGATACTACGATTTGGGACCAGATTGTGCATACCAGATGCTGAGGGACTGCGGCGTGAGATTCTCGAGGAGGCACATCGATCGGTGTATAGTGTTCATCCCGGTTCCACCAAGATGTACCACGATTTGAGAGATGTTTACTGGTGGGACGGGATGAAGAGGGACATCGTAGATTTTGTGTCGAGATGCCTGACTTGTCAGCAAGTCAAGGCTGAGCATCAGAGGCCCGCGAGAGAGCTACAGCCGTTGCCCATTCCGTAGTGGAAATGGGAACAGATTTCTATGGACTTTATTGTGGGTCTACCCAGGACTAGTCGAGGGTATGACTCCATCTGGGTGATCGTAGATCGTTTGACGAAAGTGGCTCACTTCCTACCGGTGAAGACGACTTTCGGATTTGCTCAATATGCCCAGATTTACATTGATGAGATTGTACGACTACACGGAGTTCCGACATGTATTGTGTCCGACAGAGGCACCCAGTTTACCAGCCGACTATGGCAGAGGCTTCAGGAGGCTTTGGGCACCCGCTTGAGTTTCAGCACAGCATTTCATCCGCAGACCGACGGACAGTCAGAGCGGACTATTCAGACTCTCGAGGACATGCTCAGAGCGTGCGTATTAGACTTCGGAGGTAGCTGGGATTATCATTTTCCCCTAGTAGAGTTCTCCTATAACAACAGCTACCAGCAGACCATTCAGATGGCACCGTTTGAGGCTCCTTATGGGAGGAGATGTAGATCGCCCGCCTGTTGGACAAAGTTCAGTGAGAGCAGTATCTTAGGGCCGCAGATTGTGGAGGAGACAACTGTGAAGATCCAGTTGATTCGCGATAGGATGAGAGCAGCCCAGAGGAGGCAGAGATCTTATGCGGACCGTCGTCGGTGCAGACTTGAGTTTTCTGTTGGTGATCATGTTTTCTTGAGGGTCTCCCCAATGAAAGGTGTGATGAGATTTAGGAAGAAGGGGAAGCTTTGTCCCAGGTATGTGGTGCAAGTCCATGCTACCCTTCCCCGGTACTTACGGGTTGCGGAAGTGGTGAAAAACGATTTTCAAGAGGGTGGTAACATGGACTCATAATACGGATCTTTGTTAAACAACTAACTAACAACCTAACTTGAGTTTTACCTACTCGGTTAGGAGGCTATACCTTTCTTGAACTCCTTCGTCTTCAACTCCTCCCGATGTACGGATCGGCCTCACCTCGTCATCTCCTTGCGCCGAAGATGGATCCACCCGAAAGCTTCAACCTTTGGCTTCTTCTTCGAACTTTGAAGAAACTAGAACACTTGGCTTGCTAGGCCTTGTGAACTAGAATGAGTAGAGGATTGTTTTGGTGTCTTTTTATCTCTAAGGCAATGAGTCTCAACACATGAGAATGGTTTTCCTTGAGCTAGAGAGAGCAAGAGGAAGAGGGAGAGCTTGAGCAAGTGATGGCAAGAGAGAGAAATGAAATGAGAGAATGAGTAACTCTTTTGCCATCCTTGTTCTCACAATCCAAAGCCATCATAACAAAAATAGTAATCAAGTATTGTGTGATGGTTTAAGTTTAAATGGCTATAGCATTTCATGCACTCATTTTGCATAAATAAAAAAGCAAGCAAAAGTCTTTGCCATGGAATGATAGCCATTGTCATGATGATGGTCAACTAGTCCAACCTAGTGAACAAAGTCAACAAGTCAACCCTTCAACATCCATGTCACTATAATACTTAAAAAATATCAATGTTAATTATATATATCTTATTCTCATTAGGGTTTAGTCAAAAGTCAATAGTCAATAGTCAACAACCCCAATGAGAATGCTCTGCCTCTGTCTCTCTGTCAATTTTGCATACACACCCGCATCCGCGTTCTGAGGAACACGAATACAAATGAGATAAAACCAATCCCAAAACGTACACTAGGATCTGGCTTAAACCAAAGCCCGCTAGTGTTAACTGTCCGGACACCAAACGTGCACAAGTGCACGGATGTGACCGAACCCTGTCGCAAAACCATGCGACCTGTCGCAAAACCATGCGACCACTACTCTTTTGCCTAAAGGCGAATAGCTTTCTGTGTGGGACTCTAAAGACTCGACACTACGCTAGCAGTGTGTTTAATCACAGACCGCAAGCGGCACTAGCTGTGCGTAACGGTCCCCAAGTAGATGCCGACAAGAAGACTGACGAGGTGAAACCCATCTGAACTCCTACTGAGCCTGAACGTGACAATCTCTATACAGTCCGGTCTGTTCGTCTGATACATCGCATTGCGGGCCTAGGGGGCGGTAAACGTCAGTCCCCTAAAAGCGGTACAAGTCGTGTCGGAGTGAAGCCCAGAACACCCTGATATAACACTGGAAACCTACCAGTATATCTCGCTTGCCCTGGCCAGGGACTACTCATGTAATGGCTCTCCTAGACACAGCGCGATGTCAACCCCCAATACCGGGAGAGATGAATCCTGTCTAATCGTCACAGCCTCCAAGTGCTTCGGGACTGCACCCAACTACTACCAGTTTGCACGACTCCTTTGAGCCGTGGTAAGGTAGTAATCTAAGTACAGTGGGAACACACTCGAGGCGAAGTAAGAGTGTAAAGTCATTGGACTAAGCTGTACTCATGTCACCTGGGAACTGATAACTGACGATAGGTATAGTACCAACCAGCAGTTCCCGACGAGTCCTGTCCAGTGTACTCGTAACCCAACGAGCACCCGCATACTATCTCAAGTACGACGTACTGACGGCTGTGGGACAGACCGTCTCCCACGCTGGGATGAGAAGCGCATACGCTAGTCTACTCCGGAGTATCGATGCCCTGTCTCGACAGTCCTGCGACTAGGGACCTGCATAAGGATGTGCTTATAGATTAACCAGCCCCCACTAGTGTGACTGCCATCACAATGCTGGGAATCAAGCAAAGATCCTAAGGGCTCCACTAATGTGTATAGGTGATATACTAAAATAAACACATGTACACATTGAAGTAGAAACAAACCAAGTAGCATACTTCTATATAGAGCAAGATTGTCTATACAAGGTGAATATCCCAAGCTTCCATTAAGTAATATACAAACTAGTATGATACAGTAATGGCCTCAAGGGCATATACACTAACAATCTCCCACTTGCACTAAGGCCATGTACTGGCGTATCGAAGACCTATCATCTCGATCAGCCGCTCGAACTGAGTCTGGGGTAAGGCCTTTGTGAGTGGATCAGCAGTGTTATCTTCCGTAGAAACTCTCCAAACCTCGATCTCCTGGCGACCCACGATCTCCCTGATCAGGTGATACCGCCTCTAGATGTGTCTGGATTTCTGATGGGACCTGGGTTCCTTCGCTATTGCTATAGCCCCGTTGTTGTCGCAATACAGAGGTATTGGATCAACAATGGACAGAATCACCTGAAGTTCAGTTAAGAACTTCCTTATCCAGACGGCTTCTTTTGCGGCATCTGCAGCAGCGATATATTCCGCTTCCATCGTCGAGTCAGCAATGGTTTCCTGTTTGGAACTCTTCCAACACACCGACCCTCCATTGAGGGTAAAGACATAACCCGACATGGACTTGGAATCATCCTTGTCACTCTGGAAGCTGGAGTCAGCAAAGGCCTCGATCTGGAAGACTTTTCCGCCATACACCAAGAACATCTCCTTAGTCCTTCTCAGGTACTTGAGAATGTTCTTTACCGCTATCCAGTGTTTCTCCCCAGGGTTTGACTGATACCGGCTTACCACACTCAGTGCATAAGCTACATCTGGTCTGGTACACAACATCGCATACATTATAGAGCCTACCGCAGAAGCGTACGGTATAATAGACATGCGATCCCTTTCCAAATCAGTCTTGGGAGACATCTCTTTCGAAAGGGTGATCCCGTGACTAGCCGGTAGATTACCGCGCTTGGAATCTTCCATACTGAATCTTTTCAGTATGGTGTCGATGTACTTGGACTGTGAGAGTCCTAGTATCCTCTTGGATCTGTCACGATAGATCCGGATCCCCAGAATGTATGAGGCATCACCAAGGTCTTTCATGGAGACCTGTGTGACAAGAACCCTTTGACAGATTGTAGCATAAGAATGTCATTTCCTATTAAGAGAATGACATCCACGTATAAAACGAGGAATACTACAGTTCTCACTACAAATCTACTATAGATGCATGGTTCATCTGGATTTTTGATAAAGCCAAATTCTTTGACCGTCTCATCAAAACAGATGTTCCAACTACGCGATTCCTTCTTTAGTCCGTAGATGGACTTAAGCAACTTGCACACCTTTCCGCTGCTCCCACTCTGAATGAAACCCTCTGGTTGGTCCATATAAACATACTCCTCTAAATTTCCATCTAGAAAAGCGGTCTTTACGTCCATCTGCCAAATCTTATAATCGTAGAAGGCAGCAATGGCAAGAAGGATCCGAATGGATTTCAGCATAGCTACTGGAGAAAAGGTCTCGTCATAGTCCAAACCAGGTCTTTGACGAAAATCCTTTGCAACCAGTCTAGCTTTATAGGTCTCAACCTGTCCATCTACACCAATCTTCTTTTTGAAGATCCACTTGCATCCTATGGGTTTTAGCCCATCTGGAGCAACGTCCAACGTCCATACTTTGTTGGTGTACATGGACTCCATTTCGGTCCGCATTGCATCCAGCCATATTACCGAGTCAACGCTCTGAATGGCCTGCTGGAAGCTAGTTGGCTCATCATAATTAATGATGCAATCCTCTCTATCCCCGTCTATGAGAAAATCATAGTATCTCTCGGGCGGATGAGACTGCCTACTACTCCTGCGGAGCGGCGCAGGAATGTCATGATCTTTCGAACCCTCTGGTTCTACTAAGCTTTCAGTAATAGCTCATGGTTCTGGAATTTCTTCCAGTTCTATTGCGCTCCCACTTATCTGATTTTCCAAAAACTCAGTTTCCAAGAAGTGGGCATGACGAGAAACATAAATCTTTTGTTCCTCTTCGCAATAGAAGAAATATCCCTTGGAGTTCTTTGGATATCCCACAAACTTGCATTGTACTGAGCGTGGCTCGAGCTTGTCTGCATGCTGCTTTTTGACAAAAGCTGGACATCCCCATGACTTAATGTGTTTAAGATAGGGTCTCTTCCCACACCACATCTGATATGGTGTAGTAGGCATAGTCTTAGTTGGAACTCGGTTCAAAAGGTATGCTGCTGATTCTAGTGCATATCCCCAGAATGATCGCGGTAACTCAGTGTTACTCATCATGGACCATACCATATCCAATAGGGTTCGGTTCTGTCTCTCCGATACACTGTTATGTTGTGGAGTGTATGGAGGAGTAAGCTGAGAGAGAATTCCATTCTCTTTTAAGTAGTCCAGGAACTCGGCACTCAAGTATTCACCACCTCGATCAGATTTTAGTGTCTTGATACTTTTGCCGGTTTGTTTTTCTACTTCATTCTTATATTCCTGGAATTTTCCAAAGGCCTCGGATTTATGTTTCATTAAGAAGACATAACCGTACCTTGAAAAGTCATCCGTAAAAGTAATGAAGTAAGAATAACCGCTTCACGCATGTGTAGACATTAGACCGCACACGTCGTTGTGTACGATTCCCAAGAGCTCGCTCGCTCTTACTCCGTGTCCAGTGAATGGAGTCTTTGTCATCTTTCCTCTGAGACAGGATTGAAAGTGGCATACGATTGATATTCGAACGGATTCAAATATCCTTCTGTATGTAACTTCGTCAACCTTCTCTCATTGATGTGACCCAGTCTACAATGCCATAAGAAAGTCTGATTTATTTCCGGAGACTTTCTTTTGTGTGTATTCTGGACATTGAAAATCTGTGGTTGGTTTAATACGTATATACCATTGCTTAATGTACCTGACCCAATCAGAACTTGATTAAGGTGAATGTTTACAACATTACTTACAAACGCAAATTCATAACCTTCTTTAGAAATCAAAGATACAGAAATGATATTACAAGTTGCGTTGTGTACAAAAAAGCAATTACGTAAAACCAAAGCATGTCCATCTGACATTCCCAGGTGATAGTCCCCCACGGCCTTAGCATCCATGCTAGCTCCATTTCCAACTTTGAGGGTCATGTCACCTGCCTTCAAAACCCTACGGTTTCTCAACGCCTGCAAAGAATTACAGATATGAGATCCTGATCCGTTATCCAATACCTAGGAAGTAGAGTTTATTGATAGACAGTTTTCAATAACATACACACCTAAAGCTGAAGCCACAACATGCTTCAGATCCTGTGTTCTGGCTTTCCAAGCCCTGCAATCTTTCTTCTAGTGTCCACTCTTGTGACAGTAAAAGCATTCTTCCTTATCCACAAGCTTTCCCGCTACCTTGGTTGCGTTTGTCTTTCCCTTCGTATCCACTTTACTAACACCGCCCCTTGGTTTGGCGGGGGCTTTCTTCTTCTTTCCCTTGGCTTTCGCCATGGATCTAGAAGAGGAAGATCCTCCTACAAACAAAGTGGATGTTTCCCTACCTTTCTGTAGGGTGCCCTCTGCACTCCTCAGCATGTTGAGGTGTTCTGAAAGTTCAACTTCTTTTTCTTGCAAGTTGAAATTCAGGATGAACTGGGCGTAAGTGGAAGGAAGGGACTGAAGAATCAAGTCTGTATATAGCTCATTCTCCAACGTGGTCCTAAGGTCCGCGAGCTCCTTAATGAAGCCAATCATCTTAAGCACGTGTTCAGCTACCGATGATCCGATGGCCAACCTTGCCGAAAATAACTTTTTCGACACTTCGTATCTTGCGATACGAGATTGCTCTCCATACAGTTCTTTTGTATGGAGAAATATGGATTCAAGGTCCATATTCTCGTGCCTCCTCTGATGTTCGTTGTCCATAGAGGCAAGCACGAGGCACCCGGCCTTCGCGCAATCGATCTCCCAAGTTTTACGGATTTCCTTATCCGCGACACTGGAGGTGGGACCTGGGATAGGGGGATCTTTTGTGGTAAGGAGATACCCCAACTTGTCATAAGTGATTGCCATTTTGACATTCCTGAGCCAATCTTTGTAGTTTGGCCCTGTCAGTAAGTTTTTATCTAGTAATAACTTAAGTCCGGTCATGATGTTTGGTCGCTGCAAATAGGAGAGAGATAAGAAGCACTTTAGCATGATCCTCTTGCAAGTTTAGAGTGGTTTTTAATTTGTCTAAACAGGATGGCTCCCACTGTCTCTCGAATCCCTCCTCAAACCAAAAAGGAAGAATTAGTCAGGATCAACCTCATCGTACAATACTTTCTTAACCGTTCGGCCAGGCTGGTGTCGGTACTTCGAGGGAGGTTTTCCAACGCTTTCGCGAAGTTCCTTAATTTAAGAACCTCTTTACCCTGGGGGCGTAGCCCCGCTAACACCTTTCTAGACACTTACTAGGTTTATAGCATTAATCGTTTAGTGAGAAATTTCCCGAGGAGTAGCATATACTCACAGGAGGATCGGGATCCAAATATCATTGCGTGACAAAACTGAAGGAATCCTACCAGAATCATCACACTCCAAATGGTATGCAGTGCTAGCAAGTTTCAGTTCTTTTGAAACTCCCGATGTGGATTTTTGCCCCATGCTCTAATGACCTTGACTTTGGCCAACAAATCATAAGTCACATGTCAAGTTCTTCCCGTCATTCTCCAGGTTAATTTGAGCCCACTCGCACATACCCTTGACTTTGGCCAACAAGGTAGAACTACTGCCCCAAACAAACACATCTATCTATGCTGCACATGAATACCCAATAGCTACCAATCACTATGCCTTGACTTTGGCCAACAAACATAGCTTGAATACTATTGACCATCCATGTGAAACGACGGAGGGCTACGAATGGTTTTGGCGAAACCGTGAACGCAGTGAACTTGATATAATCGATGGAACGAGATAGCTTTTAAAAGGAGTGGCTTAAGCTCCGCGTTTAAAAGTTATTTTTTAAAGAAACCGAGTGGTTTTGAAAGTGTTCCAACGACTTTTACTTGGTTTATTTTTCTTGCATTAGTTCTTTTAATGCGTCCCATCATTTAATCCTACCATTGCAGAAAACAACCAAAATATGACGTACGCTTATGCCATTCGCATTCGCCACGGGGCCTCGTCATTACCCGTTAGGTTACTTAACTAACGACAGAGCGGGGGCTGGGCTAGCGCGGCTGCAAAACATAAGAAATGCCTAAATAATATCATATATAGATATAATGCAATGATAGCCATTTCAGATCATAGATGAACACATTGGATATATTAGGAATCCATAATTCGTACGAGCCTGTAACGAAAGGCGGATTACACGGTCACGATGAATAGCTAATACCCCACCCTAGACCCCTACGGGTGCGGCAAACTACCCGCCAAATATCCGAAGTGGAGCAACTTCCCTCAACAACGTGAGTAGGCCACTCGGCACTTCGAGATACCCGGTAGTTTGTGCACCCCACCTTGGGTCTATCCTAGGAGCAAAAAACAGTAAAAAGAAATTATACAATGACGGCTACAACCCCGACCCAGTTGTGCGGCAAAAAATAATATTACATCAATTTACATATTACATAAATTGAAAGATAAAAGGAAAAACTCTCATCTCACAACCCCTGGCTATTCATCCGCGACAATCCAATGAATTCATATACACATACCATCAATCATTACAGATCACAGATATGTATAACCCCCACTAATCGACGTATAGCGATTAGCGGACGTTCAATACATATAACACATCACAGATATATACCCGTCAGCTTAAGTCTTTAGAAGTTCGATAAAAATACGGATTTTCAAGCCCTAAAAACTAATTTTTCTTTCTGGAAAATCTGGGCTGAAAAGACATATTGTAAAACTCCCAAAACAACCCCAGAAATACACTGCAACAAAATTGTGCCACGGCCGAGTCAACTCGGCCGCGGAACCGCGGCGGGAGCATGCTCCCGCCGCGTTTCCGCGGCGCCTTGACCGGTTCGATGGACCAATTTTGCTGGGTGTTTAAACAAAAGCCTGAGCCGATTTTTAAGATAAGATTTATCATTTTTTGGACAGAAAAAAAATTCGGCAGAAACTTGATTTTACGGGTTCGTTTCGCGACTTTTTCTTCGATCGAACTTCTACTTACTTTGCTAACATGTTAGATAGTGTTTAACTAGGCTCCGATACTACTGTAAGTCCATGCTACCCTTCCCCGGAACTTACGGGGTTGCGGAAGTGGTGAAAAACGATTTTCCAGTGGGTGGTAACATGGACTCATAATACGTATCTTTATTAAACAACTAACTAACAACCTAACTTGATATTACCTACTCGGTTAGGGGGCTATACCTTTCTTTAACTCCTTCATCTTCAACTCCTCCAGGTGTACGGTTCGGCCTCACCACGTCGTCTCCTTGCGCCGAAGATGGATCCACCCGAAAGCTTCTACCTTTGGCTTCTTCTTCGAACTTTGAAGAAACTAGAACACTTGGCTTGCTAGGCCTTGTGAACTAGAATGAGTAGAGGATTGTTTTGGTGTCTTTTTATCTCTAAGGCAATGAGTCTCAACACATGAGAATGGTTTGCCTTGAGCTAGAGAGAGTAAGAGGAAGAGGGAGAGCTTGAGCAAGTGATGGCAAGAGAGAGAAATGAAATGAGAGAATGAGTAACTCTTTTGCCATCCTTGTTTTCATAATCCAAAGCCATCATAACAAAAATAGTAATCAAGTATTGTGTGATTGTTTAAGTCAAAATGACTATATCATTTTATGCACTCATTTTGCATAAATAAACAAGCAAGCAAAAGTCTTTGCCATGGAATGATAGCCATTGTCATGATGATGGTCAACTAGTCCAACCTAGTCAACCGGTCAACAAAGTCAACAAGTGAACAAAGTCAACCCTTCAACAACCATGTCACTATAATACTTAATTAATATCAATGTTAATTATATATATCTTATTCTCATTAGGGTTTAGTCAAAAGTCAATAGTCAACAGTCAACAGTCAACTGTCAACAACGCCAATGAGAATCCTCTGCCTCTGTCTCTCTGTCAACTGTGTATACACACCCGCATCCGCGTTCCGAGGAACATGAATACAAACGAGATAAAACCATTCCCAAAACGTACACAAGGATCTGGCTTAAACCAAAGCCCGCTAGTGTTAACTGTCCGGACACCAAACGTGCACAAGTGCACGGATGTGACCGAACCCTGTCGCAAAACCATGCGACCTGTCGCAAAACCATGTGACCACTACTCTTTTGCCTAAAGGCGAATAGCTTTCTGTGTGGGACTCTAAAGACTCGACACTACGATGGAAGTGGGTTTAACCACAGACCGCAAGCGGCACTAGCTGTGCGTAACGGTCCCCAGGTAGATGCCGATAAGAAGACAGACGAGGTGAAACCCATCTGAACTCCTACTGAGCCTGAACGTGACAATCTCTATACAGTCTGGTCTGTTCGTCTGATACATCGCATGGCAGGCCTAGGGGGCGGTAAACGTCAGTCCCCTAATAGCGGTACAAGTCGTGTCGGAGTGAAGCCCAGAACACCCTGAGATAACACTGGAAACCTACCAGTATATCTCGCTTGCCCTGGCCAGGGACTACTCGTGTAATGGCTCTCCTAGACACAACGTGATGTCAACCCCTAATACCGGGAGAGACGAATCCTGTCTAACCGTCACTGCCTCCAAGTGCTTCGGGACTGCACCTAACTACTACTTGTTTTCACGACTCCTTTGAGCCGTGGTAGGGTAGTAATCTAAGTACAGTAGGAACACACTCGAGGCGAAGTGACAGTGTCAAGTCAGCGGACTAAGCTGTACTCATGTCACCTGGGAACTGATAACGGATGATAGGTATAGTACCAACCAGCAGTTCCCGACGAGTCCGGTCCAGTGTACTCGTAACCCAACGAGCATCCGCATACTATCTCAAGTACGACGTACTGACGGTTGTGGGATAGACCGTCTCCCATATTGGGATGAGAAGCGCATACGCTAGTCTACTCCGGAGTATCGATGCCCTGTCTCGACAGTCCTGCGACTAGGGACCTGCATAAGGATGTGCTTAAAGATTACCCAGCCCCCACTAGTGTGACTGCCATCACAACGCTGGTAATCAAGCAATGATCCTAAGGGCTCCACTAATGTGTATAGGTGATATACTAAAATAAACACATGTACACATTGAAGTAGAAACAATCCAAGTAGTGTTGCGCCACGGCAGCGCCCCGGCCGTCTATCCGAGGCCAAAATGCGGAATCAAAATTTTCTTAAATTTCAAACTAGCGCTACCGCGGACAATAAACCCGGATCGTAACCATTAATCGATACTAGCAAACAAGAGATGGGGTGAGAGTTATACCGAGTGATCCGATTCCTCCGGTCTTCTCATCGTCTTCCCGATCTCCCGCGGAAACTCCGGTCGTCGCACCCTTGCCGGAAGGGCACCACATCGTCTGCATCTTTTACGGGCTCCCACCTCAATACCGAGGCAACTCGGGCGCGAAGTAGGCTAGCCGACGCGTATAAGATTTGCTGTAGAATGTGTAGGGTTGAAGCTATGTCTCATTTGGGGTTTTGTTGCCTTTGAAGATGATGGAGGAATCAAGATAAGAAAAATGGTGCTTGCATTTTTCTAGCATGAAAATGAGATCAAGAATGCCACACTCTCAAGAATGAAACTCTCTTCTTTTTTCTTCTCTCCAAAATGAAACCTTATCTTCTTAGAATGGTGGAGGAAAGAATACATAAGCAAGAGGGAGGTGAGTGTAGGAAAAGAGAGAGGGTGACCATATCCAAACATCATCATAACTGACTCACATCAACTACTAATCACCTCAAATCAACAAAAAGCAAGTGATGATGATAGATAAGAATGGTATCAAAAAGATGCTTTCATAATCAAACCATTTGCATGAAAACCCGCCACAATGTGTTATTTGCAAACATGCAAATAACCCCCTCCATCGGAAAGTCCGGCCGGGAAAGAACAAAGGAAAACCGGCCGGAACGGAATGCAAACTGGCAAATCCAGAAAACAGGTCCTGTAATAAATTACAGAAAAACCCCGACACTGTGCATACACACCCGCATCTGTATTCCGACCTGATACAAATGCAATGAGACAAAATCTACACTGTACTAAACTAGGATCCGGCTTAAACCAAAGCTGGCAAGTAATATCCGTCCGATCCTGATCCGTGCAATACCGCACGTATCAGATCGAACCCTGCCATATATCCATACTGCCACTAGTACAAACCGTCCGATCCTGATCCGTGCAATACCACACGAATCTGATCGGACCCTGCCATATCTCTATACGGCCTCTACAGCGTTTCGCCCGAAAGATTGAGTAACTGAAAGTGTGGTGGACTCTAAAGACTCGTCAATACTATGGCTGTGGATTTAACCACTAGCACGTCAGAGGTATAAGCCAATACGTGACAGGCCACCAGCTATTGACCAAAAAGGACGTGGATGAGCGAGCTCACCCTGACATCCTTCTGAGCCTGTCAGTGACAATATCCGTACAGTCCGGTCCGTTCGTCTATGAGTATCGCATGTCGGGCCTAGGGGGTTGGTAAAAGTCAGACCCCAAAAGCGGTACAAGTCGTGTCAGAGTGTAGCCCAGAACACCCTGAGATACTACTGGAATACCTACCAGTAAATCTCCTGCCTCGGCCGAGGGCTTTGCGTAATGGCTCTCCTAGACACAGCGCGACCTCATCTCCAATACCGGGAGAGACGAACCCCTGCAGATCCGCTCACTGCCTCCATGTGGCTCGGGACTGTACCCAACTAAAACCTGTTTGCACGACTCCTTTGAGCCGTGGTAGGGAAGTAATCAAAGCACAGTGGGAACTCACACGAGACAAATGACGATCTCAGGTCGATGAACTAACCTGTACACATGTCACCTGGGAACTGCTATCTGACGTCTGGTATAAGACCAACTAGCAGGTTCCCGGCGAGTCCTGTCCGGTGTACTCATAACCCAATGAGCACCTGTATACATCTTAGGTGAACCAACTGACACCAGTGGCTTGTGAGACCGGCCACCGCCCCTCGTCGGGGTCTCGACTGTATACACTAGTCTACTAATGGAGTATCGATGCCCTGTCTCGAAACTCCTACGACTAGGGACTTTTTAAGGATGTGCTTATAGACTACCAGCTAACACGTATATGATCGCCATCATACTGCTGGTAGTCAAGCAAGAATCCTAGGGGCTCTATCAACGTGTAATAGCGACATGTCAGGTCACCTAAAGCAGTACACGATGATAAAGATAAACCAGATAGCAAACTATCATCTCGAGTAAGACTGTCCTACCGGGATAGGTCCTCCCTCAATCATTGCAATCACGTGCCTGTGATCCAATAATTGACTCTGAGGGCACTATCTCCAACAATCTCCCACTTGAACTCAAGGCTAATTATTGCGATGTCGCATACTCACAGCCCGTGTGATACCGAACACCCAACTCCTCTACTAGACAGTCTCACAAAGCTCGTTTGCGAAACTATTGCGTTCGAGGAATAGCCTCAGTGAGTGGATCCGCTGTGATGTTTCTTTCTATGTCTCTCTATATCTCAAGTTCGCAGAGAAAGCCATCTCCCAAAATGAGAAATACCTGTCTTAGAGTATGTCTGGATATCTGATGGGACCTAGCTCATAAATGAACTCCAAATCCAAACTTTTTAGACTGTATCGATAACTGAACTTAATCAGTATCCAGCGCCATGCCTCCCTCAGTATCGCCTTGGACCACCTGTCCAAAATACTGCCCCTCGTCAGAAGGAGAAACGATAACTCTGACAGCCACTCTGCCATCCATGTCACCTTGGAAGCCTGGAATGATAACCGTCTTTTAAAAGAGGCTGTCGTTATCACAACCCTAGAACATCAACTTATGTTCTAAAACTGCTTCCGACTGTTTCTCCAGGATTGGATTAATATCAACTTATTGCACCTACTGCAAGAACAACATCTGGTGTGGTACTTGACATCTCATGATTGACTCAATTGCCTAAGCAAGTGATCTGCCAATCATGCACATCCCTCTCTACTTTAGTCTATAAGACACCTTTAGAGAGGGTGACTCCATCACCTGCAGGTACACTACCGTGCCAGGAGTCGTCCATTCTAAATACTCTTAGAATGTTGTCAAAGTACCCTGGTTGGGAAACCACCCAAATCTAGATCTAAAACCATAGATCTAGTAACCAGTATGTCTGATATAATGTCCAAGTCCTTTGTGGAGAAACCATTGTGTGACAACCAAAGTATAACCGATCGTAGTATAGGAATATCATTTCCTACTCTGTGTATGTCATCCAAATACCATGACATCACACCCTACTACCTTCTCAACAGATCCATCCCCTATTCTGATGAAGTCAAACCTATGACTGTCACATCAGAAATAGATGATCTATCTCCGCTGTATCTGCTTTAGTCTATAAATAGACATAAGCCTGATGACCACCAATGCTTCTACTGCTCCTACTGACTACGACAACCCTCTGCCAGAGTCATATAGACGTGCACTTCTAAAGCTAGTTTAGAACGACGCTATACTCATCCTCCTGCCGGGTCTCACAGTCTGGAACAACAGCAATGGTAAGTCTGGGTAAACAAGAACCTCTCTGCCACCGTCCTTGAGCATACCGAAGTACCTCTCGAGTGCCTGAGGTTACACATCATATCTGCGGAGTGGCCAATGGAATGTCAAATCAGATTGAATCTTTAGGTTCTTTATCAAATCTTCAGTAATCGTTTGTGGTTCTGGAATCGCTTCCAGTTCTACCATACTCCCACTACCTTTTTTCTGAAAAAATCCATTTTTTATTAAAACTGTGGCGAGTTAAGAACAATATCACTATTGATCTTCCAGATGGTAGAAAGTCAACCCTCGTCATAGCCTGGGTCAACCCACAAACAGCCATTACAGAAACGTGCCTTGAGTTGTCCAGTGTCTGGTTTTAAGCATAAGCCGGATAACTCCCCATACCTTAACAATGTCAAGATATGAACTGTTCTATATCCAATATAGAAACAGAGGCACTGATTTAATTTAACCAGATTCAAATCATGCAGCTGTCTCCAGTGCATGTCAACTAAATGGAAAGAGGCCGATCAGCGTTACTCAACTTAGGAATACTTCCAATTATGAGTAACCTGAAAGAGAAGCAAGTTCTCTTAATCATTACTATCAACTGAATACCATATACAAGTATCTACATCTTCGATCACCTTGAAGAGTCCCGATCCTTGCAATACCTGGTTCTCTACTTTATTCAAATACCTATAACTTCTCAAAATTCAGACCCTGTGTTTCCACGAAACACCTGTCTAAAAACTAAAGAAGTCATAAGTAAACTGAATATAGTACGAGGACCAACCCCTCTGTCCTGATGGACCCTGGACAACATACAATACCCTATATAAGTCCCTTGAGTCAGATAACTCATTCACTGCGCGTGGTAGGTTGAAAACTGTACTTTTGGTTAAGAAGAATTACACCGCTGTTTAATGCTCCTTACCTAACCATCCACTGATATAGGTAAATGTCACTGACATAATTTCAAAAAGTATATCTCACTCTATGAAAATAGACGTACAGATATATCAATTTGAAATTGGTGCATAATAGCGGATATTCAAAACCAAATAATTGCCGTCCGGCAAACAACCCAGGTGATTTCCTCAAATATCACCGATTACAACGAATCCCGATATACTGAGGATGATCACCCAATTCCCAATGACTTACTCCCACTCATCATCTGTAAAACCATACAGATGTGAGAATCATACCTGGTAAATACATACCCTGGAGTAAGTATCTAATCGGGAAATCAGTTTTCTTTTAACATTACACAGTGAAACTGAAACATTGAAATGTTTCGGAGGGGTATCCTGGTATTCCTAGTAATGCCTCTACCATTATCCAGATTCACAACTATAACCGTATAATTCTCTGCCACCTCTCCAAATCCCTTTATTTGTCTTTAGTCATTACCTTCTGCACACCCCTTAGGCCAAATGGTTTTCTTCCTTCCCTACCGTTCGGCACCAGCCTATGGTTTGGAAGAAGACTATCCAATAAGCATAAAGGGTGTACTGTCCTAATCCTAGGAGCACTCGCAAAGCGAGAGAAGGTGAAGATAAAAGACAACCGAATAAACTTTCTTCCTATTTCTCCCGGACCAGAATCCATCCCCGAACTGGAACAGGTTCCTTTCGAGTTCGTATATAACCATACGATGGAGTATCCAATAAACTGTGGATCTTCGTAGTGATACGGAGTGTCCTGGAGAAATACAAAGGTGATTTAGGATTGGCGAAGAAATACTTGGTTCGGTCGTGAATAGCAGTCGCAATTTACTTTGCCCTCTTACCAATCCCTTGCTTTGTCTTAACTTAATACCTTCTGCACACCATCGTTATGCTAATTGGTTTTCTTCATTCCCTACCGGTCGGCACCAGCCTATGGTTTGGAAGAAGACTATCCAATTTGCGTAATAGGTGTACTATCTCCTAAACCAAGGAGTACTTGCAATGAGAGAAGGTGAAAAGAAAGGACAACTGAATAATCCTATTCGTTTTCTCCAGAACCAGAAACCATCCTCGAAGTCCTTCGAGTTCGTATATAACCATACGATGGTTTTGTCCAATGGAAGTGGACGTTCGTAGTAATACGGGGTGTCCTGGAGAAAAGGGTAAAAGTTGGAGTGGCAATGAGGTTTGCAACTCTGACAATCCAAAAGCCTGTGTTAAGAAGGTTCGGTCAACTTGGTCACTGAGTCATAGTCCAGGGTCGGGTCAATGGTCGCTGCCAAAGAGAGAGAGAAAAGAAACACTCAGCGTGCACTCTAACCTAGATCAGAATGGTTATCACTTTGTCTAATCTGGAAACCTCCCACTGTCACCTCAAATTCTCCTCCAAACCTGAAAGAAGAATTAGTCGGGATCACCCGAGGAGTAAACCAACTCATCAGTGGGAATCGCGATCCAACTATCATTGCATGATAACGTGACGGAATCCGCTCACGTCATCACACTCCGGAAGGTATGCGCATATCTGGCAAGTTTCAGTTCTTTTGAAACCCCCGATGTGATTTTTACCCTAAGCGGTTTATGACCTTGACTAGGTCAACAAACCATAAACCGCCAGTCAAGTTCAACCCGTCATTATTCTGGATTGCATTAAACCCACCCGTACGTGCCCTTGACTAGGTCAACAAGGCCGCACGACTGTCTTAACCAATCCTACTTATGCAACAAACAAGTACTACTTAGCTACCGAACACTACGTCTTGACTAGGTCAACAAACGCAGCACGACTACTAAATAATACCTGTAGGAAATGACGGAGGGCTACGGCTGGTTTTAGGCGAAAAACCTTTAACGTAATGAACTTGATATCGTTGAAGGAACTGCATAGCCTTTTATAAAAATATAGTGACGAAAACCATTGCTAAAGAGGTCACTCCCGGTGAAGGGATCTCGGCTCTTTCCCCGTAGAATGAGGTGCAGGATATTCCAACTGAATACCACGATGCAAAGCAAAAGGCAATCGGCTATAGTGAAGTTATTTTCCTGACGCAAACTTCTGTCCAAGGGGTCACTCCCGGTGAAGGGATCTCGGCCCTTGCCTCGTCGACTGAGGAGAAGGATATTCTAACAGAATACCACTATGCAAAACAAAAGAGAACGCCCTTGCAATAACAGCTTTTTGAAAAATTGTTCCAACAACATCAGAATAGGTTTGTTTATCTTGCATTGATCCGAATCAACGCAGTCCCATCAATTAATCACACCAATAAAGAATGAAAATAATGATGTACGTATATGCCATCCGCATTCGCCACTGGGTCCCGTCATCACCCGTTAGGTTACTTAACTAACGACAGAGCGGGGACTGGACTAGCGCGGATGCAAAACATATACAACATCTACTAATATATATACCAATATATTATATTCGCTCAAGGCGCGATAAGAATGCAACATCACAGAAATGTACAGCATCACAGAACAATACAGATATCTGGGATCCCCGGGTTTCATAGAGCCGCTACTGAAACCCGACGTTCCCCTGGTCGTGTGGATAGCCTGTGCAATGAAATCCTAGACCCCTACGGGCGCTGAAAGTCACCCGCCAAAACCTGAAGCGAGGCATCCCCCTTCAGTACCGTGAATGGACCACCCTGCACTTCACGGAATCCGGTAACTTGGGCACCCCTCCTGGGTCAACTTGTACCCCCTACGAGTGCGGCGAATAGCCCGCCAATCCTAGAGTGAAGCCCCCTCCGTCTCAATGCCATGAGATGCGGGCCCGTTGCCCTCTAGAACCCGGCTATCCGTGCACCCCTCCGCGGGGTAATCCTAGTACAGAAAGTAAAATATACATACACCGGGTACATCGACCGCAACCAGGTCGTGCCACAAAAGAATAATACAAACAGGCAGTGACGGCAGTCCACATGTCGGACGCTCGCCCCGCAATATCAAATGTACATATAAAACAAAACCGTACTAACATTGTGTCACGACCCGAAAGAGCACGTGACTGGCCCTTGAACCATATGAAGTCTATAGGACTCCATCTGATCCAAGTAAGCCGAAAGCCCAGAAATCTAAAACCATTTTTTTAGAATAAGTAAAGAAACTGGTTTAAAGAAGTGAAGAAATACATGTTTGAAATCAAGGTTTTTAAATAACTAAGCCGAATATTCATTTTTAAAACAGTAAGTCTTTTCTAAAAATTTCGGCAGAGTTTCTTTTGTAAAACTGGCCCCGAATGGGGTACAACAAGGATAACAATATATGCAATGATAAAGGCATCCCCAAGCGGGAGCTAGCTCTTCGTCAAATGACGGCCACAACCACACAAGCAATAAGAATATACAACGCCGAAAGGCGAGGGTCAAACCAAAAGAACTCAAAAGCAACAAGAAAACCGCAATACTACTAAGCGCGACTCTAAGGTCGAATAATACATCACTAAAGTCTAGGTCTGAAACAATATACAAGTTTTGGTTGATGGAAATTCTAGATACAATGAATAAGGTAAATACAATGGTGGTTCTTGATGCAAAAGAATCCACCTACCAAGAGCAATTCACCCGCAAGAAAGTAGTGTGCCAGAAATGCCGCAATGGAACCTGTACGGCAGAACCTGCAAGAACTGTGGCACAACGGGGGTGAGTTGCCAACTTGTGAATAGAAATATCTACAAGTAGAAACCGAATGCAAGACATAAACCTAGGTCAACAATCAGTAATATAACCATAAGAGCACACCTGAAGTATGATAAGGTGGCAAGGTAACATCTAAATATGTATGTAGTGCCAGGTACCCAGGTAATAACATGTCATCAGTATAAGGTATGTCTGCATGAAGTAAATATGATGAAGTATCAAGGATATCAATACACATATATTAGCGTCCCATACCACTAATATTGGTGTAAGGGTATATATAACAGCGCCCTCATACCCTGTTATATATACAAATGAAGTATTATCAGTGTAAATCCAGTCTGTATATGATCCATGTCTGTATATATGTGGAACCCGTCCACCCGTCACCCAATGACAATAAGCATCATGTATGCAATATGAGGATATAAACAAAATCATGGAAAAACATCATGAAACCCGTGCCTAGCATCGACACGTAAATCCTCATCCATCGGGCTCCGTCAGTCCGGATCGGCCCGCGGGCTATGTCTGCGGAATCGGCCCTCGGCCCCGGCCGTACGCCCATCTCTCAACTCCGGTCGGTATCCTCCAGATATCCGCCGAGCTCAAATACAATCACCGGTAGGTACTCACCCGCCTCTAGGCTCAATCGGCAAAACCCATAGATCATCTTGCCGAGGGGAACCATACCGGGCCCACCACGAACCCGCAAACGGATCATCCACTCCTCAAATCGGGTTTCCAGCACACGTCTCAGCACCGAGAAAACGCGTGGTGGACGCACCAAAATATCATATCACGAGGTACCGGGTTTTTCAAAATAGAGCATCCTTTCTTAAATAATCCCACGGTCCTCAAAACCAGAAATCACATGAAAATCCAACATCAAGAAGTAAATCCAATGCGATGTACTATGCAATCAATCCATGATGTATGCGACATGTAAAGAAAGGAAATCATATCAGAAGTCATGCAACAGTACTACAGTGTAGTGGCATGGCAATTATCGATGATGAAGTGTGTGAGCCGGCAAATAGTGTACGTGGAACTTACGCATCATCGATAATGGTGCTGGTGTCCTAACAGCATAATAATAATATAGCAATAAAAATATGCCAGCAATGCGAATAGCATGAATATGCGGAAATCAAATAGTCAACACCACAGTGAAGAATCTACTATGCAAACTACAGATCTAAGTATCAGGTCAATCAGGAGGGGTAGGTGTGGAAACCACCTAAATCTGAGTCGATAAATATAGATATATAGTCGTTGATCCCGCCTCAACAACATATCGTAGGACATCCTCGAGTTATGAGTACGGATCTATCATCAATATCGGCTCGTACGGTAAATCATCGTACGGCATCCCAATAGCTGGGTACGGGTCAACATCTCACTATCTCATCACATAACAGGTATCACTATCATCAGATCATATAATCTGGGGTACTACTCTATGTCTAGTACAAATCGATACCATCAATAAAGTATGCATGCGGGGGTAAACACACATCCCAAGCCCGCAAGAAACACAAGTCATATCCCAAATATGAATCATATCAAATCACCGATCTCGCGGCACAAAGCCCACATCATCGACTCATCTCCAAAGTCATCCCATATCATCAAACACAGTGCAAGTATAATGAGTATGCAAGGTTGTGCGTGTAGGTGTAATTCTATTCTAGGGTTCGCGACTATAAACAACACTAGTCACTTCTAACCCAACACTATCCATAGTACACCTAACTATCATATATAATAACAACTACGGACTGCGGGGGTGCTATACGCCATCCACCCGACTTCCCCCTGTAGATATAATCTACTCACCTTGCATCATCATATGCGGACGTCACCACGCATTTGCTTGTCGTCCGAAGTATTCATGGGTACCTACATATCAAAGTATCGTATATGCGCATTAAAACCACATCCAAGCTAAAACGGCACATGAAATCCAAAACGATACGATAAGGGGCCTATAGGTGAGAACCTATGGCACGCCTTCAAAACCATCAATAAATCCTCTATATCGTCGTATAAACGCCAAATAGTCGAGGAAAAACACAATCCACAATTGCAGAATCAAAAATACGGAATACGGAAACACGAATCCATAATAGCAACTTAAGATATATGTCCCAGATTTCACCCTAGATGGAATCAGTCAAAACTAGAAGTACCCAGGGCCAAGAATTGAGGAAATGGGGGCATGCACAGAAAACGAGGAAATTCCTCTCTGCTCTGGCCGCAAATTGCGGCCAGAATGGGAATTTCGGCGGCCTCACTTTGGAATGGGGAGCTAGGGTTTGGGGTGATGGTTCTCTGGTGCCTGCACATCTCACTGTCCACTCAACTTTATTTTAAGGTGTCTCGGGTGATAGCAGATTCTTAATAACAGTGGCAGATTCCAGTTTTTCCCCGATATCGGTTTCTAAAATCCGTATTCTGGTTTTAGGCTTCAGGTTAGGGTCTCAATTTAGGCACTAAGGTGTTTATATAACCTCAACTGAGCTTAATTTCCCAATACAACACAAGTTTCTCTCAAACCCTAACTAGGTTTTCATCAAGTCCATAATATCACACAATATCGATTCTATAACAACATTGGGGTATAGGGAATGCTAGAATTAAGCTAATGTTTCAGAAATTACCTCAATTGGCTGTTGGAGATAATGCCCTCAGAGTCAATTATTGGATTACAGGCACGTGATTGCGGTGATTGAGGGAGGACCTATCCCGGTAGGACAGTCTTACTCGAGATGATAGTATGCTATCTGGTTTACCTTTATCATCGTGTACTGTTTTAGGTGACCTGACAAGTTGCTATTACACGTTGATAGAGCCCTTAGGATTCGTGCTTGACCACCAGCAGTATGAGGGCGATCATATAAGTGGGAGCTGGGGTCTATAAGCATATCCTGAAATGGTCCCTAGTCGTGTGAGTTTCGAGACAGGGTATCGATACTCCAGAGTAGACTAGTGTATACAGTCGAGACCCCGACGAGGGGAGGTGGCCGGTCTCACAAGCCACTGGTGTCAGTTGGATCACCTAAGATGTATACAGGTGCTCATTGGGTTATGAGTACACCGGACAGGACTCGCCGGGAACATGCTAGTTGGTCATATACCAGACGTCAGATAGCAGTTCCCTGGTGACATGTGTGCAGGTTAGTTCATCGACCTGGGGATCGTCATTTGTCTCGTGTGAGTTCCCACTGTACTTTGATTACTACCCTACCACGGCTCAAAGGATTCGTGCAAACAGGTTTTAGTTGGGTACAGTCCCGAGCCACATGGAGGCAGAGAGCGTATCTTCAGGGGTTCGTCTCTCCCGGTATTGGGGGTGAGGTCGTGCTGTGTCTAGGAGAGCCATTACACGAAGTCCTTGGCCAAGGCAAGGAGATTTACTGGTAGGTATTCCAGTAGTATCTCAGGGTGTTCTGGGCTACACTCCGACACGACTTGTACCGCTTTTGGGGGTCTGACTTTTACCAACCCCCTAGGCCCGCCATGCGATGCTCATAGACGAACGGACCGGACTGTACGGATATTGTCACTGACAGGCTCAGTAGGGTTGTCAGGCTGAGTTCACTCACAGACATCCCTTTTAATCAGTACCTGGTAGCCCGTTACGTATTGGCTTATACCTCTGACGTGCTAGTGGTTAAATCCACAACCAAAGTGTTGACGAGTCTTTAGAGTCACCCACATTCAGTTACTCAGCTTTCGGGCGAAAGGTTGTAGAGGCCGTATGGAGATATGGCAAGGTCCGATCAGATACGTGCGGTATTGCACGGATCAGGATTGGACAGTTTGTACTATAGGCCGTATGGTTATATGGCAGGGTTCGATCAGATACATGCGGTATTGCACGGATCAGGATCGAACGGATTTTACTAGCTGGCTTTGGTTTAAGCCGGATTCTAGTATAGTACAGTGGAGATATTGTCTCATTGCATTTGTATTTCGGTCGAAATACAGATGCGAATGTGTATGCACAGTATTGGGGTTTTCCTGTAATTTATTACGGGACCAGTTTTCTGGAGTTGCCAGTTTGCTTTCCGTTTCGGCCGATTTCCATTGTTCCGTTCATTGGCCGAAGATTGGTGGAGGGGGGCTTATTTGCATTGTTGCAAATAAGTGTTTTTGGAGGGGGTTCTTTGCATATATTTATATCATGATGGTTTCATGATGGAGCCCATCCTTTGACTTCTAGCTTTATGATGATGGCTTGACCATTGTAGGTTATGATTGGCTTTTGGAGTGTTGGGTTTTGTTCTCTCATCATCTCTTTTCATCATTGCATTCCACCCACCCCCTTGACCTTTCTCTTTCTCTCTCCAATCACACTTGAGAAGGGGGGGCCGGCCATTCCTATGGAAGGGAATGGAATGGGATTCTTTTTGGTGTGTGTGTGGCATTTTTGTTTCTCATGTTTGCTAAAAAAGTCCTCTAGCTCATTTCCAAAAGTTGCTCTCTTTTCCTCCACCAAATGGCAATTCCACAACCCCAAAAATGAGACACAATTTCTGCAAATTCTACAGCAAATCTTGGGCACGTCGAGTAGCCGGCTTCGTGCCCGAGTTGCCTCGGCATTGAGGTGGGAGCCCGTAAAAGAAGTAGGCGATGTGGTGCACTTCCGGCGACGAGGAGGAGACGGGACATTCCGCAGGAGATCGGGACGACGACGAGAAGACCGGAGGACTCGGATCTGTCGGTATACTTCTCTTCCCTATCTTGTTAGTAGCTTAGACTTGTTAATGGTTACGATCCGGATGTTTAGTGCGCGGTGGTGCCGGTTTGCTAAGTCCGCAAAATTAAAGTTTTTCACCGCTTCCGCATTCCGGCGTCGGATTGACGGCCGGGGCGCCGCCGTGCACTTACAGTGGTATCAGTGCCTCGCTATTAACTTAGTCTAGCTTGGTGTAGTGTGTTTTTCTGTTTTGATCGATCGAATGTTCCAAAACTACATTTTTGTTAGCATCAGTTTTCTGTTGGAAATTTTTGGTGTCGAAAAATTTTTCAGGTTGTAAAATAGTGATGCACTGGAGGTTGTAAGCCCACTGTAGAAATTCGACGAAGTAAGTCGACGACCTGAGCGCAGAACCGCGGCCAAAACCCCCATGTGGCCGCGGTTCCGCCGCCGAATGGTGTCCTTGCTTTGTCAAATTTCTTCAGTCGCTTTCTGGGCTTAAAATATGGGTTTTGGAATATTAATTTTGGGCCCATAATTTCTGTATCTGCTACAGTATTGTTTGTGGGCCCACTTGTTAATGTTTGATTGGTCGGATATTTTAAACACATTATTTCACAGTATTTACATTATATCTGCGACCGTGAATGTCACTTGATCGGTAAATCCGGTCTAACTGCTATAGCCCTGTTAGACGGATTCGCGAACGTGACTTTCACGTTGATGTTCTGTTTTTGCTGTGATATTGCGGATTGGTCGTGGGGGATAGCGTGGATGCAATGCTAGTACAGTTGTGGATTTATTATGTACATTTGATAGTGCAGGGCGAGCGTCCGACATGTGGACTGCCGTCACTGCCTGATTGTATTATTATTTTGGGGCACGACCTGGTTGCGGTCGATGTACCCGTTGTATGTATATTTTACTTTCTGTACTAGGATTACCCCGCGGAGGGGTGCACGGATAGCCGGGTTCTGGAGGGAAACAAGCCCGCATCTCATGGCATTGAGACGGAGGGGGCTTCACTCTGGAATTGGCGGGCTATTCGCCGCACTCGTAGGGGGTACAGGTTGACCCAGGAGGGGTGCCCAAGTTACCGAATTCCGTGAAGTGCTGGGTGGTCCATTCACGGTACTGAAGGGGGCTGCCTCGCTTCAGGTTTTGGTGGGTAACTTGCCGCGCCCGTAGGGGTCTAGGATTTCATTGCACATGCTATCCACATGACCAGGGGAACGTCGGGTTTCAGCAGTGGCTCTGTGAAACCCGGGGATCCCAGATATCTGTATTGTTCTGTGATGCTGTACATTTTTGTGATGTTGCATTTCTTTTCACGCCTTGAGCGAAATATAATATATTGGTATATATATTAGTAGATGTTGTATATGTTTTACATCCGCGCTAGTCCAGTCCCCGCTCTGTCGTTAGTCAGCTAACCTAACGGGTAATGACGGGACCCAGTGGCGAATGCGGATGGCATATACGTACATCAGTATATTTTCGTTCTTTTCGGTGTGATCAATTGATGGGACTGTATTGATTCGGATCAATGCAAGTTTAAAAGAAACCTAATCTGATGTTGTTGGAACACTTTTCAAAAAGCTGTTATTGCAAGGACGTTCACTTTTGTTTTGCATCATGGTATTCAGTTGGAATATCCTGCTCCTCAGTCAACGAGGCAAGGGCCGAGATCCCTTCACCGGGAGTGACCCCTTGGACAAAAGTTTGCGTCGGGGCATTAACTTCACTATAGCCGATTACTTTTGCTTTGCATCGCGGTATTCATTTGGAATATCCTGCACCCCATTCTACGGGGAAAGAGCCGAGATCCCTTCACCGGGAGTGACCTCTTTAGCAACGGTTTTCGTCACTATATTTTCAAAAAGCTATCCGTTCCTTCGACGATATCAAGTTCTTTACGTTAAAGGTTTTCGCCAGAAACCATTCGTAGCCCTCCGTCGTTTCATATGGGTAGTCAATAGTATTCAAGCTGTGTTTGTTGGCCAAAGTCAAGGCACAGTGTTTGGTAGCTGTTGGTTATTCATATGCAGCATAGATAGATGCGTTGGTTTGGGACAGTCGTATAGCCTTGTTGGCCAAAGTCAAGGGCTTGTGCGGGTGGATTCAAATCAACCTGAAGAATGACGGGTAGAACTTGACATGTGACTTATGATTTGTTGGCCAAAGTCAAGGTCATAAGAGCATGGGGCAGAAATCACATCGGGAGTTTCAAAATAACTGAAACTTGCCAGATATGCGCATACCTTCTGGAGTGTGATGATGTGAGCGGATTCCGTCACGTTATCATGAGATGATAGTTGGATCCCGATTCCCACTGATGAGTTAGTTTACTCCTCGGGTGACCCCGACTAATTCTTCTTTCAGGTTTGGAGGAGAATTTGAGGTACAGTGGGAGGTTTCCAGATTAGATAAATTGGTAACCATTCTGATCTAGGTTAGAGTGCACGCTGAGTGTTTCTTTTCTCTCTCTCTTTGGCAGCGACCATTGACCCGACCCTAAGACATTGACTCAGAGACCAAGTTGACCGAACCTTCTTAAACACTGGCTTTTGGATTGTCAGAGTTGCAAACCTCATTGCCACTCCTACTTTTACCCTTTTCTCCAGGACACCCCGTATTGCCACGAACGTCCACTTCCATTGGACAAAACCATCGTATGGTTAGATACGAACTCGAAAGAATTTATTCGAGGATGGTTTCAGGTTCTGGAGAAAACGGATAGGATTATTCAGTTGTCTTTTCCTTTTACCCTCTCTCAGGTTACGAGTACTCCTTGGTTTAGGGGTAGTACACCTATTACGCAAATTGAATTGTCTTCTTCCAAACCTTAGGCTAGTGCCGACCGGTAGGGAATGAAGAAAACCAATCAGCATAACGATGGTGTGCAGATGGTATTAAGTTAAGACAAAACAAGGGATTAGTAAGAGAGCAAAGTAAATTGCAACAGATATTCATGACCAAACCAGGTATTTCTTTGCCAATCCTAAAATCACCTTTGAATTTCTCCAGGACACTCCGTATCACTACGAAGATCCACAGTTTATTGGATACTCCATCGTATGGTTATATACGAACTCGAAAGGAACTTGTTCCAGTTCGGGGATGGATTCTGGTTCAGGAGAAATAGGAATAAGATTTATTCAGGTGTCTTTTATCTTCACCTTCTCTCGCATTGCGAGTGTTCCTAGGATTGGGACAGTACACCCATTATGCTTATTCGATAGTCTTCTTCCAAACCATAGGCTGGTGCCGAACGGTAGGGAAGGAAGAAAACCATTTGGCCTAAAGGGGTGTGCAGAAGGTAATGACTAAAGACATATGAAGGGATTTGGAGAGGTGGCAAAGAATTATACGGTTACAGTCGTGAAAATGGAAAAGGAATTACTAGGAATACCGGGATACCCCTACGAAACATTTCAATGTTTCAGTCTCACTGTGTACTGTTAAAGGAAAGCTGATTTCCCGACTAGATACTTACTCCAGGGTATGTATTTACCAGGAATGATTCTCACATCTGTATGGTTTTACAGATGATGAGTGGGAGTAAGTTGTTGGGAATTGGGTGACTATCCTCATTATATCGGGATTCGTTGTAATCGGTGATATTTGAGGAAATCACCTGGGCTGTTTGCCGGTCGGCAAATATTTGGTTTTGAATATCCGTTGTTATGCACCAATTTCAAATCGATATATCTGTACGTCTATTTTCATAGAGTGAGATATACCTTTTTGAAATTATGTCTACGACATTTACCTATATCAGTGGATGGTTAGGTAAGGAGCATTAAACATCGGTGTAATTCTTCTTGACCATAAGTACAGTTTTCAACCTACGACACACAGTGAAAGAGTTATCAGACTCAAGGGACTTATACAAAGTAATGTATATTGTCCAGGGTCCATCAGGACAAAGGGGTAGGTCCTCGTACTATATTCGGTTTACTTATGACTTCTCTAGTTTCTAGACAAGTGTTTCGTGGAAACACAGGGTCCGAATTTTGAGAAGTTGTGGGTATTTGAATAGAGTAGAGAACCAGGTGTAGCAAGTATCGGGATTCTTCAAAGAGATCGAAGATGTAGATACTTGTGCATGGTATTCAGTTGATAGTAATGATTAAGAGATCTTGCTTCTCTTTCAGGTTATTCATAATTGGAAGCATTCCTAAGTTGAGTAACGATGATCGGCCTCCTTCCATTTTGTTGACATGCACTGGAGACAGCTCCATGATTTGAATCTGGTTTAATTAAATCAGTGCCTCTGTTTCTATATTGGATATAGAACAGTTCATATCTTAACGGTGTTAAGGTACGGGGAGTTGTCCGTTTTATGCTTAAAACCAGACACTGGACAACTCAAGGCACGTTTCTGTAATGGCTGTTTGTGGGTTGACCCAGGCTATGACGAGGGTTGACTTTCTACCATCTGGATGAACAATAGCAATATTGTTCTAGACTCGCTACAGTTTTATTAAAAATGGATTTTTTCAGAAAACAGTAGTGGGAGTATGGTAGAACTGGAAGTGATTCCAGAACCACAAACGATTACTGAAGATTTGATAAGGAACCTAAAGATTCAATCTGGATTGACATTCCATTGGCCACTCCGCAGATAAGGTGGGTAACCTCAGGCACCCGAGAGGTGCTCCGGTAGCCTCAAGGACGGTGGCAGGGAGGTTCTTGTTTACCCACACTTGCCATTGCTGCTGTTCCAGGCTGCGAGACCCGGCAGGAGAATGAGTATAGCGTCGTTCTGAACTGACTTCAGAAGTGTACGTGTATATGACTCTGCCAGAGGGTTGTCGTAATCAGTGGGAGCAGCGGAAGCATTGGTGGACAGGTAGCTTATGTCTATTTATAGACTAAAGCAGATATAGCGGAGATAGATCATCAATTTCTGATGTGACAGTCATAGGTTTGACTTCATCAGAATAGGGGATGGATCTGTTGAGAAGGTAGTAGGGTATGATGTCATGGTATTTGGATGACATACACAGAGTAGGAAGTGATATTCCTACACTACAATCGGTTATACTTTGGTCGTCACACAGTGTTTTCTCCACAAAGGAAATGGATTTTATATCAGACATACTGGTTACTAGATCTATGGTTTTAGATCTAGATTTGGGTGGTTTCCCAATTAAGGGTACTTTGACAGCATTCTAAGAGTATTTAGAATGGACGACTCCATGCACGGTAGTGTACCTGCAGAAGATGGAGTCACCCTCTCCAAAGGTGTCTTACAGACTGAAGGGGAGAGGGACGTGCATGATTGGCAGATCACTTGCTTAGGCAATTGAGTCAATCATGAGATGTCAAGTACCACACCAGATGTTGTTCTTGCACTAGCTGCAATAAGTTGACATTGATCCAATCCTGGAGAAACAGTCGGTAGCAGTTTTAGAACATGAGTGGATGTTCTAGGGATATGATAACGACAGCCTCATTCGAGAGACAGTTATCATTCGAGGCTTCCAAGGTGACATGGACGACAAGGAGGTTGTCAGAGTTATAGTTTTTCCTTCTGACGAGGGGCAGTATATTGGACAGGTGGTCCAAGGCAATACTGAGGGTGGCATGGCGCAGGATACTGATTAAGTTCAGTTGATGATACAGTCGAAGAAGTTTGGATTTGGAGTTCATTTATGAGCTATGTCCCATCAGACATCCAGACACATTCTAAGACAGGTATTGCTTATTTCGGGAGATGGGTTTCTCCGCGAACTTGAGATATAGAGAGACATAGAAAGAGACATCAAAGCGGATCCACTCACTAAGGCTATTTCTCGAACGCAATAGTTTTGCAAACGAGCTTTGTGAGACTGACTAGTAGAGGAGTTGGGTGTTCGGTATCACACGGGCTGTGAGTATGCGACATCGCAATAATTAGCCTAGAGTGCAAGTGGGAGATTGTTAGAGATAATGCCCTCAGAGTCAATTATTGGATCACAGGCACGTGATTGCGGTGATTGAGGGAGGACCTATCCCGGTAGGACAGTCTTACTCGAGATGATAGTATGCTATCTGGTTTACCTTTATCATCGTGTACTGTTTTAGGTGACCTGACAAGTTTCTATTACAAGTTGATAGAGCCCCTAGGATTCTTGCTTGACCACCAGCAGTATGAGGACGATCATATAAGTGGGAGCTGGGGTCTATAAGCATATCCTGAAATGGTCCCTAGTCGTGTGAGTTTCGAGACAGGGTATCGATACTCCAGAGTAGACTAGTGTATACAGTCGAGACCCCGACGAGGGGCGGTGGCCGGTCTCACAAGCCACTGGTGTCAGTTGGATCACCTAAGATGTATACAGGTGCTCATTAGGTTATGAGTACCCGGACAGGACTCGCCGGGAACATGCTAGTTGGTCATATACCAGACGTCAGATAGCAGTTCCCTGGTGACATGTGTGCAGGTTAGTTCATCGACCTGGGGATCGTCATTTGTCTCGTGTGAGTTCCCACTGTACTTTGATCACTACCCTACCACGGCTCAAAGGAGTCGTGCAAACAGGTTTTAGTTGGGTACAGTCCCGAGCCACATGGAGGCAGTGAGCGTATCTTCAGGGGTTCGTCTCTCCCGGTATTGGGGGTGAGGTCGTGCTGTGTCTAGGAGAGCCATTACACGAAGTCCTTGGCCAAGGCAAGGAGATTTACTGGTAGGTATTCCAGTAGTATCTCATGGTGTTCTGGGCTACACTCCGACACGACTTGTACCGCTTTTGGGGGTCTGATTTTTACCAACCCCCTAGGCCCGCCATGCGATGCTCATAGACGAACGGACCGGACTGTACGGATATTGTCACTGACAGGCTCAGTAGGGTTGTCAGGCTGAGTTCACTCACAGACATCCCTTTTAGTCAGTACCTGGTAGCCCGTTACGTATTGGCTTATACCTCTGACGTGCTAGTGGTTAAATCCATAACCAAAGTGTTGACGAGTCTTTAGAGTCCCCCACATTCAGTTACTCAGCTTTCGGGCGAAAGGTTGTAGAGGCCGTATGGAGATATGGCAAGGTCCGATCAGATACGTACGGTATTGCACGGATCAGGATTGGACAGTTTGTACTATAGGCCGTATGGTTATATGGCAGGGTTCGATCAGATACGTGCGGTATTGCACGGATCAGGATCGAACGGATTTTACTAGCCGGCTTTGGTTTAAGACGGATTCTAGTATAGTACAGTGGAGATATTGTCTCATTGCATTTGTATTTCGGTCGAAATACAGATGCGGATGTGTTTGCACAGTATTGGGGTTTTCCTGTAATTTATTACGGGACCAGTTTTCTGGAGTTGCCAGTTTGCTTTCCGTTTCGGGCGATTTCCATTGTTCCGTTCATTGGCCGAAGATTGGTGGAGGAGGGCTTATTTGCATTGTTGCAAATAAGTGTTTTTGGAGGGGGTTCTTTGCATATATTTATATCATGATGGTTTCATGATGGAACCCATCCTTTGACTTCTAGCTTTATGATGATGGCTTGACCATTGTAGGTTATGATTGGCTTTTGGAGTGTTGGGTTTTGTTCTCTCATCATCTCTTTTCATCATTGCATTCCACCCACCCCCTTGACCTTTCTCTTTCTCTCTCCAATCACACTTGAGAAGGGGGGGGCCGGCCATTCCTATGGAAGGGAATGGAATGGGATTCTTTTTGGTGTGTGTGTGGCATTTTTGTTTCTCATGTTTGCTAAAAAAGTCCTCTAGCTCATTTCCAAAAGTTGCTCTCTTTTCCTCCACCAAATGGCAATTCCACAACCCCAAAAATGAGACACAAGTTCTGCAAATTCTACAGCAAATCTTGGGCACGCCGAGTAGCCGGCTTCGTGCCCGAGTTGCCTCGGCATTGAGGTGGGAGCCCGTAAAAGAAGTAGGCGATGTGGTGCACTTCCGGCGACGAGGAGGAGACGGGACATTCCGCAGGAGATCGGGACGACGACGAGAAGACCGGAGGACTCGGATCTGTCGGTATACTTCTCTTCCCTATCTTGTTAGTAGCTTAGACTTGTTAATGGTTACGATCCGGATGTTTAGTGCGCGGTGGTGCCGGTTTGCTAAGTCCGCAAAATTAAAGTTTTTCACCGCTTCCGCATTCCGGCGTCGGATTGACGGCCGGGGCGCCGCCGTGCACTTACATTGGCAACTCAAGAATTTTCTTGAGTTGCCCCTAGTGGCCAAACTCCATGCTTTCTTGGTCCATCATGTAGGTCTCGAGCTTGTGCACAATTTTAATGAAATGAGATTGGGGTTTTGGTGTGGTTTTAGAGGTGAAGTGAGGAGTTGAAGTGGGGAGGGAGATGAAGGAGAGGCAGCAGCAGCAAGCATGGAAGAGGGAGAGAGAAATGAGGGGAAAATGGCTAAGGGTTTGGTCAAAAGAGCCCATACCTCACTCTCTCACCAACCCTCAATTCTTTAATCTTTTCTCTTTTCTTTTCCTTTTCTTTTCTCTCAAAATCCTTCTCACATAAATAGTAAACCCAAATGAGAAACCATGGCAAGAAAAATGCACAAGTGTAGGAAAAGTGATATGTGCATGTTTTGCTAAAAAATGCTAAAAATCCAATTAGCGGTTTTTTTAATCGCGATTAGCAATAAATTAGTGTCAAACTAATTACAAAAACTTTAAAATGTCATAATTCTCTAATTTACCCTATTTTAGAATTTTCCATAATTTTTCTCAAATTTTTCCTATTTATTTGCATTTAATAATTCCAAAATATTAAAATATTCAATAAAATAATATTAAATTATAAAAATTCCCAAAATTAATATTTTATCTTTTTGAAAATATTACACATTGCATCCAGGCTATCCCCCACGACCGATCCGCAAAATCACAGCAATACAAAGAACATCAACGTGAATATTACGTTCGCAAATCCGTCCAACCGGGCTATAGCAGTTAGACAGGATTTACCGATCGAGCGACATTCACGGTCGCAGATATAATGTAAATACTGTGAAATATTGTGTTTAAAATATCCAATCGATAAAAAATTAACAAGTGGGCCCCAAAGTAATACTGTAGCACTCACAGAAATTTTGGGCCCAATTTTAATATTCCAAAACCCCTATCTTAAGCCCAAAAGCCCACTGCAAAAAATTGGTGGAATGATACACTATTACTGCGGCGGAACCGCGGCCAAATAGGGGTTATGGCCGCGGTTCCGCGGTCCTATGGAGGGATCATACTACCAACTTTTCACAGTGTTCTTATAATTCCATGTACATCACTTTTCTACAACCTGAAAAATTTTTCGAGCCCGGAAAAAATCGACAGAAAATTGATTCATGCAAAACGCGGATTTTGGAATTTTGGTCGATCGGATAAGCAAAACACATTAGAACAAGCTAGGCAAGGTTAATGGCGTGTCTCTGATACCATGTTGCGCCACGGCAGCGCCCCGGCCGTCTATCCGAGGCCAAAATACGGAATCAAAATTTTCTTAACTTTCAAACTGGCGCTACCGCGGACAATAAACCCGGATCGTAACCATTAATCGATACTAGCAAACAAGAGATGGGGTGAGAGTTATACCGAGTGATCCGAGTCCTCCGGTCTTCTCGTCGTCGTCCCGATCTCCCGCGGAAGCTTCGGTCGTCGCATCCTTGCCGGAAGGGCACCACATCGTCTGCATCTTTTACGGGCTCCCACCTCAATACCGAGGCAACTCGGGCGCGAAGTAGGCTAGCCGACGCGTCCAAGATTTGCTGTAGAATGTGTAGGGTTGAAGCTATGTCTCATTTGGGGTTTTGTTTCCTTTGAAGATGATGGAGGAATCAAGATAAGAAAAATGGTGCTTGCATTTTTCTAGCATGAAAATGAGATCAAGAATGCCACACTCTCAAGAATGAAACTCTCATCTTTTTTCTTCTCTCCAAAATGAAACCTTATCTTCTTAGAATGGTGGAGGAAAGAATACATAAGCAAGAGGGAGGTGAGTGTAGGAAAAGAGAGAGGGTGACCATATCCAAACATCATCATAACTAACTCACATCAACTACTAATCACCTCAAATCAACAAAAAGAAAGTGATGATGATAGATAAGAATGGTATCAAAAAGATGCTTTCAGAATCAAACCATTTGCATGAAAACCCTCCACAATGTGTTATTTGCAAACATGCAAATAACCCCCTCCATCGGAAAGTCCGGCCGGGAAAGAACAAAGGAAAACCGGCCGGAACGGAATGCAAACTGGCAACTCCAGAAAACAGGTCCCGTAATAAATTACAGGAAAACCCCGACACTGTGCATACACAC
This sequence comes from Agapanthus africanus, assembly GCA_030015575.1. Taxonomy (NCBI): domain Eukaryota; kingdom Viridiplantae; phylum Streptophyta; class Magnoliopsida; order Asparagales; family Amaryllidaceae; genus Agapanthus; species Agapanthus africanus. Next base: position 235,261,242 of record JASDDO010000031.1, read on the forward strand.
CCGCATCTGTATTCCGACCGGATACAAATGCAATGAGACAAAATTTACACTGTACTAAACTAGGATCCGGCTTAAACCAAAGCCGGCAAGTAATATCCGTCCGATCATGATCCGTGCAATACCGCACGTATCAGATCGAACCCTGCCATATATCCATACGGCCACTAGTACAAACCGTCCGATCCTGATCCGTGCAATACCGCACGTATCTGATCGGACCCTGCCATATCTCTATACGGCCTCTACAGCATTTCGCCCGAAAGCTTGAGTAACTGAAAGTGTGGTGGACTCTAAAGACTCGTCAATACTATGGCTGTGGATTTAACCACTAGCACGTCAGAGGTATAAGCCAATATGTGACAGGCCACCAGCTATTGACCAAAAGGGACGTGGATGAGAGAGCTCACCCTGACACCCTACTGAGCCTGTCAGTGACAATATCCGTACAGTCCGATCCGTTCGTCTATGAGTATCGCATGTCGGGCCTAGGGGGTTGGTAAAAGTCAGACCCCCAAAAGCGGTACAAGTCGTGTCGGAGTGTAGCCCAGAACGCCCTAAGATACTACTGGAATACCTACCGGTAAATCTCCTGCCTCGGCCGAGGGCTTTGCGTAATGGCTCTCCTAGACACAGCGCGACCTCACCCCCAATACCGGGAGAGACGAACCCCTGCAGATCCGCTCACTGCCTCCATGTGGCTCGGAACTGTACCCAACTAAAACCTGTTTGCACGACTCCTTTGAGCCGTGGTAGGGTAGTAATCAAAGCACAGTGGGAACTCACACGAGACAAATGACGATCTCAGGTCGATGAACTAACCTGTACACATGTCACCTGGAAACTGCTATCTGACGTCTGGTATAAGACCAACTAGCAGGTTCCCGGCGAGTCCTGTCCGGTGTACTCATAACCCAATGAGCACCTGTATACATCTTAGGTGAACCAACTGACACCAGTGGCTTGTGAGACCGGCCACCGCCCCTCGTCGGGGTCTCGACTGTATACACTAGTCTACTAATGGAGTATCGATGCCCTGTCTCGAAACTCCTACGACTAGGGACTTTTTAAGGATGTGCTTATAGACTACCAGCTCCCACGTATATGATCGCCATCATACTGCTGGTAGTCAAGCAAGAATCCTAAGGGCTCTATCAACGTGCAATAGCGACATGTCAGGTCACATAAAGCAGTACACGATGATAAAGATAAACCAGATAGCAAACTATCATCTCGAGTAAGACTGTCCTACCGGGATAGGTCCTCCCTCAATCATTGCAATCACGTGCCTGTGATCCAATAATTGACTCTGAGGGCACTATCTCCTACAATTAGCATACTACTATATTGAGCAAGATTGTCTATACAAGGTGAATATCCCAAGCTTCCATTAAGTAATATACAAACTAGTATGATGCAGTAATAGCCTCTAGTGCATATACACTAACATGTGGGCCCCTTCGAGATCCTCGAGCGAGTTGGTGCGGTTGCGTATCGTTTTGCCCATCCGCCCAGTTTTCCAGACGTGCACCCGGTATTTCACGTTTCGATGCTCCGCAGATATCTTCATGATCCTTCGCATGCAATTCAGCACCCGACGATCCAGCTTGAGCGTGACCTTTCCTATGTAGAGCAGCCGGTGATGATCTTGGATCGACAAGTGAAGAAATTGAGATCGAAGGACATACCGTCAGTCAAGGTACTTTGGCGTGGCCAGAGCGGCAAGGAAGTCACTTGGGAGACCGAGAGCGAGATGAGGAAGAGGTGTCCCCATCTTTTTGACGGTATGTATAGTTAGATTTTTAAATTCGGGGACCGAATTTCTTTAAGGGGGGTAGATTGTAACACTTTGAATTTCCGTTAGAATGTTTTTCGTGATAATTAGTAATTGTACGTGTTATTATATATGTGTACATTGGATTATTAGTTATTTTAATCGGGTTTACTGATTATATTTTTTCGTGTTAGCAAATTGGAAAATTTTCCTTTGTGGTGTACACTTGCACACTTAGCCATTTTTGAGACCTAGGTTTAAAGTGTTAGCCATTCTTTTGTTGCATAGTTGCTAACTTATCCCCACCATTTTAATCATGTCATAAATCTTTTCATAATTCAATATTGAATAGAATATGAGGCATGGTGTCAGGTAGGAAAAAAATTGACTTTTTGACCCTTTTTCTTTTCCTCTTCTCTCTCTTTCCCTCATTCAGAAATTCTCCAGAAAAATCCAGCAGAAAACCCCCATTTTTCTCCATGTTCTCTTCTCTTTTCACTTCTCTTTAGTTCCTCATTCAAACCCTACACAAATCTAATCTTTTTCCTTCACAAAACCTTGGTTTAATGGCTCATTTGAGTTGTTTAATGGCAAGACTACATACTTGAGGCTAGATCTGGAGCTTTTGGTGTTTTATAAGGTCTTTAGAAGGTATAAACTCATGTCTTAACCTCTTTTTCCATAACTTGTTGTATTTTGGCTAAATATCACATTTTTATGCAAGTTTTGTGCTATATAAGGGGATTTAGTGAAGTTATGTTAAAAGTGATATCCTTATGGCTTGATTAGCTTGGTGCTGAGTTATAAAGGTGATTTTAGACTTAGGTTTGTTTCATATTTCAGAAAAATACCCTAAAGTTTCATTTTAGTGCAAAGTGTGACTTTTAACTTGAATTTGAGCTCTAAGGAATCTGCTGTCACCCGAGTTTCTGTAAATGAAAACTGGAATTATTGTAGCGTATACAGGGGGTATGGAGTGCACACACCAAACCCGGGACCCCACCCCCTACCCAGGCCGCCAAAATAATCATTCTGGCCGCAATTTGCGGCCAGATGGGAGGGTATTGGGTTGGGGTTTTGGTGGTTGGTGTCTGCTGATATTTGGGGTTTTATGATATTTTTATTTTTGTAATTGCAATTCTGTATCAAAATCTGGGACTTATTACCCTATTTTCCGTATTTTAAATCTTCGCGACACACGCGATACGTGTGTGGGTTTGAGTTGTGCTGCGTATCACGACGCGTCAGTTTAGCTTCAGGAGCGTGATCACACGTTTTAGCGTATCGCGCACACGCGCGCTTGGTTTGCAATGCGGGTTTATAGTTTGACCTTAATATTGCGTTTTTGGTGGATTTGAGCTTATGTGTGATATATTGTGTAAATCTAGGTTCGCAAGCGAGTGAGACGGACGCTGTGAAGAAGGGGAAACAAGTCGTCGGCTACACTTAGCGCGAGACTTCGGTGAGTAGATTTAACATCTACGGGGATTTCGCCTGCATGGCGTTCTACGTCAGGGCTGATAGGACTTTATATCTACACATTGCATTTACCTAGATTGACTGTTCATGGATACTGTTGGTGCATACTGCATTCCCTGCTATATGTATGAAAACTTAGAATTGATAGAACACCGCACTATTACTAACGGTTTATGTTGCATGAGCACTAATCTGCATGTTACACACACACCGTTAGTAATTGCCATGACACACTCACTGTAGAATTTCCATGATCATTATACTGTAGTTCATTTCACATATGATTCGATATGATTTTCATAGAAATTGGAAGCCGCATGCTGTCTTTGAAAACTAAACTATCTTAAGAAACGCGGGTTCTCCCTTGTACCTATATTATGATGACTTGATGTACCTAGCACATCGTATTTAATTTACTCATTGGTGTTGGATTTTTATGTGATTTCTGGTTTTGAGGACCGTGGAGTTATTTAAGAAAAGATGCACTATTTGAAAACCCGGTTTCTCGTGATATGATATTTTGGTGCATCCACCACGCGTTTTCACGGTGCTGAGACGTGTGCTTGAAACCCGATTCGTGGAGTAGATGATCCGTTTGCGGGTTCGTGGTGGACCCGGTATGGTTCCCCTCGGCAAGATGATCGATGGACTTTGCCGATTGAGCCTGGAGGTGGGCGAGTACCTACCGGTGATTTGTTGGACCTGGCGGTTATCTGGAGGATACTGACCGGAGTCGAGAGATGGATGCGGGATGATCCGTACTGCTGGGGCCGAGGGCCGATACCGCAGACGGAGCCCGTGGGCTGATCCGTACTTACGGAGCCCGATGTATGAAGATTTGCGTGTCGATACTGGACACGAGTATTTATGATATTTTGGGTGCCGATGTTGGGCACTCGTGATTCTCAGAGATGTACAGGATTTGAGGGCCGAGGAGAGTGCCGGCGCCTGAGTTTATTTGGGATTTGGGTGCAGCTTGGGCACCGACTATTTTTCCACGATTGATATTTCGTGTAGATGTTGTTTATCCCATGCTCAGCAGTGATTATCATGTATCTCATCCTGTAGTTATTTTACCTGACAGAGCATTTGCATGATTATTGCACTTATTGCTTGTCGCATATAGATTTACCTGCTGGCATATGATAGCGTAGAGCTGTACGTGCATGCTCGTGATTACCTTTATATGTTATCTCTATTCACGAGTTGGCAACTCACCCACGTTGTGCCACAGTATTTGCAGGTTGCCCCTCAGAGTAGTCGCGGCAGGCTGCATTTTTGTATCTTTTGGCTTCAGATACCACTACAGTTGGAGCGAGAGCTATTTTGCTATTTTGGTGGGTTGTGGTATCTGGTTACTTTTATTGTACACACTTTTGTATCTAGTATTCTCCATCTACCATATATATACTTGACTTAGAGACAGTGTGAGGACGATGATGTATATTTTTGTATTCTGGTGTCGAGCTCGTGGGAGCCGACATTATATTTGCAGTTATTATTCTGGGATGTTACTTATTGCTCATTCTTCGCTACGGCGTCGTGTATTACTCTTGTGCTGATTGTTTCCTCCGTTGGGCGTGATTGCTCCCGGTTGAGGATGCTTTGTTCATTATATCTCATTTTCACTTATATCCTGTTTTTACCCGATTTTCGGGGTTACTTTTACAAAGGAAATGCTGCCAAAATTATATTAAGGATAATTTAACTTTAAAAAGAACCTCATTGAACTAATTAATGTTTTCTAAATGTTTTTAATTAAATGTTTTCAACACTCACTACTTTTACTGGTTTGATTTCTGGGTTTTCGGTTCACTTAGTCGCGTTACGCCTGTAGACGTTACGTGGTTAAGTGCCGGTCACGGGCCAAACTTTGGGTCGTGACATTCTACTACAGCCACACAACACCAAAACAACAGCAACACCAGCACAATGAAGTATAACTCAAGCTGCAGTCTGAACTGTATCAGCCTGTGCAGTGAGCAGCAACACTAGCAGCAGCTTCAGGTAGCTCCAGCAGCTGCAACAACTCCCTCCCTCCACTTCTTCTCTTCTCCTTGTTGTAAGGGTCATGTGAGGTATACTACTTTAGCTTAGCTTCTTAGCTTTCTAAGTTTATGTATAGAAATAGCTTCGGTTAGTGTAAAATATGAGATTTTGTGCTTGTTTTGGTGATATGTGTGAAGTTTTGGTTAAGGGATGTTAGTGTTGAGTAGACTAGCCTAAGTAAGTGTTGTTAAGGCCAAGTTAACCTAGGATAACCCCAGATTACACTAAAATACCCCCAGTTTTCAAATTGTACAAAACTTGACGTTTTTGACCAAAACATAGCTTCTTGGGATCTGCTGTTACCCATGTAAGTTCAGAATAAAATTGAGTGGACCATAGCCTACTGGTGACACCCTGACCCCACCACCAGAGCCCGACCCCACCACTCCAAACCACGGCCGCCGGAATATTCGTGATGGCCGCAATTTGCGGCCAGACCAGGGAGTTAGGAGCTAGGGTTTTTGGTACAGGTGTCTGCTACATTTTGTTGGTCCATGGTATATATAGTTTTGTAATATTCTAACCTGGGTAAAATCTGGGGCAGTATGTCGTTTTCTGGTAATTTAGTTTGCGCGATACGCGAGTAGATTCTGTGATTCAGCGTATCGCGGCGTATCGGATCGAGTTCTGGACACACACACGTTCCAGCGTATCGCGCGCTGCGCGCGCGTTAATTCGCGACGCAAGTTTCTCGTTTCGTTCCGATATCGCGTTTTACGAGATTTTGATGTATTGGGTTTCTTGTGTAAATTCCAGGTTCGCAGGCGGGTACGTCAGACGCCGCCAGGAAAGGGAAGCAGGTGGCCGGCTATACTTAGCACGCGACCAGGAGAGTAGATTTAACATCTACGTGGAAATCGCCCGTATGGCGTTAAGCGTCAGGGCGTGATAGGATGTTAGCCTTATGTGTTCATGTAGACATACTAGAGTAGCATACCACCTTACATATTTAGATATACTGATATTATAGAACACCGTACTGTCACTAACGGTCCAAATTGCACGAGCACGATTTATATGCTACACTCACACCGTTAGTGATTGCCATGACACTCACATTATAGGATTGGTATAAACCGCGTATTTGATTCTGCTTTATTGACATTGTCATGATTGCCGCATACTATCATATGGACATTCATACCATGCACACTGTATACGCACTTTCGTGAGTACCTTCATTGATATATCCCTACATGGGCACATAGGCGTCTTATGTCTACAGTTGTGCACATGTACATTACTATATTCACTTTGCATACTTATCCATGCACACATCCATACCGATACACATATTCATATGCTACATACATGGATGATATAGACTTGATTTAAAACTAAGGTACCGCAGGAGACATTTTCAAAACTAGATCTTTCAAAAGCGCGGTTTTCCCTTTCTTTTACTCTTAGCGTCATACGACATGTTGCATGGATTACGCATTGTATTTGATTATGTGATTTCTGGATTTGGGAACCGGAGTACTAATTTAAGAAAATACGCACTGTTTAAAAACCCGGTTTCCCTTGATATGATATTTTTAGTGCGTCCACCATGAGTTTTCTCGGTTACAGAGAGCTTGTGTGAGTATACCCGATTCGAGGAGAGGTAGGCACCGATTGCTAGTAAATGGTGGACCCGGTACGGTACCCCGGGGCGAGAAGACTCGTATTGTTAGACGGTGAGTCCGGCGGAGGGATTACTACCTACCGGTGATTGGTTAGACCTGGCGATTATCTGGAGGATACCGACCAGAGTCGATAGATGGATACGGGACGACGCGTAATGCCGGGGGCCGAGGGCCGATTCCGAAGACGGAGCCCGTGGGCAGATCTGATGGACGGACACCCTATAATGGAGGATTTGCGTGTCGATGCTGGACACGACTGATTTTATGAGATTTTGGTGCCGATGCTGGGCACTCACGATTGTATAAGATTCACAGGTTTGAGGGCCAATGTGGATGACGGCGCCTGAGTTTTACTGGGATTTGGGTTATTGATGGACACCGGTCATTGTTCCACGTTGATATTCCATGTAGACCTTATTTATTCCCATGCTCAGCATTTAGTATTGACATCTCATCCTGTACCTATTGTACCTGATATTGTACACATGCTATACATGATTATCGCATACCCTGCTCATGTTATATAGGGTTGTTAGATTCCATATCAAACATGATTATTGCATATCTTGCACATCATATGGAGGGACTTTTAGATTGCACTTGTTGTATGATGTGAGCATTCAGTCCATCATATAGATGTTATCTGTTGGCATAGGCTAGAGTATCGCAGCACGTGCATACTCGCGATTAACTTTATATGTTATCTACTATTCACGAATTGGCAACTCACCCCCGTTGTGCCACAGTGCTTGCAGGTTACCCTTTGGAGTAGTCGCGGGTGGCTGTTTACCGCATCTTTTGACACAGATACCATTGCTGAGGCGTGTTAGCCCTTTTGCCATTAGGTGGGTTTTTGTACGATATCTGTTTGCTTTTCAGTTGCATCTTGATGTATCTAGTACTCTCCATCTACTTTCATGTATTGACTTAGAGACAGTTGTGAGGACGATGTATGTTATTTTATATTCTGGTGTCGAGCTCGTTGTGAGCCGACTTTATCTTTGCAGTTTTATCTATTATGACATTTGTTTTCACTTTACTGCTCATTCTTTGCTTCGGCGTCGTATATTCTATTGAGGTGATTTCTCCGCCGTTGGGCGCGATTCCCCCATTGAGATACTCTATTTATTTCACATGTTACTTTTACTCATATCTCGCCTTTTACCCGATTTCGGGACAAACTTTTGGAAAAGGAATTGTTGTTAAAATTATTTAAATAATAACTTGAACCAAAATGGATTGCTACTAAACAACTTAAAGTTTTCTAATTGTTTTAACACTCCAAATTTTAATGGTTTTGTTTTCTGGGTTCGGCTTACTTAGTCATGCAACGACTGTAGACGTCGCGTAGTTAAGTGCCGGTCACGGGTCGAACTTTGGGTCATGACAAAGTTGGTATCAAAGCTTAGGTTTTACCTTCGAAGTGTAGGATTGACCCTGGTATGATGGAGTAGGTAGCTGCAGCAGGGTGGCATGGCGTGTGTATGTTCCGTGGCATACTCATGACACGGTACCCCGCCTAAGCGACCTTAGGGATTATTGATTGAAATTCCTTCATGACTATATACATTCTTGCGATTCGATTTCCGTATCCTTATTGAATCCTACCTTCCTTTACAGCCACTATGCCGCCAAGGACTACGAGGGCACAGAGAGCGGCTGCGAGAGCCGAGGCTCGTGTTGACTCGTCCGAGACGAGGACTGATCCGGGCAGTGCACCTGTTGCACCCGAGCGGACTATTCCACCTATGACAGATCAGATCGCCACACTAGGGGCTGGTATGCTGGAGATGCGACAGACGGTGGAATCTAGCATGCAGGAGATTAGTCAGATGATAGGATCGCTAGTTGAGACGCTTCGAGCGCAGCGACCAAAGGTAGCTCCACCAGTCACGGGGACCGCGATGGTATCTACAGCACATGCAGTTGCCCCTGCAGCCACGGAGGTGATTTCAGTATCGTTAGCAGAATTCATGAGGCTGAAGCCTCCGGTCTTCACTGGCACCAACGCAGCCGAGGACCCGCAGTCCTTCATTGATAGGATGGACCAGATATGCCGTTCCCTTAGATGCTCAGATACGAGATGGGTTGAGTTCGCGAGCTTTCGCCTGGAAGGACTTGCGCAGAAATGGTGTGAATCGGTCGAGAAGGGAAGAGCAGCAGGTCTTCCTCCTATGACCTGGACCGAGTTCGTGACGATCTTTATAGCCTGCTTCCTTCCCCAGAGTGTCAGGGATGCCCGAGCACGCAGATTTGAGTCCCTACGCCAGACGCCGGAGATGACTGTGGCAGAGTACGACGTGCTATTCACCGAGCTATCAGTTTATGGTCCGTACCTAGTGGCTACTGAGGAACTGTGAGTCAAGAGATTTGTCCGAGGCTTGCTTACACCACTGTTCCTTGCGATCAGCGCACAGCATTACGAGACATATGCCGCAGCTGTAGACGCAGCCCTATTAGTCGAGGAGTGCATTGCCGAGACTTCGTTAGTCTCAGGGCCGAAGAGGGTTCGTACTGACACAGTACCTCAGATACATCCGTTCAGACGCCGTGATAGACGTTATACAGGTGGCAGAGACTCGGAGCGAGGTCAGATGCTTAGCTCATACCCCCAGAAGGGTCAACAGACGTCCCGTGGATTCTTTGGATGTGGTAGTCCTCATCACCGCGTCAGAGATTGTATCGAGACACGCCAGAGGGTGCCAGCCGTACCGCATGTCACACTTCCACCTTCTCCACCCCAGAGGGCGTTACCTGCTGTACCCACAGTTGCTCCGCGTCAGACTCATGCATAGAGAGGCCATGGTCGTGGAGGGTTTGTTCCTAGAGGGCGAGGCGGTCGAGGCAGAGGACAGCCAGCTACCGGCAGAGTACAGCCAGCTGCTAGCAGGGGACCGCCAGTTACTGGTGGAGGCACGGGTTTTCACGTTGACGCATCAGGACGCGCAGGCGTCCAATGCGGTGGTCTTAGGTACCTTATCAGTATGTACTATTGATGCACACATATTATTCGATCCCGGATCCACGCACTCGTACGTTTCCACACATTTTGTGCTGAGTGTGGGTTACTTAATCAGCCGCTTGTTGTGACCACTCCCGTGGGAGAGTCATTTGTTGCTAGATACATGTTCCGATCCTGTGTTGTCCGTATTGGCGAGAGAGATTTGCCTGTCGACTTGATCCTTCTGAAGATGTTGGACTTCGACGTTCTTTTCGGCATGGATTGGTTGTCCACGTGCTATGCATCTGTAGACTGCCGCGAGAAAACAGTTAGGTTTTGTTTACCCGGCGAGCCGACTTTTGTTGTGCAGTGTGATCGTGGTGCCACCCCTCACCTTTTGATTTCTTCTCTTCGCGCTGGACAACTTTTGAGGAACGGATGTCAGGGATTCCTAGCCTATGTTTCTAATATTAGGGCTGTGGATGTTCTACTGGACCAGGTTCCGAGTGTGTGTGAGTTCCCTGACGTATTCCCTGACGAGCTTCCTGGGCTACCGCCTGAGCGTGATGTTGTATTCTGTATTGATTTGATTCCCGGCACGAGGCCTATTTCTATACCGCCTTATCGGATGGCCCCCGGCGGAGCTTAGTGAGTTGAGGAGTCAGTTGCAAGATTTGCTGGACAAGGCACTTATTCGACCCAGTGTTTCACCTTGGGGTGCTCCGGTTCTATTTGTCAAGAAGAAGGACTGCAGTTTGCGACTGTGTATCGACTACCGGCAGCTGAACCGGGTGACCGTGCGGAACAGATATCCGTTGCCACGCATCGACGACTTGTTCGACCGGCTTCAGGGTGTAGGATATTTTTTGAGGATCGATTTGCGATTAGGCTATCATCAGCTGAGAGTTCGACCGGAGGACATTCCGAAGACGGCTTTCCGTACGCGTTATGGCCATTATGAGTTTTTGGTGATGTCGTTCGGACTCACCAACGCGCCAGCAGCCTTCATGGACATGATGAACAGTATATTCAGGCCGTATCTTGACTTGTTCATCATCGTATTCATTGACGATATATTGGTGTATTCCCGGAGCAGAGAGGAGCATGAGCAGCACCTGCGGATTACACTGCAGAACTTGAGGGAGCACCGGCTTTATGCAAAACTCTCCAAGTGCGCGTTCTGGCTGGACAACATTAACTTCTTGGGTTACGTGATTACACGGGATGGTATATGTGTAGACCCGAGGAAGGTCGAGGCCATGCGGAGTTGGCCCAGACCTACATCCGTTACTGAGATACGCAACTTTCTAGGACCGGCCAGCTACTACAGGCGATTTGTGCAGGATTTCTCCCGTATTGCTGCACCTTTGACCGGTTTGACCCGGAAGGGGGTTCCTTTCGTTTGGACGGAGGAGTGCGAGCACAGTTTCCAGCAGCTACGGACTTGCTTGACTACGGCGCCAGTGTTATCATTTCCTTCAGGATCAGGCGGGTTTGTAGTATATTGTGACGCTTCACGAGTGGGGCTAGGATGCGTATTGATGCAGCATGGCAAGGTGATCGCATATGCTTCCCGGCAATTGAAGAAACTTGAACATAACTACCCCACTCACGATTTGGAGATGGCTGAAGTGGTCTTTGCACTTAAGATCTGGCGACTTTACCTTTATGGCGAGTCGTGCCAGATATTCACTGATCACAAGAGCCTAAAGTATATATTTCAGCAGCGAGACCTGAATCTCCGACAGCGCCGTTGGATGGAACTGGTGAAAGACTACGACTGTGAGATCTTATATCACCCGGGCAAGGCAAATGTAGTGGCGGATGCTTTGAGCAGGAGGCCCGAGGGTAGTCTAGCGTGTTTGAGTGCAGTACAGATGCAGTCGTCAGCAGATTGGCAGATACTATGCGACGGCCGGGTGCAGTTCGAGTTCACACAGATCGGGGGACAGCTTGCGCATGTTCGTGCACGCCCACAGTTGCTTGACCGTATATATGAGGCACGGCGCAGGGATGACCGTTGCTCAGAGATCGTGGCACAGATTGGACAGGGCAGATTCTCCGAGTTCGTGATCGATGATCAGGGGATATTACGATTTGGGTCTAGACTGTGCGTACCAGATGCTGAAGGATTGCGGCGCGATATTCTTGAGGAGGCACATCGATCGGTGTACAGTGTCTACCCCGGTTCCACCAAGATGTACCATGATATGCGAGAGGTCTACTGGTGGGATGGAATGAAGAGGGACATCGCAGATTTCATATCGAGATGCCTGACCTGTCAGCAAGTCAAGGCCGAGCACCAGAGGCCCACGGGAGAGCAACGGCCGTTACCCATTCCGGAGTGGAAATGGGAACAGATTTCGATGGATTTCGTTGTGGGTCTACCCAGGACTAGACGGGGGTATGACTCCATTTGGGTGATCGTGGATCGTCTGACGAAAGCGGCTCACTTCCTACCAGTGAAGACGACTTTCGAATTTGCTCAGTACGCCCAGATTTATATTGACGAGATTGTGCGACTACATGGGGTTCCGACGTGTATTGTGTCCGACCGAGGCTCCCAGTTTACCAGTAGGTTATGGCAGAGTCTCCAGGAGGCTTTGGGCACTCGTTTGAGTTTCAGCACGGCATTTCATCCGCATACCGACGGACAGTCAGAGCGGACCATTCAGAATCTCGAGGACATGCTCCGAGCCAACGTTTTAGACAATGGTGGTAGCTGGGATCATCATCTACCCTTGATAGAGTTCTCCTACAACAATATCTTCTAGGACACTATTCAGATGGCACCTTTCGAGGCTTTGTATGGGAGAAGATGTAGATCGCCCGTCTGTTGGACAGAGCTCAGCGAGAGCAGTATTTTTGGGCCACAGATCGTACAGGAGACGACCGAGAAGATACAGCTGATTCGAGACAGGATGAGGACAGCTCAGAGCAAGCAGAAATCGTATGCTGACAGACGCCGCCGCAGATTAGAGTTCGCAGTTGGTGATCACGTTTTCCTGAGGGTCTCTCCGATGAAGGGTGTGATGAGGTTTGGACGGAAGGGGAAGCTTAGCCCCAGATTCATAGTTCCTTTCGAGATTCTCGAGCGTGTCGGCGCAGTAGCGTATCGATTGGCTCTTCCACCCAGTTTTTCAGATGTTCTCCCCGTCTTCCACGTATCGATCCTACGCAGATATCTTCATGACCCTTCCCACACGATCCAGCATCCGACAGTACAGCTTGAGCCCGACCTTTCATTCACCGTGCAGCCAGTGGAGATATTGGATCGGCAGGTGAAGAAACTTTGATCTAGGGTCCTGCCGTCGGTGAAGGTTCTTTGGCGCAGCCCGAACGGTGAGGAGATCACTTGGGAGACCGAGGGGGATATGTGGAAGAAATTCCCTCATCTCTTTGAAGGTACGCGTAGTCATATGTTTTAAATTCGGGGACGAATTTTCTTAAGGGGGGAAGACTGGAACAACTAGGAATATATTAGTAGCTAATTATATTTTAATAAGTGGAATTTTTAATAAACGTTTACCAAACTTACTTTCAAATATTTTATCAAAATTAATAAAGATGTTTCTAGAATTTTCCTAAGCTTACACAAACATGTGCATGTAACCTAAGGTTAAAAATTGGGTTAAACCATGTTTAGGCAACAATGGTGGTCTAACCACTTTTTGTTAAGCTAATTAGTTTTAAATTAAGAATTTGGTTTTCAAAAAAATAAAGGGATTAATATTTCTTTTGGTTGACTTAGGTTGAGGAGAGAGAGGGCATGATGGGTGTCATGTTAGCTTTTGATAGAGAGAGAAAATGGTGGCTTAAGGAAAGGTCACACCCATTTCACTTCAAAACTTTTACATAGCCTCCACACTCTCCCTCTCACATCTCTCACTCACGCAAACACTCATTCACTCAACCTCTCACTTAAAACCTAACATCAGCAGTAGCTGCTATACCTCAGCCCCAAAAACACCACAACACAAAAAAACATAACAACATCAGCTGCTTGTAACAGCAGCAGCAGTTTTCAGCCCCAGCAGCAGCAGCTGTAACCACACAACAACCATTCCCACACCTTCAACAACTCCTTCTTCTTCTACTACAGCCACACAACACCAAAACAACAGCAACACCAGCACAATGAAGTATAACTCAAGCTGCAGCCTGAACTGCATCAGCCTGTGAAGTGAGCAGCAACACTAGCAGCAGCTTCAGGTAGCTCCAGCAGCTGCAGCAACTCCCTTCCTCCACTTCTTCTATTCTCCTTGGTGTAGGGGTCAAGTGAGGTATACTTCTTTAGCTTAGCTTCTTAGCTTGCTAAGTTTATGTGTAGAAATAGCTTCTGTTAGTGTAAAATATGTGATTTTGTGCTTGTTTTGGTGATATGTGTGAAGTTTTGGTTAAGGGATGTTAGTGTTGGGTAGACTAACCTAAGTAAGTGTTGTTAAGGCCAAGTTAACCTAGGAAAACCACAGATTACACTAAAATACCCCCAGTTTTCAAATTGTACAAAACTTGACGTTTTTGAGCAAAACATAGCTTTTTGGGATCTGCTGTTACCCCTGTAAGTTCAGAATAAAATTGAGTGGACCATAGCCTACTGGTGACACCCTGACCCCACCACCAGAGCCCGACCCCACCACTCCAACCCACGGCCGCCGGAATATTCGTTTTGGCCACAATTTGTGGCCAGACCAGGGAGTTAGGAGCTAGGGTTTTTGGTACAGGTGTCTGCTACATTTTGTAGGTCCATGCTATATATAGTTTTGTAATATTCTAACCTGGGTAAAATCTGGGGCAGTATGTCGTTTTCTGGTAATTTAGTTTGCGCGATACGCGAGTAGATTCTGTGATTCAGCGTATCACGGCGTATCGGATCGAGTTTTGGACACACACACACGATCCAGCGTATCGCGCGCACGCGCGTTAATTCGCGACGCGAGTTTCTCATTTCGTTCCGATATCGTGTTTTACGAGATTTTGATGTATTGGGTTTCTTGTATGAATTCCAGGTTCGCAGGCGGGTACGTCAGACGCCGCCAGGAAAGGGAAGCAGGTGGTCGGCTATACTTAGCACACGACTATGTGAGTAGATTTAACATCTACAGGGAAATCGTCCGTATGGCGTTAAGCGTCAGGGCGTGATAGGATGTTAGTCTTATGAGTTCTTGTGGACATACTAGAGTAGCATACCTCCTTACTTATTTAGATATACTGATAGTATAGAACACCGCACTATCACTAACGGTCCAAGTTGCACGAGCATCATTTATATGCTACACTCACACCGTTAGTGATTGCCATGACACTCACATTATAGGATTGCTATAAACCGCGTATTTGATTCTGCTTTATTGACATTGTCATGATTGCCGCAAACTATCATATGGACATTCATACCATGCACACTGTATACGCACTTTCGTGAGTACCTTCATTGATATATCCCTACTTGGGCACATAGGCGTCATATTGTAAGTCCATGCTACCTCTCCCGGTAGTTTCGGGCATGCGGAATTTGATAAAAAAAACGATTTTCTTAGAGGTGGTAACATGGACTTAAAACCCGGATCTTTGTTAAACATCTAACTAATAACCTAACTACGAGTTGCTAACTACTCGGTTAGGGGGTTATACCTTTCTTTTTCTCGAACTCCTTCGTCTTCAAGCCTCGATGGTCGTCCGTATCTCCTTCACTCCGTCGTCTCCTTGCGCCGAAGATAGATCCACCTCGAAAGCTTCTACCTTTGGCTTCTTCTTCGGTCTTTGAAGAAACTAGTTCACTTGGTTTGCTAAACCTTGTGAACTAGAGTGAGTAGAGAAGAGTTTGTATGGGATTCTATCTATGGTTCTTGATTCTCAACTCATGAGATAAGTGAACCATAGAGTCAAGAGAGGGAGAGCAAGAGGAGGAAGATGAGAGCTCAAGAACAAGAAAGAGAAATGAGCATGAAAGAATGAGAGCAGACTTTTCTCATTTGGCTCTCATAATCCAAAACAATCATAACACATCATATCAATCAAGTATTATGTGATGGTTTAAGCAACCATTGCCATATCATTTCATGCACTCATTTTGCACAAAAGAGCAAGCAAGCAAAAGTCTGTGCCATGAAATGATAGCTATGGTTATCATGATGGTCAACTAGTCAAGCTTAGTCAACCGGTCAACAAAGTCAACAAGTCAACAAAAGTCAACAAGTCAACAAAGTCAACAACCATGTCACCATAATACCTAATTATTATAATTGTTAATCACATATCATATTCTCATTAGGGTTGAGCAAAAAGTCAATAGTCAACTGTCAACGGTCAACAACCCTAATGAGAATTTTCCGCCTCTGTCTCTCCGTCAACTGTGCATACACACCCGCATCCGCGTTCCGAGGAACACGAATACAAACTGGATAAATCCAATCCCAATACATACACTAGGATCTGGATTAAACCAAAGCCCGCTAGTGTTTACTGTCCGGACACTGTACGTGCGCAAGTGCACGGATGTGACCGAACCCTATCGCAAAACCATGCGACCTGCCGCAAAACCATTCGACCTCTACTCTTTTGCCTAAAGGCGAATAGCTTTCTCTGTGGGACTCTAAAGACTCGACACTACGCTGGCAGTGGGTTTAACCACAGACCGCAAGCGGCACTTGCTGTGCGTAACGGTCCCCAGGTAGAAGCCGATAAGAAGACTGACGAGATGAAACCCATCTGAACGCCTACTGAGCCTGAATGTGACAATCTCCGTACAGTCCGGTATGTTCGTCTGATACATCGCATGGCGGGCCTAGGGGGGCGGTAAACGTCAGTCCCCTAATAGCGGTACAAGTCGTGTCGGAGTGAAGCCTAAACCACCCTGAGATAACACTGGAAGCCTACCGGTATATCTCGATTGCCCTGGCCAGAGACTACTCGTGTAATGGCTCTCCTAGACACAGCGCAATGTCAACCCCCAATACCGGGAGAGACGAATCCTGTCTAACCGTCACTGCCTCCAAGTTCTTCGGGACTGCACCCAACTACCACCTGTTTGCACGACTCCTTTGAGCCGTGGTAGGGTAGTAATCAAAGTACAGTGGGAACACACTCGAGACGAACTGACAGTGTCAAGTCAGCGGACTAAGCTGTACTCATGTCACCTGGGAACTGATAACTGACGATAGGTATAATACCAACCGGTCAGTTCCCGACGAGTCCTGTCCAGTGCACTCGTAACCCAACGAGCACCCGCATACTATCTCCAGTACGACGTACTGACGGCTGTGGGACAGACCGTCTCCCACTCTGGGATGAGAAGCGAATGCGCTAGTCTACTCCGGAGTATCGATGCCCTGTCTCGATAGTCCTGCGACTAGGGACCTGCATAAGGATGTGCTTATAGATTATCCAGCCCCCACTAGTGTGACTGCCATCACAACGCTAGTAATCAAGCAAAGATCCTAAGGGCTCCACTAATGTGTATAGGTAATATACTAAAATAAACAAAAGTACACATTGAAGTAGAAACAAACCAAGTAGCATACTACTATATTGAGCAAGATTGTTTATACAAGGTGAATATCCCAAGCTTCCATTAAGTAATATACGAACTAGTATGATACAGTAATGGCCTCTAGGGCCTATACACTAACAATCTCCCACTTGCACTAAGGCCATGTACTGGCGTATCGAAGACCTATCATCTCGATCAGCCGCTCGAACTGAGTCTGGGGCAAGGCCTTGGTGAATGGATCTGCAGTGTTATCTTTTGAAGGGACTCTCCGAACCTCAATCTCCTGGCGATCCACGATATCCCTGATCAGGTGATACCGCCTCAATATGTGTCTGGATCTCTGATGGGACCTGGGTTCCTTCGCTAAAGCTATAGTCCCTTTGTTGTCGCAATACAGAGGTATTGGATCAACAATGGACGGAACCACCTGAAGTTCTTTCAAGAACATCCTCATCTAGACATCTTCTTTTGCGGCATCAGATGCAGCGATGTATTCCGCTTCCATCGTCGAGTCTGCAACGGTTTCCTGTTTGGAACTCTTCCAACACACCGCCCCTCCATTGAGGATAAAGACAAAACTCGACATGGACTTGGAATCATCCTTGTCACTCTGGAAGCTGGTGTCAGCAAAGGCCTCGATCTGGAGGTCTTTTCCGCCATACACCAAGAACATCTCATTAGTCCTTCTCAGGTACTTGAGAATGTTCTTTACCGCTATCCAGTGTTTCTCCCCTGGGTCTGACTGATACCGGCTTACCACACTGAGTGCATAAGCTACATCCGGTCTGGTACACAACATCGCATACATTATAGAGCCTACCGCAGAAGCGTAGGGTATAATAGACATGCGATCCCTCTCCAAATCAGTCTTGGGCGACATCTCTTTAGAGAGGGTGATCCCGTGACAAGCCGGCAGGTTACCGCGCTTGGAATCTTCCATACTGAATCTTTTCAGTATGGTGTCGATGTACCTGGACTGTGAAAGTCCTAATATCCTCTTGGATCTATCACGGTAGATCCGGATACCCAGAATGTACGAGGCATCACCCAGGTCTTTCATGGACAACCTGTGTGACAAGAACCCCTTGACAGATTGTAGCATAGGAATGTCATTTCTTATTAAGAGAATGTCATCCACGTATAAAACGAGGAATACTACAGTTCTCGCTACAAATCTACTATAGATGCATGGTTCATCTGGATTTTTGATAAAGCCAAATTCCTTGATCGTCTCATCAAAACAGATGTTCCAACTCCGCGATGCCTGCTTTAGTCCGTAAATGGACTTAAGCAACTTGCACACCTTTCCGCTGCTCCCACTCTGAATGAAACCCTCTGGTTGGTCCATATAGACACACTCCTCTAAATTTCCATTTAGAAAAGCGGTCTTTACGTCCATTTGCCAGATCTCATAATCGTGGAAGGCAGCAATGGCAAGAAGGATCCGAATCAATTTCAGCATAGCCACTGGAGAAAAGGTTTCGTCATAGTCCAAGCCAGGTCTTTGACGGAAACCCTTTGCTACCAGTCTAGCTTTATAGGTCTCAACTTGTCCATCTACACCAATCTTCCTTTTGAAGATCCACTTGCATCCTACGGGTTTTACCCCGTCTGGAGCAACGTCCAACGTCCAAACTTTGTTGGTGTACATGGACTCCATTTCGGTCCGCATTGCATCCAGCCATTTTACCGAGTCGACACTCTGAACGGCTTGCTGGAAGCTAGTAGGCTCATCATAATCTATGATGCAATCCTCTCTATCCCCGTCTATGAGAAAACCGTAGTATCTCTCGGACGGATGAGACTGCCTACTACTTCTGCGGAGCGGCGTAGGAATGTCCTGTTCTTTTGAACCCTCTGGTTCCACTAAGCTTTCAGTAATAGTCTGTGGTTCTGGAATTTCTTCCAGTTCTACTGCGCTCCCACTAATTTCCTTTTCTAAGAACTGGTGTTCTAGAAAGTGGGCATTATGAGAAACAAGGACTTTTTGTTCCTCTGCGTGGTAGAAAAGATACCCCCTGGTATTCTTTGGGTATCCCACAAACTTGCACAGTACTGAGCGTGCCTCGATCTTGTCCGCATGCTTCTTTTTGACAAAAGCCGGACATCCCCAGATCTTCAGATATTGAAGATAGGGTTTCTTCCCACTCCATATTTCATATGGTGTGGTAGGCACAGTCTTAGTCGGAACTCGGTTCAAAAGGTATGCAGCTGATTCTAGCGCATACCCCCAGAATGATCGCGGTAACTCAGTGTTACTCATCATGGACCGAACCATATCCAATAGGGTTCGGTTCCGTCTCTCCGATACACCGTTATGTTGCGGAGTGTATGGAGGAGTAAGCTGAGAGAGAATTCCGTTCTCTTTTAAATAGTCCAGGAACTCGGCACTCAAGTATTCTCCACCTCAATCCGATCTTAGAATCTTAATACTTTTGCCGGTTTGTTTTTCTACATCATTCTTAAATTCCTGGAACTTTCCAAAGGCTTCGGACTTATGTTTCATTAAGAAGACATAACCGTACCTTGAGAAGTCATCCGTAAAAGTAATGAAGTAAGAATAACCGCTTCGCGCATGTGTAGACATTGGACCGCACACATCGCTGTGTACGAGTCCCAAGAGCTCGCTCGCCCTTCCTCCGTGTCTAGTAAATGGAGTCTTTGTCATCTTTCCTTTGAGACAGGATTGACAAGTGGCATACGATTGATATTCGAACGGATTCAAATATCCTTCTGTATGTAACTTCGTCAACCTTCTCTCATTGATGTGACCTAGTCTACAATGCCATAAGAAAGTCTGATTTATTTCCGGAGACTTTCTTTTGTGTGTATTCTGGACGTTGAAAATCTGTGTTTGGTTTAATACGTATATACCATTGCTCAATGTACCTGACCCAATCAAAACTTGATTAAGGTGAATGTTTACAACATTACTTACAAACACAAATTTATAACCTTCTTTAGAAACTAAAGATACAGAAATGATATTACAAGTTGCGTTGGGTACAAAAAAGCAATTACGCAAAACCAAAACATGTCCATCTGATATTCCCAGGTGATAGTCCCCAACGGCCTTAGCATCCATGCCAGCTCCGTTTGCAACTTCGAGGGTCATGTCACCTGCTTTCAAAACCCTACGGTTTCTCAACGCCTGCAAAGAATTACAGATATGAGATCCTGATCCGGTATCCAATACCCAGGAAGTAGAGTTTATTGAAAGACAGTTTTCAATAACATACACACCTGAAGCTGAAGCCGCAACCTGCTTCAATTCCTGTGTCCTGGCTTTCCAAGCCCTGCAATCATTCTTCCAGTGACCTTTCTTATGACAATAGAAGCATTCTTCCGTATCCACAAGCTTCCCCGCTATCTTTGTTGCTTTAGCTTTTCCCTTCGTATCCACTTTACTAACACCGCCCCTTGGTTTGGCGAAGGCTTTCTTCTTCTTTCCCTTGGCTTTCGCCTTGGACCTAGAAGAAGATGATCCTCCTACAAACAAAGTGGATGTTTCCCTACCTTTCTGTACGGTGCCCTCTGCCCTCCTCAACATGTTGAGGAGCTCTGAAAGTTCAACTTCTTTTCCTTGTAAGTTGAAGTTCAGTATGAACTGGGCGTAAGAGGAAGGAAGGGACTGGAGAATCAAGTCCGTATAGAGCTCATTCTCCAACGTGGTTCCAAGTTCCGCGAGCTCCTCAATGAAGCCAATCATCTTAAGCACGTGTTCCGCTACCGATGATCCGATGGCCAACCTTGCCGAAAATAACTTCTTCGACACTTCGTATCTTGCGATACGAGATTGCTCTCCATACAGTTCTTTTGTATGGAGAAATATGGATTCAAGGTCTATATTCTCGTGCCTCCTCTGATGTTCGTTGTCCATCGAGGCAAGTACGAGGCACTTGGCCTTCGTGGTATCAATCTCCCAGGTCTTACGGATTTCCTTATCCGCGACGCTGGAAGTGGGACTTGGGACAGGGGGAGCTTTGGTGGTACGAAGATACCCCAGCTTGTCGTAAGTGATTGCCATTTTGACATTCCTGGGCCAATCTTTGTAGTTTGGCCCTGTCAATATGTTTTTATCTAGAAGTAACTTAAGTCCAGTCATTTCGATTGGTCGCTACAATTAGGAGAGAGAAGAAGAAACACTTAGCACGATGCTCTTGCAAGTTTAGAGTGGTTTTTAATTTGTCTAAACAGGATGGCTCCCACTGTTTCTCGAATCCCTCCTCAAACCAAAAAGAAAGAATTAGTCAGGATCAATCTCACCGTACAATACTTGCTTAACCGTTCGGCCAGGCTGGTGTCAATACTTCGAGGGAGGTTTTCCAACGCTTTCGCGAAGTTCTTTAATTCAAGAACCTCTTTTCCCTGGGGGCGTAGCCCCGCTAACACCTTTCTAGACACCTACTAGGTTTATAGCATTGATCGTTAAGTGAGAAATTTTTCCGAGGAGTAGCATATACTCACAGTATGATCGGGATCCAAATATCATCGCGTGACGAAACTGAAGGAATCCTACCAGAATCATCACACTCCAAATGGTATGCAACTCTAGCAAGTTTCAGTACTTTTGAAACTCCCGATGTGGATTTTTGCCCCATGCTCTTATGACCTTGGCGTGAGGTCAAAATGTCATAAGTCACATGTCAAGTTCTTCCCATCATTATCCAGGTTAATTTGAACCCACCCGTACATACCCTTGACGTAGGCCAAAATGGCAGTACGACTGTCTCAAACCAACGCATTCTATCTATGCAACAGATAAATATCCGACAGCTACCAATCACTATGCCTTGGCGTGAGGTCAAAATACATAGCTTGAATACTACCGAATATTTAACTAAAATGATGGAGGGCTACAGATGGTTTTGGCAAAACCGTGAACGTAGTGAACTTGATTTAGTCGATGGAAGGAAATAGCTTTTAAATGGAGTGGCTCAAACTCCGCATTTTAAAAGTTTGTTTTGAAAAGAACCGAGTGGTTTTTCGAAAGTGTTCCAACGACTTTTACTTGGTTTATTTTCTTGCATTAGTTCTTTTAATGCGTGATATTCTTGCATTAGTTCTTTTAATGCGTCCCATCATTTAATCCTACCATTGCAGAAAACAACCAAAATATGACGTACGCTTATGCCATTCGCATTCGCCACTAGGACCCGTCATTACCCGTTAGGTTACTTAACTAACGACAGAGCGGGGGCTGGGCTAGCGCGGCTGTAAAACATAAGCAACACCTAAATAATATCATATATAGATATACTGCAATGATAAACATTTCAGATCACAGATGAACACATTGGATATACTAGGAACCTGCAATTCGTACGAGCCTGTAACGAAAAGCAGATTACACGGTCGCGGTGAATAGCCAAAACCCCACCCAAGACCCCTACGGGTGCGGCAAACTACCCGTCAAGTACCCGAAGCGAAGCAACCTCCCTCATCCCCGTGAGTAGGCCACTCGGCACTTCGGCATACTCGGTAGTTTGTGTACCACCTCCATGGGTCTATCCTAGGAGCAAAAACAGTAAAAAGAAATTATACAATGACGGCTACAACCCCGACCCGGTTGTGCGGTCATACAAATAATTATTACATCAATTTACAAATTTACATGAATTGAAAGAAAAGAAAACTCTCGTCTCACAACCCCCGGCTATTCACCCGCGACAATCCAACATATTCATATACACATTCCAGCAACATTACAGATCACAGATTTGTATAACCCCCACCAATCGACATATAGCGATTAGCAGACGTTCAATACAAATATCACATCACAGAAAAAACCCGTCAGCTAAAGTCTTTTAGAAGTTCGATCAAAAATACGGATTTTCAGGACCCCAAAAATAAAATTTTCGTTCTGGAAAATCTGGGCAGAAAATATATATTCCAAAAATCCCAAAACAACCCCAGTAAAACACTGCACCAAACTTGGACCTCGGCCGAGTCAACTCTGCCGCGGATCCGCGGCGGGAGCGTGCTCCCGCCGCGTTTCCACGGCGCTTTGACTCGATCGTTGGACCAATTTTGGTGGGTGTTCACACAAAAGCCTGAGCCGATTTTTAAGATGAAAATTATCAACTTTTGAGCAGAATAAAAATCGGCAGAAACTTGGCGATTCGGGTTCGTTTCGTGACTTTTTCTTTGATCGATCTTCTAGCTACTTTGCTAACATGTTAGATAGAGTTTAACTAGGCTCTGATACCACTGTAAGTCCATGCTACCTCTCCCGGTATTTTCGGGCATGCGGAATTTGATAAAAAAACGATTTTCTTAAAGGTGGTAACATGGACTTAAAACCCGGATCTTTGTTAAACATCTAACTAACAACCTAACTACGAGTTGCTAACTACTCGGTTAGGGGGTTATACCTTTCTTTTTCTCGAACTCCTTCGTCTTCAAGCCTCGATGGTCGTCCGGATCGCCTTCACTCCGTCGTCTCCTTGCGCCGAAGATAGATCCACCTCGAAAGCTTCTACCTTTGGCTTCTTCTTCGGTCTATGAAGAAACTAGTTCACTTGGTTTGCTAAACCTTGTGAACTAGAGTGAGTAGAGAAGAGTTTGTATGGGATTCTATATATGGTTCTTGATTCTCAACTCATGAGACAAGTGAACCATAGAGTCAAGAGAGGGAGAGCAAGAGGTGGAAGATGAGAGCTCAAGAACATGAGAGAGAAATGAGCATGAAAGAATGAGAGAAGACTTTTCTCATTTGGCTCTCATAATCCAAAACAATCATAACACATCATATCAATCAAGTATTATGTGATGGTTTAAGCAACCATAGCCATATCATTTCATGCACTCATTTTGCACAAAAGAGCAAGCAAGCAAAAGTCTTTGCCATGAAATGATAGCTATGGTTATCATGATGGTCAACTAGTCAAGCCTAGTCAACCGGTCAACAAAGTCAACAAGTCAACAAAGTCAACAACCATGTCACCATAATATCTAATTAATATAATTGTTAATCACATATCATATTCTCATTAGGGTTGAGCAAAAAGTCAATAGTCAACTGTCAACGGTCAACAACCCTAATGAGAATCCTTCTCCTCTGTCTCTCCATCAACTGTGCATACACACCCGCATCCGCGTTCCGAGGAACACGAATACAAACTGGATAAATCCAATCCCAATACATACACTAGGATCTGGCTTAAACCAAAGCCCGCTAGTGTTTACTGTCCGGACACTGTACGTGCACAAGTGCACGGATGTGACCGAACCTTAATCGCAAAACCAAGCGACCTGCCGCAAAACCATGCGACCTGCCGCAAAACCATACGACCTCTACTCTTTTGCCTAAAGGTGAATAGCTTTCTGTATGGGACTCTAAAGACTCGACACTACGCTGGCAGTGGGTTTAACAACAGACCGCAAGCGGCACTAGCTGTGAGTAACGGTCCCCAGGTAGAAGCCGACAAGAAGACTGACGAGGTGAAACCCATCTGAACTCCTACTGAGCCTGAATGTGACAATCTCCGTACAGTCCGGTCTGTTTGTCTGATACATCGCATGGCGGGCCTGGGGGGGCGGTAAACGTCAGTCCCCTAATAGCGGTACAAGTCGTGTCGGAGTGAAGCCCAAAACACCCTGAGATAACACTGGAAGCCTACCAGTATATCTCGATTGCCCTGGCCAGGGACTACTCGTGTAATGGCTCTCCTAGACACAACGCGATGTCAACCCCCAATACCGGGAGAGACGAATCCTGTCTAACCGTCACTGCCTCCAAGTGCTTCGGGACTGCACCCAACTACCACCTGTTTGCACGACTCATTTGAGCCGTGGTAGGGTAGTAATCAAATTACAGTGGGAACACACTCGAGACGAAGTGACAATGTCAAGTCAGCGGACTAAGCTGTACTCATGTCACGTGGGAACTGATAACTGACGATAGGTATATGTAACATCTCAAAAAGATAAAATATTGATTTTGGGAATTTTTATAATTTAATATTATTTTATTGAATATTTTAATATTTTGGTATTATTAAATGCAAACAAATAGGAAAAATTTGAGAAAAATTATGGAAAGTTTAGGCTTAGAAGTAAACTAGAGTAGTTCATAGCCACGAACCCCAGAATAGGTTTACACCCACACGCACACCCTTGCATCTTCACTATACTTACCCTGCGTTGATGATGATATTCGATGACTTGGAGATGAGTCAATGATATTGGGCTGGGTGCCGTGAGATCGGTGATTTGATATGATTCTCTTGTGGGATACGATATGTGACTCTTAGCGGGCCTTTGGGCATGTGTCTTACCCCCGCATTCATAATTATATAAATGGTATCGATTTTGTACTAGAATTAGATTTAGTATCCCAGATTATGTGTTATGATGATAAGAATACCAGGTACTTGATAAGATAATGTGATATTGACCCGTACCCAGCTATTGGGAAGCCGTACGACGATTTACCGTACGGGCTTTATGTTGATGATAGATCCGCACTCATGACTTGAGGATTGTCATATGATATACTGTATTGTAAGCGATACTATTGAGGCGGGATCACTGACTATTTTATATATATATATATGTTTATATCGACTCAGACTTAGGTGGTGTCCTTACCCCTCCTGATTTACTCGATACTTAGATCTGTAGCTGCACAGTAGATGTTAGACTAGACCCGAGTCATTCTTTTGAAATGGTATAACCGCATGACATGTACATATGGGTGTAGATCCTCTACTGTTACGTCGATTATTCAATGTCCGCATATTCCTGCTATTCACATTGCTTGCATATGTTAATGATTCATATTCCATGTGCACATGCCTTTACATAGTTGCATGCATATATTAGTGTTCTTGTTGCATGTATTATAATTCATGGATTTCGCACTGTGATATGGTTGCATATGATGATTCTAGATTGTTTTACTCCTGCATATATATATATCAGTGGTATGGGACGCTGAAATATTTATGTGTCCCCTAGAGTATATATATATTAGTGGTATGGGACGCTAATATATATATATACGCATACTTAAATATATCATTACGATGATCTATGCAAATTTACATATGCATTATGAGAGGAGCCTATGTGCTCGGAGCCTATGAGCTCGATTGGAGAGGAGCCTATGTGCTCGGAGCCTATGAGCTCGATTGGAGAGGAGCCTATGTGCTCGGAGCCTATGAGCTCGATAGGAGAGGAGCCTATGTGCTCGGAGCCTATGAGCTCGATTGGAGAGGAGCCTATGAGCTCGATTGGAGAGGAGCCTATGTGCTCGGAGCCTATGAGCTCGATTGGAGAGGAGCCTATGTGCTCGGGGCCTTTATGGTCGATGGTATATTATATCTCCCCTACCCCACACTTATTGTATATGCATTGCATCACATATTGGTAGTACCTGACAGGGTACCTTCATGAATGTCGCATACATGTCGGATATATGATATATGTGTTTCACTGATATTGAGATATATAGTTTGTGTCAATGCTCGACATTGATTTCCTGATAATTCCATTCACGATATCTCCTGTTTTCATTTTACCGCATACTTACATCATATTTGTGATATATTGTTACGTGAGGTACTGGTACGAGTACTTGGCACTACACTTATGTTCAGATGTTACATTGCCACTTTACTATGCTTCGAACTTATTCAGTTGAGTTTTATATTATATACTGATCGTATTGACTTAGGATTATGTCTTGCTTTCGATTTCTGCTTATAGATATTTTCTATTCACGAGTTGGCAACTCACCCCCGTTGTGCCACAGTTCTTGCAGGTTTGCCGTACAGGTTCCATAGCGGCATTTCTGGCACACTGCTTTCCTTGCGGGTGATTTGCTTGGTAGGTGGGCTCTTTGTATCAGAACCGCCATTGTACATGTATTATTCATTGTATCTAGAAATTTCATCAACCAAAGACTTGTATATTGTTTCTGACTCAGACACTAGCGATGTATTATTTCGACCTTAGAGTCGCGCTTAAGTAGTGTTGCAGTTTTCATGCTTATCTGGGTTTCTTTTAAATTTTGATCCTCGCCATTCGGCGTTGTATAGTGTATTGCTTGTTGTTTATTTATCCTTAAAATGGTTTTAGATTTCTGGGCTTTCGGCTTACTTGGATCAGATGGAGTCCTATAGACTTTATATGGTTCAAGGGCCAGTCACGTGCTCTTTCGGGTCGTGACAAAGTTGGTATCAGAGCGCTAGGTTGACCTTGGTTCGAGTCTAAGTTTGACTATGTGGAGCCTCGAGCGTTATATATATATACGGAACTTAGGCTTAACCTTACGGAACTTAGATTTAGTCGAGGGGGTATTAGACCCGAACTTTCGTCGTATTAGGATGACCCTTGGTTGATGGAATAGGTAACTAAAGTGGAGTGACGTACCGTGGGTATGTTCCGCGGCATACTTACGACACGCCACTCTACTTAAGGAACCTTAGGATGTACCTATTTTCGATATCAGTGACTCTCTTCATATCCATGATTACACATCCATTTGAGATCCCCGTTTCTATTAGTTTCATGATCATACCTTCATTGATGCTGTTCCCTCTTATGATCATGTATCCACTCTGGATCTGTTGTTCTCTTTCTTTCCATTGATCTGCTCTCTTCGATACTCGATTGAGGTTCCTGTCACCATGTTTGAGCGCAGTTCGGGCTGCTGCTAGGGTTACGGTCAGGGCGAGCTCGTCTGGTACGAGGGCCGACCATTGTGTTTTCTGGTGACATGGGAACGTCTCGAGTTAGTATTGGTGATTGTGACCTCTAGTAGAGGCGATGCTTGGTTTTGCACCGGATGATCGGACCATTGTTAGAGCTGCCAGTTGAGAGAGGACTGTTGATGTACAGCATACCTCAGAGATTATGATGTCGCCTACCGTGCAGACAGATGGACCAGCTGTTGCTGAGATTGACAGGATGTCGCTTCCGGAGCTCACGAGCTGGGATTATCGGAGCTTCCATCCGGATATGAGACAAATGATAGCTTGTCTACCCGATTAGAGAGACGAAGGAGATTCATCCGATTTATGCGCCGGAGCGGGCCCAGTTGAGTTGAAGATTTCCAGTGTGGAGAGTCTTACTCAGATCTAGAGCAGACTGATTCAGAGATGGCCGCCAAAGTGTCGCCTTCCTGGAGGATCGAGGCTCTGTTCGGCGTACAGGCGAATGAGCCAGTTGCTGCTGCAAATGACGGGATATCGCCCAGATGATTGGAGCTACTGCAGCGTGAGTATATACTTAGAGAGATGATAGCGAGTCGCTAGTCACCTGAGGAAAATGACTAGGACATTTGGTTCGTTCGTTTACCGATGCGAGGTCATCAGATAGATTGTTTCCAGCTAGAGACGACTCCACGCAGGTTCGTTGAGAGTCGATAGAGACGATCGAAGGTCAGAAGCCCATTTTCCAAGTTTAAAGTATACGGAAAGACATGCAGGTGATTCTATGGACCCTCTAGAAGAATGAAACCCTAACTCGACTTAATGACCGTGTGGAAGCCTTTGAACCTTAGGGTTTGCGGCAGTTCCTCGGCGCCATTAGTGAGGCTTGGGTTTACCCTTCTACGGCTGGACCACCGACGCTGTGGCATGTACTCGATACTATTAAACTGTACTCAAGATGTTGATCTCTTGGGGGATTATAAGGTTCTGATGAGTCGATCGAATGTTTCGACATCATTCGGATATCATGTGATGGGATGCATTGTTTGGGAGACTCCAGATACGAGTATAGCCGTTGGAGCACAGTCCATGCAGCCACGATGAGACGAGTCCAATCAGTCGACATTGAAGCAGAGTGAAGTAAAGAGTTCGCAAGAGATCTCGACGAGATGACGTCCCACTCCGCTGACATCAGAGATGTAATACGCACCCAGAGGCGTGGTATATGGATATATCTTCCAGAAAGAAGCCCGATAAGTATGCGGTCATTCCGGAACAAGAATTTGCTTCAGCAATGGATGATGACTTCCGGGAAATTCGGCAGGAATGAGATTTGAGAGAGACCTCGACAGGACCTTTCTGGAATACGATACGAGAAGACCTAGACCAGGGTTGGTCATTTTGCGCACACCCAGCAGGCCAGAGTTCGGCATCGTCGACGAGGTAGTTGACCAGGTTCGGGTAAAGGACCTTACCCAGATGCGTTGCAAGTTGATCATGGACGGACGAGTATTGAGTATTCCTCCAATGGTTGGGACGCGTTTCCGAGGACCTGTTCGGCCGGACATCTTCTACAGAATGATGAAGCTACAGAGTACGCGATTTCGAGTCCGTGCGAGAGACTTCAGATTGACCGTGGCTGAGAACAGTGCAGTGCGTAGTAGCTTGGCGTGACGTCATAGTGGACGACGATAGAGACAGGTGGAACAAGAGGTTCATGCGAGACACCGACGAGCTGTCATTACTTCCCGTCGAGACTAGAGACCTGATATGCTTATAGAGGCGTTGGGATGCGACCAATTTCCGAGAAAATATTGTGCTGAGGACACAGATGTCTATTGAACGAAAAGAGATTATGCAAGAGAGCCAGCCTTCGTACAGTTCGGCATAGGCAAGATCGGAAGGGACCTTGAGCAGGATTTCTTCCAGGATACCGCTGCAATGACAGTTGCAACCAGGATCAGATGTGTCACGGGCATTCAGAGAGCCAGAGGCCAACGCTAGTGACATGCTGCTTTGCGAGTGGTCGTGAGGATTGACCGAGAGATGAACAGAGAAGTGCCAGAACGGAATCGTCCCTGTTAGCACACCCGACAGGGCCGATGAGCCGATCGATTGTGAGATTGGTAATCCACAGAGAAGAAAAGGACCCAGAGTCAGAGGACGCCAGACCGTGAGCAAGGGGCAAGTAGATATCCTGCGCTGCTAGCTTTGGATGCACCCTTATTGTTTTGAGGTACGATTTTGGTGCACACCAGATGCACTAAATCGGGTTTCCATGTGCATGTCAGATGCACTTGGTTTTGCTGTCAGGCACACACGTTGCCTATGACAGATGTTGTGTGCACACCCGTTGCACCTGAATGGTACTTAGGTAGATTTTGTTTTCCGTGCGCACCTGACACACGGAGTATTCTTATCTACGCCTTAGGATTGATGTTTGAGGAGCCCCGACAATTTGGATTTTTGCTAAAATGTTTTAGTACTTGGGGGTTTAAATTTAAATTCGGGGACCGAATTTCTTTAAGGGGGGTAGATTGTAACATCTCAAAAAGATAAAATATTGATTTTGGGAATTTTTATAATTTAATATTATTTTATTGAATATTTTAATATTTTGGTATTATTAAATGCAAACAAATAGGAAAAATATGAGAAAAATTATGGAAAGTTTAGGCTTAGAAGTAAACTAGAGTAGTTCATAGCCACGAACCCCAGAATAGGTTTACACCCACACGCACACCCTTGCATCTTCACTATACTTACCCTGCGTTGATGATGATATTGGATGACTTGGAGATGAGTCAATGATATTGGGCTGGGTGCCGTGAGATCGGTGATTTGATATGATTCGCTTGTGGGATACGATATGTGACTCTTAGCGGGCCTTTGGGCATGTGTCTTACCCCCGCATTCATAATTATATAGATGGTATCGATTTTGTACTAGAATTAGATTCAGTATCCCAGATTATGTGTTATGATGATAAGAATACCAGGTACTTGATAAGATAATGTGATATTGACCCGTACCCAGCTATTGGGAAGCCGTACGACGATTTACCGTACGGGCTTTATGTTGATGATAGATCCGCACTCATGACTTGAGGATTGTCGTATGATATACTGTATTGTAAGCGATACTATTGAGGCGGGATCACTGACTATTTTATATATATATATGTTCATATCGACTCAGACTTCGGTGGTGTCCTTACCCGTCCTGATTTACTCGATACTTAGATCTGTAGCTGCACAGTACATGTTAGACTAGACCTGAGTCATTCTTTTGAAATGGTATAACCGCATGACATGTACATATGGGTGTAGATCCTCTACTGTTACGTCGATTATTCAATGTCTGCATATTCCTGCAATTCACATTGCTTGCATATGTTAATGATTCATATTCCATGTGCACATGCCTTTACATAGTTGCATGCTTATATTAGTGTTCTTGTTGCATGTATTATAATTCATGGATTTCGCACTGTGATATGGTTGCATATGATGATTCTAGATTGTTTTACTCCTGCATATATATATCAGTGGTATGGGACGCTGAAATATTTATGTGTACCCCTAGAGTATATATATATTAGTGGTATGGGACGCTAATATATATATATACGCATACTTAAATATATCATCACGATGATATATGCAAATTTACATATGCATTATGAGAGGAGCCTATGTGCTCGGAGCCTATGAGCTCGATTGGAGAGGAGTCTATGTGCTCGGAGCCTATGAGCTCGATTGGAGAGGAGCCTATGTGCTCGGAGCCTATGAGCTCGATTGGAGATGAGCCTATGTGCTCGGAGCCTATGAGCTCGATTGGAGAGGAGCCTATGTGCTCGGAGCCTATGAGCTCGATTGGAGAGGAGCCTATGTGCTCGGGGTAGGCTCGGGGCCTTTATGGTCGATGGTATATTATATCTCCCCTACCCCACACTTATTGTATATGCATTGCATCACATATTGGTAGTACATGACAGGGTACCTTCAAGAATGTCGCATACATATCGGATATATCATATATGTGTTTCACTGATATTGAGATATATAGTTTGTGTCAATGCTCGACATTGATTTCCTGATAATTCCATTCACGATATCTCCTGTTTTCATTTTACCGCATACTTACATCATATTTGTGATATATTGTTACGTGAGGCACTGGTACGAGTACTTGGCACTACACATATGTTCAGATGTTACATTGCCACTTTACTATGCTTCGAACTTATTCAGTTGAGTTTTATATTATATACTGATCGTATTGACTTAGGATTATGTCTTGCTTTCGATTTCTGCTTGTAGATATTTTCTATTCACGAGTTGGCAACTCACCCCCGTTGTGCCACAGTTCTTGCAGGTTTGCCGTACAGGTTCCATAGCGGCATTTCTGGCACACTGCTTTCCTTGCGGGTGATTTGCTTGGTAGGTGGGTTCTTTGTATCAGAACCGCCATTGTACATGTATTATTCATTGTATCTAGAAATTTCATCAACCAAAGACTTGTATATTGTTTCTGACTCAGACACTAGCGATGTATTATTTCGACCTTAGAGTCGCGCTTAAGTAGTGTTGCAGTTTTCATGCTTATCTGGGTTTCTTTTAAATTTTGATCCTCGCCATTCGACGTTGTATAGTGTATTGCTTGTTGTTTATTTATCCTTAAAATGGTTTTAGATTTCTGGGCTTTCGGCTTACTTGGATCAGATGGAGTCCTATAGACTTCATATGGTTCAAGGTCCTGTCACGTGCTCTTTCGGGTCGTGACAGTATAATACCAACCGGTCAGTTCCCGACGAGTCCTGTCCAGTGTACTCATAACCCAACGAGCGCCCGCATACTATCTCCAGTATGACGTACTGACGGCTGTGGGACAGACCGTCTCCCACTCTGGGATGAGAAGCGCATGCGCTAGTCTACTCCGGAGTATCGATGCCCTGTCTCGATAGCCCTGCGACTAGGGACCTGCATAAGGATGTGCTTATAGATTACCCAGCCCCCACTAGTGTGACTGCCATCACAACGCTGGTAATCAAGCAAAGATCCTAAGGGCTCCACTAATGTGTATAGGTGATATACTAAAATAAACACAAGTACACATTGAAGAAGAAACAAACCAAGTAGCATACTACTATATTGAGCAAGATTGTTTATATAAGGTGAATATCCCAAGCTTCCATTAAGTAATATACGAACTAGTATGATACAGTAATGGCCTCTGGGGCATATACACTAACACATATGTCTACAGTTGTGCACATGTACATTACTATATTCACTTTGCATACTTATCCATGCACACATCCATACCGATACACATATTCATATGCTACATACATGGATGATATAGAATTGATTTAAAACTAAGGTACCGTAGGCGACATTTTCAAAACTAGATCTTTCAAAAGAGTGGTTTTCCTTTCTTTTACTCTTAGCGTCATACGACATGTTGCATGGATTACGCATTGTATTTGATTATGTGATTTATGGATTTGGGAACCGGAGTACTAATTTAAGAAAATACGCACTGTTTAAAAACCCGGTTTCCCTTGATTTGATATTTTTAGTGCGTCCACCATGAGTTTTCTCGGTTACAGAGAGCTTGTGTGAGTATACCCGATTCGAGGAGAGGTAGGCACCGATTGTGGGTACATGGTGGACCCGGTACGGTACCCCGGGGCGAGAAGACTCGTATTGTTAGACGGTGAGCCCGGCGGAGGGATTACTACCTTCCGGTGATTGGTTAGACCTGGCGATTATCCGGAGGATACCGACCAGAGTCGATAGATGGATACGGGACGACGCGTACTGCCGGGGGCCGATTCCGCAGACGGAGCCCGTGGGCAGATCCGATGGACGGACGCCCAATTCTGGAGGATTTGCGTGTCGATGCTGGACACGGCTGATTTTATGAGATTTGGGTGCCGATGTTGGGCACTCACGATTGTATAAGATTCACAGGATTGAGGGCCGATGTGGATGACGGCGCCTGAGTTTTACTGGGATTTGGGTTATTGAAGACCGGTCATTGTTCCATGTTGATATTCCATGTAAACCTTATTTATTCCCATGCTCAGCATTTAGTATTGACATCTCATCCTGTACCTATTGTACCTGATATTATACACATGCTATACATGATTATCGCATACCCTGCTCCTGTTATATAGGGTTGTTAGATTCCATATCAGACATGATTATTGCATATCTTGCACATCATATGGAGGGACTTTTAGATTGCACTTGTTGTCTGATGTGAGCATTCAGTCCATCATATAGATGTTATCTGTTGGCATAGGTTAGAGTATCGCAGCACGTGCATACTCGCGATTACCTTTATATGTTATCTACTATTCACGAGTTGGCAACTCACCCCCGTTGTGACACAGTGCTTGCAAGTTGCCCTTTGGAGTAGTCGCGGATGGCTGTTTACCGCATCTTTTGACACAGATACCATTGCTGAGGCGTGTTAGCCCTTTTGCCATTAGGTGGGTTTTTGTACGATATCTGTTTACTTTTCAGTTGCATCTTGTACTCTCCATCTACTTTCATGTATTGACTTAGAGACAGTAATGAGGACGATGTATGTTATTTTATATTCTGGTGTCGAGCTCGTTGTGAGCCGACTTTATCTTTGCAGTTTTATCTTTTATGACATTTGTTTTCACTTTACTTCTCATTCTTCGCTTCGGCGTCGTATATTCTATTGAGGTGATTTCTCCACCGTTGGGCGCGATTCCCCCATTGAGATACTCTATTTATTTCACATGTTACTTTTACTCATATCTTGCCTTTTACCCGATTTCGGGACAAACTTTTGGAAAAGGTATTGTTGTTAAAATTATTTAAATAATAACTTGAACCAAAAAGGATTGCTACTAAACAACTTAAAGTTTTCTAAATGTTTTAACACACCAAATTTTAATGGTTTTGTTTTCTGGGTTCGGCTTACCTAGTCATGCAACGCCTTTAGACGTCGTGTGGTTAAGTGCCGGTCACGGGCCGAACTTTGGGTCGTGATAGGTATGGTACCCCGGGGCGAGAACGGATTGTTGTGCTGTAGACGGTGAGCCAGGCAGAGGGACTACTACCTACCGGTGATAGTATTTGGGCTCGGCGAATATCCAGATGATACCGACCGAAGTCAAGATATGATATGGGCTGATCCGGACTGACGGAGCCCGTACGCCGATCCGGACTGACGAAGCCCGAGATATGAGGATTTACGTGTCGATACTGGACACGGGTTTCATGATGTTTTCGAGTGTCGAGGCTGGACACCCAGGTTCTATGATTTTGATGTGCCGCGAGGGACACACGTTGATTTATATCCTCATACTTCCATGCATATGCTTTTATGATATTTACATGCATGATATTGTTGTGTCATTGGTTGACACGTGGACGAGATCCACATGCATACATACTTTGATTATATTGTTGGATGATATCCACATGATTATAGGCATTGATTACCTTGTTGGCACATATACAGATACGGTCACCCTAGATATCATAATATTACCTTTATGATATAGTTGACCTAGGAGTCGTTATTTATTCGATTTCTTCTTGTTGATGTTTTTCAACTCACGAGTTGGCAACTCACCCCCGTTGTGCCACAGTTCTTGCAGGTTGACCGCAGGGATCAGTAGCGGCTTCGCTGGCACACAGTTGCCTTCGGGTGTTTTTCTTTGGTAGGTGGGACATTCGTATCGTGCCCCCTCTTGTATTTACTATTTCATATTGTATCTAGTCAACTCCATCAAATCAAAATTAGTAATTGTATAAGTAATGAGACTTAACAAGACTTGTAGTAGCGAGATTTGAGCGATGGGTTGTATGTTCGCATTTTGGGTTGATATTGTAGGGTTACTAGACACTCTAACAAGGTACTACAAGGCATCAACCTTGCCCGATTAAAATTTTAGCCCTGCCGAATAACCCTAAACAGGATCTTTGGTAGACTTTTAGGGTTACACATGCAAGTAAATAACATTTATCACTAAGTGAATACGAAATACAACCTTTATAGATTGGTCCTTCACTTCTAAAGCTCACTGTTGTAGTCCCTTCGCTGCGATCATGGTTCTCCCGAGCTCTTGCATGGCTTCACGAGGCGAAAAAAGCGTCCTTGCTTGAAGTCTTCGAGGCCGAAGATGATCTACGTCGAGGGAATACCAACTCAAGCTTCTACTTCACTAACTAGAGAATTAGTGAAGCAAACACCCTAAACTAAAGTGCTAGTCTAGTAGAGAATGGAGAAATAGGAAGTGGGTTCTCTTTAGAATTTTATTTCTCACAATCTTTCACTCTCTTTTCAAAACCCTAGCAAGCTTTTTCTTTTTGCTCAAAGAAGAAGAAGATGAACAAAAGAAAAAGATGAGGATAATTATCAAGTGAGTGAGCTAACCATGGGTGAGTGAGTATCATATACTAACTCATGTAGAGACATAACCATGGCTAATCGAAATGGTTAGGTTAAGAAAGATCTAAAGTAAAGACAAAGTTAGTGGACTTTGTCAAAGCAAAGCAAGCTTCTACAAGCTTCATGCTCTTTCCAAATCTCCACTAATTTTGTAATTACCTTAAATAATTATACCCCACCTTAATAAATAGAATGGTGTATGTCTTACACACCCATGAAAGATGTATCATCAACCATGATACAAAATGATAACACATTTTAATATATATCTCATATATACTAAAGTTGTGCACATGTGAGAAAAATCCTTAAGTGAACAAATGTTAGTTAATATAAATTAGTATATCATATATACAATTATACACTAAATTATTAAATCAACACTTGACTTAATAATCCGGTTATATCTCATATAACCGACTAACATCCAATGTATCGACTTATCGAATAAACACTTGATTCGATAACCCGGCTATATCACATATAACCGACCGATACAAAAAGTCGCGAGAATAGAATACGGTATAACATACACGCATCATTCTCGGTCCCGCACATATCACATATGCGATCCTATTTCGTTTTTCCTGAGCTAGTAAAACCTCTATATATGACTCTAAAGACTCGTCAATATGCCGGCAGTAGGCGATGATCACATCAAGCACCCACAAGCCGTCAGCGGTACTAGCTGGACGTAACGGCTACCCGGGTATTGAGCGATCAGAAGATCAGCAAGCAAGCCCACTCTAACTCCTCTAAAAGCCAAACGGTAACACTTCCCATACAGTCCGGTCTCCTCGTCTGATATGTCACATATCAAGTTTACGGGTGGTAAACGTCAGACCCCAATAACCGATAAGTCATGCCGATGTGAGGCTCATAACGGGTCGAGAAACTACTGGTAACACTTACCAGTAAATCTCTAAATCAGCCCTGGCCAGGGACTTCCCTGTTATGGCCAATCGAGCACAGCGCAACATCAACCCCCAATACCGGGAGAGACGAAACCCCTCCTATCGCTCATTGCCTCCATATGACTCAGGACTGTACCCAAAAACCACACTTTTGCACGCCGTCTTGGACGTGGTAAGGTAGAAATCAAAGCACAGTGGGAATCACACAAGACTCTGTGACGATCTCGGGTCTACAGACTAACATGCACAAGTGTCACCAGAGAACTGCCATCTGACGTGAGGTATAATACCATCTGGGAGTTCTCGGCGAGTCCGTCCAATATACCCAGTCTCCACTGAGCACCCGTATACCATCTCAGATGTCAAACACCAACGGATATGGGATCATCAATCGCCCATCTCATGGGTTGAGAAGCGTATACGCTAGTCTACTCTGGTATATCGATGCCCTGTCTCGATACACCTACGACTAAGAACATTAAAGGATGTACTTATGGACTACTCTGTCCCCAATAGTATGATCTGCATCATAGTCCAGGTAGTCAAGTACACATCCTAAGGGGTTTACCAACATGTAACTATAAGACAGTATCAAGAGACAAGTATACATGTTAAGATAAAGAGTAACCAGATAGCATATTATCATGTCGAGCAAGAAAGTCCTCTCTATATATGTCCAAGCATCCAATATAATATACATCATCTGTACAATACTGGCCTCTAGGGCATACATACAACTAACAGATATCTCGCTTTATTCTTTATATTTTGTGGTGAACTTCGCCGTTGGTCGTCGTATACTTATATTTATACTGTTTTGCATGGTTGTGATCCGCCGGTTGGCGATGAGCTAGCTCCCGCTTGGGGATGACTTATTACTATCATGTATTGGGGTTTTGGATCAAAATATACAAAGGAGGTGCTGCCCAAAATTTTAAAAGACGAAACATGTTTTCAAACTAATAAATTTCACTTGCATTTTCATGTTCCATTATTTATGTATTTAAGAAAACTTATGATTTTCAACATACCTTTATTTCAAAACTTCACCTCTTTATTTTCTTAAAAAGGTTTAGATTTCTGGGTTTCTGCTTACTTGAATTCTGTTACGCCTTTAGACGTTGCGTGATTCAAGTGTTGGTCACGAGCTAATATTTCGGGTCGTGACAAAAACACGTCCTAGAATCGAACCATAAACCTAAAACTAGCTACAAAAGATAGAACTGTTATACCGAATGATTCGTGTCCTTCGGTTTTCTACCTTCTTCTTTGGCTCCTTGAGGTCTCCTCGATCAAGCTTGAACGCCGGTTCTCCTACATCGAAGATGATCCACCCGAGGGATGTAGCTCATGGCTCTAGCTCCACACTAAGAATCTAGTGAAGCAACTGGGGACTCTAGGTTGCTAAACTAGAGTACCTAGGGATGTAGTGAGTTACTCTAAGTGTGTATCTATCTCTCTTCTACCCTTGATTCTCAATACATGAGATGGTATGGTAGAAGATGAAGAAGAAGGAGGAGGAGCCCAAGAAAGGTATTGAAGAGAGAGGAAGCAAAATGGTGAGAGTCTAACCATTAAAAAGCTCAAAATGAAAAAACTAAAGTGAGAAAACTCTTCTAGAGAGAAAAACATCAAGCTTGGTTTTGTGATTGAATGAATTCTTTGTTGTGTATATATAGAAATTGAATAGAATCACAACCAAAAATTATTTTTTGACCGCAATCAATAACGGTGTCGGATGTAGTGCGTTAGAGAGTGCGGATCGTCCACAGGGATTGCGCGATTCTTTCGTATCTTGTTTTATTTGAATCGAAAATTTAATGAAAAGAAAACAAACAATTCATGATTTATAGTTGAAGTTCAAGAATTAGAAAATATAAATCTAATAACAAGAAAACGATAGAATCAAGAATTGGGAGTTTAATGATTTTTCCAACCAAATATCAAGAATCTAAATGAGGCTCGTAGGAATCGATCGGATCTATAGATGTGATGTAATCTCACGATGACGTATTCTAATCCTTCGATGAATTGATACTAGATCGATGATGATCGACGAGAATTAGGGATTTCTAGTGAAACTAGGGTTTCATCATTTATCCCTTGTTCCTTCGTCGATATCATTCACATTCTAGCCTCTAGTAAATTCAAGAAACGATCGTAGATCCCTAATTTTGAGCGATAACAATCAAGAAAGCATTGCACCGAAACTAGGTCATCGATTCTTGAACTTGCTAGGGTTTACAAAACTCGTAGGACTTAAGAATCGTTTTAAGATTTGTTACATCATCATTCTATTGATCGTCTCGACTCCGTTACGAGCGTAGTTTTACTCGAACATCGCAACAAGAACCACAATTAAAAATTGAGATCGAATCATGATGCAAGAATTTAAAGAAAGCGAGATTAAATAATTTCACCTTTTATTTATATCAACAATTTCATTACAATCGCTCAAGAATTATAAGAGCAAGAACTCGATCGTCGATTTGGCTTCGCTCGTCTCCGTGAGTCGCGGATCGGCTTGGATCACTTGCTCGATTGAAGATCGGCTCCGCTCCTAAAAGGTTGAAGGCTTCACGCTTGATTTGGTACTTGGGATCTTGAATTTGGATTGGATTTAGGGTTAGGGTTTCGCACAAGTCTTGTCACTAGACTTGTGGAAGAAGATGGAGATTAATGGTTGAGTGAGGAAGTAGAGATCCTAGGTCTAGGCTTCTATTTATAGACCTCCCAAACCCTAGATCTAGGATTTGAATTTTGAACTTCCCTCCAAAAGTTTGTTGAGGAGATTTGAATTTCCCTCCAAAAGTTTGTTGAGGAGAAGCTTCTAGATGAAGTTTGTTAAGCCGAGCCTTCTAGATCCGCCACGTGGAGAATCGAGAGTCTTCTAGAAGCTTGGGTAGTTATATGAGACACGTGTAAAAAATCTGAGGAACATAAGTCACCATAGCGCCGCGGAACCGCGGCGCTAGCGCGCTCCCGCCGCAGAACAGCGGCGCTTTGTGGGCCTTGAGGCTTGAGTCTTCTTCTGTTGCTTTGGGCTGACTTTGGGGCCTTTTTATGATATGTTGAATATTGTAACTACTTCTAGATTACTACCAGATCTGCATCTTTTGAGTTGGCGTAATGTTTGATCAGCAAAATGACAATTTTGGCCTTTCTTCTGGATTTTCCTGCACAATTTCTCGAGACAAGTGTTGCGCAATATAGGGACGATGCGATGCCATAAAATACAGTCAATTTCCCTAGAAATGCCGGTTTTAAAGTCTTACACATGCAATCCAATATTTTACAGCTATTTTGCTAATATGTGCAATATGAATACTGAACACTTCTGGATGAGTGCAAAAGATAGGGAAATTGCCGTGTTAAAAATGCAGTATTTTCGACTGATCATTTTGTAAAACTCAATTTTTAAATATAATATATCAAGCATACTTGAATAGTTTGCACAAATAAATTAACAATTCATTTGTCAACACTATTCAAGCATGGTTCTCACCATACTCTCTTCTTTACCTTTACACCTCATTTCCATTTAATTTAATAAATGGATAAACCAAAATGAGGTGTTCACCTTCTAAAATGTTTTCCGTATAAATACGAATTACACTCTACTGTATATACATACCCGTATTCGTACCAAAATACAAATACCCAAAGAGATAGAATAACACAAAGAACATAATACTAGAATATACATATTAAAATATATATGAAAATTATTAAATCAATACCTGATTTAATAATCCGGTTCATACCCGAACCGGCTAGTATTATCAACCGTCCGATCAAAAGTCCAGATAACTAGTACAATCATTCGATTGGAGCCCTGTACGTATCAAAATACTGCTACTACATCAGTTCGCCTGAACCAGGGAAACCCTCTGTGTAGGACTCTAAAGACTCGTCAATACGCCGGCGGTGGGTTTAACCACAAGCACATCAGCGTCACTAGCTGTTCGTAACGGCTACCCAGGTATTGAGCGAAAGGAAGGCCGACAATCCGAACCCCTATTGAGCTTGTCTGTGACAATCTCCATATAGTCCGGTCTGTTCATCTAAGAGTATCGCATATCGGGTCTAAGGGGTGGATAAAGTAAAACCCCTAATAATGCGATATTTCATATCGGTGTGAAGCCCATCACCCACTAAGAAACTACTGATCCAAATCAGTAATTATTGTCTACCTTGGCCAAGGATTTCTGGTGATGGCCACCCGTGCACAGCACGACATCAACCCCTAAAACCAAGAGAGACGAATCCCCGACGATTCGCTCACTGCCACCATGTGGCTCGGGACTCTACCCAACTAAAACCTGTTTGCACGACTCCTTTGAGCCGTGGTAGGGTAGTAAAGCACAGTGGGTACTTACATGAGACAAATGACGATCTCAGATCGACAGACTAACCTGTACTCATGCCACCTGAGAACTGCTATCTAATAATAGGTATAATACCATCGAGCATGTTCCCGGTGAGTCTGTCCAGTGTAGCTCATAACCCAATGAGCACTTGCATACTATTTTAGGTGACTAACTGACACCAATGGCTTTTAAGACTGGCTACCGCCCCACATCGGGGTCTCGAAAAGTATACACTAGTTTACTCCGGAGTATCGATGCTCAGTCTCGATACTCCCTCGACTAGGGATATTTAAGGATGTGCTTATAGACCACCCAGCTCCCACATATATGATCGCCATCATAATGGTAGTAGTCAAGCAAGAATCCTATGAGCTCTATCAACATGTAATAGTGATCTGTAATACCACATAATACATGCACATGATGATAGAGACAAACCAGATTGCATACTATCATCTCGAGTAAGACGGTTATACCCATATAGGTCCTCCCTCAATCATCATAATCGCGTGTCTGCGACTACAATAATTGACTTTAGGGAACTATAGCCAACAATCTCCCACTTGCACTTAAGGCTAATTATTGCGGTGTCGCATACTCACAGCCCATTTGATACCGAGCACCCAACTTTTCTACTAATCAGTCTCGCAAAGCACGTTTGTGAAACTGTTGCGTTCGAGAAATGGCCTCAGTGAGAGGATCCTCTCTAATGTTTCTGTCTTTATCTCTCTATATCTCAACTTTGCAGAGAAAGACTATCTCCCGAAATGAGTGATACATGTCTTAGAATTTGTCTAGATATCTGATGAGACCCAGTTCACAAATGAACTCCAAATCCAACAAACTTCTTAGACCGTATCTTCCAATAAATTTAATCAGTATCCTGCTCCATGCCTTACTCAGTATCCGCTTTGAAAGTCTACCCTAGGAGCACCATGAGGTTCTAATGACATCAAGCATGCCAAATTCCAATTTTTATAGGTGCTAAGCTAGACTAAACAAGATCTTTAGCTAGTTGATTTGGGTTTTAGTTTGATATCGAAGTATACTATAAGACGTGAAGATGGCTATACCCTCATTGTCACGACCCGCAGGGTACGGAACGTGACTGGCACTTAGGTTACGAAACGTCTCAAGACGTCCATAAAAAGTAAACCAAAGCCCAGAAAACAAAACCAATTAAGCAAAAGAGTGAAGAAAACCCAATCAGTTGAAAGCGAGTTTATCAAATAAGTCATGTAAAACCCTTTTTTAAAAACAATACAAATTTTTCCGAAAATTTCGGCAGAGTCTCCTTTGTAAATACTGGCCCCCAAAATGGGTACAACAAAAATATATATGAATCCAACAAAATAGGGCATCCCCAAGCGGGAGCTAGCTCTTCGCCACAAGGCGGTCACAATCCCACGCAATATAAAGCAACAACATGCGAAATAATCATAATGAAGCATAAGAAAACATCAAGTCGACTCAAGTGAGCTCGACCCCAAAATACAGCATAAAAGTCCACAAACCTCACAGTCTCATCTCTAGGTCAATATACAATAATACTGGTAGAAACAGTAGATGGAGTACACTAGATACAAAGAATATACAAGGTGGTCAAAAATAATAACATAACCCACCTATGAGCAAATTCTCGAGTCCAGGAAAAAGAGGCAAAAGAAGCAAGCGCACCCGCCGCTACTGTACTGACGGAGCGGACCTGAAAAAGGCTATGGCACAACGGGGGTGAGTTGCCAACTCGTGAGTAATAAATAACATCTACACAGGGTATCGAATGCATGCACACAAGCATCCTAGCATCTAAATACAGGTAAGGCAGGACATAATGGCAAGTATGTATGCAATATGGATATACTAGCAGGTATGAATGCAATGCGAATCAACTCGTGATCTGAATGTGTAAGTATAAGAAATCATGTTTTTCCCTTTAAGAATGTCTTTTGAAATACCAGCACAATACCAATAGATTCAACAAGAACCTGTGTCCAGCATCGACACCTCAAATCTGTCTCAAATCTCATATCAATGTATCTCTGGCCTCAGCCGTCCGGCTGACCCATCTCAAATATCAATATCTCATCATCTAGCGGCCACGGTCGGTATCCTATGGATATCCGCCGTCCCAAACAGTCACCGGTAGGTAATCCGTCCCCTGCCAGGCTCAACGTCAACACCACATTCCTCTTGCCCCGGGGTACCTTACCGGGCCCACCATGTACCCGTGCCGGTTCCTCCACTCCTCGACACGGATTTCCAAAACCACAGCAAACTCATGGTGGACGACACTTACATCACTAGAAAACCACAATTTACATATTTTAAAAATATAATAAGTTTAGAAATTTTGCGGCTTTCCCCCGAAATCCATTAATATCATAAAATCTCAAGAAATCCTCATAAGTGCATATATCAGTGATAATGAATGCATATGGTATCAATAATCAAGTTGCGATGTGTGATTAATAGATTAAGCATGAACAATTAATATGATGAAGTACATGCACATGAATAGCAATCCTACGGTTTCATTTTAAGGAATTAAAGGCAATAGCACAAGTTTAAGTATCAATTAGTAAAAGGTTTAAATTTAAAGCTTATCTAGTGTGGTGGCATGGCAATTTACCAGGGTGTGTGTGTAAGCATGAATAGTGCTCGTGCTGCATATAAAAACCTGGCAATGGTGCAGGTGTCCTATAAAATGGTTTCGCATAGGTTTGTCAATATAATGCATGGATGCAGCAAATAATCATATACGTATTTCACCCCTAATTACTAACATCACTAAGAATCTTGTAAGTTACTAAAACTATCGGGCGGCTTGCGCCATCCAACGATAGTCCCCCGTAGATGTTACATCTACTCACCGGAATCCCTGGCTAGCTGTGTCCAATCACCGCTTTCCCCTTTCGCGCCGCGTCTGACGTCTCCGCGACCGAACCTGGAATTTACATCAATACCAAACAAAGGTTACATATCAAGAACG
Source organism: Agapanthus africanus (assembly GCA_030015575.1). Taxonomy (NCBI): domain Eukaryota; kingdom Viridiplantae; phylum Streptophyta; class Magnoliopsida; order Asparagales; family Amaryllidaceae; genus Agapanthus; species Agapanthus africanus. Next base: position 235,305,981 of record JASDDO010000031.1, read on the forward strand.
ACGCAAAACCCCAACGAAACTACTAATGTTCGCTAGCTAGGTACAACGTGCACAAAGTGCGCGGAACACACGCGAAAATCGCAAAAACTGCCAAAAAACGCCGATTTGGTCGCCCGGCAAAACTAAAACCCGGCTACTCAAAACTCCGCACTCACGCATCCTAAACGTCATAGGAGATGCTAAAAACATCCCCAAGGTATCACAAATAATTCACCAATTAATTTTAACAAAAACCTAGTAAGCACAAAGCTAGCAATTTTGGTGCAAATATCGAAAATTAGCGATACGGTTATCACAATCCAACACAATATCCAACCACACCACAAGCAATCTACAAACACTATAATTACAACACATTTATCATGCTTCACAACCCATTTTCCATACATAAACCCTTTCTTGAATTTCCTAAAACAACAATTTACAACCAAAATCACACTTTTAAAATTAAATAAATTAGCATAATTTGAAGACCACATAAACAAGGTAACTTCTTTGATTTGGTTGTGTAGGAACTAGCAAGCAAAATAAATTTAATTAACCAAATAATGGTGTGCTAAAAAACCCTAGTTTAAAACAAACTACTCTTTTATAAACTAGATTAGAAATTAGTTAAACTTTTAACACTAAAACCATATAATTAAGGAATTTAGCCAAAAGAAATTAACTTGATGGAAATTATACCTCAATTTGAGATCTAGCAAGAATAAATTTGCTTCAAATTATGGCCTCAAGCATCAAGATCCAAGCTAGGGAGGTGAAGGAAAAGAAAGATGAAGGACGGGTTTAATTTGTAAGCTAGAAATTGCAATTTTGATGAATTAAACATGAAGAATTTTGAAGAAATGAAAAGAAAAGAGATGAAGAGGAGGGGGTGCAGGTTTCGGCCAGAGGAGGTAAGGGGAGGGTGTGGGTGTGTGGGTAAAAGTCATTGGTCAACTCCCCAAAAGTCAATGCACCATACTTTAACAACTATATTTAAAATAAATTCATAAACAACCCAATTTCAACACAAGAAAGAAAACCAAAATGAGGCCAGAAATTTCTGGATCTGAACAAGGTGGGGCTGTCCTAGGGCTGAAGGAATAGAGTGAGGGGTTTTACAAAAGAAATTTTATGCAAAAAGACCCCCTACAAGTCAAAAATTGCAAGTTTTAGCTTAAAAGTCAATAAATTCGTTTCCTATCATAAAAATTTGTTTAAAATCAAAATAAAATACTAAAAATTTATGTTACAACTAGATTTTAATTATCATAATTTTAAAGATTAAAATTAGCCCGGAAAAATTTGTATTTATCGCTAATTTAATGTATTTTCTTACCGGCTTAAAATAATATTAAAAAATTGAAAAATAGGGAAAAATTTTTAAATGACCAAAATTTCATAAGTAACTCATTAGCTACTAAAAACAAGCAATTACCTATCCATTTTAGGTATAATTAGTCCTAAACTGCAAAATAACAAGAAAGACGGTTTTCGGAAAAATACCGAATTTTCACCGATTTTCAGGAAAACACCAAAACGACTTTTCAAGACGCTACACTCATAGATCGAGTCCTTCACTTCACATGCTCCGTGTAGTAGTCCCGCGACTCCACTAGGCTCTACTTGAGGGTTTGGACGAGCTTCCTCCGATGACCTTCGTGCCGAAGATGATCCACGCGAAGTCCCTCCAACTCAAGCTACCTCTACACTAAACTCTTTGGTGTAGGAAACACGCTACACTCGATCTCTAGTCAAGTGTAGGATGGTGAAGTAGGGGATGTTAAAGCTCACAAGTTTGTGTTCAAGCTTCATGGTTGAAGCTTGAACCATGACATTAAGGAAGAAGATGAAGCTAGAGAGCATGAGAGCAAAATGGGAGCAACTCAAGAAAATAGCTAAGTGTTGGAATGAACAAGTGAGTGGCTAACCCCTTGACCTCACTCATTCAAGCATGGAATTATTGCAATATAAAATTGCACCCATGCTAGAATAGTGAGTCAAGACGAATAAACAATGATAAAAGCCCTTGTTTGCAACCATGCTCCCATAGTTTTCCCATTTTCTACCTCATTTCTATTTTCATAAAATAGAAATTTATGTCATCCTACATTTATATATTTATATATATATCATATATATATATATATATATATATATATATATATATATTAATACATATAATAAAATATTTAGTGAGCTAATGAGATTAGTTAAGATATAATTATATCAAATATAATATATATTACATTATTAAATGAACACTTGATTTAATAATCCGGTTATATCACATATGACCGACTAATATCATTTATCTGTATATCACATTATCAAATTAACACTTGATTCGACAATCTGGTTATATCACATATAACCGAACCGATAACAGATAATTGCCATATTACAGTACGGTATCACATACACGTATTTAATCAGGCCCACACACATATCACATTTGTGTCCTACTTCGTTTCTCTTGAACCAGGGAACTTCTGTGTGGGACTCTAAAGACTCGTCAATACACCAGCAGTAGGTGATGATCACATAGTCACCTACAAGCCGTTAGCGGTACTAGCTGGACGTAACGGCTACCCGGGTATTGAGCGATATGAATATCAACAAGCAAGCTTTCAATACTCTCCATGAAGCCTATCAGTAACACTACCGTACAGTCCGGTCTTTTCGTCTAATATGTCGCATATCATGTCTAGGGGTGGTTAACGTCAAACCCCAGTAACGTGATAAGTCATGCCGATGTCTGGCCTATAACGGTTCGAGAAACTACTAATAACACTTATCAGTAAATCTTGGCAGCAGCCCTGGCCAGTGACTTCCAGTTATAGCCAATCGAGCATAGCGCAACATCAACCCCCAATACCGGGAGACGAAACCCCTCCTATCGCTCATTGCCTCAATGTAACTCGGGACTGTACCTAAAATCCACCTGTTTGCACAACTCCTCTTGAGCATGGTAGGGAGGAAATCAAAGCACAGTGGGAGCCACACAAGACTCTATGACGATCTCGGATCTATAGAATAACCTGTACCAGTGTCACCAGAGGACTGCTATCTGACGATAGGTATACTACCAACTAGGAGTCCTCGGCGAGTCCGTTCGGTGTACCCATTCTCCAATGAGCACCTGTATACAATCTTTGATGTCATACACCAATGGTTGTGGGATCAACCATCGACCTCTAAGGGACAAGAAACGTACACACTAGTCTACTCTAGAATATCGATGCCCCAGTCTCGATATTCCCTCGACTAGTAACTGATTAAAAATTGTACTTTTGGACCACCCTGGTCCCACTAGTATGATCTCATCATAATCCTGGTAGTTAAGTACATATCCTAAGGGCTTTATCAACATGTAAGAGACAGAAAGTATAAATACCAGTCAACATGTTAAGATAAAGGTAACTTGATAGCATACTATCATGTTGAGCAAGAATGTCCCCTATATATATGTCCAAGCATCTACTACATCATCAAGAATGGCCTCTAGGGCATACATATTCCTAACAATCTCCCACTTTCACTAAGGCCAGTTGTTGTAGTATCTCATACCCAACGTCCCAAAAGTCTCTCGAATAATATCTGGGGAATAGCCTTAGTGAGTGGATCCGCTGTGTTATCCTCTGTGTCAACTCTCTTGACCTCGATCTCTCGGAGATCAACTATCTCCTTGATCAGGTGATACTGTCTAATAATATGTCTGGATCACTGATGGGACCGGGGTTCCTAGGGCAAAACCACAGCTCCATTGTCATCACAATACACAGGTACTGGATGGCCAATGGTAGGAACCAAGTCATCATATGAACTTATTCATCCAGACAACCTCTTTGGCAGTATCGTTGGTAGCGATGTAATTAGCCTCTATCAACGAGTCTGCTACGGTATATAGCTTGGAACCCTTCCAACATACCGTCCATCCACTGAGGATGAAGACAAAACCCGAGACTGACTTTCAGTCGTCCTTATCACTCTGGAAGCTCGAATCGGTAAAGGACTCCATATGGAGTTCACCGTTACCATACACCAAGAACATCTCTTTAGTCCTTCTCAAGCACTTAAGAATGTTTTTCAAAGCTGTCCAGTGGTTTTCCCCAAGATCTTTTCGATACTTACTCACTACACCTAGTGAGTAAGCTACATCTGGTCTGGTACATAACATCGCATGCATGATTGACCCGGCTGCCGAAGCATAAGGTATCCTTTTTATGCGAGCCCTCTCCAAATCAGTCTTGGGAGACATCTCTTCGGAGAGAGTGATTCCTGAACAAGCGGGTACATTACCACGCTTAGAATCTTCCATACTAAACCTCTTTAGTTTGGTATCTATGTACCTGGATTGGGACAATCCCAAATCCATTTAGATCTATCTCTATAGATCTATATTCCCAGGATCTAGGAGGCATCAGTTAGATCTTTCATGGAGAACTTGTGTGATAAGAGGAGCTTGACCGAGTGTAGCATAGGAACATCGTTTCCTATCAATAATATGTCATCCACGTTCAATATGAGGAAAACAACCATATTCTCTACAACCTTCTTATTTATACATGGTTCATCTACTTTTTTGATAAAGTCAAGCTCTTTGACAGCTTTATCAAAACAGATGTTCCATCTCCACGATGCCTGCTTTAACCCATAGATGGATTTAAGCAGCTTGCACATGCTTCCGCTGCTTCCGCTGTCTACGAAGCCCTCTAGCAGTGTCATATACTCGCTCTCTTCTAAATCACCATTTAGAAAAGTGGTTTTGACACAGTCTGCCAGATTTCGTAGTCATGGTATGCAGCAATAGTAACTAGAATCCTGATGGACTTAAGCATAGCGACAGGAGAAAATGTTTCATCATAGTCGACACCAGGTCGTTGACGAAAACCTTTTGCTACAAGTCTAGCATTGAAAGTCTCAACTTTTCCATCTACACGAAATTATCTTTCTCAATGATCCTCTTGCTCCCGATGGGTTTTACCCCTTCAGGAGCAACATCCAAAGTCCAAAGTCAATACTTTGTTGGTGTACATGGATTCCATCTCAGATTGCATAGCATCCAGCCATTTCACATAGTCTCCACTTGTGATGGCCTGCTCGAAACTAGTTAGGTCATCATCTCCATGATGCAATCCTCACTCCCACCGTCTACGAGAAAACCGTAGCATCTCTCAGGTGGATGAAGAACCCTACTAGATCTGCGGAGTGGCTGCGGTTCATCGGGGACTATTGAATCACCCGGTTCGATCAAATCGTCAGTTACAGTTTGCGTTGCTGGAACTTCTTCCAGTTCTACCTCATCGCCACTAATTTCTTCCACAAGAAATTACTTTTTTAAATGGTGGCATGTCGAGAAACAAACCACCTTTTGCTCCTCGGTGTGGTAGAAGATATACCCTCGCGAAATTTGGGATATCCTACAAACTTTGCACAGATCTGATCTTGCCTCAAGCTTGTCCGGATTTTGCTTTTCAACATAGGCCGGACAACCCATATCTTAACTCGTTTAAGAGATGGTCTCTTCCCATTACATATCTCATATGGAGTGGTAGGCAATAGATTTGGTCGGAACTCTATTCAATAGGTTTGCATCTTCTCAAGTGCATGTCCCTGAAAGGAAATAGGTAACTCAGAAGTACTCATCATAGAGCGCACCATATCTCATAGGGTGCGATTCCTCCATACCGATATACCGTAGTGCTGTGGTGTATATGGAGGAGTAAGCTGAGAAATAATCTCATTCTCTTTTAAATAATCTCGGAATTCCGTGCTCAAGTATTCTCTTCCTCGATCATATCAAAGGACTTAAATACCTTTACCCATCTGGTTCTCATCTTCGTACTTATATTCCTTGAAATTATCAAAAGATTCTGATTTGTGTTTCAACAAGAACACGTGTCCGTATCTTGAGAGAACATCGGTGAATATAATAAATTACGCGGAACCATCCCTGGCATATGTAGACATAGGACCGCATACATCACTATGTATCTGTCCAAGAGTTCAGTAGCTCTTTCTCAGTAAACGGAGATTTGGTCACCTTGGTCTTTGAGACATGACTGGCAAGTTTCATAAGATGTAAATTCGAACGGATTCAAATATGCATCCTTATGGAACTTTAGCTAGTCTTGTTTCATCGATATGACCCAGTCAACAATGCCATAAGAAGACATCGTTCATTTTTGAACCGTTCCTCTTATGTGTGTTCTGTACGTTAGAACTGTGTTTTGATTCTGACGTGTATACTGTTATACAACGTACCATACCCAATCAATACTTGATTCAGAAAAATATTCACAATATTTTGGTACGCAATAACAGTCACTTAGAATCATTGTATTACCAGTTGGTAACACTGGGTGATATCTGCCAACTGCTTTGGCTGCAACAATTGCACCATCCCTACTACTAGAGACATATCACCCTTTCCCAGTTCTCTACCTATCTGCATCCCATGTAACAAATTACATATGTGGGATCCTGATCCGGTATCCAATACTCAGGACGTAGAGGTAACTGAGAAACAGTTATTGGTTACGAACACACCCGAAGACAATGTATCGACATGCTTATTTCTCGTTTGTGTGGCGTGGGAATCCGGATATTCCCCTATTCCTTGCTCAGACTTATGACAATCATAAGGTAGAGCGGAACCAAGCCCAGTATAATAAGTAGGTTCGGTCAATATATCCATATTATTATCTTGATTAAGTCATTTCATTGGTCGCTACAAGGAGAAAGAGAAGGATAATCACTTTGCGTGCGCTCTTTAGAAGATTAGATTGGTTATTTTATCTAATCAGGATGACTCGCACTGTTTTATCAAAATCTTCCTTCAAACCCTAAAAGGTAAGATTAGCCGGGATTAATTACACACTACAGGTTCGCTAATCGTTCGGGCAGGCAGGTATCGGTACTCCGAGGGAGGTTCCCCGTGCTTTCGCACGGACCTAATTAAAATAAACCTCATTTCCCTAGAGGCATAATCCCGTTGACACCATTCTAGAAACCTACTGGATTAGCTAATTGTAAAGTGCAAAACTCTCCCAAGAGTAACTCTTACTCACAGTGGGTATCGGGATCCAACTATAATATAGAAGGTATGCAATCTCATTGCAAATTTCAACACTTGAAATTCCCAATGTCTGTTTTTACCCCTAGCATCTTATGACCTTGACTATGGATAACAAATCATAAGTGCTAGTCAAGTTCTACCGGTTCATTTCTTGATTGAATTAAACCCACCCGTACGATCCTTAACTATTGTCAACAAAGCCGTACGAATGTCCTAATCAATCGTATCATATGATTTATAGGAAGATATCACTTAGCTACCGTACACTACGCCTTAACTATGGTCAACAAACGCAGCACGAATACTAAGTACTCTACTTCCTAAAATGACGGAGGGCTACGAATGGTTTTTAAGAAAATCTTTAACGTAATGAACATGATATCGTTGTAGAATCAAGTGATTTTGAAAAGGAGTGTTTTTGAGGCTTTTCTAGCTTCGCTAAAGAGGTCACTCGCGGTGAAGGGATCTCGGCTCTTTCCTCATCGAATGAGGTGCAGGATATTCAGGAATACCTCTATGCAAAACAAGAACTATAGAAGCAATCAACAACAAAACTGAGTGAGTTGTAGGATTTGGTAGTTTCAGTAAAGAGGTCACTCCCGGTGAAGGGATCTCGGCTCTCTCCTCATGGAATGAGGTGCTGGATATTCATTAAGGAATACCACTATGCAAAGCAAAAACTAGAGCTACCCTTTTTGAAAATTTGATTCTTCAACATCTTTAGCTTTCTTTCTTTTCATTAATCTCATTAATGAAGTCATATCAATTAATGTTTCCTAAACATTACAGAAAAGTGAAACGAAAATAGAACGCACGCTTTGTTAGTTGTATGTATGCCTTAGAAGCCATTATTATACAGATTGTATATTATAGTGGTTGCTTGGAAATATATAGAGAGGACTTTCTTGCTCGACATGATAGTATGTTATCTGGTTGCTCTCTATCTTAACATGTAGACTTGTATTGTGATACTGTCTTGCTCTCACATGTTGGTAAAGCCCTTAGGATGTACTTGACTACCAGGATTATGATGAGATCATACTAGTGGGGCCAGGGTAGTCCACAAGTTCATCCTTTAATTGTTCCTAGTCGAGAGTGTATCGAGACGGGGCATCGATATTCCAGAGTAGACTAGCGTATACGCTTCTTGACCCATATTATGGGCGATGGATGATCCCACATCTATTGGTGTTTGACATCAAAAATGGTATACGGGTGCTCAGTGGAGACTGCGTACACTGAACAGGACTCGTCGAGAACTCCTAGATGGTATTATACTTCACGTCAGATAGCAGTTCTCTGGTGACACCGGTATAGGTTAGTCTGTAGATCCGAGATCCTCATAGAGTCTTGTGTGATTCCCACTGTGCTTTGATTTACACATTACCACGTTCAAGAGAGCGTGCAAAATAGTGGTTTTTGGGTACAGTCCCGAGTCACATGGAGGTAGTGAGCGATAGGAGGGGATTCGTCTCTCCCGATATTGGGGGTTGATGTTGCGTTGTGCTCGATTGGCCATAATAAGAAGTCCCTGGCCAGGGCTGATACGGAGATTTACTGGTAAGTGTTATCAGTAGTTTCTTGACCCGTTATGAGTCTCATATCGGCATGATTTATCAAGTTACTTAGGTCTGACGTTTACTACCCCTAGACATATGCGACATATCAGATGAAGAGACCGGACTGTACGGTAGTGTTACTATTGGATTCACAGGAGAATGGTCAAGCATACTTATTGATCTTCTGATCTCTCAATACCCGGGTAGCCGTTACGTCCAGCTAGTACCGCTGATGGCTTGTGGGTGACTGAAATGATCATCACCTACTGCCGGCGTATTGACGAGTCATTAGAGTCCTACACAGAGGTTTCCTAGCTCATGTGAAACGAAGTAGGGCACATATGTGATATGTGCGGGACTGAGATTAATACGTGTATGTGATACCGTATTCTATTATCTCGATATGCGATATCGGTCGTTATATGTGATATAGCTGGGTTATCGAATCAAGTGTTGATTCGATAAGTTGATACAAATGATTTTAGTCGGTTATATGTGATATAGCCGGATTATTAAATCAAGTGTTGATTTAATAATTTAATGTATAAATATATATTTGATATATTAACATACATTAACTAATATTAGCTTACTTAAGCATTTCTTTTTCTCACTTGTGCACATTTAATATATATGTGATATATATTATTGTGTCATTCTTGTTGCTACATGCTACATGGGTGTATGAGACTCACACCATGATAAGATAATTTATGGTTTTATTTATTTAAAGTAAATCAAAATTAGTTGGATATTAGTCATGGTTTGGAGCTTAGTGGAAGCTTGGAGAACCATTGACTTAGTCCACTAATTTTGTTTTACATTAGATATTTATTAACCTAACCATTATCTTTATCCATGGTTAAGTCTATACAAGAGTTAGTATGAGATATTATCTCACCCATGGTTGCTATTCTCACTCATAACATTCTCCACTTCATCTTCTTCTTCATCTCCAAGAGCTCTCTAGGATTTTAGGAGGTGAAGAATATTAGTGAGAAAAATATTTCTAAAGTGAGCAAAAATCCTACTTCATCAACCTACACTAGATTAGCCTTTTAGTTTAAGTTGTTTGCTTCACTAATTCCCTATTAGTGAAGAGGTAGCTTCAGTTGGAGATTCCTCGACATAGATCATCTTCAGCCTCGAAGACTTTAAGCAAGCTTGTTCCTTTCGTCTAGTGGAGCCTAGCGAGAGTCCGGGAGACCACTACATGGAGTAAAGGGACTACTACACGGAGGTTTTGAAGTGAAGGACCGGTCTACAAAGGTTGTATTCCTCATTCACTTAGTGTAATGTTTGATTACATGCTTTCTTACCATAATTTCTCTAGTTAGATCCTTGGTTTGGGTTACTTATCACGCTAATTTTTTTAAAATTGGCATGGTTGATGCTTTCCAGAACCTTATAGTCGTGCTAAAGAACCCAACAGTGCTATCAGAGCCAAGCTAGAGAATTAGACGATGCTAGTAGAATTAAGAAACCGAAAGAACTCCGAAACCTCGAAACAAAACGCTAGTTTCTGTCGAAATTTTTAAGTCCTCTAAATTTTTTTATAAACAGTTGCAGAATTTTACATATGATGTAATATGAACACCAGACGAAAACAAGCCCATTCCACCAGATTTGACATGGCGAAATGCCCAATAAAACCGTCCTGGCCGGTTTTGGTATGAGGAAATGGCCTCGTTTTTGCTTGCTTCGGTCTCTAGGTTTTGGTGTTTCTGGTATTGTTTGTTTTTACTAAGATTGCATGTGATGTTATCTTTCTGTAAAGGCAATTCGGAGTGTTTCGTAGTCATAATTTTAACATTGTTTCGGGTAACATCGACAATGTTGTAATGTTCGAACGAATATCAAAAACCCAACTTTCACCCCTCTCTGGAAATTTTCCAAAAGATGGATTTTTTCCAAGTTAAAATCTTCAGAAAATCATGCAGGTAATTCTATGGACCCTCTAGAAGAACGATACCCAAACTTGACTTTTTCACCACGGAACCGCGGCCAAACCCTAGGGTTTGCGGCAGTTCCGCGGCGCCATGAGTGAGGCGTATGTCGGCCCTTCTACGGTTGGTCCATATGTACTGTGGCATGTTCTGAGTATTTTTTAAACTGTGCTCAAGTGTTGAGCCCTCTGGGAAATTTTGGGTGTTTGTTGATTCGATCGAAATATTTAACATCGTCTAGCTATCTGTGTTGTGATACAATATTTGGAATCTACACTAATTAGTTTTGTGAAAATTGAATAGTTGCTTGTAAATTTAACATTTCGGTCTCGGAAGGAATCATGAATCTTGTTGAATTACCTGATTTCTTTTGAAAAGGTGTTTTCATGAGTGAGACCCAAATGTAAGATTTACAATGTTAGGCATGAAATCCGAAATATGAGATATTCCGGGTTTTTGATGTCTAAGGGCTGTGTCGATTCCAAATGTTGTAGTTTGACATTTTCTTGTCTGCAACCGTATGTGTAATATGTGGTGTATCGCCGTTTTTGTTGCTATATGTCAACGAAAATCGGGATACACATATTTACTTACGTTGATGACATGTGGTGTTATGTATTGCTGGGATATGTTATATTGGATCGTCGTGTTTGAATAGCCGGGGTTTTTTGCGTGAGATGGGAGTTTTTCATTTTCATTCATGTAAAAACTTGTCTGTAATATTCTTTTATTGGGGAACTTCCGGGTTGAGGATGTTGTCACCATTGTTGTATATTATTTACTTTTCCGCATTAGGATAGACCCAAGGTGGGGAGCATAAGTACCCGGGTTCTAGAGTCCAGTGGGAGAACATCTCGAGGAGTCGAGTCCGGGTCTCCTAACTCTAGAATTGGTGGGGTTGCTTTCCGCTCTCGTAGGGTTCTAGGGATGTGGGTTTGGCTATTCATCATGACCATGGAATCCGTGTTTTTTACTGGCTTAATTCAAAACACGGACATCCTAGTATATCCAATATTTCATATGTTGACTTCTGCTGCTGATATTCTGTGATGTGATCACTTTATATGATGAGACAAATGTTGTTATTATATATATGATATATAATAAACGTTGGTTATGTTTTGCACCCGCGCTAGTCCCGCCCCGCTATGCCGTTAGCCAAGTAACCTAACGGTGCATAACAGGACACTGTGGCGAATGCGGATGACATAAGCGTACGTTGTATTTCGTTTCTTCTGTGATGCTTAGGAAGCATAAATGATGGGACTTCATTAATGAGATTAATGAAAAAGAAAGAAACCTAAAGATGTTGTAGAATCAAATTTTCAAAAAGGTAGCTCTAGTTCTTGTTTTGCATAGCGGTATTTCTTGACGAATATCCAGCACCTCATTCGATGAGGAAAGAGCCGAGATCCCTTCACCGGGAATGACCACTTTAGCAAAAGCTAGCAGATGCTACACCCACTCGGTTTATTTTGAAAACTACTCGATTTTAAAAGCGGAGCATAAACCACTCCTTTTTCAAATCACTTGATTCTGCAACGATATCAAGTTCATTACGCAAAGGTTTTCTTAAAAACCTGTCGTAGCCCTCCGTCATTTCAGATAAGTGCTACTTAGTATTCGTGCTACGTTTGTTGACTATGTTAAGGCGTAGTGTACGGTAGCTAATTAATGCTTATCTGCTAAAGCATATGATGCGATTGGATTAGGGAGTCGTACGACTTTGTTGACTATATTAAGGGTCGTACGAGTGGGTTTATTTCAATCAGGAAATGACGGGTTGAACTTGGCTAGCGCTTATGATTTGTTGACTATGTTAAGGTCATAAGTTGGTAGGGGCAAAATATTATTGGGAATTTCAAGTGTTGAAATTTGCAATGAGATTGCATACCTTCTATGAGATAGTTGGATCCTGATACCCACTGCGAGTAAGAGTTACTCCTGAGAGAGTTTTACACATCACAATTAGCCGATCAAGTAGGTGTCTAGAAAGGTGTTAACGCGCCCTTGGGAAAATGAGGTTTATTCTAATTAGGTCCGTGCGAAAGCACGGGGAACCTCCCTCAAAGTACCGACACTGGCCTGGCCGAAAGATTGGCGAACTTATAGGGTGTAATTAATCCCGACAAGTCTTACCTTTTAGGGTTTGAAGGAAGATTTGATAAAAACAGCGGGAGCCATCCTGATTAGATAAGATAATAACCAATCTAATCTTGAAAGAGCATACGCTAAGTGTTTTCTTCTCTCTCTCTCTCCAGGTAGCGACCATGTCAGGCCTTAATCAAGATAATAATATGGATGAATTGACCGAACCTGCTTATTATACTGAACTGGGGAACGTTTGTTCCGCTCCAACTTATAATTGTTATAAGTCCGAGCAGGAAATAGGTGAATGCCAGGATTCCCGAGCCACCGAAACGAAGAATGAGTATTTGGATGCATCTTCTTTGGGTGTGTTAGTTACTGAGAACTGTTTCTCAGTACACTCTACGTCCTGGGTATTAGATACTGAATCGGAATCCCACATATGTAATATGTTACATGGGCCGAAGAAAGGTAAAGAACTGTGAATGGGTGATCATTCTATAAGAGTAGAGAATGGTGCAAATGTTCCATCCAAAGCAGTTGGCGAATATCACCTTGTATTACTAAATGGTAATACATTGATTCTGAACGAATGTAATTAGATACCGAACCTGATATGCAATATTATATCAGTTTCTTTATTAAGTAAAGAAGGATATAATTTTGTATCGCAGGATAATGTTATGAACATTTTTCTGAATCAAAAGTTGATTGGATCGGGCTGTTTAAGTAATGGCATATACATTCTAAATCAAACCTTGGTTCTTAACGTACAAAACACACACAAGAGGAAGAGTTCAGAAATGAACGAATCCTTCTTGTTGCATTATAGACTAGGTCATATCAATGCGACACGACCATCTACGTTACAAAAGGATGGATATTTGAATCCGTTCGAATTTTCATCTTATGAAACTTGCCAGTCATGCCTCAAAGGCAAGATGACCAAAACTCCGTTTGCAGGACACGGAGAAAGAGCTACGGAACTCTTGGGACTGATATATAGTGATGTTTGCGGTCCCATGTCTACACATACCAGGAATGGTTCCTCGTACTTCATTACATTCACTGACGATCTCTTAAGATACGGACATGTGTTCCTGTTGAAACACAAGTCTGAAGCTTTTGAGAAATTCAAAGAATATAAGTGCGAAGTTGAGAACCAAACGGGAAAAAGTATAAAAATCCTACGATCTGATCGGGGAGGATAATACTTGGGCACAGAGTTCCTAGACTATCTAAAAGTGAATGGGATTCTCTCTCAGATTACTCCTCCGTATACACCACAGCACAACGGTGTATCGGAGCGGAGGAATCGCAGCCTATTAGATATGGTGCGCTCTATGATGAGTACTGCATAGTTGCCTATTTCCTTTTGGGGTAATGCACTTGGGACATCAGCATACCTATTGAATCAAGTTCCATCTAAATCAGTGCCTACCACACCATATGAGATATGGAGTGGAAAGAGACCATCTCTTAAGCGAGTTAAGATATAGGGTTGTCTGGCCTATGTCAAAAGAAAAAATCCGGACAAACTCGAGGCACGATCAGTTCTATGCAAGTTTTTGGGATATCCAAAGAATTCACAAGGATATATTTTTTACCACGATGAGGAACAAAAGGTGTTTGTTTCTCAATATGCCACCTTTTTAGAAAAGGAATTTCTTGTAAAAGAAATTAGTGGTAAAGAGGTAGAGCTGGAAGAAGTTCTAGCCGCACAAACTACAACTGATAATTTAATGGAACCAAAGGATTCACTAGTCCCCGACGAACCTCATCCTCTCAGCCGATCTAGTAGGGTTCCTCACACACCTGAGAGATACTACGGCTTTATCATTGATGGTGGGAGCGGGGATTGCATCATGGAAAATGATGACCAAACTAGCTTCGAGCAGGCCATCACGTGTGGGGACTCTGTGAAATGGCTAGATGCAATGCGATCTGAGATGGAATCCATCTACACCAACAAAGTATAGACTTTGGAAGATGCTCCAGAAGGGGTGAAACCCATCGGGAGCAAGTTGATCTTCAAGAAAAAACTTTGTGTCGATGGAAAAGTTGAGACTTTCAAAGCTAGACTTGTAGCAAAAGATTTTCGTCAACGACCAGGTGTGGATTATGACGAAACCTTTTCTCCAGTGGCTATGCTTAAGTCCATCCGGATCCTACTTGCCATCGCTGCATACCATGACTACGAAATCTGGCAAATGGATGTTAAGACCGCCTTTCTAAATGGTGATTTAGAAGAGAGCGTGTACATGACTCAGCCAGAGGGCTTTGTGAACAGTAAGAGCAGCGGAAAGGTGTGCAAGCTGCTTAAATCAATCTACGGGTTATAGCAGTCATCGCGGAGTTGGAACATCTATTTTGATGTGGTAGTCAAAGAGTTTGACTTCATCAAAAACAAAGATGAACCTTGTATATACAAGAAGGTGGAAGAGAGTAAGGTCGTCTTCCTCGTATTGTATGTGGATGACATACTCTTGATAGGAAATGATGTTCCTATGCTTCACTCAATCAAGCTCTTTTTATCACAAAGATTCTCCATGAAGGATCTGGGTCATGCCTCCTACATCTTGGGGATTAAGATCTATAGAGATAGATCTAAACGGATACTGAGATTGTCCCAATCCAGGTACATTGACACCATACTAAAGAGGTTTAGTATGGAGGATTCCAAGTGTGGGAATTTACCCACGATCTCAAGAATCACTCTCTCCAAAGAGAAGTCCCCCAAGCCTGATTTGGAGAGGGCTCGCATGCAAGGTATACCCTATGCTTCGGTAGTCAGGTCTATCATGTATGCGAAGTTATGTACCCGACCGGATGTAGCGTACGCATTGGGTGTTGTAAGCAGGTATCAATCAGATCCTGGGGAGAATCACTGGACAGTTGTGAAGAACATTCTTAAGTACTTGAGAAGGACTAAAGAAATGTTCTTAATGTATGGTAACGGTAAACTCAAAGTGGAGTCCTTTACCAAATCGAGCTTCCAGAGTGATAAGGACGACTCTAAGTCGGTCTCGGGGTTTGTCTTCACCCTCAATGGAGGGGCGGTTTGTTGGAAGAGTTCCAGCAAGAAACCGCGGCGGACTCGACGATGGAGGATGAATACATCGCTGCCAACGATGCTGCCAAAGAGGCTGTCTGGATGAAGAATTTCATAACCGAACTTGGTGTGGTTCCATCCATCGAGCATCCAATACCTTTGTATTGTGATAACAATGGAGCTGTGGCTTTAGCCAAGGAACCCAGGTCCCATCAGCGATCCAGGCATATTCTGAGGCGATATCACCTGATCCGGGAGATAGTTGATCACCGGGAGATCGAGGTCTGGAGAGTTGACACGAAGAATAACACGGCGGATCCACTTACGAAAGCCATATCCCAGATACAATTTCAGAGACTCTTCAGGATGTTGGGTATGAGATACTACAACAACTGGCCTTAGTGCAAGTTGAAGATTGTTAGTTGTATGTATGCCCTAGAGGCCATTATTGTACATGATTATATATTATAGCGGATGCTTGGACATATATAGAGAGGACTTTCTTGCTCGACATGATAGTATGCTATCTGGTTGCTCTTTATCTTAACATATAGACTTGTATTGTCATACTCTCTTGCTCTCAGTTGTTGGTAAAGCCCTTAGGATGTACTTGACTACCAGGATTATGATGAGATCATACTAGTGGGGCCAGGGTAGTCCACAAGTTCATCCTTTAATTGTTCCTAGTCGAGGGTGTACCGAGACGGGGCATCGATATTTCAGAGTATACTAGCCTATACACTTCTTGACCCATATGATGAGCGATGGATGATCCCACATCCATTGGTGTTTGACATCAAAGATGGTATACGGCTGCTCAGTGGAGACTGGGTACACTGTACAGGACTCGCCGAGAACTCCTAGATGGTATTATACTTCACGTCAGATAGCAGTTCTCTGGTGACATTGGTACAGGTTAGTCTGTAGATCCGAGATCGTCATAGAGTCTTATGTGATTCCCACTGTGCTTTTATTTCCACTTTACCGCGTTCAAGAGAGCGTGCAAAACGGTGGTTTTTGGGTACAGTCCCGAGTCACATGGAGGCAGTAAGCGATAGGAGGGGATTTGTCTCTCCTGGTATTAGGGGTTGATGTTGCGCTGTGCTCGATTGGCCATAACAGGTAGTCCCTGGCCAGGGATGATACAGAGATTTACTGGTAAGTGTTATCAGTAGTTTCTCGACCTGTTATTAGCCTCATATCGGCATGACTTATCAAGTTACTGGGGTCTGACGTTTACCATCCCTAGACTAGATATGCGACATATCAGATGAAGAGACCGGACTGTAAGGTAGTGTTACTGTTGGATTCATAGGAGAATGGCAAGCATACTTGTTGATCTTCTGATGGCTCAATACCCGGACAGCCGTTACGTCCAGCTAGTACCGCTGACGGCTTGTGGGTGACTGAAATGATCATCACCTACTGCTGGCGTATTGACGAGTCATTAGAGTCCTACATAGAGATTTCCTAGCTTATGCGAAACAATGTAAGGCACATATATGATATGTGTGGGACCGAGATTAATACGTGTATGTGATACCGTATTCTATTCTCACGATATGTGATATCTATCGGTTATATGTGATATAGCCGGGTTATCGAATCAAGTGTTGATTCGATAAGTTGATACAAATGATATTAGTCGGTTATATGTGATATAGCCGGATTATTAAATCAAGTGTTGATTTAATAATTTAATGTATAAATATATATTCGATATATTAACATACATTAACTAATATTAGCTCACTTAAGCATTTCTTTTTTTCACTTGTGCATATTTAATATATATGTGATATATATTATTGTGTTATGCTTGTTGCTACATGCTACATTGGTGTATGTTACTCACACCATGATAAGATAATTTAGGGTTTTATTTATTTAAAGTAAATCAAAATTAGTTGGATATTAGTCATGCTTTGGAGCTTAGTGGAAGCTTAGAGAACCATTGACTTAGTGCACTATTTTTTTTTTACATTAGATATTTATTAACCTAACCATTATCTTAAGCCATGGTTAAGTCTCTACAAGAGTTAGTATGGGATATTATCTCACCCATGGTTGCTATTCTCACTCATAACATTCTCCACTTCATCTTCTTCTTCATCTCCAAGAGCTCTCTAGGTTTTTAGGAGGTGAAGAATATTTGTGAGAAAAATATTTCTAAAGTGAGAAAAAATCCTACTTCATCAACTTACACTAGATTAGCCTTTTAGTTTAGGTTGTTTGCTTCACTAATTCCATATTAGTGAAGAGGTAGCTTGAGTTGGAGATTCCTCGACATAGATCATCTTCGGCCTCGAAGAATTCAAGCAAGCTTGTTCCTTTCATCTAGTGGAGCCTAGCGAGAGTCCGGGAGACCACTACATGGAGTCAAGGGACTACTACATGGAGGTTTTGAAGTGAAGGACCGGTCTACAAAGGTTATATTCCTCATTCACTTAGTGTAATGTTTGATTACATACTTGCTTACCCTAATTTCTCTAGTTAGATCCTTGGTTTGGGTTACTTAGCATGCTAATTTTTTAAAATTGGCATGGTTGATGCCTTTCGAAACCTTGTAGCCGTGCTAATGAACCCAACACGCTTATGCCATTCGCATTCGCCACTGGGCCCCATCATACACCGTTGTGTTACTTAACTACCGGCAGAGCGGGGGCTGGACTAGCGCTGGTGCAAAATATAAGCAACATTTATTATATATCATATATATAATACAACATTCATCTCACGCAGTTATATGATCACATCATAGAACCAAGCAGCAGAAGAAACATATGAAATATTGGATATACTAGGATTTCCGTGTTTTAAATTTAGCCAGTAATGTAAAATACGGATTCCACGGTCGTGATGAATAGCCAAACCCATATCCCATAGACCCCTACGAGATCGTAAAGTAACCCTACAAATTCTAGAGTTAGGAGACCCGGTCTTAACTCCTTGAGATGGTTTCCCACTAGACTCTAGAACCCGGTTACTTGTGATCCCTACATTGGGTCTATCCTAATGCGGAAAAGTAAATAATATACATCAGTGGTGCCATCATCCTCAACCCGGATGTGCCCTAATAAAAGAATATTACATACAAATTTTACATGAATGAAAATTGAATGAAAATTGAAAACTCTCATCTCACATAAAACCTCGGTTATTCAATCACGACGATTCAATAAAATATATCGGCGACACATAATATCACATATCATCAATGTAAGTAAATACGCGTATTCCAAATTCCTTTGACATATAGCAACAAGATTTGGGATACCCCACATATTACACTTATGGTCGCAGAAAAGAAATGTAAAACTGCAATAATTAGAATCCACATATCCTTAGACATCATAAACCCGGAATATCTCATATTCCGAATTTCATGCCTAACTTTATAAACCCCGCATTTTAGTCTCATATCAAAAACTCTTTTCAATAATTTAGTCGGGTAATTCAACCAGATTCCCGACTATCCGATTGAATACGCGTCAGAAACTATAGTAGATGGCCGCACCCCCGATGCCGACGACCAAGTGCACTTAAGCGGAACACCGTGGCCGCGAGCACCCGAGTAGGTGCTATTAGCAACGCGGTTCTCCTACGGTCACTTGGTTGGGACAATAGGACGAGGCTATCTAGTAAAGTTATTCGGCGTGTATTCGCGTACGATACGCGATTGCGACAGAGTTTCGATCCGAATCGAAACTTCGTTGCAATCGATCTACAGAGTCTAAAACGCTAGATTTATAAACACTAACTAGTTTTCGCAAAACTAATTAAATGTGGATTCCAACTACTACGTCCATATCAAACTAAACCCGAAACGACGTAACAATTACGACTACGAAACACTCCGTATTAGACCCAATAGAACTGTTAACATCATATGCAAACTGGGCTAATCAAACAACACCTGAAACCTCAAAATCAAGTCACTGGAACACTTCAAAAATTTCAATGACAGAACAACAAGTAAAACCGGCCAGGCCGGTTTTTAGGAAGATTTCGCCGGGTCAAAAAAGTTGGTTTGGCTTCGAATTTTTCCAGTGTTCAAGTTGCATCACATAAAACATTCTGTAGTTGCTTAAAATTTTTTTACAGATCATTTTAAAATTAACAGAAATCGTGATCTTGGGTTCGGGTGTTTCGGAGTTTTTCGGTTTCGTGATTCTAATTACATCGTCTAATCTTCTAGCTTAGGCTCTGATACCATGAAAGTCTACCCTAGCACCACCATGAGGTTTTAATGACATCAAGCATGCCAAATTCTAATTTTTATAGGTGCTAAGCTAGACTAATCAAGATCTTTAGCTAGTTGATTAGGGTTTTAGTTTGATATAAAAGTAAACTATAAGAATTGAAGATGGCTATAACCTCGTAGATCCAGTCCTTCACATCACATGCTCCGTGTAGTAGTCCTACGACTCCACTAGGCTCCTCATGAGGGTTTGGACGAGCTTCCTCCGATGACTTTCGAGTTGAAGATGATCCACGCGAAGTCCCTCCAACTCAAGCTATCTCTACACTAAACTCTTTGGTGTAGTAAACACGCTACACTCGATCGCTTGTCAAGTGAAGGATGGTGAAGTAGGGGATGTTAAAGCTCACAAGTTTGTGTTCAAGCTTCATTGTTTACATCACATGTGAGGGTTGAAGCTTGAACCATGAGATTAAGGAAGAAGAAGAGGAAGCTAGAGAGCATGAGAGCAAAATGGGAGCAACTCAAGAAAATATCTAAGTGTTAGAATGAACAAGTGAATGGCTAACCTCTTGACCTCACACATTCAAGCATGGAATTATTGCAATATAAAATTGCACCCATGCTTGAATAGTGAGTCAAGATGAATAAACAATGATAAAAGCCCATGCTTGCAACCATGCTCCCAAAGTCTTCCCATTTTCCACCTCATTTCTATTTTCATAAAATAGAAATTTATGTCATGCTACATATATATATATATATATATCATATATATATATTAATACATATAATGAAATATTTAGTGAGCTAACGATATTAGTTAAGATATAATTATATTAAATATAATATATATCACATTATTAACTCAACACTTGATTTAATAATCCTGTTATATCACATATGACCGACTAATATCATATATCTGTATATCACATTATCAAATCAACACTTGAATCGACAATCTGGTTATATCATATATAACCGAACTGATAACAGATAACTGCCAGATTACAATCCGGTATCACATACACGTATTTAATTAGGCCCACACACATATCACATATGTGTCCTACTTCGTTTTTCTTGAACCGGGGAACTTCTGTGTGGGACTCTAAAGACTCGTAAATGCGCCGGCAGTAGGTGATGATCATATCAGTCACCTACAAGCCGTCAGCGGTACGAGCTGCACGTAACGGCTACCCGGGTATTGAGCGATATGAAGGTCAAAAAGCAAGCCTGTCCACAGTCTCCATGAAGCCTATCAGTAACACTACCGTACAGTCCGGTCTCTTTGTCTGATATGTCGCATATCATGTCTAAGGTTGGTTAACGTCAGACCCCAATAACATGATAAGTCATGCCGATGTCTGGCCTATAACGGTTCGAGAAACTACTGATAACACTTATCAGAAAATCTCGGCAGCAGCCCTGGCTAGGGACTTATATTTATAGCCAATTGAGCATATCACAACATCAACCCCTAATACCGGGAGAGACGAAACCCTTCCTATCGCTCATTGCCTCCATGTGACTCGGGACTGTACCCAAAATCCACCTGTTTGCACAACACCTCTTGAGCGTGGTAGGGAGGAAATCAAAGCACGGTGGGAGCCACACAAGACTCTATGACGATCTCGGGTCTACAGACTAACCTGTACTAGTGTCACCAGAGGACTGCTATCTGACGATAGGTTTACTACCAACTAGGAGTCCTCGGCGAGTCCGTTCGGTGTACCCATTCTCTAATTAGCACCTGTATACTATCTTTGATGTCACACACCAATGGTTGTGGGATCAACCATCTCCCTCTGAGGGACAAGAAACGTACACACTGGTCTACTCTGGAATATCGATGCATAGTCTCGATATTCCCTCGACTAGGAACTGATTAAAGATGTACTTTTGGACCACCCTGTCCCCACTAGTATGATCTCATCATAATCATGGTAGTCAAGTACATATCCTAAGGGCTTTATCAACATGTAAGAGACAGACAGTATAAATACCAGTCTACATGTTAAGATAAAGGTAACCTGATAGCATACTATCATGTCGAGCAAGAAAGTCCTATATATATGTCCAAGCATCAACTATATCATCAATAATGGCCTCTAGGGCATACATATTCCTAACACTCTTGGACCACCTGTCCAACATACTGCCCCTCAAAAGAGAGAAAACTATTAACTCTGACAGCCACTCTGTCATCCAGGTCACGTTGGAAGCCTGAAATGATAACCGCCTCCTGAAAGAGGCTGCCGTTTCCATATACCAAGAACATCCTCTTATCTTCATAACTGTTACCCAACGTTTCTCCAGGATTGGATTAATATATGCTTATTGCAGCCAGTGCAATAAAAATATCTGGTGTGGTACTTGACATTTCATGAATAACTCAATTGCCTAAGCAAGTGATATGCCAATCAAGCAAATTCCTCTCATCTTTCTAGAGGACATTTCTGTAGAGAGGGTGAATCCATCACCTGTGGGTACACCACCACACCAGGAGTCGTCCATTCTAAAACACTTTAAAATAGTGTCAAAGTACCCAAATTAGGACAGTTCCCAAATCTAGATTTAAAACTATAGATCTAGTTACCATAATACCTGATATTTTATCCAGATCCTATGTGGAGAAATATCTTGTGACAACCATAATATAACCGATCTTAGTATAGGAATATCACTTTCTATCAAGAGCATGTCTACCAAATACCAAGACATCACTCCCTACTACCTTCTTACCAGGTCCATCTATTGTTCCGATGAAGTCAAACTCTATGACTGTCACATCAAAAATAGACGATCTATCTTCGCTATACTTACTTTAGTCTATAAATAGACATAAGCTACTTGCCTACCATGCTTCCGCTGCTCCAATTGACTATAACAACCCTTTGGCAGAGTCATATACACGTGCACTTCTAAAGCTAATTTAGAACTACGTTATACTCATGCACCTGCCAGATCTCATAGTCTAGGACAGCAGTAGTGGCACGCTTGGGTCATCAAAACCTCCTTGTAACTGTCCTTGAGGAGATCGAAGTACCTGTCGGGTGGTTCATGTTACCCACCTAATCTTCGGAGTGGCTAATGGATTGTCGAATCCAATTGAATTTTTAGGTTCTACTAAATTTTCAGTAATCGTTTGTGGTTCTGGAATTACTTCCAGTTCTATCATACTCCCACTAATGTTTTCTGAAAAGAATTCATTTTACTAAAACAGGTGGCGAGTCAAGAACAATATAACTATGGATTTTCAAAATGGTAGAATGTTAACCCTCGTCAAAGCCCCGGATAACCCATAAACTGCCATTACTGAAACGTGCCTTGTGTTTATCCGGATTCTGGTTTCAAGCATAAGCTGAACAACTCCATATACCTTAACATCATTAAGATATGAGTCCATTCTATATCCAATATAGAAATAAAGGCACTAATTTAATTGGAACCAGATTCAAAAATCAAGCAGCTATTTCCAGTGCATATCAACTAAATGGAAGAAGGTCAAGCAGCATTACTCATCAAGGAGCGTACTCACGGATGAGTAACCTGAGAGAGAAGCAAGTTCTCAAATATATTACTTACAACGGAATACCTAGCATAAGTATCTACATCTTCGATCAACTCGTAGAATCCTGATACTTGCTATATATGGTTCTCTACTTTATTTTTATACCTATAACTTCTCAAAATTTGGACCTTTTATTTCAACGAAATACTTATCTAAAATCACAGAAGTCATAAGTAAACGGAATATAGTACGAGTACCAACCCCTTTGTCCTAACGGACATCGGACAACATACAATACTTCGTATAAGTCCTCTGAGTTTAATATCTCAAACCATTTGCGTCGTACGTTGAAAACTGTACTATGGTTAAGAAGAATTACACCGCTGTTGAATGCACCTTACCTAACCATCAACTGATATAGGTAATGTCAAAGATATAATTTCAAAAAGTTATATCTCACTTTATAAAATAAACGTACATATATATCAGTTTGAAATTGGTGCATAACAACGGCTATTCAAAACCAAATATTTGCCGTTAGACAAAACACATGTGATTTTCTCAAATATCACCAATTACAAATGTTCTCCGCCGAAAGACGCGACCGGGACGTTGGGACGTCCGGCCTGAATTTCGAGGGCAGATGTTATTTTGTGCTATTTGTCCACCTCTCCGAAGATGCCAAGTTGATTTATGGCACCATGTATCGAAGGTTTAAACGGATGCGGCCGATGTAGCATACTTCGTTAGATTCCCCCTCATTTGAGGTGTTTTTGATTGTGGGGACGCTCTTCCCTGCAGGCGCAAGCCCCTGCAGTTAATTACGCTACCGCATCGCGGTAACCACTTTCTCCTTCTCCAGATGGTCACTTCGTGTCATGGGTGTTTGTTTTATTTTTGGCTGCTCGTGGATTGTATACGGAGACTAATTTATGTTGTCGCCCGTAGGGCGTAGATTAGTCCAAATCCGTATTTTCTTAGATTTGGGTTTGGGGTGAGTTTAAGGATCGTTAATCTCATTTGAGACTAAGATCAACTTAAACGTTTATTAAGGATACGTCAGTCTAATTTTAGACTAAGATCAACTTAACAGGATTATTTAGATCCAACAAAAGACAATTTGAGCTCTATCGTTTTAGTTTAGGGACTTTACGGTCCAAAGGTTTAAGGACATCATAGTCCATGAGTTTAAGGACCCCACAGTCTGTGAAGTTTAAGGACATCATAGTCCAGTTTAAAGACATCATAGTCTGTAAAGTTTAAGGACATCATAGTCCATGGAATGTCTGGTTGTCGGGACCAGTCACCTCTCTGAAGACGTTGAAGGATTACAACGACAAATATCAGAGGAGTGAAGAGATGTACCCTTGAACCAATACTGGTTGGGAGATCTGTAGTCCAATTTAGGACTAAGATCAAAGATTTATGAGCATATGGGCTTAATTAATCTGAATTAGGATTCTGTGGCCACTTTGGGCTCGGCCCATTCAGTTAAAATGTTAAACATTTAATAATGCTGTGCATTGAATTGAGTTCTGACAATTATTTTTGTCTTTTATTGAGTGCTGAGCACTCATCATAGCTCCGAGCTTTATTTATATAACAGTTTATGTTCTTTTAGCACACACGTGAGTAGCACGTGGCGCGCTTGGCGCTGTGCGCTAGTTAATGAGCGCAATGCGCTTATTGTGAAGTAGCGCACACGTGAGGAGCACATGGCGCGCTTGGCGGGGAGCGCCAGTCATAGAGCGCAAAGTGCTTCTGTTTAGGTAGTGCACACATGGGGAGCACTTGGCGCGATTGGCGCTGAGCGCCAGTCCATAGAGCGCAAAGCGCATCTGTTTAAGTAGCGCACTTGTGGGGAGCACGTGGTGCGCTTGGCGGTGAGCGCCAGTTCAAAGAGCGCAGTAGCGCACACGTGAGGAGCACGTGGCATGCTTGGCGTTGAGCGCCTATCAATGAGCGTAGAGTGCTTCTGTTTAAGTTTGGAGCGCTAAGGCTCTGAAGCGCTGTGCGCTAGATTTGAAGTGCCGAGGCGCTATTCTTTAATTGGAGGGCTAAGGATCTTTTAAGGCGGCTTTGCGCCTTGAGAATTCAATTCTCTCTATAAGAGACTTTGTCTCATGGATTTAAGAACAAAGTTCTTATTTTTTATAGGAGATGTTTCAATCTCTTATGTTTTTGGTGAAAGGCTCTGCCTTTATGGATCTATGATCCTAAGAGAATTGAATTATTCCCCCATTTTATAATTAGATATTATGATCTCTGAAAGACAATTTGTCTTGTAGATCTATGATCTGAAGAAGATTAAGTTCTTCCCCTTATTTTTTATGATGAGATACTTTGATCTCTTTTGTGAAAGACCTCGGTCTTATAGATCTATGATCTTAGAAAAAGAAGTAAATTCTTCTTTTTATATGGGATGATTTCATCTCTCTGTTCTTTTTTTACCTTGAAGAAAATCTTCTTATTCTGAGAGCTTGCTCTTTGTCTTTGAAATTTCTCAAAGTTTATGGGGGGGTTCCTCTATATCAGACTTGAAGTCTTGGGGCCTTTATATAGTAAAGGCTGATTTGTTCAATCGGTTAAGGAGATCTTTTCTCTAATTGATTTGGGAATTTCCCCACCGTTGGATTTTTGATCCAAGGGCTTCTGTTTTACAGAAGACAATCTTCTTGTTTTTAACAAGATTGGGAAATCTTTTCCCATACAGAATTTATTCTGTATTTTGGTGATTTTAATCACCATTGGATCATTGATCCTACGATGCTCTGATTTTCAGAGCATAATCTTTCCTGTTTGGAAAGATTTTGAAGAATGTTTTCTTAACAGAATTTTATTCTGGTCAATTGTTCTCATCGCTAGCGCTCACGTGCTTTGCACGTGGTGCGCTGCTTAGAGTGCAGCGCACTTAGCGCTAGCACTCACGTGCTTTGCACGTGTTGCGCTGCTTAGAGTGCAGCGCTCTTAGCGCTAGTGCTTACATGCTTTGCACGTGGCGCGCTTCTTAGAGTGCAGCGCTCTTAGAGCTAGCGCTCACATGCTTTGCACGTGGTGTGCTAGTTAGAGTGCAGTGCACTTGGGGCTGCTATGAAGTGCTACTTCATTTCAAATTTTGAATTTTGAACAGAGCTTTGCTCTGATTGGGGAAACAAATGCCCCCTACCGTTGCGCTCACATAGCCCTCACGTGAGTGCAACGGTGGCATCATTTATACCATTGGATCAACTCAGAATTTGAAACGACATCTCAGTGCCTACAAATAGGACCATTGACCATTGACCATTGGCCATTGGCAACGGTGGCATCATTTATACCTTTGGACCAACTCTTCTGTCGATCCTGAGCCGTCTTAATACGCTGCCTGATCATTTGGACCTTGTCGACCGTCTGAACA
The DNA here is from genome assembly GCA_030015575.1 of Agapanthus africanus. Classification (NCBI taxonomy): domain Eukaryota; kingdom Viridiplantae; phylum Streptophyta; class Magnoliopsida; order Asparagales; family Amaryllidaceae; genus Agapanthus; species Agapanthus africanus. Next base: position 235,332,804 of record JASDDO010000031.1, read on the forward strand.
ATGAGTTCGGGGCCCAGTAATCTTCGTTCACCCACATCATCCTAACATACTGGGTATCGACACTTCCGCCCGTAAAGTGCTTCAAAAGGAGCCATCTAAATACTAGCCTGATAACTATTGTTATACGAGAACTCGACTAGATGTAGACGGTCCTCCCAGGAACCCTGAAAGTCCAACATACAGGCTCTCAACATATCCTCGAGCGTCTGAATCGTACGCTCAGATTGTCCATCCGTCTGCGGGTGATACGCTGTGCTGAATTTGAGGCGGGTACCCAAGCTCTCCTGTAATCTCTTCCAAAAGTGCGACAAGAATCTGGTGTCCCGGTCTGACAGAATGCTGACTGGAACACCGTGAAGTCGTACAATCTCCTGCATATATCTCTCTACCAGTGAATCTGTCGACTGTCCCACTCGGAATGGTATAAAGTGTGCAGCTTTCGTGAGGCGATCGACGATAACCCAAATGGCGTTATTGCCCTTAGGGCTCCGTGGTAAGGCCGTCACGAAATCCAAAGTAATGTGCTCCCACTTCCATTCTGGTATCGGCAGTGGTTGTAATAATCCTGCTGTCCTCTGATGCTCCGCCTTCACCTGCTGGCATACCAAGCATCTGGATAAGAACCTCGCAATTTCCCGCTTCATTCCGTTCCACCAAAAGTGCTGCTTTAGGTCCTGATACATTTTTATACCTCCTGGATGCAAAGAATAAGCAGAACTATGCGCTTCAGCCAATACTTCTTCTCGGACATCTTCTTTGGGTACGCAGAGTCTGCTATCGAATCTCAGAGAGCCATCATCATGTATAATCAAGTCCGTTATCAGCCCGGCTTCCACTTGCGCTCTGAACTTTTGCAATCGGGGATCATCCGCTTGTGCAATCTTGATGCGATCCACCAGGGAAGATTGCACCTGTAGTTGCCAAAGTTGACTGAGTGCGTTCGGCGTAACGACTTTAAGCTCGAGTCTCTGGAAGTCCTCAATAATGTTCCTCTGACCGGTCAACATCATGACCGCTGGCTTGCGACTGAGCGCATCTGGTACAACATTCACCTTCCCCGGGTGATACTGAAGGTCCAAGTCATAATCTGCCATCAGCTCTAGCCATCGGCGCTGCCTCATGTTTAGTTCCTTCTGAGTGCAAATGTACTTCAAACTTTTATGATCCGTGTATACCTCCACTTTCTCACCCAATAGATAGTGCCTCCAAATCTTCAACGCAAAAACTACCGCAGCTAACTCCAAGTCATGCGTAGGGTAGTTCTTCTCGTGATTTCACATTTGTCGAGAGGCGTAAGCAACCACTCGGCCGTGCTGCATCAGAACACAACCTAATCCCTTCCCTGAGGCATCACTGTGTATCACCTAACCATCGGAATCATATGGTACTGTAAGAATAGGCGCCGTGGTTAACTTCTGCTTCAGCGTGTCAAATGCCTGAGTGCACTCCTCTGTCCACGTAAACGGTACGTCCTTCCGTGTCAGCCTCGTCAATGCTTCAGCGATTCTTGAGAAGTCTTGGACGAATCTCCGATAATAACCTGCCAATCCCAGAAAACTCCTGGTCTCGGCCACTGACTTCGGCATTGGCCAATCTCTGACAGATTCTATCTTTGCCGGGTCTACCGAGATGCCTTCGCCCGAAACGTCCCAAAAACTGAACCTTGTCGAGCCAGAATACACACTTGCTTAGCTTCGCATACAGCTTCTCTTCCCGAAGAATTTGTAGAACCGTGCGCAAATATTTAGCATGTTCCTCCCGGGTCTTCGAGTAGACAAGTATGTCGTCGATAAACACAATGACAAACGTGTCCAAGTACTTTGCGAACACCCTGTTCATCAAGTCCATGAATATTGCTGGGGCATTGGTAACACCGAACGGCATCACAAGGAACTCGTAATGTCCGTATCGGGTCCTGAAAGCCGTCTTGCATACATCCTCGGCTGCTACTCTGATTTGATGATATCCAGAACGGAGGTCCAACTTCGAGAATACCTTGGCTCCACTTAGCTGATCGAATAAGTCATCAATGCGTGGGATTGGGTACTTGTTCTTTTTTGTGACTTTGTTCAGCTCCTGATAATCTATACACATTCGCAGCGATCTATCCTTCTTCTTTACAAACAGAACTGGTGCATCCCATGGTGAAGCGATCGGCCGAATAAATCCCTTCTCCAATATCTCTTCAATTTGCTTCTTCAATTCCGTCAACTCAACTGGTGCCATTCTGTATGGGGCTTTGGATACTGGGGCCATACCTGGAGTCAAATCGATCGAGAACTCCAAGATTCGAGGAGGTGGTAGACCTGGTAGATCTTCAGGAAATACATCCAGAAAGTCCCGAACAATTTCTGGGACTGGGCTCTCATCAATCTCCATAGCTGTCAGCTCCTTAGGCTTGGCTCTGTACTTGGCTGGCTCCAATGATTCGCTTCCACCCTCGAAAATAAACTCCGGGTGATTGGGAATGCGGAAGATCGCATTCCTTCCACGACAATCGATAACTGCATAGAAAGTGCTCATTCAATCCATCCCGAGAATTGCGTCGTAACTGCCTGTCCCAATCAGAAGGAAATTCGCATAGAATTCCCTGCCACACACTACAACCGGACATGATCTACATTCTCGACTAGATATTATGATGCCATTACCCGTATGTATTTCCCATCCCTTGGTTAGTGGTTCATGTGGTATGGAGTGTGCATCGGTGAAATGCTCAGACAAGAATCAATGCGATGCTCCAGAATCAAATAGTACTCTAGCTGGCAAGGAATATACGAGTAGAGTACCTGCAACAACGTCTCCTTACGCCTCTGCCTACTCGGCTGTCAAGGTGATAGCCCGTCCCCGACCGCGACCTGTAAAGGGTTGCCTCTGCTCCTGTGGCCTCTGCTGTGGCGGTCCAGAACCTCCCTGTATCTCTGCTCGCTCAGGGCAACCGCTAATCCTGTACTGACTGGATCCGCAAATCAAGCACTGTCCCTAGGCACGGAGACAGTCCTTTTGGGTATGTCCACCTCTACCGTAGTAGCCGCAAACTATGCTCTGTCTTTGGGGGCGATGCTGTGGTACGAAAGGGCGCTTCATTTGCGTCGTTCCAGCCCTGTGAACCGGTATGGCTCCTCGAGAAGGTGCGTGGGTACGTACTGGAATGTCTGGGGGTCTCCTGAACTTGTTAATCAATTGCTCCTGAACTCTCGCCGCATTGAGTACCTGTGCGAAAGTCTGCAAATCCAGTGATGCAAACAACTGCTGCAACTCAAAATATAGCCCCTGAAGGAAGCGTCTGGCCCTGGTGGACTCTGAAACGACTATGTATGGAGCAAAACGGCTCAGACGGTTGAACTCTGCCGCATATACGTCCACTGGGCGTCCATTCTGCTTCAAAAGAATAAACCTTTCCTCCATTTCTGCCTTGGCTGTGGAAGGAAAATAATGATCAAGGAAGCACTCCTTAAATTTGCCCCATTCAATCGGCCCGTCTAGCCTGCTTTCTTCCACCGAACACCATGTACGGGCTTCATCTTCCAATTGGATCTTTATCACGTCCACCCTATCTTCCTCTGGAACCCTGGCGGCTATCAGTAAGTTCTCCATGTTCACCAGCCATTGCTCGGCCTCAAGGGGTTCAGCTAGCACTGTGAATGCAGCTGGATGTAACCGTCGGAAGTATGATACGGTACCAGCCCTAGTATGATAAGCTGGTGGGGTAGCGCCCTCGGGGGCAATAATGAGTGCGGAGGGTCCTCCTGTGGCGGTAATCGCCCTTAGTCCCTCAACGAGTAAGTCTGTCTTCCTCTCCAGAGCTTCCGTGAGAGAGGTCAGTGCACTAAGTATTCTTTCCGTGCGGTCCTGAGAGCTGGATTCCGAGGAGGGATCGTTCGGGGACGTCATATCACTGGAAGATTCAAAAGGATAAGATCGGATTCAAGGATGAAAATCAAGAGTAGTGAAATGAGAATAACGTAATACAGTATAGTTAATGTTATCCCTTGATACTAAACATGGCTTTGATACCAACTAAACCATGTCACGCCCCGCTTCCCAAAATACGGAAAACAAGGGATGACTAGTCCAGCCATGCTCCTACGGTCAAGGAATCATCCCGCAGTAGTCACACTTCGGCTTCTAGCATTACATGATAAGCAGTAAATAAAGCACAGTAGTAAAGGAAATTACATCACTAAATTATTACATTATAATCCATTGTTCACAAATTACAAATAACAAAAATAGTTACTAACCAAGTTCAATTTCACGATCTCTTTTATGGAAAGCAGAAAAGAAAGAAAGTACACCAGACTAGATCTCCATGAACTCGAAAGATAGATCCATCTCCTGCGCTGGTTCTTCCACGGGATCTGAGCATGCATACTCAGGTCGTCAGAGCGACACAATAACAATATGATTATAATAAGATGAAACAGATAAAAGAGGTAATAACAGTGAAAGTACGATGCGAGTAATCACTATGTCACTATATGATGCAAAATATGATCTGTGTCCCTATCGGTCTCTAGGTCATGTTTGAAATCGTATAGTGGAATGGAGGATCAAGTTTAACAGGAGTCTCGTACATACCCGAGACAACGGCCCACACGCCCGGGACATAACCCTGTCAGCCGGATCGCTAGATCCTACATAATATATATATCGCTGCTCGAATGATCATCCTCTAAAACACGGTCCCGCTAAATACGATACTCTTTCCACTTCGATTTCCCCTTTTTCCCAGGTTTACACTATTTATGATCTTGATTTAGTCGTGTACAAGTATACCAATGGCACGGTTTTGTCACTGTTCAATGTATCAATCACTGTCACGAATGTTCACTTTCCATTGGTGTACTCATCACTTCTAAACCAATATCAATCACGCACGATAATGCAATTTCCACTGACTCTAACTCACATCAACACTAAGTATATGGCAATGGTGTAAGATATGCGTATGGATGCCATTAACAAACTATGATGTCATGAATCAATATGCAGCTTAAAAAATTTTCATAAATTCATATGTTTAGAATTCAACGAAATGATACAAATCCGATAAATAGCACACTCAGTCAAAAATTCATAAAAATTAGTTTTAGTTCAATCGGGTTTCTGGTATTCAAGATACAGCTATTTCATTTTAAGTGCTCGCGGCTGGAAATTCAGTTTCTGAACTGAACGTCCGTTTCGCGACACGAATTACACCCAGTTGGGTTCAGAATTTAGTGATGCTACAATTGAATAGAATCTAGGGTTTACAATGGGGTATTCAATGCAATAGACGGATCCTCAATCGCGTCTGTACGTCGAAAGTTATACACAGTTTAACATTAGTATGTCACTTCTGAATCTGTTCTGGACTGTTATACGTTCTGCCCTTATTATTTACAAATTAAATAGCAAACGACAATGAAACGGAATGAAACCACTTGTTTTGTTTAGCTAACAGATCCATATTTAATCCACTACGGAGTTCCATAACATACGAATTCAGGAAACAAAGTGACACACATTTTGGGACAGTAAACAGTAATCAGAGTCGCTCTGGACTGCAGTCCAGAGTCGCACTCCGATCTAAATATCGCTTTAGTTACAGTACAGAAAACATTAGAAGCTTACATAGAGTTAAAGTTCGTCGAGTCGGTTTCAATTTAAGCCCTTTAACGCATATTTCCAGTATGTACATAATTTACAGTGATTTTAATCATTTTCAGATACGGGAAATTTCTAGTTTTATCGGTATATTTGAGGGTATTCATTTTAGTCACTAACAGTCGTATTTTCTAGTAAAATTTTTACAAAATAATCATCACTACAAGAGCCAACACAGACAATTCAATTCCGTGAAGTTAGGTAAGTATTTTCATTGCGGCCTAGCATCGAACACATACGTCGCTTAATTTTATCGGGAAAAGGAATTTCATAACTTATCCGTTTGAATTTGTAATACGAATAGATTAGCATGTAGCAAGTAAATTACTTCCCTGGAAACGTCTCGGGGTTGCACGGCAGCAGCAGCGTCACGAACGCGCGACGAACGGCGTGGATCGATTTGCGCGAGCTTGGCTCGCGATACGGTTTTGATGTCGGAGTTGCCCGGAGCCATTGCACGGTCACTGGAAGTTGAGGGGTGCTCAGTGGTCCTCTGCGAGTGCACTGGGGTCGACGACGGTCGGCGGCGGCACTCCGACGATGAGCAAGCGGGTGTCGGGTTGTGTGTGTGGGTTTTTGGGTTTTGTATTTTTTTTGAAGAGGGAGAGAGAGAGAGATAGTGGCTTGGTCTTGGAAGTTGTGGAGGCGTTAGTGATGATGCCGATGACGAGGAGGGTGGAGGGGGTCGACGATGAGGTGAGAAGCTCACCGGCGTCGAGGGCAGGTGGTGGTCGAGCTCGGGTGTAGTGGGTTAGGAGTGAAAGGGAGTCGATTGGTGGATGCAAGGGCTCGTGAGGAGTGAGTTGAGTGTGAGGGAGGAAGTATGGGGTCGCCGGGGGGGGGGTTGTCGTCGTCGGAGGGGGTCGAGCGGAGTTGGGTGTTCAGTGGGGTTAATGGATTTTGAGAGAGAGAGAGGTGAGGAATTTGGAAAATGAGAGAGGAGCGTGGGTGTGAGGGAGATAGGAAGCGACGAGGGGTTAGAGAGGGGAGTAACGTCGCACGACGTGAGCGTGGGCGCGGGCTGCGGCGAAGGAAGTGGATCGCGGGAACAGTGCGCGAGAAAAAGGGAGATAGCCGTGGGGGAAGAAGGAGGATTTGAAGGTATGGGCCAGGTCGGGCTGCTGGGGGAAAACGGGCTGGCGGGCTTGGGCCTGAAAATTAAATTAATTGTTTAATTCTCTTGGAGAAAAAGAGTGTTGGGCTCGGGCCAGGGTTTTAAATAAATCTCATTTGATTTTAAAGTGGGCTGATGATTTAAAGCATAAATTGAAAGTTTAATTTGTTTTGTAAAAGGGTATTGGGCTTATGTAATGTTAGGGTTTATAGTAAAATATTTTATTTGTTTTAGTTTTGGTTTTACAAATTGGTTTTAATTCTGGGTTTGACTTTTAGGGTTTGGGAAATTTTAAATATTGGAATTCAAGCAACCACCTTCCTACAAAAATATACGAGGGAAAAAGAAAGGGACACTCAGGGAAATTTGGAAAATTAGAAACGTTTATCGAGATGGGAACGGGGATTTACATCACTTCCTTCCTGTTCGTCCGTTTGGAAGGAGGATTCCCCGAAGCGTCCGTGGATAGGGAAGTGTTTGCACTGATCAAAGATCATGATCCGGACCAGGAGAACCATCATTTATGGGGAACATGGTACAACCAAATCATCAAAGGTCGTCGGAGTTTTTCTTGCGCGACACCTTCGGAGCCTATTTCGGCGACCCCTTATGCAGATGCACCCTCGATAAACTATGCTATGGAAGTGGTGAATTGGGCTTCAAAGGGTCTCCTTCGGCCTTCTATGGCCGCAATACCCGTACAGCTGCCGGCGACTTTGGATACTCTAGGACGGCGCATATGTCAGGGCGAGTCGCGCCCTTAGGGACAGCCATACAACATAGGATTAACTCCCCATCACCCATCCGGATATCTGCAGTGGGCCCGATACATCTTATCGGCAAAGAAGTCTCAGCTGCTAAGGCTCGGATTGTACCCTGCGATCTATTCTTCTTTGTTCCAGTATTCCACACCTCCTGCATGGTGGGTCAAGGCATTTCTGGAGCAATAGAATATTCCGACCCACACCTTCCTTCTGTTGGACCGAGAAGTCTCCATTTCTATAGAGGAATTTGCAGAGGTCTCTGGCTTACCGGTTAGGGGAGAACATTATGAGGATCTGCTTCCTCCGGATGAGTACGTCTTTTCCACCAAATCAGAGGTAATGGGTCTGACCCCGGAAAACGCTATTCAACACCAATTCCCGAGTTTGATAAAGGTGCTGATTATCTATGAGAACCTTTTTCTTGAATCCGGAGGTCGTGGGGTTAATTTCACAGATTTCATCGCCCGTTTTCTCCGCTCAGAAGTCCTGTCGATGGAAGCAGCAAAATTTTCCAAACTCGATGATCCTCTTGGTTTCGGTTTGGACAACCAGCCGGCAGCAGAGGCGGATCAGAGAAATTTCTTTCTCCCCAACACCCCGGTCGTCTCTTTCACAGAACTTGCAACTCCTGGAATTGACGAAGAAACATTATTTTTGGGGTTTCTCGGGTTATGGCTAAGCTGGTTTGCGCTTCCAATGCACCCTCGCCATATGAGGCCATCCGTTTTTTTATCCAGCTCACCGAATTGTTGCTGGGATGCAAGTGGCCGTCGGGATTGCTGGGTTAGCCCATTTGTATCACGGCCTCAGCTTGGTAGCAGAAACTACTGAACCAGGGGTGCAGCACATGAACTTCTCGATGCATTATTTTATGTCATGGATCGACCTACATGTACTTGGCGTCTTCGGTATCCACAAAAGGCCTTACTTCTATGACAAGTGTAAGTTCCCTCGGATCATGCGGCTATTCGACGCATCCATTGTAAATCCGACAACGCGGGAAGCTAGGGGTTTGCTCCTTCGTCCGCGCACGGTTGGAGATGGCATGGCCTTCACCGATAAGATACTGACCGTCGGCCAGGAATCCGTAAAAATGTTGCAGCCATTGCAGGACATCTTTAAAGACGGGGGCTCTGTCTTGAAAGCTCGGGAGGTTCTCCATTTATACTTCATCAGGCCGGGCTTTCTCATGTTTAGGCAGAATGATTCAGCGTTGTTCATGAGATACAACCCGCATCATTTCTCCCAGCAGTTAATCTATAATCAGGGCGTCCCGCTTGAGGCCTTCTTAGCAGAACCGGCTGTTATTGAATAGGGTATCCGGAGCGCGTTGCATCATTTTATGCGCCTATACACAGGGCCCAACTTCTTCATCAGTGAACCGAGTTGTGTTTCGAAAGCCTTGAACGTGTATGTGGCGTGGTATCAACATTCGATGGGCGCCGTTATTAGGGAAGAAAATCGATTGCTTCTTGATCGCAAGGGCACCGCCCCGGCCAGTAATCCAGCTGTTCCTTTGAAGCGACGGACCGTTGTCCGTCCTCCCTTGAGGGAAGCTGCTGCGGCAGTGGTACCATGTGTTATCCCTGAGCTACCGCTACCCCGTGCTCCCGTCGAAGTTGCAGCTGTGGCGCCTTCTGAGTCCGTCTTGGGTACGGAGATCGGGACTCGCCGCCCGAAGTTGCCCGCTAAACGCAAGCTCATGTTACAGGCGGCCGGTACTCGTTCGCAGAAGAAGAAGAAGTCGATTCTTTCTGGAGACGTCGTATTCGGCCAGGAGCCCCATGCTCCTTATAGAGAAAGCTTAAGAAAATACGGGACCAACGAGGGTTTATTCATGGCGCCATATGATACTGATCTGGAGGCTGTGATCGCGGCATCCGAGCGACTAGCTAGCAACAAAGCAGGACTGATCATCCTCGCACGGTCAGGTAGACTTCAGTTGTATCTTTACACTGTTATGTTTTTATTATCATGCTTTGACTGACACTTCTTCTTCAACAGGCATCTCCGCTGAAGAGGCTCTCGCGGCTTCTCTCAGGACTTTCGAAGAGGAAGAGAGGCTTCGCGTTTTGTTGGGCTTTGGTATATTTTGGCTTACTGTGTTTTCATTCCCTTTTTTTATGTGTAATCTGGCCCTTCTTTTTCATCTTATTGCAGGGACTACCTTGACTCAGGTAATCCCAAGTGCAGTTCCGATCCTGCAAGATTGCGCTGTAACGCTTCCAAGGCCAGCTACCGAAGTCCCAGCTTCCCTTGTATTACCAAAAGATGCTTCACTTAAGCAACCGATGACGGACGCCATAACAGCTCCAGAGGTAGCTCCTGGCTCGGACGATGACGTCTCCTTGGCGGAGGTCTTTAGAAGATCAGCTCTCACGGTGCAGGCAGAAAAGAAGCGCAGAAGGCGTGCAACAAGAGAACGTAACGCCGCCTTGGCTCTAGGTGCAGGTCGAGCGCTGCTTCCCCTGTCCCTGCTTCTTCAGAGGGTGCTCCGGCCGTCCTGTCTACCGCTCATAGACGGGCGGTACGCGCGGCTCGGAAAGCAATTGAAAAGTCGTCCCAAGGTAACGTAACACTGGGTCCTTTTGTCAGAGTTTGATCTTCAGATTTTCATATATCCTACCCTGCAGGGCAAGTCTTGGTGAGGAGGTGGATGGTTAGATGACGGCAACCACCGAGCCCGAAGCGGCTACTCTTTTTCAGGAGTCCGGGACTTCTCCAATTGCCGCTCTTTCCACCTGCGGTTCCTTGCCATCGCTGGCATTGCGAGTGTCACGACGGCTCTTATGGAATAAGGGGACGAAGCCACGGGCGGTGAAACCATCCCCCCGAATGTGATCGAAGAAGTCGTGATGCTTGGTGATGCTTCCGTCACAGTTTTGGTTGATGATCAGGCTGGTAAGTCTCAGATCGCTGCATTATTTTTATTTTGAAACCCCTTTGGCTCCTTTCTGATGACATTTTGTTTATCTCAAATGTAGGTGTGGTGAGCATTGAGGTCGTGCCGCCCGAAGAAGCGTCGCCGGTTGCTGCTCTGGTGGTCGCGACCTTTCGCCTTCTCTCGCGTCCTCTCAAATGCTGGAAGGTATGGGTTTGCGATTTGTAAAATTTAAATCGTAGATGTTATCTCTCTTGTAATGACCATGCATCGTCGCAACCTTATGGGAGTTCTCTTTGATCATCAATATCAAGTGATGAATCCGCATTTCTCCTTCCAGTCGGAAGTTACTCTGCCTGCTGGTGCCGGTGAGTATAGTTTTTAAACCTACGTCCTTTCCTTTTTTTCTACGGGCAGCCATGTCATTGCTAATTCTTCTTTGTATTACTTGAAGCCTTACAAATTGAAGGAGGGGACAAGGGTATCGTCGCGCCACCAGTACTCCCAGCTTGCCCCCTGTCGTAGCCGGTATGGTAGACTCTATTGTTCGTACATTTTCTTTATCTCTTGAGCTGACATTTGATCATAATTCGTTTTGCAGCAATTGCACCGGTTCCTGCTCCATTCGAGTCTCGCATAATAATGCCGGCAGGGCCTTTTTCTAGACGTCCATCTTCAAAAGGCGCCGTGACCAGCCTGCGTATGTTGAGCGAATACGTCGAGGAGCTTGACGCGTAGGCCCCTACATTCACTGCAGATTCTGCTGCCGAGGTTAATCCAATGCTAGAGACGCTTGTGAACTTCCATAACAAAGGCGTCGTTGAGTCTTGGGTTAGTTACAGTAGGAAGATCGAGGCCTATCTGTATAAGATTGAGCTCAGGCGTCCTGCTCCGGAAATGTTGGCTTTGAACTCCCAGCGGGCTGCATGGGTTGAGCAGAGCGTGTCCTTCCTCCGCCATTTTGAACAAGAAATGTCCTTGAGGCGGAAGGAACGCGAGGAGGCCATAGGTGAATCTTCCCGGCTGCGAGCCCAAGTTGAAGCGAATGCCGCGTAATTGAGAGCCGTCTTTGACAATTTGCAGTGATGTATTTCACACGGGCTGGCATTGAGATGGAAGCTCGACTTCATTGAGCGGGTTATGTAGAGTCGTGAAGCTTCTTAACGGGAAATCAATAAGAAGGTTTCATCGTTTTTGCAGCAATGGGCTCGAGCCGAAGGGGAGCTGGTCGCAACGGCTGACCATGAAAAGGAGTTGAAAGGAGCACGCGAGCAACTTGCTGACTTATTGAAAATGCCTCCTTCTCAGTAGCTACCTTTGTATCAATTAAACATTTGTAATTTTTGAGTAACATGTATCCATTTTTTTATTCTTACTCCATTGAATGAATGAATAAAAGATACACATTTTTTGTCCTACTGTTGCTTTCTTCTCTTTGCTGTGTTATTGCCATGTGATTTTAGCAAGTGTATCCTCTAGATAGTAGGTAAAGGTCCATCTTGGACTCTTTGCAGGGTAACGATGGCTTAGGAGACAGGGTTAGGATCTGCCGCCTAAGACTTTTCAACTTTATAAGCCGTGTGGGTCTCATATAGACTTTTCTCCATACGAGTCGAAAGGATCTCGTAGGCATATTTTCTCCTTAGGAATCGTGAGGATTTCTAAGTGTGTTTTTCTCTTGAGAGTCGTAAGGATCTCACAAGAGAATTTTCTTCCTTACAAGTCGAGAGGACTCATAAGTGATTGTTTCCCTCCTTGTCGATGTTCGACTTCGGAGAGTGTGGCCCGTGGATAGTCCATCTTGACCTCCTTACAGGACAGTGATGGCTTAGGAGACAGGGTTAGGATCTTCTACCTAAGACTTTTCAACTTTATGAGCCGTGAGGGTCTCATAAAGACTTTTCTCCCTACAAGTGGAGAGGATCTCGTAGGCGTATTTTCTCCTTAGGAATCGTGAGGATTTCTAAGAGTGTTTTTCTCTTGAGAGCCGTAAGGATCTCCCGAGAGAATTTTCTTCTTTATAAGTCGAGAGGACTCATAAGTGATTGCTTCCCTCCTTGTCGATGTTCGACTTCGGAGAGTGTGGCCAGTGGATAGTCCATCTTGACCTCCTTACAGGACAGTGATGGCTTAGGAGACAGGGTTAGGATCTGCCACCTAGGACTTTTCAACTTTATGAGCCGTGCGGGTCTCATAAAGACTTTTCTCCCTACGAGTCGAGAGGATCTCGTAGGCATATTTTCTCCTTAGGAATCGTGAGGATTTCTAAGCATGTTTTTTTCTTGAGAGTCGTAAGGATCTCCCTAGAGAATTTTCTTCTTACAAGTCGAGAGGACTCGCAAGTGATTGATGAGTTGACCTACTCCCGAATTAAAGCATTGCTTTGACGGGGAGGCCGAGGGTTGACTTTGGCCATATGGGGTGAGGATTGACTTTAGCCATACGGGGTCAGGGGTTGACTTTAGCCATATGGGGTCAGGATTGACTTTAGCCATACGGGGTCAGGGGTTCACTTTAGCCATACGGGGTCAGGATTGACTTTAGCCATACGGGGTCAAGGGTTCACTTTAGCCATACGGGGTCAGGATTGACTCTCGGTTGTTTGTGCACCGCCGAGCCATAGAACTGGAAGCTTTGCCTTGGCTCCGAGATAGTCTCTAGACTTTCGTGAACCTTCGAGATTTGGAACTAGGGGCTTTGCCATGGCTCTGCTTTGCTGACGTTGCATCAGCTGTAACGAGATGAATGTCGAGGTGGTCTCTAGGTTGTCTGTGAACCGTCGAGATTTGGAACTAGGGACTTTACCATGGCTCCACTTTGCTGACGTCGTATATTCCTGCAGAGTCACTGATTTCTCTGCAGGTCGACGCGAATCGAGATGCTCTCGTTAAGGACGCTGATTTCCCTGAATCGAGGTTTTTGCCAAGGATACTGATTTCTTTAGGGTTGAGACGAATCGAGGTATTCCTACAAAGACACTGATTTCTCTGCGAGTCGACGCGAATCAAGATGCTCTTGTCAAGGACGCTGATTTCCCTGAATCGAGATTTTTGTCAAGGACGCTGATTTCTTCGGAGTTTATACGAATCGAGGTATTCCTGCAAAGACGCCGATTTCCCTGCAGGTCGACGCGAATCGAGATGCTCTCGTCAAGGACGCTGTTTTCCCTGAATTGAAGTTTTTGTCAAGGACGCTGATTTACTCAGAGTTGAGACGAATCAAGGTGTTCCTGCAAAGACACTGATTTCTCTGCTGGTCGACGCGAATCGAGTTGCTCTCGTCATGGATGCTGATTTCCCTGTATCGAGGTTTTTGTCAAGGACGCTGATTTCCTCACAGTTGAGAAGAATCGAGGTATTCCTGCAAAGACACTGATTTCTCTGCGGGTCGACGTGAATCGAGATGCTCTCGTCAAGGACACTGATTTCCCTGAATCGAGGTTTTTGCCAAGGACGCTGATTTCCTCGGATTTGGTTGAATTGTTTCCGAGATGGAGCGTTTATCCGGCCGGGAGGTCATTAGTTGACTCTAGGTTGTCTGTGGACCGTAGAGTCTTGGAACTAGGACTTTGCCGTGGCTCCGCTTTATTGACGTCGCGTTCGGATCTTACTGGAATGAGGAGGAACGCCGTTGTTGTTCTTCTGGGATGCAGATGTTGTCGTCAAGATCTGACTCTCCCATTGATAAGGTCTGGTGGGGAAATATTGTTCCCTTTTTGTTTATGCCCATGGATTGTATACAGGGGTTAGTATGGACTCACCTGTAGGGCAAAAAGTTTCATTTCATTTTTTTTTCTTTCCGCGATGTTCTATCATTTCAGCTTTTTATATCGCGAAAGTCGCGATTGCCCAATCATTTCGGCTATTTTTCGCGGTGCCCAATCATTTCGGCTATTTTTTTTGTTATTTACTCGCTGCTTTTTACTGCGAGTTGCCCAACCATTTCGGCTATTTTGTATGCATATATTTTTACTTGCTGATTTTTTTGCAAGTTTCCCCATCAATTCGGCTATTTCATATGCATTTTTGGCTCGCTGAATTTTTATCGCGAGTCTGGAACTTGGAATCTGGTGCCAATCTCAGCATCAGCATCGCTACGACATGGAATATTTCCAGGAGCGAATCATCATTTGCCGTGAAAAAGCTTGGAATTTGATACCGATTTAGGCATCAACATCGCTACTACTGGGATCATCATCTGCCTCTGTCGATGTCGAACAATGGTGGCTTAGCATACAGGGTTAAGATCCTGTCGACTAAGGCTTTTTGACTTTACGAGCCGTAAGGGTCTCATAAAGGTATTTCTCCCTACGAGTCGTGAGGATCTCGTAGGTGCATTTTCTCCTTAGGAATCGTGAGGATTCCTTAGTGTGTGTTCTCTTATAAGTCATATGGATCTTACAAGAGTGTTTTCTCCTTATAAGTCGAGAGGACTTACAAGTTTCGTTCGCCATACGAAGATATCCCTTGTCAGTGGTGGGACTCTGTTGGGGAAACATTTATTTGTGCATGTGGATTGTATACAAGGGTCAGCATTGAACCGCTTGTAGGGCAATCTGCGGATTATGATGGCTTAAGAACAGGTTCAGATCCCTATAGCTTAAGGCTTTTGAATCTTATGAGCCGTGAGGGTCTCATAAGAGGGTTCTCCTTACGAGTCGTGGGGATCTCGTAAGTTTAATTTCTCCTTAGGAATCGTGGGGATTCCTAAGTGTGTTGCTCCTTTGTGAGTCGTAAGGATCTCACGCGGGGATTTTCTCCTTAAAAGGTCGAGAGGACCTTGCAATTTTCTTTTAACGAGATTGCGCCCTTTCGGGTTTTCATAAAACTCGCCGGCAGCCCTGCTATTTTTACTCATGGAGCCCTTTCGGGTTTTCATCCGTGCCCATCTTGGTTATGGACGTACCTTTTTTTTGCGTCAGCCTTGGGATGCTGCTGTTTGTAGTAGCTTAACGACGTTTCGGTCAGTCGTTGCCGTATTTGAGGTGAATTTCTAGTTTACGGAATTTTCGGTCCGTGAGGCTTTCTCTATGAATGAGCACGATGCCCCCGGCATGTCCATCTTTTTTGAAGCATGTGGTTGTGGCGGGTTCATCTTCCAGTTTTTAGACAGCGCAAACATGCCCTGTTGATACGGGTCTTCAACCTAATTTTTGAAAACGTGGCAATCTTCGATCGGATGGCCCAATACTCGGTGGTAGGGGCAGTAATTGGGATCGTTGACATCGTTCAGTTATAGTGGGTGTCTCGGCTCCGGTAGAGTGATGAGCCCGTTGCGCACTGCTAGTTCGAACAGTCTCCTTGTTTTATCCCGGGGAAACGAGTAAGGACGTCTCAACTTCTCATCAAGGGATTGCCTCTTGTTGCTTTGGTGAACAACCGGTCTCAGGCCACTCGGTTGTTGTTGAGCATTGGCGACGAAGGTCGCTTTCCCTTCCCCTTTTTCGTTTCGAGATTCCAACTTCGAAGAAGATGGTCTATGACCCATCTGATCCATTTGGTCTAGCTTGTCAATCAAGGCCTGGAAAGTACTTGGCTTGAAGAACATCATGAATTGGGAGATGGTTTCCTGAGGGTCGAGGGTCCTCACGAACATTCCTACTGCAGGTGCTTCTTCGATGCGCTGCTCGCATTTCGACCATAGATTCCGCCACCATATCGCGTATTGGACCCATGTTTCTCCTGGCTTCACTTTGGCGTTAATTAATGCGGTGATCGGGGTGCGCTCGCTAGCGCTGGCAAAACGTTTGGTGAACAGCAATTCCATCTCCATAAAAGTTTTGACGGAGTCGTTGGGAAGCTCTGACTACCATTCGAACGTCGTCTCTGCCAAGCTGCCGACGAATTGGAGAAGCAGTAGCTTATCATCCCTTCCAGTGTTGCCGCAGAGAGCCCTGAATTGAGCGACATGTTGATGGGGATTGCTTGTCCCCTTGTACACATGGAATTTAGGAAATTGTGTATCCTGGTGGGTACTTTATCTGATCGTACCATCCTGGATATGGTCGTCCAGTTCTGACGACTTGGCCGGTTGCTTTATTCGCTTGATGAGCTCGTATTTGCTGAGCTATATAATCATTGAGCGTGGCTTTGGAGAAGGTCTCCTCCTTGGCTGTTGATAGAGCCGGCAGAGGATTTGATGTCTCTCCCCTATCATCTTCAATTATTACTGGAGGATCATCGGCCGGAGGGTCCGGCTGGATCATCATGCCCACCATATCTTGGAATAGAAGGGCCATTTGTTTTATGTTGGCCGCTTGTTCTGCGGCCTCTTAGTCCTTTTTCTCGAGGATTCTGCGGAGGAACTGAGCATCAGTTTCTTGTTCATGACGCTTCTCTGATGACGTCTATGGGCTTTCTTTTAGCCCAGTGAGTGCGGCCATCTGTGTTAACATCTCGTGGAGCTTCTGCTGTTGTTGCTCCTGAGACTTAGTCACTGATCGCGTAAGCGGTCGATGACCTGTGGAGATACGGCTATCCTCTTTTCCGGATGCCATATAGACGGTATGGACCACCATGCCTCCAAACTTAGGGCGTTTAGGCTCAGTGCCCTTGACATTTTTCGCAGACATGGGGATTTTCTCCGGCCTTCTCTTTTTGTGGGAAGTCAAAGTTGAGGGGGCCGTTGTCGCGGGCGCCCAAACAGATGACACCTTCTATGGCTTGACAGGGTGGTCCTTCTCTTGCCGAACCTTCATCTTCTTCGGTCGGCGGGAGTAATCTTAATCAATCACCGAGTCTTGGACTTGACGCTTGACCGTGTAAATTTTAGAGGACAGCCGGTGAGGGGGCTGTTCAAGCTTCGTATTTGTGGCATTCTCCACAGGTGAAGGAGATCATTTGAGTACGGCCTTCGGAGAGTTCTTGCTGACCCTCCTTAGTGGTTCAAAGATGTTCCCAGTTGGAACAGCCGCATCGACTTCCACCGTTGGAGCTGGCGACGTAAATCCAGAGGGTGAACTGCCCCCAGCTTTCCTCACTCGGCGCCAGTGGCGACGTCGAGTATGTCACGCGGCCGGGATCACCCCCGCTGTTGGATGAGCTTCTTATTGCCCCTTACTTTGAGGAGAGACTGTTATTGGCGCTAGCCTGTCGAAGAATAACGTCCGTTGAGAAGGGATAGTCAGTCTAGCGAAGGCCGACTTTCGAACAGGTGAGGCAGCCTCGTGACTTCATGTGGAGTAGGAGCTGAAACGTCCAGTCTTGTGAAGACCGTCTCCTTAGCAGGAGAAGCCGCCTTGGTGACTTCAGGAGTAGGAATGGCTATCTGCTTTGGGATAACGCCTTCTGGTATTGCGGGCTTTTTCACAGGACCACCTGAGCTTTGGCCCAGTCTGTCAAAGACTGAGGCGCTGAATTTGGGCGACCCGTTGAGAGGGGCCGCAGTAGTTGTGAGCCGATCAAAGACGGACTTCTTCGGACCTTCTTGCGATGGTACAGGAGCGCTGAAGCTCGTTGGTGGGAGCATGGTCCCGAAGAACAGTCCAGTGGTGGCCTGAGTCACCTGTTCCATTGGCATGGAGAAGATGGAGGCCGCATGGGGCCCATAAGTCACTCCTCCGGACATGACGGCATAAGAGTTGCAATTAGTGCTGTTTGAAGCCATTGATCTTCTGTTTTTTCTGCACGGAGCAAGATACCAAATCTTAGTACTTCACATCCAAAGGCAACCATGTCAAACCGTGATTCGTTCTCCAAACACGACGCACGAAGTGTTGAGTGGAAAGAGGAAAAGGTCCCACCGGGCGTGCCAGAATCTGTTCTCCGCCGAAAGACAAGACCGGGACGTTGGGAAGTCCGACCTGTATTTCGAGGGCAGATGCTATTTGGTGCTATCCGTCCACCTCTCCGAAGATGCCAAGTTGATTTATGGCACCATGTATCGAAGCTTTAACGGATGCGGCCAATGAAGCAGACTTCGTCAGATTCCCCCTCACTTGAGCGGTTTTTGATTGTGGGGACGCTCATCCCTGCAGGCGCAAGCCCCTGCAGTTAATTACGCTACCGTATCGCGGTAACCACTTTCTCCTTCTCCAGATGGTCACTTCGTGTCGTAGGTATTTGTTTTGTTTTTGGTTGCCCATGGATTGTATACGAAGACTAATTTATGTTGTTGCCCGTAGGGCGTGGATTAGTCCAAATCCGTATTTTCTTAGATTTGGGTTTGGGGTGAATTTAAGGATCGTTAATCTCAATTGAGACTAAGATCAACTTAAACGTTTGTTAAGGATACGTTAGTCTAATTTTAGACTAAGATCAATTTAACAGGATCATTTAGATCCAACAAAAGAGCATTTGGGCTCTCTCGTTTTAGTTTAGGGACTTTGCGGTCTAAAGGTTTAAGGACATCATAGTCCATGAGTTTAAGGACCCCAAAGTCCGTGAAGTTTAAGGACATCACAGTCCAGTTTAAAGACGTCATAGTCTGTAAAGTTTAAGGACATCATACTCCATGGAATGTCTGGTTGTCGGGACCCGTCACCTCTCTGAAGACGTTGAAGTATTACAACGACAAATATCAGAGGAGTGAAAAGATGTAACCTTGAACCAATACTTGTTGGGAGATCTGTAGTCTAATTTGGGACTGAGATCAAAGATTTATGAGCATATGGGCTCAATTAATCTGAATTAGGGTTCTGTGGCCACTTTGGGCTCGGCCCATTCAGTTAAAATGTTAAACATTTAATAATGCTGAGCATTGATTTGAGTTATGACAATTATTTTTGTCTTTTATTGAGTGCTGAGCACTCATCATAGCTCTGGGCTTTATTTATAGAACAATTTATGTTCTTTTAGCGCACACGTGAGGAGCACGTGGCGCGCTTGGCACTGTGCGCCAGTTAATGAGCGCAATGCGCTTTTTGTGAAGTAGCGCATACGTGAGGAGCACGTGGCGCACTTGGCAGGGAGCGCCAGTCAAAGAGTGCAAAGCGCTTCTGTTTAAGTAGCGTACACGTGGGGAGCAGGTGGCGCGCTTGGCGCTGAGCGCCAGTCCAAAGAGCGCTGAGCGCTTCTGTTTAAGTAGCGTACACGTGGGGAGCACGTGGCGCGCTTGGCGGTGAGCGCCAGTTCAAAGAGTGCTGTAGCACACACGTGAGGAGTACATGGTGCCTTTGGCGTTGAGCGCCAATCAATGAGCGCCGAGCGCTTCTGTTTAAGTTTGGAGCGCTAAGTCTCTGCAGCGTTGTACGCTAGATTTGGAGCGCTGAGGCGCTCTTCTTTAATTGGAGCGCTAAGGCTCTTTTAACGCCGCTTTGCGCCCAGAGAATTAAATTCTCTCTATAAGAGTGTTTGTCTCATGGATTTAAGAACAAAGTTCTTTTTTTTTATAGGAGATGTTTCAATCTCTTATGTTTTTGGTGAAAGGCTCCGCCTTTATGGATCTATGATCCTAAGAAAATTGAATTGTTCTCCCCCCTTTTTATAATGAGATATTATGATCTCTGAAAGACAATTTGTCTTTTAAATCTATGATCTGAAGAAGATTAAGTTCTTCCCCTTATTTTTTATGATGAGATACTTTGATCTCTTTTGTGAAAGACCTTGGTCTTATAGATCTATGATCTTAGAAAAAGAAGTAAATTCTTCTTTTTATATGAGTTGATTTCATCTCTCTGTTCTTTTTTTTCTTGAAGAAAATCTTCTTCTTCGGAGAGCTTGCCCTTTGTCTTTGCAATTTCTCAAAGTTTATGGGGGGTTCTTCTATATCAGACTTGAAGTCTTGGGGCCTTTATATAGTAATGGCTGATTTGTTCAATCGGTTAAGATGATCTTTTCTCTAATTGATTTGGGGATTTTCCCTCCGTTGGATCTTTGATCCAAGGGATTTTATTTTACAGAAGACAATCTTTTTGTTTTTAACAAGATTGGGAAATCTTTTCCCATACATAATTTATTCTGTATTTTGGTGATTTTAATCACCATTGGATCATTGATCCTACGGTGCTCTGATTTTCAGAGCATAATCTTTCCTGTTTGGAAAGATTCTGAAGAATGTTTTCTTAACAGAATTTTGTTCTGGTCATTTGATGATTTTTAATCATGTTTGTTGGATCTTTGATCCAAGGGCCGAGAACATTTTGTTCTCATTGCTAGCGCTCACGTGCTTTGCACGTGGTGCGCTTCTTAGAGTGCAGCGCACTTAGCGCTAGCGCTTACGTGCTTTGCACGAGGTGCGTTGCTTAGAGTGCAGCGCTCTTAGCGCTAGCGCTCACGTGCTTTGCACGTGGTGCGCCGCTTAGAGTGCAGTGCACTTGGCGCTGCTATGAAGCGCTGCTTCATTTCAAATTTTGAATTTTGAACAGAGCTTTGCTCTGATTGGGGAAACAACAATGAATTATGATATATTGAGGATCTAATCACCCAATTCCTAATATCTTACTCCCACTCAGCATCTGTAACGCCATACAGATATGAGAATCAAGTATGGTAAATACATACCCTGGAGTCAGAATCTAATTGGGAAAACAGTTTTCAGTTAACACCGCACAGTAAAACTAAAACATGAAAATGTATCAAAGGGGTGGCCGAGTATTCCTAGTAATGCCTCTTCCACTATCCAGATTCATGACAGTAACCGTATATTTCTTTTCCCTCACTCCAATCCCTTCATATGTCTTTACTTCTTACCTTCTGTACACCATACTTAGGCTAATTGGTTTTCTTCCTTCCTTACCTTTCGGCACCAGCCTAAGATTTGGAAGAAGACTATCCAATAAGCGTAATATGTGTACTCTCCTAATACTAGGAGCTCTCGCAACTTGAGAGAAGGGAAAAAGAAAAGACAACCGAGTAATCTTATTCAATTTCTTAAGAACCGGAATCCATCCTCGAACAGAAACAAGTTTCTTCATGTTCGTATGTAACTATACTATGGCATACCCAAGCAATATGGATCTTTGCAGCAAAACGGAGTGTTCTGGAAAAATGCAAAGGGGAAGTATGAGTGACAGGGATATACGCGGCTTCGTCGTGAATGATAGTAGTCACAATTTTCTTTTCCCTCACTCTAATCCATTTATATGTATTTACTCGTTACCTTCTGTACACCACACTTAGGCTAATTGGTTTTCTTTCTTCCCTACCTTTCGGCACCTGCCTATGGTTTGGAAGAAGACTATCCAATAAGCGTAATAGGTGTACTCTCTTAACACTAGGAGCTCTCGCAACCTAAGAGAAGGTAAAGAGAAAACACAACTGAATGATCTTATTCAATTTCTCCAGAACCGGAATCCATCCTCGAACTGAAACAATTTTCTTCGAGTTCGTATGCAACTATATGATGGCATACCCAAACAATATGGATCTTCGTAGTGATATGGAGTGTTATGGAGAAATGCAATGGGGAAGTTGGAGCGGCGGGGATATATGCGACTTAATGACAATCCAAAAGCCAAAGTGTTTTAAGATGGTTCGGTTAACATGGTTCATAATTTTTAGTTTAAGGTCAGGACATGGTTGCTGCCAAAGAGAGAGGGAAAAGAAACACTCAGCGTGCACTCTAACCTAGATTAGATCTTTTAATCATTTTATCTAAGCAGGATGGCTCCCACTGTTTTCTCGAATTCTCCTTCAAACCCTAAAAGGAGAATTAGTCGGGATCATCTGAAAATCACCCGAGGAGTAGCACCTACTCATCAGTAGGAATCGGGAACCAACTATCATTGCATGATAACTTGATGGAAGCCACTCAAGTCACCACACTCCAGAAGGTATGCACATGCCTGTCAAGTTTCCTTTATATTTGACACTCATGATGTGGTTTTTACCCCTATGACCCCGGTGACCTTGACAATACCAACATATCAAAGGGACCTAGTCAAGTTCAACCCGTCGTTATCTTGATTGCGTTAAACCCACCCGTACGTGTCCTTGACAATGTCAAGATGACCGTACGTCTGTCCTAACCAATCACATCTAATGCTACAAACAAGCAATACTAACCTACCACATACTATGTCTTGACAATGCCAACATACGCAGCAAGAATACTGAGCACTACTCGTAGGAAATGACGGAGGGCTACGGCTGGTTTTTGGTGAAAAACCTTTAACGTAATGAACTTGATATCGTTGAAGAAACTTGAATAGTTTTACAAATATATAGTGGCGTAAACTTTTGCTAAAGAGGTCACTCCCTGTGAAGGGATCTAGGCTCTTTCCTTATCGAGTGAGGTGCAGAATATTCCTAACTGAATACCATGATACAAAGAAAAAGAATCGACTATAGTGAAGTTATTACAATGAAGCAAATTTTTTCCAAGATGTCACTCCCCATGAAGGGATCTCGGCTCTTGCCTCGTCGAATGAGGTGCTGGATATTCATAACAGAATACCGCTGTGCGAAGCAAAAGGAAACGTTTCTAATATCAGTTTTCAAAAATTAGTTTCAACAACATAATTTGGGTTTATTTTTTTTTGTATTAATCAAAATTAACACAGTCCCATCAATTAATCCATATCACACCAGAAAAGAACGAAAATACAATATATTCCATCGACATTCGCCACAGGGCCCCGTCATGCACCGTTAAGTTACTTAACAAACGGCAGAGCATGGGCTGAACTAGCGCCGATGCAAAACATATACAAAATCTACCAATATATATATATATATATATATAAATATATAATCATTTGTCCCAGGCATGATATAAGCAACAGAGAATAACGGATAATCTAGGAGCCCAGGGTTTCATTTGAGCCGCAAATGAGACCCGACGTTCCATGGTCGTGTGGATGGCCTGTGCAATGTAAAACCAAGACCCCTACGAGTGCGGAAAGTTACCCGCCAATCTCAGAAGTGAGGCGACCTGTTCAGTCGAAAATATTGCAATCTTTAACATAACAATTTCCTCACTTTTCTAATCATCTAAGGATATTTGTTATAAATATAACACATATTACAAGTTCTTCTGGAAAATATCAAATACCACGTGTTATATAATATAGTCAACATCTTTTTAAGGAAATTGTATGTTTATTATTTCACGCATGATATTGTATATCTCAACATTTTTTCATTGAGCTTTTGTGCAGAAAATTATTTCAGGACAGATATCAGAATCGCAAATTCGCCGATAAAATACAACAAGTCAAAGAGTTAAAATCTGGCAGACATTCAGAAGAGATAATAGGATTCCAGATATCACCTGAATACCCATATACCAACACCAAACAATCACAGAAAAATGAAGCCACAATCTCACCAAACGGCCGCGGAACCGCGGCCGAGTTGGGGGCTCCGGTGACGACACTTTTCCAGAAGCTTCATTGCAATGTTATAGCTTGTTGAAGACGCTCCATTGTAACAACCTTGATCTGGAAACTTCCCTACAACATCTTAGCATCTTGAGGAAGCTTGATAACAAACTTATTCTAGAAGTTTCCCTAGAACTACCTAGCTTCTTGGTGAAGATTGACCTTGCTTCTAGTGGAAGATTGGTGAAGGGCCATAAAAAGGGACCTAAGCCTACATTAACAGGTTGTTGATTTTTTAGACATCTAGTGCACAATCCAAACCAAATCCAATTCAATTCAAGTTCAAGATCCAAATCAAGAATCGTTGAGAACAACATCAAGCGACGACATTTCAAGATCCTTTATGCGAAGCCGATCGTCATCAAGAGCACGAGATCCTCGACAGGTCCAAGTCTCACGGAGATCGAGCAAAGCAAGTTTTGACGGAATAGTTACCTTTTCAAGGGAGCGATCGAGAGCAATTCTTGTAACCTCGGATTGAAGGAAAGTGTAATTAGAAGTTTATTTAATAAAGGTGATCATTTGTTAATTCTCGCTTTCTTTAAATTCTCGCATTATGAGATTTCTATTTGTTGATTCTTCTATCTTCATAATGTGTGAGTGAATCTCCGCTTGCTAAGGATTCGAAGGAATTTTGTTGATTAAATGGTGAGGAAATCCGAAACTAATCTTATGTCTTATGAGAATTATGAAATTTAGGAAAAAGAATCGTCAATGAACAAATTCGGAGCGAGATCACCATTCTTGATAATTTCGTTGCAATTTGGGATTAAATGATTGATGATTCTCTTTGCCAAAGGATAGATTTGAATGGTGATCAATGAAAAGACAAGGGATAGTGGAGGAGAAATCCCAGTTTCTTCAAAAGATCCATAATCTTCATTCATCGCCATCTTTCTAGCTATAATTCATCAATAGATAAGATGTGTCATTTTTAGTATTCATCATTGCTATTAATTCCTATCGGATCCTACAAGCTATTCTTCATTTTCTTGATAACTAAAATTGATTTTGGACACTTTCTTGATTACTAAATATTAAACTCTTTCTTGATTTTTCTTGAAAATATTTCATCTAATAAGCCTTGATTCACATTTTCTTGAATTTTCTTTGCTATTTTCTTTCGACCCAACTAAAGCATGAACGAATAAATAAACGAATCTCAGTGGATGACCCGTACTCATTAACGAACTACAACAACACCGTTATTGATTGCGGCTATAAATTCTTTGACTGCGATAACACTTTTCATAATGGATCAAGAAACACTATCAATCAAATGACACCGTTGCCTGGGATGCGTGCGTAATTTGTTCTTTCTTGCAATTTGAGTTGAAATATTATTATTCCATCAAAATTTTTAATCAAAATAGCATCGTGCGCTTAACGATTAGTGTGTGAATTTTGCAAGGGAAACTGGAATCTCTGCAGCAAGGGGAAAAATATTCAGATCATTTCATTTAGGACAGAGGAGCAATAGGAGCAGCAGTACAAAAGTTCGTTCAAGGAACTCTACAGATGACCGCGGAACCGCGGCACTAAGCAGGTTTTGGCAGCGGATCCGCAGCATTCATGATGAGTTAGGGTTTCTGCTCTCTGTGGTATATTCTCTACTTTCTTATCTCTTCTCTGATCTGTCCAATAACAACTTTTCTGCAGGATTCTTTGCAAAAATTCGCTGCTCTTAAAAGAAATTTGTTGCGTGTTTTGATATTGGTTGTTTGTGCATATTTTAATACGGAAATTAAGGGGCAAAGAACAAATTCATATTAGGTGGGGATTTCATTACCCTTCCGAAGCCCTAAAAATCACAAAACTAGCATCTGCATCACCCTTCATTAACTAAAGAAATCTAGACAAGACTCCGAGGACCGTCGCGCTCAATTAGGACAGAAGAAGGTCGTGGGTAATCTATTGCTTATCCGCATTTCTTTTGTAGTGTCTAAGGCAAGTGTGTCTAAGGCAAGTGGTTACTTAATTAGGCCCGCTACTTACGTAGCGGATACCTCCCACTTACTTGGCACTTACTTGGCCACAGGAGGGATAAAGAGGTAGTAGAGGATTTATCCTGCGATTTGTCTTCTGGAAGTCTAGGAGCGGTCTAGTGACTTGACCTAGGTGACCGTAGGTCTAGGGTTGATTATGCATTTTTCTGTGATTTTTCTAAATCCGTCTTTTTAAAAAACAAACCACTTTCTCTAATTATCACAAACGCTACCACTTGTGCTAAACCGTTTAATGCATTCTCGGCTGGACACGAGATTCTAGTGCCCGTCTTGTCCGCGTTTGTCCTATCAACTACGAAGTCGGTATTTCTACATCCTCTTTTTCCTCAGCACTCACCACATCCACCGCGATGGACGGTTCTCCATCAAATTTTAACACCACTCTGTCACCGCCCACTGGTGCGCAAAATCTACCGCGTATGTCTCTCCAAGAGAGATGCTACCCTATACGTGGTTCTCTTTCTACTTGTCTTTCCATTCCACCAGCCAATGGGGATAACTTCGAAATCAAACCCCACTATATCAATCTTTTACCTAAATTCCACGGTCTCGAGTCTGAAGACCCATACGTTTTTATCACCAAATTTGAAAACGTATATGCTATGATGGACACTTCACAACTTTCTGTGGATGCTACGCGTTTACGTCTTCTCCCGTTCACTTTGTACGATTTAGCTGAAAAATGGCTTTATAACACAGTTGCACACTCTATTTCAAACTGGGATGAATTCGTTATAGCATTCCTTAAGAAATTTTATCCCAATCATAAGACCGCCCGTGTCTGTAGTGAAATCAATCAATTTACCCAGCTTCCCAATGAACAATTTTGGAAGTGTTTTGAACGGTTCAAGGATCTGTTAGTCCAATGTACTCATCACGGAATCCATAGATAGGATCTCTGCCGAATCATATATAAGGGAATTAATCCAACAACAAAGCAGATGCTTGAATCCATGTGTCAAGGCAATTTCATGTCTAAAGACGATGGTGAAGCTTGGAAAATTTTAGAAGATTTTGCTGAAAATACTTTGCAATGGGAGAGTGTTAGTCAACCATCGTCTAGGGGTGGTATCCATCAACTTGATATTTCCAAAGCAGTCAAAGCCGAAATGGCAGCAATGCAAAAGAAACTTGAAGCTATGGAACACAAATTTTTATTAGCCTCCCTAAACCAGGTCACACTCCCTAAATCCGTGTGTGGATGTTGTTCTGATCCATCACATTTGACGGAAGAATGTCCTTTGAATTCTTCGTTCCAAGGTCAAGAACACACTAACGCTGCTTTTCAACAGCGACCTAAAAACGATCCTTATTCTTCCACATATAATCAGGGTTGGAGGAATCACCCTAATTTTTCTTGGAACCAACACCAAACTCAAAATACGGTTCCAAACCAAAATAACTTTTAAAGGGTCTCTCCACAACAACAACAGCCACTACAACTAAGTCAGCACCCCTTTCAACCACAAAATTTTCCAAATCCGGCCAACACTTATGCACTGTATAATAATTATTTGCAATTGGCCGGTACCGAAAACTCCTCTTCACTCGAACAAACCATGAATTTGCTTCTAAAAAATTTCATGCAAGTGTCGGCTGAAATAAAGTCTTATGTTGATAATATAAAGAAGGACTCCGCCTCCCACGGTGAGAGTATTAAATCGATAGAACCACAAATTGCACGATTAAATGACGAAATGAGTGCTAGAGAAAAAGGGAATCTTCCATCTCAACCCCGACCGAATCCTGGACACTCACAACACTACAATGTGAATGCCATTATAACGTTGAGATCTGGAAGAGTGCTGAATAATCAAGTCGGTGAACAGATTGATAATAAATCTATCAATGACACCCCGGCTTCCACTTCCACTTCCACTTCTAATCCTACTTCGTCTAGTCCACCAACTTCTTCCGAGCCTATTCTCTGTTTTCCATTAGGCTCGAGCTCGAACCCTCAACCCACTCCTTCTAGTCAACATAAGACGATCCCCACTCTAATTCTGGGATCTGTTCCAACCACACGACCTTCTCCAATGTCGGACCCAGCTCTTATTGCTAAAGCTCTTTATCCGAATAGGTTAAGGAGAAACAAACCAAGTCCACATATGGAGAAGATTATGGAAATGTTTAAACAGGTTAACATAAATATCCCACTCCTAGATGCTATACATCAAGTTCCTGCTTATGCGAAAATCTTAAGGACTTGTACACTAGGAAGAGGAAGACTCAAGTGCCCAAAAAGATATTCATGACGAATAATGTTAGCATAGCTTTTACCCCACAATTACCGAAGAAACGTAAGGACCCTGGATGTCCTACAATCTCTATTTATATTGGGGGTAAAAACATTAACCGTGCTTTACTCGGCCTTAGCGCTAGTGTTAACCTGCTTCCATACTCTGTCTACGAGCAGTTAGGGATTGGAGAGTTGAAACCTTCTCATTGCACTCTCCAAATGGCAGATCGATCTATCACCAAACCTACGGGTGAACTTGAGGATGTGTTGATAAAATTCGGGGAATTTATATTCCCTATGGACTTTATTGTTTTAGATACACAGCCAGTAGCAAACCCACGGAACCAAATTCCGGTGATTCTTGGTCGACCCTTGCTAGCCACTTCCAATGCTGTCATTAATTGTCGAAATGGTTCCATGAACCTATCTTTCAGGAAAATGAAATTTGAGCTTAACATTTACATGATTGGAAGTCATCCATCTGAACCCTCTGCTCACATTCTTGATGTCTTTTCTGTCTACGAGATAGCTCCCGAAAGCTGCAAGGCTGATGAACTTTGATTTGATGATCTCGACGACATTAGCACATCATTGTTTGATTTTGCAAATCATTATAGTGAGGACACCTTTGATGAGTCCACCCCTGAGTTTGAACCTTCTGACTCATCACAAAAGTCAGTCACACTTTCCGAGTCTGTATCCTTTGCAGGCTATGAACTTCTTCGAGAATCCGAATGTCATTCACTTACCCCACCTTCTATTGTCTCTCCGCCGACATTAGATCTCAAATTGTTACCTTCTCACCTTAAATATTCATATTTAGGTGAGAATGAGTCTTTGCATGTTATCATATCCGCTTCTCTAGCCTTAGAGCAAAAGAACGCTCTTTTGATGGTCTTGAGATCTAATAGGGAAGCCTTTGGTTGGACAATGGCTAACATAAAAGGGATTAGTCCTTTGATTGTTGAACATCATATACATTTGATGGATGAAGCCAAGCCAACTCGAGAACCACAAGGACGGTTAAATCCCGTCATGAAGGAGGCGGTAAAGAAAGAAATCGTTAAATGCCTTGACAGTGGTATCATTTACCCAATCTCTGATAGCCAATGGGTGAGTCCTATTCATGTAGTCCCTAAGAAGTCTGGCATCACGGTCATAACAAATGAGGCTAATGAGTTGATCCAGACAAGCACCTAAACATGGTGGCGTTTATGTATTGATTATAGAAAACTCAATGCCGCAACGAGGAAAGATCACTTTCCTCTACCTTGTATTGACCTGATGTTGGAACGATTAGCTGGACGTGAATATTATTGTTTCATGGACGGATACTCTGGCTATAACCAGGTCCCTATTGCCGAGAAGGATCAAGATAAAACAGCATTTACTTGTCCTTTCGGTACTTTTGCTTACAGACGCATGCCCTTTGGGTTATGCAATGCTCCAGCTACATTTCAGCGGTGTATGATGGGGATATTCTCGGACATGGTCGAGAATTTTCTGTAGATTTTCATGGATGATTTCTCGATATTCAGGGACTTTTTTGATGATTGCCTATCTCATCTTGACGCGGTTCATATTCGTTGTAAAGATAAGAACTTAACTTTCAATTGGGAAAAATGCCATTTCATGGTCCAAGAGGGTATTGTGCTTAGACATGTCATTTCACGGAAAGGCATTGAGGTCGACAGAGCTAAGATAGAGGTCATTCAAAACCTTCCTCATCCCAAATGCATCAAAGATATACGATCTTTCCTTGGTCATGTAGGAGTTTATAGGAGATTCATTAAGGATTTTAGCAAAATTGCTAGACCTTTAACTCTTCTCTTGGCCAAGGATACAACATTTCACTTTGACTCAGACTGTGAGGCTGCTTTTGAATCGCTGAAAAATTCTTTCACTATAGCCCCCGTTCTTTCATCTCCTGAATGGAACCACCCGTTTGAGCTAATGTGTGATGCATCAGATTTTGCTGTTGGTGCAATCTTAGGACAACATATTGATACGATGCCAGATGTGATTTATTATGCAAGTAAGACCTTGAATGATGCCTAAATTAATTATACAACCACCGAGAAAGAACTCTTGGTAGTTGTATTTGCATTAGAAAAATTCAGGCCATACTTGATTGGCTCACCAATTGTGGTTTACACTGATCACTCCGCCCTAAAACATCTTTTGTCGAAGAAGGATGCTAAAGGCAGGTTAATACGTTGGATCCTATTATTACAAGAATTTGATCTTGTCATACAAGATAAGAAAGGATGTGAAAACGTAGTAGCCGACCATCTTTCACGCATCTCTTCTTCACCTACTGTGACCTTGCCAATTAACGACTCTTTCCCGGAGTAACAGCTCTTGACCGAATCCGGCGAACCTTGGTTCGTAGATATTTTGAATTATCTTGCAACGGGACTTATTCCTAGTGAATTGTCTAAACAAGACAATCATTGATTTCTATCCCGAGTAAAGTATTTTTACTGGGATGAACCTTATTTGTTTAAGTATTGTCCTAACCAAATCATTCGTAGATGTGTCCCTAATGATGAGTTCAAGAGTGTTCTGTCTTTCTATCATGATCAGGCATGTGGAGGTCACTTTGGTCCACGTAAGACAGTGGAGAAGGTTTTGCAATGTGGTTTCTACTAGCCTACTTTATTCAAAGATGCATTTGATCATTGCAAAACCTGTCCACAATGTCAACACACGGGTTGGATTTCTAAAAGAAATGAGATGCCACTCCAACCTATTTTTTTTGTAGAAATTTTCGACGTTTAGGGTATTGATTTTATGGGTCCTTTTCCCAACTCTTTTAGGAATTTGTACATCCTGTTAGCGGTTGATTACGTCTCAAAATGGGTGGAAGCAATACCATGTCGCACTAATGACAACAAGGTTGTCATTAAGTTCCTTAAAGAAAATATCTTTTCGCAATTTGGACACCCTCGCTCTATCATTAGCGACAACGGGACGCATTTCTGTAATCAGTCTTTCGAGAATTTGATGCGAAAATATGTAATCAACCACAAACTTTCCACGCCTATCATCCCCAAACGAGCGGGCAAGCTGAGATTTCCAATAGGCAAATAAAACAAATTTTGGAGAAAACGGTTTCTAAAAACCGGAAAGATTGGTCAACCAAATTGACGGATGCTCTTTGGGCATTTCGTACCACATATAAAACCGATCTTATTATGTCTCCTTACCGTCTAGTGTTTGGAAATGCATGCCACCTTCCAGTCGAGATTGAACAGAAAGCAATGTGGGCCATTAAAGAAATGAACTTTGACTTATATCAAGCCTGCAACTTCCGTAAGCTGCAATTAAATGAGCTAAACGAACTCCGCAATGAAGCTTACGATAATGCTTTGATAGTAAAGAATCGAACTAAGGTATTTCACGATAAAAATATTTTGAGAAAAACATTTACCCCAGGTCAAAAATTCCATCTTTACGACTCCCGTCTCCATCTTCATGCGGGTAAGCTATGATCTCGTTGGAAAGGACCATTTGTGGTGCGGTATGTATACCCGCAAGGGGTAGTTGAAGTTGAAAATAGAAAAAACGGTACAATTTTCAAAGTGAATGGACAAAGATTAAAACCGTATTTTTCCACTGACCCCACGGAGGAGCTCCTGTTTTTACAGGAGCCACTTTATCATTACTAATTTTCCTCCACCTCACCTCTATGTCTCGGTAATATTGTCTCATCTTTAGAATGGAGGTAAGTCAATAAAAATATATATATAAAAAAGTAATAATAATAAAATTGAAAAATTGTACTTAAATAAGTTTGGGGGAAGATTTTCACTTTCACTTATTCTTTCCCCCGTTAATAATTTTTCCTCCCAAGTCTACAGGTTTCTGAAATTTAAAAGAGACAATAGTGAGGACACTGCAGTAAACAGGTTTAGGGGTGGTTTGTGCTTATTTACGCATCACTTTGCATTACACTTTGCATAAGCACAAAATTTTCAAAAAAACTTTCTTTTATAATAAAAGATTAGAAAGTGAAAAAAAATTACATTTAAAAGATTGGAAAAGTTTAAGAAAACCAAGAAAGTTAGATGTTTTCTTAGACGAAACTAGTAATAAGTGTTAGTTATATGTATGCCCTAGAGGCCATTACTATACATGAGATGTATATCGTAGTGGATACTTGGACATATATAGGGAGGACTTTCTTGCTCGACATGATAGTATGCTATCGGGTTACTCTTTACCTTAACGTGTATACTGATTGTCTCTCTGTTACATGTTGGTAAAGCCCTAAGGATGTGTACTTGACTACCTGGACTATGATGCTGATCATACTAGTGGGGACATGGTAGTCCATAAGTACATCCTTCAAGGTCCGTAGTCGTGGGTGTATCGAGACGGGGCATCGATATACCAGTGTAGACTAGCGTATGTCTTCTCGACCCATAAAGATGGGCGATGGATGATCCCATATCCATTGGTGTTTGACATCAGAGATGATATACGGGCGCTCAGTGGAGACTGGGTACACTGGACGGACTCGCCGAGAACTCCCAAATGGTATTATACCTTACGTCAGATGGCAGTTCTCTGGTGACACTGGTACAGGTTAGTCTGTAGACCCGAGATCGTCATAGAGTCTTGTGTGATTCCCACTGTGCTTTGATTTCCACCTTACCACGTCCAAGAGGGCGTGCAAAACGGTGGTTTTTGGGTACAGTCCCGAGTCACATGGAGGCAAAGAGCGATAGGAGGGGTTTCGTCTCTCCCGGTATTGGGGGTTGATGTTGCGCTATGCTCGATTGGCCATAACAGGGAAGTCCCTAGCCAGGGCTGGTTTAAAGATTTACTGGTAAGTGTTACCAGTAGTTTCTCGACCCGTTATGAGCCTCATATCGGCATGACTTATCGGTTATTGGAGTATGACGTTTACCACCCCTAGACTTGATATGCGACATATCAGACGAGGAGACCGGACTGTACGGTAGTGTCACTGTCAGGCTTTTTACAGGAGTTGGAGCGGGCTTACTTGCTGATCTTCTGATCGCTCAATACCCGGGTAGCTGTTACGTCCATCTAGTACCGCTGACGGCTTGTGGGTGCTTGATATGATCATCACCTACTGCCGGCGTATTGACGAGTTTTTAGAGTCCTACATAGAGGTTTTACTGGCTCAGGCAAAACGAAATAGGAGCGCATATGTGATATGTGCGGGACCGAGAATAATATGAGTATGTGATACCGTATTCTATTCTCACGATGTTTGTGTCGATCGATTATAAGCGATGTAACCAGGTTATCGAATCAAGGATTGATTCGATAAGTCGATATATTGGATGTTAGTCGGTTATATGTGATATAACCGGATTATTAAGTCAAGTATTGATTTAATAATTTAGTGTATAATTGTATATGTGATATAATAATTTACATTAACTAACATTGGTTCACTTAAGCATTTGTTTTTCTCACTTGTGCACAACTTAATATATACGTGATATATATTAATTTGTGTTCATTTTGTATCATGGTTGTGGATACACACTACATGGGTGTATAAGACATATACCATTATAATGATATTGGTTAGGTTTTTATATTTAAAGTAATTCTAAAAACAAATGGATAATGAGCTCACATGCATGAAGCTTCATGAAGCTTATGGTTGCATTGACTTAGTCCACTAGTTTTGTTTTACTTAAGATATTAATTAACCTAACCACTATAATTAGCCATGGTTATGTCTCTATATGAGTTAGTATATGATACCCACTCACCCATGGTTAGCTAACTCTCTCTTGATTAGTTTTCATTCTCATTTTGAGCTCATCTTCTTCCTCCTTCAATTTCTTTCTAGGGTTTGATAAAGAGAGAGAATGATAGTGAGAAAAGAAATTCTAAAGTGTACCCATTTCCTATTTCATCATCCTCTACTAGACTAGCACTTTAGTATAAGGTGTTTGCTTCACTAATTCCCTAGTTAGTGAAGTAGAAGCTTGAGTTCGTATTCCCTGGACGTAGATCATCTTCGGCCTCGATGACTTCAAGCAAAACCGTTGCCCTCTTCTCATGGAGCCGTCCGAGAGTCCGGGAGCACGATGATCGCAGCGAAGAGACTACTACAAAGAGCTTATGAAGTGAAGGACCGATCTACATAGGTTGTATTTCGTATTCACTTAGTGTTAAAGTGTTTAACATGATAGTTTTTGCCTAATCTCTAGTTTAAAGATCTAGTTTAGGGTTGTTCGGCACGGCTAAATTTTTAATCCGGCATGGTTGATGCCTTGTAGAACCTTTTTAGAGTGCCTAGTAACCCTACAGTTGTATCAGAGCCTAGCTAGAGCATTAGGCGACGTGTTTACGAAGTTAAAACTTCGATCGAACCCCGATACGACAAAGTAAACCCCTCTCTGGAAAAAATTTCAAAACTGGGATTTTTCTGTATTAAAAATGCTTTAAAAAATCAGCAGGGAATTTTAAGGGTTACCATGAAAAACGAGACCCCAAATCCTCCACATAGCCGCGGAACCGCGGCACTAAGCCACTTGTCGCGGCGGTTCCGCGGCAGTAAAATTGTATTGGGGACGGTTCTTTATGCAGTAATATCCTTTGCTATTCCTGATAATTTCTGGGTATTTTTTTATCTGACTCAAGTGTTGAGTGTTCTGGGGTTTATCTTTTATTCATTGATTCGATCGGAAAATTTAATTTCGTTGTGTTTTCCGGATAATTTAGAAACTATTAAAAAGTTCGAACGGATATCAATAACTCACTTTTTCCCGACCCGGAAAATTTCCAAGTGTTGGATTTTTCCGTAGTTTAAGAACGTCTTAATCGTGCAAGTTACGCAATGGACCCTCTAGAAGACAACAAACCTTAACTCGATTATGTGACCGTCTTGAACTGCCTTTTGAACCATGGGGTTTGGGGCAGTACGGCGTTGCCACAAGTGACGCGTTGGCTTGACCCTTCTACGGCTGGACCATTGGTACTGTGGCATGTGATGGATGTTTTTAAACTCCCCTCAAGTGTTGAGAACTATTTGGGAAAACTTGGGTGTTTGATCATTCGATCGGAAAGTTTAACATTGTCTACTTATCTGGAATGTGATATAATATTTGGAATCCACAAGTAGTTATGAGATAACTGATTTGAATGTAATAAACATAGCAGTTTAGTCTCAAATGATCGGTTGCCACGGAATCACGTTGCGTACGCGGATACTCGCCGGGTAAACTTAATAGACAGCCACGCCCCAAAGCCCCGACCAAGTGACTGTAGGAGAACCTCGTCGCCAAAAGCATCCGTTTGGGTGCTTGCGGCAGCGGTGTTCCACCTTAGTGCACTTCGTCGACAGCAGCCGGGGGTGCGGCCGTCTACTAAAATTTGCGACGAGCATCCGATCAGTATATCGGGAATCTTGTTGAATTTCCCGACTAGATATTGAAAAGTGTTTTCGATATAGAGACTAAAATGCGGGGTTTATAATTGTTAGGCATGCGATGTCTAAGGAGGTTGCGGATTCCAACTGTTGT
Organism: Agapanthus africanus; assembly: GCA_030015575.1. Taxonomy (NCBI): domain Eukaryota; kingdom Viridiplantae; phylum Streptophyta; class Magnoliopsida; order Asparagales; family Amaryllidaceae; genus Agapanthus; species Agapanthus africanus. The sequence goes on from JASDDO010000031.1 coordinate 235,368,232, forward strand.
AGTTTTACACTTTCTTTTCTGCGACTGTAAGTGTAATATGTGTTATCGCCGGTTTCGTTGCTATATGTAAACGACAATTGGGATGCGCATATTTACTTACGTTGATGACATGTGATGTTATGTGTTGCTGGATATGTTATATTGGATCGTCGCGTTTTGAATAGCTGGGGGTTTTATGTGAGATGAGGGTTTTTATATTCATTCATGTAAAATTCATTGTATGTAATATTCTTTTATTGGGGCACTTCCGGGATGAGGTTGATGTCACCATTTGTATATTATTTACTTTTCCGCACTATGTTAGACCCAAGGAGGAGAGCACAAGTAACCGGGTTCTGGAGTCCATTAGGAGACCAACTCGAGAAGTCGAGTCCGGGTCTTCTAACTCTAGAATTGGAAGGGTTTCTTGCCGCTCTCGTAGGGGTCTAGGGGTGTGGGTTTGGCTATTCATCGCGACCGTGGAATCCGTGTTTTATAGAGGCTCAAAATAAAACACGGACGTCCTAGATATCCAATGATTCATATGTTTCTTCTGCTGCGATATCTGTGATGTGATCATTTGATATGTTGTGATAAATACGGTATATAGTATATATGATATATTATATAGACGTTACTTATGTATTACACCCGCACTATCCCTGCCCCGCTCTGCCATTAGTTACCTAACCTAACGGTGTGCGAGGGGACATCGAGGCGAATGCGGATGGCATAAGTGTACGTCGTATTTATCTGCGATGTTTAGGTGACTTGAATGATGGGACTTCATTAATGTGATTAATGAAAGAAAAGAAACCTAAAAGATGTCGTGGAATCAAATTTTCAAAGAGAGGTAGCTACAGTTCTTGCTTTGCATAGCGGTGTTCCTTGTAGAACATCCTGCACCTTATTCGATAAGGAAAGGGCCGAGATCCCTTCACTGGGAGTGACCCCTTTAGCAATGACTGGAAGATGCTACACCCCTCGGTTTTGTCTTTTGATTGCTTTTATAGTTCTTGATTTGCACAGTGATATATATGATATATCCTGCACCTCATTCGACGAGGAGAGAGCTGAGATCCCTTCACCGGGAGTGACCTCTTTAGCGAAACTAGCAAAAGCCTAAAAAACACTCCATTTTAAAATTATTTGATTCTACAACGATATCAAGTTCATTACGCAATAGGTTTTCAGAAAAACCTGTCATAGCCCTCCGTCATTTCAGATAAGTCCTGCTTAGTATTCGTGCTGCGTTTGTTGACCTTATCAAGGCGCAGTGTGCGGTAGCTGACCAGTATTTATCTGCTTATGCATATGATGCAGATTGGATTAGGGTAGTCGTACGGCCTTGTTGACCTTGTCAAGGATCGTGCGGGTGGGTTTAATTCAATCAAGAAATGACGGGTTGAACTTGACTTACGGTCTATGGTTTGTTGACCTTGTCAAGGTCATAGATCGTTCGGGGCAAAATTATCGGGAATTTCAAGTGTTGAAATTTGCAATGAGATTGCATACCTTCTATGAGATAGTTGGATCCCGATACCCACTGCGAGTAATTGTTACTCCTGGGAGAGTTTTACACATTACAATTAGCCGATCAAGTAGGTGTCTAGAAAGGTGTCAACCGGGTTACGCCTCTGGGAAAACGAGGTTTACTTTAATTAGGTCCGTGCGAAAGCACGGGGAATCTCCCTCAAAGTACCGACACTGGCATGGCTGAAAGATCGGCGAAGTTGTAGGGTGTAATTAATCCCGGATAGTCTTTCCTTTTAGGGTTTGAAGGAAGATTTGATAAAAACAGTAGGAGCCATCCTGATTAGATAAAACAATAACCAATCTGATCTTGCAAGAGCGCAATCACAGTGTTTTCTTCTCTCTCTCTCCATGTAGAGACCAAGTAACACCTTAATCAAGATAATAATATGGATGTATTGACCGAACCCGCTTGTTATTCTGAGCTGGAGAACATTAGTCCCGCTCCAACTTATAAATGTTATAAGACAGAGCAGGAAATAGGGGATTACCACAATTCTCGTGCCGTCCAAACAAAGAAAGTGCATGCTGATGCATCATCTTCGGGTTTGTTCATTACAGAGAACTGTTTCTCAGTATCCTTTACGTCCTGGGTATGAGATACCGGATCAGTATCTCTCATATGTAATCTGTTACATGGGCTACAGATAGGTAGAGAACTGAGAACGGGTGATAAGTTTCATGAGATAGAAAACAGTTCAAGTGTTGCAGCCAAGTCTGTTGGTCACTATCACCCTGTATTGCTAGAATACATTGATTCTGAACGAATGTTATTAGATACCAAACCTGATATACAATATCATATCAGTCTCTTTATTAGTAAAGAAAGGATATAATTTTGTATTGTTGGATAATATTTTGAACATTTCCTATATCAAGAGTTGATCGGTTCAGGCACGTTATCTAAAAGCATTGACGTTTTAAATCAAACTACAGTTCTTAGTATGCAGAACAAACACAAGAGGAAGAGTTCAGAAATGAACAAATCCTTCTTGAGGTATTGTAGACTAGGTTATATCAATGTGACCTGACTAGCTGAAGTTACATATAGATGCATATTTAAATTAGTTTGAATTTACATCTTGTGAAACTTGCATGGTCATGTCACAGAGATAAGATGACCATAGCTCTGTTTTTAGGAAACAGAGAAAGAGTTAGTGAACTCTTGGGATGATACATGTTGATGTATGAAGGTCCCCTTTCTACACATCCCAAGACCGGTTCTTTGTACTTCATTACATTCTCTGATGATCTCTCAAGATTCAGACATATGTTCATGTTGAAACATAAGTCCGAAGCTTTTGAGATATTCACAGAATAAAAGTTAGAAGTAGAGAACCAAAACGGGTATAAGTAGTATGTCCTTTGATGTGATCAAGGAGGAGAATACTTGAGCACGGAATTCCTGGATTATTCTAAAGGAGAATGAGATTCTCTCTCAGCATTACTCCTCCGTATACACCACAGCACGTCGGTGTATCGGGGCGGAGCAATCACACCCTATGTGATAAGGTGTGCTCTATGATGAGTACTTCTGAGTTACCTATTTCCTTTTGGGAGTTATGCACTGGAGAAGTTGCATACCTATTGAATAGTGTTCCGATCAAATCAGTTGCCTACCACTTCATATGAGATATGGAAAGGGAAGAGCCTATATCTTAAGTTTGTTAAGATTTGGGGTTGTCCGGCCTATGTCTAAAAGCATAATCCGGACAAGCTCGAGGCAAAGTCTGTTCTGTAGAAGTTTGTTGGATATCCCAAGCATATGCAAGGGAATATCTTCTACTAAATCGAGGAACAAAAGATGTTTTGTTTCTCAACCTGCCACCTTTGTGAAAGGTAATTTCTTGTGAAGAAATTAGTAGACATGAGGTAGAACTGGAAGGAGTTCCAGCTATACAAACTGCAGCTGATGATTTGGTAGAACCAAAGGATTCAATAGTTTCCAACGAATCTCAGCCTTTCCGCCGATCTAGTAGTGTTCCTCACCCACCTGAGAGATACTTCGGTTTCTCTATGACAGTGGGAGCAAGGAATGCATCATGAGATGATGACCCAACTAGTTTCGAGCTGGCCATCAGGAGTGGGACTCTGTAAGAATGGCTGGATGCTTAGCGATCAGAGATGGAATCCTTATACACCAACAAAGTATGGACTTTGGTTGCCTTATCTGAAAGGTTAAATCCCCATCAGGAGCAAGTATATCTTGAAAAGATTACTTGGTGTACATGGAAAGTTGAGACTTTCAATGCTAGACTTGTTAAAGGTTTGCATCATTGAACTGGTATGGATTATGATGAAACCTTTTCTAAGTAGCTATGCTTAAGTCCATCCAGATCCTATTTGCCACGGCTACATAACATGACTACGATATCTGGCGGTTGGGTGTCATGACTGATTTTCTAAATGTTGGTTTGGAAGGGAGCGTCTATAAGTACACAGCCAGAGGGCTTCGTAGACAGTGGGAGCAGCGGAAGCGTGTACAAGTTGCTTTATGGGATAAAGCAGGCATCGCGGAGTTGGAACGTCTGTTTTGATCTGGTAGTCAAAGAGTTTGACTTCATCAAAATAGTAGATGATCCTTGTATATACAAAAAGGTAGTAGGGAGTATGGTGGTGATCCTCGTAGAGTACGTGGATGACATACTCTAGATGGGGAAGGAGTTTCCTATGCTACGCTCGGTCAATCTCAGCTTATCACATTGATTCTCTATAAAGGATCAAAATAATACCTGCTAAATCTTGGGTTTTGGATCTATGAGATAGATCTAAATGGATGTTAGGATACTCACTAATAGTAGTGAAATGGTATCAATTGATCCTGGGGAGAATCACTGGAAAGGTTCCAGGGTGATAAGGACGACTGAATGTCAGTCGCAGGCACTGTCTTTACCCTTAGTGGAGGGACGGTATGTTGGAAGAGTTCCAAGACAGATACCGTGGCATACTAGACGATAAAGGCTAGATACATCGCTACCAAAGATGCTAACAAAGAGGAAGTCTGGGTGTATATTAGTTAATTAGATGAACTTCATTCCTACCATTTTATGACAATGGAGTTGTGGCTTATGGCTAGGAAGGCCCGTCCCATCAGTGATCCAGACATATTCTAAGGCAGTATCATCTGATCATGGAGATGGTTGATCTCCAGGGGATCGAAGTCAGGAGAGTAGACTCAGAGGACAACACGGCGGATCCACTGACAAAGGGCTTTTTCCCAGAGAGAGACTATTATGGGATGGTTGAGTATGAGATACTACAACCACTGTTATCAGATGGCCCTAGTGCAAGTGGGAGATTATTAGTTATATGTATGCCCTAGAGGCCATTACTATACATGATATGTATATCGTAGTGGATGCTTGGACCTATATAGGGAGTACTTTCTTGCTCGACATGATAGTATGCTATCTGGTTACTCTTTACCTTAACGTGTATACTGATTGTCTCTCTGTTACATGTTGGTAAAGCCTTTAGGATGTGTACTTGACTACATGGACTATGATGCGGATCATACTAGTGGGGACATGGTAGTCCATAAGTACATCCTTCAAGGTCCCTAATCGTGGGTGTATCGAGACGGGGCGTCGATATACCAGTGTAGACTAGCGTATGCCTTCTCGACCCATACAGATGGGCGATGGATGATCCCATATCCATTGGTGTTTGACATAAGAGATGATATACGGGTGCTTAGTGGAGACTGGGTGCACTGGACGGACTCGCCGAGAACTCCCAGATGGTATTATACCTTACGTCAGATGGCAGTTCTCTGGTGACACTGGTACAGGTTAGTCTGTAGACCCGAGATCGTCATAGAGTCTTGTGTGATTCCCACTGTGCTTTGATTTCCACCTTAACACGTCCAAGAGGGCATGAAAAACGGAGGTTTTTGGGTACAGTCCCGAGTCATATGGAGGCAATGAGCGATAGGAGGGGTTTCGTCTCTCCCGGTATTGGGGGTTGATGTTGCGCTATGCTCGATTGGCCATAACAGGGAAGTCCCTGGCCAGGGCTGGTTTAGAGATTTACTGGTAAGTGTTACCGGTAGTTTCTTGACCCGTTATGAGCCTCATTTCAGCATGACTTATCGGTTATTGGGGTCTGACGTTTACCACCCCTAGACTTGATATGCGACATATCAGACGAGGAGACCGGACTGTACGGTAGTGTCACTGTCAGGCTTTTTCCAGGAGTTGGAGCGGGCTTGCTTGCTGATCTTCTGATCGCTCAATACCCGGGTAGCCGTTACGTCCAGCTAGTACCGCTGACGGCTTGTGGGTGCTTGATATGATAATCACCTACTGCCGGCGTATTGACGGGTCTTTAGAGTCCTACATAGAGGTTTTACTAGCTCAGGCAAAACGAAATAGGAGCGCATATGTGATGTGTACGGGACGGTGAATAATATGAGTATGTGATACCATATTCTATTCTCACGATGTTTGTGTCGATCGGTTATATGCGATGTAACCACGTTATCGAATCAAGGGTTGATTCGATAAGTCGATACATTGGATGTTTGTCGGTTATATGTGATATATCCGGATTATTAAGTCAAGTATTGATTTAATAATTTAGTGTATAATTGTATATGTGATATACTAATTTACATTAACTAACATTGGTTCACTTAAGTATTTGTTTTTCTCACTTGTGCACAACTTAATATATATGTGATATGTATTAATTTGTGTTCATTTTATATCATGGTTATTGATACACACTACATGGGTGTATGAGACATACACCATTATAATGATATTGGTTAGGTTTTTATATTTAAAGTAATTCTAAAAACAAATAGATAATGAGCTCACATGCATGAAGCTTCATGAAGCTTATGGTTGCATTGACTTAGTCTATTAGTTTTGTGTTACTTAAGATATTAATTAACCTAACCACTATAATTAGCCATGGTTATGTCTCTACATGAGTTATTATATGATACCCACTCACCCATGGTTAGCTAACTCTCTCTTGATTAGTTTTCATTCTCATTTTGAGCTCATCTTCTTCCTCCTTCAATTTCTTTCTAGAGTTTGATAAAGAGAGAGAATGATAGTGAGAAAAGAAATTCTAAAGTGTATCCATTTCCCATTTCATCATCCTCTACTAGACTAGCACTTTAGTTTAGGATGTTTGCTTCACTAATTCTCTAGTTAGTGAAGTAGAAGCTTGAGTTCGTATTCCCTCGACGTAGATCATCTTCGGCCTCGAAGACTTCAAGCAAAACCGTTGCCCTCTTCTCATGGAGCCGTCCGAGAGTCCGGGAGCACGATGATCGCAGCGAAGGGACTACTACAAGGAGATTAAGAAGTGAAGGACCGATCTACAAAGGTTGTATTTCGTATTCACTTAGTGTTAAAGTGTTTAACATGCTAGTTTTTGCCTAATCTCTAGTTTAAAGATCTAGTTTAGGGTTGTTAGGCGCGGCTAAATTTTTAATCCGGCATAGTTGATGTCTTGTAGAACCTTCTTAGAATGCCTAGTAACCCTACAATAAGTAGTTATGAGCCGTTGTCCTAAGGGTTAGTAAAATGAGGAAGTCACTAATCTGAGGATAAAAATAAGTCTGAAAAATAGTTCCTATTGTGGAAGCCAAACATTTGAACATTGATACCCTACTATGTGCACTTACACACATCTTGAAACTCGGGATAGTAGAGGATACCTTGAAATGCTCTTGTCTAAAAACAAAAGTATGAAGAATATAATAAATGAAAAATAAAAGTATAAAATGGTGAAGAAAAATGAACACTGGTTTTGTTATCACCAAGGCAGCATAAAAAAAATATAGCGAGGGTGCTTCATCACCTAGTGCCTTAGACCAACAGGTTTGGGAGTCATTGCTAAGACTTAGGTGTTGCAAGACGAGGAAATTCCTAATTACGCCAAATATGTGAGCACATTTAGTAATCGGTCGGTTAGTATCTCAAGAAGTATTAATGGTCGCATGAAGAATGTGTGACCAATTTCATCTAAAATATTCGCCGACTAAAAAGTACTGAGGTAGATGGACAAGAGTATGCTAGCTTGAATTGAATTCTCCGAGTGTAGAGATGTCCTTTACATGCACGTAGGGGTATATGATCGGTGTTTGGAAGAAATGTAGGAATGAAGAATAAAGACGATGTTTTATTGAGGGATGATGTGATTTCTAACATTTTTTCATGACTATTATGATAGGGCTCATGACAACTGAAAATCTAGTGTAGTTGGAACTCTTACTTTCAAGTTCTTTGTTTTACAATTCTTATCTTTATATGTAACTTTCACAGTCTTCCTTTTATTATGAGATTTTGTGGCTGTAATCCGCTGAAAACCCTCAGGAGACAACACTTCTCCTACTGGGGACACCTAGAGGTTTAAAGGCTTGTTGCACGTGCTCAGTGCAATCGTGTTACCTACGAAAGTGAGCTAGTTAGTTTTTCTTTTTCTTTATATTTTCTCCTTCTCTTGAATAAAAGAAGTTTGCTCGAGACGATCAAAGTCAAGTTTGGGGGAATTTGTTCAGTCGAAAATATTGCAATCTTTAACATAACAATTTCCTCACTTTTCTAATCATCTAAGGATGTTTGTTATAAATATAACACATATTACAAGTTCCTCTGGAAAATATCAAATACCACGTGTTATATAATATAATCAACATCTTTTTAAGGAAATTGTATGTTTATTATTTCACGCATGATATTGTATATCTCAACATTTTTTCATTGAGATTTTGTGCAGAAAATTATTTCAGGACAGATATCGGAATCGCAAATTCGCCGATAAAATACAGCAAGTCAAAGAGTTCAAATCTGGCAGACATTCAGAAGAGATAATAGGATTCCAGATATCACCTGAATACCCATATACCCACACCAAACAATCAAAGAAAAATGATGCCACAATCTCACCAAACGGCCGCGGAACCGCGGCCGAGTCTGGCCGATCCGCCGCGGATCCGCGGCCGAGTTGGGGGCTCCGGTGATGACACTTTTCCAGAAGCTTCATTGCAATGTTATAGCTTGGTGAAGATGCTCTATTGTAACAACCTTGTTCTGGAAACTTCCCTACAACGGCTTAGCTTCTAGAGGAAGCATAATAACTACCTTATTCTACAAATTTCCCTACAACTACTTAGCTTCTTGGGGAAGATTGACCTAGCTTCTAGTGGAAGATTGGTGAAGGGATATAAAAAGGGACCTAAGCCTACATTAATAGGTTGTTGAATTTTTAGACATCTAGTGCACAATCCAAACCAAATCCAATTCTATTCAAGATCAAGATCCAAATCAAGAATCGTTGAGAACAACAACAAGCGACGACATTTCAAGACCCTTTATGCGAAGCCGATTGTCATCAAGAGCAAGAGATCCTCGACGGGTCCGAGTCTCATGTAGATCGAGCAAAGCGAATTTCGATGGAATAGTTACCTCTTCAAGGGAGCGATCGAGAGCAATTCTTGTAACCTCGGATTAAAGGAAAGTGTAATTAGAAGTTGATTTAATAAAGGTGATCATTTGTTAATTCTCGCTTTCTATAAATTCTCGCATTATGAAATTTCTATTTGTTGATTCTTTTATCTTCATAATGTGTGAGTGAATCTCCGCTTGCTAAGGATTCAAAGAAATTTGGTAGATTAAATGGTTAGGAAATCCTAAACTAATCTTAAGTCTTATGAGAATTATGAACTTTAGAAAAAAGAATCGTCAATGACCTAATTGGGAGCGAGATCACCATTCTTGATAATTTCGTTGCAATTTGGGATTAAATGATTGATGATTCTCTTTGTTAAAGGCTAGATTTGAATGGTGATCAATGAAAAGACGAGGGATAGTGGAGGAGAAATCCTAGTTTATTCAAACGATCCATAATCTTCACTCGTCGCCATCTTTCTAGCAATAATTCATCAATAGATAAGATGAGTCATTTTTAGTATTCATCATTGCTACTAATTCCTATCGGATCATACAAGCTATTCTTCATTTTCTTGATAACTAAAATTTATTTTGGATACTTTCTTGATTACTAAATCTTAAACACTTTCTTGATTTTTCTTGAAAATTTTTCATCTAATAAACCTTGATTCACATTTTCTTGAATTTTCTTTGCTATTTTCTTTCGACTCAACTAAAGCATGAACGAATAAATACAAGAATCTCAGTGGACGACCCGTACTCATTAACGAACTACAACAACACCGTTATTGATTGCGGCTATAAATTCTTTGGTTGTGATTAAAATTTTCATATCAAACGACGAAAAATCATATCAATCATGACCCCAATCAACAAAGATAATAGGCCACCCAGCACTTCGCGGAATCTGGTAACTTGAGCACCCCTTCGTAGGTCATCCTATACCGCCTATGAGTGCGGCGAATAGCCCGCCAATTCTAGAGTAAGGCCCCCTCCGTCTCAACGCCATGAGATGCGGGCCCGTTGCCTTCGAGAACCCGGCTACATGAGTACTCCAACGCGGGGTAATCCTAGTACAGAAAAGAAAAGAATATATACAATGGTGACATCGACCTCAATCCGGTCGTGCCCCAATAAAAGAATATACAATCTGGCAGAAACGGCTGTCCACATGTCGGGCGCTCACCCCGCAATAATAAATATACAAATGAATCTGAACTGTACTACAACCATTGCACTATAGGTTATCCACCACGAAAATCCATCCACAATATCAGCACAACACAGAACATCAACGTGAATGTCATGTTCACAAACCCGTCTAATTGAACATATAGCAATTAATCGGGTTATACCGCTCAATGATATTCACAGTCGCAGAAACAAATGCTCAGAAAAACACAAATTTATAATTTCGAACCATTAAAACTTTCCGCATTACCCCCCAAAGTACAAACCAGTACACAAACAAATCTGGGCCAAAACCAAATATCCTAAAAGTCATATTTCCATGAACTAGAGCCCCAGAAAAAATTTGGGGCACTGTAGCCCAAAGAGGTCCGCGGTTCAGCCGCCAAATGTGCCATTTTGCTTCTGTTCCGCGGTCGTTTTTTGGTATTAGGTGCCCAATTTTTTTTCTTAGCTCTAGTTTTTTCTGCACATAATTTTAATATAACTACAAAAGTTTTTTGAACAGCTTTGAAATTCAAACAGTAAGTAACAGTTTGGGAAATACGATTCGGAAAATTCCGTCAATCGGTATTTTAAACTTGTGCAAACTAGCTAATAAAGGTTTATGGGGTGGCTCTGATACCATGTTGGGGTTTGCTAGCGCCCTGGCCATCTACTGTGGCCGATGCGGAACAAAAATGGTGTTTAAAAATTTTGGCGCTAAAAAACCCGTCCTAAAATCAAACCATAAACCTAAAACTAGCTACAAAAGATAGAAGTGTTATACCGAATGATTCGTGTCTTTCGGTCTTCTACCCTCTTCTTTGGCTCCTTGAGGTTTCGTCGATCGAGCTTGGCTGCCGGTCCTCCTTTGTCGAAGATGATCCACCCGAGGGATGTAGCTCATGGCTCTAACTCCACACTAAGAATCTAGTGAAGCAATTAGGAACTCTAGGTTGCTAATCTAGAGTGCCTAAGGATGTAGTTAGTTGCTCTAAGTGTGTATCTATCTCTCTTCTACCCTTGATTCTCAACACATGAGATGGTAGGGTAGAAGATGAAGAAGGAGGAGGAGGAGCTCAAGAAAGGTAGTGAAGAGAGAGGAAGCAAAATGCCGATAGTCCAACCATGCAAAAGCTCAAAATGAAAAAAACTAAAGTGAGAAAACTCTTTTAGAGAGAAAAACATCTAGAATGGTTTTTTAAAACTCAATTTTCAAATATAATATATTAAGAATACTTGAATAGTTTGCACAAATAAATTAACAATTCATTTGTCAACACTATTCAAGCATGGTTCTCACCATACTCTCTTCTTTACCTTTACACCTCATTTCCATTTAATTTAATAAATAGATAAACCGAAATGAGGTGTCCACCCTATAGAATGTTCTCTGTATAAATACGGATTACACTCTATTATATACACATACCCGTATTCATACCAAATTACGAATACCCAAAGAGATAGAATAACACAAAGAACATAATACTATAATATACATATCGAAATATATATACGAAAATTATTAAATCAATACTTGATTTAATAATCCGGTTCAAACCCGAGCCGGCTAGTATTATCAATCGTCCGATCAAAAGTCCGGGTAACTAGTACAATCATTCGATCGGAACCCAGCACGTATTAAAATACGGCTACTACATATGTTCGCCTGAACCAGGGAAACCTTCTGTGTGGGACTCTAAAGACTCGTCAATACGCTGGCAGTGGGCTTAACCACAAGCATGTCAGCGACACTAGCTGTACGTAACGGCTACCCAGGTATTGAGTGAAAAGAAGGCCGACGAGCAAACTCATCCGAACCCCTACTGAGCCTGTCTGTGACAATCTCCAAACAGTCCGGTCTATTCATCTTAGAGTATTGCATATCGTGTCTAGGGGGTGGATAACGTCAGACCCCTAATAATGCGATATTTCGTGTCAGTGTTAAGCCCATCACCCACTATGAAACTACTGACCCAAATTAGTAATTCTCGTCTACTTTTGCCAAGGATTTCTGGTGATGGCCACCCGTACACAGCACGACATCAACCCCATATACTTGGAGAGACGAATCCCCGACGATCCGCTCACTGCCTCCATGTGGCTCGGGACTGTACCCAACTAAAACCTATTTGCACGACTCCTTTGAGCTGTTGTAGGGTAGTAATCAAAGAACAGTGGGAACTCACACGAGTCAAATGACGATCTCAGGCCGACAGACTAACCTGTACTCATGTCACCTGAGAACTGCTATCTGACAATAGGTATAATACCATCTATCAAGTTCCCGGCGAGTCCGTCCAGTGTAACTCATGCAGGGTTATCTAGCGCGGCAGCAAGGTTTCGGGATGCATCATCCATGCCATATTAAAATTTTTGCCGTTCTAGCTAACCCTAACCCTATAATCGTATACAAGAAATCCGACGGAATGAAATGCAAACAACTTTGCAACTAAAAGTGAGCAAGGAATACAACCTTTGTAGACCGGTCCTTCACTTCAATAGCTCCATGTAGTAGCCCCTTCGCTGCGATCATGATGTCCCGGACTCTAGAGAGGCTCCACAAGATGTACGGATCAAGCTTGCTAGAAGACTTCGAGGCCGAAGATGATCTACGTCGAGGAGATACTAACCCAAGCTATCTCTTCACTAATTATAGAATTAGTGAAGCGAACACCCTATACTAAATGGAAAGTAGTAGAGGATGATGAAGTAGGAAGTGGGCTCACTTTAGAATTGATTTTCTCACATTTTTTCTGACATCTCCATTGAAGCTAGAAAGCTTTGAAGAAGAAAAAGAAGAATGAACTCATGAAAATTATCCATTGGATAATGGCAACCCTAGGTGAGTTAGTATCATATACTAACCTTTGTTGTCACGACCCGAAATATTAGCTCGTGACCAACACTTAAATCACGCAACGTCTAAAGGCGTAACGTAATCCAAGTAAGCCGAAACCCAGAAATCTAAACCTTTTTATATAAATAAAATAGGTGAAGTTTGAATTAAGGTATAATGAAATCAAAAGTTTTCCTAAATACATAAACAATGGAACATAAAAATGCAAGTGGGTATTACTAGTTGAAAACATGTTTCGACTTTTAAAAATTTGGGCAACACCTCCTTTGTATTTTTTGATCCAAAACCACAAATACATGAATATATAAAAGGCATCTCCAAGCGGGAGCTAGCTCTTCGCCAAACGGCGGATTTGGAAGTGCACGGCGGCGCCCCGGCGGTCAATCCGACGCCAATATGCGGAAGCGGTGATAAACATTAATTTTGCGGACTTAGCAAACCGGCACCACCGCGCACTAAACCCCGGATCGTAACCATTAACAAGTCTAAGCTAACAAGAGGAAGGGGAAGAGATATACCGAATGATCCGAGTCCTTCGGTCTTCGTCTCCACTCCGATCTCCCGCGGATGCTTCGTCCGTCATCTCCTCGTCGGAAGGGCACCACATCGCCTGTATCTTTTACGGGCTCCCACCTCAATACCGAGGCAACTCGGGCGCGAAGGCTAGCCGACGCGTCTAACATTTGCTGTAGAATGTGTAGGGTTGAAGCTATGTCTCATTTGGGGTTTGTTGCCATTTGAAGATGATGGAGGAAACAAGATAAGAAAAATGGTGCTTGCATTTTTCTTAGCATGAAAAGAGATCAAGAATGAAACACTCTCAAAGATGAAACTCTCTCATTTTCTTTTTCTCAACCATGAAAAACTTATACACTTAGAAATGGTGGAGGAAAGAATATGAAGCATGAAGGGAGGTGATGGTAGGAGCACAAGTGGTGACCACATCCAAAACATCATCATAACAAATCAACATCAACTACAAATCACTTCTAATCACCAAAAGCAAGTGATGAGAATGGTATCAAAAGATGCTTTCATAATTAAAACATTTGCAAGAAAATCCTCCACAATGTGTTATTTGCAAACTTGCAAATAACACCCTCCATCGGAAAAGTCCGGCCGGGAAAGAACAAAGGAAAACCGGCCGGAACGGAATGCAAACTGGCAACTCCAGAAAACTGATCCCGTAATAAATTACAGGAAAACCCCGATACTTTGCATACACACCCGCATCTGTGTTCCGACCGGATACAAATGCAATGAGACAAAATCTACACTGTACTATACTAGGATCCGGTTTAAACCAAAGCCGGCTAGTAATATCCGTCCGATCCTGATCCGTGCAATACCGCACGTATCTGATCGAACGCTGCCAAATAACCATACGGCCACTAGTACAAACCGTCCGATCCTGATCCGTGCAATACCGCACGTATCTGATCGGACCCTGCCATATCTCCATACGGCCTCTACAGCGTTTCGCCCGAAAGCTTGAGTAACTTAAAGTGTGGTGGACTCTAAAGACTCATCAATACTATGGCTATGGATTTAACCACTAGCACGTTAGAGGTATAAGCCAATACGTGACGGGCCACCAGCTATTGACTAAAAGGGACGTCGATGAGCGAACTCATCCTGACACCCTACTGAGCCTGTCAGAGACAATATCCGTACGGTTCGGTCCGTTCGTCTATGAGCATCGCATGGCAGGCCTAGTGGGTTGGTAAAAGTCAGACCCCCAAAAGCGGTACAAGTCGTGTCGGAGTGTAGCCCAGAACACCCTGAGATACTACTGGAATACCTACTAGTAAATCTCCTGCCTTGGCCAAGGTCTTCGTGTAATGGCTCTCCTAGACACAGCGCGACCTCACCCCCAATACCGGGAGAGACGAACCCCTGAAGATCCGCTCACTGCCTCCATGTGGCTCGGGACTGTACCCAACTAAAACCTGTTTTCACGACTCCTTTCAGCCGTGGTAGGGTAGTAATCAAAGCACAGTGGGAACTCACACGAGACAAATGACGATCCCCAGGTCGATGAACTAACCTGTACACATGTCACCTGGGAACTGCTATCTGACGTCAGGTATAAGACCAACTAGCATATTCCTGGCGAGTCCTGTCCGGTGTACTCATAACCCAATGAGCACCTGTATACATCTTAGGTGAACCAACTGACACCAGTGGCTTGTGAGACCGGCCACCGCCCCTCGTCGGGGTCTCGACTGTATACACTAGTCTACTCTGGAGAATCGATACCCTGTCTCGAAACTCCCACGACTAGGGACCTTTTAAGGACGTGCTTATAGACTACCAGCTCCCACATATATGATCGCCCTCATACTGCCGGTAGTCAAGCAAGAATCCTAGGGGCTCTATCAACGTGTAATAGCGACCTGTCAGGTCACCTAAAGCAGTACACGATGATAAAGATGAACCAGATAGCATACTATCATCTTGAGTAAGACTCTCCTACCAGGATAGGTCCTCCCTCAATCATAGCAATCACGTGCCTGTGATCCAATAATTGACTCTGAGGGCACTATCTCCAACAATCTCCCACTTGCACTCAAGGCTAATTCTTGCGATGTCGCATACTCACAGCCCGTGTGATACCGAACACCCAACTCCTCTACTAGTCAGTCTCACAAAACTTGTTTGCGAAACTATTGCGTTCGAGGAATAGCCTCAGTGAGTGGATCCTCCTCGATGTTTCTTTCTATGTCTCTCTATACCTCATGTTCGCGGAGAAAGCCATCTCCCGAATTGAGCAATACCTGTCTTAGAATGTGTCTGGATGTCTGATGGGACCCAACTCATAAATGAACTCCAAATCCAAACTTCTTAGAATGTATCGTCAACTGAACTTAATCAGTATCGTGCGCCATGCCTCCCTCAGTATTGCCTTGGACCACCTGTCCAAAATACTGCCCCTCATCAGAAGGAAAAACTATAACTCTGACAACCTCCTTGTCGTCCATGTCACCTTGGAAGCCTGGAATGATAACTGTCTCCTTAATGAGGCTGTCGTTATCATTTCTATAGAACATCTACTTATGTTCTAAAACTGCTTCCGATTGTTTCTCCAGGATTGGATCAATATCAACTTATTGCACCTACTGCAAGAACAACATCTGGTGTGGTACTTGACTTTTCATGATTGACTCAATTGCCTAAGCAAGTGATCTGCTAATCATGAACATCCCTCTCCCCTTTAGTCTGTAAGACACCTTTAGAGAGGGTGACTCCATCACCTGCAGGTATACTACCGTGCCAGGAGTCGTCCATTCTAAATACTCTTAGAATGCTGTCAAAGTACCCTGATTGGGAAACCACCTAAATCTAGATCTAAAACCATAGATCTAGTAACCAGTATGTCTGATATAATGTCCAAGTCCTATGTGGAGAAAACACTGTGTGACAACCAAAGAATAACCGATCATAGTATAGGAATATCACTTCCTACTCTGTGTATGTCATCTAAATTCCAGGACATCACACCCTACTACCTTCTCAACAGATCCATCCCCTATTCTGATGAAGTCAAACCTATGACTGTCACGTCAGAAATAGATGATCTTTCTCCGCTACATCTGCTTTAGTCTATATATAGACATAAGCCTGATGTCCACCAATGCTTCAGCTGCTCCCACTGACTACGACAACCCTCTGGCAGAGTCATATAGACGTGCACTTCTAAAGCTAGTTTAGAACGACGCTATACTCATCCTCCTGCCGGGTCTCGCAGCCTGGAACAACAACAATGGCAAGTGTGGGTAAACAAGAACTTCCCTGTCACCGTCCTTTAGGCTACCGGAGTACCTCTCGGGTGCCTGAAGTTACCCACCTTATCTGCAGAGTGGCCAATGGAATGTCAAATCAGATTGAATCTTTAGGTTCCTTATCAAATCTCCAGTAATCGTTTGTGGTTCTGGAATCACTTCCAGTTCTACCATACTCCCACTACTGTTTTTGAAAAAATCCATTTTTAATAAAACTGTGGCGAGTCTAGAACAATATTTCTATTGATCTGCCAGATGGTAGAAAGTCAACCCTCGTCATAGCCTGGGTCAACCCACAAACAGCCATTACAGAAACGTGCCTTAAGTTGTCCAGTGTCTGGTTTTAATCATAAGCCGGACAACTCCCCGTACCTTAACATCGTTAAGATATGAACTGTTCTATATCCAATATAGAACCAGAGGCACTGATTTAATTGAACCAGAGTCAAATCATGCAGCTATCTCCAGTGCATGTCAACTAAATGGAAGGAGGCAGATCAGCGTTACTCAACTTAGGAATGCTTCCAATTATGAGTAACCTGAAAGAGAAGCAATTTCTCTTTATCATTACTATCAACTGAATACCATACACAAGTATCTACATCTTCGATCACTTTGAAGAATCCCGATACTTGCTACACCTGGTTCACTACTCTATTCAAATACCTATAACTCCTCAAAACTTAGACCCTGTGTTTCTACGAAACACATGTCTAAGAACTAGAGAAGTTAAAAGTAAACAGAATATAGTATGAGGACCAACCCTTCTGTCCAAATGGACACTGGACAACATACAATACTCTGTATAAGTCCGCTGAGTCTAACAACTCTTTCACTGTGTGTCGTAGGTTGAAAATTGTACTTATGGTTAAGAAGAATTACACCGCTATTTAATGCTCCTTACCTAACCATCCACTGATATAGGTAAATGTCATCGACATAATATCAAAAGGTATATCTCACTCTATGAAAATAGACGTACAGATATATCAATTTGAAATTGGTGCACAACAGCGGATATTCAAAACCAAATATTTGCCGACCGGCAAACAACCCAGATGATCTCCTCAAATATCACCGATTCCAACGAATCCCGATATAATGAGGATGGTCACCTAATTACCAATAACTTACTCCCACTCATCATCTGTAAAACCATACAGATGTGAGAATCATACCTGGTAAATATATACCCTGGAGTAAGTGTCTAATCGGGAAATCAGTTTTCTATTAACAGTACACAGTGAAACTGAAACATTGAAATGTTTCGATGGGGTATCCTGGTATTCCTAGTAATGCCACTTCCATTATCCGAATTCACAACTATAACCGTATAATTCTTTGCCACCTCTCCAAATCCCTTTATATGTCTTTAGTCATTACCTTCTACACACCCCTTAGGCCAAATGGTTTTCTTCCTTCCCTACCGTTCGGCACCAGCCTATGGTTTGGAAGAAGACTATCCAATAAGCATAAAGGGTGTACTGTCCTAGTCCTAGGAGCACTCGCAACGAGAGAGAAGGTGAAGATAAAAGACACCTGAATGTACTTTATTCCTATTTCTCCTGAACCAGGATCCATCCCCGAACTGGAACAAGTTCCTTTCGAGTTCGTATATAACCATACGATGGATTATCCAATAAAATGGGATCTTCGTAGTGATACGGAGTGTCCTGGAGAAATACAAAGGTGATTTAGGATTGGCGAAGAAATACCTGGTTTGTTCGTGAATAGCAGTCGCAACTTACTTTGCCCTCTTACTAATCCCTTTATTTGTCTTAACTTAATACCTTCTGTACACCGTTTAGGCTAATTAGTTTTCTTCATTCCCTACCGGTCGGCACCAGCCTATGGTTTGGAAGAAGACTATCCAATTTGCACAATAGGTGTACTACTCCTAAACCAAGGAGTACTCGCAACCTGAGAGAGGGTGAAAAGAAAAGACAACTGAATAATCCTATCCGTTTTCTCCAGAACCAGAAACCATCCCCGAATTCCTTCGAGTTCGTATCTAACCATACGATGGTTTTGTCCAATGGAAGTGGACGTTCGTAGTAATACGGGGTGTCCCGGAGAAAAGGGTAAAAGTAGGAGTGGCAATGAGGTCTGCAACTCTGACAATCCAAAAGCCAGTGTTAAGTAGGTTCGGTCAACTTGGTCACTGAGTCATAGTCTAGGGTCGGGTCAATGGTCGCTGCCAAAGAGAGAGAGAAAAGAAACACTCAGCGTGCACTCTAACCTAGATCAGAATGGTTATCACTTTTTCTAATCAGGAAACCTCCCACTGTACTTCAAATTCTCCTCCAAACCTGAATGAAGAATTAGTCGGGGTCACCCAAGGAGTAAACCAACTCATCAGTGGGAATCGGGATCCAACTATCATTGCATGATAACGTGACGGAATCCGCTCACGCTATCACACTCTAGAAGGTATGCGCATATCTGGCAAGTTTCAGTACTTTTGAAACTCCCGATGTGATTTTTACCCCATGCTCTTATGACCTTGACTTTGGCCAACATATCATAAGTCACATGTCAAGTTCTACCCGTCATTCTCCAAGTTAATTTGAACCCACCCGTACATACCCTTGACTTTGGCCAAAATGGCAGTACGACTATCCCAAACCAACGCATCTATCTATGCTGCATATGAATACCCCAATAGCTACCAATCACTGTGCCTTGACTTTGGCCAACATACACAGCTTGAATACTATTGACTATTCATATGAAACGACGGAGGGCTACGAATGGTTTCAGGCGAAAACCTTTAACGTAATGAAATTGATATCGTTGAAGGAATGGATAGCTTTTTAAAAATATAGTGACGAAAACCTTTACTAAAGAGGTCACTCCCGGTGAAGGGATCTCGGCTCTTTCCCCGTAGAATGGGGTGCAGGATATTCCAAATGAATACCACTGTGCAAAGCAAAAGTAATCGGCTATAGTGAAGTTATTGCCCTGACGCAAACTTCTGTCCAAGGGGTCATTCCCGGTGAAGGGATCTCGGCCCTTGCCTCGTCGACTGAGGAGCAGGATATTCCAACTGAATACCACGATGCAAAACAAAAGAGAACGTCCTTGCAATAACTGCTTTTTGAAAAGTGTTCCAACAACATCAGATTAGGTTTGTTTATCTTGCATTGATCCGAATCAACGCAGTCCCATCAATTGATCACACCACAAAGAACGAAAATATACTGATGTACGTATATGCCATCCGCATTCGCCACTGGGTCCCGTCATTACCCGTTAGGTTAGCTAACTAACGACAGAGCGGGGACTGGACTAGCGCGGATGTAAAACATATACAACATTTACTAATATATATACCAATATATTATATTCGCTCAAGGCGTGATAAAATGCAACATCACAGAAATGTACAGCATCACAGAACAATACAGATATCTGGGATCCCCGGGTTTCACAGAGCCACTACTGAAACCCGACGTTCCCCTGGTCGTGTGGATAGCATGTGCGATGAAATCCTAGACCCCTACGAGCGCGGCAAGTTACCCGCCAAAACCTGAAGCGAGGCAGCCCCCTTCAGCTCCGTGAATGGACCACCCAGCACTTCACGGAATCCGGTAACTTGGGCACCCCTCCTGGGTCAACCTGTACCCCCTACGAGTGCGGCGAATAGCCCGCCAATTCTAGAGTGAAGCCCCCTCCGTCCCAATGCCATGAGATGCGGGCTTGTTGCCCTCGAGAACCCGGCTATCCGTGCACCCCTCCGCGGGGTAATTCTAGTACAGAAAGTAAAATATACATACAACGGGTACATCGACCGCAACCAGGTCGTGCCCCAAAAGAATAATACAAACAGGCAGTGACGGCAGTCCACATGTCGGACGCTCTCCCCGCAATATCAAATGTACATAATACAACAAAACTGTACTAGCATTGCATCCAGGCTATCCCCCACGACCGATCCGCGACATCACAGCAAAATCACAGAACATCAACGTGAAAGTCACGTTCGCAAATCCGTCTAACCGGGCTATAGCAGTTAGACTGGATTTACCGATCAAGTGACATTCACGGTCGCAGATATAATGTAAATACTATGAAAAATGTGTTTAAAATATCCGATCGATCAAAAATTAACAAGTGGGCCCCCAATCAACACTGTAGCACTCACAGAAAACCTGGGCCCAATTTTAATATTCCAAATCCCCTAAAAATAGCCCAGAAGCCCACTGGAAAAAAATGATGCATTGACGACTCCAATGTGCGGCGGAACCGCGGCCCCAGGGGGGTTTGGCCGCGGTTCCGCGCTCCAATCGTCGACTGAATGTATCGAATTTTTTCAGTAGTCTTATAATTTCCAGTACATTAGTTTTTTACAACCTGAAAAATTTTTTGACTTCAAAAAATTTCAACAGAAAACTGATGTGAACTAAAATTGGCTTTTTGGAATTTTGGTCGATCGGAACTGAAAAACACATCAAACGAAGCTAGACGAAGTTAATGGCGAGGCTCTGATACCACTGGAAGTGCACGGCGGTGCCCCGGCGGTCAATCCGACGCCAATATGCGGAAGCGGTGATAAACTTTAATTTTGCGGACTTAGCAAACCGGCATCACCGCGCACTAAACCCCGGATCGTAACCAATAACAAGTCTAAGCTAACAAGAGGAAGGGGAAGAGATATACCGAATGATCCGAGTCCTTCGGTCTTCGTCTCCACTCCGATCTCCCGCGGATGCTTCGTCCGTCATCTCCTCGTCGGAAGGGCACCACATCGCCTGTATCTTTTACGGGCTCCCACCTCAATACCGAGGCAACTCGGGCGCGAAGTAGGCTAGCCGACGCGTCCAAGATTTGCTGTAGAATGTGTAGGGTTGAAGCTATGTCTCATTTGGGGTTTGTTGCCATTTGAAGACGATGGAGGAAACAAGACAAGAAAAATGGTGCTTGCATTTTTCTTAGCATGAAAAGAGATCAAGAATGAAACACTCTCAAAGATGAAACTCTCTCATTTTCTTTTTCTCAACCATGAAAAACTTATACACTTAGAAATGGTGGAGGAAAGAATATGAAGCATGAAGGGAGGTGATGGTAGGAGCACAAGTGGTGACCACATCCAAAACATCATCATAACAAATCAACATCAACTACAAATCACTTCTAATCACCAAAAGCAAGTGATGAGAATGGTATCAAAAGATGCTTTCATAATTAAAACATTTGCAATAAAATCCTCCACAATGTGTTATTTGCAAACTTGCAAATAACACCCTCCATCGGAAAAGTCCGGCCGGGAAAGAACAAAGGAAAACCGGCCGGAACGGAATGCAAACTGGCAACTCCAGAAAACTGGTCCCGTAATAAATTAGAGGAAAACCCCGATACTGTGCATACACACCCGCATCTGTATTCCGACCGGATACAAATGCAATGAGACAAAATCTACACTGTACTATACTAGGATCCAGCTTAAACCAAAGCCGGCTAGTAATATCCGTCCGATCCTGATCCATGCAATACCGCACGTATCTGATCGAACGCTGCCATATAACCATACGGCCACTAGTACAAACCGTCCGATCCTGATCCGTGCAATACCGCACATATCTGATCGGACCCTGCCATATCTCCATACGGCCTCTACAGCGTTTCGCCCGAAAGCTTGAGTAACTTAAAGTGTGGTGGACTCTAAAGACTCGTCAATACTATGGCTGTGGATTTAACCACCAGCACGTCAGAGGTATAAGCCAATACGTGACGGGCCACCAGCTATTGACTAAAAGGGACGTCGATGAGCGAACTCATCCTGACACCCTACTGAGCCTGTCAGTGACAATATCCGTACAGTCCGGTCCGTTCGTCTATGAGCATCGCATGGCGGGCCTAGGGGGTTGGTAAAAGTCAGACCCCCAAAAGCGGTACAAGTCGTGTCGGAGTGTAGCCCAGAACACCCTGAGATACTACTGGAATAGCTACCAGTAAATCTCCTTCCTTGGCCAAGGTCTTCGTGTAATGGCTCTCCTAGACACAGCGCGACCTCACCCCCAATACCGGGAGAGACGAACCCCTGAAGATCCGCTCACTGCCTCCATGTGGCTCGGGACTGTACCCAACTAAAACCTGTTTGCACGACTCCTTTGAGCCGTGGTAGGGTAGTAATCAAAGCACAGTGGGAATTCACACGAGACAAATGACGATCCCCAGGTCGATGAACTGACCTGTACACATGTCACCTGGGAACTGCTATCTGACGTCAGGTATAAGACCAACTAGCATGTTCCTGGCGAGTCCTGTCCGGTGTACTCATAACCCAATGAGCACCTGTATACATCTTAGGTGAACCAACTGACACCAGTGGCTTGTGAGACCGGCCACCGCCCCTCGTCGGGGTCTCGACTGTATACACTAGTCTACTCTGGAGAATCGATACCCTGTCTCGAAACTCCCACGACTAGGGGCCTTTTAAGGATGTGCTTATAGACTACCAGCTCCCACATATATGATCGCCCTCATACTACCGGTAGTCAAGCAAGAATCCTAGGGGCTCTATCAACGTGTAATAGCGACCTGTCAGGTCACCTAAAGCAGTACACGATGATAAAGATGAACCAGATAGCATACTATCATCTTGAGTAAGATTGTCCTACCGGGATAGGTCTTCCCTCAATCATTGCGATCACGTTCCTGTAATCCAATAATTGACTCTGAGGGCACTATCTCCAACAGGATTCACGACCACGCAAGTAATAAAACAAGTATATGACGCTCAATCGGCAAAGATCGACACAAAAAGTAACAAATAAAGCAAGACATCAACCCAAAAGCGAATATAAAACCCATCGCTCAAATCTCGCAACTAAAAGTCTCACTAAGTCTTGCTATTTATACAAATACTAGTTTTGATTGATGGAGTTGACTAGATACAATATGGAATGTAAATACAAGAGTGGCCACGACACAAGTGTCCCACCTACCCAAGCAAGTCACCCGAATACAAACTGTGTGCCAACGATGCCGCTACCGATCCATACGGTCAACCTGCAATAACTGTGGCACAACGGGGGCGAGTTGCCAACTCGTGAGTAGAAAACATCAACAGGTAGAAATCGAATAAAATAACAATTTCCTAGGTGTACTATATCATAAAGGTAATACTATGATATCTAGGGTGACCGTAAGTGTAAATATGTGCCAACAAAATAATCAATGTTTGTATGCAAGTGGATAACATCCAACAATAATAAATGTCTGTGTGCATGTGGATCTGGTCCACTTGAAACATCATAAAGCATATGCATGTAAATATATGAGGATATCAAGAATGTGTATGTCCATCAATGACATACCAAATCATGGAACCTGAGTGTCCAACACCGACACTCGAAATATCATAAAACCCGTGTCCAGCATTGACATGTAAATCTTCATATCTCAAGCTCCGGCTATCCGGACTGGCCTGTATCCATCTCATGACTCCGGTCGGAATCCTTCGGATAACCGCCAGGTCCAAATACTATCCCCAGTAGGTAGTGGTCCCTCTGCCGGGCTCAACGCCATCATCTGCGACCTTCTCGCCCCGGGGTACTATACCGGGTCCACCATGCACCCGCAGACGGTTCCTCCTCCCCCTCGAATTGGGTGTATGATATCGCTCAAGAGCCGAGAAAACTCATGGTGGACTATCCAAATATCATATCAAAAGAAACCGGGTTTTTAAAACAATACATACTTTCTTTTGAAATAACCACGGTTCTCAAAGTCAGAAATCTCATGAAAACAGCATATCTCAATGCGTATAATAATAAAGCATGATGTATGTGACATATAATAGAAATATAAGCATATCTGTATATAATGCAACATGGAACAGTGATATCCACATATCAAGGGAAAACCACTCTTTAAAATGAATCCAGTTTTTAAAATATATCCTGCAGTTCCCAATTTCCTCCAAGGTCAAATGCAACATCGTATATAAAGGTGTGTATGCAACTATGGCAAGTAAATTATGCAAGGAGTCATATAATGATGCAGCAATTCTACTGTGTAGTGACATGGCAATTATCGATAATAAAGTGTGTGAGCCGGAAAATCTGTGTAAGTGTGACATACGCATCATCGATAATGGTGTAGGTGTACTAGCACAGGTATATGAAATGCAATAGTAATGACATGAAAGTAGCATAAGGTAAATAATCAGCTAAATGCGATAAGGTATACGTATCTAACATGACCGAGTCGGTGAATCTATCAATCGGCATCCTCTAGTCAAGGGTATGGGTCAATCATCTATTAAACTCGTCACGTACGGTAAATCGTCGTACGGCGTCATTAATCAATTTGGGATCCTAATAACCTATACGACAAAGAGGGTACGGACCTAACGTCTCGTACGGCATAACTCTCAAGATTCACTACATTATCCATATATATATATATATACACCTATCTCTCAGGTCCCGTCCGTATCAATCTTAGATCATGGGACCGGCAAAGGTATCAATTATCGCATAACGACTCGTATCCGTATACCAACATATCATCAAGTTATTATATCACATCGTATTTTCTTTCATCACATTAAGTCAAATTTTATATATACATTCTACTTTATTAATCCAGTTTCATATTAAGCTAAACTCAATGCTTATTCTAGTGTAATTACCTATCTATAAGTCGTATTCGCTTTCACTATTCATATCCCTAAAGCTTTCTCATATCTATATATATATATATATATATATATATATTCAATTACTAATATTATCACTAACTATCTTTTAAACTATATTCCTAGTTTCCTAATCTAGGTTTCCACGACTGTATCCTATAGATCGGTTTCCATTTAATATTTGTGGGGGTGCTATACGCCATCCACCCGACATCCCCCCGTAGATATAGATCTACTCACCTTGATCCTCGCTTGCCGAAGTCGATGATGTCAGGCTCCGTCGCCTCGGAATCCACGCGAAGGTACCTATAATAATACACAATCGAAATAGCTATTAAAATCGAGTTTGGAAAACCAATACGGCATACGGTGCGTTTATAGGTTAGAACCTATAGACTCGCATGCAAAACACAACCAAAGAACCCTCGTTGTTGACGTACAAACGCCACACGAATGAATTCAAATCAAATACAAATCCAAAAAACAAAACCCTTTGCAAAATACGGAAAACATAACCAAAAGCACCCCAATGTGCTCCCAGATTTCATCCTAGGCCAAACTAGGGAATTTTGCATATAGGGTTAGTCTAGATATTACAAAACAAGGCCATACACCCAAACTCAACCATATGCACTACAGTGTGGCTGCAAATTGCGTCCAGCAAGAATAAATCTGCGGCCAGTTAGTGAGTGGAGGGGCTCAGGTTTTGAGGAGTGATACATGGTTGTCTGCACATCTCACTATCAAGGGAACATCTTTTATGGTTGTCTCGGGTCACTCCAGGTCCCCAAATACCCTCACAAACTGTCAATTTAACCGATGTCAGAAATTTCTAAGTTCGTGTTTGGGTTCTATCTTCTGTTCTAGGTCAGTAAAAACACCACTAAGGTCAAAGTAAACACCCACTACTGGTTATAGGTCCACATAAACACCCAACC